>BSBM01000136.1:7002500-9402500 GCA_027924585.1 Larix kaempferi
CATTGATCCATAGTAGATTGCTTCTAATATTACTTATGTCCACCCAAACATCTCATATGCCTACAAATAATTCGTGATTCTTGGACTCCCTATCAATCTCCAACTTCAGGCTTGGCACCAAACAAACAAAACCCAACAATGTTCTAGAATCCCACACTTGCCAGAGCATGGAGAGAGTTATCTCTGTGTTTCCAAACCAGCATTTGAAACTCACAACCTTCAAATATTCATCAACGCATTATGTGAGAGATGCAATAGAGAGCCACTCCCCTAGGGCATAAGAGAAGGCACCTTCTTCCACAAGCACCAAAATCACCATCACAGGCTTACAAACTACACAAAACGTCACCCACATTGCTTTTTAGTTGTTTATCCCACCTTCAATAATGTTGCATGGAAGGAATGGCATATAAGTCAAAGCCTCTAAAGGAAACCTTGTGACTAAGATTCTCATATACTCCTCCACGCACGGTGGCATGTGCTCTATAATGGCTAGGATTTTGGAATTGTTTTGATAGATTGGTGGAATCATGATTGGCAATACAAAATTAAATCTGATTTGATCCATTACTTAACTTTGAATTAATAATCCTCAGGGTAGTCAACGAGTTGTTGGTTGGCCCCCATTTTGAACCAAACCTCCTTTAACCATTTGGCAATCGGTTTTTGCAAGTATATCCGCAATTTTATTGTTGGATCTCATCTAACATGAATCAACTAAGTATCAAGGTTTTTTCAAAGGAGCCCATTGATATTTTTTGGAGCCTCCCCGCTAATCTATTCACTGGATCCTTTCTTTTTCTTGCTCGGGAAATGATTAAAAGGGAATCCTCGATAAATACAATAAATTGAATTCCAATAGAAACAACATTATCAAGTCCTAGATAAAGGCATGTCACTCAACCGATTTATTGGTGGCCTTCTCTAATCCCTGCCTTCTCTAGTCCCCATTCGAAGGTTAAAATTACATTTCCTCTTAGATCTAAGAAGATTCCCCACACCTACCTCCTAGAAAAATAAACATCTTATAAAAAATTCATTCCAAATACAAAACTCATATTATAATGTTTAATATAATCAAGCTCTTTTTAAAGAATTATACTTCATTAAAACAAATTCATTTATCATAATATAGGTCCACTAAAAATCTTCATCCATGGCCATTTTTTTCATTCTATATCAAGTTATTTGAATAGGTATTAAATTGACATTTATTATATAAAGTGGAAGTAATTATATAAATATAGTAATTATTATATTTAAATATAAACATAAATAAATTTAATGATAATAAATTTAAATATATATAAAAATAATAATAATATAATAAGTTTAATAGTAATATTTATATAAATTTTTAAAAATATATAATGTTTATGACAATTTATAAAATAAATACTATATACCAGTGGAATATATATATTAAAATAAAAATATTTTTAAACATAAGAGAATTTTAAAATTGCTATGAAAAATTATTAAAAATTAAAGATAAATAAAAACATTATATATATGATATTTTTGTTTAGTAAACATTTATCATCGTCATAAAATTAATGTTACATACGATTACTAGAATTATAATTTTACTATGTATATATTATATTGGACAACCTTTCTTAACTTGCTATAATTTTAATTTACATGATTTATTTTACAAAAAACCAAATAATTCTCATCTCTTTTCTTAAGGTTTAATAGACCAAAGCCTATGGACTAGGTTAAGCGGTTGAGTGTTGTATAATACAAGCAGAAAGTCTCTAGGTCGTCCAAAGACCTCAATATTAGGTCGAAAGTCCAAATAAATCTAAGTGAAAGTTAATCTTCATCATCATCAAATAACATAAAATTTATTTAAATAATAAAATTAATATAAATCTTAATTGATTTGATGAATCAAGCCCACATGTTTTCTATATCACATATTTCTATAATTGCATATTATATTTTTATAAAACCTGTACAATAAATAATGCCATCCGTATTAGTACACGTTTCTTTCTTTCCATTGTCAGTCACTAGATCCTCAGTTAATCAAAAATCTGCTTTCGCTTGTCAGGCAGTAATATGTCTGTGTCCAAACTTCGACGGAGAACCATTCAAATGTTTTCATTAAACAAATGCGTGGCCTTCTATCCGCACTAACTTGGTAATGGTGTTTTTAGTAACCTTCCATATAAAAAAAATAAATGATTGGCAAATCCCAAATAAATATAAATCTTAATTGATTTGTTAAAACCAAGCCCACATGTTGCATGTATCACATATTTCTATAATTGCAGTTTTTAATATGAAACTTGTAAAATAAAAATCGTATATATATGAAGCCTGACATCAAATGTAATGAGAGGTCGGTAGATACATATGATGAATACACGATTATCTCATTTAATATTCGTGGATATAACAAACGGATAGTTATACTAAATATGATTTCGTTGCAAATGAACTAGTGCGTAATGGTGGGTAGATAAAGTTAAGACGGACCAATATGATAGTGTTTACCATTACTGGTTGCCATTTCTGTATGTTCAATATATTATAGTATCGAGCAGAACGCAGTTAGTAGCAAGGGCCACTGTACTCCGTCTACAGGGAATGAAATAATGAAATAGGATGACGTGTCTTTATCTTGATCTTCAATGGATAGGATATAATACTAATTCCTTTGAATTTGGAAAGGGGGAGAGTTAGGATTGGGTTTGTATCATATTTTGATTGTTGCTCCATTCCACTAGGAAGGGATCATTTTTAGAAACAATAGAGGATCCAATAGGTGGGTGGAAATATTTAGGATATTATAAGATTGATTGGACTTTCCTTCTGGTGTAAAAGGTGATGTCAAACTACTTTTAATGGAGAATCCACTATGTTCCACGTGGGTGAACTCATAGCATTTAAATATGATCTAGCAATACACTATTCAGTTAGGATAGGGCTATTCAAGTGATGGCTACAAGTTCAAGGTAGTGCATGTCTATATTCATTCATTGTGTGAAAAAGGAACATCATACACTATTCAGTTAGGATAGGGCTATTCAAGTGATGGCTACAAGTTCAAGGTAGTGCATGTCTATATTCATTCATTGTGTGAAAAAGGAACATCACATGTGTAAACCTATTACCTTACACTAGTTGATGTGTGAGACTATCCATTGAGCTCAACTTTCATTCAGCTCAATTTTGATAAAATTGATTTGCATATTGGTAACATAATGATGGGTAGAAGTGAAGTTGGTTGGTCTTAAATAGGTGTGCAGTAGATGATGTGCCTTGAATCATGACCCTAACTTGAGGAGAATATTATCCACAAGAAATCTCAAATGAGGAGAATATTACTTATATCCACAACTAATAACAGATGGCAACAAAGTCATATAAAAAATAGACTATGATGAACAGAGATCAGACTAACGTGGGTGTTCTCATCACAAAAATTGCCTTCTTTAAAGGCATGTTCAGGGATGCACTAGCAAGAGGAACCCCCCCCCCTTCTGGGATGGAAATGGAGACCTCTACAATCAAGGAACATATCAGGAGATACTCGATGATAAATGCAACAATGATGAGAAATTTGAGGGTCTCCAGGGAATCCTAAAGAGAACAATTATAGTTCAAATACTTGTTGATGAGTTCGAGCCAGTTTGCTCGTCTAAAGCTCACCTTCAAAACTCTACCACTTGTATCTTATGAAAACCTCTCAAATGTTGCAATGGAAATAAGTTGTCATGTCCCAAAATTTTGCATTGGGTCACAATGGCCTAAGCCCCTTGGCTATACTCATGAGAGTTTGTCAAATTGATGCTAAGGGTCAAATAAATGCCAAGAATGAAGTCCAAGTTAGTAATAATGTGAAATTAGATCCAAATGGACAAGGTGGGTCACATTAAGAGAAATCCCCAATTCAAAGTTGTAATATACCCATCCAAACAAACTGCCATGGAGGAAAATTACTAGTTTCCTAGGTTGGGGGTGGAAGCTTTGGGATTTGAAATAAGGGGGATAATAAATGATGTTTGAACATTAGAATGGCATAAATATTTAATAAAGGAGATAAATAAATAAATATAAGGGAAAATCAAAGTGGCAATTGATCATGAAGACATATGGAGGATGTGGGACCCACACAAGCTAGATTTTCTATGCCACATGGCATCCTCCTCTTGTCATTTCGAATCCATAAGAATCCCAAGGTTCTTGGGATGAGTTGGAAGGTCAATATATTTAGCATGAATCAATTAAGGTCGAATTGGACTGGAAGAATAACTCCCATGGAAGAGGAAGAGGCATTTTGGAGCTAGTGAGACACTTGGACTAGATTCACTAGCTCTATGACAACAATGATGAAGATTCTATGACACCTATGACACAAATCAGACCTGATGGATGACATCTGACATATATGACATGACAGGGCTAAAAATAGCCTCCAAGAGGGCGCTTAAGTGAGTAAGGGCAGCCAAAGAGACACCAATTCGAATTTGGAGAAGGAGAGGGCTAAAATTGGAATAACAAGTGTCATACTTGGGAATCTCTTCCCAACTTGAGTTGGCATGAAGCTCTTGGGAGGAATTCGACCCATGGAGGACCTTAGAATTTTATAAAAGACAATAGCAAAGAAGGATGGTAGCTTTTGATCATTTTAGAATTTGCATTTTGCATTTGGAGAGGAGAGCTAGTGGACTGCTACTCTACTTGCCTTAGCACCAATTTCGAGGGTGAAAGATTCCCATCCTAGTTGGTAATTGGAAAGGCCATAAAGACCTTTCATTTGGAGATTTAATGGAGTCTTTTGTTATAGGTTGAATCTATAGGGAATCTCATGGTCACATCTCTTTCAGTTTACTTCTACAACCATTTTTCTATTTCTTGGCATATTCATGATCCTTGAGGGAAGGCACACTTGTTGAACTATTGTTCTCTTTGGGGGAGCTTCTAATGCCCCATTTATTTTTTAATATGAGGAAACTTCTCTGTTATTCACCTTCATAAAGTTTCATGTCGATATTACAAGTGGAAATGTATAAATCTGATCATTAATGAGAAAATGGTGCATTTTCCCCACTATGTTGATGTTTGACAATGTTGTGATGATAATTTCGAATGGATAAGTGAAATACTGATGTAATAATGATATATGGACTGTTAATAATGTTTATTACAAGTTTCATATTCATTTCATAAGCTTTTGGAGTCATTTGGTTCAGTTTCATAGCATTTGTAGAAGTTTGCCTATCATTTCCCCCAAGGTCGAAACTAGTATTTTTGTAGCTGATTGGAGAGGATTGTAACAGACTTAATAACTTGAATGGAGATTCATATGAACCTATATTTATGTACCTTATATTTCCCCTACCTCTTTTCATAAATTCGAGAGGGTCCCATAGCAATTGGAGGGCCATTTCCAGCATCTACCCAAGGGGGATTTGAACCCCAAATTGCTAGTCAAAATCCCTACTTTCGACAGAACTTAAATAAGAATTTCAGAAGCATTTTGAAGTCTATAAAGAATCCATAAACCTCATATTCATGTTCTAATATCATCCATACACCTTCTATAACAATTTGGGAGCATTTGGAGTCATTTGGAGACCAAGAGACCAATACTAGTCAAAGAGAAATTGCTAGTCAAACTCCCTACTTTGGCTAGAAATTAAAGGAGAGTTGCATAATCCTTTTGAAGTACATAAAGCATCCATAAAACTCATATTAATGTCCCAATATCATACATACACCTTATATAACAATTTGGGATCATTTAGAGTCATTTGGAGACCAAGAGACCAATACTAGTCAAAGGTCGAACTAGTGGAAAAAGTTGAAAATTTAACCATTTTAATAAATTTCAAAAACGAGAAATTACAGTGGTATCAGAGCATGATCTTGGCACCTGATGTGGTATGATATTCATGAGGACAAGAATTCAGGTACCACCATTATATATTGAAATCAAAAGATATTTTGTTGAAAAGGAAAAAGTAGGAAAATAAGAGCAATTTTTTTAGGAAACTATGACTAGGGATGAAAAGGGAACCTCAGATGATGGTGAGAAGCTTAGGAAACTCATGAAACCAATGCTTGAAGACATACAAGTGGTATCAGAGACATGAAAAAATAGATGATGAAAGGATTCGAATTGATGGCTAGCCAACTTGGGATCAAAGGAGTAATAGGAGGTAGCAGTAATTCACATCACGAGGAAAAGAAGGTAATGGGTGAGCATATCTTTTCAAGCACAAGAACCCATAATAGAGCTAATGAATTTCAGAATGAAGCAAGGCCTACCACACCTAAATTTCTTGATTCCAAAGCAAATATTAATACTCCAATTGATGTGCAAGAACTTCTAATCGAATGGGAAAATTTGAGTGAATATTGCAGAAACTTTCCTACCATTTGATCAATACCTCATTGTCTCAAACAAGATAAATATGAAGGAAGGTAATAAGAATCCATTTCAAAATAGAGATTCAAAATCTATTGATCTTAATGAAACCAAGGGGAAAGATGAATCAACTTGCTTGAAGGAGCAAAAAGAGGAGACCCATGAACCACCTAGTTCTCAAATAGGTGAAGTAGAAGAAGAAGTACATGAAGAGGATCAAAAGTCACTCCCAAGTGACTTTGAAAAAGATGAAGAGACATAACATGAGCATGAAGAAGGTTCTATTGAAGGTATTGAAGATCATTTCGAGACACATTCTACCTTGGAAAGGAAACAAAGAGCAATGTGAAACATCAAAGGTAATTTCATATCTTTTCCTTTTGATAGAAATAATTTGGTTGAGTTTAATGAATTGTTACATGATGCATACTTGAATAATGATGAGGATATTCATAAACTCAAAATTGAAAATGAGCAAGTTCTTGAAATGTTGCAATATACTTGTTCTTCCTCCTATGTTTCAAATTTTCAAATGGTGGATTGCATCGAGGATTCTCAGGACATGGCAGATCATGAGAAACATGAAAATTTGCATTTGATTGATGTGTTTGAATAGGAGATTGATGAGATCCAAGCACTTGATGTGATGGGAGAGTAATTTGAGTTTCCTCTTGGAAATGGTGACACAATTTTTAAAGGATTGTATGATCCCACTACTTTCGAACCAAACGAAGAGGAATTTTTTGCACTTTTGAGGGAGGTGCATGATCCTACCCTTATGATGAATTCACATGAGGACACTTCTGCACTTTCTGATCATTTCGGTGAGTTGGTTCATTCTCCTACATCCTACACTTCCATATTTTGCAGCATTCATCCTAATGAAGTATGGGTGAAAGGTTTATTTTTTATGGTGCCACGTGAGGAGTGTAAAACTCCTACCTCTCCTTTTGATTATGACATGACTATAGAACCTCATTATTTACATTTGCAGCAACATCTTTTTTTACCTTATGATGATACATATCTTCATGGATGCACTTATGATGTTCACTTGAGTCACCTGAAGACTCTTGATTTTCCTTGCTCCTTGCTTAGTTCAATTGATGTTGGAGGAACTTCATTAACTATTTGGGTAAAGAGACATATGATTGGAGAAATTTTTTATTGGTAGCAACATCCTTTACTATTTATTGATGATACACATGTTCATGGATGCACAAATTCTACTTATGTGAGCCCCTTGAAGGCTTATTGTTTTCCTTGCTCCCTACTTGGTTCAGATTTTAGTGGAGGTTCTTCATTCACTTCTTGGATGAAAGAACACATGGCTGATTATTTTGATGCATCTTGAAACCTTTTGGAGCAGCATTATAGGACATGGGATCTTCACCTATGTCATTGGATCGGATTTGATTGGTCACTTGAAGCTTGTATGCACTTGGAAAATGGTGGTATACTCACTTGGAGGTATAAGCACTTTCATGATTATTTGTTGAGGCACATCCTTGATGTACATTTTTATTATGTTGTTATGTACTTTGATGATATATCTTCTGTACTCATGAAGTTTGGAAGTATGCATACAAGAAAATGGGATCCAAGAAATCTCATTCCTGATGGTATGGATTGGAGAGCACTCTTAATTGTTGGAGTGCAATACAAGCAATGAGACCTTGGGATTTTTAATCCCGTTGATTTCAAAGTAGTATGGGAGATGGATTCCCCACTTAATAAAGTGATTTTAATCAGATTAGTGCAGCAACAAGCATGGTGGTTCCTCTCTAAAATATTCATGGAATCTCAAAGACTCAAAGTTGGGAAACTCAGTGGCAACTTCAAAGAATTATGCAGTGGTATCAAAAGGAGTTTCCAAAATATGAAAGAGGTAAAGAGTAATTATGCCAACTTGGTTTTGATGGATTTAATTAACATTTTGGTGTTTAGTGGTGATGTTACATGGGATATCAAAATGAAAAATAAAATACACATCTCCTTGCTTTTTGAAACACACAATTGTAGTGCATGGATGGCTCTACTCAAGGTTTTAGAAGAGAAGTTTTAGGAAGCAAAATTTTGGAAATAAAGCAGGTTCTTCCACATACATGTGTTGAAATTGCTTGAGGACAAGCAATATTGGGAATGGAGGATTTGTCATGTCCCAAAATTTTGCATTGAGTCACAATGGCCTAAGCCCCTTGGCCATACTCATGAGAGTTTGTCAAATTGATGCTAAGGGTCAAATAAATGCCAAGAATGAAGTCCAAGTAAGTAATAATGTGAAATTAGATCCAAAAGGACAAGGTGGGTCACATTAAGAGAAATTCCCAATTCAAAGTTGTAATATACCCATCCAAATGAATTGCCATGGACGAAAAATTACTAGTTTCCTAGGTTGGGGGTGGAAGCTTTGGGATTTGAAATAAGGGGGATAATAAATGATGTTTGAACATTATAATAGCATAAATATTTAATAAAGGAGATAAATAAATAAATAAAAGAGAAAATCAAAGTGGCAATTGATCATGAAGACACATGGAGGATGTGGGACCCACACAAGCTAGATTTTCTATGCCACATGGCATCCTCCTCTTGTCATTTCGAATCCATAAGAATCCCAAGGTTCTTGGGATGAGTTGGAAGGTCAATATACTTGGCATAAATCAATTAAGGTCGAATTCAAGTGGAAGAGTAACTCCCATGGAAGAGGAAGAGGCATTTTGGAGCTAGTGAGACACTTGGACTAGATTCGCTAGCTCTATGACAACAATGATGAAGATTCTATGACACCTATGACACAAATCAGACCTAAAGGATAACATCTGACATATATGACATGTCAGGGATAAAAATAGCCTCCAATAGGGTGCTCAAGTGAGTAAGGGAATCCAAAGAGACACCAATTCGAATTTCAAGATGGAGAGGGATAGAATTGGGAATTGGAAGGACAAGTGTCATACTTGGGAATCTCTTCCCAACTTGAGTTGGCATGAAGCTCTTGGGAGGAATTCGACCCACGGAGGACCTTAGAAGTTTATAAAAGACAATATCAAAGAAGGATGGTAGCTTTTGATCATTTTAGAATTTTCATTTTGCATTTGGAGAGGAGATCTAGTGGACTGCTACTCTACTTGCCTTAGCACCAATTTCGAGGGTGAAAGATTCCCATCCTAGTTGGTAATTGGAAAGGCCATAAATACCTTTAATTTGTAGCTTTAATGGAGTATTTGTTTACAGGTTGAAACTACAGGGAATCTCATGGTCACATCTCTTTCAACTTACTTCTACCACCATTTTTCTATTTCTTGGCATATTCATGATCCTTGAGGGAAGGCGCACTCGGTGAACTATTGTACTATTTGGGGGAGCTTCTAATGCCCCATTTATTTTTTAATATGATGAAAATTCTCTATTATTCACCTTTAGAAAGTTTCATGTCGATATTACAAGTGGAAATGTATAAATCTGATCATTAATGAGAAAATGGTGCCTTTTCCCCACTATGTTGATGTTTGCCAATGTTGTGATGATAATTTTGAATGGATAAGTGAACTACTGATTTAATAATGATATATGGACTGTTAATAATTTTTATTACAAGTTTCATATTCATTGCATAATATTTTGGAGTCATTTGGTTCATTTTCATAGCATTTGGAGAAGTTTGCCTATCATTTCCCCCAAGGTCGAAACTAGTATTTTTGTAGCTGATTGGGTAGGGTTGTAACAGACTTAATAACTTGAATGGAGATGCATATGAACCTATATTTATGTCCCTTATATTTCCCATGACTCTGTTCAGAAATTCGAGAGGGTCCCATAGCACTTGGAGAGCCATTTCTAGCATCTACCCAAGGGGGATTTGAACCCCAAATTGCTAGTCAAACTCCCTACTTTGGAAAGAAATTAAAGAAGAGTTTAAGAATAATTTTGAAGTATATAAAGCATCCATAAACCTCATATTCATGTTCTAATATCATCCATACACCTTCTGTAACAATTTGGGAGCATTTGGAGACCAAGAGACCAATACTAGTCAAAGGTCGAACTAGTGGAAAAAGTTGAAAATTTAACCATTTTAATAAATTTAAAAAATGAGACATTACATAAATGCCGTTAGAGCTCATAAATACCCAATAAAAAAGAATTGGCATAACATTGCTAAATATCATAAAGTAATTCTGCCAACCCAAGGGAAACCATCCACATAAGGACAAGCTTCGAAGTAGGTTTATCTACAAAAATCCACACAACAAGGATGAAAAGGAAAAGCAATTAGTCATTTGTGAAAGAAACATATTCAGAAGAAAGCAGTCGAAGGAAACCCATACAGGGGAAAGGCAGTTTTGAGAGCAACAAATAAGTTGAAATAAAATCAAGAAGTAGTAAAAGAATTTGGAGAAAACCAGGGCAATATAAAGAATCAACCAACATCTATAAAGGAGGAATTAAAACCCCATCAATATTTATTAGGAAATTTTTAGAGGGACTCCTGAGAAACTATAGGATCATCTTGATACTCAAGACCAGATGCATTGTATATAGGAAGGAAATCTCATTATATTTATGTCTCAAGTATATGTCATCATGTAACATTTATCTTTATAATTGTACTCTTCTTCTGTAATTCCAAATCCTCTTCTGCCTCTCCTTAACATAATAAAGCCTTGAGCAACCTGCTCTTTCACTAAATTCATGGCATGAATGTGTTTGAGAATTATACATGGGAAAATGATTTCATATGTATGAGTTGTATTCATCATTGATTTTTTCTTTGTTGAATGGTATATGAAGGTTTCTCTTATGTTTTACATATGAATGTACTAGCTACCATTGTTAATGTATTTCACCAAGATCTCATTTACATTTTGTTGAACTACTGAATTATTAAATTCTCAATACATTTTTTGTCATTTTGAATGTTAATATTTATCTCAATGATACGTCACACAGTTCATGTGTTCCATAAGCTTCTCCATTCACCCTACAGTGCATTGATTACTGAACATACACCTTGAAAATGCCTCTAAAGCAAAATCCTCGGTAATCAATCTATCTTAAGTCCTCTTTATCTACAATTTTCAAAGTATAACCAATTGGAAGTTTTATTTCAATAAAGATCGAGCTCTAAATCTATAAAATTTGGCTACATAGTTCCCTAGCATGGTTCCACACATCCTAGAACATCTCAGGGTTTAATATGAAAACAATGTTAAACTGAGAATGATCACAATGAAAAAAATAAGCACTTATTCATGTAGTGACTAGGAGATGAGGACCTAGTAGAGTACTGGGCACCTAGAAAAGGGCCAAAGGACACAAACCAAAAGCCAAGGTACTAGAAATGTTAAGTGCCCTAGCGCTAAGCCTGATCAGTTAGAGGACCAACGACCCATGGCTGAGCGCTAGTGGAAAAGGCACCAAAGGAGCACATCGATCATATCTATTTCCTGATCGTTCCATCAATTTCCCACAGGAGCAATGCCTCCACAAGTTGCACATGGGTTAATAATGAGAAACCAAGACATTGGGATAAAACCACGGTTCTAAGTGGCCTCTTTCCATTAGAAACAACTCTATAAAATTCCTTTCCAAAACTTCTTTTTGATGAGGCATTTCTGCATGTTCGGAGGTGGATGTAAATCATGAAATATGCCATGAGGTTGACACCTGGATGACAAATGGACATCATTGAGACCCTCCAATTCTTGAGATGCTTCATCTTCCAAATATCCCTCTTTTACATCGGTGCCAGGGGACCCATAAGCACCACATGTTCCAACCCAAAGGTTCCATGCGGCTACCTGGGCCAAGCAATTAACCATTAAGGAGTTGGAAATAAAGATTGTCACATTGGGATCCAACCCCCATGATCCTATTCCTATGTAGTCACTCATTCAACAGAAGGATAATTAGATTGTTGTGCTAAAAAAGAAACGTAAGGTGTCTAATATAGAACATGTTCAAACTCCCAAATTAGTGGCACTACATGAGGAAAAGGAAAAATACACCAATATATGTTTTATTTCAAATCCTCAATATAAAAGTATAGGGATAAAGTGGATGATTTGGAGCTCCAAATATCATATATGGAGTTGAAAAAGACTACCATCACAACCCAAGCATCCCCTCAACACATTGAGGGGACATGGGCACTCTTAATGGACTTTACCATCAGATATCTTATTAGAAGTTAACACCATCAAAAAGAGGCTTGGAGAAAGAGAAGTGAATTTGTAGAGCTAGAGAGTGATGTGCATGAAAGGGAGGATCTCATAGAACACCTAAAAGAAGATAAATATAAACTAAAATAGGAGGTAGAATCACTAAAAAGCAAGATAGTAGGGACATATCCCATCAAAGGGGCTAAGAGGACATTGTGGGACAAAATATCAGAGGTCAACATCCAACATTGGCACCATTTGGAGCACACATAAGATATTACCACCCCCAAAATGTATCCTAAATAAAAAATGGATTAAACGTTAATTAAAAGTTAATTAACATCACTATTCAATTATTTAGTCAAACCCCTATTTCCCCCTGAAATTTTTTCCAGTTATACAAGAAACAATATGGAGTTTGGCACACGATACGATGTGGGGTTAATTAAAAAATTTTGAAAGCGAGTATCAATGGAAAAATCCCTGCAATTTCATATTTTTCGATTTGCCCCAAAATATTCGGTTTATATAGACCCAAAATATGTTTCCAAACTAAATATGTGTTTGTATTAAATATACCCCGCTTGAACGAAATATATGAGCCTATCAACACACTAGGCCTATGATCAAACCAAATCGGATTGTGTTGAAATTCTTTGAAGAAAATTGATGCTATCGTGATCGATTGGTAAGAATACATTTTTTCCAGTTTTATGTTCCCTAGGTTGTATATTTTCAAAGATGTTTTTTGTTTTAGAGCTGATTGTAAGTATAGAGGAACATTCTATTGCTTACAAAATATGCATTGTAGAGGAACCCTCTATTGCTTAAAAAAATTACATATTTTGTTTTATATCTTACCTTGAACAAAATATTCGAACTCATGTCTTGTTTTATATCTAACCATGCTTGAACCGTCAATGCACCATCTCTCTGATCAAACCAAATCATACCGTGTTGATATCCTCTGAGCAAAATCGATGGTGTAGTGATACGACTGGTAAGTTATTTTTTTCAATTTTTTGTGCTTAAAATTTTTTACATTCTTACCCTGCTTGAACAAAATCTAAGAACCCATCAACAGGTTTGTGATCAAACCAAAATTGATTGCATTGAAATCTGATGAAAACAATTTATGGTATAGTGAACAAATTGCAATATTTCCTTTTACTTTTTCTGTTAATCGACTAGTGTAGTGATGGACTGCTTATCGGACAATTGATTCAACACATCATCTCTATGATCAAACCAAATCGGACTTCGTTGAAATCCTCTAAGCAAAATCGATGGTGTAGTGAAACGACTGGTAAGAAAAAAATTTCAGTTTTTTGTGCTTAAAAAAATTTACATTCTTACCCTGCAATTTTTTATTTAAGCAGTCTATAAAATGATTTATCAGATACTGTATATGTAGAGTAATTAATTTTACCCATATTATTTGATGCAGATATTAGTTTGGACAATCTAGATGCGAATCTAAAAGATTTGTTGGAAGGAGAAAAGAAATCTAAGGTTTTTACCAAAGGTTAGAATTTATGTAGTATTTATATTATGCATTTATAAATACTTTATTTTTTCACTCTTGCTTTCCAATTAAGAGATCATGTGTAACTTGTGTAGGCCATTCTGGCTTCCTATCGTGATTGGAAAATTTTACTTCTTATAAATTTTATCATGTTTAATATAGACCCTAATCTGTTGCCACATAAAGAACGAAAGTCATTTACTCCAGAGGTTTTGGAAGAAGCTTTTCGAATACTTCTTGAAGAGGATGTTGAACGAGAAAAGAGACGAAAAATGAAGCAACAATTGTCTATACGACGACAAAAGTCATGGAAATTATATAGACTTGCAAAAATTGATTGTTGGAGTGACGATGATGTATCCAACGGTAATGGTGTTGAGAACCAACCTAATGATAGGGATATACCTTATCAACTCCGATGTCGTTCAACTCTCCAGTATGTTAAGGGAAAGGCTCCAAACTTTGATAAAATTGTTGTTCTTAAAGGAGAAAATGGTTTAGAAGAAGTCATTATCCACAGAGTTATAGATGATTCACATACAGGAAATGTAGATTTGACAATGTTGTATCCTTGTGGTGAACAAGTTATACAAATTGACGAGAACCCGAGATTGTTCTCGGTTTTTTTGGGGTGTCAAAACCACCAAAAAAAACCCCAAATAAAAAAGTGTTGCTATCAGTAGCACCACTTTTTTTTGGGACTAAAATTACAACTTTTTAGTAACCCTAGGTGGTGGAGTGTGGTGTCTCTACAGTAAAAATCATAAAATAGACCCTCGAATAACAAATGGTGGCATGCATTTTTCTTTCCAAGGATAGAATTACAGTTTTTTTGACATTGACACCTTAACAATCGATGCCTTTACACTGTAAATGCCAAAACCAACCTGTAACTTGAAAAGTGGTGTTGCCAATGACACCTATTTCCTTTATCAAGTTAAATTTGCATAAATTTCTAAACCATCCTCATAAAATATTTAAATTAAAAAAAATATTTATAAAAATAAAATAAAAATGCATGAAAACTTTATGAAAAAACTAAATAATTTTTAACAAAAACAAATACCTTAAAAAAAACCCAAAAAAAAACATTCTAATTTTTTTTTTTAAATTAAGGAAAAAAACAAGAAAAAAGAAACTAACTTTAAAAATAATAAAAATAATAAAAAAACAAAAAGGTGGCGGTGGATGATTGTTGGCGAGTTAGTGATGGTGGAAAGGGTGGTGAGGAGGTGGCACGATTCTCAGAATCGCCCCCGCTCCCCCTTCCTTATTCATCCCCTTATCCCTTCCTACATGCTATCTCCCTTCCCCTACCCACTACTCCTACCCCCCTACGCACTACCCTTACGTACCCCCATTCCATGTACCGCCTATATCCACTACCCCCTCCCCCTACCCCCTATCTCCACGTAACCCCCTCTCCCACTACCCACCTCCTCTCCCACTTAACCTGCTCCTCCCCATTTTTTTAAAGCCCCACATACATACCCCTTTTATAATTTAATACTTTGGTTTGTTTTTCAATTTTTTTTTTTAAATATGTTTTTTATATTATTTCTTTTTTTATTTTTTTATTACTTTTATTTATTTATTTTTTCTCTTTTTAATTTTTTGACTTTTTTATTATTGTTCCCCTTCAACTAGTTTTTATTTTATCCATTTTTTTGGGGTTTTAAACACTTGCAAATGTGATTTATTTCATTTCATTTTTTTTTATCCTTTTTGTTATTAATTTTTTTTCTAATTGTGTTCAAAATATGTAATTTTTTTTTCTCATTTTTTTGTTTTTAAGGTTTTTTTTGGTTAAAACTTTTTTATTTTCTCAAAATTATCATGTAATTTTTCACTTTTATAGAGAATTGTTTTCTTAAATTTAAATATTTTCATGGCATGGTTTAAAAATGTCTTCAAACATAACTTGAAAAATAAAAGGGGTTCCATTGGTAGCACCTCTTTTTGATTTGTAAGTTGATTTTGACAGTCGCATTGCAAAGGGGTTGGATATTAAGGAAACAATGTCCAAAAAGTTGTAATTTTAACCCCATAAAGAAAAGTGCGTGAAAAGCATGTGCTGCAATTTTTTTATTCGGGGTCTGTTTTATGGTTTTGATTACAGTGACACCGGTTGGGGTTACCAAAAAGTTGTAATTTTAGCTCCCAAAAAAAAATTGGTGCTACCGGTAGAACCACTTTTCGATTTTGGTTGTTTGGGGGGATTTTTTTACGCAAAAATATGAGTTTTTTATGGCTAGAGTTCTTGTTTTGAGTATAAATTTCTTATCAAGTTGTATAACTTGTTGGTGATGATCCAATTCTTTACACTGTTAGTACCAATGACACATGGACACATACTATGGATGATGTTCTTCCTGTTCAAATGGTGTATGCAGATGAAAGTAGAAAGCTTATGTTGCAACATTATTCACTTTCTGAAATAAAATCACAATTATCTTCAAGTGGGCCAGATGAAAATCATAAAAAGTATTCCACTGCAATCATCAAGCGAGGGTTTTATATGGGATCTTGTTCATATGTGACTCCCCTATTGACTCAAAATGGTCGTTTTGTGAAGATTGGTAGAAAGAAATTCATTCAAATGGATGGGCTATTAGTGCGCAACACAAATAGATTTGATTTTACAATAAAGGTAAGCATGTATGTTTGTATTTATTATGAAAAATTTCCTGGAATGTATGAAGATGACTCATTGAAAATTCCATATCTTGTAGAAGTGTTGGATTGTTTAGTAGATGTCTCAACCGGTGGAACATTTTTTTGGGTAAGAATATTTGAAAATAATGTAGATTTTTTTGGTAGAGGCCACTATATTCTTGAAAGTGTGAATTTGCATCCACATGAGGTGTTTTACACAAAACAAGATCTCTTGGTACCAACTGATATAATTGATGGCGAGTATACATGTGTATCTTTTAATATATTTCTTCAACTCATATATGAAAAAATTATTTATAGTATCTAATGTTATATTATGTTGTGTTGTAGGCATTGTTGATGTTTTCTTTGTTGTGAGCTCTATTAAAAGGTGGGGCAATAGCAATTGAAAAGGAGAATAGTTTTTTTGTCGTTTTATTGCTACGAATGATGATAATCGCACCACTTTTCAACTTCTTCCAACAAGATGTGACAATTAAGTTGTGAATGCTAGATTAGATGCCTATATAGAATATGGAACACACAATGCATTGCCATCATATATCGGAGTATTGCAGCCCAATCGAGTACATCGTCACAATTTTCATCTTCTTTCCTACAAAGTTTTCAATCACATAAGGTCTTGAAACATTATACGTAGTGAATCTTATGTGGAAATTCCTTTTTCAGATGAAATTTTCATGGCTACTTTTGAACTAATTGCAATGCATTCTGTACCTCTCGGGATTGTAAAGAAGAATAATTCACTAGAGTTCATCATAGAAGTCTATGGGAGTATTAAGGAAGCAGTTTTCAATACATGGCCAACCTTTCCTGATAGATATCAACCAACTTCAGGCTCAAGTGATTAGATTCAACCTCTTGGTAAATAGAGAGTGGGTCCAACATTTAGATTTCTCTATTTGTATAATAGCCTACAACCTCATGTACAAGTACACTTTTCATGGGATTCACACCAATGGGATCTTTTCCATCAGTGTTATGGATTAGGGATGAGGAATGGTGTACCCCATTTGGATTGTAAACATTTTTCCTTTCATTAATAAATTTGTATATTGTTTGGTGTAATATGTATGGTGAATTATATTATTTAGTATATATGAATTATTTAATTCTTGCATTCAATTGTTTCTGGTATTTTACTATTATGTTATAGATGGTTTTTCTCTTCCATGAAATTTTTCTTTATATATGAAATTTGAATGTTTGAAATGATAATATGCATTTTGTAGCATGTGGGCTATTGAGAAGATGGTTATGTACTGTCTTTTTTCTATCCTAAAAGCTACTTATTTCAGTCTTCTATAATCATCAAAACATGCCCTGTGAGGATTTGCACTTACATAAAACATAGAGTAGAATTTTCCAAAAACAAAAACCTTAAAAAAGTGGAATTTTATTCATCTTTTTGGGGCAAACCATCTAAAATTAACTTTGTACTGGGCGAAATAGTTTTTCTCCCTTCTTATTATTTAGTTTTGTAGATAATATTTATTTATGACAGTTACATGAAGTGCAATTTATATGTACATGCACTCTGGTTCTATAGTAGCTGCTCCAGGATTAAATGTGTTGACCATTTTGGACTTTTAGTCTGCTGAAGAAGCTTGGGGTCTTTTGATAGACCAATTCACATATTGTTGAAGAATGTATTACATTTCTACTTGAAATATAATATGATTCTTTCTAAGGAAAAAAATGAGTGGTTTTTTACCTTTTTTATCAAAGGACTAAATTCAGATTATTTAATATAACACAGAAATAAAAACATTCTCCATGTGATAATAAGAATGTTACATAGTCAAATTGAATGATCCAAGTCGAACATGATGTTTCTTAACAGTCACCACTGTACTCCACTATTCAATATTTTCAATTTTATCCTAAAAATTGCTATTGTGTAAAATTACTGAAAATCTACCCTAGTTCACCAAAATTCACACATAGGGTTCAATTTTTGGCCTGTTTGAGTGATTCAAATTGGAAAATGTGAGTTTTATTTTTCTCTATTTTTTTACATTTTCATATTTTCATTTCATATTTGCAAATACCAGTAAATTTGAATGAGTTATTGTCATTGAAAAAAATGGCTAAGTACTGAAAAACTAGCTCAAGTGGTTATGGGAAAATGTCCACCATTTCCTCAATGAGAGAGAGAAAAGTATTCTAAGGACACCATCTTGTAGGTGGATGACTAATGCACCTAAATATAGTATCAATTTTGGAAAAACGTTTCTGGTCAATAATATATTGGCCTGCCAAAACAACCACTCAGCCTTTTTTGCACCTAAAACTGGCCTAAATGGCCTTAGGAAAATGCCCACCATTTTCTCACAAAGAGAGAGAAATTTATTCTGAAGGAACCATTTTGTAGGTGGATGACTAATGCACCTGAATATAGTCTTAGTCTTGGAAAAAGTCTCCGGTCAAGAATATATTGGCCTACCAAAACAACCACTCAACATTTTTTGCACCTAAAATTGGCCTAAATGGCCTTAGGAAAATGCCCACCATTTCTCATCAGTGAGGGATTAAATTATTGTGACAACATAAGATTTCAGGTGGAGGATTTGCGTACTTGACCATTAACTCATTCTTGATAAATATTCTATGGACAAGAAGATAATGGCCTGCCAAAACAACCAATCAACCTCTTTTTCACCATTCCACAAAATGCTCGCCATTGGCAAAAATGGCCAAGTACTGAAACACTTGCTCAAGTTGTTAAATTTTTAGTATTAAATCACAATACTATAGGATCTTTGCTGAGAGAATAACATCTACAGTATATCAATGCATGACAATCATAATATGACAAGCATCACAAGCATCACAAGAATCAAAAGCATAGAGACAAGAGACACAGAGTTTCCGTGGGGAAAACCCTAAGGTGAAAAACCCCACAACTTCCTCAGAGATAGAGAGATCAATGGCTCAACCAAAATACAACCAAATAATACTGAGATAGTCTCCTAGCAGATGATCCTCCTCCTCCTCACTAGTGCGGCACTTTTCAGAGAGAGAGATAGTTACTTTTTCGAGTGAGTAAAGTAGAGATCTCCTATCTCTATTTATACTCACCTTTTTGCCCAGTGACCTACTGGGGCCGACTTGTCTACTTAGATACATCCACATTATATTATATATTAATTAGGGCCGACCCCATAAGGTGGTCTAATAACCCATCGGCAAGTACACACACTTGCGACACTTTTCAATCCACATGACGACACTTCCTTATAGAGGAATAACACATCTCTTATAAGGGTACAATAAATATATATATAATACACAGATGAAATACATTCCGAAGTTACATATAAATCAACACTCCCTCTTAACTAGGAAGGTATTTCTCGACACAGATCTGCTAGACAAGTCTTCTTCTCTGGATCATCGTCATCGATGCATCGTCATCATCATCGTCACTGCTGCTACTATCTCAACCAATCTATGACTCTACTCATCATAGGAAGTTCTATAGAGCCAGTCCTTTTTCATACTGGATGTAGGCCCACCACCTGCAGGTCTTCATCATCACTGGCCATACTGTGGAATCCTCAGGACTTATTACGTGCGTCACAAAACCTCGAAAGAGCATCCCAGGCTGTTACGAGCACACAGCTCTACCTATAGGATCTCCCAGGGTGCTATTACATGTGACCCCACCACAAAACCTCGAAAGAGCATCCCAGGATGTTACGGGTACACAACTCCGACCTGTAGGATCTCCCAGGGCACTATTATATGTGGTCATGGAAAAACCTCGCAAGAGCATCCTAGGACTGATTACGGGCACACAGCCCAACCTATCGGATCTCCCAGGGCGCTATTACATGCCATATGACAAAACCTCGCAAGAGCATCTGCCAGATATCCCAGGGCGCTATTACATGCCATAGGCAAAACCTCGAAAGACCATCTGCAAATCTCCCAGGGCATCGGATTACATGCTCATCTGCACAACCTGATCCACGGCCATAGAGTATCATCCTGATACTCACCATACATCATCTTGATGCATCCATGATCATCCTGATCATCATCACTGCAACGTCCTGCTGCATGTCATCTGGAGCAACATCCTGAAGCTCGTCATCTATGATCATCCTGATCATTATTGCAACATCCTGCTCCATGTCATCTGGAGCAACATCCTGAAGCTCGTCATCTATGATCATCCTGATCATCACTACAACATCCTGCTACATGTCATCTGGAGCAACATCCTAAAGCTCGTCATCTATGATCATCCTGATCATTACTGCAACATCCTGCTGCATGTCATCTGGAGCAACATCCTGAAGCTCGTCATCTATGATCATCCTGATCATCACTGCAACATCCTGCTGCATGTCATCTGGAGCAACATCCTGAAGCTCGTCATCTATGATCATCCTGATCATCACTGCATCTACCTGATGCATACCAAGTATCTACCTGATACATATCATCATACATGATCCACCTAATCATACAATGTATCCACCTGATACAAATACAAATACATGATACATATCACCATACATGATCCACTTGATCATACAATGTATCCACCTGATACATATACAGATACATGGTCCAAGCATCCAACATGATGCATATACAAAATACATACACATGATCCAACTGATCATATCCAGCATCAACATGATGCGTACATACATACATAAAAATGATCCAACTGATCATATCCAGCATCCAACATGATGTGTACATACATACATAAAAAATGATCCAACTGATCATATCCAAGCAAAAACCAGAACATCATCCTGATGCTCATCATCCAGCGCTTACATCCACAGCCATGTGAAGGATCCTCCTTCCAACATGCTTGGAATGGATTCAGCAAATGTGTCCATCACTTCTTCCTCGAAGTGTCCTCGATCTGGAGAACGCCAAGCCTCTCTCTGAAGTACTCGAACTTCACCTTGGCTAGTGGCTTCGTCAGCACATCTGCAATCTGCTCGTCCGTCGCAACATACAGGAGCTTCACAGCTCCTCTCTGCACCATGTCCCTGATATAGTGATATTTGATCTCTATGTGTTTCAACCTGTCATGAAACACTGGGTTCTCGGACAGCTTCACACAACTCTGGTTATCACAGAAGATACCAGTAACCTCCAACGGGAGATCAAATAACTCAGACAATAGCTTCCGTAGCCATACTGCCTCACAACTAGCTGAACAGGCTGCAACATACTCTGCCTCAGCTGTACTCAGTGCTACACAGGACTGCTTCCTGCTAAACCAAGAGATCACACCTGATCCCATACTGAAGCAACACCCAGATGTTCTCTTCCTATCTGCAGCACTGCCAGCTCAATCTGAATCAACATAACCCTGCAGGTTAAACTTTTGATTCGCCTCATACCTGAGCCCATAATCTACTGTACCCTTCAGGTACCTCAGAACATTCTTTACAGCAACCAGGTGAACACTCCTCGGATCCATCAGGAACTGGCTCAATGTGTTCACAGCAAAGCAAATGTCTGGTCTCGTGTTCATCAGGTACATCAAGGACCCAATCATCTGACGATACATAGAGACATCAACTGGCTCAGATGAAGCATCACATAGAAGCTTCAGATTCGATGCCATCGGTGTGTCCATGGCCTTGCAATCCATCATCCCAAATCTCTTCAGGATATCTACTGTGTACTTCCCTTGACCAAGGAAGATCCCACATGCATTCTGCCACACCTCCATACCTAGGAAATAGTGCATCATTCCTGAATCTTTCATATCGAATTCAGCTACAAGCTTCCTTTTAGTATCTGCAATCAGTCTGTCATCTCCTGTCACAAATAGGTCATCCACATACAGGAGTAGAATCACTGGATTCCCTTCCTCAACCTTGTAGTAAAGGTTGGAATCTGCTTTACTCTTGGTAAAGCCCAAGCTAGATAGAAAACTGTCCATCCTACCATACCAAGTTCTGGGAGCTTGCTTCAAGCCATACAAGGCTTTCTTCAATCTGCACACATATGACTCCCTGTCATGTATTTCAAAACCGAGTGGCTGTTCCACATATACTTCCTCTTCTACTACACCATTCAGGAAAGCAGTCTTGACATCCATCTGGTGTATTTTCCATTTCATTGCTGCAGCCAGGGAAAGCACTGTTCTAATGGAAGTATACCTGGCTACAGGTGAAAAGGTTTCTTCATAATCTATTCCTTCTTTTTGAGAGAAACCACGAGCTACGAATCTTGCTTTGTATTTTTCCACACCGCCATCTGCAGCATGCTTGATTTTGTAGATCCACTTGGAAGTCACAACAGACTTCTCTTTAGGTCTTGGGAAGACATCCCAAACATCATTCTTCATTATTGATTGGTATTCCTCAACCATAGCATCCTTCCATTCTTTCTTTTCTGCTGCCTCTTCATAACTGGAAGGTTCTTTGTTCATAATGTCACAGAGTAAAGCAACATAACTGGTGTGTGATTTGGTTCTCTTCTTTGCTCTGTGTTCTTCTTCTGGAATGCCAAATCTTTCTGCATCATGAATGAGCTCTCTAGCCCATACAGGTTTCCTCTTGTGAGAGTTATTCTCACGGGGTGGATCTACAGGTTCTTGTGGATCTTCAAACTCACGAACAGTTTCTGGAACTGCTTCAGTCATGGTAGTATCCTGAAATCTTGTTTCCTTATGTTCTTCATAAACTTCGGTAGGTGCCTCCCTTGATTTGATGAATGCTGAGTTTTCATCAAATGTTACATCCCTGCTCACATCAATCTTCTTGAACCCTGGAAAGTATATTCTGTAATCCTTCGAGCTTTCACTATAACCCACAAAGATGCCCTTCTTTCCTGAAGGATCTAGTTTAGTCCTCTTATCTTTTGGGACATGAGTATATACTAGACAACCAAATATTCTGAGATGGCTGACTTCAAGTTTCTTACCAGAAAAGACCTCTTCTGGTGTCTTGTTGTCCAATATCTTGTGGGGTGTTCTGTTCTGCACATATACAGCTGTTCTAGCTGCTTCTTCCCATAGATGCATAGGAAGATCTTGGTCATGCAACATTGCCCTTGCTGCTTCCATGATAGTTCTGTTCTTCCTTTTTGCAACCCCATTCTGTTGAGGATTATAAGGAGCAGTCAACTCCCTCTTAATCCCTGAATCACTGCAAAGCTTCTTGAATTCATTTGAGGTGAATTCTCCACCATTGTCGGATCTGAAAGTTTTGATCTTCTTGTCAGTTTGATTTTCCATCAAGGTTTTGAATTCCTTGAATTTATCAAGCACTTCATCTTTGCCCTTCAAGAAGTATACCCAAGTCTTCCTGGAGAAGTCATCAATAAATGATACATAGTAAACATACCCACTCAGGGAACTGGAAGACATAGGGCCACATACATCTGAGTGGATGATTTCCAGAATATCTTTTGCCTTGCTTTCACTGCTTGGGAAAGCCTTCTTAGTGTTCTTACCTTTTGCACATCCTTTGCAAACACCTTCATGTTTGGTCTTGATTTCGGGAAGACCCTCTACTGCCTTGCTTGCAATTGGAAGTGCCCTATAGTGCATATGAGCAAGTCTTCTATGCCAAAGTTCACTTGGCTCCATGGATTCATGCACCATGGCATGTTCAGGTTGTCCCTTCAATTTATACAGTCCTCCCTTTTGCTCTCCAATCACTACTGCATCATCTATTGTCTTTCCATTTGGCCACATCAGGACTTGGCCATCTACAAATGCAACCCTCATACCTTTTGCATCCAATGCAGAGATGGAGAGTAAGTTCTTCTTGAGCCCAGGTACAAAGAGGACTTCCTTCATCTTCAGAGATTTTCTAGAATCTAGGTTGTAGGAGGCTTCACCACTTCCTTTGATTGGGTATTGATAATCATCCCCAAGTTTCACCTTATGGGGTGATTCATGTTCAGATAGGTTCACAAAAGATTCTTTGAATCCAGTCATGTGTTTGGATGCCCCACTATCATTTAACCAATCATTACAACCATGGGAGATTGTACCTGTGAGAGCAGAGATTAGAACATACTCTTCTTCACTTGATGAGACATCATCACTATCACTTTCTGCCCTAGCCTTCTTCTTTGGGGGTTCATCATCTTCGGTAGCATGAGCATGGAATATTCTTTTGCTGCCCTTCTTCTTCTTACTGAAGTTGTTATTATCCCTTTTGTTCTTGGGACAATCTGAAGCATAGTGACCCTTCTCATTGCATGTAAAGCATATTAAGTCCTTCTTACTCCTTTGATGAGATCTTTTGTGGTGAGAGTGATCCTTCTTGGTTTTGCTTCTTTTGGTGTGAGTTGCAAGAGATTGATCTTCTCCTCCCATCTTTTCCTCACAAGCTATAAGCCTAGCTTCTTCTTGAGAGCATTCTTCCCTCAGTCTGTTGAAGGAGATCAACTTCTTCCTTGCACAAATTCCTTGAATAAAGGAATCCCATGACCTGGGTAGGCCATTTAGAGTGGTCATCACCACTTCACCATTCTCCACCATTTCATCCACTGCTTCTAGTTGTTCCTTGATCTGAGAGACCCTTGAAAAATAAGATTGAATGGTTTCTCCATTCTGAAACTTTACTGCTTTCAATTGGTTCCGCAAGGTCCTCTTCCGATTTGTGTTCTTTCCTTCAAATAGCTTGGTCAAGGATTCAAACATCTCCTTGGGTGTCTTGAGAGAAGACACATGGGGTATGAGATGGTATTTGATAGAATCAGCAATGATTCTCTTTGCCTTGACCAAGTTCTTCTTGTGCAATGCCTTGGCCTATTCATCCTCTGGGATAGGGATGTCTTCTTTCACATATGAGTCCAACTCATTCTCTTCCAGGATTAGCCCAATCCTATACTTCCAGGCTCGGAAGTTATCAGCCCCTTCAAGCTTATCCTCAAGCTTGGTGTGGAGAGACATCTTTAAGAGTACTTCAAATGGAAATAGAAAAGATTTAGGACTTACCACTTGAAGTGCTGAAAACTAGATCTGGTCTCGGATTCGGGTTTGTCAGAGAAACCCTAAAAATTCAAAATGTGAATTTCAAAATTTCGGAAGGATAGAAAGATGCGCCTTGGAGAGCTGATCAGCCTAGTACATTCAGAATTTGAGATCAGCAAAGTCTTGCCCTTCAAAATTGCCTTTTTGTCCTCCCGGGTTCACTAAGGAGAGCCCTGAATTAGGGTTTGAGTTTCCCGAAGATCTACTCAGCCAAAAATCTCGATCCAAAGTGCTAACCTTCGATTTTTGCAAGGAGCTTCCAGCTGTGCCTTCAGTTTCCAGAAATTCCTATTTTTGTGGAAACCCTAATGTTTAGGGTCAAATCTGAAAATGATCGGAACTGAATTCTGATTGGACAGATAGATGCGCCTTGATGAGTAGATCCAATCTACTATACTTAATTTCAAAAATCTGTGGAGAGAAACCCAATAAACAAGGAATACATTCTTCCGTCACTGCAAAATGTCTTCTTCTCAGTTAAGCTCTGATACCATGTTAAATTTTTAGTATTAAATCAAAATACTATAGGATCTTTGCTGAGAGAATAACATCTACAGTATATCAATGCATGACAATCATAATATGACAAGCATCACAAGCATCACAAGAATCAAAAGCATAGAGACAAGAGACATAGAGTTTCCGTGGGGAAAACCCTAAGGTGAAAAACCCCACAACTTCCTCAGAGATAGAGAGAGCAATGGCTCAACCAAAATACAACCAAATAATACTGAGATATTCTCCTAGCATATGATCCTCCTCCTCCTCACTAGTGCGCCACTTTTCAGAGAGAGAGATAGTTACTTTTCCGAGTGAGTAAAATAGAGATCTCCTATCTCTATTTATACTCACCTTTTTGCCCAGTGACCTACTGGGGCCGACTTGTCTACTTAGATACATCCACATTATATTATATATTAATTAGGGCCGACCCCATAAGGTGGTCTAATAACCCATCGGCAAGTACACACACTTGCGACACTTGTCAATCCACATGACGACACTTCCTTATAGAGGAATAACACATCTCTTATAAGGGTACAATAAATATATATATAATACACAGATGAAATACATTCCGAAGTTACATATACATCAACACAAGTGGATATGGGAAAATGACTGCCATTTTCTCACAGTGAGAGAGAAAATTATTCTGAAGGCACCATCCTGTAGGTGGATGACTAATGCACCTGAATATAGTCTCTGTCTTAGAAAAAAGGCTATGGTTGAGAATATATTGGCCTTCCAAAATAGCCACTCAGCCAGTTTTTCACCTAAAACTAGCCTAAATGGATTTAGGAAAATGCCCACCATTTCTCACATGTGAGGGATTAAATGTTTCAAACAATATAAGCTTTCAGGTGGATGGTGTATTCACTTGAGCATTGAATCGTTATTGATAAAAAGTCTATGGAAAAGAAGATAATGGCCATCCAAAACAACCAATCAACCTTTTTTGCACCTTGCTAGAAATTGCTCACCATTGGAAAAAATGGCTAGTACTGAAAAATTGACTCAAGTGGCTTTGGGAAAATGACTGCCATTTCCTTAATGAGAGGGAGAAAATTATTCTGAAGGCACCATCCTCTAAGCAGATGACTGAATGCACCTGACAATGGTCTCATTCTTGGAAAAAAGTCTTTGGTCAAGAATATATTGGCCTTCCAAAATAGACACTCAGCCAGTTTTGCACCTAAAACTGGCCTAAATTGCTTTAGGAAAATGTCCACCATTTCTGACTAGTGAGGGATTAAATTATTTTGACAACATAAGCTTTCCGGTGGATGATTTATGCACTTGAGAATTGACTCATTCTTGATAAAATGTCTATGGAAAAGAAGATAATGGCTTGCCAAAACAGCCAATCAACCTATTTTGCACCATTCCAGAAAATGCTCGCCTTTGGAAAAATGGCTAAGTACTGGAAAGCTGGCTCAAGTGGATTTGGGAAAATGCCCTCCATTTCCTCAATGAGAGAGATAAAATTATTCTGAAGAAACCATCCTATAGGTGGATGACCAATGCACTTGAATATAGTCTCAGTTTGGGAAAATATTCTATGGCCAAGAATATATTGGTCTTTCAAAATAGCCACTCAGCCAGTTTTTCACCTAAAGTTGGCCTAAATGGCTTTAGGAAAATGCCTACCATTTCTCATTAGTGAGGAGTTAAATTATTATGACAACATAAGCTTTCAGGTGG
The DNA here is from genome assembly GCA_027924585.1 of Larix kaempferi. Classification (NCBI taxonomy): domain Eukaryota; kingdom Viridiplantae; phylum Streptophyta; class Pinopsida; order Pinales; family Pinaceae; genus Larix; species Larix kaempferi. The sequence continues at coordinate 7,030,433 of BSBM01000136.1, forward strand.
ATGATTTATGCACTAGACCATTGACTCATTCTTGATAAAAAGTACATGGAAAATAAGATAATGGCTTGCCAAAACAACCAATCAACCTATTTTGCACCATTCCAGAAAATGCTCACCATTAGCAAAAATGTCTAAATACTGAAAAACTGCCTCAAGTGGCTATGGGAAAATGACTGCCATTTTCTCACAGAAAAAAGAGAAAATTATTCTGAAGGCACCATATTGTAGGTGGATGACCAATGCACCTGAATATATTCTCAATCTTGGAAAAAAGGCTCTGGTCAATAATATATTGGCCTAGCAAACAACCACTCAGCTAGTTTTGCACCTAAAACTGACCTAACTGGCTTTAGGAAAATGCCCACCATTTCTCACTAGTGAGGGATTACAGTATTCCGACAACATAAGTTTTCAGGTGGATGATTGGGAGGAGGAAACAAACAACGAAATGGAACAAACTACTATTGAATTTTCCATTCCTCAAGAGGTTCTTGATAGAATTCCTCCTAAACAGTTGGCCATTGAGTATGATTGTTTTTTCAAATTTGATACAAGGGCTTCCACTATGCATTTAGAAAATACATCATATAAGTTTGATAGTAGATGTGTGTTCATCCTATATGATAAAATGGAGCATTTAAAGGAACAAGCTTCCTATATATGCATTTTGGCGGAAGAGGGCATGATAAAAGATAATAATATTATAGAATGCCTCAAACAAATATCAGTGTTGCAAAAGACAGTTGTGGAAAATCAATTCAAAGTGAACATAATTATAAAAGGAAAAGAAGAAATGGTTGAAGAATTATCCAAAGAAGTAGACAAAATCACTGATGAAGCTGAAAAGGAAATTGAGTCAGTGAGGGTTGTGTATAAAGAGGCTTTGGAAAAAGCTAAAGTTGAATTAAGTGAACTTAAAGAAGAGTTTAAAAAAAGACCACTTGTTTTGAATATACCACCAATAAGGATAGAAATGGGTCCTTTATAGGCATTGGAGAGTAAAATGAAAGAGAAGGAACACTTAATACAAGAATATCGGTTGAAGATGAAAGAGTGGGAGGGAAGCCATGGACAAAAAGTTGGATAATTAGAATCATTAATTTCCAGTTTGAGAAAAACCATTTCTAAGCAAGCTGATAAGATGAGAGGCAAAAGGTTCGAAATGATATCTAAATCACTAGAACTTAAAAACCAAAGGAGAGAAAAAAAAATTGACAGTAAAGGAGGTGGTGAGGGAAAAGGTAAGGGTACCAAAGGAGACAAGGGTAAGGGTAAAAAGATAAAAAGACATACAGGTACAATATCCTTAGAAGAGTGAGAGAAGTCCTTAGCAAATCGAGAGAAGATGATACATGAATACTTACAACGAGCATTGCTCTAGGTGAAGTGTTTGGTTCATCACCATTATATAAAGAAATGAAAGAGAAGATGGTTGAAAAAGATGGAAAAGTAAGAGAGATAAAATCAAAACTCTTGGACGGTCAAAAAGTTCAGCATTTGGGATGTGATATGGAAATTCAAACACTTAAATCAACAATTTTCGATTTGCAGAAGGAATTACAGGGTCCAGCTGCTGCGATGATGGCAATTCTTGTCATTCCCAATGAGACAAAGTTGAGGGAAAAAGAGAAGGAGAAAGAAATAAATAAAATGACAGCTGAATTGGATGAAGTTACCAATCAGTTGAAAAATACAGGACAATAATTGGAAGTTAAGGAAAAAGAAGAATCAACAAAGTATAAGAAAAATGTGGAAATGTTGAACAGACTGATGGAAGAAAAAAGTGTCTTTCTTGGAAATTTAAAAAGCGTTACACAAAAAGTTAAATATCTTGAAAGGAAATTACAAAATGTGCCTCCTACAACTTTAGAAGAATCAGAGTCTTTTACGAAAGGAAAGAGATACCATATAGATTTGTCTTTTGCTCAAGAGGAGGGATTGCAACCATCTCAGAAACATGCTAGTCATGTATAAATCATTGTATATATGTATTTATCGACAGATAATGAAAAATTCATTTTTGTATGATGTATTTTTTTATTTATCGGAAGATAATGAAAAATGCATTTTTGTATGATGGAGTTTTGTATTTATCGATAGATAATGAAAAATGCATTTTTAGTTGTCTTACTTTTTGTTGTCGTTGTACATTAGTGAGTGATAGAAAATGTATTCCATTGCTTATACACTTAAGGAATTTTTTAGAGCATTTTCAACTGTCCAAATATTGTTAATATCATTTTTCATATATTCTCTATGATGACTTGGAGAATTTCAGTAGTAACAATGGACAGTTGTGATCGATTTAATTTCTATGAAATAACAATTATATTGTTATTTTCTTGGGTAAAAAAGACTATAACTACACATGTAACATAATGCAACCACAATAGAATGAATTTATGACGAAATATCAACAAATGGTTTTTTTTTCCTCAGAAACATCCAATATTTTATTTCCAGAGAGAAATGGAAATACAACGCTTATAGGTGCATACAATATTAGACCTTTTCATAACTATATGCAACCATCTTCAAAATATATCTAACCTCCAAAATATCATCAAAATAGGTCTCTTAACACATTAATACCATAATATCATTACAAATGTTCTATTCTTCACCACATTGCATACAATGTTTCTTTATGATCATTTTGGAATTTCCTCTTTTTTGGTTGTCTCTTACTTGGTTTATTAACACCAGTTTTAATATGATTGTTTTAACTTCCATCACTTGGATGCCAAGAGCTGTCCCCTGAATTTCTTTTTCTTCAGCACTTTGCTCTGCCCCATTTATTAAGGATGAAAGACAGCTTCTATTGTGAATCATAGATTCCATCAATGGCATATCAACAATAGTTGCTCCATTCAATTCTTGTATTTGATTGGTATCCAATGCCTCTTTTCTTGAGGATGAAACACCCAATTTTTTATTGTTATTGTCATCATTAAGGTATCAAAATCAACTTCCCCTTGCATTTTTTGTGTTTGATCACACTGATCTGGCTCATTTCATGCGAACAATGAGGTGGACAAAGTCAGAGTTCAAGCAAAATTTGTACCTTCAACCACAAATCAACTAGATTGATAAAGACACGTTGATATGTAATGAATTGAATGATTGTAATTCTCACTATTGGAGGGAAAGACATGTTGTTTATTTTGTTTTAACACCATCTTTTGACTTCTGCTTTCCAAAGCGATGTGTTTCATGATAAGCCTCTTTGCCATATTTGTTGATTTGTTTTTATCTCAGAGGATAGTTATTGAACTAGGAGGACATATTAATAATTAAACACACACATTATGACTCCTCACAATATAAAATGAAAATTGAACCAGATAACATTTAAAATTAGGACAAACTTACTGTTGGTGGTGCAATCAATGATTTCTTAGACTGTTTTTCCCATGAGTTAAATAGTTGTTCCACTTGTTGACAAGTGACATCAGGGAAATGTGATGCCAATTGTGCTGTGGTTTCCTTATTCGATTGATTTCTTGACTTATCATATTCAACACGAAGCTGACTTCTAATATTTGAAGGCGATAATATTCGTTGTCTAAAATTTTGGAAAGTAACTTCTAATCTTATAAAAGCTTGAAATATTGTGCTCTCATCTCATTTACAAGACACATTATATCATGTTCAAATGTGCTTCTATTCTCCTTATGGAATCCTCTTCCTCCTCCTTGGTTTCTATTCAAAATTTTCATTTCTCTATGCTTATGCTCCATTACTTCATTCCTTAAATGTCCCAACATATAAGGATGAATAGACTGTTTCATATCAAGAGAATGGGCCCCTTGGACATGCATATAAGGAACCATATCATCTCCTAAAAAACAAGAACACAACCAAAGCAACTAACTTGCAAGGAAGCCAATCCTACAATGACAGTGGCTCAAAATGTTTATCATGAATGAAATGATACCACCATTCAAAATAGATAATATGATGAAACTGATGTACCTTTTCTCATATGCATATACATCATCTCCCCTACACCCTTGCAATTGAAACATGTGGAATTCTTTATAACACTTCCACATCCTCACCAACATTTTATTCTTCTCTTGATCTGGTAGGCCTTCAAAAACCTAGAAACAATACATAAGTTTCAATGCATATGAATACATACTAAGTTTTATGTTCAAAGTAAATAACACTGAGAACCATTCAACAATAGTCAACACATAATAACAACATCATTTATTATTAGTCAAGGCCCGCATAAAAAATAAGTGATATGTTAACATAATTATTAAACCTTTAAAATTTCCTCATGTCGAATGGGGATCTTGTCTGATGTTGATTAATCTGATTTCCCATAGTTAAGATCATTGTATTGTTAGATTTTATGATGGTATGGTTCTCCTGGCTTACATGGAACACCAATTTTCTCCATCTCCTCCCAAATTTGAACAAATATCTTTTTCTCCATGCCTCTAGTTGGATGAACCTTGTCATAATCGTGTGCAATTATTTGAATTTCATGAAACATCTTCACAAAATTTCTAATCCCAACATGGCGAGAAAAATATACAAGCTTGGACATTAAGCCAGGAGTCAACTGTAATTGGCACCAATTTTTTTAGAAGGTAGGTATTAGTGAAATACTAAGAAGCTTAATTTATAGTTAAGAACTAATCATGAAAGTGTGTACCTTTTCATCATTTCTTCTATCAATGGGATAGTTCTTCAAAATAGTCATCTTTCTACCAGATAAGGTTGGTTGAATGTTTATAATATGCTCATCTAAATTTTCTTCCCATCCTTTGCTTGGTTCCAAAGCGAAATTCAAATCCTATAGTAAAGTTCAAGAACATATTTAGATATAATGGCAAGATATAAACAAAAATTTCAAAACTTGTATTAAATTTGCATAGCTTACAGGGAGCAATTCTGTTGACATTGCATAACATTCAGAAACACTACGGATAGCATATCCTTCTTCAATGTTGATTTCACCTGTAACCACGTGTATCTATTTTTTATGGCATGTGCACCAAGGATAAAAATTATTTCCCATTGGAGAAACACTATTATTGCATACTAAACTAGATATGGCCACTCGATCATGACACTCAAACAAATTAATTTTCACAACCCTTCCATCTACCATATTGATGCCATCTTTTGAAAGCTTATTTATATGTTTCATTAAGTTCTCCTCATTTTCAGGATCAACAACATGTGCTAAAACTTGGCTATATTCTTCTTTTCCATCCCATTTTCCAAGGCTTACACAAGACATCAAGACATTGTCTTCTAGTAACTCAAATAATATCTCACATACCTACCCACCTCGATCATAATGTACACAAGAATCAATACCAAGTTTGAAAGAAAATTCATGGACTATAGTTCTATACATCTTTTCAAATGTTTCAACCATAAAGGAAGCATATGATTTTACTCTTGCTTAACCCTAACTCCATATGTGAAACCATCAGTTATCTCCCAACCCATATCAATATCCTCAGCTTCTTTGCTCCACTTTTTCATTTTGCTACAAACTGATGTTGAATTAACCCCCTTTAGTGCACCATGAACATCAATTCTCTTCAGACATTGCAAAGCCTTATGAGTCATGCTTGATTCGATAAATACAAAATCCATGTTCCTCGGCATAAACTCCTTACGAATCTTTGCCACAACAATTGATTGAATTTTATCAAGCAATCCATCTAGATGTTAAAGAACATCCTCAGTTTTAGATTCTTCATTATAGTTTTTGCTCATGAATTACCCAATTCCAACAATAATGTCATTTTCATCTACATCTTCAAGTGATTTTCCAGAAAACCATCTCCCAATTTATTTAAATTTTGTCTTTCCCTCATTTAGTCTATGTTTATACCATCTCGACTACTTCTTAAGATGCAATAAGGATGCCCTTCAATGGTTTCCTATTGACCTTCCCTTAACATGCGTAGTTTCATTTGTTGAAAACCCTTTTGGCATTTCTGCTAAAACTTGACCAATTGTAGAATTTTGATTTTTCTGTAGTTTCATTTCTATCCATTTGTTCATGAAATGCAATTATTTCAGTTGTTTCATGTCTTCCAGTTGCATCCAAGTTCCTAAGAGGTTCATGTTCCAATCGTTTCCCATTGGATTCTACACTTTGATTCCCTTCATCAGTAAATGCAGTCAAAGGCTCCCTATGTTGTTGAGAAACATAACCTACACTTTGATCAGAGTGATTTGTAACAACAGTAGCATCAATCACTGATCTTTAAGGGAAAACTAGGGCCTCATTATGCAAAATGGGGTTCATTCTTTGGTACAGATTTTTATTTTACAAATCAACGTTCATTGTAATGGAAGCATGATTAAAAATTGTTATTTGAGGGAAATTCGGGACATGCACATTCTCTGGAATAGGTTTCATTGTAGTGGCAGCAGGAATAAAATATGTTCTCTGAGAAAAATTTGGTACCGACACATTATCTGAAACAAAGTTCATTGTAGTGGCAGAAGGAATAAAAATTGTTCTTTGAGGGAAATTTGGGACCCTCACATTCTCTGAAACAAAGTTCATTCTTTCATAAATATTTCCACTTTGTGCATTAACATTCCCTTCAACTGCAATTGGAGACAAAGGTTTCCTCTGTTGTCTAGCAACATTGTTGTTTTTCATAGGTTGCATACATTGAGGACAATGCGTTTGAAGAATGGCTGGATGCTTTATTGTTGTTTCAGGGAAACTTCTGGACTCATTTTGTGGTACGGAGTTATGATATCCAAATCCTTGACATTGTCCATGAGCAACACATTGCGTAGTATTTTTACCTCTAGCGCTAGTATTTTGATATCCAAATCCTTGAATTGAAGGACAATGCCACATGGTTCCAAAGTTGGAAGATTTGAGTAATCCACACCCTTACATCGACCTCTTTTTTGAGGAATATTTTGTTGAGATGGCTCAGTTGAATGATCCATTGATGAGATACTCTACAAAATAAACAAAAAAAATCAATATTGGCATTAGATTTTAGAAAAAAAATTAATTAAAAAATATGAAATATATCATAAATGTAATTTGACACTCTAAATAAAGTAATGTTGTGCTATAAAATTCAAATTTATGTATTTTGCACTATGCCAGAAAATTTATTCACTTTACCATTAACTACTTTTTGAAATAAAGTCTCTGGTCAAGGAGATATTTTCTTGCCAAAACAATCATTCATCATGTTTTGCACCCTCCCAGAAAAATGCTCGCAATTGGAAAAATTGGTTAAGTATTGAAAAAAAAGGGCTTAAGTAGCCTTGGTCAAATCGCCACCATTTATCATCTATGAGGGATAAAAATTTTAGGAAATCATCAGCATGAAGGTGGATGACTTATGAACATGACCATTGGCTCAATTTTGAAAAAAAGAATCCAGTCAAGAAAATATTGGCTTGCCAAAACAACCACTCAGCCTGTTTTGCACCTAAAACTGGCCTAAATGGCCTTAGGCAAATGCCCTCCATTTCTCACCTTTGAGGGATAAAATTTTTATGAGAGAATAAGTTTGTAGCTGGATAATTTATTCACTTGGCCATTGAATACTTTTTGAAACAAAGTCTCTGGTCAAGGAGATATTGTCCTGCCAAAATAACCATTCAGCTTGTTTTGCACCCTCCCAGAAAAATGCTCGCCATTGGCAAAATTGGTTAAGTATTGAAAAAAAGGGCTTAAGTATCCTTGGGAAAAATGCCCACCATTTCTCACCTGTGAGGGATAAAAAAATTTAGGAAAGCATCAGCTTGTAGGTGGATGACTTATGAACATGACTATTGGCTAAGTTTTGAACAGAAGTCTCTGGTCAAGAAAATATTGGCCTGCCAAAACAACCACTCAGCCTGTTTTGCACCTAAAACTGACCTAAATGGCCTTAGGAAAATTCCTGCCATTTCTCACCTTTGAGGTATAAAACATTTATGAGAGCATAAGTTTGTAGGTGGGTGATTTATTCACTTGACCATTGACTACTTTTTGAAACAAAGTCTCTAGTCAAGGAGATATTTTCCTGCCAAAAAAACCATTCAGATTGTTTTGCGCCTCTCCCAGAAAAATGCTCGCCATTGGAAAAATTGGTTAAGTATTGAAAAAAAGGACCTAAGTAGCCTTGGGAAAATGCCCACCATTTCTCACCTGTGAGGGATAAAAAATTTAGGAATCATCAGCTTGCAGGTGGATGACTTATGAACATGACCATTGGCTCAATTTTGAAAAAATGTCTCTGGTCTAGAAAATATTGGCATGCCAAAACAACCACTCAACCTATTTTGCACCTAAAACTGGCCTAAATTGCCTTAGGCAAATGCCTTCCATTTCTCACCTTTGAGAGATAAAACAATTATGAGAGTATAAGTTTGTAGTTGGATGATTTATTCACTTTACCATTGACTACTTTTTGAAACAAAGTCTCTGGTTAAGGAGATATTTTCCGGCCAAAACAACCATTCATGTTGTTTTGCATCCTCCCAGAAAAATGATTGCCATTGGAAAAATTGGTTGAGTATTGAAAAAAGGGGCTTAAGTAGCCTTGGGAAAATGCCCACCATTTCTCACCTATGAGGAAATTTTTTTGGGAAAGCATCAGCTTGGAAGTGGATGATATATGCACTTGACCACTGGCTCGGTTTTGAAAAAAAGTCTATGGTCAAGAAAATATTGGCCTTCCAAAACAACCACTCAACCTTTTTTGCACCTAAAACTGGCCTAAATGGCCTTAGGCAAATGCCCGCCATTTCTCATATTTGAGGGATAAAAAAATTTAGAGCATATGTTTGTAGGTGGATGGTTTATTCACTTCAAAATTGACTCCTTTTTTAAACAAATTATTTGGTCAAGGAGATATGTTCCTTCCAAAACAACCATTCAGCTTGTTTTGCACCCTCCCATAAAAATGCTCACCATTAGCGAAATTGGTTAAGTATTTTAAAAAAGGGCTTAAGTAGCCTTGGGAAAATGCCCACCATTTCTCACCTGAGGGATATTTTATTTAGGAAAGCATCATCTAGCAGGTAGATGACTTATGAACATGAGCATTGGCTCAGTTTTGAAAAAACGTCTCTGGTCAAGAAAATATTGGCCTGCCAAAACAACCACTCATCATGTTTTGCATCTAAAACTAGCTTAAATGGCCTTAGGAAAATGCCCGCCATTTCTCACCTTTGAGGGATAAAAAAAATGAGAGCATAAGTTGGTAGGTAGATGATTTATTCACTTGATCATTGATTAGTTTTTGAAACAAAGTCTCTGTTCAAGGATATATTTTCCTGCCAAAATAGTCATTCAACTTGTTTTGTACCCTCCCAGAAAAATGCTCGCCATTGGAAAAATTGGTTAAGTATTGAAAAAAAAGGGCTTAAGTAGCCTTGGGAAAATGCCCACCTGTTATCAATCAAATTGGCACTTATCCATCTGTGACCACACTGCATTGTTGGTCACAAAAAAGGACCCTATGGATGGAAGAGCCTGAATGAATATAGATGCATTGGTTCCAAAGTTTACATTTTCCTCTTTAGTTTACCCTTTTAGTGAAACATTTTTGAGCCATAACCGCGACACTTATATCATTCAACTCGCGGGTCACCCGCTGAAGTTTATACTAACAACCTGTGGTTATCACCTAAAAATTTGCATCTGCTTCTTGCTTGACACTAAACCCGCAATTCACTCACCTGTTGTCAAGAGATATACCCGTGGGTACCTCTAAAAATTACGAAACACATATTAAAAGATTGATTAATGATTAGTTATGGCAGTTATCCTAACTACCATAACTTCCCCAACCATTTACCTTTCGAGCCTATCCTTTCAGCCTTGCTTTAAATACAAGGAGAGGGCCTTGAGAAAGGGGGAACCATTTTTGAGTAAGGTTATGCTGAAGAAATATCCATTCAGGAAGAGGAGCAAGGAACCTAGGATCAAGTTTCAATAGTGCAGGTTGCAGAGCAGGTATAACTAGTTTCCATTGATGATTATATTACAGAGATCTTCTTTCCCATCAAATGATTTGTCTATTTTGTGAATCTCGTTAAGTGAATCTTTTATATCTTGTTTATATATGAGTTCCATGCGAGTTTATTCATGTTCATATAGCCAAAGTCTTTGAGAAAGGTATCTTCTGTGTTGCATGTTTATCATCTAAGATCATGGATTCAAGGATTGAAGCTTAAAGCTTGGATCAAACTTTGTTTATCCAGGTATGTGTTTTAGCTTTAAACCCTAGTCCTTTCTTGATTAAATAAATATTATATGATGTACTTGTTTGTCTCTTAGACTATGTACCTCAGGAGTAGTATGTTGGTGATCTCTTGAACTTCCCTATCATAGGTTATTTTACTGAACAACAAAATTGGTGACTCTGCTGTGGATTTCTTTATGTTGCTCTGGAAGTCCTAGTGTATTTTTCTTCAATTAGTTTAGTACTATGGTTCTCTGGGAGAGTTTACTAGGTGTCTTCACCTTTTTTTAAGACTAGGGTTTGATCTTTTATTGAGACTTTCTTCTTCTTTTTTATTTTTATTGCAGAAGACCCGTGAATTGTTTTTAGTAACAGTCGTAATTTTTCCCTATACCTGTGAGTTGCAGGCTTGTAAACCCGTGGGTCACCCGTGTGATGTTGTATTTACAGTTGTGGTTTTTCCTGTAAAGTTTCACTTGCTCTTAGGGTTTGGACTTTGAATCCCTGCTTTGATGTTAGAAGACTTTCTTTGTTTATGTTTGGATATGTTGGACCCGTTTGTAGGTTTTTATTGAGTCTTTCTGTTCTCTCATGAGAGTTTGATTGGTTTTCAAGTGCTTGTTAAGAGTTCCTAGGTCTTTCAAATCCAAAATTTGTTTGGTGGATGCTTGGATGATTTACTTATGATCATTGATTTGTTGAAGAACAGTTTGATGACTTGTTTCAATCCTTGCGTTCTTCTTTATGTCAGCTGATTTTACAATGTCTCTATACAAAAGTTAGTTACTTCTTTACGTCTATCGAAGAAACTAGTTGGATTTTTTATTTTCAGATCTGTTTGAGGGTAGATTTCTGAGTTTTACAGGCCTAGATACAATCATCTTATACTTTCATTTTTATACGTTCTTGTCTTATTCATAGTTAGTTGTTTTTTCTTTCATTTAAAAGAAAAACCAGAAAGAACAAGTACTTTTCATTAAAGCAAGAGCATTGGTTTTTTCAAAGTAGATTTAGTTACACATACTAATTCTTTGAAAAAGTATTTATTTTCAAGTTAATTTTAGGTTTACTTTGCAAACTAGTTGATTTTGAAAGATAAGAGAAAAGAGAAAATAGTGAAAGAACTTGCATTTTTAGTATAGACTTTACTTTTCTGTTATAACCATCATTCACACACACTCACTCCTTTTGAGTAAACAATAGCTCTAAAAAGAACATTAAAGTTGAAATTCGTTAGCGACTTTTCTTTCTAGGGAACATACATCGACTAGCTTAGGCTAGGGTTTTGGACTAGGTTCTTTTAACTATCCAAAACCATTTGAACTCAAATCGTAGTAGTCTATCATTAGGTAAATCCACCTTTTTGGAAGGTGTGTTGGGAAGCTCCACTCAAACTGAAGTTAAGCACAAGGTCGTGTGAGGTTGACTAGTTTGAGATACCCCTTTGCTTTTCAATTGAACATCTATAAAAACTGATACATGTACGGGGATCCATTAGTACCTTTGGTGTTGTTGGATTTCAAGCTTAGTTACCCTACCCATGCATGTTAGTTCGACCTGCGACTATCCCTCGAGACTCTTTCTACATTGTTGGTAACCTTAGTATCCTGACCATTAGGGCTCTACACATGTGAGAGTGAAAGGTTATTTTCATTTCACCTAAAACGGATCTGGGAGGAAATCCTCTGCAGCTCGTTGGGAAGGTGGTTGGGTGATTCCATCACTTAGCCCCATCGTGACTATACCGTGGACCCCACATAACTATTCTTCATTACTTCATTGGTTTTTTTGGGGCCCTCATCATCCCAGACTTTCCTTTGGAACATCATCTGTGTGACTAGTTTGGATTACCATAGAAATTTTTGTAGCGGTGTGTTGTGTGTTTACAGTTGTTCTAGCCGACCCTAGGTTAATTGCATAGAATATTTTTGTTGTAATTGTGGAGGACCAACCTCCTCGTAGGTCAAGAAGGTTAAGAAACCTTCCTCCACACACTGTGGATCCTCCACTGAAACCTCAACGACGCATAACAAATTCAAGTGTTTCTTTTGAACCAACTGGCACAAATGAAACCCCTAGATAACCCCAACTCATTTCTCAACTTCATCGGTCCCACAGACCATTGAGGTTGAATATTTTCCAACATAAGACTTTGCAAGACATTTCAACCCTCCTTTAACAGGACCGAAGGATCCATTTTTAGAAATAGTTTTTTCTTTAGGATTACCAGAGTTAAGTGTATATAGGTTTACACCTGGACTTAGGATGGACAATATATGAGATGCATCGGGACTTCCACATATTCCCACATCGGCTATCATGTCAGGAGGTTTTTTTACCCCACACATAAACACTTTGGTACCGAGTTTGTTCCATATGCTTTCTACTCCAAACACTTATTTGAGTTTCAATACTGGATCCTTAGGATCATCGAACACTCAGATTTCACTAACATCTACTCCTTCTGGATCCACTATTGGTTCATCCAAAGTCCCTTTTTTGGGGATACCTACGGTATCATTCACTTCTTCCTCGTTACTTCAATAGTTCCAGGTTAACCCTAGTTCAACTCCTTTCACTCAAGGATTCCCTTGGCATGGAGGGCACATTTCTCCTTCAGCGCCATTTATAGGCTCGATGCCTATCCCTTCTATTTCACAAATGTTGAGTTATAACCCCTTCACAATATTTATTTTTCAATCTTCAAATGTCCCAACATCTAATACACCTGTAAGTAGTACTCCTTTTTCACTTTTTGGTGGAGGAGGAAGTAACACTTATACTCAGCCACAATGGACTAGACTCCAAGGAAGCAATCCACCAGCTTATGGCTGGAGAAATTTCCAAAACTTATTTTCATCGCAACCGGTGGCTGGGGGAAACCCAAACCAACATTATGGGGGTCATGGTTCGGGTAGTTCTTTTTACCAAATCCCTCAAACTCATATGCCATCGAAAATTCCTCACTTAACTTTTTTGGCAACTTTGAATTTGCTAGATCTTTCAAAATTAATGAGTGACCGAGTGCGTCATAACCCTGCTTGGCCACCGGTCCCAACCAAGCTTCCTTCTGACATCCCTAAGTTCGAAGCAAAAATTGGTGAAGACCTAGGGGACCATGTCACCACATTTCATATATGGTGCCCCTCTAATTCGTTGAATGATGACTCAATCTGGTTGAGGCTCTTTCAAAGAACCCTGAATAGTGTTGCGGCCAAATGGTATATCGAGCTACCGGTTGCAACTTATAACAACTTTTACGATTTAGTGACAGTTTTTCTGAATCATTTCCAGCTTCGCGTCCGGTACGATGTCGGCACAGATATTCTACCTACTTTTAGATAGAACAAAGCCACTCATATATATGATCACCTTCAAGATTGGATAATATGGAAGTGGCTCATTAAAGCTGAGATCCCCCCGAAATTTCTATTGGAGTGGTTTTTGAAGTCACTATTACCTTACATCTCCAAAGATGTATCCACTTCCGGGGTTACTTCTGAAGAGGGATCCATTCTAAGGACCCAACAACTTGACTTGATTTATACACAGTCTGGGATCCTTTATGAGATTATCCCTGATGCACCCAGGTCAAAAATTGATCTCGGTAAACCTAAACCCGGACCACATGCTGATGGCATAGTAGGTTCAGTTGGATCATCCGCTTTAGAAGCTTTGACTAAGCAAGTTCATGCACTTTCGATAAAGAATTTTGTTGCGGAAGAAACTACAGTTGCATCCTCCCCTTTGCAAAAAGAACCTATACAAAATGTACAATCAAATCAAAAGGGTCCTCGGCAACCCAATAACAAGAAAAAGGGAAAAAAAGGGAAAGGAAACCAACATAAGCCCAAGACCACAGAAAATGCCAAGGAGGGAAAAAGAGAAAAGAAGAAGGTGAAGTTTCCTTGCAAAATTTGAAAATATGATCACCTGAATCATCAATTTCCTATGATTTATGAATCCCAGAAGTTGTTAAACCAAAAGAAACCAGCCATCTTGAAGGATCTTTTTCCCAAAGGAAAAAACCCATCTTTTGGTAGCTCTAATACTGGGGACACTCATCGTTCCACATAGGCTGATCAATCCTACATTAATATGGTTAACTCACATGATTTATTGCAAATGAGAGATAATAATTATACCCTGAATATGCCACAAAAATACAAATAAATCCCTGAGTCATCAGTTCCTCTTCATATAGAGAGACATGCAGATTCTATGCCGAATATACCAAAAGGTGTCTATAAACGGGAAATGTACAACCCTAATGCACGGGCTGCTCCAAATGACTCATTTATAAAGCACCTAGACCAAACTCCATGTGCTATGTCTACTCTAGAATTTTTTCAAAGCTTCCCATCGCAGCGAAATGCACTTTTAGCGGCAATAGGAAGTATGGATTCGTCAAATATGTTGGCTAGATTTGATATGTCAAATATCAAACCTCGGTTTCTGTATCACGTGTCCTTCCAAATTGAAGTACTCCATGGTTCGAAAACCATTGGACGAACAACAGTGGATGAAGGCACGTCAACGTGCATAATGTATATCTCTTGTTGGAAATCCTTAGGCTCTCCAGAGTTATCTCCTTCGGTTACATCACTTACCGCTTTTAATGGGAGATCCTTCCATCCACATGGAAGCTTACCCTCGTTTGATATCCAACTAGAGGGAAAGGTAGTGTCAGTAGAGGTGGAAGTTGTAGATGCTTCTCTCGGTTACAACTTGTTGTTGGGAAGAAGTTGGACATATGCAATGCAAGCCATTCCTTCGTCCGTTTTTCGAGTACTTATGTTCCCCCATGAAGGGAAGATATTCACAATTGACCAACTTTCCTTTTTCCAGAAACTAATACAACTCTTCCAGATTCAAATATCTCGTGGATTGATCAAGCCCATCCACCTAGTGAGAGTTTAGGAGTCGGTATGTACTTATCATTGATGGGCACCTTTGATTTACTCACTCCTATTAATTACATTGGTTCAACGAATAACTCTAGCATGTCATCCACGGAGGTTTCATGGTTGTTCAAACAACTGATCCTTGGATTATTCCTATTAAAGAGGAACAAAATGTTACCCTATCTATTGCATAAGTGACTTATCAAGCTTTGCAAAACTCTGCAATAGATTATATCTTGACTCCATCTGTCTCCATGGATTCAGATAGCGATTATGCACTTGCATGGACAATAAACTCTACCCATTCCTTTGACTGTTTAGACATTGTTTTTTCCATATGATGAGGCTATCCTAGAAGCTATAGTAGGTCTGGATAAACCATGGGAACATATGCATCATAGATCCTACTTCCTTCCAAACCTAAACAACATCTAGAATGGAGAGTTCTTCATGAGACACGGTGGAAATGTTGACTTGTCCAAACAAACTTTAATGAAACAGGGGATTTTTTTTTAAGGTAATATGGCTAACATTTCAACAACTATCCCGATCAATATTTCTACCAAAATGGATGTTGTGGAAAATATTTTCATTGCTGCAAATTGTTCTTCACAAGAGATCAGTTTGTACACCAATTTATGTTAAATTTTGAGCATTAATTCACAATACTCTAGGATCTTTACTGAGATAATAAGATGTACAGTATATCAATGCATATCAATCATAACAAGCATGTCAATCATCAGAAGAAGCAAAAGCATGAGAGACAAGAGACACAGAGTTTCCGTGGGAAAAACCCTAAGGTGAAAAACCCCACAACTTCCTCATAGATAGAGAGAGCAATGGCTCAATCAAAGTACAACCAAAATACATAGAGATAGTCTCCTAGTAGCAGATGATCCTCCTCCTCACATGTGTGCCACTTTCCGAGTGAAGGAAGAATGAGTTTCTGAGTGATGCAAATAGAGATCTCCCGATCTCTATTTATACTTGATTTGTTTTCCCAGTGACCTTATGGGGCCCACTTGTCAAGCTAGGTACATCAACCATATATTATATAAATCAAGGCCGACCCCACACATGGTGGTCTAATATCCCATCGGCAAGTTACCATACTTGTGACACTTGTCAATACACATGACGACACTTCTGTATAGAGGAATGACACATCTCTATAGGAGTACAATAATATATAAATGAAGTACATTATGAAGTTACATATACATCAACACTCCCTCTTAACTAGGAAGGTATTTCTCGACACAGATCTGCTAGCACAAGTCTTCTTCTCTGGATCATCGTCACTGCTACTGCTATCTCAACCAATCTCTGACTCTACTCATCATAGGAAGTTCTACAGAGCCATTCCTTTTTCATACTAGATGTAGGGCCACCACCTGCAGGTCTTCATCACTAGCCATACTGTGGAATCCTCAGGACTTATTACGTGAGTCACAAAACCTAGCAGTAGCATCCTAGGTTGTTACGAGCACACAGCTCTACCTGTCGGATCTCCCAGGAGCACATTACATGTGACCCATCACAAAACCTGGTTGAAGCATCCCAAGTTGTTACGAGCACACATCTCTACTTGTCGGATCTCCCAGGAGCACATTACATGTGATCTCACCACAAAACCCGGCTGCAGCTTCTGAGGCCTTTTTCATCCTATCTAGATCTCCCAGGAACAAATTACATGTGGTCAAGGCAAAACCTGGCTGAAGCATCTGAGGCATTTTTCATCCTGTCCAGATCTCCC
This sequence comes from Larix kaempferi, assembly GCA_027924585.1. NCBI lineage: Eukaryota > Viridiplantae > Streptophyta > Pinopsida > Pinales > Pinaceae > Larix > Larix kaempferi. The sequence goes on from BSBM01000136.1 coordinate 7,047,289, forward strand.
ATGAGCAAAATACATTCCATAGGACAAAACCTCGAAAGAGAATCCCAGGATATTACAGGTACACAACTCCGACCTGAAGGGTCTCCTAGGGCACTTTTATATGTCCTCCCAGAGCAATGTCTTGAAATAGCATCCCAGGCTATTACGGGTACACAACTCCGACATATAGGATCTCCTAGACATGCTCATCTATACAACATGTTCCATGGCCATAGAGTATCATCCTGATACTCACCATACATCATCCCGATGTACACATGATCGTCCTGATCATCATCTCTGCATCGTCTTGATGCATGTCATCTGGAGAAGCTCTTCATCCACGATCATCCTAATCATACAATGCATCTACCTGATGCATACTAAGTATCTACCTGATACATATCACCATACACAGTGTATCCACCTGATACATACATATATACATGATCCACACAATGTATCTACCTAATACATATCAACATACATGATCTACCTGATCATACAATGTATCCGCCTGATACATATACAGATACATGGTCCAAGCATCCAACATGATGCATACATACATAAATGATCCAACTGATCATATCCAGCATCCAACATGATGCGTACATACATAAATGATCCCACTGATCATATCCAGCATCCAACATGATGCGTACATACATAAATGATCCAACTGATCATATCTAGCATCCAACATGATGCGTACATACATGAATGATCCAACTGATCATATAGAGTAGAAACTAGAACATCATCCTGATGCTCATCATCCAGCGCTTACATCCACAACCATGTGAAGGATCCCCCTTCCACCATGCTAAGAATGGCTACAGCAAATGTCTCCATCACTTCTTCCTCGAAGTGTCATCGATCCAAAGAACACCAAGCCTCTCTCTAAAGTACTCAAAATTCACTCTGGCTAGTGGCTTCGTCAACATATCTGCAATATGCTCATCTGTCGCAACATACAGGAGCTTCACTGCTCCCCTCTGCACCATATCCCTGATATAGTGATATTTGATCTCTATGTGTTTCGACCTGTCGTGGAACACCGGGTTCTCAGACAGCTTCACACAACTCTGGTTGTCACAGAAGATAATAGTAGCCTCCAACGGTAGATCAAATAACTCAGACAGTAGCTTCCTCAGCCATACTGCCTCACAACTAGCCGAACAGGCTGCAACAGACTCTGCCTTGGCTGTACTCAGTGCTACGCAGGACTGCTTCCTGCTAAACCAAGAGATCATACCTGATCCCATACTGAAGCAGCACCCAGAAGTGCTCTTCCTATCTGCAGCACTGCCTGCCCAATTTGAATCAACATAACCTTATAGGTTAAACTTTTGATTCGCATCATACTTGAGCCCATAGTCAACTGTACCCTTCAGGTACGTTAGAATATGCTTTACAGCAACCAGGTGAACACTCCTCGGATTCGTCAGGGACTGGCTCAATGTGTTCACAGTAAAGCAAATATTTGGTCTCGTTTTCGTCAGGTACATCAAGGACCCAATCATCTGACGATACATAGAGACATCCACTGGCTCAGATGAAGCATCACAAAGAAGCTTCAGATTCGATGCCATAGGTGTGGCCATGGCCTTGCAATCCATCATCTCGAACCTCTTCAGGATATCTACAGTATACTTCCCTTGTCCAAGGAAGATCCCATCTGTACTTTGCCACACCTCCATACCTAGGAAATAGTGCATCATTCCCAAGTCCTTCATATCGAACTCAGCAGCAAGCTTCCTCTTTGTATCCGCAATCAATCTGTCATCTCCTGTTACAAACAGGTCATCTACATATAGGAGTAGAATCACAGGATTTCCTTCCTCAACCTTGTAGTAAAGGTTGGAATCCGCTTTACTCTTGGTAAAGCCCAAACTAGATAGGAAACTGTCCATCCTACCATACCAAGTTTTGGGAGCTTGCTTAGCCATACAAGGCTTTCTTAAATCTACACACATGTGACTCCCTGTCATGTGTTTCAAAACCGAGTGGCTGCTCCACATACACTTCCTCTTCGACTACACCATTCAAGAAGGCAGTCTTGACATCCATCTGGTGTATCTTCCATTTCATCGTTGCAGCCAGGAAGTGTACCTAGCTACAGGAGCAAAAGTTTCTTCATAGTCTATTCCCTCTTTCTGAGATAAGCCACGAACTACGAATTTGCCTTATATTTTTCTATGCTGCCATCTGCAGCATGCTTGATCTTGTAAATCCATTTGGAAGTCACAACAGACTTCCCTTCAGGTCTTGGGACAACATCCCAAACATCATTCTTCATTATTGATTGGTATTCCTCGACCATGGCGTCCTTCCATTCTTTCTTTTCCACTGCTTCTTCATAATTGGAAGGTTCTTTGTTCATGATATCACAGAGTAAAGCAACATAGCTGGTGTGAGATCTAGTTCTCTTCTTTGCTCTGTGTTCTTCTTCTGGAATGCCAAATATTTCTGCATCTTGAATGAGCTCTCTATCCCATGTAGGTTTCCTATTGTGAGATTTGTCCTCACGTGGTGGATCTACAGGTTGTTGCGGATATTCAATTTCACGATCAACATCTGGAATTGCTTCAGTCATGGTAGTGTCTTGAAATCTAGTTTCCTTGGGTTCTTCATAATCTTCAATAGGTGCCTTCCTTGATTTGATGAATGCTGATTTTTCATCAAATGTTACATCCCTACTGACATCAATCTTATTGAACCTTGGAAAGTATATTTTGTAAGCCTTCGAGCTTCACTGTAACCCACAAAGATACCCTTCTTTCCTGAAGGATCCAGCTTGGTCCTCTTTTAATTTGGGACATGTGTATATACTGGACAACCAAATATTCTGAGATGGCTGACCCCAAGTTTCTTACCAGAGAAGACCTCTTCTGGTGTCTTTTTGTCCAATATCTTGTGGGGTGTTCTGTTCTGCACATATATAGCTGTCCTATCTGCTTCTGCCCATAGATACATCGGTAGATCCTGGTCATGCAGCATTTCCCTTGCTGCTTCCATAATTGTTTGATTCTTTCTTTCTGCAACTCCATTCTGTTGTGGATTGTAAGGAGCAGTCAACTCCCTCTTAATCCCTGAATCACTGCATAACTTCTTGAAGTCACCTGAAGTGAATTCTCCACCTTTGTCAAATCTGAATGTTTTGATCTTCTTATTAGTTTGGTTCTCCATCAAGGTTTTGAATTCCTTGAACTTATCAAACACTTCATCTTTGCTCTTCAAGAAGTATACCCAAGTCTTCCTAGAAAAGTCATCAATGAAAGAGACATAGTAAACATACCCACTCAGAAAATTGGATAACATCGGACCACATACATTGGAGTGGATAATTTCCAAGATATATTTTTCCTTGCTTTCACTGCTTGGAAATGCTTTCTTTATGTTCTTTCCTTTTGCACATCCTTTGCAAACACCTTCATGTTTGGTCTTGATTTCAGGAAGACCCTCTACAGCCTTGCTTGCAATTGAAAGTGCCCTATAGTGCATATGAGCAAGTCTTCTATGCCAAAGTTCACTTGGTTCCATGGATTCATGCACCATGGCATGTTCAGGTCGTCCCTTTAGTTTATACAATCCTCCCTCTTGATCTCCAATCACTACTGCATCATCTATGGTCTTTCCCTTTTGCCACATTAGAACTTGGCCATCCACAAATGCAACCCTCATATCTTTTGCATCCAATGCGAATATGGAGAGTAGATTCTTCTTGAGCCCAGGTACATACAAAACATCTTTCATCTTCAAAGACTTCCCAGAGTCTAGATTATAGGAAGCCTCACCACTTCCTTTGATAGGGTATTGGTAGTCATCCCCAAGTTTCACCTTATGGGGTGACTCATGTTCAGATAGATTAGCAAAGGATTCTTTACACCCAATCATGTGTTTTGAAGCCCCACTGTCAATAATCCAATCATTACAACAATGAGAGATAGTACCTGTGAGAGCAGAGATTAGAACATACTCTTCTTCGCTTGATGAGTTATCATCATCACTTTCTGCTCTAGCCTTCTTCTTGGGAGTTTCATCATCTTCGGCAGCATGAGCATGATACCTTCTTTTGCTGCCCTTCTTGTTGTTGTTGAAGTTGTTGTTGTCCTTCTTGTTCTTGGGACAATTTATGGCAATATGTCCCTTTTCATTATAGGTGAAGCATATTCTCCTTTCTTTATGGTGATGTGAATATTTCTTGAAGTGAGATGGCTCTCTCTTCGACTTCCCTTTCTTGGTGTGAGCTGTGAGAGCTTGACCTTCATTCCCCATCTTTTCTTCACGTGCCACAAGCCTTGCTTCTTCTTGTGAGCATTCTTCCCGAAGTCTACTGAAGGATACCAACTTCTTTCTTGCACAGATTCCTTGAATAAAGGAGTCCCATGACCTGGGTAGGCCATTCAAAGTGGTCATGAAAACTTCACCATTATCCACCATTTCATCCACTGCTTCTAGTTGTTCCTTGATCTGGGAGACCCTAGAAAAATAAGATTGAATGGATTCTCCATTCTGAAGTTTTACCCCTTTCAATTGGTTCCGCAGAGTCATCTTCTGATTTATTTTCTTCCCTTCAAATAGCTTGGATAGTGAATCAAAAATCTCTTTGGGTGTCTTCAGAGATGACACATGGGGGATGAGATGGTCCTTGATAGAATCAGAAATGATTCTCTTTTCCTTGACCAAGTTCTTCTTATGCAATATTTTAGCCTCTTCATCCTCTGGGATAGGGATGTCTTCTTTTACATATGAGTCCAACTCATTGTCTTCTAGGATTAACCCAATCCTATACTTCCGGGATCGAAAGTTATCATCCCCTTCAAGCTTATCCTCAAGCTTGGTGTGGTTAGACATCTTAAAGAGTACTTCAAATGGAAATAGAAAAGATTTAGGTCTTGCCACTTGACTTGCTGAAAACTGGATCTGGTCCCGGATTAGGGTTTGTCAGAGAAACCCTAAAAATTCAAAATGTGAATTTCAACTTTCTAAAAGGATAGAAAGATGTGCCTTGATGATCTGATCAGCCTGGTGTATTCAAAATTTGAGATCTGCAAAGCTTTACCCTTCAGAAATGCCTTTTTGTCTTCCTGGGTTCACTAAGGAGGACCCTGAATTAGGGTTTGAGTTTCCTGGAGATCTACCTAGCCAAAAATCTTGATCCAAAGCTCTAAACTTCGATTTTTGCAAGGAGATTCTAGCTATGTCTTCAGATTCCAGAAATTCCTATTTTTGTGGAAACCCTAATTTTTAGGGCCAAATCTGAAAATGATCAGAATTGAATTCTGATTGGACAGATAGATTCGCCTTGATGAGTAGAGTCAATCTACTATACTTCTTTTCCAAAATCTGTGGAGAGAAACCCAATAAACAAGAAACCCTTGGTTTCCGTCACTACACAATGTCTTCTTCTCAGGTTAGCTCTGATACCATGTTAAATTTTGAGCATTAATTCACAATACTCTAGGATATTTACTGAGAGAATAACATGTACAGTATATCAATGCATATCAATCATAACAAGCATGTCAATCATCACAAGAAGCAAAAGCATGAGAGACAAGAGACACAGAGTTTCCGTGGGAAAAACCCTAAGGTGAAAAACCCCACAACTTCCTCAGAGATAGAGAGAGAAATGGCTCAACCAAAGTACAACCAAAATACACAGAGATAGTCTCCTAGTAGCAGATGATCCTCCTCCTCACATGTGCACCACTTTCCGAGTGAAGGAAGAATGAGTTTCTGAGTGATGCAAATAGAGATCTCCCGATCTCTATTTATACTTGATATGTTTGCCCAATGACGTTATGGGGTCGACTTGTCTAGATAGGTACATCAACCATATATTATATAAATCAGGGCCGACCCCACACATGGTGTTCTAATAACCCATCGGCAAGTTACCATACTTGCGACACTTGTCAATACACATGACGACACTTCCGTATAGAGGAATGACACATCTCTATAGGAGTACAATAATATATAAATGAAATACATGGATGAAATACATTCTAAAGTTACATATACATCAACAATTTATTTAAAGAATTCCGCGATGTTTTCGCCTGGTCATATGAGGATTTTCCAGGAATCTACCCTTCCATCGTTGAACACGTCATCACGACATATCCTAATGTGAAACCAGTTCGGAAAATACTCCATCCAGTTAACCCTAGAAAGGCTGTAGCCATCAAGGATGAGGTTGAAAAACTCCCCAATGCCGGCTTCATTTATCCTATCAACATGAAGGAATGGGTGTCTAATCTAGTCTCGGTTGATAAAAATCAAGGTACCATACGCGTGTGCACAGATTTCAGGGACCTTAATAAAGCCCGTCCAAAAGAAAACTATCCCATGCCATTTATCAACCAAATAATAGATGTGTGTACAGGCCATGAAATATTTTCTTTCATGGATGGATTTTCGGGATATAGCCAAATTCAAATCAAACCCAAAGACCAACAGAATACTACTTTCATAAGTCCCTGTGGTATCTTTGCCTATAGTAAAATTACATTCGGATTGAAGAATGCTGGGGCTACTTTCTAGCGAGATATGAAATTTTCTTTTTATGACATCAAGCACATGTTTGAACCTTGGATTATCTACTTGTGCGATCTCGAAAGAGAAGAGATCATCTCTATCATCTATGACTCATGTTTGAACGATGTGGACACTACAAGTTTTGGTTAAACCCCAACAAATGTGTGTTTTGCGTCGAGTCTGGATGACTACTAGGTTTCATTGTGTCAAATCGAGGGATCATGGTCGATCTGTTGAAAGTAGAGGCCATTGTCAAATTACCACCTCCTCGCAATATCAGACAACTTCAAATTTGACAAGGCATGTCCAATTTTCTTAAATGTTTTATCATTAACTATGCAAGGATTACTAAAGGTTTCATGAGACTTCTTAAAAAAGACACCCATTTCTTTTGGGACGAAGCTACACAAAACTCTTTTGAAGCTTTGAAACAAGCACTATTGCCAACTCCCTTGTTAATCTCGCTAGATTATATTCAGGATTTTCTTATGTATCTAGCCGCATCTGATTCCACAGTAGGCATAGTTTTGGTCCAGGAAGATGAAAAACTCCAAGAGCATGTCATTTATTATCTTTCTCATGCACTTGTAACACCTGAACTAAAGTACTCACATGTCAAGAAATTGGAACTAGCAGCTGTGTATGTCGTTCAGAGGTTACGTCACTATATTTTACTGCGAACTACCATAGTGATTGCAGATGTCAATCCTTTCCAATATGTTTTAACCTGGCGCATTATCGGGGGTAAATTGAACAAATGGATTGTTATTCTACAAGAGTTTGATCTTCCCTTTCAATCTGCTAAGTCAAATAAATATTTGGTGTTCGCAAAACTGATATCTGAATTTCCTAGTGATGTAGAGTTCGATGAAGAAGATCCTTCATTCCATGATGAACATATCTTCCTCATTGCAACCTCTGATCTGTGGTATGGAGCCGTTCTAATATATCTCCAAACTCTGAAGTGTCCGCCGACTTTTTCTAGGGAAGAACGACGAAAACTTAAGCATCATGCCAAGAACTACCTCATCATTTCTAATACGCTATATAAACGAGGGGTAGATTCAATATTACGTCGTTGTTTAAATCTAGACAAAGGCAAGTTAGGATTGAATGATTCCCACAGTGGATCCCGTGGGGGTCATATTTCTAGGTTGGAAACATTCCAGAAAATAATTCATGCTGGGTATTTTTGGCCCTCCATCTTCAAAGATTGTGTAGAGGTCGTGAAATGTTTTCACCAATGTTATCTATTCAAAAATAAAATGCGACCACACCTAGCTCCTCTTCACCCCGTTATCATAGCAAGTCCCTTCACCAAATGGGGAGTGGATTACATGACTTGCAACCCAGTTTCTATTGGGGGGCATCAGTAAATTATCATTTCGGTCAACTACTTTACTTAATGGGCGGAGGTAATGCTGATTGTGAAACTGGATGGTGAAACAACAACCTATTTCGTTTTCAATCAGGTCATTGCTATATTCGGCATACCTAAAGATATTTTCACTGATCACGGTAGACATTTTAAGAACCACATGATGACGGAGCTGACCACTATGCTTGGGTTTAGACAGGAACATTCATCTCCTTTTTATCCACAGGCCAATGTTCAATTTGAAGCAGTCAACAAAAATCTAAAAACTATTCTTCATTGCACTGTCAATGCCAGTAGGTCAAACCGACACATCGTGTTGTATCAGTCTCTTTGGGCATATCGTTCTAATGTCAAGACTTCTACTATATTCTCACCATTCCAACTTGTTCATGGGTTGGAAGAAGTCACACCTATTGGAATGCGAGATTCCATCACTAAAGTTGGCCATCCAACTGCTACCCGAGACTTCTGCTTTAGAAGAGTGTTTGCTTCATTTGGAACATTTGGATGAACATCGTAGAGATGCGCTCATTGCAAATGAAGCTCATAAGAAATGAGTCAAACATCAGTGCGAAAAGTCGGTAAAACCTAGGGTTTTCTTCGAAGGAGGCCTTGCTTTGTTCTACGATTAGGATAAGGATCCCTTGGGGGCAGACAAGTTCAAATCTATGTGGCTCGGTCCCTTTATTGTTTCTAGAGTCTTGAATAAAGGGTCGTATGAATTGATTGATTATGATGGAGTTAAGTTGCAAGAGCCTAGAAATGGGCTCTACTTGAAAAATTACTATGCCTAGGCATACATGATTTTTCTTGTACTTTACATGTACATTTGTGTAGAGTTAGTTTCTTTTGGGATTTCCTTATGTATCTTCTGGATTGTGTTTTAGATGGAAATTGAGTTCTTTCTATGATTCTCCGATGGCGCTAGACGTCACACTCGTAATTTGGCTTCCGCTACTTGGGTGATCTATGAACCCACAGGACAACTTGTTTCCTCGGGAGGTGCTTGTTTGGGCCCTACGACGAATAATATAGCTGAGTATAGCGCGGTTATATAACTACTCTGAGATGTTATTCATCATGGCATTTCATGTCTAGAGGTAAGACTTGATTCATAGTTAGTTGTACTTCAGTTAACGGGTGAGTATCGAGTTAGAGATCCTTCTTTGCTACGTCAGTTTTTGCGAGTTAGATTACTTGAGAGACATTTTGATTACATAACGTATCAACATATTTCAAGAAATCACAATACATTAGCCGATGCATATGCAAATTATGTACTTTATTAGCATTTGTATCATACACTATAAACTAAACCATTAAAACACATAAATCAAACATGTATATAAACCGATAATGTATATATATATAAGAGGTCCAAAAAATATAATAATGAGTTTGAGTCAATCTCTGTCAAAGTATAAAAATATACAAACTCCGGGAGGCAACATGAGCTCAGGATCGCCCCAAAAGTTCATTCCAGCATACGGAAACTATTCGAATGCTGGAAATTGGAGGCTCCACCATCTAAGATAATCCTCGTCAGAGTAAGAAGCACTAGTCTCAGCTCCTCCCTAACATAGGAAAATATCACCCCATCGAGTCATCAGTGGCTCACGAGGGTTGAGTGGTGGAAGAGCCATCCCTGGACTCGGGGAAGGAACCCTCTCGAAGAATAATGTACAAAGTATGATGCCATATCCAAAGTTCTTCTTTTTCCCCGTTTTGGACTTTGTAAGTTAGTGTTTCATGTTCACCAACAAACTGGAAAACCATTCGAATATGACATTATGTAGAAATTCCACGCCAATCTGCATGTAGTTCTGAGAAGCTAAGTGTTGAGCTGCATTGCCACTGATCATGTTTAACGTACTCAAGATCACTTTCAATGGAAATTTGGCTATTTTCCCAGTCAGTGCTTGACTACCACTCTTCTTGGTTCCCGCTATACAGTATGTGTTGATATAATCTTGTATCGAAAAATCTCCAACACCTTTGAAATTTTCTTTGAGGTTTACTGCCTCTCCTCAACGGGATAGTCCAGTAATGAAATAGATATCATCCACTATGATATCTAATGTCTCCCCTTGGAGATTGAACATCCCCTTATCAGGATCTCAGTAGTGCACTAGCATTTGGAGCAACTGGGATTGCGCCCTCATGTTTGATGTGTGGAAAAACATGAGGAGTCCACATCGTCTTAAAGCATTCAACGTCTCAACGTCAAAGGATCCCCCAAGGCTATTATATCCATGGACTCATGCTCTCTTTCCCTTCAAGTGAGCACCATCCTGCGTTGCATTCATTAAAATTTTGCATTAGTTTTGAAGTTTCTTCTTTTTTGGTTCGTGCCACCCGCGAGTCTTCCTTTAACACGGGGGATGGTAACCGCGAGTTGCATTCAGTACAACCCGTGGCTATTTCACGTACCCACGATTTTCAAGAAGGCCTACCCGTGGGTACGCAGACCTAAATTTTAAACCCATATAAAAACTTCAAAATACCATTTAAAATCTTTAAAAAAGAAATAAATATGCAAAGCAAGGAGAGATTTGTTACCTCCAAGCGACATATTTCGATTTGGTCCTCCGGATTGATTGTATGCAATAGTTGAAGTCGTGGGTTTTTTCCTCTTCTCCAATGGTAAAAATGGTAAATGTGGCTTATTTTTTGGTTTTGTTACTATTTATAAAAATCTTTTTGATTTTTTTACCCACTTTATATAGTTTCAAACCCCTTTTTTGCTCTTTTCTTAATATAAAATGACTAATGAAGCTATTTTGACTAGGTAAAAGGACAAGAAGCTACTTTTTCACAATTCCGTCCATACCGGTGTTCTATAAAAGGTTTGGTGACATGTCAATTAGATCATTGCATTGCATCTATACCTCGTCATATTATGCCTTAGGACTCCATTTTTTCACCATGGACTGCGATTTTTAACCCTCATTTTTACCCTCCATTGTTGTTGTTCTTCCATGGTTAGAACCTTCCTTAAACATGGGTCACCCTAGATAGGAAACTGTGTCATACTGGTGCCCATGCTGTCATTTTCCACCTTTGGGACTTGGTCATTCATCATGCATCATTTTGTCACTTATATCAAGTTCCTCATCCTTATGTTGTTCTTTCATGCTCTTGTTAGACTCCTTAAAATTAACAAGATTTCCGAGCATACTTGTCTTTTTCAGACTCGTTAAAAGACTTGAATAGACATCCACTTAGATATAAGTTTACCCCTTTTTCGGATATTTCATATTAGTGGATTACTTACGAAAAATGTATACTCTAGTTCTTTTTAACTAGAAGAGTCCTCTCTCATATCATTTTACACTTTTTTGTACGAGGAGGCTAACTTCATGAAAAAATACAATATAGAGTTCTTGTTTAATTTTTCCAGACTCCTTAAATATGAAAACACCAACGAGCACATACCAACTCGGGCTCGATATTAAAATCCACGAGTAGGCGTATGGAGTTCTTGTTTATGTTTTTCAAACTCCTTAAACATGAAAAGACTGGAGAGCACAAAGAGATCCGGGCTTGATATTAAAATCCATGGATCAGTAACCTATCGAGTACTAGTCTATCTCTTCTTCAAACTTGTTAAACAATGAAAACATTTGTGAGTTTCCTTCCCATGGACTCGTTAAATTACACATGGTTGGACCCATATCAAGCATTCTTCTCTCTCTTCTTCAATCTTGTACAAAATGAAGAAGGTATTTCGAGTTTACTTTCTTGGACTTGTTAAAAATTTGACAAGAAAGATACTATCGAGCTTCCTTTTCAATCTTTTCATGCTCGTTAAAACATGAAAAGAGATTTAAAAAGAGAAGGGAAATAAAATATATGTCATTCATTCATTATCTGGAAGCAAGTCTACTCCATCTTTGAACACAACACTTATGTTGAGTCAATGGATCTTAGTTTTGGCTTTAGGATTTAACCTGATTCTAGAGTTTCCTGCACTCCTTCGATTGGTTACTCTTACTATCATATGGAGAGTTTGTTATGTCTCCTACATGGAAAACTTATATCATGTTTCATGTCTGTCCAAAGCTGCCTAAGTCACTTTTCTACAATGCCCAATGTTCAAAGATTACCCCCATGTTGGCCATTCTGCAGTTCATCTTGACTCGTCATGTCGGCCATCCCCTATCTTAGTCGTGTTTCAACTCAATCTCTTAGTGTTCCTCATGTGAGATGATGAAGGATTCCTTAATGCATTCCTTCTCATGGGTCTCTTCCTATTGACATCAACACATTTTTCTCTAGGAAGCAGACTTGGAGTTCCCAATTAGTACCTTGAACTTTGTAGTCATTAGTGGCAGAGTTTCTCGCTGTTGGGTCATGGGAATACATCAATGTCCCTTACTCGATAGATTCTTCAAGTGTTCGACCTCAATAAATTTTATTCACACTTGTAAGAATGTACTAAGTACCTTGGACCCCATTTTCATTATTGGTGGGTGTCCTCGTGTTTGTTAACGGTTCTCATCATTGAATGGTAATTAAACGAAATCCTCCATGTTCGACTTCAACTCCTTTATTCACATGGTTTAGGGTTTGTATTGTTTATCGATGGTTGGTTTGAATACCTTGGGCCTATGATACAACTCCATTGTATTTTCCCAAGCTGTGCAAGACCGAGCCTTACTTATATTGGCTCATCATGAGACATAGATCCAGTTTGTTGTTATGGCTATGATCTCCTTTTTGACATGGATCCACATTTGTATTTTAGTGTCCATGATATATACATCTTCTTTGTTATGTATTGGAGATCATGTTCTAGCATTCTGAACATCTCCTTCTATCAAGATTGTAATTGCACGCTGACCTTGTTTTGTTTCAGGTACTATTTGAGACTTTGATCTTGTGGTTTCCATGCTCCTCCACTCCTTGGTTTGTAATGCATTTCAGCCATCATTACCCTTCTGACCTCATACATTAATGGGCATCTATTATCAGTCATATGGACACTTCTTTGTCCGTGACTATACTACATTGTTGGTCACACAAAAGGACCCTATGGATGGAAGAGCCTGATTGACTATAGATTAATTGGTTCCAAATTTTACATTTTCCTCTTCAGTTTACCCTTTTCGTGAAACATTTTTTAGCCATAATCACGAATCTTATATTAGTCAACTCACGGGTCACTCGCTGGAGTTTATACTTATAACCTGCGGTTATCACCTAAAAAGTTGCACTTGCTTGTTGCTTGACACTAAACCCGTGATTCACTTGCTCGTTGTAAAGAGATATACCCATGGGTACCTCTAAAAATCACGAAAAAAATATTAGATGATTGATTAAGGATTAGTTATGGCAGTTATCCTAAATACCATAACTTCCCCAACCATTTACCTTTCGATCTTATCCTCTCATCCTTGCTATAAATACAAGGAGAGGGCCTTGAGAAGGGGGAACCATTTTTTAGTAAGGTTCTACTGAAGAAATATCCATGTAGTAAGTGGAGCAAGGAGCCCAAGATCAAGTTTCAATAGTGCAGGTTGCAGAGCAGGTATAGCTAGTTTCCATTGATGATTATAATACAAGTATCTTATTTCCCATCAAATGATTTTTCTATTATGTGAATCTAGTTAAGTGAATCATTTTATATCTTGTTTATATATGAGTTTCATGCTAGTTTATTCATGCTCATATATCCAAAGTATTTGAGAAAGGTATCTTCTGTGTTGCAGGTTTATCATCTGAGATCATGGATTCAAGAATTGAAGCTTAAATCTTGGATCAAACTTCGTTTATACAGGTATGTGTTTTAGCTTTAAACCCTAGTCCTTTCTTGATTAAATAAATATTGTATGTTGTACTTGTTTGTATCTTAGACTCTGTACCTCAGGAGTATTATGTTGGTGATCTCTTGAAATTCCCTATCATAGGTTATTTTACCGAACAACACCACCATTTATCACCTGTGAGGGATAAGTTTTTTAGGAAAGAATAAACTTGCAGGTGGATGACTTATGCACTTAACCATTGGATCAGTTTTTAAAACAAGTCTATGGTCAAGAAAATATTGGCCTGCCAAAACAACCACTCAGCCTATTTTGCACCTAAAACTGGCCTAAATAGCCTTAGGAAAATGACCGCCATTTCTCACCCGTGTTGGATAAAAAAATTCTGAGAGAATAATTTTGTAGGTGGATGATTTATTCGCTTGACCATTGACTCATTTTTGAAAAAAAAACTCTGGTCATGGAGATATTTTTCTGCTAAAACAACCATTTATCTTGTTTTGCACCCTCCCATAAAAATGCTCACCATTGGCAAAATTGGTTCAGTGTTGAAAAAAAGGGCTTAAGTAGCCTTGGGTAAATGCCCACCATTTCTCACCTACGAGGGCTAAATTTTTAGGAAAGCATCAACTTGCAGGTGGATGATTTATGCACTTGAAAATTGGCCCAGTTTTTAAAACAAGTCTATGGTCAAGAAAATATTGGCCTTCCAAAACAACCACTCAGCATGTTTTGCATCTAAAATTGGCCTAAATGGCCTTACGAAAATGCCCTCCATTTCTCATATTTGAGGGATAACAAATTTATGAGAGCATAAGTTTGTAGGTGGATGATTTATTCACTTGACCATTGAATCCTTTTGGAAAAAATTCTCTGGTCATGGAGATATTTTCCTACCAAAATAGCCATTCAGCCTGTTTTGCACCCTCCCAGAAAAATGCTCGCCATTGGAAAAATTGGTTAAGTGTTGAAAAAAAGGGCTTAAATAGCCTTGGGATAAAAAAATTCTCCTATGAGGGATAAAGAATTTCTGAAAGCATCAGCTTGCAGGTGGATGATTTATGCACTTGACCATTGTCATTGCATTTCATAAAAACATCATTTCCAGAAATTTAGAGACTCAACCAATCATTTTATATAATCACTGTTAAATTCAGAATTCCGATATAAAATAAATTTTCGTGAAAATTATTTATCATTCCTCAAATTTTTATTGCAAGGAAATAAAAACAATGAACAATTGATAGGGTTTCCCAATTTTTCATGTCCAGCAAAAAAATGCACACCGACCCAATCCAAGTACACTCCATTTATACAATCTGGTCTGAGGCATAATTACACATATATGGGCATACTTATCCATGAATCACCTCTCCCATATTGGCTACATACACATATCTGAGCCTACTTATCCATGATTTGGCAAGAAAGCCAATTTTTCATGATTAGCACAAAAATGCACACTTCCTCAACCAATCAACCAATGATTTTTCTTACTATCATCACTATCATCTCAGAATATCCTATGAATGGGATACACATAGAAGCAACGATTCAAAAAATTCTATAAACATCAGTAAGTACATGCTCTTATTACTCATATTCCGTGTTGTTTATTGATCAATGGTAACAGGAAAGCGCATTTGTATTTCCTATTGAGATTACAATGGCTTGATAGAATGGTTTATTTCTATCCTGCACAACGTACCTTCAACATAATGAAATTATCAAAAGAATTTTTTGCTTAGATGAATTTTCAGGAATTACCTTTGTTGTGAGTCATCTTGATGGCCAAAGGTAAGGACAAATACAATGGCATTTTCTCATTCTTTCATCACCATGCCAAATATAACCATCAAAAAAAGGATTTTTGAAAAAACATTCTCAGTTGTATTTCTTCCATTATTTTTTTTTAAGTTGCCCGCCAGATCAGTGATTCAACCACTTTGATTTTCGAAAATCATTATTAGTTTAATTTCTTCCCTGAAATTTTTTTACTTTGCACACCAAATGGGTGATCAGGTTTGGATGCTCAACCAATTTCAATTTAGGAAAATTTTCTCAGTTTATTACCCATCAGATCATGATCAGGAATGGATGCTCCACCACTCCTATCACATTATTAATTGTCCACCCTTTTCTTAAATGTACGTAGAAATTAAAAACTAATTTACTTGCAGGTTTCATTCCTGGAATACGATGGTTATTGAATGCGATTTAGAATTTCAATACTCTTAAACCCACCTTCGTTGTTGCCTAACTCATGCTGAACCTGCGTTAACTCTTTTTTTTCCAGAAAATGTCTCAATTTGCCGGGAAATTGTCCCCTTTAAAAATTTTATGGCCACATACTTTTGCAATTAGCTGAATCGCTCACCATCTTCAAAATAAAAAATATTATTTCCTCAACCACGTGGAGAATTATAACCAATCAAAAAAAGAATATGTTGACAAAGAAAGCATCTTAAAAGTATATTTTGGCATCATTACTAATGAAATAGGATACATGCTAGACTTGGATAGAATGTTATGCATCCTACATGAATTGGAGCTAGCATCATATGCTTCAACAAAAATTAAAAGAACATAGAATGATCTAGAATCAAATCTTGATATTGTATCCAATGTGATCAAATTCCTAGAAAGTATAACTAAGAGGCAATTGCAAGATTTGGGGATCAACAACATGACACAATTAATAATGGATGCCAATAAATTCATATCCAAGAGGACTATAATGAACAAATCTCAGACTAAAGTAGGTTTTCTCATCACATAATTTGCCTTCTTCAAAGGCATGTTAAGGGATCCAATGGCAAGAGGAATTATGCCTTTTTGGGATGGAAAAGGAGACCTATATAATAAAGGAACATATAATGACCTACTCAATGAAAAAATGAACAATGATGAGAAATTTGAGGGTCTCCAGGAAATCCTAAAGGGAACAACTATAGTTCAACTACTTGCTGATGAGTTCGAGTTGTTAGTTCTAAAGATCACTTTCAAAAGTATGCCACATGTATCTTCTGAAAACTTCACAAATATTGAGATGGAAATAAATTCCATGAGAACTCATAATTACCCCATGGGAAAGAATTGGAATAACATTTCTGAAATATCATAAATTAATTTTGCTAGCCCTAGAGAAACCATCCACATAAGGAGAAGCTTCATGGCAGGTTTCTTCACTGCAATCCACACAATAAGCCTAAAAGGGAAAGACAATCAATCAATTTTTAAAGAAATGATATTGGAATAAAGCAGTTGGAGGAATCCAACACAAGTGAAAGGTAGTTTTGAGAGAAACATATAACAGGAAATAAAATCCAGAAGTAGTAAAATAGTTTTTAGAAAACTAGGGCAATATTAAGAATCAACCAACATCTATAAAGAAAGAATTCAAACCCCAAAAAATTTTATCAGACAATTTTTGAGAGGGACTCTTGAGAAACTAGAAGATCATCTCGATATTCAAGACCAGATGGATTGTATACAGGAAGGAAAGCTCATGAGATTCAGATATCAAGAATATGTCACCCTCTAGCATATATTTTTGCAATTGTACTCTTCACCTATATTTCCAAAGCCTTTTCTGCCTCTATATGGATTTCTTGATCAAGGAAAATTTAAAGGATCCATAATTTTCTTAAAGTGTATAAATCTTGGCATATAGATTACTAATTATCAAATTTCCAGCCATAATATGTTTGGTGATACTTCTTAAAAAATATTCAAATTTCTAAGGGTTTTATATAGTCTTGGGACAATCTTGGCAATTTTTAGAGTAAAAAATTTTAATCCTATGGAATTTCAGTGAATCATGTTGGAAAAAATGGAAAATGGAAAATATTTTATTGGAAAAAAAAACCTCAAAAATTAGCCTTGGCCTAAATTTTTCCCCTAAAAGTTTTCTTCTCCTTGATATAATAAAGCTTTGAGCAACCTACTTGTTCACCAAATTCATGGCATAAATGTGTTTAAGTATTAATTGAGGGATACATATTTCTTATATATTACTTGTATTCCTCATTGATGTTTTTTTTGTTGGAAGGTATATGAATTTTTCTATGTTGTTCTACATTCGAAAGTCTTAGCTTCCATTGCTAATTCATTTCACCAAGATCTCATTTACATTTTGTTGAACTATTGAATTCTTAAATGCTTAGTACATTTTATTTCATTTTGAATGTGTAATATTTATCTCAGTGATACCTCACACAATTCATTTGTTCCGTAAGCTTCTCCATTTACCCTACACTGTATTGATTACTGATCATACACTTGGAAAATGCCTCTAAAGCAAAATCCATGGTAATCAATATGTCTCAAGTCTTGTTTATCTGAAAATTTCAAAGTAAAATCAATTGGAAATTCTATTTCAATAAAGATCGATCTCTAAATCTATAAAATTGAGCTACATTGTGCCCTGGCATGGTTCCACACAACATGGAACAACCCTAGGGTTAACACAAGGTAGGAATTCTATGTAAGTAAGCAAAAGTGAATGTCACAGTGTGACATAACATTATCAATGTAATGAGACATAACACTTTAGGAATGTAGTAATTCAAATAAGCAAGCTAAGATCAATTTCACAATGTAACATAACCATTGAGGAATGTCACAATGTGACATAAACTCTAATGAATAGATCAATATGACATACCCATTGATGAATCAATGTAATGTGACATAACCATTAAACCAGAGTCAACCATGAACGGCCATAGATGACCATTGCCAACCAAACCCAATGTGACATAACCCTTAATGAATGTTGCAATGCAACATAACCATTTTGGAATGTAGCAATTCGACATAAGACAAAATGAATGTGACATAACCATACAAAGATTTCACAATGCGACATAGTGCCTAATGAACATAGAAATGCAACATAACCCTTGATGAACAATGTAATATGAAATAATGATTGAACATAGTCAACCATGGTCAATCATAGACAACTAAAGTCAATGAAATTAAATGCATCATAACCTTAATGAAGATCACCATGTTACATATTCATTAATGAATGTAGAAATTCAACATATGTAAGCCAAGAACAATGTCATATTCACAAGGTGAGATAGCCATTGAGGAACATCAC
Organism: Larix kaempferi; assembly: GCA_027924585.1. Classification (NCBI taxonomy): domain Eukaryota; kingdom Viridiplantae; phylum Streptophyta; class Pinopsida; order Pinales; family Pinaceae; genus Larix; species Larix kaempferi. The sequence continues at coordinate 7,066,070 of BSBM01000136.1, forward strand.
AATGCGAGACAACCCTTGATGACCATCACAATGCAACATAACTATTCATAAAGGTAGTGATTCAACGTAACTTAGCCAAGAAGAATTTCACAATGTGACATAATATGATTGATGTAATGTGAAATATCCATTCAACAATTTACCAATTAAACATAGGTAGAAGAAGATTTCACAATGCGACATAGTGCCTAATGAACATAGAAATGCAATTTTGAATGAGGATCATAAAATAAATCTCGACAATACACTTGTCCCATCCTCCTTCAATCTAGGAAAAGCATAAATGGTAGTCCACCCCAAATTCTAAGATATAAACACCTATCCATATAATTATAATAATTATGTAAAATTGTTTATAATTCATATTTTAAAAATCTTAACAATCCACTTAAAGACCATTTCAAAGTAATTTTTTTTATAATAATTATGTAAAACGGTTTATACTTTATATTTTAAATATCTTAACAATCCACATAAAGACCATTTCAAAGCTAAGTTTTTTTAATGTGTCGCATCGTGACTTTAATTATAACATCTAACTAAAAAAATTTTAAACTTTAGGTATAAGAGTCTTATAATTAATATTATTAAAATATTAAAGATAACTTAAAATACCACTTGAAAGTATTTTTTGGGTGAATGGGTCACGTCCTTTAGTATGTCACATCCTCGCACTGGTTGAAAAAATCAAGAAAAATTTTCTTAAGAAAAATAAAAATATTTTTTATTTATAAAATAATTACGTTAATCATTCTCTTTTCTTTTAAATTATGAAAAATAACTATAAATTATTTATAAAAATATGATGTTATTCCGGTTATCTTTTAAATTTATTATTAAGTGGATTATTAAGATTTTTAGATGGATGATTAACTTTTATCTTATTGATATATCATTTAGGGATTTATTTTTAATCTAGTTACCCTAGTGTATCACAGGATGTCTGAATCATGAAGGACATGTAAGATTAGAGGGATTTGAACATGTGACTTTTCATTTACAACTTATTATCTTTACCACTTAAGTTACCCCCCTACAGGTTAATTTTCAAATAATTTTTAATAACATTTTAATTTTTAATTTTTTTTAATTGGTAAACAATTATAAAATATTTTTAGAAATGATTTTTTAATTAAAAGTAATAAGTAAATATAAATATTTTGAAGTCATCTTTATCACGTTTAACTAAATATATAATATTGAAAAAAAGGAAAAATGAAGAGTAGAAAGCTTATTATAAACTTGAACACAATCATAAATCAATGGACCTTTAGCTTTGAGATAAAAAGAAACTCCTCTTTAAGACTCTAGCTACTCCTATTATCTTATATGGGTGTAAAGTTTGATTTCAACATCTCTAGAAAATTGTGGAGGGGATTAAATATATCCAAAAACATTAATAAGTTCTAATCTCAAAATGAAAGGCAATACATCCTATATTATCCTCTTGATAGTAGACAAACAACATAGGACATAAGAGAATTCCTAAGATTGCTTCAAACTCTATTTAAAACCACTTGCAGCTTAAGTAAGGTTGGTGTAAATATGCTAGAAGTCTTCACTAAATCATTAGAGAGTTGACAAAGAGATCACTCTCCAAAATAATGATAATATTTTTTTGTAACCAGGGGAATTAGCAACTGGGGTCGGGCTCGTACTTGCATGACACATGATCGACTCTAGTCCACTTCCACTATATCCTCAGGCATAACAATGTTTCTCTACACGTGACACACAAAGATTGGTCAAGGAGGTTTGAACCCATGACATCACAAGGAGTTCCTTAATAGTGTACACTATTGCCAATTGGTCTACACCCCATGGGAAAAACAATGATAACATTCAAAATATTATTACATATAAACTTAACACAAAGTTGTGTTGAGATAATGAATTCGAGGATAAGATAAATTCGAGATACTATAAGGTGATCAACTCAAATCTAGAACATCAAAAACATCTATCTCATTTAACTAGCTTAACGAAGAAAATCAATATTGCTAATATAAGATCAAACTATCACCATCTCAAAGCGAAATAGGGTGTCTAACAATTCCTAAAATGTCACGGGACAAAAGAATGTCATCTTTGTGACAATAATTTGAAAATTCCATATTGATGATGATGATGATGGTTATTAACATCCACTAATACCAACTTTGGTTTATTGGACCTTAAAGAAAAGTAAGAAATCACTTTGTTTGCCTTATAATTTTATTTATGTGATTTGAAAGCTCCAACATAAGCATTCATAAATCATCATATTTGTGATGAATTAAAAGGGGACATTTTAAGAAAGTGTTTTTCATCTTTAACACTCTTAGTATCACAAAGATAACAAGTTTGTTCTTTGCACCCAGTGAAACGGCCCACTATGGGGGAGATGTTGTAACGTTTGTAACAAAATAATTAAAAAAATTCATGTCCGCTCATAAAATAAAAAAATTATGGAAAAGTATTTTAAAAAAATCCATGTTATTTCATAAAATAAAATATTATGAAAAGTAATTAAAAAATAGATGTTCGTTTATAAAATAAAAACTTAAAACTTAAACCCAGATCTATCAATCAAGAGAGATCAAATTTCTTGAGTTTAAATTTTAAAAAAGAAATACACCTCAAGAAATTGGATCCCTCTCGGTGCTTGATAGATACGGGTTTAAGATGGATCTATGCTGATATTTTAACAATATTGTTTTTAATGTTAATTAAAAGAGATACTTTTGATCTTTTAGATTAGACTTTATCATCTCTTTATATTTATAATATTTTAATTTTCTCATATACTATAAATTTTTATTGAACACCATAATTTTTCTGTAAATTTATAGATAATAATATGTTTAATATTATTACTATTATATTAATAACATCTTATTCAATTTTCCTATGTTATTTTTTTTTAACCTAAAAAAAATTCAACTTTTATATTGAAATATAATAAGTTTAATAGTTCCTTATATAAAACAGTCATATACTACCCTACCTTACCTTCCAACATAGCAATAAAACTTAGGAAACAATACCAGCAAACCCAAGCAAACCCAATAAAGAGAGCTCCAAAGAGAAACAATCATTCTTAAAAAAAACTTCTAAAAGCTGAAAGTAGAAAATAGCAAAAAAAAAAACTCCGTAACCAAAAATAGAATTCTTCAAGTTGTGATCTTAACGAACAGAATTCTCCTAATTGTGATCTTAAAAATAACAAAAAAACACCTTAACCAAAAATAGAATTCTCCTTGTTGTGATCTTATTCTTATATATTATTAGGTGTTTAGTCAAAAGAAGAAAAATAACTTGTCTAATAAAAAATTTATTATCTTTAAGGTGTTTAGTCAAGAGAATTTATTATCTTTAATTTTAAGATTATAAATAATAAAACTTTTTAAAAATTACTAATTCTCGAAACTTCACAGACTTAAGCTATCGCATCTTGCACAATCCTACAAATTTAGCCTTAAATGTTCTTGTTTCATATAAATGTCAGCCACTTGTATAACATTAGTAATGAGTAACATGTTTCCATAATGCAGATTAGATTGGGTGAGAGCTTCACATGACCATTGACCAACATTGAAATGTGTGAAAATACTTCATGAGCGTTGTCCACTGAGTCTCTTTGCTAGTTTAAAGTGATACTAATGATTAATCCATTGAAAAATATCCTCGCAGGGAAATGGAGCTGACCGGATTCTTAGAACATGTTAAACAAATTATGCGACCTTGAATCTTGATTGCATTCCATCCTGGTTTATACCCCCTTGAATCTTGATTGCCATTCAATCCTGGTTTATACCCCATTTGATATATTCTTCTAATGAACATGGTTTTAATTTATTTACAGTATTAAGTTTTATAATATTAGTTTTTATTAAAATATGACATAAAAATCTTATGCCATCAAGATAAATTATAAGTTTTTCTCTCTGCTATACACAGACATATTATAGAAAACAAATTCCCTACCCAGGCTGTTAGGCACTTGACGCGGTCTATTTTCAGAGGTAATAAAGATATCGTATGGGAAATTTTCAACAACATTGTTATTATAGATAAACCAGTGGATTAGTACGGCATGCTTTGATCCATTCAGTAATTGATCTACCCCAGGGGCCAGGGTTTCATTATTAATTAATATGTCATCGATAGTCTACCTTGCCGCCAAATCTTTCCCTGTCGATGTCTCCATTTTGTAGAAAACAGGCCCACAAGTATCGTTGTTGCTCAGAAAAAGCCCTGACCTGGTTCCTCTTCGTAGAGAGTCGGTAAACTTCCAAGTATTTTATAATAATCTCTCCTCTGTCATATGATATCACGTAACCCAACTGCTCCACCCCTCAATTCTCAAGAATTTACTCGACCAATTCAAACTCTATTTGAATAATAAAGCGTTTCTACTCTTCTCCATCACCACATTTAAATATAACATTCCACTATTTTTTTTGTAACTGTGAATTGACCTGTGATCGCAATCACTACTCTAATACAGATCAAATACATTGCAGAATATCCCCCACATGTTTACTTTTCTGTTCATATCTCATTACGGTAGAAAACAAGAATCAACATTGCTGCCATCACGATCTCAAACGCTATACAATATATTGACGTCACTTCTCAAAATTAATTTCTTGGACACATTCAAACTCTGCAGGTTGATATAACTGCACTTGACCCAGTCTTTTACAGGTAACTGTTCTCCTCCTCTCCACAGCCGCATATAAATACAAGACAAATTTATATCTAAATTCACAACCTCAAAACTTGAATTGATTAAGCAGAGTAGCTGCTTGATCTCTGAGGACGCCTATCATGGCGTTCTTAGTTCCCTTGCTTTGCTTTATGGCTTCTTCAACTGCAGTTTTAGCTGACTACTATTCTCCTCCTCCTCCTCCCACTCCCACCCCCTACGATTACAAATCCCCGCCACCGCCTCCCTACTATTACAATTCGCCTCCACCACCTCCCTACTATTACAATTCGCCGCCACGCCCTCCCTACTACTATAAATCCCCGCCGCCACCCCCTCCCTACTTCTACAAATCCCCACCTCCGCCTCCCTACTATTACAATTCGCCACCACCCCCTCCCTACTACTACAAATCCCCGCCACCGCCACCCCCGTCACCCCCTCCCTACTACTATAAATCCCCACCCCCCACCACCCCCGTCACCCCCTCCCTACTACTATAAATCCCCACCCCCACCCCCGCCGCCGCCTCCCTACTACTACAAATCCCCGCCACCGCCACCCCCGTCACCCCCTCCCTACTACTATAAATCCCCACCCCCACCCCCGCCGCCGCCACCCCCGTCACCCCCTCCCTACTACTATAAATCCCCACCCCCACCCCCGCCGCCGCCTCCCTACTACTACAAATCACCGCCACCGCCACCCCCTCCCTACTTCTACAAATCCCCACCTCCGCCTCCCTACTATTACAATTCGCCACCACCTCCTCCCTACTACTACAAATCCCCACCACCGCCTCCCTACTATTATAATTCACCGCCATCCCCTCCCTACTACTACAAATCCCCGCCACCGCCACCCCCGTCACCCCCTCCCTACTACTATAAATCCCCACCCCCACCCCCGCCGCCCCCTCCCTACTACTACAAATCACCGCCACCGCCACCCCCTCCCTACTACTACAAATCCCCGCCACCGCCTCCCTACTATTACAATTCGCCGCCACCTCCTCCTTACTACTATAAATCCCCACCACCGCCACCCCCGTCACCCCCTCCTTACTACTACAAATCCCCGCCACCGCCTCCCTACGAGTATAAATCCCCGCCACCGCCACCCTACTACTACAGTTCGCCCCAGCCACCTCCCTACTACTACAGTTCGCCGCCACCACCTCCCTATTACTACAAATCTCCCCCGCCACCGCCACCTCCCTACTATTACAAATCTCCCCCGCCGCCGCCACCTTCTCCCTACTACTACAGTTCGCCGCCGCCACCTCCCTACTATTACAAATCTCCCCCGCCGCCACCACCGTCTCCCTACTACTACAAATCTCCCCCTCCGCCTCCGTACTACTACAATTCGCCACCACCCCCTCCCTACTACTATAAATCGCCACCTCCGCCTCCCTACTACTACAGTTCACCTCCACCGCCTCCCTATTATTACAAATCCCCGCCTCCCTACTACTATAATTCGCCACCACCCTCTCCCTACTACTACAGTTCGCCGCCACCCCCCTCCCTACTACTATAAATCTCCGCCCCCCTACTATTCTAATTCGCCACCACCCTCTCCCTACTACTACAAATCACCGCCTCCACCTCCACCTCCGTATTACTACAGTTCACCACCACCCCCTCCCTACTACTACAAATCGCCGCCTCCTAATTACTACTACAGTTCACCGCCTCCCCCTCCCTACTACTCCAAATCCCCACCATACTATGATTCCCCTCCCGATTATAAATCCCCACCATACTACGATTCCCCTCCTGATTATAAATACCCACCGTACGACAAATCCACTCCAGACTACAAATCCCCACCATACTAGAAGCACCACCATAAATATCCACCTTCATTTCCAGGATCAGATCGATAGAAGAAGGTCAGTTCAGCCTTTTATTTGTTACCCCCCGTTTTGGTTATAACGTTTGTTGTTATTTTAATTCTCCAGCTTTCCAATTCCTTGTGCTGATGCTGTTGTCTTCTCCATGTCTGTTACTAATCAACTACAGTTTCAGCTCCATATTCTGTGTATATATATACATAATGTATTATAACTATTAATGTATATATATTGATGTTTTATGTGCAGAACAGCCGCTGGGATGGACTGTATGATCTTATTAATCTCAGCATTGTTCGGCACCAGAATCCAGTCCAGTAAATAAAAACGACTGTTCTCCGTGTGTGAAATTAGTGTGTACTGTTCTCCGTGTGTGAAATTAGTATGTACTTTCATTATTTTAATATGTACTGTATTCGAATAGACTGTGGCTTCACCCTTTATTCTCCTCCGATCACAATCACTGTTCTTCATTGTCCTCCGATCACAATCAATGTTCTGGATATTGTAATGTTTATGCGTCTTAATAAATAAATAAAGAGAGCCAAATTCAAATAAAAAACCCACTTTGTAATAGCATATGATTTTTTTATTCTTCTCAAATGATTGGTCATTAATCTGTTTAGAAATTCTTAGAGGTCAGTGCAATGGATTTTAAGCAGGTCTCTGTTATGGATAATTTTGTAAACATTAAGAGATTTTCATGTCATTTGAAGGTAAGAGTAATAAATAAAAAATATTTTCCTTTTTTAAACACCACCTTAAAGGTTAATTTGCATGGATCACACCCATATATAGTTAAATATATGACCTTTGGAATATTGATTCACACACTAACAACTACAAACCAATCACCAAAGTTAATGAGCAATCCATGTTGTTTGATGTAGAACAAACAAATAGCTCATTAGTTGTTTCAGATATTGAATTATCTTCCATTTCATCAACAACCAATCCAAAAATAATGGCCTTTTGGTGCACTGGATAGTGATAGATCTGTGCACGTAATTGTGCATCTATATTTCATGCCACCCAAACAGGACAAAACACATCCCACCTATGATCGCCCAAGCCAAACCACATACCGTTCATGATGTACAGTGCCATGGACTGATACTCAAGGCACCTTGGTTGAGTATGACACTCTTATGGCTATATAATGACATCTTTATACGTGGGTTCAAGGAGTTTAAGGATATTCAGGTTTTCATAAATGCGGTGCTATTTGGATATAAGTATTGGAGGAGAGTTGGAGGGGAGGACTGTGATGGAACTCTATGCAGACATAGTGCCTAAGCCTGTTGAGAATTTCAGAGTGCTATATACAGGAGAGAAAGGAATAGACCCTCACAGTGGTGCTCCTCTGCATACAAAGTAACTTTTCTATATTTCAGAATTTTTTTAAGAATTTGGTGTTTATATTAGTAGTTTTTTTAGGTAAGATGATAGATTTTAAGGTTTTTGCTCTCTAATATTTGTGAACATAATTCTAGTCTGGGATCCAAAAGAGTAGACTCTTTGGGTTTCTTGAATAATTCAGGATTTTCATATGTTGGCATTATCTTTTGTAGAAAATTGATTGGTTTGTTGAAAAACCCAAATGATCTTTGTTTTTGGTCTATTTTTAATTTATATCTGGGGTTGAAAAATAATACACTGGTCTAGAAATAGATACCAGAAGACCTGTAAGAAGTTTGGACCTCATAAACAAATTTCCATGTAAATTCGTCCAAGCTTAGTAAATTACTCTCAACTATCCCCTACAATTGTATGGTTAGTTTGTGTCTTAGTGTTGCCTGTCATGGAAACTAAAAATTGATATTCTGCTGTAAAAATCCATATACTCATCATACATCTGGAATTACAATTCCAAACGAGGTAGTTCTTTTAGAGTATAACTGAAAACTGAGTAAAATTCTCCTTATATTGTAAGCCCGCAAATTATTATTTGGAAATTTGGATGCATTATGTATTGTTATTTGAAAAGACCTAGCTGAACCTTAAATTCCTTATAACATAACTGTTGATGAATAATGTTTAATGTTTGGGCTGATCCTCTGTTGCCCAATATCATTCTAGCAGATACCTGTCATTTTGGGGCTTGTTGACTCCATTGTGGTTGAAGGCCCAAGCTTAAGGAGATCTCAATTGGCTAGGTGGACATCCATATGTCTTTCTATGTTTGTTGATTTAACCAAACCATATTTCCTTTCATCGGTACACTTTATAGTTACTTATAAAGTGTTCTTCTTGTCATTTTAGGGAGTCCCCTTTCATCGTGTGATGAAATCATTTATGATACAAGGTGGAGACATTTCTTCTCATAATGGTAGAGGGGGTATTCGATTTATGGATTGAACTTTGAGGATGAAAATTTTAACTTGAAGCATGAACGGAAAGGAATGTTGTCGATGGCCAACTCTGGACGTAATACCAATGGTTCACAGTTTTTTTATCGCTACAACACAGACCTCTCACCTAGATGGAAAACATTTAGTATTTGGAAAGATAATAAAAGGTAGAGGAGTTATAAGGGAATTTGAGTAGACCCCCGTTGGCAACAATGATTGTCCTGTGAATGATGTTATAATTGTAGACTGTGGAGAGATACTAGAAGGTGTAGATGATGGTGTTCTTAAATTCTTTAAAGATAGAGACAAATACCCAAATTGGCCAGGTGATCTTGATGAAAAACCCGCAGAGCTATCATGGTGGTTAGCTATAGTGGAATCAGCTAAAAGTTTTGGGAATGAGCATTTCAAGGTGATTTTGCTGACTTCACATATCCTTTTCTTATGTCTTGCAACTGTAAACCCAGAATAAGTGTATTGGCTTCTTGAAAAAACTTATACTTTTGTTTCCTAATAAAGATGTGATTTGTGCAGGTGGATAGATCGATCATCCATATTTGTATAGTGCATACCAGACTCTCATTATGGATCTTCACATCACTGCAATCTTATCTCGGAAGGTAGATAATACTCATATTATTTGATCCTTAGTATTTTATTCACTGGACTTACTAACGAAGGATTTTCTATGCTTAGGTATTTATTCTCACTACTTACTTATTTATTTTATTTTTTTCGTTATTGAGGATTCTGACCCAATATTATGCATGTGTTGTAGGGGAGGGACTCCTAATGTTGTGCCAGGACCAGTAGTGGTCATGGTTCGCGTCACATCAACCACCCAAATATTGAACATTCCAAGCTTAAAAGAAAATCATAAAACTTCATATCTATGCATAAATAGATATTATATTAAGTCCAAAAAGCATTTAATAGCCTATTAGAACCCCAGCTGAGAGTGGACAGTCCATTTAATGCCAACATTACAAACCATCAAGTCCAATTGAAAACAAATTTTGTCTTACCATTAATACCAAATCTAACATCAAAACAGCTTATCATGCTTAATCTACTAAGTACACCCTGGGCATCACATCAGCCCTCATGAACCACAACTGGAGAAGCAACAATCAAACAACAGGATGCAGTGTTCCATCACCCATTACCACTTGCACACTGCAAGTGGAATTTGGGTCAGCATCTGGTCCATAATTAATCAACAACTCACACATGCAACCTCAATAAATGACACCCACCTACTGAAAAAATCAAATCATTCATTCAAATTCATGAAATCAAAAGGAGCAACAAAACTCTATGAAAGCTCAAAATCAAATCATCCATTAAACTCTTAAATCAGTAAAACATAATTCGCTACCCAAAATCAAATCAAGCATTAAACTCAACCAAAGCACATGAATCAGCAAAAACATGTATTAATCAAATTCCTAGCTGCCCAAAATCAAATCATCCATTAAACACACTAAGAGCACATGGATCATGCAAATAGAAAACTCCAACCATTGTATCGGTGCCAAATCATCCCAGCCTCCCATTCCCAGAATTAACCTTGCAATCCATGTCAATTCCCTTAAGCAATCATTTTCAACATAAAAAACTATAAACCAACCTCTTTGCACACAATTGAATCCATTTGCATTCATTGCATTCATCTATCATTCAAGCAATGTGTTTATCAGCGATCATCCAAGACTCAACCATTCAAGCAGTGCGTTTATCCCCTATCAAAATGTTATTCCTGCAAACTGTTCATCTATCAACCAGGACTCAACCATTCATCAACAACCCAACAGTGTGTGCACAGTGTTTCAGGTATTGACAGTCACTTATTTCATGTATCCATTGAATTAACCATCTAAGTTTTCACGTATCCATTAACTATCCATTTCACAAACCCATTCTATTGTGTGCCTAAATAAATATGTAGGCGTGGACAAAATGGAGTTTTGTTTTCTGTTTGGAAGAAATTCTATTGGTGTGATTAAGGGTTTTCAAATACCATTGAAATCCGTTCAAATTCGTATCATTGTTCAGATTTGGGTGATCGCATCTCTCTCCTTGCATAGCAGATTAGATTTCCTCTACAATTAGATTAAAAATTTTAATATGTCATTTCAGATTACCGAATTGGATTATGAAAATGTTAGAAATAATGTAGAAATGAGTTGACAATTGTTTGTTATTGAAATTATGATAAGTTATTATTGGATTTTAATGACCATTAATTCTAGGTTGTATTAACTATTTTCAGAGATCTAAATCCACTCTTTTAGAATCTAAAAAAATTATTCCTGATTGTGATCCATTGTCTCAAATCCACTAATGGGCTGAAACACTTTGCACACACTGATCAATTGTATCAAAAAACTATTCCCGATCAACCAGGACTTAACCATTCATCAACATCCCATCAGTGTATGCACAGTGTTTCAGGTATTGACAGTCCATTCTAGTCACATATCCATTCTATTAACTAGTTTAGCGTATACTACTCACAAGTTGACCATTGCAGAAGGATATATAATACTCACGGGTTAATTGAATGGATATAATACCCTATTAAATGTTACATGTATGGATTGTGTAGATTCTTGTAGCCATGCCAAGAGTCAAAATTGCACCTCTTACAAGGAAGACAAGGAAGAGGGGTACCCAGCTACAATGCACATCATCGAACGAGGAAAGGGCCCATGTTTCAAATGACAACATTGCTACAACAAATTCTGAGAATGGTCCTGTGGAAGAGGTAGATGGTGTGGTTCCACCATCAACAACAGCGCCATCACCACCCACAGTTCCAGCATCGCCCATATTGCCACCATCTTCCATAGTGCAAGGTGTCATTTCAACGAAGAAAATCAGTGCAATTAGAGGATGGACAAAAGAAGGCATGCTGGCTGCAATTGACGATGTCGAATTCAAGGGGTTTTTAGTTAGAGCAGCGGCCAAAAAATATGTGATTGCACCCACGTCAATCCATTACTAGATAAATTCCTAACCCATACCAAGAGGAGAGGTCCTCTTACAATCGTGACTGAACAGGAGGAGGAGGAGGTGGTGGTGTGGTGTAAAGAGATGGCCGAATTCAGACATGGGCTAGAGTTGATATAATTGAAATCAACTGTTGCTCAAATCTATCAAGGGACTCCAACCCATTTAAAATATGGGTTTCCAGGTAAGTCATGGTGGGATGGTTTCAAAAAAAGGCATCCAGAGCTAGTGCTACGAACTGCAGAGCGCCTGTATAGATACAAGGCATTGAATCTATGCCCCACAGTTATGTCCAAGTTCTATGACACTCTTTCTTCTGCATATGAGAAACACTCTTACACTCTAGACCATATTTGGAATTACGACAAGACAGGGTTACAGGAAGGAAGGAATTGAGTCATGTGGGTCATTACAAAGAGAGGGAGCCGGAATATGCCAAAGATTCTGCCCAAGAGAAGGGAGTGGATAACCATTCTATCATGTGTGAATGCTATTGGTATGGCAATCCTGGGATTTTATTTGTTCAAGGGAAAAACTCAGCTGCAAAACTATATCCAAAACTGTGAACTTGGGGCATGCATGGCTGCACATCCCCATGCATGGATGACTAAAGAACTTTTCCTGAATTGGCTTTGCCACTTTGCAGCATCTGTACCAGGCGGTGTCTCCCTTGAAAACAGACACATGTTGGTTTTAGATGGCCATGGAAGCCACATTGTTTTGCAAACCATCTAGGAGGCAAACAGGTTGGGCATTGACTTGTTAATACTTCCCGCTCACACTACTCACAAGTTGTAGCCCCTGGATGTGAGTGTGTTTGGGCCTTTCAAGGATTTTTTTAGGTCGGAACGTGCTGCATGGATGGCGAAGAACCCAGGGGTAGAGGTAAAGAGGTTTGAGTTAACTGAGCTTGCAAGCAAGGCTTTCAAAAGGGCTCTTATATCCTCGAATATCAAGGCTAGCTTTAGGCAAACTTGTATCTGGCCATTGAATTATGATGCTCTTATGCATGACACTGGGTGTAGCCGAGCATTTGTTGTGGATGGCCAAGAAGATGTGGCTGGAGAAGATCTTGAAGATGTCGAAGAGCAATTGGATGGGAAGAAAGAGGCAGATGTTGTGGACAACATCATGTCCCTTTATCAAGGAAACTGTCAAGGAGTTGGTGCTGCTGATGATGATGAACAGCTCAGCGCTACACAATTCGATGATAAAGCAGCGGAAGATAACATGGGGCTAGGTGGTCCAGTTGGCACACAAGTGGATTCTGTGGCACATATAAATGTGTTCGATGGTTGTCGCAGTCCAGGCAACAACAATGACACATTGACAGTTCCAACCCAAGTATCCCAACCATCATGGATGCCAGAGGCCATGATGAACTTGAACAGACACATTGGTGGTTCCACCAGCGATGAAAGCATGAACATGCCTTCGCAGCCAAATGAGACTATCCATTTTTATGTTGATGGTGGGTTGATAGAAGAACCTAACATAGACAACCAGGATGCAACTGAAGAAGATACTGCAACAAAAGAACCTCTCATAGCAGAGGAACCACTTCCAGGGAACACACCAAGGCTTGGGAATTTCCTAAAGTTGCCAGTGGAGAGAGTGTCAATGCAAGGAAGGCATGCAAAGACAGACATTCTCCTATTAGGCCGGAGTTCACAACTACTCACTTCAGAAGAGTACATAAGCCTCTTGGTTGAATCTGAACAAATGAAACATGCTTTGCATGAATTAAAACAAAGGAAGAAAGATCTTGCAAAGGAAAAGAAGGAAGCAAGGATGATTGCAGCTAGACATCGGGCACAGGAAAGGATTGCAAGAGAGGTTAATCAACAAGAAAAAGAGCACCAAAAGCAGTTGGCAAGGCAAGCAAAGGATGCAAGGAAGGTGCAATAGATGAACCAAAATTATGCAAGAGAAATGGAGGAAAGGAATGTGATGGATGATACTACAAGAACAACCGATGAAAGGAACATGATGGAAGGATCATTAGAAGCATTTACAAGCAGTGCACGATTCTACCAGGATCTTATTAACATTCATATACCCCGCTATAATTAGGCAGTTTTACAGCCCCCCTCTATTCCTACTAGTGCAGGGGCCCATTCTATGTTATATTATCCAACACCTACAATTATTCCAAGGGTAACAAGCACAAGTCAGGCCTATGGCTTTTCAATTCCTCCTTGGTTGCAAGGAGTAAATTGGCATCAATCTGTTTCCACCAACCACACCCATCCTAATCAAATATGCTCAGTAAGGTCACCCTACTTGTCTCAAACTAGAAACCCAACAAGAAATGATGGGGAAGGTGATGAACCTCATGAAGAATAGGATATCTAGTGTATAGGCTAACCAAATGATATTTTGTTTTCAAGAAATTTTCTTTTTTGTAGCCTCAATCAAGCATGATGAGGGCTTGACATAACCTAAAACCTAGGTGATATTTTTCATATAGACTGCAAATCCTAGGCATTGACATCTACTACAAATAGAGGCTTTGTATTGACATCTACAACAAAGAGAGGCATTGTATTTGTATTTCAGTACTATTAATATAAAATGAATTTGTTTTATTATAAATGAGCAGGTTTTATTTATTTATTTGGACATCGGGCACAGGAAAGGATTGCAAGAGAGGCTAATCGACAAGAAAAAGAGCACCAGAAGCAGTTGGCAAGGCAAGCAAAGGATGCAAGGAATGTGCAACAGATGAACCAAAATTATGCAAGAGAAATGGAGGAAAGGAATGTGATGGCAGATACTACAAGAACAACCGATGAATTAAAACAAAAGAAGAAAGATCTTGCAAAGGAAAAGAAGGAAGCAAGGATGATTGCATCTGGACATCGGGCATAGGAAAGGATTGCAAGAGAGGCTAATCGACAAGAAAAAGAGCACCAGAAGCAGTTGGCAAGGCAAGCAAAGGATGCAAGGAAGGTGCAACATATGAACCAAAATTATGCAAGAGAAATGGAGGAAAGGAATGTGATGGCTGATACTACAAGAACAACCGATGAAAGGAACACGATGGAAGGATAATTAGAAGCATTTGCAAACAATCCATGATTCTACCATGATCTTATTAAAATTTAGATACCCTGCTATAATCAGGCAGTTTTACAGACCCCCTCTATTCCTACTAGTGCAGGGGGCCATTCTATGTTATCTTATCCAACACCAGCAATTATTCCAGGGGTATCAAGCACAATTTAGGCCTATGGCTATTCAATTCCTCCTTGGTTGCAAGGAGTAAATTGGCCTCAATTTGTTTCCACCAACCCCACCCATCCTAATCAAACATGCTCAATAAGGTCACCCTACTTGTCTCAAACTAGAAACCCGACAAGAAATGATGTGGAAGGTGACGAACCTCACGAAGAATAGGATATATGGTGTATAGGATAACCAAATGCTATTTTGTTTTCAAGGAATTTTCTTTTTTGCAGCCTCAATCAAGCATGTTGAGGGATTGACATAACCTAAAACCTAGGTGATATTTTTCATACAGACTGCAAATCCCAGGCATTGACATCTACTACAAATAGAGGCTTTATATTGACATCTACTACAAAAAGAGGCTTTATATTGACATCTACTACAAATAGAGGCATTGTATCTGTATTTTAGTACTATTAATATAAAGTGTAGTTGTTTTATTATAAATGAGCAGGTTTTATTTATTTATGTTTGTTTTCATTCTATGAATGTTGACCATTCCTTCCTGCCTACAAAACACAACAGCTTTAAAATCCATCTATTTTTTTTTCCAAACTCCTAGCAACACTCCTTTCACAAGCTCATTCAAGGAGGCTTATAAGGTAAAAGGAAAACCAAAAAATTTTAACCTAAGTCAAAGTTGCAATTAAGTTTATAATTGCATTAATGACAAATCCATCATATCCCTCTAACTCTATGGATATCAATAGGTAACCATTTATATATCCCTTGTATGTGTTCCTCTTTAGATCTTGGATTGTGTAACAAGACTCAATTCAAGTCTTGAGTATTTATCTTATTGGGCATGAGCTATAAGATTCCCAATATTGTACTTAATCACAAGAACATATAAAGGAAGCTAACAACACAATCACCTAAGAGCAGGGAACCATAACATACTCACTCTATAAAAAAACATAAATTGGTATGTATGATATCTCTCTCACTTGCATTTTTTGTTTGTTGCATAGTGTTAGTTTTGATGGCTTAAGTTTACTATTTTAAGTCAGAATTTGCTTGCTGCCCTCTTTTATTTGAATTCTATGGATAGAAATAGGTATCTGGCCATTTTCAACTTTGATCTTACATGCACAAACCAGCCAAACAAAACTCTTAAGTGCCATATCTAATTTCCACTTAAACTCAAACCCATAAACAAATGAACATGCACAAACCTGCCAAACAAAACTATTAAGTGCCATATCTAATTTCCACTTAAACTCAAATCCATAAACAAGTGAACATGCACAGACTAGCCAATCAACACTAATAAGGACCATCTCAAATTTCCACTTAAACTCAAATCCATAAATAATATTGATTAAAATTCACTCTATTAATTGTATCAAATGCTTAAACTGCCACTTAAACTCAAATCCATAAACAAATGAACATGCACAGACTAGCCAAACAACACTAATAATTACCATCTCAAATTTCCACTTAAACTCAAATCCATAATTAATATGGAGAAAAATTCACTCCATTAATTGTATCAAATGCTTAAACTATGACAATTGCTTAAACGGTATACCAACAAATGCAAATGCTTAAACTGTGTCAAAGTTTCTGCATCAGTTCACTACATACAATTGCAAAGCCATCAAGAAAAGAAAGAAAAACATTCACACAAAATGAGGGGCCATGCCAAATTTCCTGTTTGTCATCAAACAACGTGACAATGTATCCACAACATTTTCTTCTTTTGTAGCTTCAAACAAGAATATAAAATTCAAACACCTGCTGCTGCAAATTTTGCAGCAAAATGGATATAAACTGCAGTAATCATAGCTGTAAACCACCAAATTTACAAACTATTGAAAAAAATGCATAACCCCAGCAACAAGGTGCATTTACAAAAATGGATTGAAGCATAACCCCATAACCCATTACAGCATTTACTGGCCAAAATCAAATCTAAGCTATAGTAAAAACAAAGAAACTCCTACGAAACCCTCCACCAACCAACCCTAATAAAAAAAAATATTTTAACAACTGCATAATTATCCAAAAACAAACAGGTAGAAGCATCACGTAGAGCCCAAACCATAACAGTATAATTAGCCAAAGTCCCAAATTACAATCACGCAGAACCAGAACCATAACAGTATGCAATATCCACACAGGGTTTGAAATATTCAAGAGACACCCATATCCATCCACGGTCCTCAAAAACCATTGTTTGTCCAAACATTTACACCAACGCTGTCAAGCATACACACTACCCTTAGAACCAGAGACACCCAATAGAGTTCAACACGCAATTTTTTCGATGCTACGCCACCATAAAAAAAACAGTAACCAGACAGTAAAAACATAACAAAACTTAGGCATAATCGCAGTTGCAAGTATCAAGCATATAGACAAATCACAGTGGCCGATAAATCCACCATATTTTGTTGCAAACATACCTCGCAACCAGAGAAATCCTAAAAATGAAACAGGCAGACAAACCCGTGCCCAAAACAGCTAGACGAACAACAAGCTACAACGAAATTACAATACAGACAGACAAACACAAGCCACAACGAAATTACGGAATAGACAAAGGCTTAATGAAATCATCTATGAGGAGATGTGTAGTGTTGAAAAACAATGTGCAGATGCTGGTAGGATAAACCCTACCGGTTGTAGGATGGCCGACATGGAGGCCCATTGAACCCGCCATCATCAACCTCCTCGAACGCACAAACCTGATGTCGCCAACCTCCGCGAAAGACATGGAATGCCAACAAAAACTCAGAGCAGGGCGCACCGAAATGGCATCCCACTGAACCGAAAGCCGAGGTAGGACACCCAAAACGCAGAGTAGGGTGCACACAAATGACATCCCACCGAACCGAAAGACAAGGATCACCGCCCAAAACGCAGAACATTGTGCACATAAATGGCATCCCACCGAACCGAATGACGAGGGAGGCCGCCCAAAAAGCAACGCAGGGTGAGCAGGGTAAGATTCAAATTTGCTCTTTGTTTGCTACCACCATATACCACCAAACAAACCACAACAATGCCACCATTCACACCAGCCGGCGTGGGAAATGGAACCCCGACAGACCAGTACCGGGGTGGCGGAATGGCTACACACCGAACCCAAGCAAGAATGCACGGGGTGGTGGACAAGCCCCAATAAGACATCAAAATGAAAACCCTAAACCACAACAAAACCCTAAAAAGTGATTTCGATTGATGGGGGACACGCATCACTAGTATGTGGGAACCTGTCGTACATCCGACGGGGCTTTCCAGGTGTCCTCCGACGTGGCGGAGTAGATCCCGCACCACAATTGGTGTCCCTCCCCTATCCAACCTTGTCATTCACATCCAACCTTTGTCAATAAATAACTAGAATTTAAAATGATTTTCTTTAAAAATAACTAGAATTTAAAGTGATTTTCGTTTAAAGGTTATGTTGTCGCTGTGTCGGTGGCATAGCTTTTATGCAGGATTCTGTGTATGTAGAATATTTTTATGATGCGATGGGTGGCATAGTTTTATACCTCCCTTGGCAGGAAATAAATAAAAATTATGAAAATGTAAATAACTAGAGTTCCTTAATTTATTAAGCTTCAAAATGAGTCGGCCACACAATTTGTAATCCTCCGACATGGGAAGAAGCACTCCAAGAGATAAAAGGTGAGCACATGGATTAAGGGTCTCTTTTATTTATTGGTCTCTTAAGTTTTAACTCAACATGAGAGTCGTTTACTCATCTGTGTCTTAAGTTTTAATATAGCGATAAAGTCTTTTACTCATCGGTGTCTATACATTTTATTAAGTTTATGATATTAGTAGCATTCCTTTTCAAGGTTCAATCACTTAAATAATTTTTTATTAATCTCATTTATAAATAGTTTTCAATACTAAACTACAGTGCTTATTGCCTTTAAATCATTGATCGAACAAATCCAGGTGATCCATCATTATTTTTGCATGAACCAATTTTTTTGCTAGTACATAAAGATGGTACCAGTTCATATCTCCCTTAGTCATCTAGCTATAATGTACCTTACATAGTGCCATCCTCTTCGTAGACATCACTTGAGGAATGGCGCCTATGATAGTTTAGTTGTTTTGCCCCCAGTCCTTTTCTAGTCTTTTTATAATAATAGCTCCAATAATTCTTTGGTAATATCATAAGTACCTGGCATGATAGATTACAACAAGGCTTTTATTACAGCCATAGATTACACAAGGGGAAAAGAGAGTTGTACGCTTTACTTTTACTCTAAGAATTACTACTTTGTTATAACCTTGTTTGCTTCAGGTGCTTTTTGATCGACTCAATTACCCGATTTATTGAACGGTTGTATTTATAGAAAGGGGTGGTATAGGCTTTAGTCATAGGTAGTATTGGCACTTTATAAATCAATGAAACACTTTTAATGCATGAAAGAACTCTTTCATGATTCATTGAATGAGCTCAGGGATGTTAGAGCATAGGCCAACTAAAGTTATACTAATCACTTTTATTTCATACCGCAATCAGAATTATTCAATTACAATCCCTGAAAAGAACACAAACAAAAAATACATACATCATTTTCACGGTGGATGGGACTTAAAATATTGAACTCATGCCTAAAAAATCAACATAAATAGTACTTATGCATCCATATTTTATTGGCCCAGCTTACAAGAACATTCCATTAATATAAATTATGTTTACATTTCAAAAGTGCATTTTATTTTTTCCAATATGTACAAGTCATACCTCATATGCTCAAAATCTCTAGTCCTTCCTCAATTTCAATTTGTGGCTCAACTGCTCCGCTACTCGATTCCACTGTAGTTTCGAAGATCCATAGACATTCAAAATCTCTAAGGAGATAAAATATTCAACCCCTTGTAGTTCTTCTAAGTCAAAGCACCCCCTCACATATAGTAATCAAAACTTTTTCAGTTGCGCCAACTATTGCATGCTCTTCAAATTCACACATAAACATGCCCTCAACGGCTCCAAAGATACCAACGTTTCAATGCTTGGCATATCCTCTACTCTGGAGCACATGCTAATGTCCAACATCTGAAGTTTTTCAAGACTGCAAAGCTTTGGAAAATGTTTTCCTGATAAGGTAGTTGTGGAGGGCTATGTGATAAGCTTCTGAGAGACATCAGAGTGCTAATTCAGAGGCTTCCATAGTCATGGCACATGTCATATCATTGGGCAGGTTAACAATACTTCTTTAATTTATTGGAAGGGAATTAGCTGCTTTGCATCTTTTCTCCTTATTAGTCCATGCCCGCAACAAGTGCAAGGACTGTAGAAATCAGTTTTGGACAAATTCTATTATCCTGACATGGTTCCCATAGCACTATATCCTAAGTTTTTTAAAATATATTCTATTCTGACCAATGAAAGAATTGGGAGCCTTATTTGGCCTCAAACCAAAGCCGGGTTATTTTTTATTGTGATTATAATGAAATTTCCACAATAGAAGTCTCCTCACTACACCGCACCACTTGTGCTTGCCACAACTGCTGCATGCGGCGTACTTGCCACAGCCACATCTAGATTGATTCCTAGATTTGAATATCATTGAAGTTGGGTAAGTTTTTGTTTACCTTTAAGGAGGTTGGTTTCAATTCTATACTCTACCCTGATCGGATCATTTGAAAACACAGACGAAACATTAGATATTTGAGACGTGCAAGATTGTTATTTTTTTAGAAGAGGAAGAAGAGATGGCGGAGGGAAATGTGTTTGCATGTAACTCTACAGAGGCCTGGAGCTCCAAGCTGCAGGAGGCCGTCGATACTAAACGTCTGGCAATTCTCTATTTTCCATTGTTTACAGAGTTTCTCTGGGCTTTTTCTTTAAATTTAGTCCATGGATTATATGTCTCTACTGCTGGAATTGAACCCTGGTTGGTTGTTCATTTGTTTTATAAGGGAAATCTGTATTCTTTTGGTTTTCTATCTAAATATCTGTGACAGAAATTTTCTTATTTAGAGGTTATTTTGTTTGTTAAATATTTGTTGGGTGGAGATCATGGCGATGAACTTGCAAAATGGGTTTTGCGTGCTTGTTAGAGAAAAAATGCTTGACATGGTGTGGGCATGGTGTGGGGATGGTGTGGGGAAGACACCAAAATTTCAATAATAATATAAGGACAAATAAATATCATGATGGTAATGTATTGGAATGGCATGTTGAATCCACTGCATCCACTGCTTCTCTCTGAAATCATCAAATATGGGGAATTCGTGCGAGCTTGTTATGAAGCCTTTGATCTAGAGCCCGGTTCTAAATTGCATGGGCTCTGCAAATATGGACAGGAAAGCCTGCTCAACTAATAATAATAATATAAGGAAAATCCAGGTATCAGCTAATTGTACATTACCGTCATGATATTTATTTTTATGTCGCTGATGAGCACTAATCCCCAATCCAGTCCTATGATTATCTCGGTACAATTGACGGTCCACTAACACTGGACTAGAGCTCTGCAAAATGAATTGTCCTATAGTAGTGCATGGATTCTGCATGGCAGGTGCTGCCACTGCTATTATTCTTGAGGAATTATTCTCACAAGAAAATTATTTGCATTTGAAAACTTTCATGGAGGTGGAGTTTGATGGCCGCAAGGGAGCCGTGCAGACGGCATGGCAAGATTTGATGATCATAATGAGATAATTTGAAGAAAAATATCAGTATACTACCAATCACAGATAGAAAATCGGTGGAAATGTTCAGAACTTCGAGGATTTGTTTGCCTTGGGATTCTCACCCTTCGTAGTTACTATGGATATGTTCTAATCTCCTAGCACTATATGATTTTGGGATTCTCACGTAAACCCTAGCGCATGGGACTCCTAAGAGGTTCAGCTAGAGTGCATGCCATGATGAACTTGAATAGACACATTGGCGGTTCCCCAACGATGACACCATGAACATGCCTTTGCATCCAAATGAGAGTGTCCATTTTTATGTTGATGGTGGGTTGATAGAAGAACCTAACATAGACAACCA
Organism: Larix kaempferi; assembly: GCA_027924585.1. Lineage (NCBI taxonomy): Eukaryota > Viridiplantae > Streptophyta > Pinopsida > Pinales > Pinaceae > Larix > Larix kaempferi. Next base: position 7,088,185 of record BSBM01000136.1, read on the forward strand.
GGATGCAGCTAAAGAAGATACTGCAACAAAAGAACATCTCATAGCAGAAGAACCACTTCTAGGGAACACACCAAGGCTTGGGAAATTCCTAAAGTTGCCAATGGAGAGAGTGTCAACACAAGGAAGGCATGGAAAGACAGACATTCTCCGATTAGGCCGGAGTTCACAACTACTCACTTCAGAAGAGTACATAAGCCTCTTGGTTGAATCTAAACAAAAGAAACATGGTTTGCATGAATTAAAACAAAGGAAGAAAGACCTTGCAAAGGAAAAGAAGGAAGCAAGGATGATTCTAACTGGACATCGGGAACATGAAAGGATTGCAAGAGAGGTTGATCGACAAGAAAAAGAGGACCAGAACCAGTTGGCAAGGTAAGCAAAGGATGCAAGGAAGGTGCAACAGATGAACCAAAATTATGCAAGAGAAATGGAGGAAAGGAATGTGATGGTTGATACTACAAGAACAATCGATGAAAGGAACATGATGGAAGGATCATTAGAAGCATTTGCAAACAATGCACGATTCTACTAGGATCTTATTAACATTCATATGCCTTGCTATAATCAAGCAGTTTTACATCCCCCCTCTATTCCTACTAGTTCAGCGGCCCATTCTATGTTATCTTATCCAACACCTGCAATTATTCCAGGGGTACCAAGCACAATTCAGGCCTATGGCTATTCAATTCCTCCTTGGTTGCAAGGAGTAAATTGGCCTAAATCTGTTTCCACCAACCCCACCCATCCTAATCAAACATGCTCAGTAAGGTCACCCTACTTGTCTCAAACTGGAAACTTGACAAGAAATGATGGGGAAGGTGACAAACATCACGAAGAATAGGATAGCTAGTGTATAGGCTAACCAAATGCTATTTTGTTTTCAAGGAACTTTCTTTTCTGTAGCCTCAATCAAGCATGATGAGGGTTTGACATAACCTAAAACCTAGGTGATATTTTTCATACAGACTGCAAATCCTAAGCATCGACATCTACTACAAATAGAGGCTTTGTATTGACATCTACTACAAATAGAGGCATTGTATTTGTATTTCAGTACTATTAATATAAAGTGCAGTTGTTTTATTATAATTAAGCAGGTTTTATTTATTTATGTTTGTTTCCATTCTATGAATGTTGACTATTCCTTCCTTCCTACAAAACACAACAGCTTCAAAATACATCTATTTTTTGTTCCAAACTCCTAGCAACAATCCTTTCACAAGCTCATTCAAGGAGGCTTATAAGGTAAAAGCAAAACCAAAAATTTTTAACCTATGTCAAAGTTGCAATTAAGTTTATATTTGCATTAATGGAAAATCCATCATATCCCTCTAACTCTATGGATATCAATAGGTAACCATTTATCTAGCCCTTGTATGTGTTCCTCTTTAGATCTTGGATTGTGTAACAAGACTCGAGTCAAGTCTTGATTTTTTATCTTATTGGGCATGAGCTACAATCTTCCCAATATTGTACTTAATCACAAGAACATATAAAGGAAGCTAACAGCACAATCACCTAAGAGCAGGGAACCATAACATACTCACTCTATAAAAAAACATAAATTGGTATGTATGGTATCTCTCTCACTTGCATTTTTAGTTTGTTGCATAGTGTTAGTTTTGATGGCTTAAGTTTGCGGTTTTAAGTCACAATTTTCTTACTGCCCTCTTTTATTTGAATTCTATGGATAGAAATAGGTATCTGACCATTTTCAATTTTGATCTTACATGCACAAACCAGCCATACAACACTCCACTTAAACTCAAACCCATAAACAAATGAACATGCACAAACCTGCCAAACAAAACTGTTAAGTACCATATCTAATTTCCACTTAAACTCAAATCCTTAAACAAGGGAACATGCACAAACTAGCCAAACAACACTAATAAGTACCATCTCAAATTTCCACTTAAACTCAAATCCATAATTAATATTGATTAAAATTCACTCCATTAATTGTATCAAATGCTTAAACTACCACTTAAACTCAAATCCATAAACAAATGAACATGCATAGACTAGCCAAACAACACTAATAATTACCATCTCAAATTTCCACTTAAACTCAAATCCATAAATAATATGGAGAAAAATTCACTCCATTAATTGTATCAAATGCTTAAATTGTACACCAAAAAATGCAAATGCTTAAACTGTGTCAAAGTTTATGCATCAGTTCACTACATACGATTGCAAAGCCATTAGGAAAAGAAAGAAAAACATTCACACAAAATGAGGGGCCGTGCCAAATTTCCTGTTTGTCATCAAACACCATGACAATGTATCCACAACATTTTCTTCTTTTGCAGCTTCAAACAAGAATATAAAGTTCAAACACCTGTTGCTGCAAATTTTGCAAGTAAAATGGATATAAACTGCAGTAATCATAACTGTCAACCACCACATTTACAAACTATTGAAAAAAATGCATAACCCCAACAGTGAGATGCATTTACAAAAAATGGATTGAAGCATAACCCCATAACCCATTGCAACATTTACGGGCCAAAATCAAATCTAAGGTACAGTAAAAACAAAGAAACTCCTACGAAACCCTCCACCAACAAACCCTAAAAAAAATATTTTAACAACTGTATAATTAGCCAAAAACAAACAGGTGGAAGCATCACGCAGAGCCATAACCATAACAGTATAATTAGCCAAAGTCCCAAATTACAATCATGCAGAACCAGAACCATAATAGTATGCAATAATCACACAGGGTTTGAAATATTCAAGAGACACCCATATCCATCCACGGTCCTCAAACACCATTGTTTATCCAAACGTTTACACCAACGTTGTCAAGCATACACACTACCCTTAGAACCAAAGACACCCAACAGAGTTCAACACACAATTTTGCCGGGGCTACGCCACCATAAAAAACCAGTAACCAGACATTAAAAACATAACAAAACTCAGACATAATGGCAGTTGCAAGTATCAAGCATACAGACAAATCACAGTGGCTGAGAAATCCACCATATTTCATTGCAAACATACCTCGCAACCAGAGAAACCCTAAAAATGAAACAGGCAGACAAACCCATGCCCAAAACAGCGAGACGAACAACAAGCCACAAGGAAATTACAATATGGACAGACAAACACAAGCCACAGTGAAATTACGAAATAGACAAAGGCTTAACACTGTGCAGTGTTGAAAAACACTGTGCAGATCCTGGTAGGATAAACCCTACCGGTTGGAGGATGGCCGACATGGAGGCCCATCGAGCCCGCTGTCGTCAACCTCCTCGAACACACGAACCCGACGTCACCAACCTCCGCGAAAGACATGGAATGCCGACCAAAACGCAGAGCAGGGCGCACCAAAATGGCATCCCACTGAATCGAAAGACGAGGTAGGCCACCCAAAATGCAGAGCAGGGCGCACACAAATGACATCCCACCAAACCAAAAGACAAGAATCACCGCCCAAAACGCAGAACACTGTGCACATAAATGGCATCCCACCGAACCGAACGACAAGGGAAGCCACCCAAACAGCAGCGCAGGGTGAGCAGGGTAAGGTTCAAATCTGCTCCATGTTCACTACCACCGTATACCACCAAACAAACCACAGCAGTTCCACCGTTCACACTAGCCGATGCAGGAAATGGAACCCCAGCAAACCATTACTGGGGTGGTGGAATGGCTACACACCGACCCCAAGCAAGAATGCACGGGGTGGTGGACAAGCCCCGACAAAATGTCGAAATGAAAACCCTAAACCATAGCAAAACACTAAAAAGCAATTTCGACAGATGGGGGACACACGTCGCTAGTGTGTGGGCACCTATCGTACATCCAACGGGGCTTGCGGGGTGCTCTCTGACGTGGTGGAGTGGACCCCACACCACAATTGGTGTTCCCTCCCCTATCCAACCTTGTCATTCACGTCCAACCTTTGTCAATAAATAAGTATAATTTAAAATGATTTTTGTTTAAAGGTTATGTTGTTGTTGTGTCGGTGGCATAGATTCTATGCAAAATTCTGTGTATGTAGAATATTTTTATGATGCGATGGGTGGCATAATTTTATACCTCCCTTGGCAAGAAATAAATAAAAATTATGAAAATGTAAATAACTAGAGTTCCTTAATTTATTAAGCTTCGAAATGAGTCGGCCACACAATTTGTAATCCTCCGACATGGGAACAAGCGCTCCAAGAGATAAAAGGTGAGCACGTGGATTAAGGGTCTCTTTTATTTATTGGTCTCTTAAGTTTTAACTCAACATGAGAGTCTTTTACTCATCCATGTCTTAAGTTTTAATATAGTGATAAAGTCTTTTACTCATAGGTGTCTATACGTTTTATTAAGTTTATGATTCCTTTTCAAGTTTCAATCATTTAAATAATTTTTTATTAATTCCATTTATAAATAGTTTTCAATACTAAATTGTAGTGCTTATTGCCTCTAAATTGCTGATCAAACAAATCCAAGTGATCCATCATTATTTTTTCATGAACCAATTTTTTTACTACTAAATAAAGATGGTACGAGTTCATATCTTCCTTAGTCATTTGGCTATAATGTACCTTACATAGTGGCATCCTCTTCGTAGACATCAATTGGGGAATGGTGCCTATTCTAGTTTAGTTGTTTTGTCGCCAGTCCTTTTCCAGTATTTTTATAATAATAGCTCCAATAATTCTTTGGTAATATCTTAAGTACCCGGCATGATAAATTACAACAGGGGTTTTATTACAACCATAGATTACACAAGGGGAAAAGAGAGTCGTACTCTTTAATTTTACTCTAAGAATTACTACTGTGTTATAACCTTGTTTGCTTCGGGTGCTTTTTGATCTACTCAATTACCCGACTTATTGAACGATTATATTTATAGAAAGGGGTAGTATAGGCTTTAGTCATAGGTAGTATTGGCACTTTATAAATCAATGAAACACTTTTAATGCATGAAAGAACTCTTTCATGATTCATTGAATGAGCTCAGGGATGTTAGAGCATAGGCCAACTAAAGTTATACTAATCACTTTTATTTCATAACGCAATCAGAATTATTCAATTACAATCCCTGAAAAGAACACAAACAAAAAATACATACATCATTTTCACGGTGGATGGGACTTAAAATATTGAACTCGTGCCTAAAAAATCAACATAAATAGTACTTATGCATCCATATTTTATTGGCCCAGCTTACAAGAACATTCATTTAATATAAATTATGTTTACATTTCAAAAATGCATTTTATTTTTTCCAATATGTACAAGTCATACCTCATATGCTCAAAATCTCTAGTCCTTCCTCAATTTCAATTTGTGGCTCAACTGCTCCACTACTCCTCGATTCCACTGTAGTTTCTAAGATCCATAGACATTCAAAATCTCTAAGGAGATAAAATATTCAACCCCTTGTAGTTCTTCTAAGTCAAAGCACCCCTTCACATATAGTAATCAAAACTTTTAGAGTTGTGCCAACTGTTGTATGCTCTTCAAATTCACACATAAACGTGCCCTCAACTGCTCCAAAGATACCAATGTTTCAATGCTTGGCATCTCCTCTACTCCTGAGCACATGCTAATGTCCAACATTTGATGTTTTGCAAGACTACAAAGCTTTGGAAAATGTTTTCCTGATAAGGTAGTTGCGGAGGGTTGTGCGATAAGCTTCTGAGAGACATCGGAGTGCTAATTCATAGGCTTCCATAGTCGTGGCACATGTCATATCATTGGGCAGGTTAATAATACTTCTTTAATTTATTGGCAGGGAATTATCTACTTTGCATCTTTTCTCCTTATTAGTCCCTTGCCGCAGGTAGTGCAGGGACTATAGAAATCAGTTTTGGACAAATTCTATTATTCTGACACGGTTCCCATAGCACTATATCCTTAGTTTTTTAAAATATATTATATTCTGACCAATGAAAGAATTCGAAGCCTTATTTGGCGTCAAACCAAAGCCGAGCTATTTTTTATTGTGATTATAATGAACTTGACACGATAGCATTCTCCTCACTACATCGCACCACTTGTGCTTTTCTCAACTGCCGCATGCGGCATACTTTCCACAATTAAATTTGGATACCTTCCTAGCTTTGAAGATCATTGAAGTTGGGTAAGTTTTTGTTTACCTTTAAGGAGGTTGGTTTTAGTTCTATACTCTACCCTGACCAGATCATTTGAAAACACAGACGAAGCATTAGAGATTTGAGACACGCAGGATTGTTATTTTTTGAGAAGAGGAAGAAGAGATGGTGGAGGGAAATGTGTTTGCATGTCACTCTACAGAGGCCTAGAGTTCCAAGCTGTAGGAGGCCATTGATACTAAATGTCTGGTAATTCTCTATTTTCCAGTGTTTACAGAGTTTCTCTGGGCTTTTTCTTTGAATTTAGTCCATGGATTATGTGTCTCTACCGCTGGAATTGAACCCTGGTTGGTTGTCCCTTTGTTTTATAAGGGAAATATGTATTCTTTTGGTTTTCTATCTAAATATCGGTGACAAAATTTTTCTTATTTAGATGTTTTTTTGTTTTGTTAAATATCTGTTGGGCAGAGATCATGGCGGTGAATTTGCAAAATGGATTTTGCGTGCTTTTTAGAGAAAAAATGCTTGACATGGTGTGGTGAAGACACCAAAATTTCAATAATAATATAAGGACAAATAAATATCATGATGGTAATGTATTGGAATGGCATGTTGAATCCACTACATCCACTGCTTCTCTATGAAATCATCAAATATGGGGAATTCGTGCGAGCTTGTTAGGAAGCCTTTGATCTAGAGCCCGAGTCTAAATTGCATGGGCTCTGCAAATATGGATGGGAAAGCCTGCTCAACTAATAATAATAATACAAGGAAACTCCAAGTATCAGCTAATTGTACATTACCATCATGATATTTATTTTTTCTGTCGCTGATGAGCACTTATCCCCAATCCATTCCTCTGATTATGTTGGTACAATTGACGGTCCACTAACACTGGCCTAGAGCTCTGCAAAACGAATTGTCCTGTAGTAGTGCATGGATTCTGCATGGCAGGTGCTGCAACTGTTGTTATTCTTGGGGACTTATTCTCACAAGAAAATGATTTGCATTTGAAAACTTTCACAGCGGTGGAGTTTGATGGCCGTAAGGGAGCGGGGCAGACGGCATGGAAAGATTTGACGATCATAATGAGATAATTTGAAGAAACATATCAGTATACTACCAATCACAGTTAGAAACTCGATGGAAATGTTTAGAACTCCTAGGATTTGTTTGCCTTGGGATGCTCACCCTTCGTAGTTACTATGGATATGTTCTAATCTCTTGGCACGATATGATTTTGGGATTCTCACGTAAACCCTAGCGCATGGGACTCCTAAGAGGTTCATCTAGAGCACAGGCCATGATGAACTTGAACAGATACATTAGCAGTTCCACCAACGATGAAAGCATGAACATGCCTTCGCATCCAAATGATATTTTCCATTTTTATGTTGATGGTGGGTTGACAGAAGATGTAACGTCTCCATCTTGACCCTATCACATTAAAATTGTAAATGATGTAATATTGTTATGAAATCATGGTGAGGAGCTTAAGGCCAAGGCCCCGCCATCGATTTAGTGATGCACGTGGCTTGTGTGCTAGCCAAGCACATTGGAATTTCAACATCATGTAATATGCATTTTAATAAAAATACCCACAACTAGCTATGCAATGCAACAAAGAGATGGGGGCATGATTTTACAAGGAATTGGGAGGAAAATATTCAAACCCTTGGAGCCAATCAGGTCAATCCAAGTGTCAATGAGAGAACCAATCAAACCCTCAACTACCCATGTTGACTTTTGTACCCAATCATTGATTTCTCCCAAGAGTTGGCTGAGGTAGTTAATGCCTTGGGGAATGGGAGGTATGGCTGTCCAAATTCAGGTATGGGCAAGCCACCCTGCATGGGAAATTTTATTTTGCTTCTTGGGAAAGAAAAGAGCCATGAATTGCTCCCCAAGCCATTATCCATGATTAGTCTTTCTCCCTCACGAGTTTAGAGCTACCTGGGTGCTTTGCAGCCACATTTTTCTGTTTATCCTTGTTTCCTCAGTCAGGGGAAGGGTGTTTTTGTGTTGTCTACTAGTGGGTAAGAAGAGGAATTGACTTGGGGTTCCATAGAGGTCGTTTTGGGTCGTTGAATGCCTGATTAGCTGGGGAAGAATTTGTTTTCCCTTGTGATTGTTTTGCACATCCCTTAATCCAATTTTGACTGGAAACGATTTGGGAAAACCCATGGCCAACCTGTTGGTAAATCCATTGCTTTGGCTTGAACTTGAGTGTAAGCCTCCTGGGTTCAAATGTAGCCTGATAAACCCAGCTGTGGACTGGCTTGGCTCAGATGAAATGACCAATGGGCTGTGTGTGAGCTTGAATGTCCCCTTTTTCCTTGTGAGAATCATGCCCAACTCGAGGGTGGCCTTTGGACGAACTGAGTATATGCTGTCCAAGAGCCTACGATTGGGTGGAACGTTGCAAGGACATAGCTAGTTGTTTTGATACAATTGCACAACGAAGATAAGTGTTTTCTGTCTATGTATCTACTTCTGCAATGCTTAAATTAATGACTGTTATTGATATGTTGAATGCATATGAAATGTGTGTAGATGAATATGTTTTATTCTGCTATGCATGTTTAACCGATTTGCATCTGCACCCATTTAATTTATGGCATTAAATCTAATGAATGGGCTGAGTTTTATGTGAAATCCCCAGAGATTGGCATCATGTTCCCTCCCTTTCCTTGGATGGATGGGTGGGTACGTGACAGACGATATCAGAGCTGCTGGTTGCAGCATTGGGCCTTCATGGTCTACCTATCACAGCTTGCAAAGGAAAGTATGTTTCCTGCTCAACTGTGGTCATTAAGAAAATTTGAAAATTTGAAAAATTATCTAAGTGTTTATAGCGTAAAACAACTCGTAAGTTTCCGCCGAAACGGCGGAAAGAACTGGCGAGTTTGCACCGAAATTTGCGGCAAGACTCGGCAAGTTCATCCGCAACGACGAAAGGAACTTGCGAGTGTCTGCCGAAAATGCGGAAGAACTCGGCAAGTTGGCCTGAAGATGTGGAAGGACTCGGCAAAGTTGTTCCGTAGCGCGACAGAAAGTCGATAAGTTCGGCAGAAAGATGGAAAATTTTCGGAAGCAAAAGCTGAGTTTTGGTCAGAATAACTCAGTGAGTTCGTCTGCAATGGTGGAAGAACTCATCGAGTTCGTCCGCAATGGCAGAGAAACTCAGCGAGTCCATCCGCAACGGTGAGTTGCGCCGACAAAAATTGCAGAAGTGCCCAGCGAAAAGAAGAAGAATTTTTTCTAAGTATTTTCGGCGTCCAATAGAAAATTTCGGAAGAACTCGACGAGTTGGTCCGAAACATCGGAAGGACTTGGCAAGTTGGTCCGAAAAAATTTCAAAAATTTTCTAAGTGATTTTCGGCATCGAAGAAGAAATTTCGGAAGAACTTGGCGAGTTGCTCTGAAACAAGCAGGAGAACTTGGCGAGTTCATTCGCAACGTTGGAAGAGAATGACGAGTTCATCTGCAACACAGAAAGAGATGAATGAGTCTGCAGTGCTGGAAGGAACTGGAACTTTTCCGTCGCAGCGCCGGAAGGAACTGGCAAGTTTTCACCGCAGCGCCAGAGGGACCCGATGAATTCGTCCGCAGCGTCGAAGGAAGTTTCGGAAGAAACTCGGCGAATCCATCCGCGAAACCAGAAGAACTCAGTGAATTCATCCGCAATGGTCAGAAGAGAATTGCCAAGTCTGCCGAAACAGGAAATTTCAGTGGCTTTCCAGGGTGAAATTCAGGCGCTAAAAGTTGAAAATGGCCGTGAACTTATGCGCCAGATTGCGCAAAGTTGGAAGCCACAAGGGGGAAAGCCCCCTTGATCCCCATCGTCCCCCAAAGGCAGTCGTTGAAAGTGTGAAATGCATTCTCTATGCTTGGGATGAGAAGCAGGAATTGCATTAAGAGTAGTTGGCTGTAATATGCCTTGCAGAAGAGAAAGAATTGCATAAAAGGGGCTGTGAAATCTCAATAAGAGTAATGGGTTGTAATACCCATTGTGGAGGATGAAAGGGAAATTCCTCACCTTAAACTATTTTTGTTTATAGCATAAGAATTGCATATTTGGAAAATATCAATAATGAATGTTATACATGTATGTATATACTGAATTGCTAATTTGTGAGAAGATCATAGCTAATGAATCCTTGTGTGCTTGGTAGGGAAGCCAAGAAAAGGATCAACTATGATGTGGAGGAGGAACTCTATGTCATGATGAGGAATTGGAAAGGGAGAATTCCTTAACTCCTCCATTGCTATTATATTTATATTTCCTGAGTTGTCTATACTGGAAATTATGGCATAGGGATGCTGTAAATGCAAGAGGATAGATAGATGAAGTGAATATGTAGTAGATGGCATATTGCACAGTGCATGTGAAAATTGTGGTTGCTAATAATTAGTCATGTTCACATTGGTTGTAGGACCAAAGACAACCGAAGCATGGCTAAGGATGTGGATGATGATTGTTGCATACAACCTTATGAAGAGAGGATGGTGCAACAAATCCGTGATCATGATGTTGGCAAAAGGACAGAGTAGCTTTGGTAAGAGGCCAACTGATCAGGTGACATCAAGCGATGTTAATGACAGCCAAGCAGGTAATGATTATTTATGCGTAAATTGCATGAATGTTGAAAGAGGATTTGGTGAGATCCCTTCAACTATGTTCAAACTATGATTGATTGGTTTGCATGTGGTATTGAGTGCCTAAATGTGAATGTTGACCCACCGAGTATGGTGAGGTGCCGGTAAGTAAAAGCAAGGATCCTTGCACCCTATAGTTTCTTAGAAACCTCAATGCATTCATATGAAAATTATATCATACCATTTGTGTATGTTGGTTGTGAGTTTAACAACCAAAGCAATGATGACTTGTGGTCCTGTTGTAGTGTATGCCATATGGGATAGGCATGGTTAGGCCATAATATGTTGGAATGAATAGTATTCATGGATTAATGCAAGGTTGTATTGAAAGATTATGTGAGTGATGTAAATGTTGTGAATATGCATTGTGTGAATGCATGGGTGTGACATATATATGTTTCAATACAGTTAGATAATAGATGAAATGGTGGACTATTGTTAATCCTAAGACCATTTCATGAGTTGTTATGAATGCAGGAGAAAGACTGCATGAAAAAGGTAGACATGTGAGAGGCTACCAGAGCACTATGTTGGAAGGACAAAGTTGCATGGAATATGAAGTAATGAGTATTTACAGTTTATTTAAATTGCATGGATAGTGTGATTGTATCTTGCAAATTTTATTATGATGATGATGCATATATAGAAAGGTATATATTTCATGGCATTTCAAATACTAACAACTGAAAGTGTTTGAATTATTGAGTGTTATAATTCTGAGATCACTTCAGTAACTGTTGTAGCAATGAAAGGATTATATGCATAGATACTCATAACGTGTTTGGCTGATTGAAGTTCAGATTGAAAGTAGGAAAGTCTTGCATATGGCAACAAGGATAAGTCCATAGTAAAGACCGGGATCTACCATGTGTAGAAGCCAAAGGTTATGAGAGGGTTATCATGGTTGTAACTTATGCATGAAACAAATCTGAAAATTGTTTGATTTAAGTTTATGAGAATAATCTCTTGGTTGCAAATCTAATTTCTGTAGGAAAACAAATTTGTAAATTTCAGATTTGAGAATTTGCTTATAATTGCTAATCATTGTTTGGCTTATATAAAATTGTGTTAGGAGGACATGTTGTAGGTGGATGTTCATGTATGGTAGCAAGGGTGAAACCATAATGGGCAGAGTGATACCACTTACAAGAGCCAAACAATATGAGGAGGGCCTCATTGCTAAGCAAATCAATTTCTGTAGGAGACAGAACTGTAAATTCATATTGAATTTAATTATTAATGCTATTGATTGGTTATGGAACAATCATATTTGAAGCTTATTGCTAAATGTTGCTGACTGTTGCTGATAAAGTGTGCCAGGATGACACATTGCAGGAAGACCATGTGTGATGGCTTGCATAAGCCAAACTAGATGGGAAGGATCACATGCTTTAGAAATGGGTTTTGGGTTAAATGCCATTGTAAACATTGATAATGTCTCAGCCGAACTGCATGTTAGTAAAGCATGTGAGTGAGACAGTAAAATTATGCCAAGAAGGCATGTGTGGGTTAAGGAACGTGAAAATATTGGGGTGGCAACCCGAAGGACTATTGACTCAGAGAAGGGAGCCCCCATTCTTCGCCAATAAAGAAAAGATACATCTGTAAAATGGATGAGTATTCTATAACCCCAACTAAAGAATATGCATGTCTGGCTACTAGAGTTAGTATGCAAAGCATGTTTTATTATTTCATTATTATTCCAAACTGCTTGAGTATGATTAGGTCCTACATGGCTCACATTGGAAAGGGATGCATACCTTTCAGATGTTGGGTTATGATAAGGGTTTTCAATATTGACTACACCCTAAGGGAATGGACGCATTCCTGGCGTTTCAATACTTGATAGTGAATTTTATGAAATATGGTTACAATTTTAGAGCAGCAATACTGATGAGTCTACTTATCCTTCTTGTGTTATCAGCTTACACAGATGAAATTTGATGTTGCACGTAAGAGGCAAAGTGAAGAAAGGGTGCTCAAGAGGATTGTATGGGCAGTGGTAACCTTTCTACGCTTACACTAAAGGACACTAGAAGAGATGGATAGGCCTGAGGAGCTGTGTTGCAGAAAAGGGGTATCATACTTGTGTATTGTGAGTGGGTATTGTGGGGCCATGCTAGCCTGCAGTCAAGTGAGTCACCTATGGAGTTCCTGGAGGGAACCACTGGTTTGCATAAGAGAAGGAGCCACATAATCATATCATTTTGTTCTCATTTCCTGATAAACCCAGTAGGTGTACTGGCTTGGCATTGGTTATTTAGATGTTGTGGACAAGGGTTGTTGAATGCCTAACAAACCCAGTCGGTGGACTGGCTTGGCATTGGTTATTTGCATGTTGTGGAGGTATTGGTGAAGGGTGTTATTTCCTGACAAACCCAGTCGAAGAACTGGCTTGGAAATGGTTGTCGTATGCTTGATAAACCTAGTGGACGTACTGGCTTAGCATACTGATTTTTGAAATGCTTGATAAACCCAGTCAGCGTATTGGCTTAGCATACTGATTTTTGGGATGCCTGATAAACCCAGTCGGCGCACTGGCTTGGCATTTCCTATTCGGATGATGTTGTGGAGAAGCATGTGTGCTGGCTAAGCATCCACCCCACAGGTGATCCAAGGCTTGTAAAGCAGAGAAGGAAACCTGTAGAGTAGCGAGGAAAATGCACAATACAGCTAAGTATTCATTTTCATTTATTTCTTGTTTGGAATAATGAAGATTTCAGGTGTAAGTCTTATGACAACCAAGCTAATACACTGTTGTTTCTTTGTTGGAAACCTTGGCCATTACAGGAAGCAAGGACCCTGAAAGAACTATAAATTCTTGGTAAACCCAGAGAGTAACTGGTTGGAGCTACAAATGCTTGGTAAAGCCAAAGAGTAACTGGTTGGGTGCTATAAAATTCTTGGTAAAGACAGAGAGTAACTGGTTGGGTGCTGTAAAATTCTTGGTAAATTCAAAGAATAGTGGGTGGGAACATTAACCACTTGATGTTGTGGAGCAGCCGGCGTGCTGGCCAAACATTCCTTAATTAATTGATAAAAACTAGTCAGCGTACTGGCTTGGCATTGCCTATTCGAATGGTTGTGGAGTAGCCTGTGTGCTGGCCCAACATTCATTGTTGTATCCATGGGAAATCCAATGCTTGGAAAGCAAAGAAGGATCCTGTGGAGTAAAGTGAAGACATCCAATACAGATAAGTATTTGGTTATCTTGTAACTCTTGCTTATGAATATACATGTGTATATGATTTAATTATGATTTCTTAAACTCTTGTTTAGAGATAAACCTTATAAAAATACACTAAGCATGTGAATTGATTCAATGTTTGAGTGTAGGTACTGCTGGAAGCAAGGACTATGAAAGCATCTGGAGGATGCATGTGGACATGTGATTGTCCTAAAGAGAGCTCAGTATGAGCAGTAATGAAAGATGGTGCTAGTGGACATGTGTGGGTCCTAGTAGCCAAAGGTTCTGTAAGTAGCAACAGGGAAGGGTTCCCTAGCTGAAAAGCATTAGACAGACCCTAGACACTATGTGTCATAGCTAAGAAAGGGCAAGTCAAGCGTTCACATTGAAGTGAAAGAGGCTAAGGAGCATAGAACTACAAGTGATGGTGTGACTCCGGATTGGAACAAGACTAAGAGGGGGAAACTCTTACTCTTCTTTTTCCTTTTTGACTGATGCATCTTAAAAAAAAAGGATTGTTGAGTGCATGTCATAGCTGAAAATAGATTGTGTTTAATTGCTTGAAATGAATTGTGAATGTTGAATTAGTTATTTCCCTGTGAAAGGATGAACATGGATGAGTTCATGTATATGTTGGGAAAGCATGAAATGTGTGGAAGTCTCATGAGTAAATCATGGACGTTCCAAGTCAATTGGGAAAATAATTGACTAATTTTGATATTGTGTTATGCTTGTCCTAATAGGAATTGCCATAATGAGTCTCACAAGTGAGACATTGAAAGCCATTGGTTGTAGTTGTTACCAGCTAAGTGTTGATAGTGAACAAAGTGAGAACTAATTGTGCACATTGAACATGGCAGTAGACCAAAAGCTATTTGTTTTGGCTAAAGATATTCCTCAAATAGTTGCCAGGACAGCAAGGAAGATGAAATCTATGAAATTCCAGATTTGTAGATCAGCTGGAAGATAAACAAACGGAAGGGATTGTTGTAAAGCGATGCCCACTTGCAGAGATGGAAGATCAAAGCCAGCAGGAGCAGTTTGTGAAGACCAAAGGAATTGATCTTGAAAACCCAAGTAAAGAGATGAAATGCAGGACAGACCTGCCACCATTTGTGAATTTTGAAGCATGTGTAAAGTGGGTATATACTCTAAAGTATTGGAACACCGAGGACGATGTTATTCCAAGGGGAGGGGAATGTCACGTCCCCATCTTGACCCTATCACATTAAAATTGTAAATGATGTAATATTGTTATGAAATCATGGTGAGGAGCTCAAGGCCAAGGCCCCACCATCGATTTAGTGATGCATATGGCTTGTGTGCTAACCAAGCACATTGGAATTTCAACATCATGTAATATGCATTTTAATAAAAATACCCACAACTAGCTATGCAATGCAACAAAGAGATGGGGGCATGATTTTACAAGGAATTGGGAGGGAAATATTCAAACCCTTGGAGCCAATCAGGTCAAGCCAAGTGTCAATTGGAGAACCAATCAAACCCTCAACTACCCATGTTGACTTTTGTACCCAATCATTGATTTCTCCCAAGAGTTGGTTGAGGTAGTTAATGCCTTGGGGAATGGGAGGTATGGCTGTCCAAATTTGGGTATGGGCAAGCCACCCTGCATGGGAAATCACGTTTTGCTTCTTGGGCAAGAAAATAGCCATGAATTGCTCCCCAAGCCATTATCCATGATTAGTCTTGCCCCCTCATGCGTTTAGAGCTACCTGGGTGCTTTGCAGCCATGTTTTTCTGTTTATCCTTGTTTCCTCAGTCAGGGGAAGGGCGTTTTTGTGTTGTCTACCAGTGGGGAAGAAGAGGAATTGACTTGGGGTTCCATAGAGGTCGCTTTGGGCTGTTGAATGTCTGATTAGCTAGGGAAGAATTCGTTTTCACCTGTGATTGTTTTGCACATCCCTTAATCCAATTTTGACTGGAAATGATTTGGGAAAACCCATGGCCAACCTGTTGGTAAATCCATTGCTTTGGCTTGACCTTGAGTGTAAGCCTACTGGGTTCAAATGTATCTTGATAAACCCAGCTGTGGACTGGCTTGGCTCAGATGAAATGACCAATGGGCTGTGTGTGAGCTTGATTGTCCCCTTTTTCCTTATGAGAGTCATGCCCAGCTCGGGGGTGGCCTTCGGACGGACTGAGTATATGCTGTTGAAGAGCCTACGGTTGGGTGGAACGTTGCAGCGACATAGCTAGTTGTTTTGGGACAATTGTACAACGAAGATAAGTGTTTTCTGTCTATGTATCTACTTCTGCAATGCTTAAATTAATGAATGTTATTGATATGTTGAATGCATATGAAATGTGTGTGGATGAATAAGTTTTATTCCACTGTGCATGTTTAACTAATTTGCATCTGCACCCATTTAATTTATGGCATTAAATCTAATGAATGGGCTGAGTTTTAGGTGAAATCCCCAGAGATTGGCATCATGTTCCCTCCCTTGCCTTGGATGGATGGGTGGGTACATGACAGAAGAACCTAACATAGATAACTGGGATGCAAGTGAAGAAGATACTGCAACAGAAGAACCTCTCATAGCAGAAGAACCACTTCCAGGGAACACACCAAGGCATGGGAAATTCCTAAAGTTGCCAGTGGAGAGAGTGTCAATGCAAGGAAGGCATGGAAAGACAGACATTCTTGGATTAGGCCGAAGTTCACAACTACTCACTTCAGAAGAGTACATAAGCCTCTTGGTTGAATCTGAATGGAAGAAACATGCTTTGCATGAATTAAAACAAAGGAAGAAATATCTTGCAAAGGAAAATAAGGAAGCAAGGATGATTGCAGCTAGACATCGGGAACAGGAAAGGATTGCAAGAGAGGTTAATCGACAAGAAAAAGAGCACCAGAAGCAGTTGGCAAGGCAAGCAAAGGATGCAAGGAAGGTGCAATAGATGAACCAAAATTATGCAAGAGAAATGGAGGAAAGGAATGTGATGGATGATACTACAAGAACAACCGATGAAAGGAACATGATGGAAGGATCATTAGAAGCATTTACAAACAGTGCACGATTCTACCAGGATCTTATTAACATTCATATACCCCGCTATAATTAGGCAGTTTTACAGCCCCCCTCTATTCCTACTAGTGTAGGGGCCCATTCTATGTTATATTATCCAACACCTACAATTATTCCAAGGGTAACAAGCACAAGTCAGGCCTATGGCTTTTCAATTCCTCCTTGGTTGCAAGGAGTAAATTGGCATCAATATGTTTCCACCAACCACACCCATCCTAATCAAATATGCTCAGTAAGGTCACCCTACTTGTCTCAAACTAGAAACCCGACAAGAAATGATGGGGAAGGTGACGAACCTCATGAAGAATAGGATATCTAGTGTATAGGCTAACCAAATGATATTTTGTTTTCAAGGCATTTTCTTTTTTGTAGCCTCAATCAAGCATGATGAGGGCTTGACATAACCTAAAACCTAGGTGATATTTTTCATACAGACCGCAAATCCTAGGCATTGACATCTACTACAAATAGAGGATTTGTATTGACATCTACAACAAATAGAGGCATTGTATTTGTATTTCAGTACTATTAATATAAAGTGCATTTGTTTTATTATAAATGAGCAGGTTTTATTTATTTATGTTTGTTTCCACTCTATGAATGTTGACCATTCCTTCCTTCCTACAAAACACAACAGCTTCAACATCCAACTAGTTTTTTTCCAAACACCTAGCAACACTCCTTTCACAAGCTCATTCAAGGAGGCTTATAAGGTAAAAGGAAAACCAAAAAATTTAAACCTATGTCAAAGTTGCAATTAAGTTTATAATGCATTAATGGAAAATCCTTCATATCCCTCTAACTCTATGGATATCAATAGGTAACCATTTATCTAGACCTTGTATGTGTTCCTCTTTAGATCTTGGATTGTGTAACAAGACTCAAGTCAAGTCTTGAGTATTTATCTTATTGGGCATGAGCTACAAGCTTCCCAATATTGTACTTAATCACAAGAACATATAAAGGAAGCTAACAGCACAATCACCTAAGAGCAGGGAACCATAACATACTCACTCTATAAATAAACATAAATTGGTATGGATGGTATCTCTCTCACTTGCATTTATAATTTGTTGAATAGTGTCAGTTTTGATGGCTCAAGTTTACTATTTTAAGTCACAATTTGCTTGCTTCCCTCTTTTATTTTAATTCTATGGATAGAAATAGGTATATGACCATTTTCAACTTTGTTCTTACATGCACAAACCAGCCAAACAACACTCTTAAGTACCATATCTAATTTCCACTTAAACTCAAACCCATAAACAAATGAACATGCACAAACCTGCCAAACAAAACTGTTAAGTACCATATCTAATTTCCACTTAAACTCAAATCCATAAACAAGTGAACATGCACAGACTAGCCAAACAACACTAATAAGTACCATCTCAAATTTCCACTTAAACTCAAACCCATAATTAATATTGATTAAAATTCACTCCATTAATTGTATCAAGTGCTTAAATTGCCACTTAAACTCAAATCCATAAACAAATGAACATGCACAGACTAGCCAAACAACACTAATAATTACCATCTCATATTTCCACTTAAACTCAAATCCATAATTAATATGGCAAAAAATTCACTCCATTAATTGTATCAAATGCTTAAACTATATACCAACAAATGCAAATTCTTAAACTGTGTCAAAGTTTATGCATCAGTTCACTACATACGATTGAAAAGCCATCAGGAAAAGAAATACAAACATTCACACAAAATGAGGGGCCATGCCAAATTTCCTGTTTGTCATCAAACACCGTGACAATGTATCCACAACATTTTCTTCTTTTGCAGCTTCAAACAAGAATATAAAGTTCAAACACCTGCTACTGCAAATTTTGCAGCAAAATGGATATAAACTGTAGTAATCATAACTGTCAACCACCACATTTACAAACTATTGAAAAACATGCATAACCCCAGCAGCAAGATGTATTTACAAAAATGGATTGAAGCATAACCCCATAACCCATTGCAGCATTTACTAGCAAAAATCAAATCTAAGCTATAGGAAAAACAAAGAAACTCCTACGAAACCCTCCACCAACAAAACCTAATAAAAAAAATATTTTAACAACTCTATAATTATCCAAAAACAAATAGGTGGAAGCATCACGTAGAGCCAGAACCATAATAGTATAATTAGCCAAAGTCCCAAATTACAATCACACAAAACCAAAACCATAATAGTATGCAATAACCACACAGGGTTTGAAATATTCAAGAGACACCCATATCCATCCACAGTCCTCAAAAACCATTGTTTATCCAAACGTTTACACCAACGCTGTCAAGCATACACACTACCATTAGAACCAAAGAAACCCAATAGAGTTCAACACGCAATTTTGCCGGGGCTACGCCACCATAAAAAATCAGTAACTAAACAGTAAAAACATAACAAAACTCAGACATAATCGCAGTTGCAAGTATCAAGCATACAGACAAATCACAGTGGCCGAGAAATCCACCATATGTCATTGCAAACATACCTCGCAACCAGAGAAACCCTCAAAATGAAATAGGAAGACAAAGCCATGCCCAAAACAGCCATATGAACAACAAGCCATAGCGAAATTACAATACAGACAAACAAACCCAAGCCACAGCGAAATTACGAAATAGACAAAGGCTTAACGAAATCATTTGTGAGGAGATTTGCAGTGTTGAAAAACACTGTGCAGATGCTGATAGGATAAACCCTACCAGTTGCAGGATGACCGACATGGAGGCCCATCGAACTCGCCATCGTCAACCTCCTCGAATGCATGAACTTGACGTCGCCAACCTCCACGAAAGACATGGAATGTCGACCAAAACGCAGAGTAGGGCGCACCGAAATGGCATCCCACCGAACCGAAAGTTGAGGTAGGACTCCCAAAGCACAGAGCAGGGCATGCACAAATGACATCCCACCGAACCGAAAGACAAGGATCACCACCCAAAACATAGAACACTATGCACATAAATGGCATCCCGCCGAACCGAATGACGAGGGAGGTTGCCCAAAAAGCAACGTAGGGTGAGCAAGGTAAGGTTCAAATCTGCTCCGTGTTCGCTACCACTGTATACCACCAAACAAACCACAGCAGTGCCACCGTTCACACCAGCCGACGCGGGCAATGGAACCCCAACGGACTAGTATCAAGGTGGCAAAATGGCTACACACCAACCCCAAGCAAGAATGCACGGGGTGGTGGACAAGCCCTGACAAAATGTCAAAATGAAAACCCTAAACAATAGCAAAACCCTAAAAAGCAATTTCGACAGATGGGGGACACGCGTCTCTAGTATGTGGGCACCTGTCGTACATCCGACGGGGCTTGCCGAGTGTCCTCCGACGTGGCGGAGTGGACCCTGCACCACAATTGGTGTCCCTCCCCTATCCAACCTTGTCATTCACGTCCAACCTTTGTCAATAAATAACTAGAATTTAAAATGATTTTCTTTAAAAATAACTAGAATTTAAAATTATTTTCATTTAAATGTTATGTTGTTGCTGTGTCGGTGGCATAGCTTCTATGCAGGATTTCGTGTACGTAGAATATTTTTATGATGTGATGGGTGGCATACTTTTATACCTCCCTTGGCAGGAAATAAATAAAAATTATGAAAATGTAAATAACTAGACTTCCTTAATTTATTAAGCTTCGAAATGAGTCGGCCACACAATTTGTAATCCTCCGACATGGGAAGAAGCGCTCCAAGAGATAAGAGGTGAGCACGTGTATTAAGGGTCTCTTTTATTTATTGGTCTCTTAAGTTTTAACTCAACATGAGAGTCTTTTACTCATCTGTGTCTATACATTTAATTAAGTTTATGATTCCTTTTCAAGGTTCAATGATTTAAATAATTTTTTATTAATTTCATTTATAAATAGTTTTCAATACTAAACTGCAGTGCTTATTGCCTTTAAATTGTTGATCGAAAAAATCCAAGTGATCCATCATTATTTTTGCATGAATCAATTTTTTTGCTACTACATAAAGATGGCACCAATTCATATCTCCCTTATTCATGTGGCTATAATGTACCTTACATTGTGGCATCCTCTTCGTAGACATCACTTGAGGAATGGTGCCTATTCTAGTTTAGTTGTTTTTCTCCCGGTCCTTTTCCAGTCTTTTTATAATGATAGCTCCAATAATTATTTGGTAATATCTTAAGTACCTGGCATGATAGATTACAACAGGGGTTTATTACAACCATAGTTTACACAAGGGGAAAAGAGAGTTGTACGCTTTACTTTTACTCTAAGAATTACTACTTTGTTATAACCTTGTTTGCTTCGGGTGCTTTTTTATCGACTCAATTACCCAATTTATTGAACAGTTAT
Source organism: Larix kaempferi (assembly GCA_027924585.1). Taxonomy (NCBI): domain Eukaryota; kingdom Viridiplantae; phylum Streptophyta; class Pinopsida; order Pinales; family Pinaceae; genus Larix; species Larix kaempferi. The sequence continues at coordinate 7,109,495 of BSBM01000136.1, forward strand.
ATTTATAGAAAGGGGCGGTATAGGCTTTAGTCATAGGTAGTATTGGCACTTTAGAAATCAATGAAACACTTCAACATAATGCATGAAAGAACTCTTTCATAATTCATTGAATGAGCTCATTGCTGTTAGAGCATAGGCCAACTAAAATTATACTAATCACTTTTATTTCATACCACAATCAGAATTATTCAATTACAATCCCTGAAAAGAACACAAACAAAAAATACATACATCATTTTCACAGTGGATGGGATTTAAAATATCGAACGCATGCCTAGAAAATCAACATAAACAGTGCTTATGCATCCATATTTTATTTGCCCGGCTTACAAGAACATTCCATTAATATAAATTATGTTTTCATTTCAAAAATCCATTTTATTTTTTCCAATATGTACAAGTCATACCTCATATGCTCCAAATCTCTAGTCCTTCTTCAATTTCATTTTTTGGCTCAACTGCTCCACTACTCCTCGATTCCACTGTAGTTTCGAAGATCCATAGACATTCAAAATCTCTAAGGAGATCAAATATTCAACCCCTTGTAGTTCTTCTAAGTCAAAGCACCCCTTCACATCTAGTAATCAAAACTTTTAGAGTTGTGCCAACTGTTGTATGCTCTTCAAATTCACACATAAACGTGCCCTCAACTGCTCCAAAGATACCAATGTTTCAATGCTTGGCATCTCCTCTACTCCTGAGCACATGCTAATGTCCAACATTTGAAGTTTTGCAAGACTACAAAGCTTTGGAAAATGTTTTCCTGATAAGGTAGTTGCGGAGGGTTGTGCGATAAGCTTCTGAGAGACATCAGAGTGCTAATTCATAGGCTTCCATAGTCGTGGCACTTGCCATATCATTGGGCAGGTTAATAATACTTCTTTAATTTATTGGCAGGGAATTATCTACTTTGCATCTTTTCTCCTTATTAGTCCCTTCCCGCAGGCAGTGCAGGGACTATAGAAATCAGTTTTGGACAAATTCTATTATTCTGACATGGTTCCCATAGCACTATATCCTAAGTTTTTTAAAATATATTATATTCTGACCAATGAAGCAATTCGGAGCCTTATTTGGCCTCAAACCAAAGCCAAGCTATTTTTTATTGTGATTATAATGAACTTGCCACGATAGCATTCTCCTCACTACACCGCACCACTTGTGCTTTTCTCAACTGCAGCATGCGGCATACTTTCCACAATTAAATCTGGATAGCTTCCTAGCTTTGAAGATCATTGAAGTTGGGTAAGTTTTTGTTTACCTTTAAGGAGGTTGGTTTCAGTTCTATACTCTACCCTGACCAGATCACTTGAAAACACAGACGAAGCATTAGAGATTTGAGACGCGCAGGATTGTTATTTTTTGAGAAGAGGAAGAAGGGATGGTGGAGGGAAATGTGTTTGCATGTCACTCTACAGAGGCCTGGAGTTCCAAGCTGTAGGAGGCCATTGATACTAAATGTCTGGTAATTCTCTATTTTCTGTTGGAGATAATTACTCCCTCATGACATCAGTTAGATGTTGAGTTCCTAACAAGCAGTTAGATGAGTCTTAGTTAGAACTATAGATAGTCAGTTAAGTCTAAGTTAAAGAGTCTAGGTTTAGCATGTGATACTTCTATATATACAGACCTTCGGGTCCATTGTAAGGATGAACTTTTATGTGAATAGAAAGCCGCAGCTTGTTCCTTAAAATTCATCATGGTATCAGAGCTTGATTAAGTCTTTTTGGAGAGCATATTGATCCAAGAGCAGATCCAAGGGAAGAGGGATTCTTCCATAGCGAAGAAGGCAGCCAAGCTTCTGTATTGAAGGAGGTGCCATCTATCTGTTCATTGAAAAAGAGCAGATCCACTTGCATATCTGAAGCAAATTTGTCAAGAAGGCAGCCAAGCTTCTGTATTGAAGGAGGTGCCATATCTGAAGCAAATTTGTCAAGAAGGCAGCCAAGCTTCTGTATTGAAGGAGGTGCCATCTATCTGTTCATTAAAAAAGAGCAGATCCACTTGCAAATTCTGAAGCAAATTTGTGAAGATAAACGCCCAGCCAATAAGCAAGATTGCTGGAGCAGTGAAGAAACTCCAACCGTTGTTGGAAAGCTTGAAGAATGCAGCCAGGATCTGATCCGCAAGTCGTGAAGACAAGATTTGATCCGTGAAGACGAGAAGATTGCAGTCTGGGAGAAAACCGTCCACCTCCAGATCTGCCTGAGTTATTCTCCAGCTGTGAGAAAAGCGTGAAGTAAACAAGCGGGTGAACCAGTGAATGAGAATATCGCTGGTCAAATCTGCCTGAAGAGGAACCGGTCCACGTAATATGAAAGTTTTAAAAACCAGCTAACCGTCTGTTTAGCTGTGGAGAAAATTTGTGAAAATCAAATCCGCGCGAGGAGAAAAGCTAAAAGAGCCGCCGCTAGCCGTCTGTTTAGCATAACGTTTCAGCTAAAAGAGCCGCCGCTCCTGTCACGGCAGAGAGGAATAGGACATCAGCTTGCTAATTCTAAAGCTGTGAAGAAAGAATCGTAAAGGAGGAAATCGTGAAGAGCCAATCGCCTTCTGAGAGAAGAGCCGACCAGCTGCCATCGTGAGAAGGCATAGAGATATGCGCTGAAGAAGGCAGCCAATCTGCCTGAGAGATCCGCGTGAGAAATTTGCATTGAAGGTATGCAATTTCTGGGAATCGTGAGTCGGTTCAACAATCCGTTGCTGAGGGTTTGATGGTATGCATCTTTATTGAAATCGCATGAGTCGAAACGTTGGGCGATTGAAGAACTCGGGGTTCTGGGTTTCGACTTGTGAGTGCCGATTCCGTGAACATTGTCTTGTTGTCAAAGTCAAGCTGTGTGGTTAACAGCTCGTTGATGAAGAAAGAGCCGTCTCCATTCACATGAAAAATTGAAATCTTTGTATAAAAAGAGGATTGAATCCTAAGTTGAAACTTCAAGTTGAAAAGAAGAAATTGAGACCCTTCCATTAAGGGAGCGCGTAGCATGAAAGTAAAAGGCCGTAGCCTTGAAATTGAAATTGAAAGTTCAGATTGTTAGATTTGAGAGAAATCTTGCAGTAAGGGAGCGCGAAGCAAATCCCGTATTTTTTTTAGGGAGCGATAAGGAAGGAAGGATGTGGACTCAAGAGAAGGAGTCCATAGTCCTCAATGAGCCTCAGCAGATGGCGAATAGACAAGTTGTTAACCTCTTAGCAATAGAGGTTGAAGAACTTGAACCAGAGTATGATGGTGAACACCTTTCTTATGAAGAAAGAGTGACAGTGCTACAACAAAAGAAACTCATTAATGAGTTGTTGTTTGGAATGGTAACCCTACTTGAAAGTGACGATCAAGTGGATGATGACTTTGTAGTAGTAGCAACTGAGGAGGATGAAGCTAAAGTAACCAGTTTCGAAGAAGATTTGGCATTCATTGAGGATTGGCTTGCAAAGCCAAAAGAAGTTGTAGATGACAACTTTCATTCTGTAGTAGCAGAATCTGAAGAAGAAGCAAGATATGCAATGTACCCAGTTGAAAAGCTGGAGGAGGAAACATGCAACAAGTATTTTGCAGGAAGCATTGAAGATGCTGTAGATCACTGGTTTTTCAATGAGAGCCATGGAAAAAATAAGCATCCATGCAATAACAAGAAGAGATATCTAGAGTTTAAAGTCTGGAGCACAAAGAAGAAGAAAAGCATTGAAAGCTTCAAAGTTTGGAGTAGGAAGTATGAGAAGACGTTGCATCAGCACATTGCAGCAAAGAAAGTCAAGATGAAGATGTTTTGTAAGCCTAGCTGAGACATAGACCAGCAGGCAATCTTTTTGATGAAATTTCTTAGAGGCAGTATGTTTTAGCTGCAATTAGATAGTATGTTTAGCGGTTGTAATTAAGGGAGAGTGTTGGAGATAATTACTCCCTCATGACATCAGTTAGATGTTGAGTTCCTAACAAGCAGTTAGATGAGTCTTAGTTAGAACTATAGATAGTCAGTTAAGTCTAAGTTAAAGAGTCTAGGTTTAGCATGTGATACTTCTATATATACAGACCTTCGGGTCCATTGTAAGGATGAACTTTTATGTGAATAGAAAGCCGCAGCTTGTTCCTTAAAATTCATCATTTTCCAGTGTTTACAGAGTTTCTCTGGGCTTTTTCTTTGAATTTAGTCCATGGATTATGTGTCTCTACCGCTAGAATTGAACCTTGGTTGGTTGTCCCTTTGTTTTATAAGGGAAATATGTATTCTTTTGGTTTTCTATCTAAATATCGGTGACAGAAATTTTCTTATTTAGATGTTTTTTTGTTTTTTAAATATCTGTTGGGCAGAGATCATGGTGATGAATTTGCAAAATGGATTTTGCGTGCTTGTTATAGAAAAAATGCTTGACATGGTGTGGCGAAGACACCAAAATTTCAATAATAATATAGGACAAATAAATATCATGATGGTAATGTATTGGAATGGCATGTTGAATCCAATACATCCACTGCTTCTCTATGAAGTCATCAAATATGGGGAATTCGTGCGAGCTTGTTAGGAAGCCTTTGATCTAGAGCCCGGGTCTAAATTGCATGGGCTCTGCAAATATGGATGGGAAAGCCTGCTCAGCTAATAATAATACAAGGAAACTCCAAGTATCAACTAATTGTACATTACCATCATGATATTTATTTTTTCTGTCGCTGATGAGCACTTATCCCAATCCATTCCTCTGATTATCTCGGTACAATTGACGGTCCACTAACACTGGCCTAGAGCTCTGCAAAACGAATTGTCCTGTAGTAGTGCATGGATTCTGCATGGCAGGTGCTGCAACTGTTGTTATTCTTGGGGACTTATTCTCACAAGAAAATGATTTGCATTTGAAAACTTGCACAGCGGTGGAGTTTGATGGCCGCAAGGGAGCGGGGCAGACGGCATGGAAAGATTTGACGATCATAATGATAAAATAGACATTCAAAATCTCTAAGGAGATAAAATATTCAACCCCTTGTAGTTCTTCTAAGTCAAAGCACCCCTTCACATCTAGTAATCAAAACTTTTTCAGTTGCGGCAACTGTTTTATGCTCTTCAAATTCACACATAAACGTGGCCTCAACTGCTCCAAAGATACCAATGTTTCAATTTTTGGCATCTCCTCTACTCCTGAGCACATGCTAATGTCCAACATCTGAAGTTTTGCAAGACTGCAAAGCTTTGGAAAATGTTTTCCTGATAAGTTAGTTACGGAGGGCTGTGCGATAAGCTTCTGGGAGACATCGGAGTGCTAATTCATAGGCTTCCATAGTCATGGCACATGTCATATCACTGGACAGGTTAACAATACTTCTTTAATTTATTGACAGGGAATTAGCTGCTTTGCATCTTTTCTCCTTATTAATCCCTGCCCGCACGCAGTGCACACGGACTATAGAAATCAGTTTTAAACAAATTCTATTATTCTGACATGGTTCCCATAGCACTATATCCTAAGTTTTTTAAAATATATTCTATTCTAATCAATGAAGCAATTCGGAGCCTTATTTGGCCTCAAACCACAGCCGTGCTATTTTTTATTGTGATTATAATGAACTTGCCACGATAGCAGTCTCCTCACTACACCGCACCACTTGTGCTTGCCACAACTGCCACATGCGACGTACTTGCCACGACCACATCCGGATAGCTTCCTAGCTTTGAATATCATTGAAGTTGGCTAAGTTTTTGTTTACCTTTAAGGAGGTTGGTTTCAGTTCTATACTCTACCTTGACCGGATCATTTGAAAACACAGACGAAGCATTAGAGATTTTAGACGCGCAGGATTGTTATTTTTTTGAGAAGAGGAAGAAGAGATGGCGGAGGGAAATGTGTTTGCATGTCACTCTACAGAGGCCTGGAGCTCCAAGCTGCAGGAGGCAGTCGATACTAAACGTCTGGTAATTTTCTATTTTCCAGTGTTTACAGAGTTTCTCTGGGCTTTTTCTTTGAATTTAGTCCATGGATAATGTGTCTCTACCGCTGGAATTGAACCCTGGTTGGTTGTCCGTTTGTTTTATAAGGGAAATCTGTATTCTTTTGGTTTTCTATCTAAATATCGGTGACGGAAATTTTCTTATTTAGATGTTTTTTTGTTTGTTAAATATCTGTTGGGTGGAGATCATGGCGGTGAATTTGCAAAATGTTTTTTGCGTGCTTGTTAGAGAAAAATGCTTGACATGGTGTGGGGATGGTGTGGGGAAGACACCAAAATTTCAATAATAAGGACAAATAAATATCATGACGTTAATGTATTGGAATGGCACGTTGAATCCACTGCATCCATTGCTTCTCTCTGAAATCATCAAATATGGGGAATTCGTGCGAGCTTGTTATGAAGCCTTTGATATGGAGCCTGGTTCTAAATTGCATGGGCTCTGCAAATATGGACGGGAAAGCCTGCTCAGCTAATAATAATAATATAAGGAAAATCCAGGTATCAGCTAATTGTACATTACCATCATGATATTTATTTTTCTGCGGCTGATGAGCACTAATCCCCAATCCAGTCCTCTAATTATCTCGGTACAATTGACGGTCCACTAACACTGGCCTAGAGCTCTGCATAACGAATTGTCCTATAGTAGTGCATGGATTCTGCATGGCAGATGCTGCAACTGCTGTTATTCTTGGGGACTTATTCTCACAAGAAAATGATTTGCATTTGAAAACTTTCACGGCGGTGGAGTTTGATGGCCGCGAGGGAGCGGAGCAGACGGCATGGCAAGATTTGACGATCATAATGAGATAATTTGAAGAAACATATGAGTATACTACCAATCACAGTTAGAAACTCGATGGAAATGTTCAGAACTCCTAGGATTTGTTTGCCTTGGGATGCTCACCCTTCGTAGTTACTACGGATATGTTCTAATCTCCTGGCATGATATGATTTTGGGATTCTCACGTCAACTGGGACTCCTAAGAGGTTCAGCTAGAGCACAGTCCAATCTAACATTAAAAATGATTCTTATAAAGGAGCCGATTGTGTCATACTGTTGGTGAGTTGTGTCGCAAATTAAACCTTGATTATCAAAAATATGTGTAGTAATATTGGTGCGTTGTGTGGGAAACCTTAATTTACAATGTTAGACTTCTTATTATCATCATTGTTACTTATCGTCATAGTCTTAAATTTTGTATTCCTAATTACTTATATTTTCAGTTCGTACAATTTTTCTTAATTTTCAACTTATTTTCCGAAAAGAACATAACCCAGAAAAATCCAAATTGTAATACGTTTACACTGGATATGAAATATAGCATGGAAGGTCCCAATTCAGATTATATTGTCCAATACTACTATGTTCTTCCTTCGTCAATTGGAGCATCATACTCAGATTGAATAATAAGATTAAGAACTTAGAATAATAGTGTAAGCATTGACCAAGATCAACTCACCAGTAGACCAAGAAAAAATTTGGTCTGGAACATATTAGCAAGTATTCTCTCTAGTGCTCAGTGTGAATGATGTCTAATAGTGTGTCCAACATCGTCCCTCGGACCTCCTCCTCCATATCACTCCGCGCCTATGATCTGAATGGCAACTGATTTGTATAGAATCAGCCTACTCAATTCTGAATGCCTAAAGTAGTGTAAATGAAAGGCATTCATGTGTCAAATGGATTCATGGATAGATGAATTCAGTCTATTAACACAACAAAATATTATAAACCGCTCACCCAAGTCGAGGCAAATGTATCTGGCAAGTCTGAAAATTTCCATGTCCCATTGGTTTGTTCTTCAGTGTGGAGTTCTATCCAACGCATACCTGTATGGAGGGGAGTCTTTGAAGGTCATGAAGAAGCCTAAGCATGATTGAGCTCGTTGAAAGCAGAGAAAACCATTTGGGGAGCTTCATGTCAAGTTAAATTCCAGCTAGCATGCATTTGGATTCATAGAGCTAAAATTTTCACTCGAATCTGATGCTTTCGAGAGCAAATTTCTTTGCTAATTTATTTTATTTCACAGTAGACGCCTTAGTCCCAGTATACGTATCAAATTGAATATTAATAAACGTTGACGCTGAGTGGAACCGCACGCTAGTGACTGCACATCAATGGCAGTCCTCTGCTTTTCCATAGATGGTGGGTTATGCACATTCATAAAACATAGGTCCCCATAGCTTATAGCTGTGAAACTAGCATTTAAACTAATATTGAATAACTTCTCACTGAACTGAAACTAACAATGAAATTGAAACTGAAAATCCAGCAATGACTTCCACGTCCAACGGCCCAGCCGAACAACATTTCTCTGTAATGCAAACAGAAATACATTATCATTATCGATGTATGACGCAATAGCCTCCACCGACGGCCACGGGGATGGACATGCGCTCGGTCATATTTTGTGCATGCATGGCTTAAACGTGGTCGTTCTTCTTTCCGGTGCATATTCCACAATTGTCATTTCAATTGCATGCATGTTGCAGCATGCTATGAGTGTCTAAGTGAAATATCTTTATAAATTCCAAATTGCATTTTACCGTTACCTGGATATACCTAATTATTTTTCACTGGAGGTCAGGGGACCCTTCTTATTCTTCTTCGCTGAGAGGGAAATAGTGAGAAATATAATTATTAAAATGGAACAACTAGGAGCAATCTTACTTTATTTTTCTTTCTAATATAAATATAATGGACGATCTTAGAAGCCATCAAGATGGAGGCCTTAAGAGCTCACAGCAATCCCCGAGAGGCCAGGAAATCTGCACCGGAGTTAACTCCTTATGGCTTCCAAGATCATAAGTAAATCTGATCTTCAAGAATAACTCCTTATTTACATAACTACTAAACGTACATCAAAGTAGGTGTGATGTAAACGAGGATCCATATAGTTAATTTTTATGATAACTACTAAAAGTAGGTGTGGTGTAATTTTATTTTTATTTGTTATGTTTAAGATTTTTTTTTTTTTAAGAATTTAATTAATTATATAATAAGGAATTTTTATATATTTATTTTTATGTATATTGAAAAATATATTTTTATGTGGTGTATCAATTTTAAGTTAATACATAATAAATATAATATTTTTAATGATGTGATATATTTTATTTATGTTGGTTATTTTATGTGAATCTTGATTATTTTCAATTTTTACAAGTATTATGTGAGGTTTGGTTTAAGGCTTGCCTTAAGATTTAGGCTTAGGGATTTATTTGAAGTATTAAGTTGAGAAATAGGATTGATAATCCATTTTAGGGTTAGACTTAGGGATATAGGCTTTAGTTTAGAGTTTGAAAAACTTTAATTGATGAGATGTTGTAATATGCATTTTTAATTAATTTTTATAAACTCTTACCAATAATTAAATTTTTATTATTTTTATATTGATTACATAATTACTATAATATTTACATTATCATTGTAATGTTAATTTCAAATGTTATATTGTTTTTTTATAAAACTTTGATGTTATACTTAAGGCAGGGACTTGAAGTTATGCTTATATTCCTCTTGTTTAATTAAAAGTCAATTTTTACATCATTTAAAATTATTACTTCATTTGGACACCATTATTTTAGTCTTCATATACATGTACCTACCTAAATTGTGTTCTTTCCAACAAAAAAAAACCTAAATTGCATTCTTTAAAGTTCAAAATTAAGTCAATTTTTACATCATTTAAAATTATTACTTCATTTGGACACCATTATTTTAGTCTTCATATACATGTACCTACCTAAATTGTGTTCTTTCCAACAAAAAAAAACCTAAATTGCATTCTTTAAAGTTCAAAATTTATTTCTCTTGATTTTACATAATAGAATGTTTAATATTTTAAGAAATAGATTTATAGGTTTTATAATAATTAAAAAATAAAGTCACATATGTATTGTATTTATTATTATTATTAATATTTAATTAAAATGATAGTTTTTTCTTGGTTACACATTTTTTTAATCTCTCTCTCTATTAGGGTTTTATTGGTTGTACTCACATAGCCGTGGTTCTCTAGGGAGGCTCCCATGGAAGTGGAGTGGGGAGGGAGTATGACTCCCTCCTCCCAGGAGATTCTTTCAAATGAAAGGCCTAGTTGATCCACAAACCTCGACCAGCACAAAGATGACTTAATGGACAGATAAGGGAAGGGAAAGGGAGGAAAAATTATCCCATACTGCCACCAGAACCAGAAAAGGGATAGGGGAAACAAAATACACAACCAAACAAACACATCTGAGGAGGTTGCATCCCAAATCTGACTTGATTCTAAGGTATGAAATCACTTCCAATCAAATCGGCACTTATAGACAGTACATGCATGATCACACAATAAGTGGGGAATTTTTGGGCATCTGCCCCTTGAAAAATCCCTAATACTATGGATAAATTCAAAATGGAAACCAAAAGGGAAGGTGGACCTCAAGATAGGTTTTAAGGGTTTCTTTACTGCAATATTTACTAACTTAAAAGACCAAGGGTTTTTGAGAATTGATTGTATTTCTTTAATTTAACAAGATTGTATCTACGTTTACGTTTATGACATAGTATTTCAATCCTAACAAGGAAAATTGTTTAATGGCTCCAATGTCGATTCGAATTTATTCGTTGCCACGAGAATATTGGGACAAGGAAACCCTCACAGGGATAGGAAACACCTTAGGAACCTATCTAAAATCCTTAGAGATAACAAAGCAAGGTCATTCTTATACTAGAATATGTGTTTATATTTTTTAGTGGATCCAATGTCGATCTGACTTTATTCATTGCCGTGGGAATATTGGGACAAGGAAACCCTCACAGGGATAGGAAACACCTTAGGAACCTATCTAAAATCCTCAGAGATAACAAAGCAAGGTTGTTACACCTCTTATACTAGAATATGTGTTTATATGAATATTTCTAAAGGATTGGCAAAATCAATATATCTCAGTTATCAGGACAACAAATGGGTATAGACTATCGATTATGAGAACATATTGTATCAATGCCATAAATTCCACGAGCATGGAAATATCTTTTGGGACTATCCCCTTAATGCACAACCAAATCCTCCCAAACTAGAAGAGGAACAAGACTCCAAGGTTTTTACAAAGTTTTGACGTAGGAAAAAGAAGGGAAAAAAATCAAACCACACCCCCAAATGGAAGAGCCTTTAGATTTACCAAACACCTTTGAAGCTCGTCAACTAATCAAGGAATCCATTAATAATCCCTAGAGGGTCAAGAAGCATAGAACAATCAAAAGCAAGGTGAATTGAATCATAATCTAGAGAATACCTATCCCATTAAAGGAATCATATAAAGGGGAATCTAAGCCAAAATCAAGTGCAAAATGAGGAAGAGATAAACATGACTAAAGAAGAGTTGATGGGATCCAAGGAAGGTGAAGACATGGAACTGGGAGACCTAGATATTCAGAGCTTAATGGAATCCTGTGAATGAAGGGACACTAGGTCCATCCCATAAACCCAATTGCAACACCTCTAGAAAGTGCTTCAAAAATTGAAAGAAGAGAGAACAACCAAAGGCATAAGCAAAAAAAAATCCCACCGCTCTATGGGTGTAAAAAAAATAGCCAAAGAACAATCCAAACTAATCAAAGATGAACAAAAGCAGGGAAGAAAGAGAAATCGACAAATATTATAGGCGTTGGGGGAATGATTGATGGATTCCGTACTGTATGTACTTGTGACAGACAAGTTCCCATGTTACTCCCGTACCAGTGAACTATGAAGATCATCACATGGAACATGAGGGTTCTAAATGGAAAAAGTAAACAAAGGACCCTACATAACAAGATATGGTTTGGAAAACCAACTATCCTAATGTTACAGAAAACTAAATGTATCATTGAAATTCTCAACAACATTGCCAATAATTGGAAAGGAATCCAAGTGGTAGTGATCGACGCTAGAGTCTTGATAGAAAGGATTTCTATACTTTGGGATCCCAAAATAATAATAAGGAAGACATTTTCACCACAACTCAATCCATCTCAACCAAATTTCATCTTATTGGAACTGATGAAATAGGATTCATAACTAATTTTTATGGACTGATGATCACTAAGGAAAAAATACAGCTCCTTCACTATATCTAAGGCTTTCACACAATTATAGGTGACCATAAATGGATTGTGGTAGGTGATTTCAACATATTAACCTCCCTTTTGGAGGAAAAAGAAGGGATCCACCATCTTGAGACAACAAGTGAGTCATTCAAGGAAACCATTAATGCCTTCGACTTAGTGGATGTGGAAATAACAAGTGGGATATTTACATAGAAAAACAATGTAGGGGGACTCAATAGATCGCCTATAGACTTAATAGATTTATACTATCAAATAATATTATTACTCAAGGTCTCCTTATTGAAGCCTCCATTCTTCCATGTTCAGGATCATACCATTGGTGGGTTTGCCTTAATATGGCAGTGGATGATCACCCAAAACATGGGCGCTTTTGGTTCAAAATGTTCTAGCTTGATCACCTAGATTTTCAAACCAATGTGACCTCTTGGTGGATAGAACCCATAGTCAGCAAAGGTTCTCAAAAGTACAGATTCCAATAGTGGTTAAAAATCCTCAAATCCAAACTCAAAATCTAGAAAAAAGAGGTCTTTGGAGATATTTTCAAAGCATAAAAAAAATTGGAAATGTGGCACAACTACAACAAAAAATTATCAATGATGGATACACATAATAGATAAAGGAAGAATATATAGCACTGCACAATCAAATGGACATTATACATCGATAAGATGAAACACTCTAGAGACAAAAGTATAGAATTCAATGGCTAAAAGAAGGTGAAAGAAATGCCAAATTCTTTCACCATTCAAGGGTGCATCACAAAAACCATAAGATTACCTCAATAAAGGACAACCAAGGTGATATCAAGACAAAACATGACTATATAGATCAGGAACTCATCACATTTTAACAGTCTCTACTAATAGGACCCCAAGAAAGTCACACAGAATCAATCATGAAAATTACTTGAAATATTCCCAAACTAGTAATGAGTGAACAAAATGACCAATTATTAAGATAAATAACACCAAAAAATGTTGATCATACAGTCACAGAAATGGATGATGGTACGTAACTAGGACCAGCTAATTTTTTACTATAGATTTCTACCATTTTTGTTCGTCAATCATAAAATCAGATGTCTGGAGAGTGGTGGAGGAATCCTAGAATTTAACTGAATTTTTACCAACCTTAAGCTTTACCTTTATCACCCTAATCCCAAGGAGGAAAGGGTTTCAGATTCGAGCAAATTCAGGCCGAAATACTTTTGTAATGTCATCTATAAAATTATCACCATGGTAATTTCCAAAATACTAAAACCTTTTCTACCGAGGCTCATCTCAGAGGAGCAGATAGGCTACGTTGAAAGTCAGCAAATATTGGTTGGTATAATTCTGGCTCACAAAACAATTCACTCATGAAAACCTCCAAGAAGGAAGGAATGATAACAAAGTTAGATATGTCTAGATCTTTTGATGAAATAAACTGGGAATACATCAAAGAGGTTTTGATAGCCTTTGGATTCTCTCCCCAACAGAGAAATTATATCATGTATCTTACTTCATTAGCTTTCTTTTCAATCATTATCAATGGCTCACCGTCAACTACCTTCACACCCTTTAGAGGCATCAGGCAAGGGGATCCTCTTTCCCCTTTTCTATCAATTATTATGGTTGAAGTTTTAGGGAGACAAATCAAAGATATGGTATCCAAAATATATATAAAAGGTCTGCATCTTCATGGTAATAACCTGGTTTCTTTACATCTACAATTTGTGGATGATACCATGATGATGGGAATCCCTTCAGTCTAAGAGCTCAAGGATTTGCAAGCATGTTCTCAATATTTTTATGGAAGCCTCAAGAACCTCTGTCAACCAAGATAAATCCCAAATATTATTCTATAATGTTCACATTGTTGTTCAATGTAACATTGCAAGGACTCTTGGTTTTTAATGGAGCTCACTTCCATCCAAATACCTAGGAGCCCCGCTACTTGAAAATGTCTATCATAACTCAAATTGGGATGAGATTCTATTTAAGATGGAAAATGGATTGGCCAATTAGACTTTCATTCTCTAAACCTAGTGGTTATACTAGCCCTAATCAGTTAGGTGTTGTAATTGATCCCTCTCTACCTATTCTAAATATGTGTTACCCCCAAAAGTATCATCAAAACCATGAGGAACCGCCAACATAGATTTCTATAGGGAGGCTCCAAGACTCAACGAAAATGTGTTGTTATGGCCTACAATAAAATATTCCAACCGAAATGAGATGGAAGACTAGGGTTGCACTATCCTGAAGTGGAAAATGAGGCCTTGGGAGACAAATTGTGGTGGAGGTGGATTCAAGATCCAAATGCATCATAGAGTACTTTTTCGAAAAGGAAGTATATCCTAGAGATGTTGAGGTCAAATCTGATTTGAATAGGCTCACTCATCTTGAATACTACATGGAAAAATAAGGCTCTAGTTCAACACCACTATTTTTGGAAAATAAAAGATGGAAGGTCCACTTTATTCTGGGAAGATGCATGGAAACAAGTCTAGAGGCTAATTGACTACCCTGAAGGGAAAGAACTCCAACCACTTTTTCAAGCTCAAGACAAAATTTATGTTATATCCAATATTGGGGTCACAAGAATCATAGCAAAATCTAGGGATCATGTATTCATATAGAAGATTGGCCTATACCTATAAACAATCCTAACTTGGGTACTTAGTTCTTAAAGAAACTACAACATAGGAATATTCCCATACAAACTACTACGGAGGAGAAAAAAAGGAGGCAACGTTTCGGTCAAATAAGCATATAATCTTCTAATTAATCCCATAGGTAGGAAAGGAGAGAAAATTTGGAAAGGAAATATGTGGCCTAAGGTATTTACCTTTCTATGAGTAGTGGCTTAAGAGGAAGTACCATGACATGGGACAAATCACCAAAAGAGGCTTTGTAGGCTCCTCCTAGTGCTACCTCCACCAAGATGACACAAAAATTTTGGAACATTTATTGAATCATTTCCCACTTGTATATTCCTTGTGGGATGAAGGGTGATGATTTCCAAATTGAAAAACATGTATTGAGATAATTCGAGAGAAACAATAGAACAATGGATACATACAACCTTCCATAATACATATCTCAATAGGTTTTGGCAATTGTTTCCTAGATTTCTACTTTGGGAAACATAGAAGGAGATATATAGAAGAATATTCTAAGACCTAACTATGACCAAGGATATAATATGGAATAGAATCAAAGTAGACATCATTGAAACTATTCAAATCAGGTACTAGACGGATGAGGACTATCTATGTTTGGAAATAGAAGATCCCATTATGTAGGTTTGGGGTCTGAAGCATTCCCTTCAACTCAAACACTGATTAGTAAAAATATTTCCAACTCTACCCCAACCAATTTGTCCCTGCCACCAGTAGGCTTCATTAAACTAGACTTCAATGGGCCCTCTAAAGGAAAATTAGGGCCAACAGGATATGGAGAATTATTCTAAAGCAATCAGGGATAGACCTTGTGGGTGTATGTAGGATAATTAGGTAAAAAAAAACAATAATGTTTCATAATTACAAGCATGTCCCAAGGCCTTCAAATATCCCATCGACAAGGTTTCTCATAATTGATTGTTGAGGGGGAATCTAAGCTCATTATATCTATGATCAATAAGCTTCAAAATCGATCACTGGTAAGAAAGGTCTCAACCCATTGGAAATTAGAGAGGCGACTGGAATGATCCATGGCCCTTATGCACCAAATCCCTACCCTCATTCCCTCGCACATTAGATGAGAAACCAACAATGTAGTGGATTTCCTTGCCAATGAGGGGGTACCTAGAGGCATTGATGATATTGATATGTCATGGGATTTGTTCTTGAATAGGGAGGAAGAGAAAAGACCCCCAGATGTGGTGATAGGGACGGGACATGATAGAAGGTATTCTCTCCACTTGGTGATGCCTCCGCCAAGTAGATCAAAGGATGGAGGAAATTTGGTGGCTCACTGATAGCATGGATTGGGGTTCATACGAGAGTGGATTTGGATAGAAGGATGATTTGGGTGTGAGTGATCTCTCTATATTTGGGTTCTATCCATGATATAATCAACACCACGTGATTGGTTAATTAGCACTCAAGTTCTATGAGGGTCCTGATGGATCATTATACTGGCGATGGGACTCAAAGAATGATCTGGAAGAGTGTGTATAAGTTTATTTGGTGATAAAAGAAGGACCTAGTAAGTAAGGTCATTCCTCTCATCTTATTGGTTGGTCTTTTTCTTCATTTCTTTGTACTTTGGATGTCCTGTCTAGAATTTTTTTTGGAAAAGGTTCACTTCCATTTGGGAAACCCCCAACATTTTTCCCTAAATCATACTTGTGGACTCACCCATTCCCTTCTATGATGATCCTTTAGGATTCTCTTCTAGGTGTGTGTCATTCTAGTCTCATCCCAATATTCCATTCTCCTTCATAATGGTGGGAAAAGGAATAGGGTGACGTTAGAAGAAGGGAAACAACAATAGTTCCAGAGTAAAGTGGAAGTGGAAGCCAGGGAATCTAAAGCACCTACATAAACCAAATTCTGGCCCCCATTCAAGACAAACTTTCTAAGGCTGAGGCATGAGTAAAAATTGAGTAAGAATTCACCAAGGTTGAGGATATATGTATAAATGAGTCCTTGGGTTTAAGATACTTGATATACTCCTGCTAGAGAAAAAAATACGATAAGATTGTTTCTCTCTATTATCAAGTCAATTCATAGTCTGATAAGGTTGTTCTAGATAGTGAGAAAGAAAGGAATGAAATTCTCTTACATTTGGATGAGCTGAGAGAATAAAAAAGGAGAATGCAGGGAAATATCAACATAATTGTTCTAGATAGTGAGAAAGAAAGGAATGAAATTCTCTTACATTTGGATGAGCTGAGAGAATAAAACAGGAGAATGCAGGGAAATATCAACATAATTATCAAACCCACAACAGGCCTGGACTTTGTTGTCTCTGTTCCCGTTCCTACTCTAAACTCAACTCTTTAATCCTCTCGTGGAAAAAAGGTGCCCCTAATTCTTATTTCTAATGATGAAGTGGAAAATTATTTTATTTTTTTGGTAAAATAACTTTTTGACGTATTGTTATCATAGTTATGCACAGTTTATAGTTTCTTCTTATTGTTGACACAAATTTGAGACCGGTTTCTTGTGCATAGGCCAATAAAGGCACCATTGTAGTCTAGTGTAATAGCATTTTCAATCCTCTGAAGAGGAAGGTCTCACCCGAAGCACAGTATAGACCTATGTGTGATAGGGAGTGGTTAACTGTAAGGATATAGTTGTGAAAGGTTATTAACATTTAGATCACAACATATTTCATCTTAAGGTACTGCAACATTACTCATTATAGATTATCACAACATTCGTAGAAAACAGTTAAATAACATAATATATTGAAATTGAGAAGAAAAACATAGCAAATAAAATTTAGGCACCCAAAAATCCTTCTTCATTACAGGATATTAACTTCATTACATCACATCTCTACAGCCTTAAAATCACCACAGAATTACATGTCACGACATAAGCAAAACATAAAACCAAAGCCCAACTGCCCAAAATCCAGATACATAAACCTTTATTATGGATCTATCTATTTATGTCTTCGATTGCTCGTCTGGTCTTCTATACATATCTAGATGTTGTCCTCCTCTTCCACTTACCTTCCACTTCCTTTTATACTTTCTAGGCAGATCCAAAATGGTTGCACCCATTAGGATTATTCTACAACTCTTGCTTACACTTTCTTCAATGGTCCTTTCCTCTTCTACCTTTTACAACCTTCTCCAAAAATGAAGGAGGCAATGGGCCATGACTACAAGGGTTGACTCATTCTCGAGTCAACTTTATTTCATTTCTTATCCTTGTGCACCTTCTATTTCTTTCTCTTCAAACGAAGGAGCCAACTCTGGTAATAAAAAACATCATAGTATTGCTTCCAGTACTAAACAACATCGATATTTCTCCTTTGTATCTGGGACATGGAATAAAATTACCATGTGTTTCACTGAGGAAGAATGGCTACAAGAAATACTATGTCCCACCTAGTTGTGGTGTTAGAATAAATAGAGTCAACAAATGATGCTTCGTCTTCAAAATATTCATCGTCAGTGAATTCATTGAAGGTAGAAAATCATTGGCTTCCTTTTCAACAAAATACCATACTTCTTCAAACAGTCTTCCAAGCATCAAGGAGACTAAGAAATGAAGATGAATCAAGGGCACTAACACCAACATGGTTGGCGGGTTCATCTTGTCTTGCAAAGCGTCACTCTCTTAAACTCCCATAAAATTTTGCGGTAACAAAAGGGGCCCAAGAGAGTGAGATATGGTAGAAACATCAAGGATGACTCTTTTCATGAGAACATCATTATCCCTTGAAATGTTCATCAAATTTGACTCATGAAGTTCCTGTCAAGCGTTGTTCATCGAAATGTTCATCTAACCCGAACTGAAACTGGGAGCAATCGAGAGAGTGATTTTCATGGAGACAACTAGGCAAGGTCTGCTAAGGAATATAATTTCATACAGAAGTAGAGGGATAAGCATAGGTATTTGTGGGAGTATCTACATGTTTGTGACAAGGTGATAAATGAGAATGGCATAGAAGGTGATGGGTTAGCTGGAAAGGTTGCGTGTCTATATATAAATTTGAAATGATTATAGGGTGACTTTGTTGGAGTATTCAACTTTACTAAGAGGGGGGGTGAATCAGTATAGGACAAATTTCAACTTTGAAAATGTATTTACCATTCACATTAGCCTTCAATCACATTGAGTAGCAGTCAACAAAAATGTGCAATACAAGAGACACAATATTTTAACATGGAAACCCAAGAATGGAGAAAACCACGGAAATATGTTATTTCTAAAACAATTATTACAATGATTTACATACACATATCTGGTGGAGACACTATTCTCCCAATTTTATAATAAACAACTTGTAGGATGCACCAACACCCTAGATTCTCTAGCACCAACTCCCTAGGTTCTCCAGCACCAATTGGAAGGAATCACAAACTCCCTGGATTCTCCAGCACCAACTGTCTAGATTCTCCAGCACCAACTCCCTGGATTCTGTATTGATGTACTACAAAACACCTTAATTGTCAAACTATTTTTTGTCGTGCAATACAATATTTACTACAATCACACTCTGTTATGCTGCACTCCACTCTACACACTTTTCTCTATGCATTGTGCTCTACACATGACAATCCTAACTTCTATACTATGCACGCTCTGTACTATGCAATACAATATTCAAAACTGTCACATTGTTGCACTCTGCACTGCACAATATAATATTCACAATTGTCATGCTATCCCACTCTATACTACATAATATAATCTTCGCAATTGTCACATTGTCACACTCTACACCTACACTATGCAATATAACCCTGACTAATGCACATCCATCATAGTACCTACATTATTTATTAACCAAAGAATTACCTACAAGAAAACATCCCTTCATCTTCACAAGATGCACCTCCTCATCCTTAGAAATCCTTCAAAACATCTTCGAT
Organism: Larix kaempferi; assembly: GCA_027924585.1. Lineage (NCBI taxonomy): Eukaryota > Viridiplantae > Streptophyta > Pinopsida > Pinales > Pinaceae > Larix > Larix kaempferi. The sequence continues at coordinate 7,129,072 of BSBM01000136.1, forward strand.
AATCCTTCAAGAACATCTTCAGGAATCTAGAACATCTTCAATAAAACCCAATAAATCATCTTCAAGAAACTCAAAAAAATCATCTTCGCCTTGGAATTGAGCACCTTTTCAGAGATCAATACTTGCTTGGATGGATGATCATATGAGAAGAACGCTCCACTTATTTATACAAGTCTTAAATCACTTTCTAGGCCGACATAACATTGTACAATATCCTAGTAGGACCGAGGTACTAAAATTCTTATTGGGTTTCCTTTATGAATTACTACATATCTACTCAATCCTATGGAGTTATAGGGACTTCCATAAGCCATTGGAAATGTGTCAGAACAAGCTTTCCAACCATGTAATCTATAATCCAATTTGAGCTAGGTATACATAGTGAAAATTCCTTCAAAGATAGGGTATCCAAACTACACATAAAAAACAATATTTGCAACAATCTTTATCTTGTCCTCTCTATATGTAGTCTCCCCCTGTTAATGACAACAATATATCATTTACTTTGACATCAATGAAAACAATATTTCCAACAATATACCCCTTTCTCATTTATGGAAACCCTTAGACAATTTTGCAACAAAGTTATAGATACTCCCATTGTCTGCAATTCTATATACGCACAATTATGTTTCTGTGCAATATCTGCAATTTCCCCCCTACACAATTTATCCCCTTTTGACATCAATGGAAAAGGGATGCTCCCCCTAAGCTTATTCTTATCCTTGTGTCTGCACCTCATTTCCTATTTATAAATATCCCTCTGTCTGTAGCACCTCATCATTGGTGAGGAATTGCTTCCTTGGACTTATGTTTCACCTTCGGACTGCTCTCCCTAAGAATGTGCACCTGATCTTCAATATCTCTATATTTTCTAATTGTTGAAACTCTCCCTTTTTGAAATTCTTCCCTTCTAATATTCTAATAAAAAGGTATTAATCCCCCTTTGACAGTGCTACCTCTTTTTGCTCGTAATTTTTTTTTTAAATGGATCCCCCCTGTAGCAGCTTGTCTCTGTCACAATTGATGGTATGGTCTTTTCAAAAAAAGGATGTTATCAAGGTTTGATTTGTAGCTAGATTATATTCATATGTAGTGAGTCATTTATTAAACATTCTTGAAGTTATAACATGTGTGTTCCCCACATTGAAATACACTTTCTCCATCTTTTTGATACAACCTTATCAAGTCTTGGGATGTTTGGTCAAAGTTATTCCAAGACAATCCTCAAAACAATCTTCTTTGGACTGTGTTCCAAACAATATTTTACTTCTGCTCACAAAACTGATCTTAAGAATCCTTCAATCAGCCTTAGAATCTTCACAAAAATTCTCCAAATTTCCCTTCAATAAGACTCATAGTCTACCCAAAATGGTTGTGTATTCTATCCTCAAATTGTCCTCAAAATCAGTCTTTAAACATTGATGCCAAATGCAGCGACAAAATGTGTATGAATCTTCATGATAATGCTACCTCAAGCTTCCAGAGAAAAAATTATTTATTGTTGATAAAATATTCCTTTCCAAATATCATGAATAGTCCACACAATGAATATGCTTTAATGCCTCGGGATTCTTGTCATAATGCCATGAAGAAAACTGCCATAATTTTCTCTATTTTTCCTTTCAATCAAGAGGAATATTTTTGTTTACAAGTCCTTGCAAATCTAGTCTTCAATAGTTCCAATTTTCTTTAACTATTCTCTTGTTCCTTTTATCTTAAAATCAATGATCTTTAATTATGTTAGGGCAACTTCCACACCATTTCTAATCTTTGGGAATTTTGTTCTTCTACCATACCTATACTATGTAATTTGCAGTCATGAGAGTCAAATGAGAGGACTAAGAGAATTATCTCTCAAATATTCAGCATGCAAAACTATCTATGTTTCATTTCCAAAAATAACGACATCCTTTCCTTCAATCAGCGTACTTCCCAAATTTAGGATCAGAGGCTTAGTCTAATTTTCTATTATGTGATATGTCCTTCTATTTTCTACACATAGAACCAATCCACATACTTCCTTCTTCTAATATTCTGACTTCTTCTTCCAAACTTTTGAGTACTTTTCATTCTTTTGCTTATCAATAGCACTCTCTTCTTTACTTTAAGCAATTAGAGTTAGTTAACTTGTTTCTTCATTTTCTTTTACTTGTTTTCTCTTCCATACTTTATTGGATTCCATTAAGATTCTATGATCGTCGGCTTTGTGTCCAAAGTTGTTACATTTATAGTAAACTACCATTGAAGAATATAAAGTGCTATTCTCACAAAATTTTGCAATATGTCCAATATGTTTGCATTTCCAACATTCAATTTTGAAAGGAACCATGTAGACATCTCCATTTTTAACTCCAACACTTCTTCCATAAGCTTTGCAATCTATATACTTGTGTCCAAAATTGTTGCAAGAAAAACAATTACCATGAAAGACATATGCTTACTTGTTTGTAATAGGTCTTTTTTTGTGATGTAGTCCTTCTAAAATCATGTCTTTGTTGATTATGATCTCTATCCATGTTGTTTTCCTTTATGTGATCAAAACTTCTCAAAAATTTTGCATAGCTTCTAGGATTTTATTCAGCTTTGCATTGTAAGGAGATTGAGACAGTTTCATTAATATAGCCAAGATCATATTTGTCATATGGTGACTATTGTGAGCTTAGGATCTCATTTAGAACTTCAGTTCTCTTCTTGAGTTTCTCATTTGTTCTTTGTTGAGTAAGCATATTTTCTACTTTTTCTTTTAGAGAGACGATCTCTCTTCTTGAATTTTGATATTCCTCTTGGTATTTTTGCAGCTCCTCTTTCAGTAATTGATTCTCCTTTTTTAGATTTGTGAGTTCTTCTTCAACTTCTACATATGTTTCAGATCTTTCTTCACTTTTAGAAACCTTTATTTTGTTTTGAGGAATTATTATCTTCTCCAATTCTTCCTTTAAGGCAATAATTTCAGCTTCTTGATCATTAAAATTTTTTCTTCTTTCACTTAGTTGATCCATCAAGTTTTGTTCAGTTTCCAATGCTCCTTCCAATTTTACCTTTAGGACTACCATAGTCTTTTCGAATTCCTTTCTCAAAGAGGCAATCTCAAATTTGTGTTCTTGACAAATTTCTTCCTTTCCTTTTAGTTTCCTTGTCAAACTTTATTCAACTTGTTTTCCCTCTACTATCTGACTTCTCAAACCAATAATGGCGTTTTCAGCTTCTTCATGGTTCTTATGTGTTTCTTCCAGTTCCTTTCTTAGGGAGATAATTACAGCTTCTTGCATCTTGCAAATTTGTAAATTCTCCTCTAGTTGATTTGTCAAGGTTTATTGTCTCTTTTCAATTTGTGCTTTTAGACCAATGATAGTATTTTCAATCCCTTCTTTTGAAATATGATCTTCCTCTTGATACTTTTGCAATTGTTCACTTAATTACTGGTTTTTTGTTTCATATTTCCTTAGTTCACTTAGAGCACTAATAATTTATTCCTCAATATATACTTCTCCTTCAACTTCAGATTCTTGTTCAGATGAATTTCTTTTTCTCTCAATGACTTCATCATATGTTTCAAGATGTTCTTCCCTTTCTTTTATGTAGATATCTTGTAGCTTGTCCCGGATTTCTTTAGCTGACTTACACTATTCCACCTTGTTCTTCTCAGAATCTAATAGGCCACTCAAAATTGCATTTATTTCCTTTGCATTGTCTTTGTGTAACTTCTTTGTTTCTAAACCTTTTGGTCTAGTATTTGGAGTTGTATAACCATTCTGAACTGCATTCCAAATGTCAATCCCAAGAGCTTGCAGATATTCCTCCATTCTTATGCTCCATGGTACATAGTCTATTCCATTGAACAAGGGGTCTCTATCCATGTTGAAACCAAATTTCTTACAAGCCATATGTGCTTGATATATTCCTTCTAGTGGTTAAGTTGTTTTGAAGAACCCGCTCTAATACCAATTGTTGGAATATTCATCTATACTGAGAGGGGGGGTGAATCAGTATAGGACATATTTTAAATTTCAAAACTTATTTACCATTCACAATAGACTTCAGTCACATTGATAAGTAGTCAACAAAAATGCACAAAACAAGAGACACAATATTTTAACGTGGAAACCCAATAAGGGATAAAACTACGGAAATATGTTCTTTCTAAAACAATTATTACAATGATTTACATACACATATATGCTAGAGACACCAATCTCCCAAGTTTACAAGAAACAACTTGTAGAAGCACCAACCCCCTAGGACGTTCTATAGCACCAACTCCCTAGGTTCTCCAACACCAACTAGAAGGAAGCACCAACTCCCTGGATTCTCTAACACCAATTGGAAGGAAGCACCAACTCCCTGGATTATATATTGATGTACTACGTGACACCTTACATGTCATAGTCTGTTATGTCTTGCAATACCATCTTTACTACAATTTCACTCTTATTTGACACATTCCACTTTTCCCTTTGCACTCTACTTTGTGCACAACAATCCTATCTTCTATATTGCACATGCACTGCACTACGCAATATAATATTCACAACTACCACATCGTTGCACTCTAAACTGTGCAAGATAATCTTCACGACTTTCATACTGTTGTACTCTACACTACGTAAGATAATCTTCACAACTATCACACTGTCGCACTCTATACTGCACAATATAACCCTGAACGATGTGCATCCATCACAGTACCTACATTAGTTCTTAACCAAAGAAGTACCTGCAAGAAAAAATCCCTTCCACTTCACAAGGTCCTCCTCATCTTTATAAATCCTTCAAAACATCTTTAAGAATCCTTCAAGAACATCTTCAATAAAACCCAAGAAATCATCTTTAAGAACCCCCAAAAATTCTGCTTCTCCCTAGAATTGCGCACCTTTTCAGAGCTCCATACTTGCTTGGATGGATGACCAAATGAGGAGAGCACTCCACTTATTTATGCAAGTCTTAAATCACTTTCTCGGTCAGAAAAAACATTGTACAATATCCTAGCAAGGCCGACCTAACATTCTGGATGGGTTTCCTTTACGAATTCTTTCATATCTACTCATTCCTATGGAGTTAGAGGGACTTCCATATACTGTTGGAAAGGTCATGGAACAAGATTTCCAACCATGTAATGTATACTCCAATTTGAGCTAGGTAAGTAGAGTGGAAATTCCTTCAAAGATAGGATATCCAAACTGGATATCAAAAACAATATTTGCTACAATCTTCATCTTGTCATCTATATCTATAGAGGATCCCACTATTAATGACAAAAATATATCCTTGCCTTTGACATTGATCACAAAAATATTCCCAATAGGTTTTTTGCATTGCATGAATTAAATATGGAAAAGATGCAATGGAGATCTAGTGATGGGGAAAATCATGATGATTGCAAACACATAAGTCGAGTATAACATTTTGGGGAATGGTCTTGTCATGTCCCAAATTTGGCATTGGGTCACAATGTCCTAATAACATTGGCCCTATTCATTAGAGTTTGTCAAATTTATGCTAAAGGTCAAATAATTTCCAAGGAGGAAAATTACTAGTTTCCTAGGTTTGGGGTGGAAGCTTTGGGTTTTGGAATAATGGGGATAATAAATGATGTTTGAACATTAGAATGGCATAAATATTTAATAAAGGAGCTAAATAAATATATACAAGTGAAAATCAAAGTGGAATTTGACCATGAAGACACATGGAGGAAGTGGGACCCACATATGGTTAGATTTCCCCACTACACTTGGCATCATTCTCTCACCAATTCGAATTCAAGGTGAATGGTAACATACTTGGGGGAGTCCAAAAGGTATTATTCATTGCATGACTCATCCAAGGTCGAAATATAGAGGAAGAGTAACTCCCATGGAAGAGGAAGAGGCAATTTGGAGCTAGTGAGACACTTGGGCTAGATTCCCTAGCACTATGAAAACAATGATGAAGATGCTATGACACCTATGACACAAATAAGACCTGAAGGCTGACATATGACATATATGACATGTCAGGGCTAAAAATAGACTCCAAGAGGGCGCTCAAGTGTGTTAGGGAAGCTAAGATGCTTCCACATGTGATTTGGTGGAAGTGGGAGACTTGAATTGTTGTACAAGTGGCATTCTTTGGAATCTCTTCCCAACTTGAGTTGGCATGAGTCTCTTGGAAGGAATTTGACCCATGGAGGACATTAGAACTTTATAAATTTCAATAACAAAGAATTAAACCAGATTTTGATCATTTTTAGAATTTTCAATTGCATTTGTGAAGAGGGAGAGCTAGTGGATGACTAGTTTCTTGCCTTAGCCAATTTCGAGGGTGAAAGATTCCCATCCAAGTTGGTAATTGGAAAGGACATTCAGACCTTTCATTTGGAGCTTTAATGGAGTCTTTATTTGCAGGTGTAAGATACAGGGCAGCTCATGGTTTCTTCTATTACAACACATTCTCTCAACCATTTCCAGTTTTGATGGCATATTCTTGATCCTTGAGGGAGAGCGTTTTTGGTGAGCTATTGTACTATTTGGGGGAGATTCTAATGACCCATTTGTTTTGTAATATGAATTAAATACTCTTTTATTCATCTACAGAAAGTTTCAGGTCGAAATTCCAAGTAGAAATGTATAAATATCAATTTTAATGAAAGAACAGTGCCATTTCCCCACTACCATGTTGTGAATCAATGTAAAGTTGATGATTTCAAATGGATGGATGATTATCTGATGAATTTGTGATTAATGGACTTCCATGGATGTATTTTACAAGTTTCATGTACTGTACTTGAGCATTTGAAGTATTTTTACTCAGTTTAATTGCGTTGGGAGAAGAAATAGTGTTCTAATATCATTCATATAACTTCTCAGAATATTTGGGATCATTTGGGGCAAATTTGGGACCTAGAGATCAAAACTAGTCAAAGGTCAAACTAAGGAAAAAAAGTGAAAAATTGCCATTTTAATAAAATTCCTAACAAGGGACATTACAGGTCTACATGGATCATACGTGTAAGGGATAAGCATTGATGAATGATGGAGTGGGACAAGCATGTGGATGAGATATCTAGGTGGTATTTAGTGCTAAGAGGTTGAGATGGAGGAGGCTTTTGATGAGGACACGCCAAGTGACCCGAAGCGAATGTCACTTCTCGTGAACGAGATGAAATTTGATGGTTATGACAACTGTACTATTGAAATGTAGTATCAACGGAAAATGAACAGAACTATGGGTCCCTCCCTAACCAAAATGGTTTTAACTGACTAGCAACTAATTGAATTGGAACAATGAACTAAAAGAAATAAATAAGGAATAGAACTGAAAATTCATTGGATAGAAACAAAAAAGATCCTATCTTCCAATGAACTTACTCCCAATGGAAGGAGTGGTCTCTGACAGAATTATTGAGTAGCAACATAGGGATTCAAGCATGTGTCGTTCACCCATCCTATATGTAGGATACTATCAAACTATATGACCTTTACAGCTCCTAAATATTTGATGTCTGCAACAATGAATGGTCCCTTCCAATGCATCGGTAGCTTTCCCAGATGCTATATGAATTTGATGTCATAGAGGATCACTTTTTCACCTTTGGAAAAAATTTCTTACTTATTGTGTCTATCGTGCCATGCCTTTTGTTTCCATTTTTCCACTATTGCATGGTACTCTACCATAAAGTGAGATTATTCCAACTCTATTAGTTCTGCAACTGATTCCTCCTCTGTCATATGTGTTGCATGTGAAATGTAAATACTTGGAACTTCAAATTCTACGATAAATACTGCTTCTCTTCCATAAACTAACTGGAATGGAGTCTGCTTGTGAATCCTCTTGGTATTAATCTGGTATTCCCATAATACAGCTGGAATCCATTCATCCCAATCATCCCTATTTGTGCAACAAACCTTGTTCATTCCATTCTCTAGAATCTTATTAAAAACTTCAACAGTTTTGTTTCCTTAAGGGTGATACAAGCTGCTTTTATGATGTTTCAAATCTGAAATTCACTTTTCAATTCTTTAATAGTGTTGTTCAGAAAGTGTTTCCTTGATCACTTGCAAGACTCCTTGCGCATCCAAACCGAGTAATGATATTTTTGTAAATGAATCGGGATGTTGTTTCTAAGGAACAATCATGAACTGGTGAGGCTTCATCCCATTTGGTTAAGTCGTATGTTGTAGTGATAATGTAACATGATTTATAATTCTTCGCTGACAGATTGATAAGTTTGCAAAAATAAATTTCCCATTTTTCAAATTGTTTCAATGCTTGGACTAGGTGTAATGGAATTTCATCCCTTCAAGAAGGTCGACCAACGCGCTAGTAGACATCACATTGTTGGCAAGCGGTTCGATGAGGAAACGTCACAGTACTGCCGACGCTGCGACACATCGGATGAGGGCGCGAAAGGAGTATTTTGTGCTAAAGTATACCACATTTGGTGGGTTTTGAGTCACTTGGACCACATATTATGTAATATTGAGTCAATTGTACCGCAGTATGTGGGTTTTTGGGTCATTTGGACCAAGTCAGTTAAATATTGGGTCATTTGTCCATAGGGTCGGTTAGGAAGTCGTTAGTAAGTGGACAAACATTGTAATGGAAGAAGCCTATAAATAGATGAGAGTTGTAAGTGTTAGAGACAGATATAGATAGGATATGAAGAGAGGAATAGTGGGCGAGTGATAAGAAGATGTATGCATCCGAGGATCTATGTTTTGCTTCTAGTATATGACTGTGACAATAATACAATGATGATGTTTTGGTACGATCTTTGTGCAATGTTGCGATATATGGATGTTGTTATATTTTCTTGATGCAATGTCTGCTTACTATTGTTGTGACGATAAATGTTGCGATTAAGTAATATGTTATAACTCCATGTAGAATGTTTAAAGTTTTTGTTTAAGTACTGCAATAGAGCTAGTCCGTGCAGCCACAACTCTCCTCCTCCCTTGGCGGAAACATGGTTCCGTCTGCTCTTCCTGGACGCCTCGAGTGAGACCTCATTCTCTCTGTGGGTGTTGCTAGGTGGGTTGAAACCTACCCAGGCCGGTGCCCAGGGAGACTGCGGTATGTGTCGACAGTGAGGCGAACCCCTGTCGACTGAGGTCGCGTTGGTCAACAAATGGTTCCGTTGCCGGGACCGTGTGCAGAGTGAAAGGAGTTCATGTTGTGGAACCCGACGAAGCCGGATATCTAGAGATGGTTTGATCAGAAGTTGCGGGAGTTTGCTGAAGAAGAAATCCTGAACACGTGACTGACAGTAGATCACTGGCTAGGAAGGGTTGTGAGCCGACGGCTTGGACCCTGAAATTGATTCAGGAGCTGCAGGAAGTCGATAACAAGGCATCGCGGGCTGTCGAAGTTTGGCTTGATAGTATCTTGGAGGGGTATATCACTGAATTTGCGGTTGACACAAAGAAATCCTATAGTTAAGCTGAAATATACTTATTTCGAGGACCAAGGGGAAGGTTTCTATTGTCGCTCCAACTGTTGATTAAGATGCTAATCTACGAAAAGGGTATATTAAATATGCACCTTGATTAGTAGACAGCCTGGTGGACGGAGGCCGTGGGTACCACGACTGCTGGGAAATGGTACATGGAATGGTAAGGGGTAGATGGGTGCAAACCATGAGGAGACTGTGAGCGAAGCCAAGGAAGAAAGTGGTCTTACAAGAGGAGGAGCGAGGTTTCGACAGGAGAAGAGGCAAAGGACAAGAGAAGGTCCTGTTGCGATCGAACCGCGAAGGAAGACCACATGTGATGAAGCGACCTCATAGTCCTGACAGGGACGACTGGGCTATGCCCAGGATAGAGGTAGGACCAAACCCCACCACCAACGTACCCACACCTCCGCTCACTGACTCACAAATAGCAAGAAATACCACTTCGACACCACCAAGTTCGTCAATTCCGCAGAAGTTAATTGGTAGTAGCACAGCGACAGGAGGAAGGAAGCCCAGAATGGCGGGCGATGATGCTAAGTTACCGTTGTTCCACAGAAGTGCGACAGAAAACCCAGAACAGTATTGGTTTTTGTGTGAAGCGGTCTAGACCATGAAACAGATCACCGATGTCAATGCTAAGAAAGGACAGTTAGCCACGACTCTACGAGGTCGTGCATTAGATTGGTTCATGAAGTTTATTCTAGTCCCTACAGGAGCCCAGAGAAGTCACTGGATGAGATTCGAGATGGGCTCATTGCTGAATCTAGACGGCCCAAGTCGGAGGCTCAATATATTACTGAATTAAAGGAAATTAAGCAGTATCCCAATGAGACAGTATGGAATTTCAACCAGTGATTCAAGACACTAATGGAAAAGTTTAGTTTAGATATGAGCGTTGTCCAACATAAAGAATGGTTCATTGCGGCACTGCTACCCCACATTCGGCTGCCGCCAATGTAGCAGAACATATCGACGCCTAGCGAAGCTCTAGAGATTGCAATGCGATTGGAGGCGTCACCGATTGGAGATAATGTAGCCGGGATGTCGCAGATACAGACACAACTCGCTAACCTGACTATACAGTTGCAAGATTTAAAGAAGAACAAGGAACGACGTGAGGAAGTATGGTGTACGTGATGCCAAGGAGAAGGGCATACGAAGGATAATTTTCCCGGATTTCCATAATTATTTGGTGTCAGGAGCACCAAACCCGTTGAATGGCGGTAGTGTGCCGTGGTGTCGCAATTGTCAGGTGTTTGGGCACAGTCACGATAATTGCCCGTACATGCAGAAAATGGTCACAACACCGCGAAATCTTTATTGCACATTATGCAAGTCAGTGGGTCACGATGACAAGGATTTCCGTGCATATGGGTTGCTACAGGAAAGGATCTGTGATGCATTGTATGTCAAGGACGATCAGCGTGCCGTGCAACAGCCACAACTGCAACCACGGGTAGTTCAACCGCTACCACAACCGCAGATGCAGTTTGCACCACAGCACTAACAACCGTAGTAGTTCATGCCGCAATACACTTCGATGCAAATGACTACCCCATAGCCACAGTATGTACAGCAACTGCAGTATGCACCACAAGGACAAGGGATACGACCAGCACCGATGCAGCAACAGTTTAACCAACCTCAGTACCAGCAGCAGGGAGGCTACCGAGGAGGATACAAGGGCAGACGTGGTGGTGGATTTGGTCATGGAGGAGGAGGCCAAGGTGGTCATGGACCTATTCAATGTTACCACTGTGCGGTATGGGGGCATTATCAGCGCGACTTCCCACTACTACAGAATCAGTGTACGTTCTATTTTGGTAATGATCATACGGTTGAGAGTTATCCACAGTTGATTGCACGATGACAGGCTGGGAACGCTCCGCAGATTCAGACCCAGCCACAGCAACTAGTACAGAATCAAGTACAGCAACCAATACAGAACTAGCCCCCGCGACCACCACCGAACGCCAATCCAAATGTCAATCAATTGGGGAATATGCACCAGAACTAGATGCAAGGTGCAAATATTGTGACCATTTCTGCAGAACCACGACCACAAGATGCTTCGGTGGCTATTGTCACTCGTGGAGGCAAGACGACTGGGGAAGATAGTTCGCAACCACTGATTCAGTTGGATGGTTAGAAGATGGTACCTTTAGACATTGATACAGAATGGGAGACATTCCTGGAGGCACGTCGCACCTTGGAGAAAGACCACGGTAAGGCTGTTGTTTGCGATATGCCACTTGTCTTTGATACTACATCAGGCGCTAATCGTCCGCCACCACCGGGGACATTGCAAAAGTTTCTTGAAAGATGTCTGTTATTGGCCCGAGACCTGGTTTCCCTGGTTGATATTGAGGGATGGTTGTAGCGATTTCCGAAAGGACAACAGGAGTCGGCAGTAAACTCCCTACAGCGACGGAAGACTGGCAAGGAGATGCGAATGAATATTCAGATTGGTGAATATGATGTTGACTCTATTATTCTTGAACTTGGTTCGGATGTTAACATCTTAACCAAGTAGGCATGGCAGAAGATGGGGAGTCCCCCTTTGAGATGGTCTCCTGTGTAGCTCCGGTTGGCTAACCATGCGAAGGTAACACCCATTGGGCGAGTTCCGCGGCTCACGATCGATATTGAGGGCATGAAGACCTATGCTGACTTCGATGTCATTGAAGTGGTTGACGGAGGAAGCTCTTATCCGGCGCTCTTAGGGATTGGATGGGATAATGATAGTGGAGATGCAATCAACTTCAAGAAGCGCATGATGACCTTTGAGAATCGTGATTTCTGAGTCATAGTCTTGTTGGATCCGGCTAAAGGATGTCGATACATTGAGCCTGTAAAAGATGATGATCCTGCTGGATGGGACCATGCATTCAATATTTTTGAAGATTATATTCATCCTACTGTCCATGGTGAGTTGGAGTGGCATAGCGAGAGCTCTGCGTATTCTGACTTTTATGATTCCTTAGAACATTGGCAGAACAGATTGCATGAGGTACCATTCCAAAAATTTGGCTTAGTTACGCAATCCTTATGTCATGTTGCGACAGAAACGATCACATTGCCTGTCTATGAGGGGTTCCCTGGACTAACCACCTGTTTTATAGAATTTGAAGACCGCGTCTCAGAACCACAGCGATTGCTGGCATTGGAGGAAGCACGGAAGGCTGCTCCAGTAGGCTGGTGGGCGACACATAAGAAATTCATTAATGGTTGGTCACAGTGTCGAAGGCTGATGATGGTTCGGTTCGGCGATACTGAGGTTTATCACACTGGCAAGTATGATGGTCAGACTAATCCCAGTGATCATGTGATGGAATGCCAACGATTATGGGTCGCGCGACCCAGAGATGAGTGGGTCCAAGCTTTTATCCATACTTTGGATGAGATGCCGCGCTCATGGTACACTGCAGCCAACTTGCGCTGAGACATTACAACATGGGGGGAGTTTACGGTCTATTTTACTCATACGTTCACTTTTGCGGATGCCAACCCTGATGTCCATAACGCCTTACAGCTCATCCGCGACATGGTACTTCAGGTTGTTCCGGCGGCCTACCCTATCGACCCGCACACATATTGTTAGATGCAGTCTCTCATGGAGTGCTTCAACATTAGCTGTGGGCCAGAGGATGAGGACGATCCCCAGAATGTCAACATTCCCGAATCTGAAGGAAGTCACGATGTGGTCCCACCTGCTACGCCAAGTAATCCATTCAGTCAACCATTGCAGCTTTGCAAGATGAATATCGGCATAGAGGCTACTCCCAAGTTTGCTAATGTTGGGGATTATTGGGATTATGAGATGATGAGTAAGGTTACTGAGTTACTTCATGAGTTTCAAGACGTGTTTCCCATGAAGTTTTCCAAAATGAAGGGAATCGTGGGTGATTTAGGAGAGATGAAGATTCCATTAAAACCAGATGCTAAGCCAGTCCGACAGTGACCTTATCGGCTGAATCCGCTACATAAAGAAAAGGTCAAGGCAGAACTTGATCGCATGTTGGATGTTGGTATTATTGAACCTGTGGAAGAGTCCGAATGGATCAGTCCTCTGGTGTTGCAGGACAAGAAAATAGGTGAAGTGCACATTTGCATCGACTTGCGGAAGTTGAACGATGCCTGCTTACATGACCCCTTTCCGACCCCGTTTACTGATGAAGTACTTGAAGGAGTGGGTGGTCAGGAGATGTACTCATTCACTGATGGATTCTCTGGCTACCATTAGATTCACATTGCCAAGGAAGATCGCCATAAGACAACTTTCGTTACTGAATGGGGTTGCTTTCAGTACACGGTAATGCCGTTTGGTTTTAAGAATGCACCTGCGATATTCTCCCGGGTCGTTGTTGCTGCATTCAAGGATTTTATTCAAAAAATTTTGCAGGTATGTATGGATGATTGGACTGTGTATGGGTTGATTCGTGATCATCTGGCCAATCTGCGGTTAATGCTTGAGCGATGCCAACAGCACCAGATATCGTTGAACTTGAAGAAATGTATTTTTTGTGCACTGTTTGGGATATTGTTGGGTCATATCGTGTGTAAACAGGGATTGCTGGTTGATCCAGCTAAAATTGTGCTCATTTTGGGGTTGCAACCGCCAACCACCGTTAAGCAGTTGCGCGCGACTTTGGGTCATACGGGATATTATCGCAAGTTTATCAGGGGTTATGCTATGATTACTGCCCCTATGGAAAAGTTGTTGAAGAAGGACGCGGCCTTCCAGTGGAGCCCAGAATGTCAGGATAGCTTCGAGATGCTCAAGGCGAGGATAGCATCGGCACCGATCTTGGTCTTTCCAGACTGGAGTAAGGAATTTCATGTCCATGTTGATGCTTCATCGATTGCATTAGGTGTTGTGTTGGCTAAACCTGGAGAAGGCGACCTTGATCATCCTATTTCTTTTGCCAATCGGAGGTTGTCCTCTACAGAACAAAATTACACTACCACGGAACGAGAAGGTCTGGCCATGGTTTACATGCTGCAAAAATTCAGGCATTATTTATTGGGTGAACACTTTAAAATGTTCACTGATCATTCTGCATTGAAGTACTTGGTCAATAAGCCTGTGTTGGGGGGGAAGATATGTTGTTGGCTACTTTTGTTTCAGGAGTTTGATTTTGAAGTCATTGTGAAACCGGGGCAATTGAATGCCGGACCAGATCATTTATCACGGATTGACACAGGGGAGGAACCGACGAATATTGAAGATGGGTTGCTGGACGCCCAACTATTTAAAGTTGCTGCTGCTGATCAATATTTTGATGACATCCTTCATTTTCTAGTGACCGGCACCGCGCCCGATGACTTTACCACTACTCAGAAGAAGCAGTTGGTTGTCAAGGCTGCTGACTTTCAGCTAATCACGAGAGAGTTGTATAAATTGGGTGCTGATGAGATATTGCGTAGATGTGTCTTGCCGCATGATCAAGTGCAGATACTGTCTGAGGCACATGGTGGAGTAGCGGGAGGACACTATGGCGGTCGGGCGACTGCCTGGAAGGTACTGTGTGCAGGGCTTTGGTGGCCCACATTACACAATGATGCGACAAACTATGCGCGGTCTTGCGATGTTTGTCAATGAACTAGCAATCCATCTAAACGCGATGAGATGCCACTACTACCTCAAGTGACATTGCAACCATTCAAAAAATGGGCTATGGATTTTGTCAGGCCGATCACTCCACCAAGGAAATGTATGGGTGCGCAGTACATCATCACAGCGACAAAATATTTGACTCGATGGGCCGAGGCGGCACCCGTAGTGGATTGTTCTGCAGTGACGGCTGCTCGATTTTTGTTTGATCACATTATCACTCGCTTTGGCTGCCCCAAGATATTGTTGAGTGATCAAGGCAGCCACTTGCTTAATCGCACCATCAGCGCATTAACGAAGGAGTTGCATATACAGCATAAGAAGAGTACACCCTATCACCCATAGGCGAATGGAACGGTGGAGGCATTTAACAAGGTATTGGAACATGCGCTGACAAAGGTGTGCAATGCGAACCGCGATGACTGGGATCTAAAAATCCCAGCAGTGTTGTGGGCCTATCGCACCACATCTAAAAGGTTGACTGGTCAGACACCTTTTAAGCTGGTATATGGGAAGGAAGCGATTATGCCAATGGAGTACATTGTTCCGATTCTACAAATTGCAACTGGTACGGGCATGGATGATGTCGCAGCATTAGATGAACGTCTAGCGCAATTGGTGTAGCTGGAAGAGGATCGATTTATCGCTGGCTTTCACCAAAGGGTGGAGAAGGATCATGGCATGATCGCCACATCAAAAGTAAACAGTTTCAACAAGGCGACTTGATGCTCTTGTACGACAGCAAGTTTATGAAACATCCAGGAAAATTGCAGATGCATTGGCTGGGTCCATATCGCATCAGTAGTATTACTTCAATAGGAGCGATTCAATTGCAGCAGTTGGATGGGGCAATGCTCCCCAAGCTGGTAAATGGTCACCGGTTGAAGCCCTATAGATCGGGCTTGGAACAGTGCGATGCCTGAGTTGCATCAAAAAAAAAAATGTGTCTTGCAGGTTGCTTGGTGGTAGATGGCGCACCAACAGAAGAAGGAATGTGCAAGTAGGGAGGATTGTGCTGCAAGTTTGAAGCAGTCGGAGACACATGACAGCGTTGCGACCAGGTCAAATCAGTAATAAATGCAAAAAAATTTAGACATTTAATTAACGGCGTTATTCAAATGATGGGCATTAATGGCGGATCCGGCCGATTGGTGGACAGGATCAACAGCGGATTTGCGTCATTAATATAGGATTTGGGTGAGTTAATGCATGATTTAGTCATGATTACGGTGGATTTGGGTAGATGCTATAAATATGGCCTAGCATCAGTCAGACGACACCGAGGAATTAGTAAGAAGTGTTGTTGTAGAGTGTTGTAGTAATTTGAGCCAGTTGTTGTTAAGTACCTAACGAGGAGTGGTGAGGTATGCCAGGCGAACTGGAGACCGTGGACATTAGCAGTGAAGTGGAGTCTCCATTCGTTCCAGTTGTTGTAGAATGAGAAGCTGTGTCCTCGAATACCATTGATATTGGAACCGAGGTTGCCAAAATGCCGGTGGGAGCATCAAGTGTTGCTAAGAAGCATCGAGGAAGTCAGCCTTCTGAATCCCCGCAGAGTAAGAGGTTGTTGCGGTCTGCGACGGCTGGCGAAGCTCCGGAGCAGGTGGGGAAGTCCAATCGCACCATTCATCCATATTTCGAATGGATGGGACAATCACCTAGTAATATCCTTGGTTACATCCCTCCTGTTCAGTCGGATGCCACCCCGCGTAAGATAAACCCGAAACAGAAATACAGTATGAATATGCCCGCACTCCCGGCTGGGATGGAGTGCTTTGTGGATATTGGGTCGGCGCTGATGCACCTGCGCTACGAGGACCATGACATGGTGGCCTACCCTGACATTGCATCAACACCATATGTGCCTGAGACACGCCATTCACCAGTTCCAGAGATACACGATTGGGCACGAGGACTACGGCAGGCCGGCTTGTTAGGGCTAATTAACATGCCGCATTTTGGGCGCCTAGCGGAAGTTGGTGCTTGTGTAAAGCAGCTCTTGTCATGCTTCCATGGGGGTTCATTGTGGCTGGACAGAGAGGTCCCGGCCACTGTTGCATTGATTTCATTCATTACCGGCTTGCCTAAGAATGGCGTTGATCCGACGCAGTTTATTCAAGGAAAGGAAAATGAGAAGAAGTCGGCACGTCAGTTGGCACAGAAGTATGGCTTGGAATCGGATGGGCGTGGGTATCGCACCAGTAGCTGCAATTATCAGGCGGTACTCACGGGCATTAAGATCCTGTCCTGTAAAGTGATTAGGGTAGGCCTCCCTAACCAATGTAATTTGGGAATAGTTGCTTGTGCCGAGCAATGTACGGAAGGAGTCCAGATGAACTGGTCCCTATATCTCTTGAATCAACTGATGGAGGACGTTGCAGCGGTCCAATTGGGTAGAGGCACTTTTTCATATAGTTGGTTGTTGCTGCTGATTGCTCTAGTTGCATGGAAAGAGCCCGACACTTACTAGGGCATGGACTGCTCGGCTGCAGCGGAACGACGAGGAGCGCGTTATCAGAATCTATGGTATGTACGAGAGACCAAGCAAATCCAGGAGTGCCAATTGCAGTTTTGGTTGTATTTGGAAATGCTTTGTGACACAGCAACACAGGTCCCGCGAATATCTGGAGATACTGTGGCATGGTTCAAACCTGTCATGGCAATTGCAATACAACCAAGTGTCATACATATACAAGCTCGCCATGATGTTGATCAACAATGGTTGCAGACCAAGTATAAGGTGACAGCGGAAGATTTGGAGGGTATTGTGAATGAGTGGTCGGAGGCCTGGCGGCATCCCATGAGTTCAGTAGAGATTGACACTAGAGGTCCGCAGTTGGGTCCTGCGGATCGAGTATCAGCGCAGGATCAGCATGATTCTGATCATGAGTCAACCAAAACACCAACGGCGGATGATAGTGACTACGCTCTTGAAGAAAACTGGTCAAAGTGGCACCACGAACATGCGACGATCAGTGGGCTATCTTTGCCATTAGAGGCGCAGTTGGGCCGGTTAATGACCGCCCTCAACCATGCAGCCACAGTGGCTGCCGACAAGATGTCCCTTAAGGTGGAGGAGGGTTTCCATGCGCTCACTACTCGTATGGATTCATTGTGTAACGCAGTTTTAAAAAAGGAACCTGGCGATGTACCCGTGCAGTGTTGGGTATGTTATATCTCTTCACATGGTCGTTGCGTGTACAACATGATCCCTACGGCACTAGTGATTCGCCTGCGCCGGGCGCGTCCGGAGGGGGGGGTTTAGAGGGGGGGGTAGCCCGACAGGGCCCACCCCCTTCGTTTCGGACCGTTAGGTTCCGAAACGACACGGAGCGCAAAAAATTTTGGGTTGCTTTTTCGCGATTTTCGACCCATTGTACTCTATCTAATTCCGGTAAAAGGAATTAGGGTTGTAACCTAATTCGGGTAAACGAATTAGGGTTTTAGATGCTGCAGAATACCATTTATTGTATTGTACATGTAAAATAAACATATAATGAAAAAGGAGCTATGCGGCTCTAAGTTTTGCTGGTTTTTTCCCGGTTAAGGGTTTCCAGGTGAAAATCTCTGTGTAATGTGTGTGCCATTGTGTATTTTTCTGTTAATGCTTAAGAATCATATAAGTTTGTACTTCACTATTAAGGTTTAAAACTTACATTTGGTATCAGAGCATTTTTTGGGTTCAGAGGGACGCCTTTGTTTCCAAGGGTTTGGCTCGATCTTGGATTTGTGATAAACCTGGTTTCAGTGGGAGCTTTGCAGCGGTGATTTATTTTTCTTTAAAGAATGGCGAGCAGTTCTAGATTCAAGATTGAGAAATTTAATGGTCAGAGATTTGAGCTATGGAAGCTCAAGATGGAAGATCTTCTGGTAGATAGAGAACAATGGATCGCTGTAGATCCAGGTACCATGCCCTCTGGTGCGGTAAAAGAAGAATGGGAAAAGCTGGAAAGAAAAGCAAGGAGCACCATTCGTCTTTGCCTCGCAGATTCGGTATTGGTGAACGTATCTGGAGAAGACAGTGCAAAGAAGCTATGGGACAAACTGGGAAATCTGTATCAGTCAAAGTCCCTGGTAAATAAGTTATTTCTGCGAAAGAAATTGTACCTTCTGAGGATGACTGATGGAGACTCTGTATCAGAGCATCTAAACGCCTTCAATACTCTGGTAAGTCAGTTGACATCTGTTGGTATTACACTTGATGATGATGAAAAGTGTATTAGTCTGTTGTGCTCTTTGCCAGATTCATGGGATAATCTGGTCATAGCTATTGGGAGTAATGCAACCACGCTAAACTTCGATGATGTGGTTGCATCCCTACTATCGGAGGAAATGAGGCGGAGATCCATAGATAGTTCAGCCAAGGATGCCTTATTTGTAAGAGGTCGCCCTGGAGACAGATCTAAAAATAAGTCTTCAGGTGGTAGATCTAAATCTAGAGGGAGATCTAAATCTCCAGGACCTTCTGTAAGAAAATGCTGGAAGTGCGGAAAAGCTGGGCATTACAAGAAGGATTGTAAATCGAAAATTACTGATAAAAGTAGAGGACCTAATGATGCTCCATCCGCAGATGGGAAAGAATCTACAGAGGAAGGAGGAGATGTGTATCTGGCATCTTCAAGTACACATGCAGAGCATGATTCGTGGTTGATTTACTCAGGTGCGTCTTATCATATGACTCCTCACAGGGAGTGGTTTTCTGAATACGAAAAGTATGATGGAGGAGATGTATTTCTGGGAGACAACTCGGTAGCGAAAATCATAGGTCGAGGAAAGGTCAAGCTACTGCTCAAAGATGGAAGGGTTAAAACTCTTCCCGGGGTTCTGCACATTCCAAAGTTGGCTAGAAACCTTATATCTGTAAGTAAAATGGATGATGCAGGTGTGAAAACTTTATTTGAAAAGAACACATGCAAGATGGTTCGAGAGTCATTGGTGCTGATGAGGGGAGTTCGGATTGGAACTCTATACAAGTTGTTGGGAAGCACCTTCAAAAATGGAGGAGACAGAGTCCTTACTGTCTCTAGTGAGAAGACATCGCTATGGCATCGAAGGCTGGGACATATTGGAGAGAAGGGTCTTCGACTATTACAAGGTAAAAGTATGGCTGAAGGCATGTCTGATTTCACATTAGATTTTGATTTCTGTGAACATTGCTTATATGGTAAACAGAATCGAGTAAGATTCTCATCTGGTGTTGTAAGAGCTAAAGGAATCTTAGAGTTAATACACAGTGATGTTTTTGGACCTGTGCCTGTTCCATCACTTGGTAAATCTGTGTATTATGTTTCATTTATAGATGATTTCTCGAGGAAAACTTGGATTTATTTCCTGCGTAAGAAATCTGAGGTTTTTAATAGATTCAAAGAATTTAAGGCTCTTGTAGAGAATCAAACTGAGAAGAAAATAAAAGTACTCAGAACAGATAACGGTGGAGAATTCTGTGAAAGTGAATTTGAGGAGTTCTGTAAAACGTGTGGAATAGCAAGGCAAAAGACTACTCCATACACACCTCAACAAAATGGGGTTGCAGAAAGGATGAACAGGACATTGATGGAAAAGGCAAGGAGTATGCTCAGTGGTGCAGGGCTAGCACAACAATTCTGGGCAGAAGCTGTTAACACTGCATGTTACCTAGTGAATAGGACACCCACATCAGCGTTGGTTGACAAGACACCTCATGAGGTTTGGACTGGTAAGAAACCCTCTCTCTCTCATCTCAGAGTGTTTGGGTGTGATGCTTTTGTACATGTTCCAAAGGAGAAAAGGAGCAAGTTGGATAATAAAGCGAAAAAATGTATCTTCATTGGTTACAAGGATGGAGTGAAAGGTTACAAGCTGTGGAACCCAGTAAAAAGGTAAACAGTTTACAGTCGAGATGTGATCTTCAGAGAAGTTGAAAGAACTTCCAAGATTGAGGATGTACCAAAGGAAAAGGATTCAGAGAAGCTACACTTTGATATCAAGGATGAAAGAAGTGACTCTTTTGAGGAACCAGATTCATCTGAATCAGATGAGGAGGCAGAATCGTCTAAATCAGATGAAGAGGCGGATCCACAGACTCCGGTATTGAGGAGATCTGACCGAGAAAGAAGGCAAGTTGAAAGGTACAGTCCCCCTGATTTTCGTTCTAATTTTGTGTTATCTATTACTGATGATGATCCTAGAACTGCTAAAGAGGCAATGGATTCAGAAGATAGTAAACTATGGAAGAAGGCCATGATAGAAGAAATGGATGCCTTGGACAAAAATGAGGCATGGGATCTGGTTGAGTTGCCAGAAGGAAGAAAGCCTATTGGAAGCAAATGGGTATTCAAGAAGAAGTTAAATGCAGCAGGTAAAGTGGAGAAGTACAAGGCTCGACTAGTTGCGAAAGGTTACTCCCAAATTGAGGGCATCGATTTTGGTGAGATTTTTTCACCTGTTGCAAAATTGACTTCTATTAGATTTCTTTTATCTATTTCTACTGCTTTTGATCTTGAAGTAGAACAGATGGATGTAAAGATGGCTTTCCTACATGGAAATCTTAATGAAGAGATCTATATGAAGCAACCAGAACGGTTTGTGGTGAAAGGAAGAAAGGAGCTTGTCTGTAAGCTGAAAAAGTCTCTCTACGGTTTGAAACAATCTCCCAGAATGTGGTATCAAAAATTTGATACTTATATACTGGGACTTGGTTTCTCAAGAAGCAAAGCTGATCACTGTGTTTATTTTAAGCTAATTGGTGATCATTTTATTTATGTAATATTGTATGTTGATGATATGTTGCTAATTGGAAACAACAAAGAAATCATCAAGGATGTCAAGAATCAGTTGTCATCTGAATTTGACATGAAAGATCTTGGTGCTGCAAATTTCATTTTGGGCATGGAAATAAAAAGAGATCGTGAAAACAGGAAACTCTGGTTAAATCAGAGGAAATATGTTGAAACGATATTGAAGAGATTTAATATGCAGGAAAGCAAACCAGTGAAGGTGCCCATTCCTGTAGGTGTAAGGTTATCTGCAGAACAGTGTCCCACTACACAAGAAGAGGTAGAGGACATGTCTCATGTTCCCTATGCTAGTGCAGTTGGCAGTCTGATGTATGCCATGGTCTGTACTAGACCAGATATAGCCCATGCAGTGGGAGTTTTGAGTAGATACATGTCAAAACCAGGAAAGGAACATTGGACTGCAGTAAAAAGGGTCTTCGGGTATTTGCGTGGCACTACAGATTCTGCAATCTGCTACCAAGGAAGACCCGGTCTAAACAGAGAGATAAATATACAAGGATTTGCTGATGCTGACTGGGCTGGAGATCTTGATCACAGAAGATCTACAAGTGGCTACGTTTTTAATCTATTTGGAGGAGCAATCAGTTGGATGAGTAGAAGACAAGCTGTAGTTGCACTCTCAACTACAGAAGCTGAATACATGGCAGCTACCCATGCAAGTAAGGAAGCTGTATGGTTGCAAATATTGTGTTCAGGTATTGGTTTTGTTCAGAATGCAGTAAAGATTGGCTGTGATAGCTCAAGTGCAATATTTCTAGCAAAGAACCCTGCTTATCACTCAAGGACAAAGCACATTGATGTGCAGTACCATTTCGTCAGAGACATGGTTGAACAAAACAAAGTGTTGCTGGAGAAGGTTGACACTTTGGTAAATGTTGCAGACTCTTTGACAAAGTCTGTGAGTACTCAAAAGTTCTCTTGGTGTAAAGAGAACATGGGCATTGTTGCCCTGAATTGTTGAAGTCATAAATTTCTCCTGTATGTGAAGAGAACAACAAGTGGTAGAATGTTGGGTATGTTATATCTCTTCACATGGTCGCTGCGTGTACAACACGATCCCTACGGCACTAGTGATTCGCCTGCGCCGGGCGCGTCCGGAGGGGGGGGTTTAGAGGGGGGGGTAGCCCGACAGGGCCCACCCCCTTCGTTTCGGACCGTTAGGTTCCGAAACGACACGGAGCGCAAAAATTTTTGGGTTGCTTTTTTGCTTTTTTGCGATTTTCGACCCATTGTACTCTATCTAATTCCGGTAAAAGGAATTAGGGTTGTAACCTAATTCGGGTAAACGAATTAGGGTTTTAGATGCTGCAGAATACCATTTATTGTATTGTACATGTAAAATAAACATATAATGAAAAAGGAGCTATGCGGCTCTAAGTTTTGCTGGTTTTTTCCCGGTTAAGGGTTTCCAGGTGAAAATCTCTGTGTAATGTGTGTGCCATTGTGTATTTTTCTGTTAATGCTTAAGAATCATATAAGTTTGTACTTCACTGTTAAGGTTTAAAACTTACATGCAGGAAACGGTCACAATCCGCACCATGCCCCGGGTCCAGAATATCAACATTCCCCCGACTGCGGTTGTGACCGTCAATGAAGCTTTGAACACTTTGCTGCAGACAGTTTCCCAGGTGACTGTCAACATTAATGAGATACCGGCGACGACACTGGTGACAATGTAGAGGGTCGCCTCATGTGAAATGGCGAATAGAATGCATGAAATCATCCAAAGCTATCAACACTTGCAGGCAAGCGAAGTGGCTGCAACCACCACTATTGACGAGCTTACAAGAAGGGCTGCTACAGCGCGGAAAGCAGTGGATGACCTTGAAGCAGACATTAAGAAGGAGCGGGCTGAGAAGGCTCACGCACTTGAAGAACTTAAAAAGGATCAGGATTTTTTGATCGTAGAGAAGACCCATCTATGGGACTACAGTGTGAAGTTAGAGACGGTGATTTGTGATGCATGCCAGCATACGCCGGAGCCCATTCCCGAGACCAACGTGCTCAAACGGGTGCAGCGACTGGGAGCTGCCATTGTTCATCTGCGACAGGAGAACGACATGTTGAAGTCCCAGCTGAAACCGAGTACGCCGTAGGCCGAGGTGGATGAACGACAAAGGGCACTTGAGGAAGTTTCCACCCAGATGGAGGAGCTGGAAACACAGGCAACCAAGCTCACCGCTAAGACAGTACAATTTTGGGGATGCATCGTTCATGATGAGCAAGTTGAACAACTCACTAAATTCTGGCAGGAAGCGGAGGGCCAGGTGGCCACATTAAAAGCTGCGATGAGAACCCTGCCACCAATGGAGCAAGTTGTTAAGTCGCATGAGCTGAAGGACTTGCAACAACGGGTTGCCAAGACAGATGAATGACAGAAGACATGTGCGGCCCAGTTGGAAGAATTCTAGGACATTGGTGGGAAACTGATGCTGCAGGCCAGTGAAGCTCTACAAGCAGTACAGAAGTATCGACAGCAGGTCATGGACAAGCTTACCGATCACCCATCTGCAGACGATGTGCTCAGCAGTCAGGCGGTGGCTACGGATGCCCAGGAGCTAGTGCGGAATGTCGAACAGTCGTATGCATACTTCAAAGTAAAGACCACGGCATGTACCATGTCCAGTAGTTGACGTGGCTTGAGGGCGAGCCACAAGATTGTGTTGGGGGCCTGTTGGCAAGTGGTTCGATGAGGAAACGTCGCAGTACTGCCGATGCTGCGACACATCTGATGAGGGAGCAGAAGGAGTATTTTGTGCTAAAGTATACTGCAGTTGGCGGGTTTTGGGTCACTTGGACCACATATTATGTAATATTGAGTCAATTGTACTGCGGTATGTGGGTTTTTGGGTCATTTGGACCAAGTCAGTTAAATATTGGGTCATTTGTCCATAGGGTCGGTTAGGAAGTCATTAGTAAGTGGACAAACATTGTAATGGCAGAAGCCTATAAATAGATGAGAGTTGTAAGTGTTAGAGACAGATATAGATAGGATATGAAGAGAGGAATAGTGGGCAAGCGATAAGAATATGTATGCATCTGAGGATCTATGTTTTGCTTCTGGTATATGACTGTGACAATAATACAACGATGATGTTTTGGTACGATCTTTGTGCAATGTTGTGATATATGAATGTTGTTATATTTTCTTGATGCAATGTCTGCTTACTATTGTTGTGATGATAAATGCTGCGATTAAGTAATATGTTATAACTCCATGTCGAATGTTTAAAGTTTCTGTTTAGTACTGCAATAGAGCCAGTCCGTGCAGCCACAACTCTCCTCCTCCCTCGGCAGAAACATGGTTCCGTCTGCTCTTCCTAGACGCCTCGAGTGAGACCTCGTCCGCTCTGTGGGTGTTGCTGGGCGAGCTCAAACTTGCCCAGGCCGGTTCCCAGGGAGACTGCGGTATGTGTCGACAGTGAGGCGAACCCCTATCGACTGAGGTCGCATTGGTCAACACACATTTTCTATCATTTTTCTTAGCATATTTGAATATTGTATGCCACCATAGTCTTACTTGGAGCATCTTTCTTCCCATGTATTTTCTACCAACATGTCCTCCGGCAACTCTGTCATGACATTCCCATCAAATGCTCGCACTCTCATGATCTAAGACATATCTATGCAAGATGCCATCAATTACCAACTTGTATAATTGTCCTGCAATTAGTTGATATTCAGCAGCTCTTACAACCAAGTGGCGTTTCTGTGTTGCGGAATAATAGTCTAAGTCCTTTCTTGTGGTGATAAACAATGTGATCTCGTCAAGATGTTATGGAACAGATTCCGCTCTGAACAATGCTGCATCTAGTAGCTATACATCCACAAGTCTATCTTCTTCACCATATTCTATGCATGATAGATGATCGGGTCCATGGTTATGTTTTATGAACTTAACTATAACTCTAAAGGAGAATTCTTGGAACAAAAGTAGCCACCTATAGATTCGACCTTCCAGCACTATCTTGTTTACCAAATTCTTTAGAGTGGAATGATCTGTGAAATACTTGAAGTGTCATCCCAATTAGTAGTGTTGAAACTTCTTCAATGCGTTAATCATAGCCAATCCTTCTCGTTCAATTGTTGTATAGTTGCGCTCCGCCTTTGATAGCTTTCTAATGGAAAAATAAATTGGATGATCCATCTGACCTTCTCCTAGATGGACCAATATAGTGACAAGAGCTATCCCAGAGGCATCCACATGTACATGGAACTCTTTTTTCTAATCTGGAAATGCTAGGATTGGGGTATTTACCATTTTTTATTTTAATGTTACAAAATCTTTTTCACAAATGCCATTACATTTGAAAGTTTCTGTTTTTTTCAATAATTGTTCCAAGGGCGCAATGATAGATGCATAATTATGGATGAACCTTTTGTAATACCCAGTGTATACCAAGGTGGATCGAAACTGCTTTGCGGACGTTGGGGCCTATAGGTTCACAAATGCTACTATTTTCACAAGATCTACTAGAACTCCATATTTGAAAACAATATGGCCCAATAAGTTTCCAAAAGGAATGCAAAAGATCAACTTCCACAAGTTCAAAGAAACTCCAATTTTTATGCAGCAATTTGGCATAAGTCGATGAAGTGCAACATGGAATTTGAGTAGGATGTAAACTGTCCAATCATCTATATATACTTCTAATAACTTATGAAGGAATTCACGAAAAGTTGTGAACACTGTCCTTGAGAAAACGACTAGTGCATTTTTCACCCCAAATGGAATCACATTATAAGAAAATGATCCCCATTCTATAGTGAATGTGGTCTTCTTCTTATCATCCTCAGCAGTCTGGACTTGGTGATAGACCGAGAATCCATCAGTGAATGAGTATGCTTCATTTCCTACTACTTAGTCTAGCACTTCATTGCTAAACAGTGTCGGAAATGGTTCATGGACATAGGCAACATTCAAGATGTGATAGTAAACACAAACCCTAATATCCTTGATATCTTTCTTTCTCTATATGACGATAGTATTGATCCATTATGATTCATATATTAGAAAAATCAAACATGCACTCAACATTCGGTCAGTCTCCTTTTCACCTTTTGCTTTACTTGGGGATTCAATCTATACATTCAATGCCTAACTAGTTTGGCATATAGTTTTAGTGCAATATTCATTTTGCTAGATATCCTTGAATCCCTTTGAGTTCTGTAAATATTTTTAGAATAGCTCATCATATTCTTTCAATAGTGATACAACCTTATACACCATTTTCACATCCCAGTAATCCCCGATGTAAACCAGCTTTGGTTTATCTTCAGTATCGATGTTGATTTTCTGCAACTTCAGAGGTTGCACATAGATTTCTCTTGTCTCCTCAGGTTTTGTCTGGCTTATTTCTTCGAATTATTCTAACTCCTTGAAATCCAGGTGTCGCAAATGCTTGATATCATCTGGGTTGGATTTCTCCTTGTCTACAGTTGCACAAAAAAGAGGGGATATTACTTCGGGAACCATGAATGTGAGATTTGCTAGGTCTTGACGCACATGAAAAACATACGAGTGTTCCACATTCTGCAAATTGTCGATGAATAATGCTTCCTTAATATCTAACATTGTTTCCATTACCTTATCATTGGTTGCAAAAAGGAAAAGTCTTGACGAATGTTGCGTGCATCGTCTTCTAGCATCTGGTTTGTCGCCTTGTTTCTTCATGTAGATACCAAGCTTCTAGGATAGGACTAAGCTTGTGAAAGAATTGATGAACCCAAAATTCTAGTTGTAGTCCATATGATTCCCACTAGTGTTTACATAGTTCAATGTGCTCGTAGGGATTGGTCTCTCCCATGAATAATTCATTCACCATATTGGCATGTATTGACGGTTTGAACATGATCATTAGTGCCAGTTGTTTTGTGTCTCAATTAGGTATGTCATCTTTGTGTTTCTCCCACCATCTTATGGAAGTCCTTCTAATCATTGTATCTAGGATGTCCATGTAGTATTCCTCTGTGACTAAGTCCATTTTTTGAAGGAACTGGTCTAGCATATTGGTTATTTCATACCTAGGGGAATCATGTGCTTCTACTCCAATCTAGTGAACCGATTTTAACATTGTGCAATGTCTAGATGAGTTCATGTCGCCCATTTTTCTAGTTATCCCAAGCCTCCTCGGAATTGTTGTCAAAGGACTAGATGCTCCTCCATATTACTGATCCTTCTCCCATTGGGTTTACATAATCATATTTTTTCCCATTTCCATAGAATATATGTTATCCAAGACATTATGTTCCATGTTTCCTTGGATTGGATCTGTGTATCGCAGACCTTGGTGTGGATTTAGTGGTTGTGTTACTTTCATTCCATCATCCTCAAAAGTCATCATTCTACTATTGTGAAGAACCTGCAATAATTAATTATTGCAAATACACGAGATATCAGAAATAACAAAACTCAGAATCACTTTTATATTGATCACGGGCCACTTCGAGGGGGCAACCTCCTTTGAGCAAGCTCAATACAATTAACTTCACGGTGCCTTCATAGGCCTCAACACACACTTA
Source organism: Larix kaempferi (assembly GCA_027924585.1). Lineage (NCBI taxonomy): Eukaryota > Viridiplantae > Streptophyta > Pinopsida > Pinales > Pinaceae > Larix > Larix kaempferi. The sequence goes on from BSBM01000136.1 coordinate 7,157,414, forward strand.
TATACTAAGTCTAGGTGCTAATACCATGGGTCAATACCATGTGTCAATACAAACCATGGGCCAATACAAAATATAGATCAACAATTATTACGGGTCAAAACCATGGGCCAATACAAACTATGGGCGACTTACAAAGCATATGCGCCAACAACAATAACACAAACTATGGATCAACAAATACTACGGGATGACTTACAAAGCATATGCGTCCAACAACAATATACTAACAAAGTAAAGACATGGGTTCCTAACATCCCCTCTCCCTTAGAAAAAGCTTTGTCCTCAAAGCTTTAGATGTGGAAATTGATGCAGAATCTGAAGGAGTGGGTCCCCTGTAGCATCCTCGGGTTGCATTCTGGGCCACTGGCGCCTTTTGAGTTTCAGGTAGGATTGCATGGAAGGCTGTAGATGAAGAAGAACCATATCAGTGATGTGAAAAGTGCGCACAGAATGGTGCTGATCGGCTTGTTGTTTCAGTCGAATTCTTTCCATGTGAAGATTGTCCTGCAGAATGAGAAGAAGTTGATCGCGGTTTCGAAGAATTGAGTCAATTGCTTGAACTGGGGAGCTGCTAAAGGTGTATGGAAGAAGAACTAGCGGTGCCTATCCAGAGACTGCTTCATATGGTGTCCTTTTAGATGTGGTACTATACCACTGGAGCGCTTCCAGGAAATCCATAGAAATAGTTGTCCAAATCTGTGTAGGGATGGGAAAGGGTTCAAGCAGTCCCGAAAGGAGGGTTGTTTCACCCTTGTTGACCTGGAAAGTATCACAATCAACCACCATCCATTGAATTTTCATTTTCAATCCCTGCCAAAAGAAGTTACATTGTTCTTGGTCATACGTTTTGAGGAACCCGGAGTGCCCTGCTGATGAAGAAGCATGGAGTTCATAGAAGAGATGGCCCCGTTGAACAAATTGCAACCAATTTGGAACAAGCAGAGAAATAACTGTAAGAGAAACTGGGTCATCAAATGTGCGAGAAGGAGCATCTACCACCATATTGTCCTTACCCTTCTAGTAAGTGGTCGCATAGTCATAACCCATGAGTTGGAGAACCCATTTCAGGTGTGCTGGGGAGGAGACCCGTTGTTCCAGGAAAGTTTCCAGACTCTGGAGATCAGTCTTGATGCAGAAATAATTCCCCAATAGGGATGGCTGCTACTTTTGTACTGCATGCAAAATAGCCATCATGTCCTGCTAAGATGTAGATGCAGAAAAATGCTTACCGGAAAGGTCTCGTGAAGGCGGCAAGCCCACTGGTGCAACAAAGACACCTGCATATCTATCCAAGGAAGTAGTGGAGACCGTTGGTGGGTGCATCTGAAGGGAATGGAGCTAAGCAATGACACCATGTGAATTCTTCTTAAGGATCTTTTCCAAGCAATGTGAACTGATGATGCAGAGAGACCCTGGTTGTAAGCCCATAAATTTGTGTTGTGTCCCATTGACTGAAAACTGCATCCAAAGTTCATCACAATCCCATAAGATGGGGCCAAGTGTGCGTAACCATTAAACACCCAAAACTACATCACATCCACCTAAGGACAAGGAAAACATGTCAGAGCGCAGGTTATAATATTCCATAGAGATACGCACATTATGACACTTCCCCTTGCAAGGTAAGGTGCCCCCATTGGCAACCATGACTTCAAAGTTGGAACAAGGGTGGACAAAACAATCAGCCTGTTTGGCAATCCAAGGGTCAATGAAGTTATGAGTGCTACCAGAATCAATGAGTATGGTAAGAGGGAGCTTCTTGAAGTATCCCCTGACCCGCATTGTTTGTGGGGTGGTGACGCCAGTTACAGCATGGAGAGAGATCTCGGGTGGGTCGTCTTGAGATGGGGTGTCAACAGGCGGGTGTTGAATGTCGACCTGAACATCTACTGTATCTGGAGCTTCTTCACCAAGTTCTGAGGCAGGCGGAGAATCCACATCCAAGAGATAGAGATTTTGTTGAACACATCTATGTCCCCGAGTGAATTTATCATCACAATTATAACAAAGCCCTTTTTCTCGACGTGCTTGCATCTATGTTTCAAACAAATGCTTGATAGGAGTTGTTCGAGGAGCAGGCGTGATGGGAGGTCGTTGGGAACCCATATTTCTGAAGGGAATAAAGGTGGGTTTGGATCGTTGTTGAGCTGCGATCTTTTCCTCTACCAACTTAGCCAACCCTAGGACTTCCATCATTGTGTTGGGACAGAACATTTTGACTTCTGAGCGGATTTCATCCTTGAGACCACTGATAAAACAACTCATGTAGAATTCATCGGACAATCCTTCTGTGTGATTGGCTAGTTTCTCAAATTCTGTTTGATACTCTCTCACTATGCCAATTTGGTGAAGTTTAGTGAGTGCTCCTGTGAAGTCATCAAAAGCACTAGGACCAAATCGTGGCAAAAGGAGTTGGCAAAAATCTATCCAGTTTGGCTCGGGATGAGTGTTGATGTACCAATGGTACCATTGAAGGGATTCTTGTTCCAAATGAAAGGATGCAAGTGGAGCTTTCTGGACATAAAAAGTATTATGCAGACTGAAATATTGTTTTGCTCAGTATATCCATCTAGTTGGATCAGTACCATTGAAGCGAGGAAAATCAAGCTTCGGCCCACAAAAATTGCTAGAAGAAGAGAACCCAATGGCTGCAGAAGATTCTGGTTGTCGGTTATTGTTCATGGCTGAATGTTGAAGATGGAGGCTGAGAAATTTTTCATCCAGATCTTGGAGTTTGGTTTGGATGGCTGCAAGTGCTTCCTCCATGGTTTTTGCTCCTGTGCGAGTGACAACCATAACCAAGATTTATTTATTTATTTTTTTGGGGTGGGGACACAAGCTTATTTAGTAAGGGGAAATTTGGATTTGGGAAAAACTTGGAGGGGTAATTGGGGTTTGACTAGGTTTTTGACACTTTCTTAGAGACAGGGAAGCAAAAAATGGGGTTTTCAGAAGCAGGAACTCTATGGTAAAATTTGAAGGCAATCGGGTGAAAATTGAAGAAGTTATGGCAAACCCTAAAAATAGACAAATGTGGGATTTCTGGTCTTGGGAAGTGGAATTTGGGATAGGGTCTTCAGGAATAAAATATGCAGAATGGGATTGCAGGGATGTCAGTGAAGTTTCAAGGAAAACAAAGTTGAAACGAGGGAGATATGGCCGAAAAACAGAATTTTATACTTTACTCTTCTTTTTTTTTTGGCCGAAAAACAGAATTTTATACTTTACTCCTTTTTTTCTTTTTTCTTTTTCCAGAAATGGATTGGAAACAGCGGCGTGGAAGGGATCCGCAACAGATGGATTTGCAACGGCATGGAAGGGATCCGCAACAGATGGATCTGCAACGGCGTAGAAGGGATCGAAAACGGCTAGATCTGAAACGGCGACTGGATCTGGAACGACTTTCAGAATAGATCTGAAACGGCTGGATCTGGAGCGGAAGTGATCGACAGCAATTCAGCTGAAAATAGATATGGGCCCCAGGTATGTACGGCTTCCTAACAGTTCAGGTGTTTCACTCGGCCACCAATGATGTCTGACGGCTTGCGTATTGGGGTAGTACCCCTCACTCCACGGCTCAGGTAAAACTGATAACCGCTTTGCCACAAACGAAAGCTCTTAGTTTACCTCACGGGTGGGAACTAGTCAATCAGGTAGGGGTCATTGCCCTTTTCACTGGCAGGTCCTCTCAATGGGACAGCTACTTTGGGGTTCCTGTGGTACTCCTCACAATGAGTTTTAGGGCTTATGCCCAAGTACTTCCCACAGTTAAGCGGATAGGGATTATTCCCAAATCCGAAGCTACAACAGATGCGAAAAAAAAAATTGGTAGAAATTCCACCCAACGAGCCCAAGAAAGTGCTCTGATACCAGATGTGAAGAACCTGCAATAATTAATTAATGCAAATACACGAGATATCAAAAATAGCAGAACTCAGAATCACTTTTATATTGATCACGGGCCACTTCGAGGGGGCAACCTCCTTTGAGCAAGCTCAATACAATTAACTTCATGGTGCCTTCATAGGCCTCAACACACACTTATATACTAAGTCTAGGTGCCAATACCATGGGTCAATACCATGTGTCTATACAAACCATGGACCGATACAAAATATAGATCAACAATTATTACGGGTCAAAACCATGGGCCAATACAAACTATGGATCAACAAAACTATGGGCGACTTACAAAGCATATGCGCCAACAACAATAACACAAACTATGAATCAACAAATACTACGGGACGACTTACAAAGCATATGCATCCAACAACAATATACTAACAAAGTAAAGACATGGGTTTCTAACAACTATTCAAATCAATTATCCCATTGTTTGCATAAGCCCATTCGATTTGGAGCAATGCTGGGTAGGGATCCGTTATGCCCATAATATCCATGAATTCAAAATCTGTAGTGGTTTTGACACCTCTCAAATTAAATTCAACAATTTCTAGTCAGATAATGGAAAAAATACGATACTTGTTTTCCATCCTCGACTGAATGAGAGAGTAGACAAGTGATAGAGATCCCATTGCTTCCCATGAATTTTTTGGTAGGATGTTGGCATCAGATCCCAAATCCAACATCACATTCTTAATATCGTATCCATGTACCTGTGCATCCAGATAGAACTCTTGACCAATCCTCTTCCTTCATCTTTGTCCTACCAACTGCAGGTTTCTTTCTGGTAGTGGGGCACAGGTCTCACCATCAATTTCTACAACATCGTGGAGGTGTGAAGTTCTCCACACAACTTCTAAGTAGCATTCTCATCTTCCAGAATATCTTTTAGTAAATGGGACCATAATGAAATAGAGTCCCTTGCTTTTTCATTACCTGATTCTCTCTCATTAGTTCTTATATCATTCTTTCTATATTGGTGGGATGGTGTTGCTTCATCTTGTCCTGGAGGGTTTTGTATTCAACCAAACATGTTTGCGACCTCTTGGTAGATATCTTTCTGTTGGACTGGAATACACTTAATATTATTTGTTTCTACCTTCTAGATCATTGGTGGGTTTGGTCATTGGCGATTTGATCCAACTCTTGAGCCTGCCCAGGTAATAACAAAGTCTACTACACGTAAGTCTTCTTGTGGTTCATAGTTGATAAAATTGGTTGGTATTCTTGCACAACCTTCCCATTCCATGATCAATTAAGGACATTACTCCATGGTGTGGGTGTTCATGCGGCAGTATGTATAGTAGGGTATTTTGGGCAATGGACAATTACGGATAAGATGGCCAATCTCATTGCAATTATAGCATTATATGGATCCTATGAGGTTGGAATCCATTCCCGCACCAAATTCTCTTCCTAGAGGTTGGAATCCATTCCTGCACCAAATTCTCTTCCTAGAGGTTGGAATCCTAACCAATATATAGATATATCTAGCTTCTCTTTCAAAGCGTCTAGGAATCAACACTTGTTAGTGCTATGTATAGTGTATCCACAAAATTTACATAATACTAAGTTTGGGACCGAGGATTAATTCTGTAACATTTGGCAGAGCCACGACATATGACCAAATGCTTTCCAAATTTTGCAATAGTCATTGGGAGAAGCACTTGGTGGTTCTTGATATATTTTTCATACTGTGTATTGGAATGGGTTTGCCATGGAAACTTATGCAATTATCGCACTCGGCCCTACATTAAATGGTCCTCCTAGAAGAATTTTTCCACGTTTCATTCTGGGACATTCTGAAGCATGATGTCCTTCTTTTATGCAACTAGTACACCATAACTACGATCAGGATCCTTTTGGTATGTTCAATTATGGAATTCTTTTAGCTATCTCCGCCAGTTTATTATGCATGTGTGCCAATTATCCTTAAGATGATGAAGTTCCTACTGTAGTGGTGCTTGAATAGTTGGCCATAGCTTCAGTCTTCATTACTTGTTCTAATGCAGTTATGGGTGACTCTATCACCTGCTGTGACAACGCTATCCTTGTTAATGGTAGGAAACCTTCAATAAACCACTCTTTATGGTGGCCTTCAAGTACCGGGAACATTATTTTTGTCAGTATATCCCTTAAACATTTTGCACATGCCTAGGTAGATTCTCCATGCATTTGTCAGATTTCTCTTAATTCTGCAACACCCTATTGTTCAAACTTGGGTTGTGCAAATTCATCTAAGAATAGTTTCTTTGTCTCTACTAAGCTAGGAGCTAGTGGTCCTCGCATCTCAAGCAATTTCATGTACCATTGTAAGGCCCTTCCTATTAACGTTGCCTGGAATTCAACTAATTTAGTTGTTATTGGGGTTTCTATGGCACTCCATATTGCTTCACATAGGAACTTGTGTTGTGTCTCATCATCTTCTCCTCCTTTCCCCCAAAATTCTGAAAATTTAAGGGAAGGACCAATTGGTACCCCAACCATTGTCATTGTTGGAGCACCTACCAATACAAACCCTTGGGTCTTGGTTGTGCTATAATGTTACTACAAGTTTTTTGAGTACTACTACTACTACTTCCGCCTACTAAAGAACTGCTTTCCAACGTTCTATTGCTTGGTGGTTGAGTTCCATAGTCCTTCCTTCTACTTGAGCCTTCTCCCCAAATTCCTCATAATAGGTTGTTCGACACTTCTATCCCTCTTTCCCTTAGTCTGGAGCTAGTCATTTCCTCTCTTCGATTCTTCTAACATAACTCTCTTTGATTTTATTCACTCCTTTCCTTGTCCTGTATTTATTTTTCTAGTTGCACACTTCTTCTTCGTTCCTTTCTCATTTGTGATTTCCACCATTGTTCACGGATTTAAGCCCTTCTTTATTCTATTTCAGCCCTAGCTTCTTTGATGTCAACCCACTTCATTGATAGTAGTTCTACCCTCCACAATGGAGTAGCATAACCCGACTTTTACCCTGGGCCCTAGGTTTTTACTCCTCCATTCTAATACAGTCTAAAGGTAGAAACTTGAATTCAATCACCTAGGTCTTAATCCAAAGCAGAACTTCTTTCAATAGTCTGCCCCTAGCTCCCCTTCTGAGTTTGTCTTTAGCTTTAGATGTTGATTGATTGTTTCCTGCTAGGAATTCCATAATATAACCTATGAGGGTAATTTCTACCTGGAAATCAATAGCTCTGGTTAGCAGTGAATCTAAGTGGTTCAATCTAATCAGGTCTTGTTGAGTCCACTGGACAGTCCTTCCTTTTCAATTGTGATATTCAAGCATTTTTGCAAGTCTGTGGTAACCATTTTTCTAGGGTAACCGGAAGTTCAACCCACAAGACTTCACACTAATCTAGAGGATTTCCTCCGTAGATATTGTCTACACTTGGATACTTCCCGCCCTCTTAATCTTGATTTCTTTATTGAGAAATTGTCAAGCTTCTTATCCTACCATAATTGAATCTAACTTGTTGTCACATAAGTATCCATATAGTTAACGACGTCCCATTAAAAACCACGTCCCGACAATAGAACCATTTGTTGGCCCAAAGTTGAGACCGGGTTCTTGTGCATGGGCCAACAAAGGCACCATTGTAGTTTAGTGTGCTGGAATTTTCAATCCCCTGAAGGGGAAGGTATCACCCGAAGTATAGCCTAGACCTATGTGTAATAAGGAGTGGTTAACTATAAGGATATGGTTGTGAAAGGCTATTAACATTCAAATCACGACAGATTTCATCTTAAGATATCGCAACATTACTCATTAAATATTATCACAACATTCATAGAAAACAATTAAAGAACATAATAGATTAACATTGAGCATACAAACTCCCCCATGACCAGTGCCATCAGGGTGACGCCATTGCTTGCAATGAATGATCCCAAACAAGTGGGACAACACATGTAAGGAGGCACATGGAAACCGTTTGAAGGATATAGTCATTCAGCAAAGGATGATCATTCATCAGTGCTCAAACATGGGGTATGATTATGGAAGTTGCCTTGGTTTTCATGTACAAGTTTCTGTCAACCCGCTTGTGTGATCCTTCATGGACAACCAAGCTAGCCTTAACTTTGATGAGAGCCCAACTTATGAGTACGCTAGAATCCTCTGGAATTGTTGTTATCGAATCTAGCACTAGCTTGAAGGAGCTACCAGGGGTAAACTCCAGAACCATCAGACCAATTCTCTGCACTAGACGTTTGTCACCTGGTTTGGGCATTTGAAGCAGGACTTGTTTCTCTATTTTCTAGCTCCCCGAGCTAGAAAAATGGCGAGGATGAAGGCCACTAAGAAGAAAATGGCCAATGGCCAAATAAGGATGCATATGTTGCATGCTCTGAAAGAGATGGGGAAGATTCAGGGGTTGTTCGAGATTGAAATTCATCCTTTCAAGGTGTGCATTGTCCATCTGGAGAAATGCCTCTAGTAGACCAATGGTAGACCGGGAGCCGAACAGTTGGTGAAAAACTTTGGTGGGATGGTGGAGGATTCAGGGTCCTCTCGCACTAGAGAGACCCGTCATATGAAAACCTTGGGGATTTTATATACCGTGAAGACCCTTCTGACCATGGCCATGGAACACTGCCTTCAAGGACAGTTATCGGATAATCCTCATGCGCCTCGCTTAGCAATCCACATAGAAAATCTATAGGTTGGCCTACAAAACCTAGTGAGTAACCACTTAATTGAGGCAGCTCACATCAATGCTAAATTGGATTCTCTTTATACAGGGAAAATCTTCATCAACCCTCTATCATATAGTCCTTTTGACATGCAGCTTTTGTTCAAGAGATGACCCTCGACTGTCAACCCAGAGATAAAGTGATAGAACTTGGGTGTAGGCCCCTCTCATTTCTTGATTTTTTATGATGAATATATTTTAATACATTAGGGTCATGTTTTTGGTTATCTAGTGGAACTGGGTTTTTCGTGATATTGAGGCCATAATCCCCGGCTTGTGGGTGAACTACATGCAAACTTATTTTGGAAAGCATTTCTACTACCATGGTCTGTTAGCTAGGGGTATTTTTTTATATTGCTAGTAGAAACTATGGGTTGGGATCTAGGACAGACAACTGCTTGGACATGGATTATCACTGAAATGGCTCTGTACAGCTTTATTTTTCTAGATTAATATAGATTTTCAAACCTTACAAAAAAAAATTCACTGAGCATACAAGCATGGCACATAAAATTTAGGGGCCCAAAAATACTTCTTCATTACAACATACCAACTTAATTATATCATGGATCTATGGCCTTATAATCACCACGGAATTACCCATCGTGGCATAAGAAAAACATAAAATCAAATCCCAACTACCCAAAATCCAGATACACAAACCTCTACTGCGGATTTATCTATCTTTGTATTTGACTGCTTTGTGTATGGTATTCTTTACATCTCTGGTTGTTTTCCTCCTCTTTCTCTTACCTTCCGCTTCCTTTTATACTTGTTGGGTAGGTCCAAATTGGTTGTGTCCGTTAGCATTGCTCCACAACTCCTGCTTACAATTTCTTCTATGGTCCTTTTCTCTTCCTCCTTCTCCAAAAACGAAGGAACCAACACTTATTATCGATATCTCAAGATTAGGAGTACTCTTGGACCTGTACAGGTAGTTTATTATTTTATCTAAGATAGTTTATTACTTTATCTATGGTCTAGTTTCCCATGGGGAAGACCCGAACTAATATACTCTTTAATTTTTGTTTAAATTAAATATATATATTAGTTTTTTATTTATTATATAAATATTTAATAATAAATCTTTTATATTTTTCATAGAATTAATATTAAATATTTAGCAATCACACGCATATAATAAATATGAACTTAGTTATATTTGATCTAGAAAAGACATAGCAGTGTCAGAATTTATCACGAGTTTATAATGGTGTCTCAATTTGAGAAAGACAAAGGCTAGGAAGACCAGGAAGACAGGACTCGCATAGTGAACACTAAAAACCAACTATCTTAAGAGGAAAATTGTCCTTTGACTTGTATTAAATCATCAAATTCAATGAAATTTGATAAATATGTGTGATACATAGTCTTTGTTCCTTGAAGCCAATATTTTTCTTCAATTCTAAATAGCAAACTGTGTCTTGTACCTCTTTAATCTTTGTTACTTCTTCCATGAACTTATCCTTTTAAATTTCCTCATCAAAGTCCAACGAACTTTCCCTTGTGCTTAACTAAGCTTTCGTCATAATTTGTTTCCTTTGGATTGTCTTTCATGATTGTCTCCCAATATTTTTCTCCTCGGAAAAAAATTCACAATTTATTATTCAAAATAAACCATATTTTTCTCCCTTGTACTTAACTAAGCTTTTGTCATAATTTGTTTCCTTTGGATTGTATTTCATAATTGTCTCCCAATATTTGTTTTCCTCAAAAAAAAGTTGACAATTTATTATTCAAAATAAACCATATTGTTCAGGGCTTCTATAGCCAATATTGAGGAAAATGAGAGACATGGAAAACATATTGGGAGGATTGTCTCCCAATAGTTCTCCATGTCTCTCATTTTTTTCACTGAGCTTACGTTTTCTTGATAATTGTCATGGAGGTTTTCACACCTTGAGAGGGCCTTCTTTAAGTCTGCATGCTCACAAAGAACGCACCAGTTAGAGTGATGATGAAACAATTCCATCAACTTTGTTGTATGTCCGTTTGGCTAAATTGAGATCACAATATATTGTTTATTCAAAATTCAGGTTAAACACGAGTCAAAGTGGCCAAAGCAGGGGAAGTAGAACAGAACCAAAAAATTATACCCACGATATAAAATTATGAGACTTCACCTGTTGTGTTTTCCCCATGGTTGCCTTTGGTTTCTAGATTCATCCAATATCTGCATGTCATTCTAAACAAGGAACTTGCTATGCTGTTAGCATATTTCTCGATTTAACAAAACCTTTTTATAAATTTTATTATACAAATCATTTATAAACATAATAATTAAATTACAAATTATTATATTAAATAAAATTATTAAATTACAACTTATTATATTAAATTAAATTACATTAGAGAAATACTTTATCATAGAGTGTAATTGTTGGTGTTTATAGCTTCGTGAGGTATCCTCACAAGTCGGCTCAACAAAAGAAATATTATTTAAAGACATTAATAATATTAGTAATAATATTTATTATGAAATGACATTTCGTCTAGTAACAAAAGGATATCATTTCACTTCATTCACTATAAAGTAAAATTCATGAACTTGCAATTTACCAAGTGATAAATTGATCTATCTCTCTACTACAATGAATTGATAAGGATGCAACTCTAATCTCAAGATAAATCTTATGTCTATTGTGCTTGGTTATATTTATGTGATCCTATTGCATATGTGGTTGATATTTCAGTGTGTGATTATTCTATGATATATGTTGTATCATAAGGTAGTAATCTTCAATATCTGAAAATAATTATAAAATCAACATGGTATTAGAGCCAATGGTTTGGTTAGTGGTTTGGAGTTGTGAGGGTATTGGCCCATGGTATTTCATTAGTATATGGTATTTACTAATTTCTATTTACTATGTATAGGTATTGCATGTGGACTTTCACGTATAAACATGGTTTTGTATGTGAGCTTTCACATATGAACACAGTTTTATTTCTAACACATGGTTTTACCAATTGGTTGGGTGATTTATATGCACACGTTAAAAATACTTTTACCAAAGTTAAAATAATGATTACAAATAAAGGAGGTCAACAATAAAGATAAGTATTTAATGTCTTGAGTAATAAGCCTTATTTACTTAAAGATGATGTTTTGTTGATGATTAGCATAAATGGTTAATTAATTTTGGTTTACTCCTGTCATGGAGATCCAGTGTGAAAGCTCAAGCATTGAATGAACGATGAGTTGGATTCAAACTCAAAGTGATGAAATGAATAACTAAAACCAAAATATTTGATCGATGAGGAATATAACATGGATATAGACTTCTATATTCAAAGGGAGCAACTACCCAGGATGTATCAATGAGGCTCAACATCAAGAGGAAGCTTGGTAATCCAAGATTGATGATGAGTTTAGGCTTAAGAAGGAGCAAGAGGAGCTCATTTTTCAGAGGGAGTTGGATTTAGATCCCAGGGTAGCAAGATGGATTCTATGAAGAAGGAGCATAATGCTTAGAAGTAGAAGGAGCAAGATGCTCAGATGTAGAAGGAGAAGGATGCTCAGATGCAAAGGGAGTAGGGAACTCCAGCACAGAGGGAGATGTGATGAGCTTGCAGATGTGATGTTTTCAATATAGGACAAGTGTTCCCTCAGTATTAGCCATGTGACTTGGCTAGGGGTGAATGGCCCAGCGACAGGGAAATATTAGCTCTCAGCCACCCTGTGACGAGGTGGGGAGACTGGCCCTTGATGAGTAGTGTTGATGCATCGATCAAGTGTTCCCCCAGTATTAGCCATGTGACTTGGCTAGGGGTGAATGGATCAGAGTGGGGAAATTCCTTCTTCCGGACATCCTATTATGGGGTGGGAAGATTAGCCCTCAATTGCACACACTTTCCTCCTAGAGGATAAGCATCGAGCATTTCCCCATTATTATCCATGTGACTTGGATAGGGGTGGGTCAAGTGGGACAAGGCCTTCTCTTGGACACTAAGTGGGGTGGAGAGATTAGACCCTAAGACAACTTAGAATGGGGTAGTGCCTTCTCTCGGACACCAAGTGGGGTGGAGATATTAGTCCCTAGTTTCTCACTCATCAACTCATGACTCAAGATGGAACAGTGCCTTCTCCCAAACACCTTATGATGGGGTGGGTAGATTATTGATTTCTCCCAAACACTCTATGGCGAAGTGGGGAGATATCTCAGACATCCTGTGACGGGATGGAGAGACTAGTCCCTAAGATGAATCAGGAAGAGTCCATGCACATATTTCTTTCATGACAAAGGGAGAAAATATCAAAATCTTGTGATAAATGGGAATGTATCCTATATTTGCAGATCTTGTACATTCTCCAGGATTGATTATCAAGAGGAAGGATTATGTGGATGAGATGTTGATGTTTCTCCAAGGTGCAGCATTGGGAAGACATTCTACTATATTTATCACGTGATTTGACCAAGGATAATGATACATTCACTCACAGGAAATGGCCATGTGACTTGGCTAGTGGTTAATGGCCCTGGCGTATCCTTACTTAGCCATGTACTGATTTGGCTAGGTGTGATTAGGGCTCAAGGTACTTGCACAACCTTTCTTAGTCATGTGATTTGGATAAGTGTGAATAAGGCTTGAGGTCACATTGCATACTCTATGAGGGAGTGCTCCATGATGGAGTGATCTATCTCATTATAGAGCAGGTTTGACTTGTTTATTTGATAGGGACTAGCTACCCCTTGTGGAATAAACAATTTGTAGTCTAATGTGGGTATAGGGACTAGCTAGCCCTTGTGGAATAAACAATGTCTAGTCTAATGTGGGTGCACACACATTAGATTCCTATACATGAATAGATGTGCATGTGAGGAGAAGAATAACATAGCTAGGTAAGGAGAATCTCTAGGTAGAGTCTCGAGAAGAGACTTGAAGTGTTGACATTGTGTATGTCAGCATAGGAGCAGATTCTCCAGTTGATCTTTTAAGGAGAATCTCCAGGTAGAGTCTCGAGAGGAGACTTGAAGTGCTAACATTGTGTATGTCAGCATAGGAGCAGATTCTTCGGTTGGTATTTTAAGGAGAAGCTCCAGGTAGAGTCTCGAGAAGAGACTTGAAGTGTTGACATTGTTTATGTCAGCATAGGAGCAGATTCTTCGGTTGGTATTTTAAGGAGAAGCTCAGGTAGAGTCTCTATAAGAGACTTGAAGTGCTAACATTGTGTATGTCAACATAGAGTCGATTCTCTAGTTGCTCTTTTGACTAAGGAGAACACTCCTTTGTGGAATGTATCCCTATGTGGATCATGGGCCCAGAGAGGTGGACTAGCTGCAGTCATCACTTCCTTCCAGTTGTAATGACTAGTAAATTGGAAGAAGAGCCTTCATGAGGAGTGCATCCTCCTTTCAGTTTTAGACTAATAAAGTGCATGAGGAAGTAATCCTCTTTGGTCTAGGATGACTAAGTTGATCAGGAAGATCATATATTATCATTGGAAAGGTGATATGGTTCAAGTAGGGAACAAGGTTCTAGTGGGAATAGTTTTTCTGGTTAGAAGGACTTGATCAGAAGAGACCTTTGTTATGATGACGAGATGTACAAGATAAGCCATGAAGATAAGACGATATCTAGATGTGTTCTAGTGTGATGATACCTCCCTTGCTAAGAGGGAGTGTTGGTGTTTATAGATTTGTGAGGTATCCTCACAAGTCGGGCCAACAAAAGAAATATTATTATTAATATTAATAATAATATTTATTATGAAATGACATTTCATCTAGCAACAAAGGGATGTGTCATTTCACTTCATTCACTATAAAGTAAAAGTCATGAACTTGCAAGTTACCAAGCGATAAATTGATCTATCTCTTTACTACAACGAAGTGATAAGGATGCAGCTCTAATCTTAGGATAAATCTTATGTCTATTGTGCTTGGTTATATTTATGTGATCCTATTGAATATGTGGTTGATATTTTTAGTGTGTGGTTATTCTATGATATATGTTATATCATAAGGTAATAATCATCAATATCTGAAAATAATTATAAAATCAACAGTAATCATAATTTCAAAAGTTTTATTATGTATAACCTCAAAATTAAAAGCAATATGCCCTACGCTATTCTCCTTAATTGGGTCTTCCCCCCATCAAAATCATTGCTATGACTATGTACCTTTTTTTCATGTGGTTCATGCCTCTATCTTTCAAGAGGCCGCTACATCCATGATACTTCCCTGTTATACCATGAGGCGTGTGGGGAGGTTGAACATAGTCGGAATATTAGGGGCTCAACAATAAGAGCATCATATGTCAGTTACAAGGATTTGAACCCTAGTGGGGATTTTATCAATCATTACTCCAAACCACCTGAGCTACATCCAATGGAAAAAAGACTAGGTACCTAATGTACAAGAAAAGGATAAATAAGATGGAGACCAAAGAATCCCTAAAATTGCTTTAAATTCTAGTCAAGACCATCTATGGCGCAAGAGAGGATGTGTTGGAATATTCTCACCATCATTTTTCAGATTTGCATGTTTGCATGTATTTTGCATGCGTCCAATCATCATGCATGCATCCAGTCATCATTTTGGTGGTCTTCCCAGCACCTAGAGCCTAATTTCAGCTCCCTAGAGCCTGTCTTCAGCCCCCAATAGCCCTCCTACCTACCTAATGCGCCCTATTTGACTCTCCTGCATGACATGTGCGCCTTTTCTCACCTACCAGGAGTTATCATTTAGTTAGATCACCTTATCTCATCTACCAGGAGTTATCATTCAGTTAGATCACTTTATCTCACTATTAGGTATCTGACAGTTAGTTAGAGCATTGATTGAGCAATTCTTCCACTGATTGCTCATGCTAACTACCTGTAGCTCCTAGTTAGCTAGTTTTGGAGTCCCACTTGATCTTCTGACAGACTCATGCGCCCTCCTTGGAGTCTCCATCCCCTGATTCATGCCTAGATAGTTCTGTTAGATTCAGTTAGACTCACTTGGCTGACCTTTGACAATTTATGACTGATGCTACTGATTGGATGATTTCTCCAATGTTGTCCAAGCTAGACTTTGAGTATGATTCGAATGACTTCCTTGGTTAACTTGAATTCTATTGACAGTTATTGTATTGTATTCATTATTTTCACAGTGCCAGCTCACACCTGATGTATGATACTGCTATTCTCCATTTTTTATGTTCATGAGTAATTATTGAGTACTTTCTTCTCTTCTTCTCTGCACTTCTTGAGTGAGTTCGATGTTCATGAGTGAATATTGAGTACTTTCTTCTCTTCTTCTCTGCACTTATTGAGTGAGTTTGATTGTGAGGTTTGTTTCAGTTGCTAGATCCTACTGTATATTATCACATGGTATCAAAGCTTGTAGCAGTTATTCGAATTGTAGCCATTCCAGCAGATGCAACATTTCTTTGAGCAGATGTACTTCACTTGAGCACCAGAAGCCTCTGAGTTTCCACAGCAAATCCTGGTGCCATTACCTTGAATTCACTAGAGCAATCTAGTGAGGTCTAGCTAGGTGTGAAGGACTCAATCATATGTGCTCAGTGTCCTAAGGTAGTGTTCATTCGAAGTGTAGAAAATCTCCATCAACAAAACTCTTCTTGTTTTGCAGGTTTATTCACCCATTCGAATTCCTCTTCAATTCGACCTTCACTACTCAGATGGATCTAAAAATCAATTCTTCCAACTATGTCGAATGGAAAGCAAAGATGTCTCTCTTCATGAGGTCCAAGAGCTTCATCGGGATACTAAATGGAACTATGGTCGAACCACTCAATGCAGTAGAGAAATCCAAGTACTTGGATAGGCTTGATGAAGTAGTAGGATTACTTCTTCTCTCAATTTCTGAAGATATTCACTCCCATTTCATCGATCTAACATCTCCAAAAGAGGTTTGGGACAAGATCGAATCCCTCTTTGGACAGAAAGATGATCTGAAAGGTCATAAATTGGAGAATGAACTCATCTCATTGAGTCTTGAAAATTTCGAATACATCAATGCCTTCTTAACCAAGTTCAAAAGCTTCATTTCTCAGTTGAAGAGATATGAGATAGTGAAAGAAGACAAACAACTCATTCTTGCCATTTTCTCCAAATTGGGGCCAAACTTCTCAGTTTTTGTCTCCACGTTTCAGTCAGCTAAGATGTCCATTCCAAAATGGAAGTTCCCTACACTTGATGACTTCATCCAATCTCTCACACAAGAGGAGGAGAAGTTAATCACATGGGAATGATCAAACCAAAGTTGGATTCGTCCCTTACAGCTGCTGAGGCCAAAAGAACGAATGAAATAGGCAAGAAAAAATTTTCTGAAAAGAGAGAAAATGATACAAAGCCAAAATATGTTCCATATCAGTCAGAGGGCTTCGAATTCAAAGAAGAACAAGCAATCTGAGAAAGAAAGATCCAAGTGCACATATTGTCATCAAGGATTTCATCCTGAGATTTCTTGTATGAAGAATACTATAGACTTGATGGCTCGGTTACTTAAGAAGAACAATATCCCTGTACCTGCATGTGCAAGGAAGAAAGATACCAATACTAAACCTTCTAGATCTGAGGACAAAGAGAGATGCCATGCCCTCATGGCAACAACATCAACAAAATCCTCATTCATCATAGATTCAAGAGCTTCAAGACATATGTCTTCCTCCAAAGATCTCTTCTCCAACTTCGAATGCTCAGTTGGCCCTTCCATCAAGTTGGCATATGATTCTGAAGTCTCCTCTCAGGGGATTGGAAGAATCAATCTTGACCATGGATACTTTTCTTATGTGCTTTATGCTCCTTCTCTCAAAACAAATTTACTTTTAGTGTACCAAATGACTCATACTGGAGATCCCAAGAGAGTGATCTTCTCTCCAAATGAAGTCGAAGTACAACACATGGTTTCAGGTGAAATCATTGCAAAAGCTGTTGCAAATCATAAGACAAAACTCTATGAGTTTTCACACTTCTTACCTCTCTCAAAGCAGTCTGCTCTTCACTCTCATGCAAATGAAGAGAGTAGGCTATTACATCTCAACTACAAGAATTTGCAAAACTTGCAAGCTCAAAATGTGGTTGAAGGTCTTCCAAATGGCAATTTTGCTCATGGCATCTTCAAGGGTCGCTTGAAAGGAAAATATTCACCAAAGAAGATTGAGAAAAAGAGGACTCTTGAAGAAGTGCGAATGCTAGATCCAGATCCACAAGAACCTGAAGATCTAGCACCTATTGGTTCAACTCATATGACAAAATGGGCCACCACTACTGCATCCACTAGTGATCTTGTTGAAGATCCATCATCATAATGTCCTAGTTATTTTGATAATGATCTCACCTATGTTGGCTCAACGGAGATATCAAAGAACTACATGCACATTGTGAAACAGTTTAATGATATTCACATTTTTTGATTTGTTCCTCCTTTCAGTGATGATGAACAAGAGAGAAAATCTTCATCACATAAGATTTCAGATTCATAGTTTGGAAGTAATGATGAGCCAGTTTCACTTGCTTCTTCACATGATATTTCAGATTCAGAGTTTAGAAGTGATGATGAGCCAGTTTCACTTGCTTCTTCACATGAGATTTCATATTCAGAGTTTGGAAATGATGATGAGCCAGTTTCACTTGCATCATCACATGAGATTTCAGATTCATTATCTAAAGATGGAGATGATGAAGAGCAAATGCTAGACACAGATTCACAAGAACCTGAAGGTCTAGAAACTGATGATTAAAATGAGCGAATGGGAGATCCAGTTACACAAGAACCCGGTGATCTCTCACCTGATGATCCTCCTCTTCCTCGATGGGAAGCCATTACACTCCGATCTGTCGGTGATTTGGTTGGTGATCCACATGATCAGAGAAGAACCAGATCATATTTCAGAATGGAAGGTTTCATCCTTCTCACATTACTTATCCATTTCAGATCGATCGATCCTTCTTCTGAAAAGAATGACACTTGCCTCCTTCTGGGGTGAGTGATGACATGCTACATTAGCATCCTTCAATCTATTTTGAGGGAGGGATTTCTTCCCACTAGGTTTTCCCTCTTTCCTCGTTTATTATTTAGATTGTTGTACAAGGTGACCTTTGGTCTCAGTCACCAGGGCCCTATTTTTCAGTTTTCAGTTATTACCTCATAGTATAGCTTGCAGGGGGTCTTGGAATATTCTCACCATCATTTTTCAAATTTGCATGTCTGCATGTATTTTGCATGCATCCAGTCATCATGCATGCATTTGCATGCAACTGCATGCATCCAGACATCATTTTGGTGGTCTCCCCAGCACCTAGAGCCTAATTTCATCTCTCTAGAGCCTATCTTCATCCCCTGGTAGCCCTCCTACCTACCTGATGCACCCTATTTGACTCTCATGCATTACATGTGCGCCTTTTCTCACCTACCAGGAGTTATCATTCAGTTAGAGGGCCTTATCTCACCTACCAGGTGTCTGACAATTGGTTAGAGCATTGATTGAGCCGTTCTTCCACTGATTTCTCATGCTAACTGCATGTAGTTCCTAGTTAGCTAGTTCTGGAGTGCCACTTGATCTTCTGACAACCTCATGCGCCCTTCTTGGAGTCTCCATCCCCTGATTCATGCCTAGATGGTTCTGTTAGACTCATTTAGACTCACTTGACTGACCTTTAACCATTTATGACTGATAAGACTGATTGGATGATGTCTCCAATGTTGTCCAAGCTAGACTTTGAGTATGATTCGAATGACCTCCTTGGTTAGTTCAAATTCCATTGACAATTATTGTACTGTATTCATTATTTTCACAGTGCCAGCTCACAGCTGATGTATGATACTACTATTCTCCATTTTCTATGTTCATGAGTGATTATTTAGTACTTTATTCTCTTCTTCTCTGCACTTCTTGAGTGAGTTTGATTGTGATGTTTGTTTCAGTTACTAGATCCTAATGCAGATTATCACAGGATGGTATAAAGACGCCATGGAAAAAAATTCAACTTTGCAAAATATCAACAACCTCAAAAAATACTATCTCATCTAAGTTTAAAGAGAAAATGTGGGATGAGAAATATTTAGAGGTTAAAAAAAAATAAGATATTACAACCAGTTCATTAACCCTAATCTGAAAGATCAAAAGTATCTCTATGTCTTAACTAGTTCAAAGAAGAAAATTAATATAGCTAAGATAAGAATGAACTCCCATGACCTTCATAGTGAAACAACTCGCTGGGCAATTCCTAAAATACCATGGGTAGAAAGGATTTACCACCTTTGTGAGTCTATGAGTGTTGAGCATTGAGGACAAATGTCATTTTCTTTTAGAGTGCCATACGTACACCTACATTTGTTCGCATTTTCCTAATATTTACTACAATTCTAACCTCCATGATCTTCTAACTTGTCAACGAACTTATTTCTAAGCTTTTTTATTATAGGAATAAAATTTTACATCAATCCAAATAATGCATATCTCTTTTCTTAAGGTCCGATATACCAAATGGGTCTTAATGGACATTAATCTTCATCATCGTCATCATCATCATCAAATTCTTTTATGGAAAAGTTTATTGCAAAAATAAATTATAAGCATAGTTATCCAAGGGAACTAAATATTTAACAAAAGTAAATTAATATTATACATTCAAATTTTAAAAGAAAATTTAGAAATTATATTTAATTTAAATTTATTTTTTAATTTATACATTTAGTTAA
Organism: Larix kaempferi; assembly: GCA_027924585.1. Classification (NCBI taxonomy): domain Eukaryota; kingdom Viridiplantae; phylum Streptophyta; class Pinopsida; order Pinales; family Pinaceae; genus Larix; species Larix kaempferi. Next base: position 7,177,665 of record BSBM01000136.1, read on the forward strand.
AATAATAAATAATTAATATAATATACATGTAGTAAAAATAATAGTTAATTACTATAATAAATTATAATGATTTTAATGATGATATTAAAAATATTATTACTTCCAAGTTCAAAAAAAGTTGTGGTGCAATGAAAATTTATAGGGTAAAAGAAAATTAAGATATTATAAGGAGGTTATAAACCCTAATTTTTAAGATCAAAATTATCTTTTTGTTTGAACTAGCTTAAAGAAGAAGATCCAACAAATGTTGGGGATAAAAAGTACTTCCACTTAGAGCAAACCAAGTAGTTATTTACTTTTCTTTATTAAAGTGAATAGACCAAAATTAATATAAGTGGAGGGTGTTGTCTAAATATTTTACCTTTTCAACATTTTCTAAGCATATAGGGTGTTGAATCTATTTATGGATTAAAAAATACAATTTAAACACGTAGAAATTTGGATTTTACCAAAAAAAATTACCGGATTCCGATCAAAACCACTAGAATAAATAGACTATCAATTAAATTAATTTGGCTTTTTTTACTTTTTTACATTAAAATATTAAAAAAAATCTATATGATTGATGATTAAAAGGAAATTGAAACATTAAACAATGTACATGAATCCAATTTCTAGTTCTCGAGATTAATTATATCTTCATTTTCTCTCAAGGTGTTAGCTCATTACTTTCGTTGAGTTTGTATGTTTATTGTTTTTTTAAATGGGATTACACTTTGCATATGAAACATTAACATAATGTAATCAGAAATTTTAAATAGTTTCATTTATTTTTTTATGAAAGAGTAGTTAGTAATTAAGATTACTAATAAGTGGAATAACTAATCTTGGATTATGAAGCTTTAGTTGGATAAATATAATTAATTTTTTATATAGTTTGTAATAATTAAACTTGGATTATGGATTCTAAATCGGATGACATTTGAGACAACGTAGCTAAATTTTTTTATAGAATTTTATAAAATTTTAGGAAAGAATAGTCCATGGCTAAATTTTATCAAATAATAGTTTATAGGTAGACAAGAATACAACAACATTTGAAATTGGAATAATAACTTCAACCACTAATACATTTTGAACTAATACACCCCTAGACCAACCATACACTTGCCCAAGGTAAAGGGAATGCGTAGCTCTTGAAAATCCATAATAAAACCAATTTGACACACATCTTAAAGCTCACCATGGAAATCATGTGATTTATATAGACTAGCAAGTGTAAAAAGAAACAATGGTAATTGTGCTAGAAAATAGGAAATTCATAGCAAATATAATAGAATAAGTCCAAACGGCATTACTAAGAACTCATAATGTCTTCATGTGTGTAGAAAGTAGTCTTTCAAATATTCACCTCTTTCATTTAGATTTGATGGTATCTTGAACGAAGCTCAAATTTAGTGAAGAATTTGGGACCATGGAGCTCATCCAAGAGATCATCAATAACTAGGATGGGAAATTTATCTTTGATATTCAATTTATTGAGAGCACAGAAATTGGGATGCATGCACTAATTGCCTTCTTCCTTCAATACCATGACCATTGGTGATGAATAAGGACTAGTATTATGATATATGACTCCAAACTCCAACAGTTATTCAATAATCTTTTCAATATCATTCTTTTAGGAAAATGAGTGCCTATAAGGACACAAATTTGGTGATTAAATATTGAGAATCAAGGGATTACCATTATCATGCTCACCACTATAGGGGGTAAGTCACAGGATGTGTCAAATAACTGTTGATGTTTGGTCAAAACCAACTATTATTCAAGGTGAATTTCTAGGGTGGTATTTTCAATGACTTTAATGGGATGAAATTGGGAAATGATTCATGAGTATCCTTTCTTCTAGAGATTTTCCATACACTGGGATCTGATAATCTTTGGAGAGCCTGCTTGAATTCATTTGGGGCTATGTGCTCGACTATACATAGTGAAACACAATTTGTAGATCCTTAAAATTCATGGTGATCAGGCCCTAGTGCAATCTTCCCCAAGGACAACATCAAAACCACCCACATTGATGAAAAACATATAAGTCTTGATTTGATAGTCTCCCAATTGAAGTCACACATTTCATCATACCACCATTAGCGTTCGTAATTTCAAATTTAGAGATTGCACAAACATAAAAAGGTTTTCTTCATCCCCTCACATATGAATAAAATTGTGGGAGATTCCACTATTAATAAAGCAATCAACTTGTGTGATTAATGTAGCCAGTTATTTTTAGGGTATGAGGGGCAGAAAGACTAGATAAACATGGAGGGAAATTAGGGTTTCTTCCTAAGGCATGTCTAGGGTTGGTTCTTCATGCAAAAAAGGGGTGGTTTCTGCACCAACAAGATCAAGAGTAGTTTCCTATAGTATGTCTTCCAACTAGTTCTAGGAGGACACATTTATTTAAAATATTTTATGTTCTTTACATTTGTGGATGGAATGTACCTCTCATCACAATTATAGAAAAGTGCAAGTCATTGGAATTCTTACATTTATGTTGGGGATAATGTGTGGACTTCTAGTGGTTGAGAAGATAATGTGGTTGTAGTAGAGGTTGTTAAGGGGCAAGTGCGGGAAATGAAAGATGATATTTTTTTATGCACCTAAATAACCATCTCAGCTTCTAGAACTTGTTGAGTGGCTGATCCGAATTTTATGAGCAGAATGAAATGAACACAAATTCTTATCAGATGCTTAACACAAAATAACAGAGATACAGTAAAACTGGTTTTCTATTCAATAAGGAAATAAGCTAAAACTGTAAAATGCAGCGGAAAACAAGCTTGCTGGAATGGTGGCGGCTTATCTCTGAGAAGAGATGTGACGGTTGCGCTCATTTCACAAGAAGATGGTTACAATGAGGCTCTCAAGGCCTTTTACAAAAAACAGGAATGTCAAAAACCCTAGACATCCAAAAACCTAACCCTAGGAGATGAAGCGCCAAAAGTCATGTGGGCCCCATTTGGGTAAGTTAGTACATCAACTTCCCGGGGTCGTAACTTTTGCATACAATCTCCATTTGGGGCGCTCGATAGCCCGTTGGAAAGGTCTATCCGAGATTTACAACTTTCCACTAGGGCCAAATGCATGCCAAGGATAACCATTTGACCCCCCAAATCGCCAAAAAAGGTCATTTAGGGCCTCAAAATGGCCCCAGAAGTTTAGGACCCGAAAAACTGCTAAAAATAGTACATTACCAAAATTGCCAGAAAACTGTTTTGAGCCAGTTGGAAAGGTGGGTGACCATCGATATCCACCTGGATCAATCCTCCCTCCTTAGGAAGCAATGGTTTCCATTGCGTTGATTTCCCCCATCAGATGAGGAAATTTCTGCTGAATTTGGCCCCAGGTGAGCCACTTGCCTTGGTGCAGGAGCTGCCCTGCTTTGACAACTCGATAAAGCTGGATCCTTTGATGTCGAGTGCCCTTGATCTGTGTGTCTGCAATATGATCATTGTATGCTTGTTGTAGGAAGTCAGGGTTGAGCTCTGTTGGTGTCAACTTCTCTGTTATCTCTGAGGTGTCTAATAATGGTGGGAAATATGGTCGAAGGAGAGCCACATTGAAGACTGGATGCAAACCAAGGAAGGGGGGAATGTTGAGCTCAAAAGCATTATCACCCACCGCCTTGGTGATGGTGTATGGCCCATAATGGAGTGGGCGAAGCTTTCGATGGGGCCTTGTAAGGCATTCTTTCTGCAAATGCAACCAAACTTTGTCGCCCACCTGAAACTTATGTGGCACCCGATGTTGATCATGGTGCTGCTTGTACTTGGCATTAGACTTTTGTAGAATATCCTGAACCTGTTGGCGGATATGCTGGATCCATTCAATGAACTGGGCGGCTTTGTCAACTTCTAGGGACGAGTCAGTCGAGGTGGTCGCAAGGGGAAGTGCAACATCCATGGGGCCCAATGGTTGGAATCCCAACCCCACCTGAAAGGGGTTGTGCCCAGTTGAGCTATGCAGGGCTCGGTTGTAGCTATGTTGGATATAGGGAAGACTCTCATCCCATGTGCGGGGGTGTGTTGAATTGTACATGTGCAGGATATGTACGACCATCCGGTTGACAACCTCAGTTTGGTCGTCGGTCTGGGGGTGGAAGGAAGTGGATTTGGTGAGCTTGGTATCCAGCAATGACCAGAGACTCGACTAGAATGAGTTGAAGAACCGACTGTCATGGTCTGAGATAATGGTCTGTGGGATCCCAAAATGTACCCATACTCGTTCAAAGAAGAGCTTGGCAGTGGCTTCTGCTATGATGTTCTTCTTGCAGGCGGCTAGAATCTCCATTTTGGAAAAGCGATCAACAACCACAAAAACACAGTTGTTTCCCCTCTTGGTGGATGGGAGGCCCGACATGTAGTCCATTGAGATGGATTCCCACGTCCTGTCAGGAGTAAGAAGAGGGGTGTATAGGCCTTGTTTCTTAGTGGTCGGTTTGGCAATAGCGCAAGCGATGCAAGACCTGATATACTTGCCGACATCCTGTCGAAGTTTTGGCCAGTAGAAATGTTTCTGCAGCACTGCCACTGTCTTTTCGACGCCAAAGTGTCCTGCCACTCGACTGTAGTGAGCTTCCCAAATCAACTTCGCGCGCTTGCTTGATGGAACGCAGAGATGGCCTAGACAACACAACAACCCGTCTTGAAGATGGAAATTAGCAACCACTAAGTTGGTGCCCAACATTTGATAGGTGGTGGAGAAGTCAGGGTCTGTCTCGTAGAGGTGGGGCCATCCGGAGGTCTCGTGGCCGCAAGAGTCTAGCACCATGGTGAGTGCCGCGACTGGAGGTCGACTGAGGCAGCCAGCAACTTGGTTGGTACTCCCTGTTTTATATTTGATGTTGAGGTGGAACCGCTGTAAATATGTTGACCACTTTTGATGGCGGTCATTCTGCAACTTTCCTTGGGTCTGCATGAATTGTAGTGGCTTGTGATCATTGTGGATGACTGTCTCCTTCCCAAGAATGTAATGTCTCCACTGGCGAAAGGCTTGTACAATGGAGTACATTTCTTTGTCGTAGGTAGGGTACTTACGGACAACATCTGATAGTGTCTCACTATGATATGCCATGGGGTGGCCATGTTGAGTGAGAACGGCGCCCACAGCATAATCTGAAGCATCTGTCTCGATCTCAAAGGGATGTTGCAGGTCCGGTAATGAGAGTACTGGCGATGAGAACAAACACTTCTTCAAGTCATCGAAGGCTTGTTGTTGTGATAGGCCCCACACAAATTTTGCCTTACCACCACCCCTAGTCACTTGGCTGAGGGCCCATGCGATATGAGAGAATCCCAGCACGAACCGGCGATAGAAATTGGCGAGGCCCAAGAAGCTCCGAAGTTCAGTGAGTGTGGTTGGGGCTGGCCAATCACGGATGACCTGGATCTTGGCTGGATCCACATGCACACCATGTCGATCAACGATGTAGCCTAAGTAATGGACCTTGTCCATGCCGAAGGATCATTTTTCCAAGTTTGCATATAGTTTGTGCTGCCGCAGGGTGTGCAAAACCTGTTGAATATGCTGCAAGTGTTCCTCCCAAGTCTTGCTGTAGATGAGGATGTCATCCAGATACACCACTACAAAAGTATTGGTGAAAGGTCATAGGATATCATCCATCATCCTCATAAAAGTTGTTGGAGCATTTTTCAAACCAAAAGGCATGACCAGCCATTCAAAAAGACCTTCTTTTGACTTGAAGGTAGTCTTCCATACATCTGTCTGTTCTATTGGGACCTGGTGGTAGCCAGACTTTAGATCAATCTTACTGAAGTATTTGGCCCTCGTGAGCTGATCAAGGAGGTCGTCGATTCGGGGAATTGGGTACCGGTTGCGGACTGTGATTTTATTCAGGCCCCGGTAATCAATGCAGAGTCTCCAGGTCCCATCTTTCTTCTACACCAGCACGATTGGGCTCCCACAAGGTGATGAGCTGGGACAGATGTGCCCCTTATGGAGCAATTCTTGTATCTACCTCTTGATCTCCTCATTTTCCAATAGAGAGCGGCGATAAACTGGCCCATTGGGTAGCGGTGCGCTTGGGGTCAGATCGATGGGATGCTTGACCTGGCAGTGCAGAGGTACCCCGGTAGGAGAGGAGAATATATCTGAGTATCCTTCCACCACCTTATCCAGTTGCTTCTGTTGTGTGGAGAGATCGGTCGCAGAGGCCCTGGATGTGGCTGTGATCTTTCTCTCACTATGAGAGCGAATCACGAAGAAGACAAATTTCCTAGTCTGAGAGATGACCTTCCTGCATTGCTTGGAACAGATCAAGGAAATAGAACTAGGAGGGACTGCCTCGAGTATCCTGCACAATTTCTTGTTCAAAGAAATAATAACACTACGAGGCCTAGACTCATATACAGCATGACGTTTCCATAAATAAGGTTGGCCCAAAAGAACATCTGAAACTTCGAGAGGAGCAACATCACACAATACCTCGTCCTTTAAGGGCTTGATGCTGTATGACAGTCGATACTGTTGGCTGACGCGGAGATCGCTTCCTTTGCGAAGCCATCCAATGGTGTAGGTTTGTGGGTGCGGCGTTGTCGGTAGGGCCAGGCGCTTGATGACCTCTGCTAAGATGAGGTTCTTCTAGCTACTGCTATCAATGATGAAGTGCAACGGGGTGCCTTTTACCCACATCTGTGAATGGAAGAGGCGTTCTCCTTCTTCTGGCTTGTCTGGTTCATCATGTTGGAGCTTGGTGGTAGCAATGGTGGCACTGAGTTCCGTGTCAATGATCCATCTTCCCCTTTCTAGTTCGGAATCAGAGTCAAAACCCGCATCTGATTCAGATGCTTTCACTTCGGCTACCAGCGACTGCTTTGAGTGGCAGTCGGCAGTGTTATGCCAAGGGATCTTATGGAAGTCACACCACTTCCCGGTATCTTTCTTCGTCTTTCCGATGTCCTTCTTTGCTTGTGGCTTGGACTGGTTGTCCTGATACTGTCCATCTTTCCTCTGTCATTTATTCTGTGGGTTGGGGCCGTCCTTTCCTGTCTTTTGCTGGGAGGGGTTCCCAGGCCCAAATTACCACGTCTTTTGTTTGAGATTCTACTCAATTTTGATGGCATATCGGTAGGCCGCGCCCAAGAAAGAGATGTCTAGAAATTCCATTTCAGTCTGGATGTATCTATGCATACCACCGCAATACTTGAGCACCAGATGTCGCTCTGAATCTTTGATACCCAGCTTGGTGCGCAAGGTATGGAAGATATTTGTGAACTCTGGCACTGTTTGGTCTCTTTCTTGTCGCAGTGTGGTCCATTTGGTATACAAGTTGTCATAACTTCCAACAAGTTAGTATTGTTCCTTAATAGCATCCCTGAAGGATTCCCAGGTTGCTGTGACTGAAAATAATGAGGCTTCCTCTATGTCCTTTTGTTCGCAGAAAGTTTCCCACCAATCTTTGACATGGGGAACGGCTTTGAGGAGCACAAAAGTAATCTTTTCTCTATTCGAAAAGTTATGGACAGAAAAATACCCTTCTAGTAGATTCAACCACTTATCTATAGCATTTGCATCTATCTGTCCTTCAAATATAGGAATATCAAAGTTGATTTGTACCTTTAAGGGGGCAGAGCCTCGGCTCGAGGAAGATGCGTCGCTTGTTGGTAGTCGCTGAAGGATTTGCGCGAAACTATCCATCATCTCGTTCCTCTATTGCGTGAGGGCTTCCTCAAGCAACATTTTGATAGGATATCCTGTCCCGTCATCTTTCTTTTCTCCTTCCATGAGAGGTCGCTTGGGCGTGGGAGAGCTTTTGTCCTCAAGAGAAACAAGCTCGAGATCCAATTCTTTGTACCCTGACCTCGTTGGGGACATGCATTAAGACAACAAGGAGAAGACCGCTCTAATACCACTGATCCGGATTTTATGAGCAGAACGAAATGAATACAGATTCTTATCATATTCTTAACACAAAATAACAGAGATACAGTAAAACTAGTTTTCTATTCAATAAGGAAATAAGCTAAAACTATAAAATGCAGCGGAAAACAAGCTTGTTGGAATGGTGGCGGCTTATCTCTGAGAAGAGATGTGGTGGTTGCGCTCATTTCGCAAGAAGATGGTTACAATGAGGCTCTCAAGGCCTTTTACAAAAAACAGGAATTTCAAAAACCCTAGACATCCAAAAACCTAACCCTAGGAGATGAAGCGCCAAAAGTCATGTGGGCCCCGTTTGGGTAAGTTAGTACATCAACTTCCCGGGGTCGTAACTTTTGCATACGATCTCCGTTTGGGGCACTCGGTAGCCTGTTGGAAAGGTCTATCCGAGATTTACAACTTTTGATTGGGGACAAATGCATGCCAAAGGCATTTATTTATCCCCCCAAATCGCCAAAAAATGTCGTTTAGGGCCTCAAAATGGCCCCGGAAGTTCAGGACCCGAAAAACTACTAAAAATAGTACATTACCAAAATTGCCAGAAAACTGTTTTGAGCCAGTTGGAAAGGTGGGTGGCCACCAATATCCACCTGGATTAGTGGCATCCAACCAAGTAGTTGGGAACCACATGAGAACATATTTTCTAATCTCTTCCTTGAGATTAGTGATAAAACATTCCATATAAAAAGAATTAGTCAAACCTTTGGTGTGGATGGTAAATTAGTCAAAGGAAGTGATAAAGTTAGTTGTTGTGTTTGTTTGGTGTAATGTGTTTAGCATGTGCAAGTAGTAAGTGTCTCTATTAAAAAGAGCATAGATGGATTTCACAAACTAACTCTGAGTAATGTAGCTAGAATACTATTTTTTATGCAATTTCAATTTCTGTCAATCCAAGTATAAGACCGCCATTCAAAGTTTCATCATATCATTAGTAATTCCATGGAGGGAGAAGTGGTGTTAAATCTGGGTAACCCAACTAGTGGGGTTAGAACCATCAAAATTATTCATGTCTACCATGGGATAGCGGTGCCACAAGTTGTTTTGAGTTTAGGGTGGTGTGAACTATTGTGATACCAACCACCATTGGAGGATTTACTCCCCTCCAGTCTCACTGGTAACTCTAATTGAATCACCTTGGATTTACTCATTAGATCCAAGTTTTACATGAAGGTGTCCAACATAGAGTGGAGGGACTCAATCTTAGTATCAAGTTGGATGAACTGATTGGAAATATTGGTTTCTAGATTTAGTTCAATCATATTCTTGACCATGGTTTCCATGGTTATGGATATGGTGTGGACCATCAACTTGTTGGAATATTTTATATTCCTTGGAAGGTAATAATGTCTTTGTATTATGTCGGAAGATATCCACAATCTTATGTAAAAGAGTAATACATTATATCCCATATTCATTATGGTAAAGTATACTCTTGATATTCATTATTATATAAAGAGATGTTATTATGGAGAATTATATTATCCCACTTGTAATATGTGAGAGTAATTCCTCATCATCTCTTAGTATATAATAGAGTCAAGGGAGTCACATCACTCATCATGATCTTTACTTATTCAACAAAAGTATTTCTATATTCTATTGGGGTTATTGGCATTTCTCTCTTGTAATCTTGAGGGAGATATTCTGGAGATAATAGAAGACTACCTTCCTGTGGACGTTGTTGGCAGGCGGTTTGATGAGGAAATGTTGCAGTACTGCCGACGCCACGACACATCGGATGAGGGCGTGGAAGGAGTATTTTTTGTTTAAGTATACCGCATTTGGCGGGTTTTGGGTCACTTGTACCACATGTCATGTAATGTTGAGTCACTTGTACCGCGGTAGGCGGGTTTTTGGGTCATTTCAAATGAGTCAGTTAGATATTGGGTCATTTGTCCATAGTGTCGGTTAGGAAGTCGTTTGTAAGTGGACAAATATTGTAATGGAAAAATCCTATAAATAGATGAGGGTTGTAAGTGTTAGATAGATGGGGAGATAGAAGACAGAAAGAATAGTAGGCGAGGGATAAGGAGATGTATGTGTATGGAGATCTATGTTTTGCTTCTAGTATACGACTGCGATAGTAATATAATGATGATGTTTTGGTACGATCTCTGTGCAATGTTTCAATATATGAATGTTGTTATATTTTATTGATGCAATATCTGCTTACTATTGATGTGATGATAAATGTTGTGATTAAGTAATATGTTCCATGTCGAATGCTTAAATTTTCTGGTTAAGTACTGCAATGGAGCTATTCCGTGCAGCCACAACTCTCCTCCTCCCTCAACGGAAACATGGTTCCGTCTGCTCTTCCTGGACGCCTTGGGTGAGACCTCATTCGCTCTGCGAGTGTTGTTGGGCAGGCTGAAACCTGCCCGGGCCGGTGCCCAAGGAGACTGCGGTATGTGTCGACAGTTAGGTGAACCCCTGTCAATCGAGGTCGCATTGGTCAACAAATGGTTCCGTTGTCGGGACCGTGTGTAGAGTGAAAGGAGGTCATGTTGTGGCACCCAACGAAGCTGGAGATACAGAGCTGGTTTGATCAGACGTTGCAAGAGTTTGCTGAAGAAGAAAGCCGGAACACGCGACTGAAAGTAGATCACTGGCTGGGAAGGTATATTCACGACGGTCTGCACGAATGGTTTTTCTATGAATTACCGGTCATCCTGTGCAAATGGTTGTCAAATCTGACCTTCCAAAAGAGGAACTTCCAGGGTGGTGAGCCGATGGCTTGGACCCCAGAGTTGATTCAAGAGCTGTAGGAAGTCGATAATAAGGCATCGCGGGCTGTCGAAGTTTGGCTTGATAGCATCTTGGAGGGATATATCATTGAATTTGCGGTCGACACGAAGAAATCCTATAGTGAAGCTGAAAGATACTTCTTCCGAGGACCAAGGGGAAGGTTTCTGCTGTTGCTCCAATTGTCGATTAAGATGCTAATCTGCGAAAAGGGTATATTAAAGATGCACCTTGATCAGTAGACAGCCTGGTGGGCGGAGGCCGTGGGTACCACGACTACTGGGGAATGGTACATGGAATGGTAAGGGGTAAATGGGTGCAGACCATGAGGAGACTATGATCGAAGCCGAGGAAGAAAGTGGTATTACAAGAGGAGGAGCGAGGTTTCGATAGGAGAAGAGGCAGAGGACAGGAGAAGGTCCTGCTGTGATCAAACCGCGAAACCGTGAAGGAAGACCACACAAGACAAAGTGACCTCACAGTCCTGACAGGGATGACCAGGCTACGCCCAGGATAGAGGCAGGACCAAACCCCGGCACCAACGTACCCACACCTCCGCTCACTGACTCACAAACAACAAGAAATACCACTTCGACACTGCCAAGTTTGTCAATTCCGCAGAATTTGATTGGTAGTAGCACAGCGACAGGAGGAAGGAAGCCCAGAATGGCGGGTGACGATGCTAAGTTACCATTGTTCCACGAAAGTGCAACAAACAACCCAAAACAGTATTGGTTTTTGTGTGAAGCGGTCTGGACTATGAAATAGATCACTGATGCCGATGCTAAGAAAGGATAGTTAGCCACGACTCTGCGAGGTCGTGCATTAGATTGGTTCATGAAGTTTATTCTAGTCCCTACGGGAGCCCCAAAGAAGTCGCTGGATGAGATTCGGGATGGGCTCATTACTGAATTTAGAAGGCCTAAGTCGGAGGCTCGAATTGAAGGAAATTAAGAAGTATCCCAATGAAACGGTATGGGATTTCAACCAGCGATTCAAGACGCTGATGGCAAAGGTTAGTTTCGATATGAGCGTCGTCCAACATAAAGAGTGGTTCATTGCGGCACTGCTACCCCATATTTGGCTGCAGCTGATGCAACAAAACATATCGATGCCTAGCGAAGCTCTAGAGATTGCAATGCAATTGGAGGCATCACCGATTGGAGATAATGCAGTCGGGATGTCGCAGATACAGACACAACTCGCCAACCTTACTATACAGTTGCAAGATTTAAAGAAGAACAAGGAACAGCGCGATGAAGTATGGTGTACGCGATGCTGAGGAGAAGGGCATACGGAGGATAATTGCCTAGATTTTCATAATTATTTGGTGTCATGAGCACCAAACCCGTTGAATGGAGGAAGTATGCCGTGGTGTCATGTTTGTCGGGTGTTTGGGCACAGTCATGATAATTGCTCGTATATGTAGAAAATGGTCACAACCCTGTGAAATCTTTATTGCACATTTTGCAAGTCGATGGGTCACGATGACAAGGATTTTCGTGCATATGGGTTGCTACAGGAGAGGATGTGTGATGCATTCTACGTCAAGGATGATCAACGAGCCGTGCAACAGCCACAACTGCAACCGCAGGTAGCTCAGCTACTACCGCAACCGCAGATGTAGTTTGCACCACAGCAACAGCAACCGCAACAGTTCATGCCGCAATATACTCCGATGCAGATGACTTCCCCTCAGCCACAGTATGTATAGCAACCGTAGTATGCACCACAAGGGCAAGGGATACCACCAGCACCGATGCAGCAACAGTTTAACCAACCTCAGTACCAGCAACAGGGTGGCTACCGAGGAGGATACAAGGGCGGACGCGGTGACGGATTTGATCGTGGAGGAGGAGGCCGAGGTGGTCATGGACCGGTTCAATGTTACCACTGTGCGGTATGGGGGCATTATCAGCGTGACTGCCCACTACTACAGAATCAGTGTATGTTCTGTTTTGGTAATGATCATACGGTTGAGAATTGTCCATAGTTGATTGCACGATGGCAAGCTGGGAACGCTCCGCAGTTATAGAATCAGGCCCAGCCACAGCAACTAGTACAGAACCAACCCCCATGACCACCGCCGAACGCCAATCCAAATGTCAATCACCTAGGGAATCTGCAGCAGAAATAGACGCAGGGTGAGAATATTGCGACCATTTCTGCAGAACCGTGACCACAAGATGCTTCGGTGGCTGTTGTCACTCGTGGAGGCAAGATGATTGGGGAAGATAGTTCATGACCACTGATTTGGTTAGCTAGTCAGAATATGGTACCTTTCGACATTGATACGGAGCGGGAGACATTCCTAGAGGCACGTCGCACCTTGGAGAAAGACCGCGGTAATGCTGTTATTTGCGATATGCCACCTGTCTTTGATACTACATCAGACGCTAATCGACCGCCACCACCGGGGACATTGCAAAAGTTTCTTGAAAGCTGTCTATTATTGGCCCGAGACCCGGCTGCTCTGGTTGAGATTGAGGGGTGGTTGCAGCGATTTACGAAAGGACGACAGGAGTCGGCAGTAAGCTCCCTACAGCAACGGAAGACTGGCAAGGAGATGCGAATGAATATTCAGATTGGTGAATATGATGTTGACTCTGTGATTCTTGACCTTGGTTCGGATGTTAACATCTTAACCAAGCAGGCGTGGCAGAATATGGGGAGTCCCCCATTGAGCTAGTCTCCTGTGCAGCTCCGGTTGGCTAACCATGCGAAGGTAACATCCATTGCGTGAGTTCCGTGGCTCACGATAGATATTGAGGGCATGAAGACCTATGCTAACTTCGATGTCATTAAAGTGGTTGAGGGAGGAAGCTCTTATCTGGAACTCTTGGGGATTGGATGGGTTAACGATAGTGAAGCTGTAATAAACTTTCAGAAGCGCATGATGACCTTTGAGAATCACGATTTCAGAGTCGTAGCCCCATTGGATCCGGCTGAAGGACGTCAATACATTGAGCCTGTAAAAGATGATGATCCCGTTGGATGGGACCATGCATTCAATATTTCTGAAGATTATATTCATCCTACTGTCCACGGTGAGTTGGAGTGGCGCATCGAGAGCTCTGTGTCTTCTGACTCTGATGATGCCTTAGAACATTGGCAGAATAGATTGCATGAGGTACCATTCTGAAAATGTGGTTTAGTTACACAATCCTTATGTCGTGTTGCGACAGAAATGATCACATTTCCTGTCTATGAGGGGTTTCCTGGCCTAACCACCTTTTTGACAGAATTTTAAGACCGCGTCTCAGAACCACAGCAATTGCTGGCATTGGAGGAAGCACTAAAGGCTGCTCCAGTACGCTGGTGGGAGACACATAAGAAATTCATTAATGGTTGGTCACAGTGTCGAAGGTTGATGATGGTTCGGTTCGGTGATACTGAGGTATATCGTACTGGCAAGTATGATGGTCAAACTAATCCCAGTGATCATGTGATGGAATGCCAACAATTATGGGTAGCGCGACCCAGAGATGAGTGGGTCCATGCTTTTATCCATACTTTGGATGAGATGCCGCGCTCATGGTACACTGCAGCCGAGTTGCGTCGAGACATTACAACATGGGGGGAGTTGACTGTCTGTTTCACTCATACGTTCACTTTTACGGATGCATACCTGATTTCCATAACGCCTTACAGCTCATCCACGACGTGGTACTTCAGGTTGTTCCGACGGCCTACCCTGTCGACCCGCACACATATTGTCAAATGCAGTCTCTCATGGAGTGCTTCAACATCAATGGTGGGCCAGAGGATGAGGATGACCCCTAGAATGTCAACATTCCTGAATCTGAAGGAAGTCACGATGTGGTCCCACCTGTTGCGCGAAGTAATCTGTTCAGCCAACCATTGCAGCTTTGCAAGATGAATATCGGCACAGAGGCTACTCCCAAGTTTGCTAATGTTGGGGATTATTGGGATGATGAGATGATGAGTAAGGTTATTGAGTTACTTCATGAGTTTCAAGATGTGTTTCCCACGAAGTTTTTTGAAATGAAGGGAATCCTAGGTGATTTAGGAGAGATGAATATTCCATTGAAACCAGATGCTAAGCCAGTCCGACAGTGACCTTATCAATGACCTTATCGGCTGAATCCGTGACATAAAGAAAAGGTCAAGGTGGAGCTTGATCGCATGTTGGATGCTGGTATTATTGAACCTGTGGAAGAATCCGAATGGATCAGTCCTATGGTGGTGCAGGACAAGAAAACAGGTGAAGTGCGTCGGGCGACTACCCGGAAGGTACTGCGTGCAGGGCTTTGGTGGCCCACATTACATAATGATGCGACAGGCTATGCGTGGTCTTGCGATGTTTGTCAGCGAACTGGAAATCCGTCCAGACGTGATGAGATGTCGCTGCTACCTCAACTGACATTGCAACCGTTCGAAAAATGGGCTGTGGATTTTGTCGGCCTGATCACCCCACCAAGGAAACGTACGGGTGAGCGATACATCATCATGGCAACAGAGTATTTGACCGGATGGGACAAGGCGGCACCCGTAGTTGATTGTTCCGCAGCAATGACTGCTCAATTTTTGTTCGACCACATTGTCACTCGTTTCGGCTGCCCTAAGATTTTGTTGAGTGATCAAGGCAGCCACTTTCTTAATCGCACCATCAGCGCATTGACGGAGGAGTTGCAGATACAGCATAAGAAGAGTACACCCTATCACCCACAAGCGAATGGAACGGTGGAGGTGTTTAACAAGGTATTGGAACATGCACTGACCAAGGTGTGCAATGTGAACCGCGATGACTAGGATCTGAAAATCCCAGCAGTGTTGTGGGCCTATCGCACCACATGTAAAAGGTTGACTAGTCAGACACCTTTTAAGCTGGTATATGGGAAGGAAGCGATTATGCCAATGGAGTACATTTTTCTGAGTCTACGAATTGCGGCTGTTGCGGGCATGGATGATGTCGCAGCCTTAGATGAATGTCTAGCACAATTGGTGCAGCTGGAAGAGGATCGATTTATCACTGGCTTTCACCAAGGGGTGGAGAAGGATCGCCAGAAGGCATGGCATGATCGCCACATCAAAAGTAAACAATTTCAGTAAGGCGACTTGGTGCTATTATACGACAGCAAGTTTATGAAACATCCAGGAAAATTGCAGATACATTGGCTGGGTCCATATCGCTTCAATAGTATTACTTCAAGTGGAGCGGTTAAGTTGCAGCAATTGGATGGGGCGATACTCCCCAAGCTACTAAATGGTCACAAGTTGAAGCCCTATCGGTCGAGCTTGGAACAGTGTGATTCCTAAGTTGCATCGGGAAAAAAAAAAGGTATGCCTGAGTTGCAGGTTGCTTGGTGGCAGAAGAAGGTATGCACAAGCAGGGAGGCTTGTGCCGCAAGTTTGAAGCAGTCGGAGACACATGGTAGCATTGCGACCCGGTCAAATCAGTAATAAATGCCAAAAGGTTAGACAATTAATTAACGGTGTTGTTCGAATGATGGACATTAATGGCGGATCCGGCTGATCGGTAGACAGGATCGACGGTGGATTTGCGTCATTAATACAGGATTTAGTTGAGTACATGCAAGATTTTGTGATGATTAAAGAGGATTTGGGGGTACGGGGCAGTGTTGTGACTACCATCCTGCTAACTTCTTGCGACCCTGTGCCGTCATCTCTATACATGAGTTTGCTTTCCAGATTCAACCTGGTTACCACAAGACGACGGTATGTTTTGCACATGGCACGCTGGGCCGGTATGATTAGGAAGATGTGAGGAGATTTCTCACATGTCGGCACGTGGGATCTTCGGTGGTAGCATGGTCGCCACCCGTTGCGTCAGTTGATGGGTTCACGCATGCAGATGAGAGGTACTGGGGCATCATTCTCACCATCGTGACCCAAGCATGGTCGGGCTATAAGTAGCAGAGGCCGACCATAGTTCGGTACAAAGAATTCTTTCCAAAATAGCGTGGTTATGTTGTTAGATCAGTTTGCGAGTTTAGTTGTGAGGAATTCCAAGGAGGCTGTGGAAATGCTTCACTTCATTTCCTGTGGCAGTACCCCAGGGGCCCTGCGAGCCCAAACGATGAGTGTCCCTGAGCGCCCTGATACGGAGGGTGCATTTACACTGTGGTATACCCGAGCCAAGGCCTGGACCAGCATGCTTAAGTACGCAGTAGTTGTTCGAAGGATTGTGCTTCTCTTGACCAATGACATGGTTGGGGCGGTAGCTCCCCGGCCATGGTGGGAACCGTTTTCCAATGCGAAACAGATGTGCCAAAGTCATCGGCTCATTTCACACCTTGGTAATGTTCGTCCTCTTTTCCTTCCCGTCTATACCATTCACAGAGACTCGAGGATGAGTTCGAGACGTACATGACAACAAGTTGGGGGCTCCCCACTTTCGGGTAAGATATACAGAAGAGCGAGACGATGATTAGTGTAGCCGAAGGAGCCGGACCACACCACGTGCTCCAGACAGCAAGAACAGTTGACGTGTGCTATTTCCAGCAATTGACGTGGCTCAAGGGCGAGCCACAAGATTGTGTTGGGGGCCTGTTGGCAGGCGGTTTGATGAGGAAATGTCGCAGTACTGCTGACGCCGCGACACATCGGATGAGGGCGCGGAAGGAGTATTTTGTGTTTAAGTATACCACAATTGGCGGGTTTTGGGTCACTTGGACCACATGTTATGTAATGTTGAGTCAATTGTACCACGGTAGGCAGGTTTTTGGGTCATTTGGACCGAGTCAGTTAGATATTGGGTCATTTGTCCATAGTGTCGGTTAGGAAGTCGTTTGTTGTAATACCCCACTTTGACTCTTAGGATGTATTAGCATTTAATGAAAATAATGTGTACATGTAATGTATGTTTTCCTAGC
The DNA here is from genome assembly GCA_027924585.1 of Larix kaempferi. Lineage (NCBI taxonomy): Eukaryota > Viridiplantae > Streptophyta > Pinopsida > Pinales > Pinaceae > Larix > Larix kaempferi. The sequence goes on from BSBM01000136.1 coordinate 7,195,166, forward strand.
GTGGAGCTCAAGGCCAAGGCCCCGCTACTGAAAGCTCGAATTTGATTTAAAAGGGAAAGCATTGATATTTGATGTCCATGTGCTCTTAAGCCATGGAAATTGTAATAAGATGTAAATAAACATCATGCGATAAAATTCCCAAGACTGGCTATGGAGGCAACGAATGAGAAGGGGCCACGTGTATCCACTAGGGAGTGGTGAGGGGGCTATGGGACTAAACCCTAGGCTGCCATATGTCATTATGAGAACCCATTGACTTCCCTAGATGACATTTATGCCTGTTGTAAGGAAGTGGTTGAGATTTCATCCCATGGCTTCAATGGAGAATGGGCAGCCCTGAAATTCGTATGGGTAGGTATGGGCTCTGTCTACTTATGCCACCAATCAATCTACCTCTTGGAAGTTGCTTCTTCCTCATCCCCATTCCACGGTGGAAGAACCCAGCATCATTATCCATCCAAAAACGAGCTCCCAACAGGAAGGAAAAACCAGAAATCGCGACCTTGAGAGAACCTAGATTTTGGAAGACCAAAAACGCCCAGATTTGGTATTGGACAGTGAAATCCAATGGGGGATCCATTGGTATGAACCTTGGGGCGAATTTGGGAGCAATAGCTACCCCAAAATCCATGGAAAAACCCAGTTTTAACAGCCCAGAAAATCAGTGACGGATTTGGGGTTATTTGTGACAGAGTTGTCAGAAATCCAAGTGTGGATGTATGAATAGAGGATGGGATTGCTGAGTCCAGCTTGAAGTGTATGTGGCTCTGGGATTGAGCTCAGTGGACTAGCATCCTCCTCCATCTCCTATTGCATGCTTGAAAAACCCAACTGTGTGTTGGCTTAGCATGGCTGTTTGAGTGAAACCCTGACTGTGAGTGAGATATCTAGTTCCTCCTTAGTGGATACACAGCCCAGCTCGGGGGTGATCTCTCAGCTGAAAGAATACAGGCTGGACAGAGATCTATGGTTGGGTGGAATGTTTCTCTCATGTAGTCAATCATTGGACATTTGCGTTGCAAGATAAGTATTCTTTGTGGATTAAATTATATACAATCTGTGTTCTGCAATGTGTTATTTGAATGATTATTCTTCTTGTTAATAAAATCGATATGAAGTAGCATAAGAAGGGGATTGAATTCTTTGCCTATTGATTGATTGAGATAAATATGCTGATGCGAATCTATGCTTATGTGTGTTGTTATGTTTAATTCCGCTGTGTTTTATTGAGTTTGCATCTGTGTACAGAAGTTTTAATTATTACAGATTTATGAGTAAAAGAATTGGGGTAAGTCTGCCAAAAGCCCGGTGTGTTGTTAATGTTCTCTCCCCTGCATTTGGAAGGCGGGAGGGGACGTTACATTTGTAACGGGACAAATATTGTAATGGCAGAAGCCTATAAATAGATGAGGTTTGTAAGTGTTAGATAGATGGGGAGATAGAAGACAGAAAGAATAGCAGGTGAGAGATAAGGAGATGTATGTGTATGGAGATCTATGTTTTGCTTCTGGTATATGACTGCGACAGTAATATAATGATGATGTTTTGGTATGATCTCTGTGTAATGTTGCGATATATGAATGTTGTTATATTTTATTGATGCAATATCAGCTTACTGTTGCTGTGATGATAAATGTTGTGATTAAGTAATATGTTCCATGTCGAATGTGATGATAAATGCTGCGATTAAGTAATATGTTATAATTCCATGTTGAATGCTTAAATTTTCTGGTTAAGTACTGCAATAGAGCTAGTCCGTGTAGCCACAACTCTCCTCCTCCCTCGGCGGAAACATGGTTCCGGCTGCTCTTCCTAGACGCCTCGGGTGAGACCTCATCCATTCTGCGGGTGTTGCTGGGCGAGCTCAAACCTGCCCGAGCCGGTGCCCAGGGAGACTGCAGTATGTGTCGATAGTGAGGTGAACCCCTATCGATCGAGGTCACGTTGGTCAATAGACGTATCCCAATTGGGTGAACCACGTATATCTGGTGTACTATTTTCTCTTATTCTCTTTCTGTACTTATTGTTGATATATGATATATTATTGTTTTGCATAGATAGGTAAGCTAGTTTAGCTAGATCCATATCTCTGACATGGTATCAGAGCAAGTTGCTATGATCTAGCACCTTCTATTGCTTTTAAACAATATTTTATCATTTGGGCATTGTTTATTTTGTAGATTTGATTTCTATATGGTAGCCATTAGGATTCTCTTCAGATTTGGGCATGTTTCTGCAGTTTTTTTTCTAACCCTAACCTTGTTGTAAATTTTTTTTGCAGAATTTTTTCAAGGGTTTCTTGATTTTTTTTGTAGATCTATATGATTTTCTGATTTTCCTCAAGGAGATATATCTTTCGGTTATCAGATCGGCATTTTTCGTCCAATTATGGTAGATTTGTGCAGGTTTCCGTCTTCGGCAGATTCAACACTGTTTTCGGCCTCAAACTTGATGTTCACAATTTTTTCTTCGCAAAACCTGCAGTTAACTGTGAATGTGCCTACTGGGAACCCGTGAGTATAATTCAGACCCACGACTTCCAATGAGCAGACCCGCGTGTGCAAGGCATACTCATGACCGTTCTCACTGCTAACTCACGTTTACTTCAGTCTACTCGCTACCCTCCTATGCAGAGACCCGCGAGTGCTTCGGCATAGCCGCGAATTTACTGCATAGAGACTCACGAACACCTCAATTAGAACCGCAACATTCTCCTTTACAGATCCGCGAAGCCTCGGATGACTCTACTGTAAACCCATGAGTAACCGTGACCTTTTCCATGTGAAATCTGCATTTTTCAGTGTTGTTCGCGAGTCCACTGTGGCAAAACCCACAAGTGACTTTTCTTGGCACTTTTCAAAAGGGATGTAAGTAAAAGTTTCTTTCCTTTACTGTTTTTTCTACTGTGTATCTGTAGTTCAGTACGGTAAAGTATATTATTTTTATATTATTCACTTTTTTCTCTTTTCATTTCTAGCATTTGGGTTTTATTTTTTCTACCATTATGAATTTAGAAGTAGCTTATGTTCCTAAACTTGTTGGTCCTAACTATATTTCATGGAAGAGAAAAATGATTGATGTTCTCAGGAGTAAGAATCTATGGAGGATTGTTAATGGTGAACACACGAAATCTGTTGATGCTCAAGCTATGGCTATATGGGAAGGTAAATGTGATCAAGCAAGAGGGCTCATTGGTCACACGGTTTCAAATAGTATTCAAGTAAGTATTGAGGCAGAAGACATCCCCGTTGAGGTATGGAAAATTATTGCTTCTTTATTTGATAAATATGATGATGTTTCTGCTTATTACCTTGAAAAGAATATTTTTGAGCTAGATCCTACTACCTTTGAAAGAGTTGAATTATATCTTGTTGAAGTGAAAACTTTAAATGAAAAATTAAATAATTGTGGTAAAGATTACAAGAAAACAGACATTGTTCTTATAATTCTTGTAGAACAAAAATTGCCATTGGGTTTTGATATGTGCATTCAAACTAGGAATAGAGCTCTTGAATTGCCTTCAAATTCCACGAAACCTACTTTTGATGATTTTTGTAAAGGGTTGATTAATGAGCAAGAAAGGTTAATTGTTTCAGGACAAATCTCGCCTAATAAAGCTCTAATGGCACATAATAAGAATTCTAAGAAATTTTTTAATAATGCTAAAGGTTCTTTTTCACACACTTCAAAACCTACTAATAATTCTGGTAATGCTTCTAATGCACATCATGAATCTAGTAAGAAGAATAAAGTGTATGATCCTTGTAAGCATTCTGGTAAAACTAATCATCCTGAAAAGAATTGCTTTAAATTGAAACGTTTAATGTCTAAGGCTAAAAAGAAAGGTTCTGATGAATCCCAAGTAGATTTATGTGCATATATTGTTTCTTCTAGTAATTCTTCTTCTAATGTGGAATGGATAATGGATTTTGGTGCTTCTAAACATATGACTGGTAATGCATCTTTATTTACATCTCATGACAATACTAAAAACACATCTCAGAAATTATCTATAGGTGATGGTAAACAACTTTCTGTAATTGGTTCTGGTAATGTTAATGTTGCTAATGCTCAATTGGAAGATGTTTTTCATGTTGAAAATATGCCCATCAACTTACTTTCTATTTATCATGCATGTCCAAAAGGATTTAAATTTGAAGCTTGGCCTGATAAATATGTTCTTAAAGATATCAATCAAAATTTCAAAGTAATTTATTCTGGTCTTGTTGATCATACTGTCGGTTTATATAAATTTGTTGGTTTTAATTCAACTAAAAGACAACCTTTTTATTCCTATGTTGCTCATGCTGATGAACTAAGTAAATTATGGCATGAAAGATTAAGTTATTTGAATTATGGTAAAATGCAAATGTTAACTAAAATGGTACATGGATTACCTCATATTTCGTCTACTAACGGTGTTTGTGAAGGTTTTGTTCTTGGTAAACATCATAGAGAAATCTTACCTTTATTGATGACTTTAGTAGAAAATCATGGGTTTATTTCTTGAAAAAAAAAAGTTATACTTTTTCTATGTTTCAAACTTTTAAATCCTTGGTTGAAAATGATTATGGTAAAAATATTAAGACTTTAAGAACTGATAATGGGGGGGAATTCATTAAGAAATAATTTGAATCTTTTTTATCTAAACATGGCATTCGACATCAAAATATTGTTCCTTACACACCTCAACAAAATGGTATTGTTGAAAGGAAAAACAGAACTTTAGTTGAAATGGCTAGATGTATGCTTTATTCTAAAGGATTACATAAGAAATTTTGGGTTGAGGCCATCAGTTGTGCTAACTTTATTTTAAATAGAGTTCATACAAACGTTATTAAGCGTGTTACCCCTGAGAAAAAATGGAATGGAAGAAAACCCGATATTAGTAACTTTAAAGTGTTTGGTTGTGAATGTTGGGCTCATATTCCTGATGACAAACGGAAAAAGTTAGAACCCAAGTCTCATAAGTGTATATTCATTGGTTATTCTGAGGATTCCAAGGCTTATAGGTTGTTTGATCCTTATAATCAAAGTGTCATCATTAGAAGAGATGTTCAATTTATTGAAGTCTCTCCACCACCTAAGTTTGTCGAATTTCATGTTACTCTGAATATTCCCTTATCACCTATTACTCCTATCTCGATTACTCCTTCCAGTTCTGTGACTGATCTTAGTTCACCTTCTTCTTCATCTTCAAGTATTCCACCTGAATGTCTCAACGCTCCTGAAGTGACTTCTGTCCCTTCTAACCTGTTAAAATATTGTAACTTCTAAGAATATTCTATTTGTACATTATTATATCCGGAGATGTTTATTCCTCCATCGGAATGTTGTAACTTGGGTTATTAGATTTCCCTATTGGGGTTGGACCAGATTCAATTGTAATGGGGTGCTTAATTCCCTAGTGGGTTTGGCCCAGTCAGCATTGGGTTATATCGGTTGGGGCCGACCTAGTTAGGTATTTTGTCTAGTGAGAGATAAAGTATAAATAGAAGTGTTGTGTCTCTCATTTAGACACACACACTCACCTGTGAAACTTGCACAGGAGAGAGAGAGAGATCTGCAAAGGAGGAGAAGGAGGTCTTGTTTCGGGATTACATCTTTGTATTTGTTGGTCATCTATATTGAAGAAACTTTGCTAGGTTTTCTACCCCATGAGGGTTTCTCAGGATAAATTGTGTCTCTTGTGTTTATGATGTGCTTGTTGTTCTTTCAGTGATCCTGTATATGCTATTGTTGTGAAATTAAATGAAATACTGATATTATCTATCTTATCATATTGAATCTTAACATGGTATCAAAGATATCCTGAAGGAAGGCAATGTATGGCACTTACGACACTTGTTTCACTTGCGACAATTTGAAAGTTAGGGTTTTTGTATAGAAAAAGATACTCATCGTGGAACTTTCACAATAAATCCATTTTGGCGAAGTTTCAGGATCTGAAACTTGGACAGGCCAAAGATGAAATTTCCCTATACCTTGTGTCCAAGTTTTAGCCTAGGATTCATTGTACTTTCTCAGATATGATCCGTACAAGTTAGGGTTTCTAACTCTTCCAGAATGTAGTCCTAAACAGGTGACCTAGGGAAAAAGGTCATATCTCGGGATTGGAAGATCCAAATGGAATTCCATAAAAAGTGATAGTTAGGGAACGGGCTGTAGTTTCACAGGTCCGAGTTTCTAAGGCCGAAGTTGAAACAGTGACACATGGCACTCAGTACAAGTTCACTATGTTATTTCATCCCTTAAACATGTCATGTTGGGAAACTGAGCATGTCTTTATGATGGAGAATCCAATGAATTTCAAACCTTTGGGGATGGAAATATGACAGGTCAGGTTACCACAGGATGAAGTTTCAGACCCTGAAGATCCTAAATTTCAGAGATACACCAGCAAAAATACGGCACATCTAAAATGGCTCAATGGAGGAAATCTAAGAAGAGGAGGAAGAAGCTCTCACTTAGGGTTTTCAGTTTTTAGGTATGGAAGGACTTGATACAAGTTGAAGACACCTGATGCAACAATGGAAACTTTGATAATGGATTTAGAATCCATTCATCATAGATACTAATCCTCCATCAAAATTTTGTGGGAGGAAGGAGATTGAAAATTAGGGTTTCCCAGTAAGAAGAAGCCCTAGAAAGGTTGGGAGACTCATAGGGAAGCAATGAAGGAGGTTTAAATGGTACTGATGTTTTATCATCCTAGCACCATGAACCTATATAATATGTTTACAAGTGATCTATCTTGGATGGTTAGGGTTTTACCCTTATAAAGAAGACTACAAGCAATCTCGACAGGTATGACTTGAGGAGATACAGGTATGTTTTGAAATCTGTTTGTCTTCGTATTATTGAGGTTAGTACAATTATGATTAATTTTAGATTGTTTGGTAACCTTAGTAAAAGTATGAATGCATGTGAATAATAGAATACATTCATTGATTAGGGTTATGACACTTATGATTGTACTAATGCACTTATGGTGTTGTATGAGGATGATGTTGTCTACTAACATGAAAGGTGCATCAAGAAAGACAAATCCACATGACCATGATGACATGAAGACAAAGACTCATCCATAGTCATTGATCACATAGAATCTCTACTTACAAGGTATGTATAATTTGGTTATACAATGCTTAACTTATGAGATATGCAGGTTACTAGCACAAGGTCTCTAAATCATTGAAGAGAACAAAGAAGGCATTGTTTGGGTATGTTAGACATAACTAACAAGCATGACAATCCAGGTATGTTTTCCTATATCAAGTTAGAATCCTACTGTGTGTTAGGATCTTAGATAAGTATACTTGTGTATGAAATGATCATGACCATACATACTTAAGATTATTTAGAATCATAATGTTTTGATAGTATTAAGATTATACTAATGAATGTATGATTATGTATGAGATCTTGAGGAAAGACATAATGATGAAACTAGTACACACTTAAGCATGCTTAGTGGTACAGAATGGATAGAAGTTCAAAGACATATAATCATGATTCTATCATAAAGGGAAAATAGAAATCAAGCGGGAGGCAACCACACAAACATAAAAGATAAGTATCTGAGTTGTTATTTGAATCTCTAAATAGTTAATGATATTGCTCGTAATAGTTGTATGCATATTTGTATTCCTAGAATATATCATGCATAGTGTAAGCATTCAGATAGCATTGAATAGTATACTACTAATATGCATATGATGGGTAAGTTGGAAAAACATTCCATTGTTGCTTGTCTAGAAGGAAACCTCTTTGCTGACATGTTGAGAGCTATGCACGCTCTTGATAGTATGTTATGGTAGAGATGAAAGGCATCTAGATAGCCACTGTATGCATACAAGATATGGAAAAGTGTTGTACCAAAGTATTGGTCAAGATAGTTGCATAACTATGTGAATCATATCAGTATGCATAATAGGTTATCATGTCAATAAATTGATTATTATGAAGTATTATTAATCATGTAATTAACTTTGATTTGTAGGAAAGATCGTGTGCTATGATCTACAAAAGAAGGATGATGAACATCTGTTCCAAAGAACAAGTGATGGATGTTCAACAAGAAGACTTACAGATAAAACATACTATAGAAGGCTCGTGGCTATAGGATTCTCTTAAGAGGGAGAGGATCATGACGAGATGTTTCCTCCAGTGGTTAGACACACTTCCAGAGATAGATTACACCCATGGATGACAAGACCTCTCTCTTGAATGGTGTAATTGAAGAAGAAGTGCATATCTAGCAAAATCCCAAGATTCGATAGAGAATCACACAATTGAAGAAAGCTCTGCACAGGTTCAATAGGTACCCAGGATCGATAGTCATTTGATGAGCTTGATGATCACCACGGGTGATGCAGATTTCAGCCTTTGCTACAAGGTTGAAGATGATTTCTATATACAGATGGCATTCTTCTCTTAGATGGATGCAAGAAGGAACTCACCATAGAGTTTGAATGATATTGAGGCTCATATCAGTAGACCCATCTAATGGGAAATGGCACGGATAGATATGCAAAAGATCACTCAATGCAGAGTGTGAATGATGTTCAGTCACAGAGGGAGAATTGATAGCTTCTTGACAAGCTTGGGCTTTACCAAAAGTAAAGCTGACCCTAACCTTTAACTTAAGGTTATGAACCTATCATACTATTATTGTATGTGGATGATCTATTTCTGACAGGAAACGAGAAACATATCATGGAAAGCAAGAATAAGCTAGCTATAGAATTTGAGATGAAATATCTCGGATTGATGCATTACTTCCTAGGTCTGGAAGTATGGCAAGGCTCAGAAGGAATCTTTCTCAACCAAGGAAAGTATGTTGTGGAAATCTTGAAAAGATTTGATATGTTGCAATGTAAAGCCATGGCCACTCCCATGGATTCCAACTTGAAGTTGTTGGCTGATGAATCATCAAAATTGGTTGATGTAACTCAGTACAGATAGATTATTGGGTCATTAATGTATCTGAAAAATACCCGGCCAGATATATGCTTTGATGTGAACACCTTGAGTCAGTATCTAGTGGAACCTAGACGTGTTCACCTGATAGCTGCAAAGCATGTGATGAGGTACCTAAAAGGTATGATAGACTTTGGTCTGTATTATCTTGGAGATCGTGACTTCAAATTGTATGGTTATACAGATGCAGGTTGGGCTGGAAGTGTCGCAGATAGAAAGAGCACATCGGATGGATGTTATTGTCTGGGATCTGCTATGATCTCGTGGTTTAGCAGGAAGTGGTCTAGTGTGGCTCTCAACACGACTGAAGCAGAATACATAGCAGCTTTCTCTACTAGTTGTGAAGCCATATGGCTTCAGAAGTTGTTATCAGGACTATTTGACTTAGAGATGGACTCCACTATGATCCTGTGCGACAACCAGAGTTGTATCAAGATGACAGAGAATCCAGTGTTCCATGATAATTCAAAGCACATAGAGATCCGATATCTCTATATACGGGATATGGTGCAAAAAGGAGCTATAAAGCTCGAGTATGTGAGCACTGACGAACAAGTTGCTGATGTATTGACCAAACCTCTGTCTTGAGTAAAGTTTGAGTATTTCTAAGACAAGCTTGGTGTAGTTCAGAAGGACCCTCCTCGAAAGGGGGAGTGATATGGTCGATGATGATACTTGGATACTTGTATCGATGATGAGGATACTTGTATTGATGATTTGGATACCTGTATTGATGATGTGGATACTTGTATCAATGATGAGGATACCTGTATTGATGATGTGGATACTTGCATCAATGATGAGGATACATGTATCGATGATGAGGTTACCTGTTCCGATGATGAGGTCGATAACGATGATACCAACGATGAGGTCGATGATGATGATACTGACGATGAGGTCGATGATGATGATGTCGACGATGAGGTCGATGAGTGGTCCATAGTGGACGGGTGGATTGTATCATCCCTGGACTTTAGTCCTGAATTGATCCGTAGACATATGTCTCCGAGAAGTCGTCCCTAGTGGATGAGAGCGATTGTATCATCACTGGACTTTGGTCCCTGAATTGATCCGTAGACATATGTCTCCAAGAAGTGGTCCCTAGTGGAAGAGAGGGATTGTATCATCCCTAGACTTCGGTCCCTGAATTGATCTGTAGACATATGTCTCCTAGAAGTGGTCCATAGTGGACGAGAGGGATTGTATCATCCCTGGACTTCGGTCCTTGAATTGATCTATAGACATATGTCTCCTAGAAGTGGTCCCTAGTGGACGAGAGGGATTGTATCATCCCTGGACTTCAGTCCCTGAATTGATCCATAGGAATGTGTCTCCGATAAGTGGTCCCTAGTGGACAAGAGGGATTGTATCATCCCCGGACTTCGATCCCTGAATTGATCCGTAGACATATGTCTCCGAAAAGTGGTCCTTAGACTTTGTCTAAATTGACGAGTGGACTACATCGTCCCTAGACATGATATGGTGTCTTAAATGGATAGGGATTAATCATCCCATAAAATAGATCATGTGTGTTGCAAGGTATGCTGCTATGATGTTGTTGATCAAGAGATATAGACGATGTTGTTGATCGAGAGATCCAAATGATGATGTTGTTGATCGAGAGATCCAGATGATGATGTTGTTGATCAGGAGATCCAGATGATGATGTTGTTGATCGAGAGATCCAGATGATGATGTTGTTGATCGAGAGATCTAGATGATGTTGTTGATCAGGAGATCCAGATGATGATGTGGATGCGGATCAACTGCTGCAGAAGATGAAGACTCAGTACTAAATATGTTCCAGTATTGAAGACATTGAAGATGTTCCGGTAATTTCTTGAGTTACTAATGATGATTGAAGAAAGCTTCCAATGATTTATAGATGTATCATGTATCATGTTGTTGATGAATCCTTTCTCCTGCAGATGTTGTTATAATATCCTTCTCGTTAAGGGGGAGTGTTAAAATATTGTAACTTCTAAGAATATTCTATTTGTACATTATTATATCCGGAGATGTTTATTCCTCCGTCGGAATGTTGTAACTTGGGTTATTAGACTTCCCTAGTGGGGTCGGCTCAGATTCAGTTGTAATGGGGTGTTTAAGTCCCCTAGTGGGGTCAGCCCAGTTAGCATTGGATTATATCTGTTGGGGCCGACCTAGTTAGGTATTTTGTCTAGTGAGAGATAAAGTATAAGTAGAAGTGTTGTGTCTCTCATTTAGACACACACACTCACCTGTGAAACTCACATAGGAGAGAGAGAGATCTGCAAAGGAGTAGAAGGAGCTCTTGTTTGGGGATTACATCTTTGTATTTGTTGGTCATCTATATTGAGGAATCTTTGTTGGGTTTTCTACCTCATCAGGGTTTCCCAGGATAAATTGTGTCTCTTGTGTTGATGTTGTGCTTGTTGTTCTTTCAGTGATCCTGTATATGATATTGTTGTGAAATTGAAAGGAATACTGATATTATCTATATTAGCATATTGAATCTTAACATAACCTTCATGTTTGGGCCCGGAAAACTCTTGAATCTGTAGGAAGTGATATCAGAATCCCTTTCGATAGTCGTAGAACTAGATCTAACTTTGCTCTTATGACCAAAGTTTTGGCCACAGATGATCCTACTACTTATGCTCAAGCTAAGGGTAAACCTCATTGGGAACAAGCTATGTCTGCTAAGTATGATTATCTTATGAAGAACAAGACTTGGTCTCTTGTTCCTCTTCCTTCAGGAAAGAATTTAGTTAGTTGTAAATGGGTTTATGAAACTAAATTTACTGCAGAAGGACAGATTGAAAAGTATAAAGCTAGATTAGTTGCAAAAGGTTTTAATCAACTTGAAGGTATAGATTATAATAAAACTTTTGCTCATGTTGTTAAAATGAATACAATAAGAACCATTTTTATCTATTGATGCATCTTATAAATGGGAAATACACCAAATGGATGTTAAAAGTGCTTTTTTAAATGGTGATCTTAATGAAGATATTTATATGCAACAGCGTCCCGGTTTTATTAATGCTGAATCATCAAGTTTAGTATGTAAACTACACAAGTCTTTATATGGTCTTAAACAAGCACCTAGGGCTTGGTATGATAAAATTGATGCATATTTCTTGAATAATGGTTTTAAGCGTTGTATATATGATCCTAACCTAGATGATAAGCATGTTGATGATAATATCATTGTTATTGTTTTATATGTGGATGATTGCGCCGAGAGGCACTCTACAGCCCAGTATGAGGGAGATCTTGTAACATGTGAGTGTTTGTCGAGTTTGTCGAGTAACAAAATAATACAAAGTAAACAAAAAAGAATAATACAAAGTAAAAAGTAATAAATATTATGTCGGCCATAAACAAAAAAGAATAATAAAAAGTAAAAAGTAAATATGAGGGAGATCTTGTAACCTTTGTCGAGTTGTGTTTGTCGAGTAACAAAATAATACAAAGTAAACAAAAAAGAATAATACAAAGTAAAAAGTAATAAAGTAAAAAGTAAATATGAGGGAGATTTGATCCCTCTCAGGGCTTGATAGAGCCTAGGATTTGGATCTATGCTGGTCTTATTATCACTACCAACCAACTTGTTCTCATTCAAAGTATGAAAAGTGATCTTCAAAATCCGTTTGAAATGACTGATCTCGGTATATTGCACTATTTATTGGGTCTTCAAATTTGGCATCCGGCAGATGGTATTTTTCTCTCTCAACCGAGGTATGCTACATATTTATTAGCTCATTTCCATACGAGTGATTGTAAACATGCTCCTACGCCTTTTCAGTCCAGTGTAAAGTTAATTGTTGAGTGTACTACTCCTCTTGTTGATGCTACTCTTTATTGTCATCTCGTGGGAAGTTTGATATATTTAACTCATAGCCGACCAGATCTCTCTTTCGCCGTCAGTATGGTTTCACGGTTCATGCAACAACCTCATGAAAATAATTGGCAGGAAGCCAAGAGAATTCTAAGATATTTACAGGGGGCATTGTACTATGGTGTTTTTTAATTGAGCAGTGCTACCGTTTCACTTTCTGGTTATACAGATTCTGACTGGGCAGGTGACAGTTCTGATCAACGGTCAACTGTTGGTTATATATTTCAACTTGGTTCAAGTCTGATTTCTTGGTCCAGTAAAAAGGTGAAGACTCTTTCTTTATATTCGTGTGAAGCAGAGTATAGAGCATCCAAAGAAGCAACAAAAGAAGAATTTTGGTTACGACATGTTCTCATTGAGTTTGGTCTGGTTCCAAAATCATCTACTCTGTTGAAGGGTGACAATCAGGGTGCAATTCAGCTTGCTTATAATCCGGTATATCACTCCAAGACAAATCATCTTGATCTTGATGCTCATTACATTCAAGGTATCGTTGCAGATGGTTTTCTTTCTCTTGAGTATTGTCCTACAGAGCAATAGGAAGCCAATATCTTCACCAAATCCTTAACAACCGCGAAGTATGTGCATCTTCGTTCCATACTTGGGATGAGGGAAGTTGTCATCAAGGGGGAGCAGTAATGACTCCTTCCTTATGTTGTTAGTGGGATTTTCTCCCAACCATTATTAAGGGGGAGTGTTGGAATATTTTATATTCCTTGGAAGGTAATAATGTCTTTGTATTATGTTGGAAGATATCCACAATCTTATGTAAAAGAGTAATACATTATATCCCATATTCATTATGGTAAAGTATACTCTTGATATTCATTATTATATAAGAGATGTTATTATGGAGAATTATATTATCCCACATGTAATATGTGAGAGTAATTCCTCCTCATTTCTTAGTATATAATAGAGTCAAGGGATTCACATCACTAATCATGATCTTTACTTATTCAACACAAGTATTGCTAGTATTGGGGTTATTGGCATTGCTCTCTTGTAAGCTTGAGGGAGATATTTTGGAGATAATAGAAGACTACCTTCCCTTGGATGTATCCCAATTGGGTGAACCAGGTATATCTGGTGTACTCTTTTCTCTTGTTCTCTTTTTGTACTTATTGTTGATATATTATTGTTTTTCATAGATAGGTAAGATATTTTAGCTATATCCATATCTCTGACACAACCCATGGGTATGAAAAAGGGTTAGTCAACACAGAACAAATATTTTTTCAAGATAGGTTTCTTGTAAGGATGTAGTCCAGATACAAACCCCCTTTTTTGTGGTAAGAATTGTGTGTCATATGTAGTAGAATCTAGGGTTGGAAGGGTCCTATAAAAAAACGAGTGTTAGGTGCTATAGCTCTATGATATACTAGTAGGGTCCAATAGTAGTATTCAACCCAATTTCTCAAGAACTAACTAAGGAGGTTCCACCATGCCCTTAGCCATACTACTCAAATACCAAGGTACTAGAGAGTAATATTCCCAAGTGTTGTTATCGATGACACTATAGTAGCAAGATGGTCAATTTGATTATCTAAATTTGGTTTCATGTCACCTAGGAGACATCCAATGTACTTGAGGGTACATGGAAGTGAAATTATATATACAAGTGTTGTCTAATGTGGCACTACTCAAAGGGCTATGAATAAGGGTTACAAGTGTGTCCAAATAGGTGAAACCTCTTATATTTTTTTTTTGTAGTTTCCCCATACCATATATTTACCCAATGAACAATAAATCATTGTGTTATTTATATATGTCATGAAATGTCCCCATCCAAATAAATCACTAGAAGGGAAAATTCCACCAATCTACTAGTTCCCTGGGTTGGGGTGGAAACATCTAGATTTGGAATAAGGGAGATATAAAACCCCAAATGGACATTAGTTTTACAAAAATATATTAAAAGGGGCTAAATAAATATTCATAATAGAAAAATAATGTGGCACTTGGTCATGAGGGAACATTGGTGGTGTGGGACCCACACAAAGAAAGATTCTCCATGCCACATGGCATCCTACTCTCACCCATTCGAATCCAAGGTGGATTCTAACGTTCTTGGGGGAGTTGGAAGGGAACTATACTTGGCATGACTCAATGAGGGTCGAATTTTATTGGAAGAGTAACTCCCATGGAAGAGGAAGAGGCATCTTATAGGTATTGTGACACTTGGGCTAGATTCCCCAGCTTCTATGACAACAATGATGAAGATGCTATGACACTTATGACAAGTATCAAACCTGATCGCTGAAATATGACCTATATGACATGTCAGGGCTAAAAATAGCCTCCAAGAGGGCTCACAAGGGAGATATGGCATCCAATATTCTTCCACATTCAAATTGATGGAAGAGGGAGGCTAGGAATTGTTGGACAGGTGGCACTCATTGGAATATCTCCCCAAATCGAGTTGGCATGAAGCTCTTGGAGGGAATTCGAGACATGGAGGACTTGGAAGGATAATAAAATACAAGAACAAAGAAGGAGAGGTGTTACACCTAAATCTTACCATCATGAGACTCAGTGTAAACATCCCTAAAGTTTTCTTGACTAAGTCATTAACTTGGATGAGAAGCAAACCCTTTTATACTAGGTTTTGAGAGGTCGTCGCAGGTTGTCTTCATGCAACCTGCGACATCGCAGTTTGTCCTCTTACAGACTGTGACGATGTCAGTTAATGGACTAAAATAGCTTCTTTGAGCCCATTCTCGAAGCTATCTGATGTGTATCCATATCCCTAGCCTTTGGGGGAGCTGGCATTCAGTTTCGAACCTCTTGGAAGGATCCCCTATCTCTCTCCTACCATATCTCAACCTATCATATCTACTTAGTCCTATATAAGTGAAGCTCACTCCCATCCTAAGGGGGGAAGTCTATAATATCTAATTGCTGGTGAAATTAACTTAGGAGAGATCTCTACTCATCCTTGAGAGATCCATCATCCCTTTGGAGGCTTTGGCATTGGCTTGATTGGAGAAGGATTGCGACGTTAAGTCATTGGTTGTAATCTCTTCATCCTATGTATTTCCCTTTTAATACAGTAATATAAGTGCTTTCCACCAATCTCATTGTCTTAATGATATATTGTGTAGTTTGCTTACTTAATTGTTTACTTAGATCTATTATTGTGTAGATGTTATTTTACTGCTTTTGTTGTTGTGTTGTCTTGACAGGTCTCTCAGCCCAGATCTGAAGGCTATCAAGCTTTGGAGCAACATTCAAAGAGAAAGGATCGGCGATTCAAAGGGTAAGGGCATCAGTTCCTTGATCTCTAATTAGATCTAGGAGATTTATTTATGTTCTGTCTCTATTTGTTCTAGACTCACATTGAGCTAGGGAGATCAGGCCTCGAGTCCGCTCTTGGTAGATTGTCCGTCAAACAAATCAGGCGACCATATTGGGGGATACATTCTTTGTTTGTAATTTTCAATTTGAATTTCATTTTCAGTTGATTTCTTTTGCAAGCCATTTTAATTTTCCTCCTAAGTCTTTTTCACCATCAGATCTTCACTTTGAAGAGTCTATAGTCCTCCTATGAGTCTATACTCACTATTTTCAAACCATTTTATTGCTCATTGTTTGGAGATTTGTTCATTTTTGAACTTGGATCTTGCCCGTTGCACCTAGGAAGTGCAACCAGAGCATTGATTTGACCTCTGCTTCTCTGTCTGTTGGCCTGTCGTCGCAACCCACCCACTGGTATACTGCGACATTGTCGCATTTCCCATGCTAGTAAACTACGACGGTCACTCTGTGTATACACACAGACTGCACCGATCTGTCAAAATTGACATGTGGGCATCCCCCTCCATGTTTTTTATTTGATTTTTGGTTTGGTGTGTAGACCCCCTCACTGCTGCAAGATCCAGTTAGATACTTCATGTTGATCGGTGTGTTTAAAGTGTTTGGTTGTGTGAGTTGTATTGGGTCTCATTTTTTGACAAACTTAAGCTTGGTAGTGGTGGACACCTTGGTTTCCCCATCTTCATCCACTTAGCCCTGTCATCTTCCCTCTCCTCACCCGATCTAATCCTTGCATTGGATCTAAAACCAAACTCCCTTTTTGCACTTGTCATTAAGTTTTGTTTGCTTTCAGTTGTTTGATTGAGTGTTTTGAGTGTTGTGAAGTGTTTTCGGTCCATTCGAGTGCTTGTCTTTAGCTTGAGATTTCCTGAGTTTTAGAGTGCTGCAAATCAATGTTCTTTTCAGTTATCCATGCTTAACAATATCAATACTATCAAGTTGTTATCTTGACATATCATTGGAAATTGAAAGTGCATCATTTTCACTGTTTTCGAGTACATTTGAAAATTGTTGTAGAAATTACTTCATGCATTGGAATCGTCATTCAATAATCTTTTGGGAAAGTTTGAAGAAGAATTAATCATTTGTTTTTTTTCGAGAACTATAAATCGATCATTTTCTTGAATAATTCGAATGAGATCAAGTTTCTTTACAAAAGTGACTCCATGCTTGAGAAAATTGTATGCATTTTTGGTTTTGGTATTTTTAAGCTATCACAATGAAATTGAAAAAGTTAGAGGGCTCTAGATAGGAAATTTTTCTCTTTTCATCTCTTAAGTTTTGATTCGAAAAGACAAAAGAAAATATTTGGATTTGGTTGTTATGCTTATTGATTTTTTTGAGTTTTGCTTGGAAAACGGAAAACAAAGAGAGTACTTTTTATCAAATTTGGTAGATTTTGGGATTTTGTTGCATTGTGTTGCTTTGGTAAAATCATTGGAAAGAAGTTTCCCCTTCCCATACATAGAGTTCATCAAAAGAAAACAATACTTTTTGCATGTAGTTAGGGCCTGCATTATGTTAATTACGATTATGTACTCACCTCATGCATTCACCTAACCGTCCAAATAAAATTAACGGTAGCACTAGGGTAAAAATTTTAGTAACTTGTGTGTAAGTTAGATACGTGTTTCAGCATCGTAAAACGTGGCAACTGTCATTATTTTCCAGCACTGTATTCTAGGGGTATTGTAGTCTTCCACGTACTTATCGGTATATCTAAGCTCTTTCACGTACCAACCAAGTATATTGAAGCTCTTTCACGTACACACCAAGTATTTCGTGTACTTGGCGTATATCGAAAGGTGTTTCACGTACTTGGCGTATATAGAAAGGTGTTTCATGTACTCGGTAGTATATAGGAAGTTCTCGTGTCATACAGTTGTGCATTAGAAAGCACCACTACGGATTTGTGCTCCCACATACCTTGAGTATATTGGGAGACACCATTAGGATTCCTGAGACCAACTGAGTTAAACTTTTGGCCATCTTGGCAGAGCAATACATCGAGAACAGCACTCGGGGATATTACTACGCACGTACCGTCCAGGTAATCGGGTATTCAGGAAAGGGTACAGTCCAAATCCTCCTTGTCGTGTTTTACTGTTGGACCCTGCAGTATATAGCGATTTGCGAAGCCTTGACAATCCTGTGAGGTTCCAGACTGTTGAATCCACTCTTATCACATAAGTTTGCTTGTGGCCTTAGTTTGCGTAAGGTTTTTGTCTGGATTTCTTTTCTTTTGTTTAGCTTTCCCTAGGAGAAACTGTTGTTTCAGTTACTCTGGCTGACTTTCCTTGGAGAAGGTCCCATAGGATTCAGAACTTACCGCCCGAATATCCCCTTAACCAGGAGGTAATTTCGTGGGTAAGGATGGACCTAGAAGACACGGTCGTGTCAACTGAAGTGGAAAACGCCACTTTGAATATTGGAGCACATGTGTTCCCTCCAGATTCACCTACCTCCCATCCCCCATAGGGTGAAGAGGCACAAACTTCTACTTCCTAAGACCTACCTCCCATTTTACTGGGAGAGCCTGGATCGGTGGAATGGTTAAATTCACCCCAGGACGGCTCTTTAGCAGCTGTTAGTCCCACAACAGCTTATTGGACATCATCTCTAGGCCACCCAGTGGCTCATTTTGCCATTGCATCCCCACCCAGTTGGGCTACTCCCAATGAACGCATGGCACCTTATCGTGAACAATTGACTCGATTACGTGCCATGGCCGCAAAGTTTTCAAGACGAAGCTTTGCATGAAGGGTCGAAGACCCGACGTTACCTCCTTATTAACCACTCCCGAATCATTATTTATCTTATGATTCACTGGAATCATCCACACAACATGTGACCTCTTCTAAGGTTGGTCAACCATCAACTCCTACACATTCATCTCCTAGTCAGGAGACCATTCCTATACCTCAGGCCACCCAACCTGTCAAAGGACAACAGTCCAACACACCTATTACTACCACGATTATGTCACCTGCTCCTCCCCCACCCCAAACTTCATGGGGAGGATACTCTTTACTCCCTACCTTCTTTGCAGGTAATTATAATCCTACGGCAGATAATCAACAACCAGTGTTGGTTCAACCTTTACCTAGTGGTCAGCAAGTTGTAGCTGGGGGGCAACCCCCGTCTCTTAACCATACTACTGCAACTGGAATTCCCATCGGTCCTTCCATTGGAAACTCCCTACCTCCTGGACCTTCCACTACGGGATTATCTTATGTTGGGGGACCATCCAACGTAATTCAACCACCATCGATTCAAGCATATCTAGGTTATCTTAACCCTGTGTCAGGACAACTTAATCCCGGAAACGCACTCTACAGGGTACCCTACCCTGGAAATCCATACACTCTATGGGGACAGCAAAATGTTTTACAACATGGACCCCCACTTACATTCCCTCAAGTCCCCCCACCCCCACCTCCCATTGGAGGCAGCGGGCCCCCACACAACTTTAGAGGAGGCGGACCTCTACCTTCCAGCGGAGGACCACCTCATTCCGGCCATCATGGCCCACCCCCTCCTGGCGGCGGAGGTGGAAACCCTTCCCCTTCCAGCGGAGGTGGAGGAACATCCCATCCTGGTGGTGGCGGTGGTACACCATCCCATCCTGGTGGTGATGGTGGAGGACCATCCCCTTCTGGTGGTGGTGGACCATCCCATCCTAGTGGTAGTGGTGGAGGACCATCCCATTCTAGTGGTGGTGGCAGACCATCCCATTCTGGTGGTGGTGGTGGAGGACCACCCTACTATGGTGGTGGTGGTGGAGGAGGCCCTTACCCTTTAGACGGTGGCGGTGGACCACCACCCCCTCCCGGTGGTGGCGGTGGAGGCCCACCCTATTCCAGCTGTGGTAGTGGACCACCACCCCCTCCTAGCGGAGGCGGTGGAGGCCCACCCAATTCCGACAGTGGTGGAAGACCACCACCCCCTCCTAGTGGAGGCGGTGGAGTCCCACCCTATTCCAGAAGTGGTGGCGGACCACCACCTCCTCCCGGCGGAGGCGATGGCGGCCCACCCTATCCTGGCGGAGGAAAGCTCCCACCTTATGGTAATGGACCACCTTTTTATGGTGGAGGACCTACTTACGGTGTAGGCGTCACACCCACTTATGGTCAGTTTCCTCTAGGAACACCTTATAATCAGTCGATTCAAGGTCCTACCGGTCCATACATGCCTTATCAGTATTATCAATACCCCCAGCTGAACCAACAGCTTCCCTTTTTGGCTACTTTGGACTTACTTGACATGTCCCGTCTGACGAATGATCCCATTTTCCATGGGCATAACTGGCCACCCATTCTGGTTAAGTTACCATCAGATATCCCCAAATTTGATGGCAAGCCTGGCGAGGATCCTAAAAACCATGCGATGACCTACCATTTATGGTGTTCATCCAACTCCTTGATGGATGACTCGATCCATCTTAGGTTATTTCAATGGACTCTCACTGGCCCAGCTGCTAAGTGGTACATTGAGCTACCACCCAATTCTTTTCCTGATTTTCGATCTCTTGCTATGTCGTTTTTGACCCACTTCCAGTTACCCATTCACTATGAGACTGGTACGGACTTATTGACATCCCTTCGCCAAAACACTGCCACTCATATTTTTGACCATATTCATGAATGGTGGCGAAGACGACGTCTTATTAAGGCTCATATTCCAGACCAACTCTTAGCTGACTGGTTTACAAAGTCACTTTTACCCGTCATAGCTCGAGACGTAGCTATGGGGGGAGCTGTCACTGAGGAATAGGCTATTTCCCATGCCCATTACCTAGACTTGGTCTATGCTCAATCCGGCACATTGTATGAAATTGTTCCTGACACGCCCTGCCCTACGTACGATCCCGCGAAACCACCCAAGGGGCCACAAACTAATGGCATCATTGGTTCCCTTGCTTCCCAGCCTTCTATTCAAGCTGGTGGCTCGTCGAACTCGCAAGGTTCTTCCCCATCACCACCGCAGGCTGGAAACAGCACTACTAAGTCTGCCACTCCTGCTTCCACTGAGGAGGTGAACTTTGTGCAATCATCTTCATCTCCGAAATCCGGTGGTAAGAAGAAGAACAAAGGAAACCCTAAGAAATTTTCTAACCAACGGGAGTCCAAGCGCACTCAGGAAGACACCAAACAGAAGAGGGAGTTAAAGTATCCTTGTTTGTTGTGCGGTGGAGACCATTTCTCAAAAGAATGTCCCCACCGAGACGAAGTCCATAAGATTCTCAAGGGAAACTCAACTACTGCAGTTCTCAACGATCCCTTCCCCACTCAAAACCAGCAGCTCATTGTACACACCTCTCCTTCTCAAGGGGAAGCATCCTCCACCGCGCATGTTCTCATGATGCGTAGTGAGACCATCAACTTGAACACCCGTTCTCATTCATATGACTCTGTCCTGCCGAAAGAACCTATTGGAAGTAATACTAAAAATATTCCACTTCAATTCCCGACGTCACCGTACTGCCCGCTTCTCTCACCATCGATATTCCCTCTTTTGATTCAATGTTACATCCACCCAAGAGCACGATTAGAAAATTTGTTTTCAGTCCTAATGCTCGGGCTACTCAGAACTACAATATTGTAGAGTACCTGGCACAAACACCTTGTTCTATGTCGATGCTTGAAGTCTTGCAAAACTATCCTAAACAGCTTAAGACTCTCCTCACTGCCATCAGCACGGTTGATCCAGATTCATCGAATACCATTATGCTCCGGCTGGAATACTTTAAACCAAGGATTTCCCATCAGTTGGAATTTCAAGTTGCCACAAACATTGCTGGGAAGACAATCCATCGTATCGTCTTGGACGAAGGTGCCTCTACTTCAGTCATGTCGATCTCATGTTGGAGAGCCATTGGCTCTCCCGAGTTGAACCGTTATCCTACCACTTTGAAAGCATTCGACGGACGTGGATTTCAACCTCATGGGCTGTTACAAGCTTTAGAAGTCGAGTTGGAGGGCAAGACCGCAACCATTAACGTGGAAGTGGTCGCTTCCCCGTTAGATTACAACATTCTGCTTGGTCTTAATTGGTTTTATTCCATGACCGCGGTCGCATCATCGATCTTCCGCATAGTACAATTCCCTCATCAGGGCTGAATTGTTACTGTCGACCAACTGGATTTCTGCACACCTGACACCACTACTCATCTAGGCGATAATGTTCCATTACTTGGACAATCTTTACATCAATATGAAAGCGTGGGGGTTGGCCTCATCAAGGACTCATCCCTTATGGTCATTTTTCCAACCACGGATCCCCCAAATCATGTTGCCACGATGAACATGATCTCCTCACGGATTTCATCCATTCCCAACTCTACTGATTCATGGCTTGTACCTGACGAAGCCACCACACACCTAATTGGAGACACTATGCCTCTTTCACCTACTGAACTTACGTACGAGGCTATCCAATCAGCTCCAGAGGACCACTTAGCTATGGCCTCCACCTCCTGTTCTCTACAGCGGACATCATCGAATCCTCTGTTGCGTACTCTTCATTCTGATGAGTCCATTATGGAAATCATGAGTACAGATGATCCTCCATGCGAATACCTCCATCATCGATCATCTTTCCTTACTTCATTGGATACTATAGAGAATAGAATTAGCACCATCTTTACACCGGATGTCTACTCTGGCTCTCAGTCCTCGATACACATGTGTCAAGCGGACTCTGAAGGCAACTTGGCCAACATTGATCCTACCATTTTCGTTGACATATCAGTTACACCTGGTGTAGTGGAACACATTCGTTTAGGCCAGAAGTGTTCCCCTGAAGAAATCACAACATTCACGGCATTGTTCAAGTAATTTCGAGACGTGTTTGCTTGGACGTACGAGGAAATGCCTAGGATAGACCCCGCTATTGTTTCACACACGATTCAAACCTATCCCGACGCCAAACCAGTCCGACAAAAGTTGCGACCAGTGCACACTCGAAAGACTGCGGCAATCAAGGAAGAGATTGAAAAGCTCTTGAAATCTGGTTTTATTTACCCTATCCCGTTGAGAGAATGGGTCTCGAACGTCATCCCTATAGCTAAAAAATAGGGTACCATTCATGTTTGTGTCAATTATCGGGATCTCAACAAGGCTTTTCCCAAGGACAATTACCCAACTCCTTTTATCGACCAGATCATCGATAACTGTGCGGGAAGCGTCATCTTTTCATTCATGGATGGCTTTTCCGGCTACAACCAAATTGAGATCCACCCGGTTGATCAGCACAAGACGGCTTTCATCTTTCCTTGGGGTACGTTTTCTTATCGCAAGATCCCTTTTGGTCTTAAAAATGATGGTCCCACATTCCAGCGAGCCATGTCGTATGCCTTTCACGACATGAAGGAATTTGTGGAACCTTACTTAAACGATCTACCTTCCCATTCACGGCAGTGCGAGTACCACATTGATCATCTGACGGCAGTCTTCCTCAGATGCAGGCGGTATAACAACCGCCTGAACCCTCACAAGTGCATCTTCTGCGTTGAGTCTGGACGAATCCTCGGTTTCATAGTCTCGAAATATGGGATCCACATTGATCCCCTAAAGGTGGCAGCCATCATCGCTCTTCCACCTCCCACCGACATAATGGAACATCAAAGTTTGCAAGGGAGGGAAACTTATTTAAGGCGTTTTGTCTGTAATTTCGTGCAAAAGACGCAAGGCTACATGAGATTGATGAAGAAAGATGTCCCATTCATATGGGACGACCAAGCTCAACAATATTTTGAAAGCTTAAAACATGCCATCACGCATGTCCCTGTGCTCTAACCGCCCAATTACTATAAGGATTATATCTTTTATCTCGCTGCTTATGCCACCACGATCGCCATGGTATTGGTTCAAGAAGACAACAATGCCCAGGAGAATGTGATATACTATGCAAGTAAGGGTCTCATTGATGTCAAAACTCGCTATTCACATGTCGAGAAACTAGCTCTCGCGACAGTCATTTCCGTCCAAAAGTTACGACATTACATCTTTCTCCGCACCACCACCATCATCACCGATTCAAACCCCATGTACCACGTTTTGACACGTTAGGTGCTTGGGGGAAAATATTCACACTAGATCGTGATACTGTAAGAATTTGATCTCCTTTTTGAAAAGGCTAAGTCTAAAAAGTCTTTGGTGTTTGCTGAGATGATCTATGATCTTCCCTGTATTGATGTCGATTTTGAGCCCAATGATTCTCTTTCGGATGAATCATTGTTCCTCATCAGCACGTCTGATCCGTGGTATGGAGATATTACTTTATATCTCCAGACCCAACGTTTCAGCCCTCAACTCTCGTGGGACGACCACCGTCGAATTCGCCACCATGCAAAGTATCATCTAATCATCAGTGATACTTTGTACCATTGTGGTATCGATTCTATCCTTTGACGTTGTCTCACTCATGAAGAGGTTGAACACGTTCTAAATGACTGTCATGCTGGGACGTGTGGCGGTCATCTCTCTGGGATGGCCACAGCCCAGAAGATACTTCGTGCAGGATATTTTTGGCCATCTATCTTCAAATATTGTATCGAGGCCGTTAAAAAATGTCCTCCATGCTAGCACTTCCAAACTAAGAAGCGCACCCACCCTACCCTGTTACACCCTGTTATTTACGTTGGCCCCTTCACTAAATGGGCCGTCCACTTCATGCATTGTAAGCCTACCTCGGTCGAGGGGCATGGTTACGTCATTGTAGCTGTGGATTACTTTACAAAGTGGACCAAGGCTATGCCTACATACACGGACAACGGAAAAACTTCCACACTCTTCATGTTTAATCATGTTATAGCGTGGTTTGACATTCCTCAAGCTATAGTTACCAACCATGGTTCTCACTTTATGAACCACATCGTCGACGAGTTGAGCACTAGATTGGGTTCTCGCCATGAAAACTCAACACCGTACTACTCGCAGTCCAATAGACAAGTAGAGGCCATTAACAAGGTCTTCAAAACCATGATCCAATGCATGGTGGGTACACACAAGTCCAACTGGCATAATATGCTCTTCTCCGCACTATGAGCTTATCGAACTTCCATTAAGACCGCCACTAGATTTACTCCCTTCCAACTAATATATGGATTGGAGGTCGTCCTTCCGATTGAGTGCGAGATTCCATCCCTCAAACTCACAGTTGAACTTCTCCCCAACAGTATTGCCGAGGAAGAACGCTTCCTCTACCTAGCTAAACTCAACGAGACTCGCCGCGATGCCGCTCTTGCCAACGAGGTTCATAAGAAACGCATCAAAACGCAATACAACAAGTCGGTAGATGTTGGGCTCTGAAATTGTCTTTTATAATGATGTTATTTACATTAATTTATCATCTTATGCACAATAATTTAGTAAATCTATGTTCGATGAAGCTATCTTTACTTTATTTTATTAATGAAAATCCTTAAAGGTAAAGAAATCCTAACCTACTTCTTTCTTATGTATTATGGTCCATACAACCCTCATTCTAGTGCCCCATTTGGCACTCCATTCGAGCTTGAGTTTTGCATTGGGTTTGATGGCATGTTTTCTTACTGAGGTTATTGGTTTGGTTGATCTTCCGATTCTTACTAGTCCTGTAAATACTTGCAAGTGAAAAATGAAAGCATGTGTTAATGATAAACTTTTTGGTTTCAAAATTTAAAACAAATAGCAAATAAACGAATACTAAAATGTTATTAAATAATTTATTTAAATTATTAAATAAGACCATTTGCATTAAGTATTGAAATGAAATAACGTTGATATGTCATTTCTAAAAAATATCTTAACTTAAATCCTTTTAAATATATAACATGGCTTTTCAAAACTATGTTGTTTGTTAATTTTTTATTTAAGTTATTTAATACTTTGATTGTCATGCAGGATTACAAGGAGAAGGGAGGTTAGGCCTATTGTTTTTACATACATGCCAATCAACGCACAATGTATTTTGGCTCATACTCACATGAAAAATGGATGACACTGTATTCAATGGACCAACGCATGATTCACCAACAATTCCAAGAATCCAGCAACACATCAAGCCAACACATCAATGAATAAACAACCCAGCAGAAATTCTGCCTTGAATCCGGATTTATTAATTTTACAGGTCATTCGGCCGCCCATTCAGATTTCTGTAAAAAACATGTTTTAACAGACAGCAAATTTTGGGCTGGATCTCCGAGCAAACGGAGGTGAAATTGGAAATTTTGGAAAATGGGTTTTGTGCGGAATAGGCCCACTTAGGTCACTCGTGAAATTTTGCCAAAATTCCAAGCTGTTTGAGAGAAATCCGTGGTTCCTTGAAGCCCACCTGCCCGGAAAAATGGAAAAACGTGGTCAGTCATTTCTGAGTCGGTTCCTGTTTTAGTGGGTTGTTTCTCCAGCTGTAAGGACTTGCTATTTTTAGAGAGTTTGACCCTGACCTGCTCTCTCTTTGTAAAACACTATATAAAGGCCCCCAAGGTTGAGAGATGGAGGAGAGAAAACTCTTTGTAACTTTGCTCAATTTAATACAAAGACTCTGTTTTAGCGATTGGTGATCATTTTTTGTTAATGATTGGTGACTGAGTAGCTTTGGAACAGACCTCTGTTGCTGGGAAGGGCCCCTCAACAAACAAAGGTTTCATTTGTGTATATTCTGTTATTTCTTTTCATTTGCATATAAGTAATTTTAACTTCCAGTATGTATAATTTTGTTTTCCTGTAGGTGATGGTTAATTGTTCATAAACTGTAATTTCTGTTGTTCATATGTAATTTACATTTCCAGAATTTAAATGACTGGTCATGCATAGTTTCCTTTAGTTTGCTTTGAGTCTTTCATTTTGATAAAGTCAACTAGTTAATGTTTCAGAGTTCAGTTCATAAGTTAGAATTAGTTCTGCTAATGTTTCTTGTAGATGTTATTTCTTTGCTTTTTTATAAACTGCATTTTGCCGCTAATATAATCTCAGAATTAGGAATGGTCGACCAAGCTTAGTAGTTTGTAGTTTGCTTTCAGTCTTCTTCCATCACCTGTAATTAGCTATTGCTTCAAATTCTTCCATAGTTAGCATTAGTTTCCTTAGTTTCTCTTTGTTAGATTTTCTTCCTATAGCTGTAAGTTAACTCTATCTTCCATCTTAATCTTCTTCTCACATATCATAGAAATAGTTCATCTTCTTAGATAATGATTAGAATAAATAATTTATTGTTAGTTTAGCCTCTAACTAATCCATCTATTGCTTCCTTCGCACTGTAGGATCATATGCATCAGCCAGCTAGTAATTAAAGTCATCCAAAATTATTCTCTTCCTTCGTTTAAATCGTTTTCTTCTATTCGGACTGGCATTCGAACTGTCATTCGGACAAGCATTCGCATCATCATTCGGACCTTTACACTTTCTGCATTGTTTTAAGCTTTTTCAGAATCCAGTTTCTTCTGCTTTTTTAATGTAATGCTTCTTGCTTCTAATTAACAGTTTTAGAGGCAATTTAACTCTTGTTTCATGTTACATAGAGTCTTTAATTAAATTTTGTCATTATTTCCTACTTCCATATTATCTTCCTTAATCTTTTTTTTAACCTTCTTCCAAAGTTAAGTTCTTCATATCTGATTTGCTAATTAGTTATTATTTCAGAATTTATCAATCTTGTTTCTAGATAGTTTATTTTTAAGTAAAAAGTTAATAATTTCATTTTCCAAGTTATTTCAGTTTTGATAGTTTCCTCGTTAATCATCAAATTAGTTTTCCATTCATATAAAAAATGAAGATGTTCATGACATAAGATTTGGATCAAAAATAAATATCTTTATTAAGTTTTCTACTTGCTTCCAAATCAAATCAAGTTCAATTAAATATCTTTATTAAGTTTTCTACTTCTTCTTAATTTAAATTTATCAAGTCTTTTACTTGTTTCTATATCAAACTTATAAAATATCTTTATCAATTCATTTGCATATTGCTTAGATTTCCTCAAAATTGTTTCATGCTTCACTTTCGTAGAATATCATAGATACTTGCATGCCTTTGGTTTCAGAATAGTCATTAGATTGTATAATAGATTTCTTGTCAATATGTTGGATTGTTAATAGTATTTTATTTTGAATTAATTCTAAGTAATGTAATTAGGTTTTCAAGTATCATTCGCTTGCAATTGATAATTCAAAATCCTTACTCAATTCTAGGCAGGTTACCAGCTTTAAATTAGTTTAGATTAGTTCAAGCCTTCAATCCTGCACATATAGTGTTTGCATCTCATCAGCTACCTTTCTGGATTGACAATTTAAATGTTGAATTAGATAGCATATATTTTACCCAACATTTTGGCGCCGTTACCGGGGAGGTGCTAAAGGGATTGGAGTCTATGTAGATAGGGATAGATAGGATGCTTTTACATTACACAACAGGGGGGAGGGGAGAACGGTAAGACGAGAGGTAAGAACCTGTGCATCCACTATAGTGGGTGCCCCAAAGTATTATTGTCCCTTTCCGCACAAGTGCGATTTCCTTTCTGTACATTTGAGTATTTAATTTTCCGCAATTTATTTCGTAAAGTTTTCCTTCTTCTTTTCAAGTATGTTATTCTTTCAACAAGTGTGGTGCGTTTACTTCGCAAATTTGTTTTATAGAAAGTATTTTAAAAACACATAAGAAAGAAAATTTTGGTGCTATAAGAACCCCAGGACTAACCCATGTGTGAGACAAAACCTACCAACCGATGACATGGATGCAAAGGTGCTTATTAGTATGAGAGAACTCTCTCAAATACTAGCAGTAGTTGGGATTTCAATATCTTCTTCTCAAGGAGAACACATCTTGACAGAAGTCAAGAATTTATCTACCTCTCCAGAAATAATAGAAGAACCACAGTCCCATGAGCTACAAACCGAATCTCATCGCCAATCTGCCAAGGAAACCGAAAACTTGGAGACTACATTTGATGGAGAGAGACCTGATGTTGAAGATTTCTCCACATATCTATCGACAAATCTCTCATGTACTCAAGCAATTGAACATTCAGAAGAAGAGGATATGCATGGCATGAGGAAGGGAGGTAAGTATTAGGATTACACCGAAAGATGGTTCCAAGAGGTAATGAGGCCACAATACCATTCCTTCATTCAACACCTTCTATTGCAAAAGCAAGTAAGTCAGTTGATTCTCCACATCTAGGTAATCGCTGCTTTAAATTTTTCAAATGTGGATAGGTATGTTTTTCATTTTGCTTCGCACATGGTTACAATGGAAAAGTTCTTACACTTCGATAATGAGTTTTTATTTCTTTTAGATAGCATAGGATAGTGTGTATATAAATAAAAAGTTGTATGTGGTTAGTTAGCTTTAGATATTCATACAACTTCACTTTCTGTTTTCCTTTAAAATAAAAGAACTAAGAATAAGATCATGTTAATGACTAAACCAAAGCAATCTTACATCATACATGCATATTTCTTATTATACCAGTTACTCAAAGACCTACTTTAATTAATATGATCTCCACAAAACTCAATCTTACACCTATGGACTCCTAGTTCATCCTAGACTCATTATGAAAACTTGTCTCTAAAGCACCTTTAAAAGGTAGCCTAAAAGTGGGTGATATTTTCTATTTTGTGGGGAACATTACTGACCTTTTATGAAGAAAATAGACTATGAAGTCAAAGAACAGCTTTAGGTCATTATCTGTTGACATGATCTGTAATTTAGGCCATTGTAAATAAAGTTACTCATAAGGTTTGTGCTAAAAATTTGAATTATGTATTTAACAAGCTTAGCACACTCTAGTGCCAACCGGCTTCTTTACTAAAAATATCATTATACGAAGTAAACCCGTCGGGGCATTGAACAGGCTCACTAGCAGCGGGTCCATGCTAAGTAAAATCTTAAACAAGGAAACTTGGTAAATGCAAGTAAACCCATCGGGGTACTGAACAGGCTCGCTGGCAGAAGGGTTATGCTTGCATGGTACCAAGATAAACCCACCGGGGTACCGAACAGGCCTACTGGAAGCGGGTCGATATCGGGTAAAAGAGGTTTGGTTAATGCATTTCTATTCACATAGCTCATAAAAAACCTGAGTATACAAACACATGTTTAGGCCGATTATTTATACTGTCATTAGATAATGGCTGTGAGTTGGACTTGGACCCTGTCATCTAATTCAAACAAATACCTAGGATATGATTATCTTAGAAATGGGACCCATTATTATAGTAGATCTAACCAACTTTATGGTGAACCTTATCTATATGCTTTGGATGACAAGAGATCTTTACAATGAGTCATGGACGACTAGTTTTCCTATGGCATTTTCCGCATCTCTTACACTATTATTCTTTATGTGGTCTTCGTGAGCATAAACTGATGAAATTGCATGTATTAAAGTATCTGCCTTAGTATAATATTACCTGCTAAGTGTTGTTGATCCAAAGTGTTAACATAAGAGAACACAACCCAGTCTTAATTCATTCATGGCACGAGGACATGCCATACCTTTGGTCTAGGGGAGCAAAGAGTCTCAATTTTTATGATCTTCATAATTATGAATTATTACTAATTGGAGGAATTGTATGTATTAAGAAATCTTAATTAATAGTTGTTTTGGTCTTCTCATAACATAACATTAATAAAGAAAATTTATAAGTTCTAGTTTTTCATGCATTAGTAAAATCGGCTTAGTTTTGCAGAAAAATTGTCTATTTGATGATCAAACAAAGTCTTTGAATAAATGAAAGACCACTTCCAATTCATTTATGGCACGCGGACGTGTCATACCTTTGGTCTAGGGGAGTTTTGGGCTCCGAAATTGTCTTTTATAATGATGTAATTTACATTAATTTCTCATCTTATCTACCATAATTTAGTAAATCTATGTTCGATGAAGCTATCTTTACTTTATTTTATTAATGAAAATCCTTAAACGTAAAGAAATCCTAACCTTCTTCTTTTTTATGTATTATGGTCCATACAACCCTCATTCTAGTGCCCCATTTGGAATTCCATTCGATCTTGAGTTTTGCATTGGGTTTGATGACATGTTTTCTTACTAAGGTTATTGGTTTGGTTGATCTTCCGATTCTTGCTAGTCCTGTAAATACTTGCAAGTGAAAAATGAAAGCATGTGTTAATGAGAAACTTTTTGGTTTCGAAATTTAAAACAAATAGCAAATAAATGAATACTAAAATTTTATTAAAGAATTTATTTAAATTATTAAATAAGACCATTTTCATTAAGTATTGAAATGAAATAACGTTGATATGTCATTTTTAAAAAATATCTTAATTTAAATCCTTTTAAATGTATAACATGGATTTTCAAAAGTATGTTGTTTGTTAATTTTTTATTTAAGTTATTTAATACTTTGATTGTCATGCAGGATTACAAGGAGAAGGGAGGTTAGGCCTATTGTTTTTACATACATGTCAATCAACGCACAATGTCTTTTGGCTCATACTCACGTGAAGAATGGATGACACTATATTCAATGGATTAAGGCATGATTCACCAACAATTCCAGGAATCCAGGAACACATCAAGCCAACACATCAGTCAATAAACAACCCAGCAGAAATGCCGCCTCGAATCCGGATTTATTAATTTTACAGGTCATTCGGCCGCTCATTCAGACCTTCATTCGGATTTTTGTTAAAAACATGTTTTAATAGACAACAAATTTCGGGCCGGATCTGCAGGAAAACAGAGGCAAAATTGGAAATTATGGAACATGGGTTTTGTGCGGAATAGGCCCATTTAGGTCATTTTGAGAAATTCGCCAAAATTCCAAACCATTTGAGAGAAATTTGTGGTTCCTTGAAGCCCACTTGCCCAGAAAAATGGAAAAACGTGGCAAGACGTTTCTGAGTCGGTTCCTGTTTTAGTGGGTTGTTTATCCAGCCGTAAAGACTTGCTATTTTTAGAGAGGTCGACCCTGACCTGCTCTCTCTTTGTAAAACACTATATAAAGGCCCCCAGGGTTGAGAGATGGAGGAGAGAAAACTCTCTGTAACTTTGCTCAGTTTAATACAAAGACTTTGTTTTAGCTGTTGGTGATCATTTTCTATTAATGATTGGTGACTAAGTAGCTTTGGAACAGACCTATGTTGCTGGGAAGGGCCCCTCAACAATTAGAGGTTTCATTTGTGTATATTATGTTATTTCTTTTCATTTGCAGATAAGTAATTTTAACTTCCAGTATGTATAATTTTGTTTTCCTGTAGGTGATGGTTAATTGTTCATAAACTGTAATTTATGTTGTTCATATGTAATTTACATTTCCTGAATTTAAATGACCGATCACGCATAGTTTCCTTTAATTTGCTTACAGTCGTTTCATTTGATAAAGTTAACTAGTTAATGTTTCAAAGTTCAGTTCATAAGTTAGAATTAGTTCTGTTAATGTTTCATGTAGATGTTATTTCTTTGCTTTTTTATAAACTGTATTTTGTTGCTAATATAATCTCAGAATTAGGAATCGTCGACCAAGCTTAGTAGTTTGTAGTTTGCTTCCAGTCTTCTTCCATCAACTGTAATTAGCTATTGCTTCAAATTATTTCATAGTTATCATCAGTTTCCTTAGTTTCTCTCTGTTAGTTTTTCTTCCTGTAGCTGTAAGTTAACTCTATCTTCCATCTTAATATTCTTCTCACATATCATAGAAATAGTTCATCTTCTTAGATAATGATTAAAATAAATAATTTCTTGTTAGTTTAGCCTCTAACTAATCCATCTATTGCTTCCTTTGCACTATAGGATCATATGTATCAGCCAGATAGTAATTAAAGTCATCCAAAATTCTTCTCTTCCTTAGTTTAAATCGTTTTCTTCCATTCAAACTGGCATTCGGAATGTCATTCGGACAAGCATTTGGATCGTCATTCGGACCTTTACACTTTCTACATTGTTTTATGCTTTTTCAGAATCCAGTTTTTCTGCTTTTTAAATGTAATGCTTCTTGCTTCTAATTAACAGTTTTAGATGTAATTTAACTCTTATTTCATGTTACATAGAGTCTTTAATTAAGTTTTGTCATTATTTCCTACTTCCATATTATCCTCCTTAATCTTCTTCTTAACCTTCTTCCAAAGTTAAGTTCTTCATATCTGATTTGCTAATTAGTTATTATTTCAGAATTTATCAGTCTTATTTCTAGATAGTTTATTTTTAAGTAAAAAGTTAATAATTTCATTTTCCAAGTTATTTTGATAGTTTCCTCATTAATCATCAGATTAGTTTTCCATTCATATAAAAAATGAAGATGTTCATGACATAAGATTTGGATCAAAAATAAATATCTTTATTAAGTTTTCTACTTGCTTCCAAATCAAATCAAGTTCAATTAAATATCTTTATTAAGTTTTATACTTGCTTCTTAATTTAAATTTATCAAGTCTTTTACTTGTTTCTATATCAAACTTATAAAATATCTTTATCAAGTCATTTGCATATTGCTTAGATTTCCTCAAAATTGCTTCATGCTTCACCTTCGTAGGATAGCATAGATACTTGCATGCCTTTGGTTTCAGAATAGTCATTAGATTGCATGATAGATATCTTGTCAATATGTTGGATTGTTAATAGTATTTTATTTTGAATTAATTCTAAGTAATGTAATTAGGTTTTCAAGTATCATTCGCTTGCAATTGATAATTCAAAATCCTTACTCAATTCTAAGCAAGTTACCAGCTTCAAATTAGTTTAGATTAGTTCAAGCCTTCCATCCTGCACATATAGTGTTTGCATCTCATCAGCTCCCTTCCCGGGTTGACAATTTAAATGTTGAATTAGATAGCATATATTTTACCCAACATTTTGGCGTCTTTGTCGGGGAGGTGCTAAAGGGATTGGATTCTATGTAGATAGGGATAGATAGGATGCTTTTACATTACACAACAAGGGAGAGGGAAAAATGGTAAGACGAGAGGTAAGAACCTGCGCATCCACTATAGTGGGGTGCCCCAAAGTATTGTTGTTCCTTTCCACACAAGTGTGATTTTCTTTCTGTACATTTGAGTATTTAATTTTCCGCAATTTATTTCGTAAATTTTTCCTTCCTTCTTTTCAAGTGTGTTATTCTTTCAGCAAGTGTGGTGTGTTTAGTTCGCAAATTTGTTTTATAGAAAGTATTTTAAAAACACATAAAAAAGAAAATTTTGGTGCTGTAAGAACCCCAGGACTAACCCATGTGTGAGACAAAACCTACCAACCGATGACATGGATGCAAAGGTGCTTATTAGTATGAGAGAACTCTCTCAAATCCTAGCAGCAGTTGGGATCTCAATATCTTCTTCTCAAGGAGAGCACATCTTGAAAAAAGTCAAGAATTTATCTACCTCTCCAGAAATAATAGAAGAACCACAGTCCCATGAACTACAAACCGAATCTCCTTTCCAATCTTCCAAGGAAACCAAAAACTTGGAGACTACATTTGATGGAGAGAGACCTGATGTTAAATATTTCTCCACATATCTATCGACAGATCTCTCATGTACTCAAGCAATTGAGCATTCAGAATAAGAGGATCTACATGGCATGAGAAAGGGAGGTAAGTATCAGGATTACACCGAAAGATGGTTCCAAGAGGTAATGAGGCCACAATACAATTCCTTCATTCGACACCTTCTGTTGCAAAAGCAAATAAGTCAGTTGATTATCCACATCCAAGTAATCACTGCTTTAAATTTTTCATATGTGGATATAGGTATGTTTTTCATTTTGCTTCGCACATGGTTACATTGGAAAAGTTCTTACACTTCAATAATGAGTTTTTCTTTCTTTTAGATAGCATAGGATAGTGTGTATATAAATAAAAAGTTGTATGTGGTTAGTTAGCTTTAGATATTCATACAACTTCACTTTCTGTTTTCCTTTAAAATAAAAGAACTAAGAATAAGATCATGTTAATGACTAAACCAAAGCAATCTTACATCATACATGCATATTTCTTATTATACCAGATACTCAAAGACCTACTTTAATTATTATGATCTCCACAAAACTCAATATTACACCTATGGACTCCTAGTTCATCCTGGACTCATTATCAAAACTTGTCTCTAAAGCACCTTTAAAAGGTAGCCTAAAAGTGGGTGATATTTTCTATTTTGTGGGGAACATTACTAACCTTTTATGAAGAAGATAGACTATGAAGTCAAAGAACAGCTTCAGGTTATTATCTTTTGACATGATCTGTAATTTAGGCCATTATAAATAAAGTTACTCATAAGGTTTTTGCTAAAAATTTGAATTATGTGTTTAACAAGCTTAGCACACTCTAGTGCCAACCGGCTTCCTTACTAAAAATATCATTATATGAAGTAAACCCGCTAGGGCACTGAACAGGCTCGCTGGCAGCGGGTCCATGCTAAGAAAAATCTTAAACAAGGAAGCTTGGTAAATGCAAGTAAACCCGTCGGGGTATTGAACAGGCTCGCTGGCAGCGGGGCTACGCTTGCATGGTACCAAGATAAACCCGCCGGGGTACTAAACAAGCCTGCTGGAAGTTGGTCAATATCGGGTAAAAGAGGTTTGGTTAATGCATTTCTATTCACATAGCTCATAAAAAACCTGAGTATACAAACACATGTTTAGGCCGATTATTTATACTGTCATTAGATAATGGTTGTGAGTTGGACTTGGACCTTGTCATCTAATTCAAACAAATACCTAGGATATGATTATCCTAGAAATGGGACCCATAATTATAGTAGATCTAACAAACTTTATGGTGAACCTTATCTATATTCTTTGGATGACAAGAGATCTTTACAATGAGTCATGGACGACTAGTTTTCCTATGGCATTTTTCGCATCTCTTACACTATTATTCTTTATGTGGTCTTTGTGAGCATAAACATATGAAATTGCATGTATTAAAGTATCTGCATTAGTATAATATTACCTGCTAAGTGTTTTGGATGCAAAGTGTTAACATAAGAGAACACAACCCAATCTTAATTCATTCATGACATGAGGACGTGCCATACCTTTGGTTTGGGGGAGCAAAGAGTCTCAATTTATATGATCTGCATAATTATAAATTATTACTAGTTGGCAGAATTGTATGTATTAAGAAATCTTAATTAATAGTTGTTTTGGTCTTCTCATAACATAACATTAATAATAAAAAAATTCTAAGTTCTAGTTTTTCATGCATTAATAAAATTGGCTTAGTTTTGCAGAAAATTTGTCTATTTGATGATCAAACAGAGTCTTTGAATAAATGAAAGACCACTTCCAATTCATTTATGGCACGCGGACGTGCCATACCTTTGGTCTAGGGGAGTGTTGGGCTCCGAAATTGTCTTTTATAATGATGTTATTTATATTAATTCCTCATCTTATCTACCATAATTTAATAAATCTATGTTCAATGAAGCTATCTTTACTTTATTTTATTAATGAAAATCCTTAAATGTAAAGCAATCCTAATCTACTTTTTTTTTTATGTATTATGGTCCATACAACCCTCATTCTAGTGCCCCATTTGGCACTCCATTTGATCTTGAGTTTTGCATTGGGTTTGATGGCATGTTTTCTTACTGAGGTTATTGGTTTGGTTGATCTTTCGATTCTTGCTAGTCCTGTAAATACTTGGAAGTGAAAAATGAAAGCATGTGTTAATAATAAAAATTTTGGTTTCGAAATTTAAAACAAATAGAAAATAAACGAATACTATAATGTTATTAAAGAATTTATTTAAATTATTAAATAAGACCATTTGCATTAAGTATTGAAATGAAATAACGTTGATATGTCATTTTTTAAAAATATCTTAATTTAAATCCTTTTAAATATATAACATGGATTTTCAAAACTATGTTGTTCATTAATTTTTCATTTAAGTTATTTAATACTTTGATTGTCATGCAGGATTACAAGGAGAAGGGAGGTTAGGCCTATTGTTTTTACATACATGACAATCAACGCACAATGTCTTTTGGCTCATACTCACGTGAAGAATGGATGACACTATATTCAATGGATTAAGGCATGATTCACCAACAATTCCAGGAGTCCAAGAACACATCAACCCAATACATCAGTCAATAAACAACCCAACAGAAATGCCGCCTCGAATCCGGATTTATTAATTTTACAGGTCATTCGGCCGCCCATTCAGACCTTCATTCGGATTTTTGTTAAAAACGCGTTTTATCAAACACCAAATTTCGAGCTAGTTCTGCGGGAAAACGGAGGCAAACTTGGAAATTATGGAACATGGGTTTTGTGCGGAATAGGCCCATTTAGGTCACTATGTGAAATTTCGCCAAAATTCCAAGTCGTTTGAGAGAAATCCGTGGTTCCTTGAAGCCCACTTGCCCAAAAAAATAAAAAAACGTGGCCGGCTGTTTCTAAGTCGATTCCTGTTTTAGTGGGTTGTTTCTCCAGCCGTAAAGACTTGCTATTTTTAGAGAGGTCGACCCTGACCTACTCTCTCTTTGTAAAACACTATATAAAGGCCCCTAGGATTGAGAGATGGAGGAGAGAAAACTCTTTGTAACTTTGCTCAGTTTAATACAAAGACTCAGTTTTAGCTGTTAGTGATCATTTTCTGTTAATGATTGATGACTGAGTAGCTTTGGAACAGACCTCTGTTGCTGGGAAGTGCCCCTCAACAAACAGAGGTTTCATTTGTGTACATTCTGTTATTTCTTTTCATTTGCAGATAAGTAATTTTAACTTCCAGTATGTATAATTTTGTTTTCCTGTAGGTGATGATTAATTGTTCATAAACTGTAATTTATGTTGTTCATATGTAATTTACATTTCTGGAATTTAAATGACCGGTCATGCATAGTTTCTTTTAGTTTCTTTTAAGTATTTTCATTTGATAAAGTTAACTAGTTAATGTTTCAGAGTTCAGTTCATAAGTTAGAATTAGTTCTGTTAATGTTTCCTGTAGATGTTATTTCTTTGCTTTTTTATAAACTGTATTTTGTTTCTAATATAATCTCAAAATTAGGAATGGTCTATTAGGATATTTAGACACTTAGGAGTTAGTTAAAATCAACTTGTGTAATAGATCCGTTAGGGATAGTGTGTTTCT
The DNA here is from genome assembly GCA_027924585.1 of Larix kaempferi. Classification (NCBI taxonomy): domain Eukaryota; kingdom Viridiplantae; phylum Streptophyta; class Pinopsida; order Pinales; family Pinaceae; genus Larix; species Larix kaempferi. Next base: position 7,233,382 of record BSBM01000136.1, read on the forward strand.
TTAGTATGCATTAGTACGTAGTTGTAAATACTTAATCCGACGATCACGATATGTTCCCGACATAGAGTGATCTGACGGCTCAACTTCTCTTAGATCAAACCTAACCTTGATCCGTGGCTTAACACCCGATTGGTCCATGATCTCTATTTAAAGAGCATGGAGGGTCATTGTTTAGTTGATCGATTATGAGAAGCTCATTTGTAACTTTCTTTCTTTGCATAATAAATTGTCCCGTAGAAGCTATTTGGCCGAGGCCGTGGAGTGTTTCCCTCAAGAGGGTTTAAACCACGTCAAAACATCGGTGTGTTAATCTGTGATCTGTTTGTGTGAAGTGTCTGCTCTTGGTTTTCGGTCCTTTGGTAGTACCCTGTGTACCCAAACATGGTATCAGAGCTTTTATGAAGTGTCGCTTCCGGTTATGATCTAGATCTTGAACTGTTGTTGCCGAAACTCGAAATGGTTTCTAGTTCTGGTATTTATGTGAATTTCTGGGCTGTGGGAGGTGTTCCATTGCGTCCGGAGCGTCGTTTCCATTGGTAAATAGTTTTCGTTTGATTGAAAACGATTCCCGGTTGCTCCAGAAACACGTATTTCATCAGATCTGAAGGTATAATGTTACAGTGACACATTTTTTTTATTTTCTTTTTTTAAAAGAAAAAAATCTCATATTTCATCATTTTGTACTGTTAGATTTTTTTGGGTTCAGATTGTTGTTTTCTCGTCTGCGTATGCTCTTTGCCGTGCACCTTGAGCGATCTCGGTAAATCAGAAACAGAAAGGGAAAGGTTTTTCTCGGCTGCGTATGCTCTTTGACGTGCACATTGCGCGATCTCGGCAAATCAGAAACAAAGAGAAAACGTAGACTTTCTGGGCAAGCTAACAAGATCTAACTCCACAAATGTGGAAAAGTTTTTTTTGTTTCGATTTGTGGTTTGTTTTGCAGGAAAAAAGGCAAGCACGCAAATCGAGCAAGAAGAGTAAAAAAGAATATAAAAAATAAAAATAAAAATAAAAAGCCTCCTTCCTCATTCCCATATTTTACATACATTTTAATCTATCTCACTTGGTTCAAAATTGCTTTATTTCTTAATAGGTCTTGATTTCAAGTCTTAGGAAGTTACTTTTAAAAGAAAAGTGCATGCAATTTCTATTTTCAAGTTATTTTATTGTAAAAGTGCATCTCACTTAAATAATAAAAAATAAAAATACAAGTGAGTCACTTAAGTTTTTTTTATTGTTGCACTATTTAAAAGTAATATCATTGTAAAAATGAAATCACTTATTTTACAAAAGTGATTCACTTAAAGCATCTTTCTTGTAAAAGTGATTGTCAAAAGGTTCATCTTGGGAAGAGGGGGGTTCCTTTTTTTTTGCTGGACATTCTCTAGCTGCCACATCACTATTGGGGACATCTTCAACAGTTTCTTTGTTCAAGCATAACTTCATCATACAGAGTCAGTTTTCAGTGCCGTTTTTTTTTTAAACCGCCTATTTTTTTGAGCTCTTCACATCCAGACTATCGATTTCTGCTTTTACAACCATTAATTTACAAATATGGCCGCCCCTTGTGATATTTTACTTAACAGTTCCAACTATTTCTCATGGAAATCTCGTATGGAGGATGTTCTACGAAGTAGGGGACTTTTCAGAATTACCTCAGGGAAAGAAAAAGAACCCACTGATGATGATAAGAAAATAAAATGGGCAAATAGATGTGATGAAGCTTGTGGATTGATTGGGATGTCAATCTCTACTAATTTGCGATTCCACATATCTGGAATTGATGAACCTAATGCTGCTTGGGACAAGTTGGAATTTGTGTTTGGTAAACACAATGAAATTCGAGGCCACCAACTCAAAAATGAGTTGATTTCTTTAAATCCAAGTGACTTTTCATGCATTCAAAATTATTTATCTAAGTACAAAACTCTTAAACTCTTATGTGCAGAATGTAAGATTGAGAGGGAAAACAAACAATGCATTTATCATATTCTTTTCAAACTTGGACCTGCATATTCTGTTTTTGTATCTACATTTTACTCCATGAAAGCATCCTTGAATGCAGCTAGCTATTAAGAGCCTAGTCTTGAATCCTTTTGTGATTCATTGATTAGAGAACAAGATAAACTCATTCATCTTGGAATAATCAACAATGCAGATACATCTGGGAAAGCCTTATTGTCCCAACAGAAAGAAAAGTCCAAGCCTCCCAAGAAACAAAATTTTCACAATAATAAGTCAAACAAGGGTCCAAAACCCTCTCAGTCAGCTCCTTTAAAAAAATGACAAAGGATCCAAGCCAAAAGGAAAGAAGACTGAGCGTCATTGCAACTATTGCGGGAAAGATAATCATGATGAATCTAAGTGTTTCAAGAAGATGGCAGCCTTGGAAGCAGCAATGAAGAAGCACCACATCAGCCTAGATTCATCTTCAAAATCTGCCTCTCATGGACATGCACTTTGTACTTCTGGTTATTCTTATAATGCATCTTCTTCTTCTACTTCAAATGAATGGCTCATTGATTATGGAGCATTTTATCATATGGCTAAGGATCAAGCCATCTTTTCTACTATGCATGAATGTAACACCAAACAAATATTTGTTGGTGATGATAGATCTATAAGTGTTGTAGGAGCTGGAACAGTTCTAGTAGATAATGGTCATTTTAGTGATGTACTATGTGTTCCAAGAATTTCCTGCAATTTGTTATCAGTCTATCAGATCACTCATTCTGGTGAAGGTAAAACTGTGACCTTTACACCTCACCAAGTTGTAATCAAGGATTTTAAAGATCCTCAACAGGTCCTAGCTACCGGAATTGTTGATGATATTACCAGGTTGTACAAGTTTAACAACTTTGGGTCATCACCTTTCCCTTCAGCTTTTGTTGCTCATAGTGATAACTTGAGCAAACTTTGGCATGAGCGATTTGGTCACTTAAATTATCGTTCATTGCAACAACTATGTAAAGAAAATATGGTGACAGGTCTTCCGATGGTATCTTGCAGGGATGGTGTTTGCTCCGGTTGTGTACTCAGAAAACATCATCAGGACAGTTTTGACAAACGTGCCTCTTGGCACGCCTCGGTTCCCTTGGAGCTTGTGCATAGTGACTTATGTGGTCCTCTTCCATCTGCTTCCTTTTCTGGTTTCAAATATTTCTTAAATTTCATTGATGATTACACCAGACGCATTTGGGTTTATTTCCTAAAACTTAAGAGCGAAGTATTTAACATATTCTTGGCCTACAAGGCCCTTGTGGAAAAACAATCTGGTCATCAAATTATTAAGTTAAGATCTGACAATGGAGGAGAATATGTTAACAATAAGTTCACTACTTTCTGCACTGAACAAGGCATCCAACAACAGCACAGTGTTCCATATACAGCACAACAAAATGGTGTAGCTGAGCGGAAGAAGCGCACTTTAAAAGAAATGGTTAATTGTATGATCCAATCTAAGGGACTAAGTCTTCAATTTTGGGCTGAAGCCATTAATTGTGCAAATTACATAGTTAATCGCACCCCCACTAAAGCATTACAAGGTATAACACCGGAAGAAGCATGGAGTAAAACTAAACCTGATGTAAGTCACTTCCGTGTGTTTGGTAGTGAAGCGTGGGCTCACATTCCGGATGAAAAATGGAAAGCATTGCAACCTAAAAGTGAAAAGTGCATATTTGTTGGATATTCTGAAGATGTAAAAGGTTATAGACTTGTTCAACCACGTTATCATGATATAATCATTAGAAGAGATGTTAAATTTGATGAAAATCTCTTGGCCTGCGAGCCTAACTCAGGGATTGTGCCATCTTTGGCCTGCGAGCCTGATTCGGCGTTTGTGCCTTTCTCTTCTTCTTCCAACTTCCTTGACAGGTTTCCAACTCCAGTTTCTGATGATGACAGTGAGGATGAAATCCACCTCTGCCTGCTCATGTTCCTTCAGTTGCACCAGCACAAGTGCTTCCTCAATGGGTCCGTTCAACATGTGAAGCAGCTGGTGATCTTGTCGGTGATCCTAGAGATCAGCGTCGAACACGTTCTCAATTTCAGTGAGCCTCTTCTCTTTTGGCTCAAGTTTCCGAGAATCATGATCCAGAAACTTTTGCAGAAGCTTCAGGGAATCCAGATTGGGATGCAGCCATGGATGAAGAATATCGTTTCTTAATGGCGAACGATACTTGGGATCTTGTACCTCTTCCAAAAGGAAGAAAACTTGTCAAATGTAAATGGGTCTATAAAACTAAGTATGCATCAGATGGAAGTGTTGAAAGACTTAAGGCAAGGTTAGTTGCCAAAGGATTTTCCCAAGTTGAAGGGATTGACTACAATGAAACCTTTGCTCCCATCGCAAAAATGAACTCCATCCGCCTTGTTCTTTCCCTTGCAGCCTTACACAGCTGGGAAGTCCATCAAATGGATGTCAAGTCTGCCTTCTTACATGGTGAATTACAGGAGAAAATTTACATGGAACAACCTCCTAGCTATGTTCAGAATAACTCTAGCCTTGTCTGCCGCCTTAAGAAATCCTTATATGGCCTTAAGCAAGCTCCTAGAGCTTGGTATGCCAAAATGGATAACTTTCTCCTTGACACTGGTTTTTCTAGATGTCATTCTGACCCCAATGTCTATACCAAGAAAGTAGAAAACCATCTCATCATACTTGTTCTATATGTTGATGACCTTATTCTTACTGGTAGTGACCCTAAGCTTATAACCCATGTGAAATCCAGTCTTAAACAAAATTTTGAAATGCAGACTTAGGACATTTGCATTATTTTCTTGGTCTCCAAGTCCTGCAAACCAAAGAAGGAATCTTTCTTTCTCAGTCTAAGTATGCTTGTGACCTTCTTCGTCACTTTCACATGGAATATTGTACACCAGCCCCTTCTCCCTTCCAGTCTGGAGTCAAACTTTCTGCCACTTGTACTTCACCTGAAGTCGATGCCACCTTGTATCGTCAGCTTGTTGGTAGTCTCTTATACTTGACTCATTCCCGTCCTGACCTTTCCTTTGTCGTTGGTCATGTTGCCCGTTATATGAAGACACCTCATGAAAGTCACTGGAAAGTAGCTAAAAGAATACTTCAATATATTTGAGGTACAGTTCAGTTTGGGATTCATTATAGTACAGGGGGGAACCTTTGTTGGTTGGTTTCACTGATTCAGATTGGGCCGGCGATCCTGATGATCGAAAGTCTACTGCAGGTTATGTTTTCAGTCTGGGATCTGGACCTATTACTTGGGCTTGTAAGAAACAACAAGCTCTTTCTCTTTCTTCAGCAGAGGTAGAATATCGAGCAGCATTTAATGCCAGTCAGGAAGCTTTATGGCTTCGACAGATCCTTTCAGAGTTTGGATTCGAGCAGCAGCAGCCTACTCCACACTTTGGTGTGACAATCAAAGTGCCATCAAGCTTGCCAAAGATCCAGTTCTACATCAACGCAGCAAACACATTGAGCTACATATGCACTTCATCAGAAATCTTGTTCATGATCGTAATATTGAAGTGCTCTTTTTCCCTACATATGATCAAGTTGCAGACATTTTCACCAAGTCTCTTACAGAAGCGAAGTTTTCTAAACTTCGAGCTATGTTAGGAGTTCAGGAACTTGTCATTAAGGGGGAATAGGCTCTAATGCCTCCTTCCTTCTCCTAATAGTGTCACTTTTGTAAATCCTTCAATCCTATCCCAAGTTGTTCTTAAGGGGGGATGTTAGGATATTTAGACACTTAGGAGTTAGTTAAGATCAACTTGTGTAATAGATATGTTAGGGATAGTGTGTTTCTTTAGTATGCATTAGTATGCATTTGTAAATACTTAATCCGACGGTCACGATATGTTACCGACATAGAGTGATCCGACGGCTCAACTTCTCTTAGATCAAACCTAACCTTGATCCGTGGCTTAACACCCGATTGGTCCATGATCTCTATTTAAAGAGCATGGAGGGTCATTGTTTAGTTGATTGATTATGATAACCTCATTTGTAACTTTCTTTCTTTGCATAATAAATTGTCTCGTAGAAACTATTTGGCCGAGGCCGTGGAGTGTTTCCCTCAAGAGGGTTTAAACCACGTCAAAACATCGGTGTGTTGATCTGTGATCTGTTTGTGTGAAGTGGTTGCTCTTGGTGTTCGGTCCTTTGGTAGTACCCTGTGTACCCAAACATGGTCGACCAAGCTTAGTAGTTTGTAGTTTGCTTCCAGTCTTCTTCCATCAACTGTAATTAGCTATTGCTTCAAATTATTTCATAGTTATCATTAGTTTCCTTAGTTTCTCTCTGTTAGTTTTTCTTCCTGTAGCTGTAAATTAACTCTATCTTCCATCTTAATATTCTTCTCACATATCATAGAAATAGTTCATCTTCTTAGATAATGATTAAAATAAATAATTTCTTGTTAGTTTAGCCTCTAACTAATCCATCTATTGCTTCCTTTGCACTATAGGATCATATGTATCAGCCAGATAGTAATTAAAGTCATCCAAAATTCTTCTCTTCCTTAGTTTAAATCGTTTTCTTCCATTCAAACTGGCATTCAGAATGTCATTCGGACAAGCATTTGGATCGTCATTCGGACCTTTACACTTTCTACATTGTTTTATGCTTTTTCAGAATCCAGTTTTTCTGCTTTTTAAATGTAATGCTTCTTGCTTCTAATTAACAGTTTTAGATGTAATTTAACTCTTGTTTCATGTTACATAGAGTCTTTAATTAAGTTTTGTCATTATTTCCTACTTCCATATTATCCTCCTTAATCTTCTTCTTAACCTTCTTCCAAAGTTAAGTTCTTCATATCTGATTTGCTAATTAGTTATTATTTCAGAATTTATCAGTCTTATTTCTAGATAGTTTATTTTTAAGTAAAAAGTTAATAATTTCATTTTCCAAGTTATTTCAATTTTGATAGTTTCCTCATTAATCATCAGATTAGTTTTCCATTCATATAAAAAATGAAGATGTTCATGACATAAGATTTGGATCAAAAATAAATATCTTTATTAAGTTTTCTACTTGCTTCCAAATCAAATCAAGTTCAATTAAATATCTTTATTAAGTTTTCTACTTGCTTCTTAATTTAAATTTATCAAGTCTTTTACTTGTTTCTATATCAAACTTATAAAATATCTTTATCATGTCATTTGCATATTGCTTAGATTTCCTCAAAATTGCTTCATGCTTCACCTTCGTAGGATAGCATAGATACTTGCATGCCTTTGGTTTCAGAATAGTCATTAGATTGCATGATAGATATCTTGTCAATATGTTGGATTGTTAATAGTATTTTATTTTGAATTAATTCTAAGTAATGTAATTAGGTTTTCAAGTATCATTCGCTTGCAATTGATAATTCAAAATTCTTACTCAATTCTAAGCAAGTTACCAGCTTCAAATTAGTTTAGATTAGTTCAAGCCTTCCATCCTGCACATATAGTGTTTGCATCTCATCAGCTCCCTTCCCGGGTTGACAATTTAAATGTTGAATTAGATAGAATATATTTTACCCAACATTTTGGCGTCTTTGTCGGGGAGGTGCTAAAGGGATTGGATTCTATGTAGATAGGGATAGATAGGATGCTTTTACAATACACAACAAGGGAGAGGGAAAAATGGTAAGACGAGAGGTAAGAACCTGCGCATCCACTATAGTGGGGTGCCCCAAAGTATTGTTGTTCCTTTCCACACAAGTGTGATTTTCTTTCTGTACATTTGAGTATTTAATTTTCCGCAATTTATTTCGTAAATTTTTCCTTCCTTCTTTTCAAGTGTGTTATTCTTTCAGCAAGTGTGGTGTGTTTAGTTCGCAAATTTGTTTTATAGAAAGTATTTTAAACATCGGTGTGTTGATCTGTGATCTGTTTGTGTGAAGTGGTTGCTCTTGGTAGTACCCTGTGTACCCAAACATGGTCGACCAAGCTTAGTAGTTTGTAGTTTGCTTTCAGTCTTCTTCCATCACCTGTAATTTGCTATTGCTTCAAATTATTCCATAGTTAGCATTAGTTTTCTTAGTTTCTCTCTGTTAGTTTTTCTTCCTGTAGCTGTAAGCTAACTCTATCTTCCATCTTAATATTCTTCTCACATATCATAGAAATAGTTCATCTTCTTAGATAATGATTAGAATAAATAATTTCTTGTTAGTTTAGCCTCTAACTAGTCCCTCTATTGCTTCATTTGCACTGTAGGATCATATGCATCAGCCAACTAGTAATTAAAGTCATCCAAAATTATTCTCTTCCTTAGTTTAAATCATTTTCTTCCATTCGGACTGGCATTCAGACAAGCATTCGGATCGTCATTCGGACCTTTACACTTTCTACATTGTTTTATGTTTTTTCAAAATCCAATTTCTTCTGCTTTTTAAATGTAATGCTTCTTGCTTCTAATTAACAACTTTAGATGTAATTTAACTCTTGTTTCATGTTACATAGAGTCTTTAATTAAGTATTTTCATTATTTCCTACTTCCATATTATCTTCCTTAATCTTATTTTTAACCTTCTTCCAAAGTTAAGTTCTTCATATCTGATTTGCTAATTAGTTATTATTTTAGAATTTATCAGTCTTGTTTATAGATAGTTTATTTTTAAGTAAAAAGTTAATCATTTCATTTTCCAAGTTATTTCAGTTTTGATAGTTTCCTCGTTAATCATCAAATTAGTTTTCCATTCATATAAAAAATGAAGATGTTCATGACATAAGATTTGGATCAGAAATAAATATCTTTATTAATTTTTCTACTTGCTTCCAAATCAAATCAAATTCAATTAAATATCTTTATTAAGTTTTCTACTTGCTTCTTAATTTAAATTTATCAAGTCTTTTACTTGTTTCTATATCAAGCTTATAAAATATCTTTATCAAGTCATTTTCATATTGCTTAGATTTCCTTACAATTGTTTCATGCTTCACCTTCGTAGGATAGCATAGATACTTGCATGCCTTCAGTTTCAAAATAGTCATTAGATTATATGATAGATTTCTTGTCAATATGTTGGATTGTTAATAGTATTTTATTTTGAATTAATTCTAAGTAACGTAATTAGGTTTTCAAGTATCATTCACTTGCAATTGATAATTCAGAATCCTTACTCAATTCTAGGCAAGTTACCAGCTTCAAATTAGTTTAGATTAGTTCAAGCCTTCAATCCTGCACATATAGTGTTTGCATCTCATCAGCTCCCTTCCCGGGTTGACAATTTAAATGTTCAATTAGATAGCCACAGGGGATTCACTAGAAGGAAATATAATATCATATTGTGGTATTGAATATTCATGAAAACCTAAAAAATATATTGCTTATATATTAAGGGGCAAAGGGTTTTTTTAATTTAATGTAACAATACAAAATTACTTTGGGGTCTTTTTTATCTGGGTGGGCTAACAAATATATGCCAAATGGAGATGGCGGGATCACGGCCAGATGATAAATCGGGTTGAGGCAAGGCTCGAGCTTACCAGTACATAGGGAAATCACGTCTTGAGGCATGCTTGAGGCCATGGGTTTCATGGTGAAGTGGGTTTCCAGTCGATCATAGTCGAGAGACAGTGGTCATTGACAGCCAGTTGTTACCAATAACACTCAGCCAGTTGTTACCAATAGCCTTGGGAGGCTCTAAGCCTCCAAGGCCTATTATAGGCCCTCGATAGGCCTTAGGGGATTGAATACCCAACCACTCGTGCCTATTATAGGCCTTGGGAGGTTTAGTCAGCCTCCTAGAGCTTGTTACAGGCCCTAGGGGATTGGATACCTATCCCACAACATGCTTAGTCAGCGATTGGGGAACTGCAACATGCAATCTAAATGTTGTACTATGTGCATTGGCTCTAGTGACATACAAGAAGTGATATCCTATCTCTTCATTAGACCATTAGATGTTGCAAATCATAATGATATGTGGTTGAGTAGTTGCATTGTGGGTGAAGTAATGTGCATCCACAATATACATCGAAAGAAGCAAGGTGCATTGTAGAATGCATGTGGGGTCATAAGAGAGGTATCATATCAATATACTAGGTAGAAATATAAAGGGGTATAAAAAATGTAAATGAAAAAATTGATACATACAATATCTACTGAAAACAGGGGGTTTTTTTAATTGGGAAGGCATATTGGGAGGGGGTTAAAAAAATGATTTTTGAAGGTATTTTCCAATATTTAGTGAAATTGGGGGTATTGTTTCATATGCCATGAACGAACGTGCTATGATAGTGGTTTATTGAGTGAAGCCCCCATGTAGATAGCATATATTTTACCCAACAGTAGAACCTCGCATCTACAGTGAAGGAGATTTGATCCTCACATATGACCAAAGACATGATAAGCTGGGGGCAGGAAAGTTTGAGTCCATGTGGCATGGACCCTACATAGTGAAACACATCTTAGAGAAGGGAGCTTACGAGCTTGAAGACTACGATGGGATATCTTTAGGTGAACCCCGCAATGGGATTTACCTGAAGAGGTAATATGCCTGAGTTTTTCATGCATAAGTGCTTTGTATATACTGTACATGGCGTCTGTGTGTTTTGTGTGGTATGACGCTTTGTGTTTTTTACATGATTAGATCTTGTTTCGTTTCTTATACCATGTTCTGTCTGCATGTGCAGATGGAAACTTGCTATGGATTCACGGACGGTGCCAGCCGGCATACCCGTAACCTTGCTTCGGCAGCCTGGGTGCTATATTCTCCCACTAGCGAGCTTATCAGCTCAGGAGGAATGTGTCTAGGTTTTGCAACCAATAATGCTGCGGAATATCAAGCAATCATTGGAACCCTAACTGACGCTATTTCTTTGGGTATGGACCACGTTGTCATCCATTTGGATTCTCAACTAGTGGTCTCTCATCTTAACCGGATCTACACCATCCACGATCCTACCCTACTCTGTCTCTACATACGAGTTCGTCTTCTAGAAAGGTCCTTTGAATCCATTCAGTACCTGCACATTCCACGAGATGTGAACACAGTTGACGACTCCATGGCCAACTTCATCTTAGATTGGTACATTGCACACACATAAGCATATTTATGAACCGTAAAGGTAGACATAACATGTAAATAACTCATTGTATAAGCAATATCACATCATTCATCCATTAAAACACATAATGTATAAAGCCTCCAAAATGTCTGTATATATATAATCAAGAGAATGTAGTGTTGATACAAAAATCCTGAAGCACGACGGCTTTCAGTAAGTCTATACAAAATATGAAGCCTGATAACTTTCAGTAGTACAAAATCTAAGGCTCACATGGCTCTCAGTACATACATAATAACATCACTGGGCCTGACGTCTAGCCCGTGCACCTATAGGTTTAGCATCCCTCGCCTGCTGGACATGGAAGCAGTCAACTGCCCTTGCCACCTTGCGAAGTAGCGTACCAAAGCACATGGTCACACCGACTGTATACCTCTGCATTGGCCTCAGCAACTCATGTACTACCACATCTAGGATGTCCAATGTCAACCTCGTAAGGTTCTCATAGATGTCATCCATCTCCACCATGGCATCATGCATGGTTGGCGCTACTGGTGGTGCCTCTCCTCTCCTCGCGAGAAGTGAGACTCCCACTGGCGGTGAAGGGCCCACATCTACACACACATGTTATTAACTCATCAGCACTATCCAAAAAAATTATAAATACGCAAAATGTAAAAATTACAAGGGTCATTGTTCTTACCGATGTCTCCCCACTCTGCCTCCTCAGGTAGCACTAGGTCTGGGTCTTCCCTAAAATATGTACCGCTATACGGATAATCCTCTAAATGAGTAGCTGTCCTTTCAGCTAAGTGAAGAATCCAGGATTGTACGTGATGATAGGACCCCCGCATCCATGGCAGGACATCACCTCTATCCATCTGACCATGTGTGGATCTTTGGGATCCCTGTCATCCACAGTCACCTGCGGGCGTAGAAGGGGAACCCGCTCCAACAAGAATGAGATCACTATTGATCCATACCCGAATTGCTTGAGCTCTCCACGCCGACACTTGGTCAGCTGACCTCGTAGGTTGGTGAGGAGTCCCTCACACCAGTCGAATACCTTCGGAGACATGTAGTCCTCCACATATAGCATCTAGGACCTGGTAGCTAGATGAGCCGCATGTCTCCCTGCTATCCTCACTATGGTGAAAAGAATAGCTCGCAGTGGACAATCTTGCACCTCTTTAATGGGAATCTTCCCACTAGAGGCACGGGTATGCGGAGTGCAGTGCTGGAGGATCAAGTCATCCACTGTTCGATCACTTCCCCATGATCCGGTAAGAGCCACATTGTCCCCTCTTTGGGACAATCCAGTTAAGAAGTAGATATCCTCAATATCTATGGTCAATATGTGCTCTCCAATCACAAAATACTGTTGTGCTGCGTCCCAACAACAGACCATATGTTCCAACAGTAGGACTGGGGCCCTCATGTCCTGGACATTGAAGAACTTCAGTAGCCCACAATTCCGCAATGCCTCTACACATAATGGGTCATTTGCTGCTTACACATCATCTACCTCATGGTCTCGCTCGCGCCACTCTAGAACCATGTTGGTGGCCACAAACCTGTCAATAGGGGCATTTAAACATCATTAGAACACACTCCAACCATCCAAACTTTTTCTTTTGGCTTGAGTTTTGAGTTGAACATGGGCGTTTCCGTCGTCGCACCTCGTCCTTGCAGATAGGGAGACATCGTCACAACCCACCCTTGCGGGCTTTGCAATGACCTGGGTTCGTCGCAGTTCCCGCCAGGGAGACCTGCGACGACCCGAGGGTGCACAAACTCCCCACAAATAAACTCAAAAACCCTAAAAAATGAACTAAAATTGAAATTCTAAACCACTGGAAATATGTTGGATGAGATTTAGGGTTACCTGCTCTGAACGGCTCGTGAAATGGTTGCTCGTAGATCCGACAATCGGCAAGTGAAATTCTGCTCCAAATGGAACTTTCTTCTCCCCAATTTGGCAAATGAACAATGGTAACTATATTTGGTCATTTTTTCTATTTATAAACAAAAAGGGAATATTCTTTTTCAAATATTAGATGCTCTTTGGGTTATTTTCTATAGTTTGGATCATTTTACTGCATTTGAATACCCAATTGACTGTTTGACCTAGTTTTCAAGCATGTAGGAGACATTAAGTGTTCCATTTGCGCCATTTTCACATTGTGGCGATCATCTCAGGTATGAACAACTCCTTGAATATTTTGTCGTTATTTTTCATCCATTAGATTTGGATTGTTTAATGATGATGAGCTTAGTCTTTGTTCTTTCTCGTGTTCTTAAAACCATGAGAATAAGTCATCAAGTTACGATTTATCACTTTTCCAGGCTCGTTAAACTCCTACGGAAAAGGAACCCCCTAGAGTCTATCTCTAATCTCTTTTCAGGCTCTCAAAATATGAAAAAATTGTCCAGCGAACTTGTTGCGTTCACGCTTGTGAAAGTATTTGAACGGTCGTCTCCCTGGTGGTAGTTTACCCCTTTTTCGGACCAGGAGGCACTATTTACGAAAAAGGTATACTCCAGCCAATCATGACTGGAAGAGTCCTCTCCCGTGTTGTTTTACCATTTTTGGACGATGAGGCTAACTTTACGAAAAAGTACTGTTGGAGTCTTCTTTAGCTCTTTTCAGAATCTCTAAACATGAAATGACGACCAAGTTTTACCTTCGATGGACTCGTTAAACTTTCACATCGAAGGGCCCGTCATGGGACGAACCCCTCCTCTCCCAGGTTAGAAAAATATTTGGGATTGGACTCATCTATGAGATGAGCTATACTGAGCATCTGGTTACCCTCATCAAGCTCATTAAAAACACATGAGGCACTCATCGTTCATGATGGGGAAAAAGAAAAGCTTTTATGTTACACCCTTTATCTATGGTAGTACCTAGTCGTTCTTGAACATGGCACTCATTTGCATTTGCATACTGCACTTGGATCATCTGTTTTTCCTCGAGTTTTGCCTACTTTCTTAGTCTAGTCACTCCTTTGAGTCATTCAAAGAACGCTTCCATCATCAGTTTCATTAAGAAGTCAGTGTCATACTCATCATGTCAATACTGCCAATTCATGCCATGCCCATGTTCAAGAATACCTTCACCACTCATTATCTGCAATCAGTACACCTTCCACCATGTCGGTCTATTATGAGTCAGTCTTGCATGTTATTGTACCATCCGATCTACTCCAAACATCATTTGTCATGTTTCGCGTCGATGATGAGGCATTCATCATGGCCCTCCTTCGACGAGTTCATCCTTGTCGACTTCAAATCATCATCCGAGGATTGAATCTAGAAACCAATCAAGTACCTTGGGCCTGCATGCCTCAATGGCAGGTTACCTCGCTTTCGACATGAGTTTACATCATTGGCTCTTGATTGAAAGGTTTTGTCTTGCGTTCGACTTCAACTCATTTATTCACGCTTGATGATATTTAATGTGATACCTTGGGAATCATTGACATTAATGGTGATCTCCCTCACACTTGTTAACGGTACACATTAATGACCGGTAATCAAGTGGTTTCTACCATGTTCAACATCAAGACTTTTTTAATCACATGGATAGATTCGTATCATTGCGGGTTCAGCTTGAACAACCTGGGGAGTCATGTTTTACCCAGGTTGTGATGGATATTGTTTTGAGTCATATTACACAGATCCACATTTGTATTGGTTGTGGCTGTGTTATCATCTTATCATGGATCTACGCTTGTGTCTAGTAGCCATGATTATGTTCAGTCAATCATTACTACCATGGATCTGCAATGTATTGGTCGGAATCTATGTTGTACATCATATGAGACTATGTACTTAGAGTCAGTTGTACTGCAGCAGTGTCCTTCGTCTGATGAGCCATTGCCATTCCTTCTGTCAAAGCATTTCACCTATCCAATTTCAAACAACTTCATACTTTGGGGGGAATTCTGTTACACCTAAATCTTACCATCATGAGACTCAGTGTAAAAATCCCTAAATTTTCCTTGAATAAGTCATTAACTTGGATGAGAATCAAACTTTTTTATACTAGGTTTTGAGGGGTCATCGCAGGTTGTCCTCATGCAACCTGCAACGTCGCAGGTTGTCCTCTTACAGACTGCGACGATGTCAATTAATGGACTAAAATAGCTTCTTCGAGCCCATTCTCGAAGCTAGCTGATGTGTATCCCTATCCCTAGCCTTTGCGGAAGCTGGCATTCGGTTCCTAACCTCTTGTAAGGATCTCCTATCTCTCTCCTACCATATCTCAACCTATCATATCCACTTAGTCCTATATAAGTGAAGCTCACTCCCATCCTAAGGGGGGGAGTCTATAGTATCTAATTGCTGGTGAAATTAACTTAGGAGAGATCTCTACTCATCCTTGAGAGAGCCATCATCCCTTTGCAGGTTTTGGCATTGGCTTGATCAGAGAAGGATTGCTACGTTAAGTCATTGGTTGTAATATCTTCATCCTATGTATTTCCCTTTTAATACAGTAATATAAGTGCTTTCAACCAATCTCATTGTGTTAATGATATCTTGTGTAGTTTGCTTACTTAACTTCTTACTTAGATATATTATTGTGTAGATGCTATTTTATTGTTTTTATTGTTGTGTTGTCTTGACAGGTCTCTCAGCCCAAATCTGAAGGCTATCAAGCTTTGGAGCAACATTCAAGGAGAAAGGATCGACGATTCAAAGGGTAAGAGCATCTAGTTCCTTGATCTCTAATTAGATCTAGGAGAGTTATTTATGTTCTATCTCTATTTTTTCTAGACTCATGTTGAGATAGGGAGATCAGGCCTCAAGTCCACTCTTGGTAGATTGTCCTTCAAACAAGAGGGGTTTTTTATCATTTCTCATTTTTCAAATTGGAGAGCATAGCCTATCCATGCAAGTTGAATGTTTATTCTTCTTGCCTTAGTACCAATTTCGAGGGTGCAATATTCCCATCCTAATTGGAAATTGTAGAGGCCATTCAGACCTTTCATTGTATATGCATGAAGTCATTTGTTACGGGTTGAATCTAAAGGGCTGCTCGTGACCATTTCTTCTTCAACTTGTTCCCATGTCTCTCTCACCTTTCTCTTCGTATTCTTGCTCTTGGAGGAAGGGTGCACATGGTGAGATGCTCATCTCTTTGGGGAATTAAAAGAGGCCCAATTTATTTGCAATATTATGTATACACTCTTTATTTGATTCCCATATGAACCTCAAATCGAAACTCCACGTGAAACTATGTAAAAATGCCAAACTATGTATGAATGGTGCCATTTTCCCCTATATCTTGTTGTAAGAGCTTGAAGTTGTTTGGTATCGAATTGTTTCAGTCAATATCTATGATTATATTTCTATATGGAGATCCATTAATGCATGGAATAAGCTTCATATGCATTATACAAGTCCTTGGAACATTTCTCTCAAATTTCATAGCAAGTTATAGAATTTTTTTATCATTTCCCCCTATGTGAAGACATGTCTACAAATATCTGATTTATGGGAGTTGTAGAAACCTTTAGGAACTAATTAATGATGCATTTGGGTGCCCATTGAATTCATATAAATAATACATGTATCTATACTGAAATTTGGTATGTTCGTACTGGATTTGGGAATCCATTAGTGACCTCTACCCTTGGGGGTTTGAACCCCGAAATCACTAGGAACATTCCCCAATTTCTCCTGAATTTAAATGAATGTTGCAGAAGTCTTTTGAGAGTGTAAAAGAACCCATAAGCTTCATTTTTATGTCCTAATACCCTTCAAACATCTTCATACCCAATTCGAAATCCTTAGGATTCATTTGGAAGCATTTGAGTCACCACTAGTCCAAGGTTTGAATTGACTAAAAATTACAATTTTTCCAATTTATTAAAAAGGGACACTACAAGTGGTATTAGAGAATGGTTCTTGCACCTGATTTGGGTGACAATTTATGAGTTCTATAAGGAATCTCCCACCTTTAGAAACCGAAACTGAAAGTACCTTTGGTGAAGAGGAAGAAGCAGGAGAAGAGGTGCACTCTGTTGAAACTATGGCTAAGGATGAGAAAGGGACCTCAGATATAGAAGCGAAAGAGGAGTTTAGGAAATTAATGAAACCATTTTTTAAATACATGACAAGGAAGATAATGCAAGGGTTCGAATTGATGGCTAGTCAAATTGGAAGCAAACTGGAATTAGGAGGCAACAGTAGTTCTCCTTTCGAGGAAAAGAAGGCATTTGGTGAAAACATCTTCTCAAAGACAGGGCCTCACAATTGACCCAATGAATTTCAGAGCTCAGCAAGATCTACCACACCTAATTTTATTGATCCCAAAGAGTATTCTAACATCCATCCAATATGGAATGCATGAAGTTCTAGCATAATGGCAGCAGTTGAGTGAAGATTGTAGAAGGACCTTACCATTTGATCAATTCTTTATTGTCTAAAACAAGCTCAAAATGAGAGGAGGTAATAGAACTCCTTTTCAAAATAAAGAATTGAATTATTCCATAGGTAAAATGCCCCTTCCTACCTTTGATGGCTCATCTCAAAGTTCTGCAAATACTTGGATACAAAAGTTAGATGTATATTTTCAGCTCAATCCAATGGTTGAAGAGGATGCTCTAAAAATGGTTATTTTGAATCTTGAGGGAGAAGCCAATGATTGGTGGTTCCATGGAATTAAAAATTTGGGACATGATCAGGTTACAACATATCAAGAATTTTTTAACAGGTTATTGGAAATATTTGATCAAAAATACCCTGAAATGCCTTTCAAGGAACTAGCACAGTTGAAGCAAATTGGAACCCCTCATGAGTACATGTTGGAATTTAAAAAACTATCAGTTAAGGTGGCTGATATATCTATGGTTCGATTAGTATTTCTCTTTACTGAAGATTTGGATGAACCTTTGAAGGGTTTAGTTAAATCCCACAAACCTACTTCATTGAAAGATACCATGAACTTGGAAAGAGATCTGCGAAATGTGCTACCCAAGGCAAGGTATCCCCCCAAGCCCAACTTTCCTTCCAAGTTCATATTTGACAAGAAGCCATGGCAAAAAGATGCATTTGGAAAGGACAAGAAAGAGGGACCAAGAAAGGAAGAACTCAGAAGAAAGAAACTATGTTACACATGCTTCCAACCATGGGTACCAGGGCATAAATGTGATAAGGGGAAAGCACAATTCATTGAAGTGTTTTATGATGAGGAAGGTGAAGGGTACATGAAGGAAGAAGAACATATTTCATCCCAAGAAGAGGGATATTACATAGCAGAATAATATCATCCATCACCTGAAAAAGGGATAATGGCAGAGCTTTCAGGAGTGGCTCATTTTCACACCATTCGATGCAAGGGAGTGGTACAAAGGCAAAGAGTTTCGGTATTGGTAGATGGAGGATAAACTCATAACTTCATTGATGTAGCCTTAGTGGAGAGGAGAAATTTACCTACTGAATCATTCGAAGGGTTCACAGTCATAATTCCAAGTGACAATTCTATGGAATGCAAAACATGGATTCCAAAGCTACAACTCACCATAGGAAATTACACATTTTCTGATAGCTTTTATGTGGTGGATGTTGCTGATACAAATGTGGTCTTGGGAGTGAAATGGTTGTACTTTATAGGGGAAGATACAGTGAACTACTAAATACCTGAAATGAAATTCAAAGATTCGGAAGGAAAACAAAGGGTAGTGAGAGGAATGCACACCTATCTGAATCAAGTGGTGTCTTCACACAGTATGAGTTCCATATTGAGGCATGGGGATATTGAATGGGATGTTGAATGTTTCATCACTTCCACCAATCCAAACATAAATATTACAGAACATCCAAGGGAGATAAGGAAACTACTACACAAATATGAAAGGGTTTTTGGAGACCTTCCTCCTGGAAGGCCACCTAACAGAGGAGCTGAGCACCCCATTGTTTTGGAGGTGGGTACTTCACCTATACAAATACCACCATATAGACACCCAAAAAGGTTCAAAGATGATATTGAGAAGGATATTCAAGAGCTCTTGGGATTGGGACTCATTAGACCAATCTCAAGTCCCTATGCTTCTTCAGTTGTTTTGGTGAAGAAAAAGGATGGAACCCTAAGGATGTGCATTGATTTTAGAGCTCTAAACAAGAAGACAATAAAGAATAGATATCCCATCCCTAGAATAGATCAGCTCATGGATGATTTATTTGGAGCAAAGTTCTTCTCCAAAATTGATCTTATATTTGGTTACCATCATATTCGAATGAAGGAGGAGGATGTGTAGAAAACTACTTTCAGATGTCACTATGGTCATTTCGAATTTCTTGTCATGCCTTTTGGTTTGACCAATGCTCCGTAAGTTTGTTTTGGTTTTCTTTAATGATATTTTGATTTACAGTAAGACATGGGAGGAACATTTGCACCATTTAGAAGTTGTATTGAAAATATTGCATGAACAATCTTTGTTTGTTGCGTTGTCTAAGTGTTGGCACGGTGTTAGAGCGCATAAAGTGCAGAACCCCAAATAGCGTAAGGGCCATCGACAAAGGAAAAAGGACCATTCACGAAAGATAAGAAGCCAACAGAAGCGCAAGTTTTGGTCTAAGTTAGTTAGAATGGGTCGGTTGGACCATTTTGTAATAACCATAGTTTTCTATAAATAGAACCACAATTGTAAGCCTAAGGACATCTGGCATCTTGGATATATTTGATCCGCATATTTGTCTTTAGCAGCATAGGGAGATCAGTCGATCAAGTCTAATGTATTTTGTCTTCCTTCGGCAAGTTTTGCTCTGAGTATATGGATTCGCGTTAAGTCACTTGGAACTTTTTTTTGCGAAGTTTATACCGCAGTCCGTGAGATGAGTTATTGCATGAGGATGTTTGGTTATGTCTCAATTCTTTGTTTTCTATTTGTGTCTCCATGTTATGAATGATGAATGATATCTTAATGATGTGATGCATCTAAGGTTTTGTTTCTCTGTCGATTGATCAATAATGTTAGTTGATGCAAATGCCGAGTACACATGTGAATTGTTAGTATAATGTGAACACAAATCTATGGTTTCTGTAGTGACTGCGCGATAGTATATGCATGTCCTCTCCCTACTGTGGAAACTTGGTTCCTGCATATCCCTTTAGACATCTCGGGTGAGACCTCACTCGCTTTGCAGGTGTTGATGGAAAGGGTAAAACCTTTATGGGTCGATGCTTAAAGGTGTCTGGTCGAGGTTTGTTGATAGCAGTACGAAGTGAACCCCTGTAGACAGATCTATGTCAACACTAAGTGTGAATTTGGGTTGAAAGAAGTTTTGTATCTTGGGCACATCATTGGGAAAGATGGAGTAAAGGTGCACTTGGAGAAAATAAAGGTTATTCTTGAATGGACATCACCCAAGAACATCATTGAATTGAGAGGCTTCATTGGGATATGCACTTACTATAGGAAGTTTGTGAAGAGGTTTTCCAAATTAACTACTCCCCTTACTGATTTGACCAAGAAGGATGCTTTCAAATGGGATGAAGAGGCTGAAAAGGATTTCCAAAGAATGAAAGAGGTAATGAGTAGTTGTCCAGTACTTGCATTACCAGATTTTTCTAAACCATTTGTTTTGGAATGTGATGCATCAAGGGAAGGAATAGGGGTGGTCCTAAAGCAAAATCAACATCCCATAGATTTTGAGAGCAGAAAATTGCAGCCACATGAGAATCTCTACTACATATATGACAAAGAAATGTCAGCCATCATGCATGCCTTGGCCAATTTTAGACAATATCTGGTGGGGAACAAGTTTGTGGTCAAAACTGATCATAACAGTTTAAAGCATTTCCTCACACAAAAGGATCTCAGTGAAAGGAAACAAAAATGGGTAAGTAAGGTCCAAGATTTTGATTTTGACATTGAATATGTAAAAGGGAAGAATAATATTGTAGCAGATGCATTGTCTAGGAGACCTTCATTTTCCTTTATGGACATTTCGAAAGATTGGAAAGATATGCTAATAGTAGAGTATGTCAAAGATAGTTTTGCTTGTGATGTGTTAGATGGGGTCAAAGGATATGATAGATACAAGATATTGAATGGCCTAATCTACTATAAGGACCGAATATACTTGGTTCATGGTTCGAACCTAAATCACAATATCTTGAAGGAATCTCATGATTCTCCTTTAGTAGGCCATCCTGGTTTCTTTAAAACATATAGGAAATTAAGACAAAGGCTCTCTTGGAAAGGGATGAAGGAAGATGTTCTAAATTATGTGAATGAATGCAATATATGTCAGCAAAAAAAATTTGAACACACCCATACGGCTGGTCTATTGCAACCATTGCCCATTCTAGAACAAAAATGGGAAAGCATCTCAATGGATTTCAACACATGTTTTCTCAAGGCTTTGGGTAAGGATTGTATTTATCTTGCCGTGGATAGACTCACCAAATGTTCGCATTTATTTTCTATTACATCATATTTTACTGCTGCACAAGTGACTAATCTATTCTTTATAGATATTTTCAGATTGCATGGACTTCCCAAAAACATTGTGAGTGACAGGGATAGCAGATTTATGAGTGCTTTTTGGCAAGAAATATTCAAGTTGGTGGGCACTAAATTGACTCCTAGAACAAGCTATAATTCTCAAACTGATGACCAAATAGAAAGGGTGAACCAATGGTTGGAGGGGTACTTGAGGAACTATGTTGTTGAGCAGCAGAAAGCATGGGTTAAATGGCTACACTTGGGTGAGTTTTGCTACAATACTACTTTCCATATGTCCATTTCCATGTCTCCTTTCAAATCACTTTATGTTTATGAATAACTCATCTTTCTTGATCACATTTTTGGTGATAGTAGAGCCCCAAAAGAAAAGGTTTGGGTTGAAGAAATTCAAGATATTTTGAAGCTTCTAAAAGACAGTTTGCAGGTTGCCCAAAATCAACAAAAACAGTATGTGGATCAACATAGGGAGGAAATAACTTTTCAAGTGAATGATTTGGTTTATTTGAGTTTGCATCCATATAAGAAAACCTCCTTAAAATGGAAAGGATTAGAAAATATTAAACCAAGGTATTATGGTCCATACAAGATAGTTCGAAAAGTTGGGGAGGTAGCTTATGAGTTAGAACTTCCAAAAGGTAGCAAAATCCACAATGTATTTCATGTTTCATTCCTTAAGAAGGCTATTGGTCAGAAAATTTCTATTTCAGAAACACTCCCTCCATTAGATGATGAAGGACAACTCAAAAAATAAAAATAAAAATAAAAATAAAATAAAATAAAATAAATAAAATAAAATAAAAATAAAAATAAAAATAAAAATAAAAATAAAATAAAATAAAATAAATAAAATAAAATAAAATAAAATAAAAATAAAAAAAATAAAAAAATAAAAATAAAAATAAAAAAAATTGAAGACAAGAGAAAGGAAATTGAGGATCGGAACCATAAGAGAATATTTGGTATAATGGAAAGATTTTCCAAGTGAGGATGCCACATGGGAAGAGGAAAAAATTTTGCAGCATACCAATTTGGAATTGCTTGAGGGAAATCAAACTTTGGTGGGGAGGACTGTAATGTCCCCATCCAAATAAATCACTAGAAGGGAAAATTCCACCAATCTACTAGTTCCCTAGGTTGGGGTGGATGTTCGGATATCCACATCATCCTTTTCAGGATCTTGCATGCAATTAGGGTTTGCATGCAAAATCTAGGGTTTGCATGCACTTGCATGCATCCCAGTCACCAGTTTGATGCCTCCAGCACCTTAGCCACCTCATTCTAGCACCCGGGAGCCACTTACTACAGATTTTTAGCCCTCCTAGGATGAAAGGCGCCCACTTCTCACCTACTTCCAGAGAAGGGCGCACTTGTTCACCTACCACTGCAGTTCCACTTCAGTTACATTCAATTAGCTCCGATTCTCCCTGATTTGAGGCTAGTTTCACTCTCGACTGACTGTTTCACTTCTGTTGGACATCCAGTTTGACTAGATGACTTGTCCTAACTTCAGTTAGTCTCCCATGCGCCCCCCATTGAGCCTCCTTCCCTTAATCAGTGCTACACACTTCAGTTACACATGACACACTCAGTTAGACTCAGATTGACACCTGGATGACTGGTTCTTGTGCATTGATGACCACCACCGATTGATGATGAGGACTCCTAGTTGGAGTCAAGCTACTCCATTCAATGATTTGAATGGCGTACTTAGTCAATTCGAATTGCTCATTGACAGAGATTGTATTCTATTGTAATTCATTCACCCTTTCTGGGATATTGAGCAATGCTGCATGTTTTGCACAGTTTTACACCATATTTTCTATATTCATCTGTTGCGATTGATTTACTTGTTCATTAGATCTGCTATGACTAATTTTACATGGTATCAGAGCCATTGCAGGGACAAGATCTCTTTTCTACAGGTGTTTGTACAAGAAGATTTGACTGAATTGCTCAAATTGCAAAAAGTTTTGGCATGAGATATCTCAAGGGCATTCGCTCCTGTGCATGCAAAGCTTAAAAATACTTCCAATACCACTCCAGAAGCTTGAGTTTCCACATAATTCCTGGATCTGATACATTGGACCCATTCAACATTGTTTGATCTCCAATCCCAGGTGTGATGCAACTCTAAAAGGGTGGATTGTTCGACCTTACGGTTCTTGGTTTGATTGTGATTTGTAGGTTATCAAGCTCCTCTTTTGCATTCGCTACACTGTGCATGCAAACTCCTCTTTTGCATTCGCTACACTCTGCATGCAAGCTCATCTACATCAGTTTGACTCGCTCCTAGCAATGGAATACTCTTCTTCAAAGCCTATCCTCACCCCATTCAATTATTTTGATTGGAAAGATGATATGGAGATCATATTACGTTCAAAAGGTTACTACCGAGTCACTCTTGGTCTTGAATTGGAGCCAAACAATGTGTCAGATCGAACCAAACACTACAACAAGCTTGATGAAGCTTATGGTCTTCTTTGTCTCTCCATCTCCAAAGATCTTCACTTCCATCTCAGCGGATTGAAGACTCCAAAAGCCATATGGGAGCAACTTGAAACACTATTTGGCAAGCAGGATGAGCTTAGGGCTTTTCAATTAGAGAATGAATTGATTGGCCTTAATCCTGATAATTTCGAGACCATCAATGAATTCTTCACAAAATTCAAGAACTTGAACTTGCAATTGAAGAACAGTGGAGTTATCAAAGAGGATAAACAATTGATCCTCTCCATTCTAAGCAAGCTTGGGAAAGATTATTCGGTATTTGTCTCTACTTTCAATTCCGGTCGGCTAACTACCCCGAATTGGAAGATGCCTACCTTGAATGCCTTCATTACATTCGAATTGCTCATTGACAGAGATTGTATTCTATTGTAATTCATTCACCCTTTCTGGGATATTGAGCAATGCTGCATGTTTTGCACAGTTTTACACCATATTTTCTATATTCATCTGTTGCGATTGATTTACTTGTTCATTAGATCTGCTATGACTAATTTTACATGGTATCAGAGCCATTGCAGGGACAAGATCTCTTTTCTACAGGTGTTTGTACAAGAAGATTTGACTGAATTGCTCAAATTGCAAAAAGTTTTGGCATGAGATATCTCAAGGGCATTCGCTCCTGTGCATGCAAAGCTTAAAAATACTTCCAATACCACTCCAGAAGCTTGAGTTTCCACATAATTCCTGGATCTGATACATTGGACCCATTCAACATTGTTTGATCTCCAATCCCAGGTGTGATGCAACTCTAAAAGGGTGGATTGTTCGACCTTACGGTTCTTGGTTTGATTGTGATTTGTAGGTTATCAAGCTCCTCTTTTGCATTCGCTACACTGTGCATGCAAACTCCTCTTTTGCATTCGCTACACTCTGCATGCAAGCTCATCTACATCAGTTTGACTCGCTCCTAGCAATGGAATACTCTTCTTCAAAGCCTATCCTCACCCCATTCAATTATTTTGATTGGAAAGATGATATGGAGATCATATTACGTTCAAAAGGTTACTACCGAGTCACTCTTGGTCTTGAATTGGAGCCAAACAATGTGTCAGATCGAACCAAACACTACAACAAGCTTGATGAAGCTTATGGTCTTCTTTGTCTCTCCATCTCCAAAGATCTTCACTTCCATCTCAGCGGATTGAAGACTCCAAAAGCCATATGGGAGCAACTTGAAACACTATTTGGCAAGCAGGATGAGCTTAGGGATTTTCAATTAGAGAATGAATTGATTGGCCTTAATCCTGATAATTTCGAGACCATCAATGAATTCTTCACAAAATTCAAGAACTTGAACTTGCAATTGAAGAACAGTGGAGTTATCAAAGAGGATAAACAATTGATCCTCTCCATTCTAAGCAAGCTTGGGAAAGATTATTCGGTATTTGTCTCTACTTTCAATTCCGGTCGGCTAACTACCCCGAATTGGAAGATGCCTACCTTGAATGCCTTCATTACATTCGAATTGCTCATTGACAGAGATTGTATTCTATTGTAATTCATTCACCCTTTCTGGGATATTGAGCAATGCTGCATGTTTTGCACAGTTTTACACCATATTTTCTATATTCATCTGTTGCGATTGATTTACTTGTTCATTAGATCTGCTATGACTAATTTTACATGGTATCAGAGCCATTGCAGGGACAAGATCTCTTTTCTACAGGTGTTTGTACAAGAAGATTTGACTGAATTGCTCAAATTGCAAAAAGTTTTGGCATGAGATATCTCAAGGGCATTCGCTCCTGTGCATGCAAAGCTTAAAAATACTTCCAATACCACTCCAGAAGCTTGAGTTTCCACATAATTCCTGGATCTGATACATTGGACCCATTCAACATTGTTTGATCTCCAATCCCAGGTGTGATGCAACTCTAAAAGGGTGGATTGTTCGACCTTACGGTTCTTGGTTTGATTGTGATTTGTAGGTTATCAAGCTCCTCTTTTGCATTCGCTACACTGTGCATGCAAACTCCTCTTTTGCATTCGCTACACTCTGCATGCAAGCTCATCTACATCAGTTTGACTCGCTCCTAGCAATGGAATACTCTTCTTCAAAGCCTATCCTCACCCCATTCAATTATTTTGATTGGAAAGATGATATGGAGATCATATTACGTTCAAAAGGTTACTACCGAGTCACTCTTGGTCTTGAATTGGAGCCAAACAATGTGTCAGATCGAACCAAACACTACAACAAGCTTGATGAAGCTTATGGTCTTCTTTGTCTCTCCATCTCCAAAGATCTTCACTTCCATCTCAGCGGATTGAAGACTCCAAAAGCCATATGGGAGCAACTTGAAACACTATTTGGCAAGCAGGATGAGCTTAGGGCTTTTCAATTAGAGAATGAATTGATTGGCCTTAATCCTGATAATTTCGAGACCATCAATGAATTCTTCACAAAATTCAAGAACTTGAACTTGCAATTGAAGAACAGTGGAGTTATCAAAGAGGATAAACAATTGATCCTCTCCATTCTAAGCAAGCTTGGGAAAGATTATTCGGTATTTGTCTCTACTTTCAATTCCGGTCGGCTAACTACCCCGAATTGGAAGATGCCTACCTTGAATGCCTTCATTACATTCGAATTGCTCATTGACAGAGATTGTATTCTATTGTAATTCATTCACCCTTTCTGGGATATTGAGCAATGCTGCATGTTTTGCACAGTTTTACACCATATTTTCTATATTCATCTGTTGCGATTGATTTACTTGTTCATTAGATCTGCTATGACTAATTTTACATGGTATCAGAGCCATTGCAGGGACAAGATCTCTTTTCTACAGGTGTTTGTACAAGAAGATTTGACTGAATTGCTCAAATTGCAAAAAGTTTTGGCATGATATATCTCAAGGGCATTCGCTCCTGTGCATGCAAAGCTTAAAAATACTTCCAATACCACTCCAGAAGCTTGAGTTTCCACATAATTCCTGGATCTGATACATTGGACCCATTCAACATTGTTTGATCTCCAATCCCAGGTGTGATGCAACTCTAAAAGGGTGGATTGTTCGACCTTACGGTTCTTGGTTTGATTGTGATTTGTAGGTTATCAAGCTCCTCTTTTGCATTTGCTACACTGTGCATGCAAACTCCTCTTTTGCATTCGCTACACTCTGCATGCAAGCTCATCTACATCAGTTTGACTCGCTCCTAGCAATGGAATACTCTTCTTCAAAGCCTATCCTCACCCCATTCAATTATTTTGATTGGAAAGATGATATGGAGATCATATTACGTTCAAAAGGTTACTACCGAGTCACTCTTGGTCTTGAATTGGAGCCAAACAATGTGTCAGATCGAACCAAACACTACAACAAGCTTGATGAAGCTTATGGTCTTCTTTGTCTCTCCATCTCCAAAGATCTTCACTTCCATCTCAGCGGATTGAAGACTCCAAAATCCATATGGGAGCAACTTGAAACACTATTTGGCAAGCAGGATGAGCTTAGGGCTTTTCAATTAGAGAATGAATTGATTGGCCTTAATCCTGATAATTTCGAGACCATCAATGAATTCTTCACAAAATTCAAGAACTTAAACTTGCAATTGAAGAACAGTGGAGTTATCAAAGAGGATAAACAATTGATCCTCTCCATTCTAAGCAAGCTTGGGAAAGATTATTCGGTATTTGTCTCTACTTTCAATTCCGGTCGGCTAACTACCCCGAATTGGAAGATTCCTACCTTGAATGCCTTCATTGAGTCTGTCACAAAAGAGCATGACAAGTTGATTCAAATGGGGTCCATAAGCTCCAAAGATTCATCCCTATATGTTCAAGGACCCAAGATCTCGAATGGTAAAGGAAAGCAAAAGAAGGAGAAGCCCAAATTCGAGCCTCACAAGCAAAAAGACAAAGGCAAACAAACGGATGCACCATCCAGTTCGAAGTTCAAGCAAAAGGGCAAAGAAGGTAACCAAAAATCTAAATGTACTTATTGTAATCGTGGCTTTCATCCCGAAAGTTCATGTATGAAGAAGACTATAGATCAAATGGCCCTCCTTTTGGAAAAGAACAACATAACTCTTCCCGACGGTGCAAGGAAGAAGGATAGGAATGATGATCATGAAAGAGGACAAGCACTCATGGCAACGGTTTCGAAGCCCACTACTCTCTTGATAGATTCGGGTGCATCAAATCATATGGCTGCAAATATTGATTCTTTTTCCTCATTCGATCCAAACAGCTCCATCCCCATCCATTTGGGAGATGACTCAAAAATTTCTTCAAAGGGCAAAGGTACGATTCATGTAGAACATGGAAGCTTTCAGAATGTTCTCTATGTGCTTTCCTTGGCTTCAAATCTCCTTTCTGTGTATCAAATGACACACACTGGTGAACCAAAGCAAGTTACATTCAGCCCTAGTACAGTTGAAATTTCTGATATCAAAAGTGGAAGACTAGTTGCAGTCGGAAAGGCAAATCACACTGCAAAATGCTATGAGTTTTCACACTTTATTCCTCTTGCAAAGCCCACTGCTCTTCTCACACATGGTAATGAGGTTAGTAGGCTTTGGCATGAAATATTTGGACATCTTAATTATAAGTATTTGCTGCTGCTATCAAACAAATCCATGGTAGATGGCCTTCCACAACTCAGTTCCTCGAAGGGAATATGCACCGGTTGCATCATTGGGAAGCACCCCGAGCACAGATTCGACCGCGGCAAAGCTAGCAGAGCTTCTACTATTTTGGGATTGATCCATTTTGATATCAGTGGTCCGCTGCCCCATATGTCATTAAATGGTTCAAGGTATGTTTTGACATTTATTGATGATTTTTTCCGCTTTACATGGGTATTCTTTCTAAAAAACAAGTCAGAAGTGCTTGGAAAATTCAAGGATTTTAAGGCTTCTGTTGAGACCACCACTGAGAGCAAGATCAAAGCTCTTAGATCTGATAATGGTGGGGAATATATCAAGTCCGAGTTGTTTCAACTTTGTTCCCAAAGCGGAATTCAGATCCAACATACAGTTCCCTACACACCCCAGCAGAACGGTGTAGCGGAAAGGAAAAATCGGTCACTGAAAGAGATAGCTACATGCATGATTGAATCAAAAGGTTTGGCTGCAAATCTTTGGGATGAAGCAATCAATGTTGCTGCATATATACAGAACCGTGTTCCACATTCATCCGTGAAAGGTATGACTCCTTTTGAAGCATTCTTTGGTCACAAACCGGATGTGTCAAATTTGAGAGTTTTTGGCTCTACTGCATGGGCTAGAATTCCTTCTGAGAAGAGACGAGCTTTGGATCCACAAAGTACCGAGTGAATACTGATAGGATATGGGGAAGAATCAAAAGCATATAAACTCATGGATATCATATCTAAAAAGATATTCATAGAGCGCAGTGTGCAATTTGAAGAACCGCTTCAAGAATTGCAACTAGTCGAGGAAAAGACTGTCGATTCACCGCCTTCACCAGAAGAAGATCTGTGCAGCGATAATGAAGGTATGAGTTCTGATATTTCTGATATTTCAGCAGAATATGATGATCATGACATATCAGGTTCGGAATCCGACCATTATGATCCTCCTCAGTTACCAAAGTGGGCCCAAAACACTCTCCAATCTGCTGGTTCGAACCTTGGAAATCCTGTTGATCCGAGACGAACAAAAGCAGACTTTCAAAGAGCAGGGATGGCACTATCTATTGCTGATCCATTAATTCCTGAGATTTGTTATTTGATGGCTGGTTCAGATCCCACATCATACTATTCTGCTCACCGAGATCCGAGATGGCAAAGTGCCATGGATGAAGAGTACAATTCTCTTCAAAAGAACAACACATGGGAGCTAGTTTCTCTTCCACCTGGAAGAAAATTAGTGAAGTGTAAATGGGTCTACTGCACGAAAGTTGCTGCTGATGGCTCTATCAGCAAATACAAAGCAAGGTTGGTGGCAAAAGGTTTCTCCCAAGTCCAAGGAGTGGACTACACTGAGACTTTTGCACCGGTTGCAAAGATGGATTCCATTCGCCTTGTTTTAGTTGTTGCCGCATCCAAGCACTGGTAAGTGCACCACATGGATGTGAAGAGTGCATTTTTACATGGAGACCTTGCTAAAGAGGTATATATGCAGCAGCCAGAGGGCTACACATCAGATCCATCATTAGTTTGCAGATTGAAGAAATCTTTGTACGGGTTAAAACAGGCCCCAAGAGCTTGGTACACAAAGATGGACTCCTTCCTTCTTTCTCAGAATTTCCAAAGATGCAAATCTGATCCGAATGTGTATCTTCAACGAGTTAAAGGTAATTTGTTGGTTATTGTACTTTATGTTGATGATCTTCTCATTACTGGTAGCACACTTACTTCAATAAACAAGCTAAAATCTGCCTTAAATCTAGCTTTTGACATGAGCGATTTGGGCTTGCTGAGTCACTTTTTGGGCTTGGAGATAGCTCAAAATTTTGATGGGATCACTATATATCAGCAAAAATATGCTTCCGACCTATTATTGAAGTTTAATATGGCTGAATGTAAGGCAGCCCCATTCCCATTCCTCTCAGGAATCAGTCTTGAGGAGGGAGATTCTACACCGCTTGCAGATTGCAGTATGTATCGACAGTTGATTGGTTCACTACTTTATTTGACACACTCACGGCCTGATATCTCATATGCCGTGAGTGCCGTGTCAAGATATATGCAGTAGCCACATGAGCTTCATTGGCGAGCAGCCAAGCGGATCTTGCAGTATGTGCAAGGTACGAGACAGTTTGGCATACATTATGTTGCAGATTCTGAGCTAGATTTCATTGGTTTTACTGATTCAAATTGGGCAGGTGATAGCATTGATCGGAAGTCCACTTCCGGTTATGTTTTCATGATTGGTCATGGTGCTATTTGCTGGTCCAGCAAAAATCAAGCAGCCATTGCACTTTCTTCAGCAGAGGCAGAGTATCGAGGGGCAGTCAATGCCTGCATTCAGGCAGTTTGGTTGCAGGGTATTCTTTCCGAGTTTGGTTTTGGTGGCACTACTTTGACTGTCCTATTTTGTGACAATCAATGTGCTATCAAGATCTCCACAGATCCAGTTCAGCGACAGAGGACCAAACACATTGAGATTCATATGCATTACATTCGACAGTTGGTGCATGACCGCACCATCATTCTGCAATATTGCCCTACTGATGAGCAAATTGCAGACATCTTCACCAAGAGCTTCACTAAGAAGAAGTTCTCTTACCTCCGTTTACTGTTGGGGGTGAGTTCCATCATGGTGGAGACAGATTGATTCATTATTATGCTTTAGCTTGAGGGGGGGCTTTCTTCCCACTGGGTTTTCCCTCTTTCCTCACTTAGTTATTTTCAGCATTTTTTGGATTATTGTATTGGGGTGACCTTTGGTCTTAGTTACCAGGGCCCCACATTATTTTTTGCACATCATAGTCTAGCTTGAGGGGGGGTGTTCGGATATCCACATCATCTTTTTCAGGATCTTGCATGCAATTAGGGTTTGCATGCAAAATCTAGGGTTTGCATGCACTTGCATGCATCCCAGTCACCAGTTTGATGCCTCCAACACCTTAGCCACCTCATTCTAGCACCCGGGAGCCACTTACTACAGCGTTTTAGCCCTCCTAGGCTAAAAGGAGCCCACTTCTCACCTACTGCCAGAGAAGGGCGCACTTGTTCACCTACCACTGCAGTTCCACTTCAGTTACATTCAGTTAGCTCCGATTCTCCCTGATTTGAGGCTAGTTTCACTCCCGACTGACTATTTCACTTCCATTGGACCTCCAGTTTGACTAGATGACTTGTTCTGACTTCAGTTAGTCTCCCATGCGCCCCCCACTGAGCCTCCTTCCCTTAATCAGTGCTACACACTTCATTTACACATGACACACTCAGTTAGACTAAGATTGACACATGGATGACTGGTTCTTGTGCATTGATGACCACCACCGATTGATGATGAGGACTCCTAGTTGGAGTCAAGCTACTCCATTCAGTGATTTGAATGGCCTACTTAGTCAATTCAAATTGCTCATTAACAGAGATTGTATTCTATTGTAATTCATTCACCCTTTCTGGGATATTGAGCACTGCTGCATGTTTTGCACAGTTTTACACCATATTTTCTATATTCATCTGTTGTGATTGATTTACTTGTTCATTAGATCTGCTGTGACTAATTTTACAGTGGAAACATCTAAATTTAGAATAAGGGAGCTATAAAACCCCAAATGGACATTATCTTGAAAAAATATATATTAAAAGGGAATAAATAAATATTTATAATAGGAAAATAAGGTGGCACTTAGTCATGAGGGAACATTGGTGGTGTGGGACCTACACAAAGCAAGATTCTCCATGCCACATGGAATCCTACTCTCACCCATTTGAATCCAAGGTGGAGTCTAATGTTATTGGGGGATTTGGAAGGGAATTAATATACTTTGAATGACTCAATGAGGTTCGAATTTGAGTGGAAGAGTAACTCCCATGGAAGAGGAAGAGGCATCTTAGAGGTATTGTGACACTTGGGCTAGATTCCCTAGCTTCTATGACAACAATGATGAAGATGCTATGACACTTATGACAAGGATCGGACCTAATTGCTAACATATGACCTATATGAGCTATCAGGGCTAAAAATATCCTCCAAGATGGCACACAAGGGAGTTATGGTAGTGAATATTCTTCCCATTCGAATTTTTGGAAGAGGGAGGCTAGGAATTGTTGGACAAGTGGCACTCATTGGAATCTCTCCCCAACTCGAGTTGGAATGAAGCTCTTGGAGGGAATTCGAGCCATGGAGGACTTGTAAGGATAATAAAAGACAAGAAAAAATAAGGAGAGGGGATTTTGATCATTTCTCATTTTGCAAATTGGAGAACATATCTTGTCCATGCAAGTTGAATGTTTATTCTTCTTGCCTTAGTACCAATTTCGAGGGTGAAAGATTCCCATCCTAATTGGAAATTGTAGAGGAAATTAAGACCTTTCATTGGAGCTGCATGAATTATTTTGTTACATGTTGAAGCTACATGGATGCTCGTGACCATTTCTTCTTCAACTTGTTCCCACATCTCTCTCACCTTTCTCTTCATATTTGTGCTCTTGGAGGAAGGGCGCACATGGTGAGATGTTGATCTATTTGGGGAAGTCCAAGGGTCCCAATTTATTAGTAATATGATTTATCCACTCTTTATTTTATGCTCAGATGAACCTTAGATCTAAAATCCAAGTGAAACTATGTAAAAATGCCAAACTATGTATGAATGGTGCCATTTTCCCCTATATCTTGTTGTAAGAGCTTGAAGTTGTTTGGTATAGAATTGTTTCAGTCAATATCTATGATTTTATTGTTGTATGGAGATATATTAATGTACTAAAGAATATTCATATACATTATACAACTCCTTGGAACATTTCTCTCAAAATTCGTAACAAGTTATAGCGTTTTTCTATCATTTCCCCCTATGTGAAGACATGTCTACAAACCTATGATTTATGGGAGTTGCAGCAGCCTTTAGGAACTGATTAATGATGCATTTTGGTTCCCATTGAATTAATATAACTAATACATGTATCTATACTTAATTTTGGGAGGTTCGTACTTCATTTGGGAAGCCATTAGTGGCATCTACCCTTGGGGGTTTGAACCTCGAAATTACTAGTAAAATTCCCCAATTTATCTTGAATTTAAATGAATGTTGCAGAAGTATTTTGAGAGTGTACAAACACCCATCATATTCATTTTTCTATCCTAATACCCTTCAAACACCTTCAGACCCAATTCGAAATCCTTACGATCCATTTGGAAGCATTTGAGTCACCACTAGTCCAAGGTTCGAATTGACCAAAAATTGCAATTTTTCCAATTTATTAAAAAGGGACACTACATGACGGCACATATCTCTAGCCTAAAAAAATATTTCCAAAATTTTCAACTCGAGAAAGTGCTTTGATACCAAATTTTATGTATCTTAATTGCAAAATAGGAAACTCAAAGAAGAAATAATAGAATAAAAAAATATTTTAGAATGAAGAGAGATAGAATTACCACAACAATAGGAAATTATAGATAACCAAATATCATAAAATAAATCATTGTATCCATGAAAGCAATGTTCACTTGCCTCTTCTAGGGGAAACCTTCAAATCAAGCCAAACTCCAATTAAAAAATAATTCACAAGACATCTCATTACATTGCTTCTACTTCTTTATATAGCTATATCTAACCTCGTAGGCAATTTCTATAGAAGAAACTTTTTAGTAGGTGGAACCTTCTAGATTCTTACTAGAGAACGAATGTTCAATAGGTGGAACCTTCTATTAGTCTTTCTTACAAATAATTTTTTTTCATACTACTTCTTGTTGGAACATAATTCATATCTAGACCTTGGTTAATAATCCTTGCGTAAGGTACCGAGTATTTAATGTAATTTGTTCAATCGTTTGGCTTCATAGTGCCTAGTCTAGGGGGTTTGTCCATGTATTAGACTAGTGGTTTGTCATAATAGCTAATTTTTTCCACAAGTACGCACTATTTCCTTAATCTAGGGATTCAAAAGCACCCAATTTAATGCTTTAATGAGGGAGGCACACCACCTCCCAGTTTTATGGGATAAGGTTGGACCAAGGGCGCCAATGCACTAGAATTGGTCAAATTGCTCATTAATGGCCACTACCAAATCCCTAAACCACCTAATTCACCCTCATAATGATTCCATCCACATTAATTGACTATCCTAACGTCCTCATGGTCCTCATAGATTCATTGGACCTCATTATGGCCCAATACAAGAGTCACACTTGGCACAATGTCATATATTGGGGGAATTACTCCACTAAGCCTAGCATTAATATGAGCTACTCAACTGCCTCCTAAGGCTCATGAATTTCTCTCTTGAGATGTATTATATATTGTACACATATTATTGAATAATAGAATAAGGTGGATTTCATCCCAATTGAGTTATATCTCTTGTGTTTCTTGCTATTCTTATGTCTCTATTTTCTGCTAAATTCTATTGCTAATCTAGTGAGGTTATATTTGCTTCAAGATCCTTAGCTGCAGAATTTCTTGCATGGAATCAAGGCCATATAAATTTGACATGGTATAAGAGCTTAGGGAACTTAGTATAATTTATCCTCCATACAGATCTTCGGAGTGTTGTTTTGCAGGTACAACTTCTACATGGATTCAAAAGCAGGTCCTCTTCTTGCTCCATTCACATGCTATTCAGAGTGGAAATTGAAGTTGGTTTCATCTCTAAATAGACAAGGTCTCTATGATATATCTATTGGATCTTTTTAAGATCCAATATCCTATGAAGAGATAAATGATTGGCTAAATGACTGTGACAGAGCATTTGGAGCAATATGTCTAGCAATATCTCCAAGCATGTAAAACCTCATTGATACTGATGAATACCCAAAGGATCTCTAGACCAATTCAGATAGAGATTTTTCCAAGCATGATGAGGAAGATTCTATACATATGGATAATTAACCTATAAAATCCTCACATGATTTACAATATGATGTCTCGGCCTCAAGCATCTCTTCTGAAGTTGTGCAAGTTGAATAAGAAAATATGGCGAAAATTTCGACTCAAGTTCGAAATGGTGAAAGTCTCCTTGCAGCGATTCCTTCTCTTATTGATATAGAAGTTCATGAGAAATATGATTTATCATATTCATGTGTATTTTATCCAATATAATACATTCGAACTCTTGTTGTTTAAGAAGAACTCTCCTTCCATCTTTCATCATTGTTAGGATATCTCATCATTCAGTATGTACTTTGCATGCATCCGCATGCTGCCCAATCATCAGTTTGGTACCTCCAGCACCTAGTCCTTAGTCTTCCAGCACTCGAGAGCTACTTTCCACTCTTTTTTATCCCTCCTATCCAGGGATGCGCCCACTTCTCACCTTCCACTGTAGAAGGGCGCCTTTTCTCACCTACCACTCCAGTTCACTTCAATTAGCCACCTGTCTTGCCTTGATTTAAGGCTAAACTAACTCCTAACTGTTGTTATCACTCCGATGGACCTCCGATGAGACTTGACTACCTATTCAGACTCCAGATTGCTCCTGATGCACCCTCCACTAAGCCTCCATCCCTACATTAGTGCCATTTACCATCAGTTACACTTATTACACTCAGTTAGACTCAGTTTGACACCTATCTGACAGTTACTTGTGCATTGATGACCACCACTGATTGAGATGAGGACTCCTAGTTGGATCCAAGCTATGCCATGCAGTATATTCAAATGACCTCCTTGGCTAATTCGAATTCCTCACTCATTGTGACAGTATTGTATTGTAATTCTACTATTCTGGATTATAGAGCACTGATGCATCTCTCTTGCACAGTTTTTACTCCAAATTGTTTTACATATTTTTGATTGATGTTCTTGTTCAATAGATCTGTTGTGACTAATTTTACATGGTATCATAGCCATTGCAGGGACAAGATCTCTCTCCTATAGGTGTTCCACATGAATAAATGAGTGAATCTGCTCAAAAATACTGAAGATTCGGCATGCAAAACTGCTCATGCATTCGCTAATGCTGAATTTTTCTCTCCAATCCCACTCCAGAAGCCTGAGTTTTCCACAGAATTATTGGATTTGATACATTGGATCTTCAAGATTGCTTGATCTCCAATCCCAGGTGTGATGCAACTCTCAAAGGGTGGATTGTTCGACCTTACTATTCTTGTTTTGATTGTGATTTGCAGGATAATCTTCTACATCAAGTGCATTCGCTACCTTGTGATTTGCAGGTTCTCCTTCATCAATTGCACTCGTTTTCAATGATGGATTCCACTTCTTCAAAGCCTATGCTAACTCCTTTCAATTATTTTGATTGGAAAGATGACATGGATATAATATTGCGCTCAAGAGGGTTCTATAGATTCACCATGGGCCTCGAATTGGAGCCAAACACTCTCATTGAAAATTCAAAATACTTCAATAAGCTTGATGAAGCTTATGGTCTTCTTTGCCTCTCCATCTCCAAGGATCTTCACTTCCATCTCAGCAGATTGAAGTCGCCAAAAGCAATATGGGAGCAACTTGACAAAAAATTTGGCAAGCAGGACGAGCTTAGAGCTTTTCAATTGGAAAATGAATTGATTGCTCTTAGTCCTGAGAATTTCGAGACCATCAATGAGTTTTTCACAAGATTCAAGCACTTGACATTGCAGTTGAAGAACAGTGGTGTTGTGAAAGAGGATAAGTAATTGATCCTCTCCATTCTCACAAAGCTTGGGAAATATTACTCAGTATTTGTCTCTACTTTCAATTCCGGTCGGCTAACTACCCCGAATTGGAAGATGCCTACCTTGAATGCCTTCATTGAGTCCGTTCAAAAGAGCATGACAAGTTGATTCAAATGGGGTCCATAAGCTCCAAATATTCAGCCCTCTTTGCTCAAGGATCCAAGAATTCGAATGGTAAAGGAAAGAGAAGCCCAAATTCGATCCTACCAAGCAAAGAGAGAGAAGCAAACAATCAGATGCACCATCCAGTTCGAGGAACAAGCACAAGGGTAAAGAGGGCAAGGAAAAATTTAAATTTTCATATTGCAACCGTGGATTTCATCCTGAATGTTTATGCATGAAGAAAACAATAGATCAAATGGACCTCCTTTTGAAAAATAACAACATATGTCTTCCCGACGATGCAAGGAAGAAGGATAGAAATGATGATCATGAAAGAGGTCAAGCACTCATGGCAACTGTTTCGAAACCCACCACTCTACTGATAGATTATGGTGCCTCAAATCATATGGCTGCAAATATTGACTTATTTTCTTCATTTGATCCAAATATCTCCATCCCCATCCATTTGGGAGATGACTCAAAAATTTCTTCAAAGGGTAAAGGTACCATCCATGTAGAGCATGGAAGCTTCCGGAATGTTCTCTATGTGCCTTCCTTGGCTTCAAATCTACTTTCTGTGTATAAAATGACACACACTGGTGAACCGAAGCAAGTTACATTCAGCCCTAACAATGTTGAAATTTCTGACATCAAAAGTGGAAGACTTATTGCAGTCGGAAAGGAAAACCACACTGCAAAATACTATGAGTTTTCTCACTTTGTGCCGCTTGAAAGGCCCACTGCTCTCCTCACTCATGGCAACGAGGTTAGTAGGATTTGGAATGAAAGGTTTGGACACCTTAATTACAAGTATTCGATGTTGTTACAACAGAAATCCATGGTTGATGGTCTTCCGCAACTCCGTTCCTCGAAGGGAATTTTCCCCGGTTGCATTGTTGGGAAGCACCCTAAGCACAAGTTCGACCGCGGAAAAGCTAGCAGAGCTTCTACTATTTTGGGTCTCATACATTATAATATCAGTGGTCCTCTGCCCAATATGTCCATGAATGGTTCAAAGTACATTTTGACAGTCATCGACGACTTCTCCCACTTAACTTGGGTATTTTTTCTCAAAAACAAGTCAGAAGTGCTTGGAAAATTCAAGGATTTTAAGGCTTCTGTTGAGACCTCCACTGGGAGAAAGATAAAATCTATTAGATATGATAATCACAGAGAATATATCAAGACTTAGTTTCTGCAAATTTGTGCCGAAAGTGGAATTTAGATCCAACATACAGTTCCCTACACACCCCAGCAGAACGATGTAGCAGAAAGAAAGAATCGGTCACTGAAAGAGATGGCTACCTGCATGCTTGAGTCAAAAGGTTTGGCTGCAAATATTTGGGCTGAAGCCATTAATGTTGCTGCATACATTCAGAACCGAGTTCCACATTCATCTGTGAAAGGTAAAACTCCTTTCGAAGCATTCTTTGGTCGCAAACCGGATGTGTCCAATTTCAGGGTTTTTGGCTCCACTGCATGGGCTAGAATTCCTTCTGAAAAGAGAAAAGATTTGGATCCACAAAGTATTGAATGCATCCTAATAGGATATGGAGAAGAATCAAAAGCATATAAACTCATGAATATCAGATCCAAAAATATATTCATAGAACGAAGTGTGAAGTTTGAAGAACCGCTGCCAGATCTGAAACTAGTCGAGGAAAACACTGTTGATCTGCACCCTCCACAAGAAGAAGATTCAAGGGAATATGAAGAAAGCATTGGATCTGATATCTCTGATATTTTATCAAAATTTTCTGGCCATGACATATCAGGTTCCAAATCCAACCATAATGATCCTCCTGAATTACCAAAGTGGGCTCAAAACACTCTACAATCTGCTACTCCAAACACTGGAAATCCTGTTGATCCAAGGAGAACAAGAGCAGACTTTCAAAGAGCGGGTATGGATCTTTATTTTTATGATCCATTATTATCTGAGAAATTTTATTTGATGATTGGTTCAGATCCCAAATCATACTAGCATGCCCACCGAGATTCACGATGGTAAACCGTCGTGGATGAAGAGTACAGTTCTCTTCAAAAGAACAATACATGGGAGCTAGTTTCTCTTCCACCTGGAAGAAAATTAGTTCAATGCAAGTGGATCTACCGCAAGAAATTTGTTGATGATGGTTCTATCAGCAAATACAAATCTAAGCTGGTGGAAAAAGTTTTCTCCCAAGTCCAAGGAGTGGACTACACTGAGACCTTTGCACCGGTTGCAAAGATGGATTCCATCCACCTAGTTTTGGCCATTTCCGCATCCAAGCACTGGGAAGTGCACCATATGGATGTGAAGAGTGATTTTCTAAATGGAGACCTTGATGAAGAGGTATATATGAAACAACCATAAGGATACATATCAGATCCATCATTATTTTGCAGATTGAAGAAATCTTTGTATGGATTGAAACAGGCCCCAAGAGCTTGGTACGCAAAGATGGACTCCTTCCTTCTTTCTCATAATTTCAAAAGATGCAAATATGATCCTAATGTGTACCTACAGAAAGTTAAAGGTAATTTGTTGATTGTTTTTTTTATATTTTGATTATCTTATCATTACTGGTAGCACTCTCCTTACAATTAACAAGCTAAAAACCGCTTTAAATCTAGCTTTTGATATGAGCGATTTGGGCTTGCTTAAGCAATTTTTGGGCTTGGAGATAGCTCAAAACTTTGATGGGATTACATTATCTTAGCAAAAGTATGCTTCAAACCTTTTACTGAAGTTTAATATGGCAGAATGTAAGGCTGCTCCGTTTCCTTTCCTCTCAGGATTCAGTCTTGAGGAGGGAAATTCCACACCGCTTGTAGATTGCACTATGTATCGACAGTTGATTGGTTCACTACTCTACTTGACACACTCAAGGCCTGATATATCTTATGTCGTGAGTGCTATATCAATGTATATGCAGCATCCCCATGTGCTTCATTGGCGAGCAGCCAAGCATATCTTGTAGTATGTGCAAGGTACGAGACTCTTTGGCATACATTATATTGCAGATTCTGAGCTAGATTTCATTGGTTTTACTGATTCATATTGGGAAGGTGATAGCATAGATCAGAATTCCACTTCCGGATATGTTTTCATGATTGGACATGGGTCTATTTTCTGGTCAAGCAAAAAGCAGGCAGCCATTGCACTTTCTTCAGCAGAGGAAGAGTATCGAGGGGCAGTCAATGCCTGCATTCGGGCAGTTTGGTTGCAGGGTATTCTTTCCGAGTTTGATTTTGGTAGCACTACTTCAACTGTCATATTTTGTGACAATCAAAGTGCTATTAAGATCTCCGCAGATCCATTTCAGCGGCAGAGGACCAAACACATTGAGATTCATATGGACTACATTCGAGAGCTGGTGCATGATCGCACTATCATTCTGCAATATTTCCCTACTGATGAGCAAATTGCAGACAGCTTCACCAAGAGCTTCACTGAGAAGAAGTTCTCTTACCCCCGTTCACTGTTGGGGGTGAGTTCCATCATGGTGGAGACAGATTAGATCCATTTTTATGTTGAGCTTGAGGGGGGGCTTTCTTCCCACTAGGTTTTCCCTCTTTCCTCACTTAGCTTATTTTGAGATTTGACTACCTGTTCAGACTCCAGATTGCTCCTGATGCACCCTCCACTGAGCCTCCATCCCTACATTAATTCCATTTACCATCAGTTACACTTATTACACTCAGTTAGACTCAGTTTGACACATGTCTGACAGTTACTTGTGCATTGATGACTGCCACTGATTGAGATGAGGACTCCTGGTTGGAGCTAAGCTATGCCATGCAGTATATTCGAATGACCTCCTTGGCTAATTCGAATTGCTCACTCATTGTGACAGTATTGTATTGTAATTCTACTATTTTGGATTATAGAGCACTGATGCATCTCTCTTGCACAGTTTTTACTCCAAATTTTTGTACATCTTTGTGATTGATATTCTTGTTCAATAGATCTGATGTGACTAATTTTACAATCATTGTTCTCCAATAATTCTTCAAATGTTGATTTTGAGGATGATAAGCTAGTTGTTTAAGATCCTTTGCATACTTCACTAGCTGATGGTGAAAAATTTGTTGATCTTTTGGATGATTTGAAGGCTGCATCAAGATGTGAGAGATCTGCAAATGCACTCACCAATTCTGATCCAAATATTTCTACCTATTCCTCTATGGTGACTAGCGCATTTCCTCACAATTCTACTAAAGAAGGAGACATTGACATTGTCTTGGAACACATTGAACTCTTGTTCCTCTCATTTGGACCTGATCATACCTATTTTGGATCTAATTTTAGTTCATATTTCAATTCCAAAGATCATTTGGAACTATTGTTCATCATTCTTGGAGCTGCCATAATATTTGTTGGTTCAAAGTTTCAAGAAATTTCAGTTTTGCTTGATGTTGATTTCACCTTTCTTGGTTCAAAGGTTTTGGATCAAGCATATCCAGACTCATTGGGACCTGATTTCGGTATGAAGTTCAATTCTAATGAGCATCCACTTATTCTCTCACATCAGTGTATTGGAGTTGTTCTACATGGATACATTGTCCATCATTCAGTTGTTCATATTCCTAATCTAGTTGAGCAACATCTACTTCTTCCGAAGAAGGTTCCTCCATACATGTAACAAGTTCACACCTACTTGTGTTTTGGAGCAGTTTATTTTTGGTGTATTTCATGTCCATTCTAGAAGGAACTGTGTAATTGTTGTTGTTGGATGCACTGGAGTTGTTCAACATTTTTGGTTGTTGTGGTATCCTTGGTCTTCACTGGTGTGGATGGTTTCTTTTTGGAGGAACACCTTGAATGCATGGCCTTGCACTGCAGAGGTACTCGAATAGGCGATGCTGCACTGAATTTCTATTTTTCTCGTTTCTACTGAGTAGAGGGATAATGGGCAGAGGTTGTGGATGTCTCTGCGATCTGATGTTCTCCTTTAGTGGAAATTGTGAATAGGGAAAATTTCCCAGTGTGGGAGATTATCTTCCTGCCCTGCTTGGTCAGGGTAGGTGAAACTGTCTCTAGTATCCGATAGAGTTGTCCTCCCATAGTGACAATGACACTACGAGGTTGTGATTCATATACAGCATGACGCTTCCACATATATGGTTGTCCTAAAAGAACATCACATACTTCAATTGGGGCCACATCACACAATACCTCATCTTTGAAGGGCTTGATGCCATATGGTAGGCGGCATTGATGACTGACGCGAATCCCTCGTCCTTGGCTCAGACAACCAATGGTGTATTCTTGCGGGTGGTGTTATTGGTAGCTCCAATTTCTTGATAACTTATGTTGAGATCAGGTTCTTTTGGCTGCCGCTATCCACAACAAAGTGCAGGGGAATTCCCTTCACCCACATTTGTGAGTGGAAAAGGCGCCCCTCTGCCTCCGACTCTTCAGGTTCCTCTGGTTGAATCTATGTGGTGGAAACAAAGGAACAAGGTTCTTTATCAATGATCTACTTCCCTTTTTGCGAGGTTGTGAAATTAGGTTTTGAGTCAAAATCAAAACTGGGATCTAATTCTGAAGCCTTGATCTCAGCCACCAATGACTTCTTTAAGCGGCATTTATCAGTGTTGTGTCAGGGGCTTTTGTGGAACTCGCACCACTTCCCAGTGTCCTTCTTTATCTTTTAGTCACCCTTCTTTCTTGTGGTTGGGACTGGTTTTCCTTTCCTTGCCCCATATTCTGTGAGACAGAGTTTCCCTTGCCCTGCTTTCATGCAGGTCCGAAGTCACGCTTGTTCTTTTGCTGAAATTTCTGCTCAATTTTGACATCATATCGATAGGCAGATCCGAGTGAAGAGAATTCCAAGAAATCCATCTCTGTTCGTATGTACCGGTGTAGGCCACTGCGATATTTC
Source organism: Larix kaempferi (assembly GCA_027924585.1). Taxonomy (NCBI): domain Eukaryota; kingdom Viridiplantae; phylum Streptophyta; class Pinopsida; order Pinales; family Pinaceae; genus Larix; species Larix kaempferi. The sequence goes on from BSBM01000136.1 coordinate 7,276,574, forward strand.
AGCACTAGGTGCCGCTCAGAGTCCTTGATACCTAGCTTTGTGCGCAAGGTATGAAATTTGTTGGTGTACTTCGACACCGTTTGGTCCCTCTCTTGACGCAGAATGGTCCATTTTGTGTACTGGTCATCATAGCTTCCCACAGGGTAATATTGTTCCTTAACGACATCTATGAAAGAGGCCCAAGTGGGATCGTAATCAAACAATCCAGACTCGTCTGATGAGTTTTGATCACTGTTGGTTAAAATTAATGATACTTAATTCACCTTGATTTAATTGTCAACCAGGGTACATGAACTTTGAGCTACTACACTATATGTGCAGGCAAGATGGTTTTAATGCTTGGCTGACAGAAATGCTAGTCTACAGCAATTTATAGCCAAAGGTAACTATAGTAATTTTTGAAGCAAACTTGATCTTCTAAAGAAACACTAACTACAGCAATACTTCACAACAATATTGAACTACAGTAGAACAACCTGCTAAGAAATTAAACAAATCCTTGAACTACAGCAATCTCTTAAAGCAATTGACAATCTCTACAGCAATCTTAAGCTATAGTAACTATAGTTTACTTTCAAAACAATCAACCTGCTAAGGAAAGAAATTATCTGCTAAACACATATGCTCAATTGATTTCAATATATCTAAATTCCACTTAGTAACTCTGCCAAGTATAATACTTCAATCCACACAAACACTCCTAGAATCACTGCTGAGATCAAACCTGTTAACTTATTCACAAGCAGTCCATCAAAGGCAGGTCGGTTTACTGCTGCTATACTATTCTTGAGTTTTGTGTATATAAGTGCACATAACAGAATGTTGGAATTTTCAAAATATGATCACCATCGAATAATAGAACTGTTCAGGAAGGTTTCAGAAAATATATATATTATGAAGCTAAGGTTCAACCCTAGAAGACAGCGCTGTAAACTATAATTTTTCTTCATTCAATGCCAAATCTCAACTCCTACTTAGTTATTAACAAACCCTAAATGTTTGATAAATCAATATATCCAAACCCTATACTACTGCAATCTTTGTTAAATCCACATACTGCAAATGCAAATCTATCCTACAGTTTGTGAGCTCAAAAGTCGAAAGAAATGGAGCTATGCTCTAACGTTAATAGTAAGAGGCAATATGAAATGCACTCTGTTCTCCTCAGCAAGTCGATTCCTCAGTAACTGAAATCAAGCTCGTTACCAGTTTGCCAACACTACAATTCACACTGGAAATCAAAAGGGAAATTGAAATACACACCATTTCTCCATCTATTCTACAGTTCTGTGAATTCGATAACAAGAGGGATTATAAATCAATCCTGTAACCATTCGGTTATCACTTCAATACTGGTGGTAAAGGAAAGGTAAAACTTCAATCCACTCCCAATCTCATTGAATTGATTCTATGATGGATCCAATCAAAATTATCACACATGTCATCACTACCTTAACCATTAATAAACAACTCTCATTAAAAACCAAGGAAGATCTTGAATACAGATCACTCGTAAGTCTATTCTCTGCGCTAAATCAAAATGCAAATGCAATTAACTAATAACCTGCAGGTATACATTCTATTTCCACTCACAGATAAGCAAAACCATTACTATTCCATAAAACACTGCCAAAAGAAGAAACCATTACATCTATTACTGTAAAATGCGCAATGCTAGAATACCAGGGGTAGGTGTTGAAGGGGGCCCTGCCCTCAACGCCTTCCAGTCTTAAGTCAAAACTTAAAGGAGATAAATGCTGATTGTATTGATGAATTCAAGTGTTACAATCTTCTCTCAGTATCCTCCTTTCCTTAGGGTTTCCAGTATCATTTTATAATGAAAATACAAAGTGAAATCATCCTTGAAACAAGGATCAATATAGCTAACTACCCTACAGCTATCTCGGCATGTCTGAGCCAAAGATGGGAGTTGAAATCCATATGATACTAAAGCAGGAAAGCAACAGCTCCTCAAACACAGGACATCCACGAAACAGCAGCTGAGGGATCTTCATGAACAACTGAAAGGTGAGGTGAATCCAGGAAAAACGCACCCATTGTGGATCGAATCCCCCAAATCGTTGCATAAATCTTCCTTCAACGCCGAGATAGGTATGAAGTCGGGTAGCAAAAGACCCCTGCATAAAAGAAAAACAAAGCTTATTACTTGACCTTTCATCAAATGAAACCTAAAAGCTTAATCATATGCATAAAACAAGGCAAAGTAATAAACAAGCAATTAAAAATCACTTACCATAGCTTAGCAGTGTTGACCTCCAAAAAGACATAATCAGATACAACAAAACTGATTATTATTTGATTCCATTAAGACTTTAAGCTAGAAAACATTATACTGAATAGTCAAAATAGGGAACCAACATCTCCCCCAGACTGAAGGTCTTGCATGTCCCTATGCAAGAAAGTTTCAGATAGACAAAATTTGAACCTTCAAAGTAGATTATCAATCCTTGGATCCAACTCCAGAGACTGAGGCTGAGGTATTAAATAGGACTTGAACCTGAGGAGGAGATGGGGCAGATTGTTGCTGTATACTAACCAACTGTTCAAACTATTTATCTTTCTTCTTTAACTGTTTTCGAAGACTGGGATTTGTCCCTTTAACCTCATCAACCAAAGTTTGTAGAGACACTATTCTAGCCTTTAAAATGGCATTTTCCTGCTTGATGACCTGATCCAACCTCACATACTCTTGCAGCTTCCTTGTCAATTTAAAATTATTTTGCCTAAAATAATCAATTCCCTATGCTGAAGCCTCCGACTTAGTAGATTTTGAACCTGACTTGGAAAGTGATGCTCTGACAGATTTTAAACTTGACTTTGAAGGGGATGTTTTGGCAGATTTTAGACTTGACTTTGAAGGGGATGTTTTGGCAGATTTTAGACTTGACTTTGAAGGGGATACTGGCAGCAAAGGTTCACTGACATGACTCGACATTGTAGAATAATGAGGAGAACCAGGAGAAGCAGAGTTATCATGGGTAGAGGAAGCATCAGATGATGGCAATTCGACTTGGACAGGTTCTTTACCCTTAGATTCCCTTCTCCCCTCTTTAGCAGCCATGCTGCGAGTAAATCGTCTATTGGGAAAAACAAACAAGTTTTCATGCTCCTTATCTCCCCCAGACCGAGAGCTAACACACTGTCTCTTAGAGATTGGAGACCTCTTAGCATGTAATGGGGCAGGTTTCTTGCAATTGTTAACAGCTGGTTCTTGAGGGCAATCATTTTGAGGAACAGAATTGTTTGCAGAGGAAGCTTTCTCCATTAAATCAGGGATACGAGGCTCACCGGATTCATTCCTCAAGGATGACTGAAGATGAGGGTTAGATAGTTCATACACGAACTGTTCCCATACCCGACCTTGCTTCTTTAATTCAGCTAAAACGAGCATTTTAATAATTCCATGATGGTAAAGACTGTGAGTTGGATGCTCTAGGTTCTTCCTAACTTGTGAAGCCATTTTACTCAAACTCTTCCAAAAATAAAATGGAAAATTCAGAAGCTTACCAAACTCGAAGTGAGCTAGAAGGCGAAAATGGCAGGCTTTATAAGTGGAGAATCGGCCTTCACAGGTAATCAACTTGGTAATAATCATCAGGGAATTGTGAAATTCTTCTCTAACCCAAATCTTGGAGAAGCCCTTCTCACCCTTCACGGCCAAAAATTCAGGTTTGAAAACACAGTCATATTCTTTTCGTGGAAACCGAAAATTCTTAAACCATCTATCACCGGTGCGTGGAAGTCCCATAGCCAATGAAATAGACTCCTCTATCACTGCAAATTCTAGGGACCCCACCTTAGCTGTATGCCCATCGAAACCCAAGGCGAATTGAAAAGAGACAGCATCATCGTGGCCCTGTAAATTGGTTAAAAATGCATGCCATCCAGCCCGAATAAACATCTCCTTGCATGCTACGAACTCAGGGATAGCTAATAACTGCTCATACGCTGAGGGTTCATGCCGGTTAAGCATGGTGAAGACAGGGAAAAAGAGGAACAGGGAATTGGCAAAGATATCAGACAGCCAATTTCGTAGGCAATGGAAAACTTCACCAACAGTTCTCTCCACTGGCGAGGGTAAACTAGAAAACAACCCGATAAAATTATAGTGAAGAGTGGTAATAATTAGCAGATGTGGCGAGGATATCATGGTAAGCCAAGGTTCATGCCATCCACGTCGCAGGGAATGATGACCACGATACAACACGTTTGGACTAATCTTAACCTCATAACACGTAAGAACCCCAATCGTAATAGAACAAGGTTATGATTTTTATCAAAGGTTGCCAACAATAATAGAGGATGAAATATTGTCAAAGTTATTTATGGTAGTTCATAGCTCATCAACTTTCATATAATGCAAAAATATTTAATTATAATCCTTACTAACAATTAAGACTTAGACAATCATACACCCTTCCTTACCTCCATCAACGTTCATTACCATATACATGCCAATTTTCCAATATGTCTTCCAGCACCCCTTACAGCACTCAATCCGGCACTTCAACAAATACAGTAGTGCTTTCAGGCTGATAAAGATGCACAAAAATTTACCAGCATAGTAGTAAGTACCAACATCTGGAGCAGCTGCTGTGCTATGAATAGTGATGTAAAACCATTAATCTCCCAAATATACATTACTCGGATGAGTTAATAAGAAAGTGAACTGGATTAAAAGATTTGTTGGACCCCCAACAGTTTTGTGGCATAATTTCCTTATTGTAAGGTTGCTGCTCCATCTAATCACACAGGAAACTAAGTTGTGCTATGAAACCAACTTTTATTAACAATACAAATAAACAATCAGGAACGCAGACTTCAATCAATCACCCTTACTTCTATGTAACTCAAACAATCAAAAATTCAGACTTCATAAATCACTCTTACCTCTACGTAACTCAAACAATCAGAAATTCATACTTCATCAATCACTCTTACCTCTACGTAACTCAAACAATCAGAAATGCAGACTTCATTTTTGTCATCCATACAGAACTTTTTCCACCAGGACATGTGCCACAGGACAAGGGAAATACCAACAAAAGCTAATGGGGTACTGGTCCAATTTGACTCAGCTTCACACAGGATAATTTGAGTAGTGGAACAAATAGTACTAAATTTCTCAGCTATGTTCAGGTATCAGGCATAAACCTTCTTTTTCTAGAATCAGGTAACCCAAAATGCAGAACAGCTAGAGATGATTATCAACTGGCTATCATTTTACTTTTTTTAATGAGTTTATTAAATTTTAATTAACCATCCTTATGGCCTCTCTTTTACCTTCACATAGGTACATTGTTCATATAGACAAGTATAGATGAGGCTGTTAAAGAAGATATTAGAGTCAGAACCCACTGCCAGCAAGCCCGTTCAGTACTCCGGTGGGGTAACTGTAACATCTTAAGAAGCTTCTTCCCCAGGAAGATGCCCCATTGCCAATAGGCCTGTTCAGCACCCTGATGGGTTTGCCTGTTCATACCACAGGTCGGTACCCGCTGCCAACAGACCTGTTTAGTATCCCGGCGGGTTAACCTCTTACACCCTTTTTCTATCAGAGGCTCTTGTCCCAATTTCACCTTAAAGATAAAATTTATGATTTTCTCAAGCATAGATGAGTGGGGGAGCTGCTTTGAAAACCATCTAGGAGTGGGATGGTACCAGAATTGGAAGAGTATTCTTTGTATATGCCTGTAAATATTTGCCCATATGAACAACTAACCTTTGCAACTGTAGAAAGTGAAAGTCATAAAGTGGCTAAAGACAATGTATATATGTGTGTGTTTAGTATTATAGCAGCCAAGAGATAATAACCCCCAAACTGCCCGATCCTGGATACCTTTTTTTAACATGATGCCTGTCTTAAAAATAATTTCATGCCCATAGCTGTTACTAACAACAATTCCCTCTCTCTATCTAGTGTGAAACCAGGTCAAATGGTCCTAGCAACCCATAAGTTCATAAGCAGAAAATATTTGGGAAGCTAAAAGCATTAATGTAGGCAATGCCTGGTGGGAAAATACTCATATGAATAGCCAGAACATTTCTGAAAAATCTGACAGCACACACACATTGACCTAATACAGACATTCTAATTACCAGTGCAGCTCAGAAATTTTCCAAATTAACACAGTCCTCTGCAAAAACAATCAATGGTTGAAAAATAAAAAGAATAACAAAAGACTTCCCTGTTGTTTTTCTAAAACATCCTGAGCCTAAAAAATATATGCATTCTCCTAAAAGAACCCTACTAAAACAAATTCCTGTACATATATACAAAAATAGTTTCATTGAACGTTACTGTGAAGAAGTGGGAGATGGAGGAGTCATTCCTTCACCTACCAGCTCTAGTCCAGTTTGCTGACTCATGGTATGAATGAACTCTTGCTTAGAAAGAGGTTTGTGATATACCTTTAACCGATGTCCATTCACCACAAAAGCAGTCTGTTCGTCATCAATTGTCTTTATTTTGACAGAACCATTGTCAAAAACAGTCACAATTTCATATGGCCCCATCCATCTAGTGGTAAGTTTACCTTTGAAATGTTTGAACCGTGAGTCAAACAACAGAGCCCAATCACCTTCTTCAAAAGTCTTTTTCTTCAAAAATTTATCATGCCACTTTGTCCTCTGATTCTGTATCAACACAGTTCGTTGGACAGCATCTTGTCTGATTTCATCAAGCTCATTTAATTGCATTAGCCTCTGCTCCTGGGCTTCATCTAAATTTAGGCTCAATTGTGCAGCAGTACGAAAGGTCTTCACCTGAAATTCTATAGGGAGCAGAACCTGTTTCCCATAAACAAGCCGATATGGGGTATACCCTGTGGTATTTCTCCACGTAGTTCTGTAAGCCCACAATGCCTCGGGTAGCCTGTCTGCCCAGTCCTTGTGATGTAGCTGCACAGTCTTAGTTAAAATGGATTCTAACACTTTATTGGTTGATTCCACCTGACCATTTGCTTGGGGGTGGTAAGGAGAAGATTTATCGTGCTTAATTCCATATTGTTCTGTAAGTGCTTTCATTGATTTAGAAACAAACTATGCTCCATTGTCAGTCACAATTTCATGAGGAATTCCAAAACGAGTAAAAATCTCTTCGTAAATAAATTCTATGACTGATTTCTCAGTGGCCCTCAATAGAGCTTTTTCCTCAACCCACTTAGTCACATAGTCAGTGCAAACTAAAATATATCTCTTTTTCCTTGACATTGGTGAGATTGGCCCAACAAAATCCAATCCACATTTTTCAAAGGGTTCAATTTGTACCTGGGCTTGTAAAGGCATTTGATCAGCAGCAGTGGGTCTCCCCATTCTTTGACAGCTGTCACAGCCCTGTACATACTTTTCAGCATCTTTAAAAAGGGTAGGCCAGTAATACCCTTGATGTAACACCTTATATGATGTCCGCTTGTCTGAGAAATGGCCTCCACAATGTCCATCATGACAGGCTTGAAGGATGTCACACATCTCATCCTCTCTCACACACCTCCTGATAATTAGATCTGGACCGGTTCGAAAGAGGTCATTACCTACCCATGAATAATTAGCACTTTGTTGTATGATTCTTCGTTTTTCATAAGATGACAGATGAGCAGGTAGTTTCCCTGTAACCAAATAATTGGCTATATTTGCAAACCAGCGTGTTTTAATAGAAACAGCAAATAAATGTTCATCAGGGAATGTATCATCTACAGGAACATTATCATCAGCGTGAGTCAATCTGGAGAGTAAATCTGCAACCAGATTTTCCTTCCCTGGTTTGTCAACTATGGTAATGTTAAATTCCTGTAGCAAAAGTAACCATCTAGTAATTCTGCCACTAGTGATTGGTTTATTCATTAAAAATTTAATAGCAGAATGATCGTTATGAACAAATACCTCATAACCTGTAATATAATGCCGAAATTTATTGATGGCATGAACCACTTCTAGAAACTCTTTTTCAGTTACTGTATAGTTCAGTTCTGCAGGTGTTAAATTTTTACTGATGAAATAAATAGCATAGGAGGACTGATTTTCTTTCTGTCCGAGCACTCCCCCCAAGGCAGTGTCTGAAGCATCAATTTGTATATGGAAGGGCAAAGACCAATTTGGCCCCCGCAGAACTGGTGTTGAAGACAATTCTGACTTTAATGTGTCAAAGGTTGTCTGACAGTGTTGATCCCAATCGAAACCACTGTCTTTGGCCAACAATTTGAACAGTGGGGCTGCTATCTTTGTAAAATTAGCAATAAACCTACGAGAGTACCCTGCATGTCCCAGAAAACTTCTGACTTCTTTTTGTGTAGCTGGTGGAGATAGACTAGTAATGATTTCAATTTTTGTTGGGTCTACCTTAATACCTTCTGATGAAACGTGGTGCCCTAAAACAATACCCTCAGTTAACATCATCTTACACTTTTCATGGCTTAAAGCAAGATTTGTTTCTTGGCACCTAATTAAAACTTTCTCCAGGTTATCCAAGGCTTCTTTGAAATCATTACCATAGACTGTAAAGTCATCCATATATATTTCCACAAAGTCATGGACTAAATCAGCCAAAATACCTAACACTGCCCTCTGGAAAGTGGCAGGAGCGTTACACAGTCCAAATGGTAATACCTTGTAAGCATAAGTTCCCCATGGGCAGGTAAAAGTGGTTTTTTCTTGATCCTCTGGGGCTATTCTTATCTAGTTATATCCACTGTATCCATCCAGAAAAGAAAAGTATTTCTTTCCTGACAATGTATCCAAAACCTAGTCTATGAAAGGAAGAGGGAAGTAGTCTCTGAGAGTTGCTTTATTTAACTCACGAAAATCAACACATATTCTCCACTTACCTCCCTTTTTCGGGACAATCACCAACGGAGATACCCATTTGCTATCAGAAATGGGATAGATGAAATCTGCATCCAACAATTTTTGTAATTCATCTTTCACAATGTCTTTAAGCACAGGATTCATTCTTCTCTGTGGCTGCCTTACTGGTCTAATATTTTCCTGCATATAGATGTGATGAATGCATGTGTCAGGGTGAATGCCTTTCATGTCTGTATAAACCCAAGCAAATGCCCCAGACTGTGCCTTAAGTAAATTAACTACCTGAATTTGCTGGCTTTGAGACAGATTTGCATTAATAGACAAATATTTCCCTGGACTAATCTCCATTGGTATAGTTGCAGCTCCAACCTTCTCATCTATAAATAAAACTACTGATGACGAGGTGGCTGAAGGGTAATAGTGTTCCTAAAAATATTCTGTGAAAACATTGTCTAAGTCAGAGAAGGACTGAGGGAACTCAACACTAGTGGTGGCTGAAATAAATTGATCTAGGATATCATCCTCAGTCTGGTGTTCCAACCCCCTAGTTTGACTGATGGATAGTAAGGGTTGTCCCACATCCTCATCCCCATAAGGATTCTCTAACCATAACATGTTTTCCGATACCGGCTGTGCTGGAGGATAAATAATTAGGTTTTGTAGAGCAGTGCCATTTGATATAGTTAAAATACCTTCTATGCATCCTATAAAGGCATTGGCAGTGGCTAACCAGGGCCTGCCTAATATAACAGGATGTTCCCCCATTGGGTGTTTGGTTTGGAGTACCAGAAAATCCACTGGATACTCCCAAGAAGCTACTGTGATAGTAATGTCATCTAAGGCCCCCACAGGTTTGACTGTGCTCCTATCAGCCAACTCCAAAATAGTAGGAGTAGATCTGAGGAGATTATGCAACTAAAGTCTCTGCATGGTGGTCATAGACATGACATTAATGGAAGCCCCCAGGTCAACTAGAGTGTTTCCTATTGGAATCTCATTGATGTAAATGGTCACCACTGGATTCCCAGGATTTGCAAATTTTGGGGGTAAGGAACAGTCTGAAATATAATTGGACAGCTGGCCTAAAACATTTATCTTGGGTGGGTCTTTCTGTTTCCGACCAGGTTTCTTTAAGCACAGTTCCCTTACCAATTTTGCATAGATAGGGACATCTCTAATGGCCTGAAGTAATGGAATCTTGATACAAACATTTTTCAACTCATTTTCCAAATCAAACTGTGGATGCACCGCAGGCTTCTCTATTACTAACCTCTCTGGGTAAGGGGGGTTGTTATTTACTTGTGGATGAGCAGGTGATTGGAAATGAGTTCCCAGTGCTTGAGTGTTTTCTGAGGCAATCTGCACTTCTTCTTCCTCTGTAATCTCTTTTTCATCATTTTCTTCTCCAGTCTCTTCATGAATAATCACTGTTGGAGGGGTTTTATTTAATGTTTTCCCAGACCTTAACTGTATTTCCTGTAAAGGAGCTGAATGGATTACGTAAGTTGGAGCCATTTGAATTTCAGCATTATGAAGAGGCTGGGGAGGTCTATTATTAGGGTTTGGGATAGGTTGTGTTGGCAACAACGTGGGTCGAGGTGGGTTTGGATTTTGATATTGTTGTGGAACTTGAGGTATAGGAGGAAGGGCAGGTGGTGTAAAGCCTGGTAATAGCTGCTGCATATTTGGTGGCATTGGACAGTAACTAGGAGGGGTGGTTGATTGTGTTCCTCCATAGGGTTGTCCTTGTGGTCCCCCATATGACTGTCCCCTCCAGCCTTGCTGCCATGGTTGGGTCTGAGTAGGTTGAGAGGGCCAATTCTGCCACATTTGTGGACTCCATGGCTGCTGAGATTGCTGCATGGGATAATAATATGCAGGGTTCAGAAAAACAGGCTCTCGGTACATGTTTTGAGGTCTAGGCTGCCAAGGCCTTCTTGATGCATCGGTAGGTTCAGCATTAAGCTTGTAAAAAGCTTGCAGTTCTGGTAAAGAAGGGAAATTGTCAGTTGGGTGTTGATCAGAGCAAAGAGCATAGACTGAAATGGTATTAAGAGGGCACTCTTTCAAAGGGTGTCTTTTTCTGCACTTGGGGCAGAATATGTGTAATGCTGCTATGTCCTCCTCCTCTTGCCGTTTCTTTGTTTTCAATGCATCAAATTGGGAGCTTAAGGTGCCTAAAATGTCAGTTTTCAAATTTTCTAACAGGTTTCCCAATTCAACTCTTGTGACCCCACTAGTTCCTGCTGTTCTAGAAATACGGGAAGGACCTTCCCTTGTGCTTTTTCCTTCCTTGGCTCTACTCCTCGAATATTTTCTGCATAGTTCAGTAATCTCCTCAAACGATTTATGATATACATCACCTGAGGCCATCAAGTTGAGGATTTCCACATATTCATCCAGAATCCCTTTTAGAAAAAGAGTTCTGACTGCATCCTCCTGTAAAGTATTATACTTAGATTTCTGTAATACAAAGCAGAAGCGTTCTAGGAAGTCCTCAAGACTCTCTTCTTCATGCTGTTGCATTTTAAAGATATCATTTTGGGAGTCTCTAGGGCCACAGTAGTCTCGGTATTTTCTGAGGAAAGCACTCTTCATTTGTTCCCAAGTTCGGATGGTGGATTCCCCCAGGCTCATAAACCATCTAAGTGCAGAATCCTTAAGGGTGGCTGGAAATAGTTTTAACTTTTGAGCATCTTGTAGATAATTATAACTCCTGCATAAGATGTCAAACTCAAATAGAAAGGTATCCGGATCTTCAGTACTTTTCCCATAGAAGGTAGGTAATGAAGATGCTGGGATATTTTTCATACTGACATCCCGTGTAAGATCCAGAATGGGGAAGCCAAAAGTTGTTTCAGTTCGTCCCTCATGTTCTCCCTCTCCTTCCATCTGGTGTCCAGTTTCCTGATCACTCATGACAAGTGGGTTCCTAAACCAATTGACACCTAATCTGTCTCTTCTTGGGGATAGAATAAAGTCCCAATGGTCTGGCCTAGGCCAAGTTTGAAGATTGAAAGGTAAATCTGTGGTAGATTCTATTTGAGAAACCACCGGATTCTGGTTATGTCCAAGAAGGAAGTTCACTTTTTCTATGTTTACTGTGTCAACCAAGTTGGAATCTTCCTTTGGAGGTGAAGTTTGTTGGATCTGTGGGATCTCTTCTGAATGTAACTGTTCACTGAGTATAACCTCAGTTTCTGCTGGTTTGGTCCCAAATTCCACTGAATTTTGAATGTTGTTGTTTTCAGTTTCGTTGCCGGTATCCCTATCCCTAGGGTTAGTGAAGGGGGGGGTTTTGTTGTTTCCAAAAAGATCGGAATGAACCTTAATGAATCTTCCCTTACTATCTCTAGGTCTCATCAAAATAATTTCTGAAAATAACAAGACTTTTAATCAAAATAAATTGAAATACCTGTGCCACAGTTGGGTTTGAAGGAACCTGTTATGAAATGCGCAAGTTTGCCTTACCAATCCTTCTCCTCCAATCTGCCACAACTAGTCACACCTAAAAACTGTTGTAAAATTAGATTTCTGGAATTAAACACACCTCACTTGCAAACGGATAACCACACTTGTATGAAATTAAACTACAAAAAATAAACACTCTTTAGAGGAAAGATAAACACACTTCTTGTAGTAAAATAATTCAAACTTGCGAAGAAAAACAACCACACTTACCAGAAGGACACAACAAGAATTTGGGGCAACCCACTAAAGTGGTTGCGGCAGGATGTTACACCATGGGAATCCCATGGTGAATTCATCTTTGCGTCTTAATGTTTCCCCTCCACCTTGTTGTGTACTGTAAAAGGATCCTATCTACCTGAACTTCTCAGTCAACCAATTCATGAACAAAATACCAGCTTACCTTGGAGCAACTCCCCGGCAACGACGCCAAAATGTTGGTTAAAATTAATGATACTTAATTCACCTTGATTTAATTGTCAACCAGGGTACATGAACTTTGAGCTGCTACACTATATGTGCAGGCAAGATGGTTTTAATGCTTGGCTGACAGAAATGCTAGTCTACAGCAATTTATAGCCAAAGGTAACTATAGTAATTTTTGAAGCAAACTTGATCTTCTAAAGAAACACTAACTACAACAATACTTCACAACAATATTGAACTACAGTAGAACAACCTTCTAAGAAATTAAACAAATCCTTGAACTACAGCAATCTCTTAAAGCAATTGACAATCTCTACAGCAATCTTAAGCTATAGTAACTACAGTTTACTTTCAAAACAATCAACCTGCTAAGGAAAGAAATTATCTGCTAAACACATATGCTCAATTGATTTCAATATATCTAAATTCCACTTAGTAACTCTGCCAAGTATAATAATTCAATCCACACAAACACTCCTAGAATCACTGCTGAGATAAAACCTGTTAACTTATTCACAAGCAGTCCATCAAAGGCAGGTCGGTTTACTGTTGCTGTACTATTCTTGATTTTTGTGTATATAAGTGCACATAACAGAATGTTGGAATTTTCAGAAGATGCTCACCATCGAATAATAGAACTGTTCAGGAAGGTTTCAGAAAATATATATATTATGAAGCTAAGGTTCAACCCTAGAAGACAGCGCTGTAAACTATAATTTTTCTTCATTCAATGCCAAATCTCAACTCCTACTTAGTTATTAACAAACCCTAAATGTTTGATAAATCAATATATCCAAACCCTATACTACTGCAATCTTTGTTAAATCCACATACTGCAAATGCAAATCTATCCTACAGTTTGTGAGCTCAAAAGTCGAAAGAAATGGAGCTATGCTCTAACGTTAATAGTAAGAGGCAATATGAAATGCACTCTGTTCTCCTCAGCAAGTCGATTCCTCAGTAACTGAAATCAAGCTCGTTACCAGTTTGCCAACACTACAATTCACACTGGAAATCAAAAGGGAAATTGAAATACACACCATTTCTCCATCTATTCTACAGTTCTGCGAATTCGATAACAAGAGGGATTATAAATCAATCCTGTAACCATTCGGTGATCACTTCAATACTGGTGGTAAAGGAAAGGTAAAACTTCAATCCACTCCCAATCTCATTGAATTGATTCTATGATGGATCCAATCAAAATTATCACACATGTCATCACTACCTTAACCATTAATAAACAACTCTCATTAAAAACCAAGGAAGATCTTGAATACAGATCACTCGTAAGTCTATTCTCTGCGCTAAATCAAAATGCAAATGCAATTAACTAATAACCTGCAGGTATACATTCTATTTCCACTCACAGATAAGCAAAACCATTACTATTCCATAAAACACTGCCAAAAGAAGAAACCATTACATCTATTACTGTAAAATGCGCAATGCTAGAATACCAGGGGTAGGTGTTGAAGGGGGCCCTGCCCTCAACGCCTTCCAGTCTTAAGTCAAAACTTAAAGGAGATAAATGCTAGTTGTATTGATGAATTCAAGTGTTACAATCTTCTCTCAGTATCCTCCTTTCCTTAGGGTTTCCAGTATCATTTTATAATGAAAATACAAAGTGAAATCATCCTTGAAACAAGGATCAATATATCTAACTACCCTACAGCTATCTCGGCATGTCTGAGCCAAAGATGGGAGCTGAAATCCATATGATACTAAAGTAGGAAAGCAACAGCTCCTCAAACACAGGACATCCACGAAACAGCAGCTGAGGGATCTTCATGAACAACTGAAAGGTGAGGTGAATCCAGGAAAAACGCACCCATTGTGGATTGAATCCCCCAAATCGTTGCATAAATCTTCCTTCAACGCCGAGATAGGTATGAAGTCGGGTAGCAAAAGACCCCTGCATAAAAGAAAAGCAAAGCTTATTACTTGACCTTTCATCAAATGAAACATAAAAGCTTAATCATATGCATAAAACAAGGCAAAGTAATAAACAAGCAATTAAAAATCACTTACCATAGCTTAGCAGTGTTGACCTCCAAAAAGACATAATCAGATACAACAAAACTGATTATTATTTGATTCCATTAAGACTTTAAGCTAGAAAACATTATACTGAATAGTGAAAATAGGGAACCAACAATCACAATAAGTTTCCTACCAATTTTTGACATGGGGGACAGCCTTGAGGAGCGCAAAGATGATCTTTTCTCTGTCGGAAAAACTGTGGACAGAGAAATACTCTTCTAGTAGATTCAACCATTTATCTAGGTCATCGGCATCGATCTGGCCTTCAAATAAAGGGATATCAAAATTAACTTGTACCTTGAAGGGAGTCGCATCTCCGAAACGGCTGCTCGTTGAAGGTGTATCTATTGCCGTCGGCACACGTCGAAGGATTTGGGAGAAATTATCCATCATCTCATTCCTCTGTCATACGAGGGCTTCCTCAAGCAACAACTTGATAGGATCTCCTGCTCCGCCGTCTCTCTTTTCATCCGCCATGGGAGGTCGTTTGGGGCGGCGAGAGTGATCTTCCCCAAGTGAAACTAGTTCAACACCCAACTCTTCGTTTCCTAACCTCGTCAGGGACATGCACCGAGAAACAATCAAAGAGCAGATTGCTCTGATACCACTGATCCGGATTTGTGTGGGAACGAAACAAAAGATATCATATACAAAGATATATATTCACATACACATATATATGGCAAGAAACACAGCGATATAGTAAACACATATTCTATTAAATATCGGAAATAGAACAGACTGTAAATACAACAACTAGAATGGTAGTAGCTATCTTTGAGAAGAGATGTGGCCGTTGTGCTCATTCATGCCAAGATGAATACAAAGAGAGGCTGAAAGGGACTATTTATCATAAGCATGAGGGAAAGAATCCCAAACATCCAAAAACCTAACCCTAGAAGATGAACCGTCATAAAGTTTGCAGCCCCAAGGTGGTTAGTTGAACAGTCAACTTCCCGGGGTCATAACTTTTGCATATGATCTCTTTTTGGGGCGCTCAGTATCCCGTTGGAAAGATATATCTGAGGAATACGCTGGGGACCATAAAATAATTGTGCTCTGTCGGACCAATATTTCCCAAAAAAAACATCGTTTAGGGCCTCAAAACAGACTCGGAAGTTTGGGACTCGAGAAACTGTAGAAAAATTAGTAGAAAATTGGCAAAATGGGAAACTGTTTTGAGCCAGTGGAATAGGTGGGTGGAAACCGATATCCATATGGATCATTGTGGAGCCAGATCTTCCAGTCTCATAGATGATATTGTCTCAGTCATGTACCCCAACTTTATATGATATGCAAAAGGACTGTACACTCGTTCCCCAACCTTGGGGTTCAGGGCAACGTATCGAAAAAGGGGGTTCGGGGGCAACGCCCCCGAGATGCGGGAGTTGGGGGGAAGCGCCCCCGAGAAATGGGGCTTCTAGGTCGAAGCCCCTGAGAAAAAAAATTGGGCCGTTTTCGCCAACAGTTTACGGGCCCATGGTTTTGGGTATCCCATGGTATTTTTCCATTGTATTTCCCCTATAAAAGAAAGACATTGTAATATGGCTAGGGCAAGATGTATTAGGTATTATGCATTGTAAAGATATTTGAGATCGTGTAGAGAGACTGTGAGACAGTGAAGAGGAAGTGCAGCGGATGTGTTGCAGGTTGTATCCCTTCATTTACTGGATGGTATAATAATAAGGACTGGCAATTTCAATGTGGACATAGCCCATCTTGGGTGAACCATGACATATTGGTGTCTCTCTTGTAATGTGTCTGTGTGATTATATTTTCATTTATGTTTATTGTTATTGCTCTGCTATCCTATTTTTCTAACAATTGGTATCAGAGCCAAAGGTCTATTTGACAGATAAACCCGCAGGAAACTAGGGTTTCTAGTTCGAGTGGGAGCAATGGCAGAAGAAGGAAAGTTTAAGGTCGAGAAATTTAATGGCCAAAACTACCAGTTATGGAAGATGCAAATGGAGGACTATCTGTACTAGAAGGATCTATTCCTACCATTGGGAGGAAGAGCAAAGTAACCGACGACTATGAAGGACGAAGAATGGGAGGTTCTTGACAGAAAGGCACTGGGAACAATACGGTTGTCCCTGGCTTCGTTGATGGCTTTCAATATCTCAAAAGAAAAGACAACGGAGGGTTTGATGAGCGCATTGGGTAAGTTGTATGAAAACCCCTCGGCCTCCAACAAGGTATTTCTAATGAAGCAATTATTTAATATGAAGATGTCTAAAGGTGGATCTGTTATTGATCATTTAGATGAATTTAATACGGTTACAAATCAGCTAAGTTCTATAAGTGTGAACTTTGATGATGAGGTTAGGGCTCTTCTAATCTTGTGTTCATTGCCAAAAAGATGGAATAGCTTGGTCATGGTTGTAAGTAACTTTGTCTTTGGTTCAAACACCTTGAAATTTGATGATGTTATTGGTGTTATTCTTAGCGAGGAAATGCGAAGAAAAAGCACAGGTGAGACATCAGGTAATGCGTTGACCATGGAGAGCAGGGGAAGAAAAAGGGAGAAAGGAAAGAGCCAAGGTAATCGTGGCAAGTCTAAAACGGGCATATCCAAGTCCATACTAAGAAAGATAGAGTGTTGGAACTGTGGAAAGAAAGGACATCTGAAGAAAAACTGCAGATCTCTAAAGAAGAAAGGAGATGGACAGCAGGAAACTACCCAGTAAGCAAATGTAGCAGGTGATGTGTTACAAGATGATTTGATTCTTGCATTAGATAATACTAGTGATTATTGGGTAGTAGATTCAGGAGCTTCATGTCATGCTACACCCCATAGGAAATATTTTCATGGTTATGTTCCAGGTGATTTTGGACATGTCTTATTGGGTGATGATGAGCCATGTAAAATTGTTGGAATGGGTAAGGTATGGATAAAATTTAAGAATGGAACTGAATGGCTGCTAAAATATGTTAGGCATATTCCTGCTATGAAAAGAAATCTTATCTCAACGGGGCAATTGGGAGATGGCCGATGTCTATCTACGTTTGGAGAAACGTGGTGGAAGATAACTAAAGGATCAATGGTTATAGCAAAAGGAGACAGGGTAGGTACGTTGTATTTATGTCCTCATAATACTGACCATTCTATCTCTTTAGCTTCCACAAGAACAGATACAGCATTGTGGCATCATAGGCTTGGCCACATGAGCGAGAAGGGGATGCAGATTCTCCACTTAAGGAAGTTGCTTCCAGATTTGAAGCAGGTATGTTTGGAATTCTGTGAGAACTGTGTTTATAGAAAACAGAAGAGAGTTAGATTTCTCAGGGTTGGGAAACAGAAGAAGAATGAAAAGTTAGAGCTTGTGCATACAGATGTATGGGGACCAGCTCAGGTACAATCTCTTGGTGGGTCTCATTATTATGTTATATTTATTGATGATGCAACTAGAAAAACTTGGGTTTATTGCATTAATCATAAATATGATGTGTTTGATACTTTTAAGAAGTGGAAATATTTGGTTGATAATGAGACGGGAAAAAGGTTGAAGTGTCTTAGATCTGATAATGGAGGTGAATACTGCGGCAAGGAGTTTGATAGTTATTGTTCATACCATGGGATTTGTAGAGAGAGGACAGTCCCAAGAACACCACAATAAAATGGTGTGTCACCGAGGATGAATAGAATGATCATGGAGCATGCAAGGTGTATGAGATTGCATGCAGGGTTGCCCTTACAGTTTTGGGTAGATGTTGTAAATATTGTTGTTTATTTAATAAACAGAGGGCCTTCTAGTGCTTTGGATGGTGGTATTCCATAGGAGGCATGGACAGGTAAAAAGGTAAACTACTCATTTTTTAGAACGTTTGGTTGTGAAGCATTTTTCCATATTGATAAAGAAAATAGAACAAAGCTTGAAGCTAAATCCAAGAAATGTACCTTTATTGGATATGGGGTTGATGATTTTGGTTATCACTCATGGGATTATGAAAATAACAAAATCACTAGGAGTAGAGATGTGATATTCAATGAAAAGGTCATGTATAAAGATCAGTTGCAGGGAAAGAAACAGGAAAAGGAAAACATAGAGTACACAGTGCTTGATGAAATTGAATAAAATGAAGTTCCAAAGGTGCCAGAAAATCAAGAACAACAACAAGTACCTGAAACTCCTGCAAGTGTAAGAAGATCTACCAGGTTAAGTAGAATCCCTGAACGATAGTCTCATTCAATGTATTATTTATTGATGACTGATGTTGGTGAACCAAAATGTTATGAAGAAGCAATGTAGGTGGAAACTAGAAAGAAGTGGGACCAAGGCATAAATGAGGAGATGGACTCATTGGTAGGAATACAGACTTGGGATTTGGTTTAGTTGCCTTCGGGTAAAAGACTATTGCAGAACAAATGGATTTACAGGTTGAAGGAAGAAGAAGGAGGTAAGAAGTGGTACAAGGCCAGACTTGTTGTAAAGGGGTTTGCACAGAAGAAAGGTATAGATTTTGATGAAATATGTTCTCCTGTTGTTAAGATGACTTCAATTAGGACTATTTTAAGTCTAGTGGCGGTAGCAGATTTGCATCTTGAATAGTTAGATGTAAAAAAATCCTTTCTCCATGGGGATTTGGAGGAAGAGATATATATGTAGCAGCCACAAGGGTATGAGGTCAAAGGGAAGGAGGATTTGGTATGCAGGTTGAAGAAGAGCTTGTATGGCTTGAAGCAAGCTCCAAGGTAGTGGTATTTTAAAATTTGACAGGTTTATGACAGAACAAGGTTACAGTAGATGTCATTATGACCACTGTGTTTATTTCAAGAGGCTAGACAATGAAAGATATATTATCTTGTTATTGTATGTGGATGACATGATTGTTGCAGGGTCTGACATGCAGGATATAAATGTACTCAAAAGGAAGCTAGCTAATTCATTTGCGATGAAGGATTTGGGTGCTGCAAAGCAAATCCTTGGTATGAGAATAGCAAGAGACAGGAAAAATCGCAAATTGACATTGTCTCGGGGTGAGTACATACAAAAGGTGTTGGAGAGGTTTAGAATGCAAAACCAGTTAGTACACCTTTGGCCAGCCATTTCAATCTAAATAAGGAAATGTGTCCCAAGACACAGGAAGAGACAAATTACATGTCCAAGATTCCCTATTTATCAGCAGTTGGAAACTTGATGTATGCCATGCTGTGCACAAGACCAGATATTGCACATGCAATGGGAGTTGTGAGCATATATATGAACAATCCAGGTAAAGAACATCGGAAGGCAGTACAGTGGATTCTCAGGTATTTGAGAGGTACTACAACTCAGGCATTATGTTTTGGAGGTTCAGACACTGTTCTATAGGGATATGTTGATGCAGATATGGCGGGTGATAAGGATAGCAGGAGGAGAACCACAGGGTATGTGTTTACTATAGGTGGAACAACAGTAAGTTAGATTTCGGAACTGCAAAAATTTGTTTCACTTTCAACAACGGAAGCAGAGTATGTTGTTGTTACAGAGGCTAGTAAAGAGATGATTTGGTTGCAAAGGTTTACGGAGGAATTGGGTAAGAAGCAGAAGGATAGCAAGTTGTATAGTGACAGCCAGAGTTCCATTCATCTTGCAAAGAACTCATCATTCCATTCCAGGACTAAACATAGACAACTCAAGTACCATTTCATACGCTCTATTTATGGAAGATGAACTGTTGAAGTTGGAAAAGATACATACTAGCCAGAATCCTACAGACATGTTTACAAAGGTAGTGACTAGAGAGAAACTGAGTTCCTGCTCGGTTTCAGTTGGAATTCTAATGTGAAGGTGAAGATGAGAAATTTTCCAAGTCCAAGATCCAACAATTACAGCAGTGGTGGAGTTGTTGTGATTAGTATCCGAGTGGGAGATTGTTGGTTGTGGAGACAAATATTCTAGACTCATAGATGATATTGTCTCACGAGTGTACCCTAGCTTTATATGATATGCAAAATGACTGTACACACGTTCCCCAACCTTGGGGTTTGGGGGCAACGCCCCCGAGATACAGAGGTTGGGGGGCAGCGCCCCCGAGAAATGGGGGTTCAGGTGCGAAGTCCCCGAGAAAAAAAATTTGGGTTATTTTCGCCAACAGTTTACGGGCCCATGGTTTTGGGTATCCCGTGGTATTTTCCCATTGTATTTCCCTTATAAAAGAAAGACATTGTGATACGACTAGGGAAAGATGTATTAGGTATTATGCATTGTAAAGATCTCTGAGATCGTGTAGAGAGACTGTGAGACAGTGAAGAGGAAGTGCAACGGCGTGCTGCAGGTTGTATCTCTTCATTTGATGGATGGTATAATAATAAAGACTGGCAATTTGAGTGTGGACGTATCCCATCTTGGGTGAACCATGATATATTGGTGTCTCTCTTGTAATGTGTCTGTGTGATTATATTTGCATTTCTCTTTATTGTTATTGCTCTGCGATCTTGTTTTTCTAACAGGAACATAATTCACCTCTAGACCTTGGTTAATAATCCTTGCATAAGGTTCCAAGTGTTTAATGTAAGTTGTTCCATGGTTTGGCTTCATAGTTCCTAGTCTAGGGGGTTTGTCCACATATTAGACTAGTGGTTTGTCATAATAGCTAAGTTTGTCCACAAGTGCACCCTATTTCCTTAATATGGGGATTCAAAAGCACCCAATTTAATGCACTATTGAGGGAGGTGCACCACTTCCCTATTTTATGGGATAAGGTTGGACCAAGGGATGTAATGCACTAGAAGTGGTCAAATTTCTCATTAATGGCCACTACCAAATCCCTAAACCACCTAATTCGCATGCATAATGATTCCATCCACATTAATTGACTAGCCTAACATCCTCATGGTCCTCATAGGTTCATTGGACCTCATTATGGCCCAATACAGGAGTCACACTTGGCACAATGTCATAGATTGGGGGAATTACTCCACTAAGCCTAGCATTAATGTGAGCTACTCAACTGCCTCCTAAGGCTCATGTATTTATCTCTTGATATGTATTATATATTGTACACATCTTATTGAATAATAGAAGAAGGTGGATTTAATCCCAATTGATTTCTATCTCTTGTGTTTCTTGTTATTCTTCTATCTCTATTTTCTGCTAATCTATGTTGCTAATCTAGTGAGGTTATATTTGCTTCAAGATCCTTAGCTCTAGAATTTCTTGCATGGCATCAACGCCATAGAAATTTGACACTTCTACTATATGGGCCTTCTTTAATAGGGATGGCCTCGAGACATAGCATCATATATATCTACTTAAGGGCTTAGGGTAGCACCCTTACAAATTTTTATTATTATTAATGGGATCAATTTATTGGTGATTTGTTGTCATATAAATAAAATTTATATTAAAACCAAATATGTTTATAAATTTTTAGTTCATATTTTAAAATTTTCTAAATGTAATAATTTATCAAAAACTTGTTATAATTTTATTAATATTTTAATAAAATAATTTAGTAAAATGAAAACTATTAAAGAGGAAAAGATGGGAGCACTCTAGTTAGCACATATTTTGAACCTATGTATAAGGTAGGCACCCTACAATATTTTTGGGTTAGTGCATAGGAAGCACTTAGGAGGTCAAAAATTATGGTATTATGTTAGGAGTAATTTGTTGTCTCTTGCCTCTCTTTCCCTCTCTCTCTCTCTCTACATTACACTAGGGATGTATCTCTAAACCAATGATACTACAAATGTAGGGGAGAAAGGAGGAAAGAGATTGTAGGAAGGATTGCAAGAATAGGGAAAGTTGAGCAGGATTCACCTTCTTGTGCCACTCTAGGTCATTTAGTTAGTGCTCAAGCGAAAGGGGGGGTAACATCTACGTTTCTTAAGTAGATATCATGGTCTCTCAACCCAGGATGGCCTTTATCATCTACGAAGCTCAGATGATTGGGTTTAAAAAATGGACCAATGGTGCATGGAATTCATTCTTTCTTCTTTTGGGAAGTTTTGAATGTTATTTAGAAGGTGAAAAGGTGTAAACACAGTTCAAAAAACTAAATCTCAAATAGAACAAGTGATTCTAGGGAACCTTACTTATAGCTTCATAGATGGAATATATATGTAAGATCATGAACATATAATGAACAAGAGAGATAGACATTCATTCTTTCTAAATTATATTTATGAAAGACATAAAATCAAATGGGAAAGATGTACATAGATCCATTGATTCATTCAATAGGATGGAATACATACAGATGGAAGGAAAAACATAATAACATGCATGATATTTTATTTATTCTTCTAGTGGCAATCTTCCTTAGTCCTAATTACACAATAGAATAAATAATTGTTATTTAGATTACAATGGGAGGCTCACGGATGTGGGTGTCACTTTGATTCACTCGACATGTGTGTAGAGAAACACAACGCCACCACATATCCTTACAACTAGAATATGCTAGCTCATATGGTTAATGTCATTAAATGGCCACAAGTTTCCAAGTATCAGGCTTTAATGCTCTCAGACACTGGAATCAGTTCAACTGGGGATATGGTACCACCCTAATCATGGTTCTTTGCAACAATCCTACGGCTCCAAAGGAGGTTAATAATGTGATTTTTGGTAAGGAATGTTTCCATTATGCTATATGCTTTGCTTGGTTTTCAGTCTGTGTTTCTACTCCGAGCGCAGAGCAGAACTTTACACTGGGCTCCGTCAAATTCAAAACCGTTGTCACAATTTTCAAGCCAAATTTGGAAGCGGTCTGGGTCTCTCTCATTTGTGGAAGGTTCTCCATTCTACAAATAATTAAGAGCACTCAACATTTTCAACCATCAAAAATGTCAAGCTTGGCTCAGGGCCGCCCCTCGATGTACTAGCAGTGGTAGAGGACGCTCCAACCACTTTGAAACCAAAAATTCTTCTGGAAATTATTATGGAAGCTCAGTTCCTTCCCATATGATAAATATTTTGGATGACTGGGAGGAGGAAAGTTTTATATAGTAGATGGTTGGCCAGCAATCTAGAACGTTCCGTAGGAATTACTAGAAGGTCAACAATTGGATAGCTCAGGTGCTCCTACAGGTTCAGGATGACAATAGAAAAAATAATTCTACCTCCTCTCTTTCTCCAGATCCAATTATCCACTCCTCCTCCTCCTCTCCAAGTCCATCGCTGATATCCAAACCAATGAAGAATTGGGAAGGTCACTACGACAAGGTGCCAATTATGGAACATGACAAAAGCTACATTGCCTCCACCAACAGAGGAAAAAGTAAGAAGCTAGAACGCCAAGGACCAATGGACCTCTCCGCCTACAAAAAGACAGAAGCACACATATTCAAGGCAACCATGGATAGCTCCTCCAGTTGGGAAGAATTCAAATTCCCCATAGTGGAAGAGAAGCCAGAAGATCCTGAGGAAGAACGGAATGCTGAGTAAACCTTTCATATTTCTCTCTGCTAGTTTTTTGTTTATTTCTGGTACTAGAGAGTTCACAGTCTATAATACTGTTAGTATTTTGTTAAGTTTTCATGCCCACAGAGGCATTTTGAACAATCAGTTTATTTTTAATTTGTACTCAGGCTTAATCCTGCTAGTTAGTTTTTTGGACATCTATGCATGGAGAATGCACAACTACAAATTTAGAATGTTGCTTCATACAGGGGATAGGTTTTTTTGTTTTAGATTCAGTAGTCTCGTAAATTTGAACTGCCAAAGGAAGATGATAAACCATCTGAAACTCTTGTTCTTGTACTTATTATTTTTTGCACACTAATATAATTTCTTCCTGTAGCTTACAAAAAAAAAGATTACAATAGGAAGCAACAAAAAATGGCTCTTTCATTCAAACCTGGGCTTATTGGTTTTACTTCCCAATAATGTGCTTCAAATGGTGTTTATAGAGAGGGGGGAGAATCATACTTAGAAGATATGACACCAATGTTGTAGATCCAATTGTGCTCAACTCATACAAATTTTTGGCAACTTGGCAGTATGAAAATTCCCAATGATTTTCTCTATGGTTGAGGCTTCTTTTTATATGTCTTGTTCTCTAGATGTAGTAGTTTTCCCATGCTTGAAATGTCACAAATTTAATTTATGGCTAGTGCACCCTAGTACTACACTCCATTGGGGGGGAAAAGTGAATATTAATGATAGTACGCAAAAATAGGCTAGATGTCACTATCCTTGTATCCTCTTTTTGTTTCCTGACATCTCGTATTATTCGCATATATAACTCTACAAGGTGTTTTATAGGTCAAATCTGCATTTCTCCGTCTGTGATCACCTTTACCTGATGATCACACAAAAGGACAAAAGGGATTTAAGAGCATGATTGCCTTAGATGAAGAGTGGACTAGACCTACCTCCTCTGCAGCTGATAAAACCCTCATTTTTTTCTACTTTTTGAGGAAAAACGCTACCCTACAAGCATGATAGTAGCGTTTGCCCCGTGAAATACTCTACTCCACTTCACTAGAGTAACGTACACCTTCAAAAACTCTTGCAAACGCTAGTTGCAAAGCAGGAAAGGTGCATATTGAATGCTACTCCACTTAAGAAAAGTAGCGTACACCTTAAAAAGTAATCAAAAATATATTAATTTGACGGATTGGGATTAGTTGAAGTTGGTTTGCAACTTCCCCAACCTCCCAATTCAACCACCTCTCGGTTACAACTACCTACCTTGTCCCATAAATACAAGGAGGATCCATGAGAGGGGTTAGACTTAATAGACTTGGAAGAAGACCTAGAAACTATGCATTAAGGTTTGTTATGCTGGAGGAATTCCAAAGTTAGTGTGAAGAGAAGGAGCCCATGATCCGGTTGCACAAGCACTCTGAATGATAAAGTATAATTGTACTGATTATTTGCTTTTGACAATAAAGGTTGAAACACCCTTCCCATCCCAATCAAATGTCTAATGGATTGCATATTTCTTTGGTTTAATGCTTGATTGTATTTGATGTCTAAATTGTATTTCAATTTCATCATTGTTATATCAGTCAAGATACGCTAAGGAAGGTATCTTTTATATTGCAGGTTCGTCAAACGGAAGATCAAGTGGAGGATCGATCGAAGGAGCAAGCGAAAGCTAGGATCGAACGTGGTTAATAAGGTATGCCTTCAAGAACCTTGATCTCTTTCCTTTTGTAGAAACCTATGTAATATGATCAATGTGTTTACCTGTCACCCCAGAATTTGGTAGTGTCCATCTCCTCGCTATAGGGTAGAATTCCCGAACAACAGACTGGCGACTCCGCTAGGGACCGATTGTTTTCTGTTCTAGGAGACGTAGTTAGTTTTCCTTCCAGCACTTTTTTATCTTTTTTTATCCTCTGAGAGGCCTTGTAGGTTACTGTAGTCTATTTCCATTGCTTGGCATACCTAAGTTTGAAGTTTTAAAGCCTTTTTTAAACCTTCTCTAGCAAAAACGCTGGTCTACCTCTTATACAGCAGGGTACACTTCCTGAAAAACATTGGTCTACCTCTTACACAGTAGGGTACACCTCCTGAAAAATGCTGGTCTACCTCTTATACAGTAGGGTACACTTCCTAAAAAACGTTGGTCTACCTCTTACACAGTAGGTTACACCTCTTGAAAAACGCAAGTTTCTCTACTGCACAGTAGAGTATTTTCCTCTCTGTTTGTTTTTAGGATTTGATCTCTGCTTGTTTGGCTTGATTTCCAGCCTCTGTTTTTTCCTTTCTAACTGATCCTTGAGATCTTTATGCCTTGTTTGAGCTTTGTTTTCCTCTCCTAAGTCCCTTAGGTCATCTTTTGCTTGCTTGAGTACTTTTGAGGTGTCTTGTTGTTTGTGACTCTTTTTGAAGATCGTGCTTTGTTCCTAGCTGGGCATAGCTACATTCTTGTACCCTAATTACTTGTTGCAGGTATACAAACCTTTGTTTTGTAACATTTGTTGTTTGTAGCAACACTTAGTACACTTTGACGGTGTTTTATCCTTGGATTTAGGGTTTGGCTCCAAGTTAGAGTCCTTAGGGTGTTTTCAAAAGCTTTTGAGTCTAGACACTTTTCTGATGGTTTTTCAGTTTCAATCCAAGTAAGTTGAAGTCCTTTAGTTTGCTTCATTTCAAGTCTTTGTGATTGTAAGGTCATCTTCGGTTCGCTTGCCTACCTTTTGCTTGGCTTAGTGTTTTTTTTAGGGTTTTCGATGTTTTGGAGCAACCTTGGAGGTTTGTCTTTCCATTACAAGCATCGTTTATCCTTGTTTTCTTTTCACTTTGTTTCCATGCCAAAAGTTTTTCCTTTGAAAATCTTTGTAGGACGAGTCTTTTTCAAGTCCTCGATTTGATTGTTGTGAGCCTTAGAGTTTCTTTTCCTTACTCACTTCTCTTTTTAGGTCTTACTTGCTTCCATTTTCAAGTTCTTTTTTGTTTATATATATCAGAAAAAGCAAAAAATGAGTTTGGTAGTTTAAAATAGTAAGGCTTATCATCATTTCAGAGTAACGTAGTTTACTTTGTTTTGAATTTGAAAAGAAAATCAAAAAAGAAACCTGTTTTAGGTTTGCTTATCTTTAGTTTTGGAAAACAATGAATGAGAAAGTTTAGTGAAAGTTCTTTACTTTTATGTACTTTCCATTTCTGTCGCAACCACGCCACACAATGCACTGCAACCTTTGAGTAAAGAACAACCCTTAAAAAGAATAATTAATAAAATGTATTAACAACTTTTCTTTCTAGGGATGTCACTACACCAACTAGCTTAGGCTAGGGTTTCAGATTAGAACACACTTTAACTATCCGAAACCATTTTCATTACTCAATAATCGTAGTGAGACTGCTTTTAGGTAAACCCATTGACATCAAAGTTGTTCTGGAAGCTCCACTGAAATCGGAGTTAAGCACGAGGTCTTGTGAAGGTGAAATAGTGAGTATACCCCTTCACTTTTCATTCGGAGCATACACCAAGCCTGGTTCCCATACGGGGATCCTTTGGATTTCGGGCTTAGCTACCCTGCCCATGCGTTCTAGTCAGACCTGCAACTATCCCCCAGAGCTTCTTTCGTGTTAATGGTAGCCTTAGTATCTTGACTTTAGGGCTTCTTACACAGGTGGCAGTGAAAGGCTATTTTCATTGTACCTAGGACAGATACAGAAGGTAACCCTTTTCAGTAATCCCGGGAGGGCGGTTTGGTGATTCAAACGCTTGCACCGAGAGGACCTGAACTAGATGCCGTATAACTGTTCTTCGATGCTCTACTAGCTTGTTCTGGGCCTTGATCATCCCATACTTTCTATTGAGAGTATTCACCATCCTTGTTTGCCTGCTTTTGGATACTTAGGATTTGTAGTGGTGTGCTCTTTGTGTCGTTTGTTTTCTGGCTTTAGAATTTTTGGCCCGTCGAGTCGAAAACTATGGATAGCATCCCGATGAGCACCAATCAAGGGACCCCTGCTGAAGGGGCTCCTTGTGCTTTTCCATTCATTGGGAACATTGTTACTCCCTTAATGGCTACCTTGAATCTTCCGGGATTCACTATAGGGCTACCGGTTTGGTTGTTTTCCACTTTGAACTCCTTGCATGCTCTTGATGCTTCTCAAGTAAGCACCTCACATCAAGAGCATCAGAACCCTGTGCTCGCTTTGCCAGCAGCATCTTCTCCTCCTCCTTCTACCTCATGTGGTGAAAGTAGTAATACTAGTAACCAGCAGTCTAAAAGGAATAGACGGAGGAAGAATAGGAAGAAGATTCCAAAGCAAGGGGGCAGCCACCCAGCCACTGAAATTCATGTTGGGGGCACCCACCCAACCTCTGGAAGTCATGCTAGGGGCAGCTACCTAGCCTAGGGAAGTCATGCTGGGAGAAAACTTTCAGTCACTGCCAATCATACTGGAAGTATGTCTTCAACCGTTGTTGCTCATGTTGAGGACACATCATTGATCACTGCTTGTCATTTTAATGACACATCACCAGTTCCCGTGAGTCATACTGGAGACACTGAATCGGCCACTGAAATTCATGCTGAGAAATTTGACATTGTCGAAAAACCTAATAAACAGAAGCTTAAGTTCCCTTGTAAGTTTTGCGAGGGAGACCATCTTACTCACTGGTGCCCTGCTATTCCAGAGATGCAAAGAGTGTGGTCCATAGTTCAAAAGTCTTCTGCTTCTCAGCAACCAGCCATTGCAAGTCATGTTGGGGGTAAGTTGTCAGCCAATTCTAGTCATGCTAAGATTATTGTTGTTGTTACGGAGTCTAAGATTATAGGACGCAAGCCAAAGTTCCCTTGTAAACTTTGCAAGGGAGATCACCTTACTCGTCGGTGCCCTGCTATTCCAGAGGTGCGGAGAGTGTGGTCCATGTCTAAAGGATCCTCTGATCCTGAACTGTCTATAGATTCCCAACAGCCTGATCAACCTTTGGTTGATGAAGTGGTTGAACCAATGCAATCTTTGGTCAACCCCACTCTTCCTTTGGAGAGTGAAGCGATCGAATCGATGCAATCTTTGACCGATCCCACCAGTCCTTCGGACACTAATGCACCCGTCCTTGAAGTCTTCTGCATTACCAGTTCGGATATCTCTGAAAATGGGGGCACTGCATCTGTGCCAAGTGAACCCCTACCAAGCTCTGGGATCATTTCCTTTGATTGGAATAGTCTAACTGGGCCTCGCCTTCCTTCTGTTACACCTTTCCAGATAAAGGTTGATATCGGCAACCATGTGGTTCACCGATGTATTGTAGATGAAGGAGCCTCTGTTAGTATCTTATCCCCTTATGCTTGGAGAAATTTAGGTTTCCCTAACCTTATTACAACTATTAATTGGTCGTTGACTTTCGATAAAAGACCTAGTGAACCGTTGGGATTCCTCCCTCAAGTACCTGTTGCTTTGGGTGGAAAAATAGTCTTAGTTGATTTTATGGTTTTAAAGGACCCTATGGATTTTGATATGATCCTCGAGCGTGATTACGTATATACTATGCAAGTTGTGGTGTCTACGCTCTTTCGTGTGATGCATGTTCCTCACAATGGAAGCATTGTCACTATCGATCAGCTTACATTTGTTGATCCCTTTTATTCCCCAACTATAGACCAAGTATGTCCCTCGTCAGTAGGCACTACCATGTCACAATCAAATTATGTGGCATATTGTTCCTTAAGTCCAATTTCTACTAAGAACAAGCCTCTGAATTCATGCTTACCTTCTTGGGACTGGGTCCCGGCAATTGACCAGGTGATGACTCCATATGAATGTTTAGACATGCGTTCTATTTGGGATGATATACTTCCATCTAATGAAGTTTTCCTAGAGTCTATAATACAGTCTGCCATTCATTTGGATATTGATCCACTTATGAGCATTCTTCCACCTTCACTTCGAGCTCGTTAAAAACAGTAAGGAAGTTATGAGCATTCTTCCATCTCTCCTTTGAGCTCGTTAAAAACAATAAGGAGGTCACGAGTTTACTTTTTCGAGATCGTTAAAATTTTACGAAAAATATTTTTAGACTCGTTAGGATTTGAAGCGACATCCGCTTAAGTATAAGTTTAACCCTTTTCCGGACTTTTGCAGATCACTTACGACAAAGGAATACTCTAGTCATCAGTGGCTAGAAGACTTCTTCTTCCATTGTTTTACACTTTTTTGGGGGAGGAGACTAACTTTACGAAAAAGGACCTTTTGGAGCCTTCTTTAGGGTTTTCAGGCTCTCAAAACATGAAAACACCAACTGAGCAGTCACCTACTCGGGCTCGATGTGAAATCCACGAGAGGGTAAATAGAGGATTGTTTAAGTTTTTCAGACTCTATAAACAGGAAAACACCGGCGAGCATTAACCTACTTGGGCTCAATATTAAAATCCACGAGTACGTGTATGGAGTTATTGTTTAAGTTTTTCAAACTCCTTAAAATTGAAAACACCGGCGAGCAAGAACATATCTCGGCTCGATATTAAAATCCAGAGATCAATATTATAGAGTATTCTTCTATCTCTTCTTCGAACTCTATAAACAATGAAGAAGGCCCCGAGTCTGCCTCCCATGGGCTCATTAAACTCTTTACATGGTTGGACCTATTGAGTTTTCATTCTTTCTTGGACTCATTAAAACAACAAGAAAGGTATTCTTTTATCTAAAAAGAATAAGGGATAAGAAGGGTATATCACATCTTTTTCAGTTTCAAAGGCAGTTGAGTCAGTCATATCCTTGAACACAACACCTACTTGAATCTATTCATTTCAATTGGGTTTTAGTTTTTTGACCTTAGGGTGAACCTGATCTCCGAGTTGTTTACTCCCCCGATTGGTTATTCTTCCAACCATATGGAGGGTCTGTTAATGTCTCCTACATTGCAGGCTTATATCACTTCCCCATCATGTTGAAAACTGCCTAAGTCACTTTGTGTTGTGCTCACTGTTCAAGGATACAGCCTGTGTCGGCCATTCTGCAGTTTACCTTGACTTCATGTGTCGGCCATCCTGGTGTCAGTTTGTTTCATCTTGTTACTTGTACTACTCCACATCGTCTTATACCTGTGAGTGTTCCTCGTGTTGGATGATGGAGGATGCCTTAAGGCCTCCCTTCCAACGGACTTCTTCCCATCGACATCAACCCATCTTGCTCTGGGAACGAAGTGTAGAGTTTCGGTTAGTACCTTGGGGATTGCAGTCATCAGTGGCAGTTTCCCTCGTCGTTGAATAATGAGAATACATCAATGTCTCTTATTTGACGGGTTCCTCAGGTGTTCAAATTTAAGTCCACTTATTCACACTTGTTGGATTGTACTAGGTACCTTGGGCCCCATCATTATTATCGGTGGAAGCCCTCGCGTTTGTTAATGGTATACATCAATGACCGGTAATCAAATGATACCCCCCATGTTCGACTTCAGCTTATTTATTCACATGGTTAGGGTTTGTACCTTGGGTTGTTTTGGATGAAGACCTTGGGATGTTGATGGCATTACCTCATTATGTTATCACCCAAGCTGCATAAGACTGAGCCTCGTTCATTTTGGGCTCTCCATGAGACATAGATATAGTTTGTTGTTATGGCTATGATCTCTCATTTTGACATGGATCCACGCTTGTATTTCAGTGGCCATGCTATATATGCATCTCCTAGTTATGTATCGGAGATCATGTTGTATCATGCTACACATCTATATGATGTCAAGATTGTAATTGCTCGCTGACCTTGATTGTTGTTTCAGGTACTTTTGTGACTTGGTTCTGCGGTTTCTTGCTCCTCTGCTGACTTGGAATTATAATGTATTTCGGCCATCGTTTCCCTCTGACCTCACACATTAGGGGGCATCTGTTATAGGTCAAATCTGCACTTCTCCGTCCGTGATCACCTTTAGCCGATGATCACACAAAAGGACAAAAGGGATTGAAGAGAATGATTGCTTTAGATGAAGAGTGGACTAGACCTACCTCCTCTGCAGCTGATAAAACCCTCATTTTTCCTACTTTTTGAGGAAAAACGCTACCCTACAAGCATGATAGTAGCGTTTTCCCCCCTGAAATAATCTGCTCCACTTCACTAGAGTAGCGTTTGCCTCCTGAAAAACTCTACTTTGCTTCAATAGAGTAGTGTACACCTTACAAAGTAATAAAAAATATATTAATTTGACGAATTGGGATTAGTTAATGTTGGTTTGAAACTTCCCCAACCTCCCAATTCAACCACCTCTCAGTTACAACTACCTACCTTGTCCCATAAATACAAGGAGGATCCATGAGAGGGGTTAGACTTAATAGACTTGTAAGAAGACCTAGAAACTATGCATTAAGGGTTGTTATGCTAGAGGAATTCCAAAGTTAGTGTGAAGAGAAGGAGCCCAGGATCCGGTTGCACAAGCACTTTGAATGATCAGGTATAATTGTACTGATTATTTGATTTTGACAATAAAGGTTGAAACACCCTTCCCGTCCCAATCAAATGTCTAATGGATTGCATATTTCTTTGGTTTAATGCTTGATTGTATTTGATGTCTAAATTGTATTTCAATTTCATCATTGTTATATCAATCAAGATACGTTGAGGAAGGTATCTTCTATATTGCAGGTTCGTCAAACGAAAGATCGAGTGGAGGATCGATCGAAGGAGCAAGCGAAAGCTAGGATCGAACGTCGTTAATAAGGTATGCCTTCAAGAACCTTGATATCTTTCCTTTTGTAGAAGCCTATGTAATATGATCAATGTGTTTACCTGTCACCCCAAAAGTTGGTAGTGTCCATCTCCTCGCTATAGGGTAGAATTCCCGAACAACAAGGTGTAGTTGCAACTTTTCATTCAAGGGATAGTTTATACCATCACTAATTATTGTCATCATGTCTATCAATAAATCATTTATTGGATTATCTACTTATATTTCCCTCTAATACTATTGAAATTATGTATACATGTCTTAAATTATGTCCATGTATATAAAGGCCTTGTCTCCAATTCCTATTAATCATAGGGTTTATGTTGAGAGATTATTTATCACCCCTTTTCTAGTTTTGTTGCCTTGTTCTTTATATGTACCTATTGTTTATGTTACTTAGGTACTTGGATACTTGCTTATGCAAAGCATCAAAATCTAGCTAGAACTGGAAGTGGCCTTATAATCATTGAAAATCATGGAAAACATATCCTTGGATTGTGCTTTTGACCTCTCTCAAGGTTTTCACTATCCTAGCTTCAATGAAGGCTTCCTCATTCCTTTTTTTCTATTATCTATCTCTTCTTTTAGCATAACCAATTGTTTCTTATCTTCATACCACTTCTTTTTTGTCTCATCCAATATATTCCCTTGGCTCTTGAGTTTTTCTTTTCTTTGGTTAGAAAAGTTTTCATCTGTGACAATTTTCGTAGCACTTTCTTCTTCCTTTGATTTCCACTCAATGGCATCCCTCATTAATTGATTAATTTAATATTGTGGCAATGATACTAACTCTATGTATGAGGGTTGGTGGATGGCTAAGGAGTCTATTTATCTCTCTTTGTGGGCCTCAGTGATCTCATGTATTATGTAGGTAATCAATGCATTGGCCTATTCCAACTTGAATGCTAGGATTGTTACATTGCCTTAAACAACCTCTAAATTCAAAATAATGTTTTCCATTACTTGGTTTTGTGCTATCAAGGAGGCATTTTCCCCTTTCATGAAGTTCTCTCTTCTCAAACATTTGTTAGGTGATTGGAAAAATAGGGGCCATTTTAGAACTTTCCAATATATGTATCCTTCCATGCTTTTCTTGTAGGATGGAAATTACCTCAATTGGATCCTCTTTCCCTTGTCCAATGAAATCCAAACTAGCCTGCAACTTATCTTTCTCTTCCTCTAATTCCTTTACTCTATAGTTCAAAACTTGATTCCTTATAGTGATGGAATCCAACTACTTCTTGTAGTTCTCACCAAAGTAGGAAACCTTGAGTTTTTGTATCATAAAATATGATGCCAAACCTTGAAGCCATTGATATAGTCTCAAATTTGGCTTGGATGGATATCTGATGCTATGGTTGCAACTCCTCATATCTATTTTAAGATAAATTCTCTAGAGTAGTGACCACAAATTACCCTATTTTCACATTATAAATGGGCAACAACCTTTTTTGTTCCTAGGATTTGGGTTATGAGTGGATTTGTTTACACCTTTATTTCCATTCTTCTTATCTTTTCTTCATCTAATATTTCTAATGGAACACATTTTTCT
Organism: Larix kaempferi; assembly: GCA_027924585.1. Classification (NCBI taxonomy): domain Eukaryota; kingdom Viridiplantae; phylum Streptophyta; class Pinopsida; order Pinales; family Pinaceae; genus Larix; species Larix kaempferi. The sequence goes on from BSBM01000136.1 coordinate 7,310,943, forward strand.
TCATGGGCTAAGAAACTCAAGAGAAGATAAAAAAAATAAAAAAGCACACCATGAACAGAAGATGTGCCCTAGGAACCCAATATGGGGAAATCTAATAAGACAATGAAGATTATGACTTGCTCTTTTTCTGATCTATAAATGAAATAAACAAAAAAATGGACTCACTATTTAGCTACCCTAAATGTTGTGGAACGAATGCCTCCTACAAGGTCTTCTACTTCCTGTGTTCTTCTGCAATTATCACATTAATGCGCTCTACTCATCTTTGGAACTCTAACATCCCGAAAATCAGAAAAATTTAAAATTTTTCAGAGTAGCATTAATTGCTATAATTACCGTGCAGAAGTATAATAAATGTTTGTTTGTTTAACTAGACGTCACAATGTACTAGACATGTTACGTTGATTATTTGTGTATAATGTATTACAAAATATGCGTAATGTTTTTATAGCTAAACTATACTATTGTTGGATGTTGTTATGCTTCCTAGATCACTTATGCTTTCTTATGTAGCTATCAATACTTTATAGACATGATACTGAATTCATTATATGTGCTAACTATTTCCTTTTCTTGTTGATGATGAAGGGGTCCTATGGGCACCCCGGGGATTACTTAGCTATTTAGCTAAAGCATTGAACTTATGTTGCAGATCGCAGGTAAGAGCAATATTGTTTCGAAAATTATAAAGAGGTCCTATTTAACTTCAGTTAGCCTTCAATGTTATAAAAAGGAATTAGAGTAACTCAAGTATTCCAGGGTGAGATCTATTCTGGTTGTTCCTTTAGTTATATTCTGTATTGAGTTGTTTATATGATTTCATAGCGATTACACTCCATTCTCAGCATTTATGTTATTTGTATTACACATGTATTTGTATAATGTTGAAAGTGTTGAGCGTCGAAATCAATGTTAAGGTGTTTTAAATCCTACACTTAGGAATTACAACATGTATTCAAATATCTATAGTAATAGGACCATATCCTAAGATCAATGTTTTTATTGTAATTCTATGCCTATCTTTTGATCCTACACACTATATGCATGACCTATAAGATAGTGTTATTATAGTGACTTGAAAAAAGTCTATAGTTGTAAACTATATACTTTATTCACTCTCTTCTATTAATTTATACGATGGATATTATAATACTAGAGCATTGTAATAATAACTATACAATAGTGTTGATATGGTATTTATAGTTTTTATACCATGTACAAGGGTTTGATTGAAAAGGTGATCTACGTAATATTTTATTTGCAAGGTTGGCAACATGCAATGTTTAAATGACTTAAGGAATAATGTAACCATGTTATATTATGGTTGTAAGTTTCACCATAATGGATGGCCGAAACCTTAACCTAGGATATGGTGCAATGGCAAAACATACGTAATACTTGGATAAATTAAAGGATAGTAGTTTGACCTTTAATAAAACATATCCTTACTATAGTATGGTTGTAAACCATGCAAGACCGAAACTCTAACTTGAATGTGATGCCATGGTAGGTGTGACATAGACAGTAGATATAGTAATAAAAGTGCATTAAAGTGTTGTGGGTGGAATGTCTAGTGGAAACCCCCGTGGCAAGTATTCATGTGGTTTCCTTGGTCACGGTGCTAACCCTAACTGCTTTGGACTTACCTCGACGAGAGCATAATCTTGACAATCATTTGGCAGGGAGTGGGGTTTTGGAGAGGCCAACAGGATGCGGTTTCTTAGGGTTTACAAAGATGTTATGGAGGCACCTCTCCAGGGTTCGATAGCCCGACCTATAACTTGTAAACTTTACATAGTGAACTCCAAGAGCCGAGTCCTTCTTTTTGCTAAGTTTGCTAGTGGTGTGTTTGGATCTGGTTCTCATCGGATGTGGGCATGTTCCGCTCAGAAACAAGGTTCCTTATGACAAGTAAGTCGTTAGTTCCATTCTTGCTACTCACAATAGTTCATAATGTTGCAGTTGTCTATATTTTGTTTTGAGCTTCATATTCTATCTTTTAACCACGCTATGTGTTATATGGCAAGTACTCTTCAGTTTTGGGTTTCTATGTTCGAAGCTAAGTGGGAAAATGTGCTTGAAACCTGGTAAGCCTCAGTGGTTTCCTGTAGGTTTCAACTTGGAAAACTGTTAGTTCTTGTCTGGTTTTTAGCTGAATCTTCAGTCTTGTGGTCTGGTTGTCGATGTTGTCATCGTTCTAATGTTTGTAAGCTAAATGGAAAGTGTAGGGAGGATTGAATACTTGAACTACCTCTACGTTGACTCTACAACGTTTTACTGTGTACCAATTTGTTGATAAGTGTAACAATTGTTTGAAAGGGTTCAACCCTCGGCAATTTGGTGAATGAAAACGGTTATGGTATATGGAATCTAATGTTGTTTATGAGAGCCGCGCTTGAGATCAATGCTCCAGGAAGTATGCGTTATTTTAATTGATGTTTGTTATACAATGATAAGGGCAACATCCCATTCCTGAATGTTTATAAAATGTTGAGTTTTGTTTAAAGGCCAAGAGCTGAAATGGCTAAATGCCTAGTTTTATTGTAGCTTCAAACCCTAAACTTGTTTTTGTAAAAAGGATAAATTCGAAAGGTTTGTGAAGTCGATCTTAATGCCGAGACCTAGTCTCGTATGTCTATTTTTGTTTTGTCGAAAGATGATTGTTAACTTAGGTTTAATTGAAACTTGTTCAATTGTTTTGTTGTCAATGGCCTTGAGCCCTTTGTCGAATGTGGTTCATGCATTTAGGTTAGGTTTATATAGGGTATTGAAATCGTGATTGTGTTATTACTATTTGTTGATCAAAGGCAATGAGCCTTGTTTGAAACCCTGTAGAATTATTTGAGGTTTTCGGCCGTGAGGCTAGTTATGAACTCTACTCAACACTAAATTCTATTTTGGTTCTCTTTAACTGTAAAACGATGAGGGTTTCGAAAGTAACCTATAAGGTGTAGACTATATGGAAAAGTCCTGGTGTAGTCAAGCTCTGTCTTGGAAATTCTATTTGATTTACTAAAAGATGAAATGTTTAGCTTAGTGTTATGTTGTAACTAGCTAGGGTTTGAAACTTTGGGACATTCATCCAAAATTAGAGTTGTTTTGTATTTATAAATAAAGTAATGTGTCAAGGTTAAATAAATGAAAACATACTATTAGTACTGTATAGTAGATATGTTTGGTTTTCGATTTACCTTGTTTTATATTGATCTGTAATATGTATTTCGATACTGTTAAAATTTCAAAGGGCAGAGGGCTAAGAGTCTTAAAAGGATTCTTATATTGAAAATATACATTAATTGCTTTCTAAAATATAAAAGGTTACCCTATAACTGTATTTATGGTTTTGTACAGAAACATAGGACTGTTTGTGTTCTTCTATTTATGTTGCTATAAATGTAAAGATATTACAATATCTAAATAAAACGATTGTTTCTATGTTTATCTATGACTAAAACTTAAGATATTTTATTTGAAATTGTAAACAGATAATGAAATACAGGAAACATGGCAGAGTTTATCTATGATTGTTATTCAATCATTCTATCTATTGCATATCATTATCCTTATCTATTTTAAACACCCTTCTCTGTACTAGAGTACGGCACAAGGACAGTGCGTGGAAAAATATAGGGAAGTAATTTATTCTATCATTTCATAAGACTTCTTCAACTATTTACAGAATAATATACAGTTCAGAAAATCAAAAATTTACTTCTGCAGGATGATAACTATCAATATTCAACTAATAAATCTTAAATCAACAGTTATAGAAAAATAAATTATAACTACTAGGAAATGAAATAACAAGTAGAACTTGCAAATGTAGATAGGGTGGACAAACACCCAAAGAGGCATGTTCCTCACAACCTTCTCTAGAAGAAGCAGCCAATATCACTTGCTCCTTTGGACCCCCGAGCCTGTTTACTAAACCACTAGGTAGAAGACACTGTGTAGAAGCAAGGAACTCAGGTTGTACTTTCAGCAATCAATGGAGATTTGCAATACACCTCAAAATAAACCTCTGCACTCAGCAAAAGTGAAACATACTTACACTACAACTCAAAACATAGCTTCCCCTCATCGAATCTCTTGTGTGCATACAGCAGAACCACAAGGTAAATTTTCTCGTCAGAAAAAGTGTGAGCCTCTGCTCAAATTCAATGGCTTATAAAGATGCCTAGGTCTTTTAGTGGTCAGTTTCCAAATAAATGAGCCTCAAGCTCCAGTCCCATCTTTCAGGTAACTTTGACCACAATTCAAGGGAGTTGTCCCATAACAACAGCCAATTACTAAGTTCCTGATGCTACCCGCTTGTGCATTGCCTTCTACCCCAGATTCCATTCCACTTAGTGGGTCAACAAACACTCTTTCAACAGTCTCTTTGGGTGAGTGTATCGTATTTTATTTTATTAAATAATAATATTGTGCCATTACAGTCATCCTTGGCCACTTGGCCAAATATAAAAATTTACAATAAAAGTTAAGATAATTTTTTTCTCAAACATAAAATGTTTCAAGTAATGGGTATGTTACAAACACCCCCACTTAAGCTCAACATCGTCCTCAATGTTGCTTATTCTTCCTCGGAGCCTCCCTGGAACAGAATTGGATATGTTGCCCGCATATTACTTTCCAATTCCCAGGTAGCTTCATCAAGGCTAAGCTGCTTCCATTGCACCTTTACCTGCCCTATGGTACGATTTCGGAGCATAATTTCCCTCCTGTCGAGGATACAGTTCAGTTCCACCTGAAAATATCCTTCGGGTTCCACCTGAAAATATCCTTTGGGTTCCACCTGCATGTCATTCCAATTCAGCACATGAGTAGCATCATCCACGTACTTCTTTAAAACAGAAATCTGAAAAACATTATGCATTCTTAAATTAGATGGTAGAGCCAACTGATATGCAACTGGTCCAATCCTTGATAGGACTTCGAATGGCCCACAGTACCTTGGGGCTAGTTTAGCACAACTCCCGAGCTTAAAAGAACTTTTCTTGGGTTTTACCTTTACAAAGACATGATCTCCAACTTGAAATTGTCTTTCAGTTCATTTCAGATCTGCATAACTTTTTTGTCTATCTTGTGCAATTTTTAAATTGCCTTGTACCTGTTTCACGGTTAGCTCCATCTCTCTTAACAAATCTGGTCCTAACATTAATATTTCAACAAGATTATCCCAAGAAATAGGAGTACTGCATTTCCTTCCATATAAAATCTTAAATGGACTAAGTCTAGCAGATGCTTGATAATGGCTATTGTAAGCAAATTCAGCTAGATGCAAATAGTCTTCCCACTTAGTCGGTTGATATTTAACATACATTCTTAACATGTCTTCTAAAATCTACTTAACCCTTTCAGTTTTCCCGTCAGTTTGTGGGTGAAAGGAAGTACTTAAATTTAACTTAGTATTTAGACCTTTAAATAATGTTGTCCGAAAATTTCCTGTAAACTTAGAATCTCGATCAGAAATAATTACCTTTGGAATCCCGTGTAAGCGGAAGATTTGCTTCATAAACACATCTGCAATGTTAGCAGCTTTAAAAGTAGTCTTAACCGGAATAAAATGAGCATATTTACTAAGTTTATCCATAACCACCATTATGGAGTCATTTTGTTTCTGGTTCTTAGGTAAACCTGTTATAAAATCAATACTTATAATTTCTCATTTCCATTCCAGAATTGGAAATGGCTGCAATAGGATAGCTAGGTGTTGATGTTCAGCCTTAATTGTCTAACATTCAAAACACCTATTTATGTATTCAGCCACCTCATTCTTCATGTTGGGCCAAAAGTAATTCTTTCTTAGCATAGTTATCATTTTCTGATAACCAGGGTTTCCCGAATAAGGACTTTTATGAACTTCATCCAAAATCAGCAGTTTAACTTTTGACACATTAGGTATATAAATTATGTTTTTATAAGTCATTAAACCCTTCTCATTAATTCTATAATATGTTATTAAATTTTCAGATAAATTTTCAACAACTTTATCACGCATTTTTTGATAATTTTCATCTTGTTTAATTCCTTCTTCGATCTGATTTTTCAGATCTGTTTTAAATGTACTGATTGCTGCCACAAAATTCAATTTGGCATTTCTGCTCAAGGCATCAGCAACTTTGTTTTCTTTACCCTTAATGTGTTGAATCTTGAAATCGTATTCGCTAAGGAAAGCTAGCCACCTAGCTTTCCTTGCATTAAGATTTGTTTGATCCAACAAGTATTTTAAGCCTTTATTATCTGTCATTAGTGAAAACTTTCTTCCAATCAAGTGATGGCGCCACATTTTTAATGCATGTATCACGGCTTCCAGCTCTAGATCATAAGTTGTGTAGTTCTTTTCGTGGATTTTTAACTTCCTAGACTCATAAGCAATAACATGACCTTCTTGAGTTAAGACCCCACCAAGTCCATCATTGCATGCATCAATGCATACAACGAAGTCTTTATTAGGATCAGCAATTTTTAATATAAGTGTTGTTGTTAATAACTCTTTTAACTTCTTAAAACTTTCTTCACATTTTTTATCCAGACGAATTTATTTCCCTTCTTCTACAAAGAAGTTATGGGACTCGCAATTCTGGAGAATCCTTCAATAAACTTTATGTAGTAACCTATTATCCCCATAAATGACCGTACGTTAGTTACGTCTTTAGGGACAGGCCACTCATTAATTGCTCTTATTTTATCTGGGTCGACAGAAATTCCGTCTTTAGATATTATGTGACCTAAGTACTGTATTTTATCTCTATAAAAGTCACATTTACTGAACTTAGCATAAAGCTGATGTTCTCTTAAAACTTGCAGAATTATTCTTAAGTGTTCGTCGTGTTCTTCTTTATTTTTTGAATAAATTAGAATATCATCAATGAACATAATTACAAACTTAGCTAGGTACTTATGCAGAACGTTATTCATTAAACACATGAAGACTTCCGGTGCGTTAGTTATCCCAAAAGGCATAACTACGAACGTGTAGTGTCCATAACGAGTCCTGAAAGCAATTTTAAAAATGTCTTCATCATTTATTCGAACTTGATGATATCCAGACCTTAAGTCAATTTTAGTGAATATCTCTGCTCCACGTACCTGATCGAATAGATCGTCAATGCGAGGAAAGGGATATCGATTTTTAAAAGTCATTTTATTAAGTTGACGGTAATATATGCACAGTCGCAAAGTACCATCCTTCTTTTTAACAAAGATAATCGATGCTCCCCAAGGAGACACACTTGGCCTTATGTAGTTCTTATCAATTAATTCTTTCAGCTGAGATTTTAGTTCATTTAATTCTAGAATATTCATTCTATAAGGAGCCTTTGAGTTTGGTACCGCACCCGGTACTAACTCAATGGTGAAATCAAGTTCCCTTTTAGGAGGTAGTCCTGGAATTTCTTCTGGGAATACATAAGAAAAGTCATTAAGAATAGGTATGTCTTCCAGTTTTATCTTATCTTCTTTATATGAACATTCGTCATTAATCACATTTATAGCAAACATTTTACAACCCTTTCTTACAGCTTTCTTTACTTGTAAAGCAGAAATTTGTCTCACGGATGTTTTCCTAGGAATTCCTTTTACTGTTTCAGTTTCCCCTTCATTATTCAAACAAGTAAAAGACTTTTCATAACAGTTAAGTACTACTCTATGTTGTTCAAGCCAGTCCATGCCAATTAATACATCATATGACCCTAATGGAAAAACATTCAATTTAACTTGTATTTTCAGCTGACTCATAAGTAAATCACAAATTTTGACAAATTCTGTAACTTTTCTTTTAGTGCCTGTTGCTAACTGAACTAACCATGAGTTATCAAATTTTTCTACCTTTAACTTGCAACTTTTCACTAAACCAGGTGATATGTAACTCAAACTTGCACCTGGATCTATTAAAATGGAAATAGATTTGTTTTGTATCATACCTTCGATCTCGACCATAGAAGTTTGATTGTCTGTTTGTCGATTTTCTAGCGCTGCATTTATCCTGGGCATTTCTCTTGCTACATCACTAACTGTCGGTTCCACTTGTATGGTGTGAATGTTGTTGACTGTCCTTCTTTTGAGTGGGAAGTTTGCTCTGGTATGTGGTCCATTGCATTCATAACACTTTAAAGGTGGCCTTTGTTCAACATTTCTAGTATTATTATTATTATGGTTATTATTAGGCACATTCCTTGCAGCTGTAAAATTCTGTGGTGCATTACCTCTGTAACTATTATTATTCTGAAAATTTATGTTATTGAAATTTTTATTATTTCTAAAATTTTTAAAATTAAAAGTTTTCTTCTTATGCTCATAATTATTTGATTTATTATTCCTCCAACTCGATACACCTTCTCTTCTCTTATTCTGTTCAAAACAAAAATTAGCCTTCCTCATGGCTTCTTCAAGAGTTGAAGGATTATCGTATTCAATTTTGTCCTTTATGTTGAAGGGTAATCAGCTTAGAAACCTTTGTATCTTAGGTTTTTCTTCAGCTAGGTAAGGTACATACCTTAACAAGCAGAGAAATTTGCTACATAACTCCTTCATAGTCATAGAACCCATCTTTAAATCATAAAATTCCTTTGACTTATCTTTGTAATATTGTTCGGATAAAAACTTTTTCTTAAACATTCTCTTAAATGTACTCTATTTTATATTCTTGTCTTTAAGGCTTTTAACTCTTTTGATATCTTGCCACCAAATGTCTGCCATTCCGGTCAAATTGTATATGGCCATCTTACCTTTTAATTGAAATGAGTAATCATAAATCTGAAAATACTTCTTCATATCGGACAGCCATGCTTCCGCTGCCTCTCCCTTTTCATTTTCGCCATTAAAAGTTGGAGGTTTTATCTTTTTAAACTCTCCTGAAATTTGTTCATATTTTTTACGTCTTTTCTTAGGACCACAGTAACTGTCAGTGTTGTCCTTATCATAATTATATTTTATGCGATAAGTTTTATCATCAGATTCAGAAGAAGAAGAGTTACTTTCAGTTTTATAGTACTTCATTTTCTTATCTCTGTGTTTGTAGGACATTGTTCCAGATTCATATTTTACTTATGTTCTCTTATCTTTTTCATCGTGATGGTACTTGTCCAGTCAAATATGGTTTAATTCTTCTTGTGCTCTTAAAATTCGTTCATTTTCTTCCTTAACATTTCTTATTTCAATTTTTAAGTCCTTAACAGTGCGTAATAATTCAAATGATTGATCATTCAGTTCTACGTAGATTTCTTCATTAATATTTTCATGTTCGTTATTATTACGTTCATTATGAGGAGATCTGTCATCTGTTGATTCTTCCAGTATGTCCATACCTGCAAATTAAATGTCAAGTTGTTCTGTACAGAAACAAATTTAAATAAATTTAGTAACTAAATTTTATGGTTTCATTTTTTGTTTTGCGCGTGTGAGCCTATTTCAGGCCTAGAGTTTGAACTCGCGCTCTGATACCACATATAACATCCCAAAAATCACAAAAATTTAAAATTTTTCAAAGTAGCATTAATTGCTATAATTACCATGTGGAAGTATAATAAATGTTTGTTTGTTTAACTAGATGTCACAATGTATTAGACATGTTACGTCGATTATGTGTGTATAATGTATTACAAAATATGCGTAATGTTTTTATAGCTAAACTATACTATTGTTGGATGTTGTTATGCTTCCTAGATCAGTTATGTTTTCTTATGTAGTTGTCGATACTTTATAGACTTGATACTGAATTCATTATATGTGCTAACTGTTTCCTTTTCTTGTTGATGATGAAGGGGTCCTATGGGCACCCCGGGGCTTACTTAGCTATTTAGCTAAAGCATTGAACTTTTGTTGCAGATCGCAGGTAAGAGCAATAGTGTTTTGAAAAGTATAAAGAGGTCCTATTTAACTTCAGTTAGCCTTCAATGTTATAAAAAGGAATTAGAGTAACTCAAGTATTCCAGGGTGAGATCTATTCCGGTTGTTCCTTTAGTTATATTCTGTATTGAGTTGTTTATATGATTTCATAGACATTACACTCCATTCTCAGCATTTATGTTATTTGTATTACACATGTATTTGTATAATGTTGAAAGTGTTGAGCGTCGAAATCAATGTTAAGGTGTTTTAAATCCTACACTTAGGAATTACAACATGTATTCAAATATCTATGGTAATAGGATCATATCCTAAGCTCAATGTTTTTATTGTAATTCTATGCCTATCTTTTGATCCTACACACTATATGCATGACCTATAAGATAGTGTTATTATAGTGACTTGACAAAAGTCTATAGTTGTAAACTATATACTTTATGCACTCTCTTCTATTAATTTATACGATGGATATTATAATACTAGAGCATTATAATAATAACTATACAATAGTGTTGATATGGTCTTTATAGTTTTTATACCGTGTACAAGGGTTTGATTAAAAAGGTGATCTACGTAATATTTTATTTGCAAGGTTGGAAACATGCAATGTTTAAGTGACTTAAGGAATTATGTAACCATGTTATATTATGGTTGTAAGTTTTTCCATATTGGATGGCCGAAACCTTAACCTAGGATATGGTGCAATGGCAAAACATACGTAATACTTGGATAAATTAAAGGATAGTAGTTTGACCTTTAATAAAAATATATCCATACTATAGTATGGTTGTAAACCATGCAAGACCGAAACTCTAACTTGAATATGATGCGATGGCAGGTGTGACGTAGACAGTAGATATAGTAATAAAAGTGCATTAAATTGTTGTGGGTGGAATGTCTAGTGGCAACCCCCATGGCAAGTCTTCACGTGGTTTCCTTGGTCACGGTGCTAACCCTAACTGCTTTGGACTTACCTCGATGAGAGCATAATCTTGACAATCATTTGGCAAGGAGTGGGGTTTTGGAGAGGCCGATAGGCTGCGGTTTCTTAGGGTTTACAGATATGTTTTGGAGGCACCTCTCCAGGGTTAGATACCCTGACCTGTAACCTGTAAACTTTACACAGTGAGATCCAAGAGCCGAGTCCTTCTTTTTGCTGAGTTTGCTAGTGGTGTGTTTTGCTCTGGTTCTCATCAGATGTGGGCATGTTCGGCTCAGAAACAAGGTTCCTTTTTACAAGTAAGTCATTAGTTCCATTCTTGCTACTCACGATAGTTCATAATGTTGCAGTTGTTTGTATTTTGTTTTGAGCTTCATATTCTATCTTTTAACCATGATATGTGTTATATGGAAGGTACTCTTCGGTTTTGGGTTTCTATGTTCAAAGCTAAGTGGGAAAACATGCTTGAAACTCGGTAAGCCTCAGTGGTTTCCTGTAGGTTTCAACTTGGAAAACTGTCGGTTCTTGTATTGTTTTTAGCCGAATCTTCAGTCTTGTGGTCTGGCTGTGGATGTTGTCGTCGTTCTAATGTTTGTAAGTTGAATGGAAAGTGTAGGGAGGATTGAATCCCCGACCTACCTCTACGTTGACTCTACAACGTTTTATTGTGTACCAATTTGTTGGTAAGTGTAACAATTGTTTGAAAGGGTTCAACCCATGGCAATTTGATGAATTAAAATGGTTATGGTACTTGGAATCTAATGTTGTTTATGAGAGCCGCGCCTGAGAGCAATGCTCTTTGCAGTCTGCATTATTTTAATTGATGTTTGTTATACAATAATAAGGGCAACAACCCATTCTTGAATGTTTATAAAATGTTGAGTTTTGTTTAAAGGCCGAGAGCCGAAATGGCTAAATACCTAGTTTTATTGTAGCTTCAAACCCTGAACTTGTTTTTGTAAAAAGGACAAATTTGAAAGGTTTGTGAAGTTGATCTTAATGCCGAGACCTAGTCTCGTATGTCTATTTTCATTTTGTCGAAAGATGATTGTTAACTTAGGTTTAATTGAAACTTGTTCAATTGTTTTGTTGTCAATGGCCTTGAGCCCTTTGTTGAATGTGGTTCCTGCGTTTAGGTTAGGTTTGTACAGGGTATTGAAATCATGACTGTGTTATTACTATTTGTTGATCAAAGGCAATGAGCCTTGTTTGAAACCCTGTAGAATTATTTGAGGTTTTCGGTCGTGAGGCTGGTTATGAACTCTACTCAACACTAAATGTTATTTTGGTTCTCTTTAACTGTAAAACGAGAAAGGTTTTGAAAGTAACCTATAAGGTGTAGACTGTATGGAAAAGTCCTGGTGTAGTCGAGCTCGGTCTTGGAAATTCTATTTGATTTACTAAAAGATGAAATGTTTAGCTTAGTGTTATGTTGTAACTAGCTAGGGTTTGAAACTTTGGGACATTCATCCAAAATCAGAGTTGTTTTCGATTTATAAATAAAGTAATATGTCAAGGTTAAATAAATGAAAAGATACTATTATCATTGTAGAGTAGATATGTTTGGTTTTCGATTTACCTTGTTTTATATTGATCGGTAATATGTATCTCGATACTATTAAAATTTCAAAGGGCAGAGAGCTAAGAGTCTTAGAAAGATTCTTATATTGAAAATAATATTATAGGTTTTACATTAATTGATTTTTGAAATATAAAAGGTTACCCTATAACTGTACTTAGGGTTTTGTACAGAAACATGGGATTGTTTGTGTTCTTCTATTTCTGTTGCTATAAATGTAAAGATATTACAATATCTAAATAAAACGATTGTTGCGATGTTTATCTATGACTAAAACATAAGAGATTTTATTTCCAATTGTAAACAGATAATGAAATACCGGAAACATGGCAGAGTTTATCTATGATTGTTATTCAATCATTCTATCTATTGCATATCATTATCCTTATCTATTTTAAACACCCTTCCCTGTACTAGAGTACGGCACAAGGACAGTGCGTGGAAAAATGCAGGGAAGCAATTTATTCTATCATTTCATAAGACTTCTTCAACTATTTACAGAATAATATACAGTTCATAAAATCAAACATTTACTTATGCAAGATGATAACTATCAATATTCAGCTAATAAATCCTAAATCAACAGTTATAGAAAAATAAATTATAACTACTAGGAAATTAAATAACAAGTAGAACCTGCAAATGTAGATAGGGTGGACAAACATCCAAAGAGGCATGTTCCTCCCAACCTTCTCCAGAAGAAGCAGCCAATATCACTTGCTCCTTTGGACCCCCGAGCCTGTTTACTGAACCACTAGGTAGAATACTCTGTGTAGAAGCAAGGCACTCAGGTTGTACTTTCAGCAATCAATGGAGACTTGCAATACACCTCAAAATAAACCTCTGCACTCAGTAGAAGTGAAACAGACTTACACTACAACTCAAAACATAGCTTCCCCTCATCGAATCTCTTGTGTGCATACAGCAGAACCACAAGGTAAATTTTCTCGTCAGAAAAAGTGTGAGCCTCTGCTCAAATTCGATGGCTTATAAAGATGCCTAGGTATTTTAGTGGTCAATTTCCAAATAAATGATCCTCAAGCTCTATTCCCATCTTTCAGGGATCTTTGACCACAATTCAAGGGAGTTGTCCCATAACAATAGCTAGTTACTGAGTTCTTGATGCTGCCACTTGTCCATTTCCTTCTACCCCAGATTCCATTCCACCTAGTGGGTTATTAAACACTCTTTCAACAGTCTCTTTGGGTGAGTGTCTCCTATTTTATTTCATTAAATAATAATATTGTGCCATTACAGTCATCCTTGGCCACTTGCCCAAATATAAAACTTTACAATAAAACTTAAGATAATGTTTTTCTCAAACATAAAATGTTTCAAGTAATGGGTATGTTATAGGAACAATAAATCAATACAATAGGAACAAAACCCATTGATTTCCTTATAGCTTAGTTTGTAACATGTCCTCATAGATCTCTAGGGTTAGGGTTAGGGTTTTTTCATGTCCCAACTTTTGATTAGGGTCATGGTTTTGTACCCTCTAGAATATTCTTGAGAGTTCACATGAGAGTAACTCAACAACTGTGAGTAGTGAGAGCTAACATGAAATCCACTTGCTACTATGAGAGTCAAATAATAAGTCAACTTGTAGGAGGCATAATTTTGTGATATGAATTATAACTAAGGATATCTTTGTATTGTCAAAAATATCTTGATGGGTAGAACAACTTTAGATGGCTATGATTTTTTTCACAATGTTTTGACCTCGGACATGGTCAATCGATTCCTAAAATAAGCTTCAAAACTTTCGGGACCTCAAATATCAAATATAGGATTTTCCCTTTGAATGGGCCCTACAAGGCCATGGATCCAATTTTATACTCCATAAAGTAACGAAATGGATGACAAATTATATAGTGATCCATTTTAGATAAAATTTCCCTAGTGAAGACACTACTCTACTTTGATTTAATTATTTTGGTGAATACTCTTCATCTTTTTACCCATGATTTGGTTCATTATAGCATTTTCAATGCTATCATGATTGAGATTTATAGTGGCAAGTGCTTTGTCACTTTTACGGTGTCAAAAAAAAATCATAACCAATACAATTCCATATTATAAATAGGGTGTAAATCGAAAATAGAAAGAAGATTCCCCGGATGCGGGTTATAACATGGGACTTGCCACAGAAAGCAGCACTGTTCACCCACCTGGCAGCGTGGTTCTCCCACCTAGCAGCGGATCTAGGCAAGTGTCCTTCCCTTGGCAAGCTGGAAATCAAGCGAGCGACGATGTAAATGCGAATGATGAAATGGTGGGTGGCATTGAAGCCGGTCGGGTTGTCAATGTATTTTCTCATTAATTGGAACTCTCTATCCATTATGCTCTCGTGTGTGAAGCCTCGGTGCTCCCTCCTTAAGTTTCTTGAGATGATAGTTCGACATTTCATCACCTACATTTTCTATTCGCTGCATGTTCCTACTGCTGAGGGCTCTGCTCTGACTCTCATCACCTGTGAGCTCAATTTTTACGCCATGACTCATCCGCGAGGTACCTCTAGGCGTGGCACTGGTCATGGCGTCGGTCAGATTGCTACCTCCCCGTACAAGGACAAGAATCCATCAACGGCTACGACGACAATGTTTCATCTTTTGTTCGAAGGTTGGTCGATGAATGGGAAGCTGGACGGGTATCTGACATTCTCGCCTCCGGCAGCCAAGGTAACCAAATAAATTATTATTATTTAATCAAGAACATGTTGGGAACCTAGTTGAAGAAATGTTGGCAAATTGGAACATGGCCAGGAGCTCCATTATGGACACCAGGACTCACATGGTCCAGCTAGATGAAATGCTTGCAACCCTGAACTCCAGCTTGGTTGGTGGCAAGTACTCCTTCATCGGCAAAGCCACTCCTCACCGCGATTCTAGTCTTGGTGCTCCTGGCATTAACAATGAGATCCTTGAAGGTAAAGTAAGTTCACAAACTGAGGGCGTCACCTCGGCTACAGGAGCCAATGCTTTAGGGTCCACTCTGCACGAGTCGCAAGGTGTTGTTGCAGAGGTCTCTGCCACTGTCATGGGCACCCCCTCTAGTTCGAGCTCTCCTGATGCGGTTGTCTTACAGGGGGCCCTCCCCCTGAAGCCTTCTTACTTATTCCTACCACCATCGATTCTTTGCATTGGAAAAGAATTCGGAAATCTAACAGTGAAGCTTCAACTCCATGCAAGATGGAACCTCTACTGCCCAAACTCCCATTACAGAGGTGGGAAGAATATTTCTTTGGCAGTTGTCCAATCATCGAAGACAAGCCTTGCCCCCAGAATGCAGAAGCAAACACTTAGGATGTTTCAAGCTGTCCTCGGCTCTTACTGTGACGGTCAACGTATCTGGTGTTTTTGGTTTAATAGTCTACTACTATGTACTAGTTTTTTTTCTGGATTGTTCTGTAAAGACTCCTTTCGAACATGGTCCCTTTGGACGAGTATTTTTTGCTCTATAGTTAAACTTCCTAGCATTTTTGCAAGTCTTGGGTGGTGCTCTCATCACCCCAGACTGCCTAAAATGGATAGCCGACTTGTAATTTTGGATCCCCTTCTTTAAATATATTTTTGCAATTTTACAAAAAAAAAAGAATATAAAGAAGATTCAATTCAAAAGAATTCTCACATGTTTGACTTGAGATATAACTCTTATAATATAAAAGAATTCATTAGAATAAAACTCTCAATTCAAAGATACACTAATTATGAAGATTTTCTTTTATACTAGCCTAGATCCAAATCCTGGGCTCTATCAAGCGTCGAGAGGGATCAAATCTCCCGAGGTGCAAACCTCAGCTCATGTATTGCACTCAAGGAGATTTTCAAGGAGAGGTTTGCACCTCGAGAGATTTGATCCCTTGCGGCGCTTGATAGAGCCTAGGATTTGGATCTAGGCCGGTTCCAGTCATGGGCAGTGACACAAAACTGGAGTTTGATCAGCATTGTAAGGAACAGGTTAAGTTGAAAACACAGATAGAATTATGAGGATTATCATAATGTAAGTATTATGAGGATTATTTCGTCAAAATTTTCAACAATGCAGATGAATACAGATCAAATAAGATGATGTTTAAATATGATATATGTCAACATGTTGGTTGATGTTATCAAAGAATATAAGCCTATATAATGTTTAAATACAACTATATTACAATGTGATCAACTTTGATATCCCTTATTCCTTTTTTCTTGATTCCACTCATGCTCCCTTTGGCATCTTCTCATATCGATCATATGTGAAAGGATGAAAACCATCCAGACCTTTTACTCATGATATTGTTGTAAATGGGAGTCCCCGTCGTTCTTTGTTTCCAATATGTAAAATTTCCTTCTCCAATGTTAATCCCCATTTTTTTTTTGCATTGTTGATGTAGATATATTAACACTTCTTCATGATCTCTTTAGTTCACGGTTGTGTTTTCTATGTTCTTCTATATGTTGAAATCAATGCAACGAATCATTGTTTTTGGTTTATTAAACATCGCATTGTTGAAATCAATGCAACAATGTTTTTTTATTAAATTGATGAATTCAATACATACATGTAAAAAAGAAAAACAATGCATTGTTGAAATCAATGCAACCAATCAAATCAACATACATCTTGTGTTTTTTATTCCACTCCTTGAGTACACGTCTTTTTATTAATGGCCGACATAATATTTATTACTTTTTACTTTGTATTATTTTTTTTTGTTTATGGTCGACATGTTAGGAACAAACGTTACTTTTACTTTGTATTATTCTTTTTTGTTTATGGCCGACATAATATTTATTACTTTTTACTTTGTATTATTCTTTTTTGTTTATGGCCGACAATATCGACAAACGTTACAAGATCTCCCTCATATTTACTTTTTACTTTGTATTATTCTTTTTTGTTTATGGTCGACAATATGGACAAACGTTACAAGATCTCCCTCATATTTACTTTTTACTTTGTATTATTCTTTTTTGTTTATGGCCGACAATAAGAACAAACATGGACAAACGTTACAAGATCTCCCTCATACTGAGTTGTAGAGTACTTCTCGATGCAACAATAATTATAATTATAAAAAAAATAAAAAAATCATCTTTCTGAATTTGAATTTGGGTTTATTTGCATTACATGTAATCCCTCTTAATGGTTTGACCCAAAAATTTATGATTGTGAAGGATAAGATATAATAAATTATTAAAAGCTTCTAAGAAGGGTGAAATAGTATTATATGTGCAAATAAATATAATGTTTAAAATCACTAAAAGTGTAATCACAAAAATTATTATTATTACGTATCACAAACTTCCCCATAACACGTATATTAAAATATTGATTTTTATATCTTGTTAGTGTCGGTTTTGATTTTGAATTAAATTATTAGAACATATATTAATTATATGAGAGAGAATTAATATTTTTAGTTTAAGATTTTTTAATTGCAAATTAGGATATATATTTATTAAAACTTAGTACATTTAAATTTTCGTTTTAATTATTAATAGCTTCCTAGACACGGTAACGCCCTAGGTTGATCTGGTTGCATTACTTAATTCAGTTTTGATTCTTTGAACCATTCTCTTGCCTTGAAAGGAGCAACGAGAGGGGTCACATCAACCAAGTTGTTAGATATCCATTTCGATCGTGACTTAGTTTGATTGTGTTGGAATATATCAATTGATGAGCTTCCCATATCCAATGCTTTTCAATCGTCATTTGAGTCTGATTGTGTTAGAATACATCAATGGATAACCCTCCAAAATCTAGTTGTATTATGTAACGATAGTCTAGTTGACTTTAGTATATGTTCATATTTTATTTAATTGCACAGAATTGAGGGTAGGAGTCAGTGGTGGGATTAATGGTTGTATCAGTGGAAGTTTAGGTTCGAATCCACACATTTTTAAATCTTCGTATGACCTCAGTGGTAGTATACTCCCATTAATTATGTCTTATCCAAAAGTAGGGTTGATCCCAGTCCGAGAAGTTTGAAGTTTACTACACGATGGTGTAGTTAATGTAGCTTGCAGAGAGGTCTTGTTCCCAGTCCGAGAAGTTTGCTACACGATCATCGTGTAGTTAATGTAGCTTGCAAAGTGGTTTTGTGGGTTCCTCTCGGTTAAAAAAAAACTTATTTAATCGTTTGGTCTAGATGGTTATAGAGAACACAAAAGGCACTATGATGTCATTAAAGGGAAAAAGAAAAAGAAGTTATGGATGTATATATATTCTTATGAACTATATATATCAATTCTAGATAGAGAACACAAAAGGCACTATGATGTCATTAAAGGGAAAAAGAAAAAGAAGTTATGGATGTTATCATTTTGAAACTTCTTAATCAATTCTACTTGCGATTTTCTGTCATCTTCAGACTTCTTAAGTTGTTCCTTAAGATCTTCATTATGACTTCTGATGCAGCTATTTTCTTCCTGCTTGTCTAGAATTTTTCCTGAACAATGTCTTCCGTAGATTGTTCTGTTTTCCGACCATTTTTTAACTTCTTAATTTTTGTGACTAGTGTGTTGTTATGATTTCTTAATCTGAAAATTTCTTCGGAATTGTTGGATAGTGTTTAATTACTCTTTGTGATCTCCAGCTTGTCATTTTGTTGTTGAAGAACTTTTATCTGTTGTCGATATTTGTCGACCTCTGATTCTTGACTTTCTAATTTATGTTGTATCTGCGTTAGCTCTTCATCATTGTCACTAACGATTTTTTTCAAGCATATTATTTTTGCTTCGTAATCATTTATTTCTTTCTTTATATCTTGATTTTTTAATCTCTGATTGAGATCACTTTCGTCTTTTAATTCCTCAATTTGAGCAGACAATTTTTCTATATAATTTTTCTGGTCGGAAATTTTTTGTTGCTTGTACTTTTCTTCTATCTTATGTATTTTGTTTATTACTTCCAATTTTGTATTCATGTCGCGTAAATCTTCGTTGTCTTTTTGATAACGCTTTAATTGGGCTTCTAATTTCTCTATTTGTAATCACAAACCGGCTTCCATGGTCTTCGACTTTTTCGACGATAACGCGTCTCGAATTCTTGATAACCCTTCCTTTGACTCTTTTTTTTGTCGTTTGATTTTGTTTTGTTCTCCAAATAATTCCTATTCAAAAGAATTTGATTATTTTCCTTTATATAATATTTGTATTTATTACAATTATTAAATATTAATTATTAATATTATGATATTAATAATATTTTTTTGAAATTTTTAATAATAATAATAATAATATTATTATTATTTTTGGAGAGTCTATATAAATAATATATAGTATAATAAATATTATTATTTAATAACAGGTGGCAGAACCTTGGCGGCCATGGATCCTTCCATGGTCGCCCTTCCTCTGCGTATGCTTCATTGATGGAGCATGAGGGTGTTTATCAGAGATTGGAGAGAGGGCGGGCCTTTGCGCGGCGACCCATTGGGTCTGTGCTCCAGATCCAGTGGCGGCGGCGGCGGTTTCTAGGAGGCAGGTCGGCGGCGATGGTCGGCAGTTGTGGGGGCTTGGTAGCGTCGGCGCGACAGTGGGCGGGGCTGCTCCAGGGCGTATGAGCAGATTCTTCGACGGCGGCAGCTCCGAGATGGTGGCGGCTCCTTGTCCGATTTCTCAGGATGCTTGGCAATGGCCGCTGTGAAGCTGTTTGCATCGATGGAACCATGCGTCTCTGCCATATTCGGGGCAAGATACAAAGGTCTGGATTGCTGCTGGCGATCCTTGTTGGCGTAAATACCAAACAGTTGAACGCCATCATTGATACCCTGTTCCATCATACCCTTACCCCGTTCTTTGGCGTTCGCTGGTTCCGGCGTGGAGTAGTTAACTGCTGCCACTGCTGCCAGGGTTTGTTATTGATTGGGCTTGTTATAACGCGCGATGGCTTCAACAGACGTAGATATGTTACAGGAGAGGTAATCACATTTTTCTTGAGATCGTTGGTTCCGACGTGGAATAGTTAACTGTTGCCACTGCTTGGATCGCAAGCTCCTTCGACGGTGGTTGGGTGGAGGCTCCTTGAGATGGTGGCCGCTCCAGGGCGCGATGTGCTGAGACGCGGCGGCTCCTTCGATGGTGGTTTGATGGTGGCAGCTCCGGTGGCCCTATTCTCTTATCTGTTTCTTTGTCCTCTTGGGTTCTCTTATTGGTTTCCTGAAGGGCAGTGCTCTTACATCCGGTGGAGGCTCCAACGGTGGTCTGCTCCAGTTTTTCTTCATCTGGGGTCTGCATGCTGGTCGTTTTTCGCTGGTTTGGGAGGTCTATCGAGCCTGCTGCTTGTCCACAGACGTAGATCTCCTGCATACTTCGATGAGGGTTTCGGCTGGGATGGATTTTCTATGGAGGGTTGGCTCTGCTCTTGGTTTTCAGGGTTAGCCGCCTATTATTGGCGCTGCTCCCTTTCTTCGTTGCCACCTCTCCTTTCAAGCTGCAGGGAGCTCTGTCTTAAAGACTTCCTTTGCTGCTGGGGAGGACGGCGGCTGCATGATGGAGCGGTGCCATTAGTGGAGGAAGATCCTGGGAGATGAGGATCGGCTGGTGGTTCTAGGACACCCTTTCTCTGGAGATAGGGGACTGTCGTCTTGACGGAAATGTACTATTTACAGTTTTCTATTTCTGTTTATACAGCTATTATTCCATGCAAATTTTGAGGTTTCAATTCCTCACATCTGATACTGTTCTTATGCGGGCTGTATGGACAGTCATTCATTGTACTATGTTTTTTTTCATATATTAGACTATAGATGATAATAATGGGAATGAAAATATGTGACAATGTAGGGATCTTTGTGATCCTATTACATGTGCAGAATGTAATTTTGTTCATCTTTTTGAAATAAAATTACGACTTTTTCCAAGGAAAAAAAAAAAAAAAATTATTATTTAATAACAATAATATTATTATAATTTTTTTGAAGTAGTGGAATTTTAGGGTTAAAATTGATAAAAAGTTATATATATTATATATTATTATTATATAATATATTTTACTAACTCTTTGTTTTATTTATTTTTTGGTTTTAGGGCTGACGTGGAGCGGAGGGGGTGGCTTGGAGAAAGCAGTCTCAAGTCAATGGGGTGGAGAGGAGAGAGGCGTGGCGGAGGTGGTGGAAAGCGTTGCGGTGGAGGAGGTGGTGCAAGACAAGCGCGTGAGGAGAGAGGAGGCTGCGATGGCGGTGGGCGGGAGGAGAAAGACTGGGTGGGCGATGAATGGATCTGGTGGGGAGGATGGGGGATGGGGAATGAGCGTAGGAAGGAAGGCGAGGGTGCTACGAGGGGTAGGGAGAGGAGTGTAGCAGGCGGGAGGACGTGGAGCAAGTGTGTGTAGGTGGTTGTGGAGAAGGGAGGACGGAGGGAAGGAAGGCGATTGAGAGGGAAATGGAAGGGCGGATTGGAAGATGGAGGTGTGGGGGCAGATCCAGATGGCTACGCGGAAGTGGAGGTGGAACCGGAGGGCGGAGTGGAGGGTGCAGGGGTGAAAAACACAATGCGGAAAGGTAGGGAGGAGGAGCACGCAAAGGTGAGGGTGCAGCGAGAGAGCCGAGAGGATGGCGATTGGGAGGTGGAGCGATTGTTATGTAGTGTAGGCAGGAGGGAATGATGGTTTTGCAGCGCAGGCAGGATGGAAGTAGGAGCACGGCAAAGACGGAGGTGACGGAAGGAAGGGGTTGTATGGGATTGGATGTGGAGTTGGCGGGAGGAAGTGGAGGAGCAGGAGCTGAAGGGAGCAGAAGAGAAACTGCGGAGGGAAGTGGCAACATGCGGGGGTGGTGTGGAGCATCATGTGGGAAGGAGAAACAACGGAAGGGAGGGAGCTGCATGGAGCAGTTTGGAGGGTTGACGCGGGTGTGTGCCAGTGGTGGAGGAGAGTGTGGGTTAGCGAGGAGTTTTGATTTAGGGAAACCCTAGAGTAAGGCCACAAGCCAAAAATCAAACAAGGTCTGAGAATCAAGTCCAAAGGTCAGATCAGCCAATGAGGCTCTGATACCAAATGAGCCGAATATTTATTCGCTCACATAATCAATAATAGGACAAATATATATTGATAATTGAATATATAAAGGATGATAGATTACAATGATGCATTGGCCTTAAATATGGCTTGGACACTTGATGTTGAGGAGATGCTTCCTTTCCTAACAACATTAATTAACCTACCTATTAATTATTTTTATAAAATTATTATCTTTATTCATGTTCATTACATCAACACTCAGCAGACATGGCACCCACAATACCTACCTCACCCAACACAAGGAAGACCCCCTTCTCTGTTACGTAGTCCCTCGAGCTCCCTTCCCTTCTAGTGATATTCACGGTGGGCATAGAAAGGTCCAACTGCTAGTTCTATGAGATTACAGCCTTCACTAGGTTTGTCAAGCAATCCAACCCTAAATTTGACCTTCTGCCTCTGTTAATCAAGCTGGCTCTTCTTAGGGTTGCGAACTGTGTGCGAACTAAGCTTTGTCCAGCAACTCAACTTTCTGCAACAAAATTCAGGTAACCTCACGGCTCCACCAAGCTTCTCATGCTCTATAATTCATTTCAGGGTTTGCTTTCATGGATTTCCCAAGCAGATGAGGTTTACACGCAAGGTTTCTAGGGCATTCGACTTTGCAATTTCAGCTTACATAGAAATCATGATTCTCCCTTCTCTGCTCATGGCTTGGGTCTGCAACGTGTGTTGAATGCATGAATGAATCTTCTTGGTCAACAATGGGTTAGCAAACAGGACGACCGAATTCCCAGGTAATAGAGTGTCCCAACGAGCAAGCAAAACAGAGCCATACCCTACCATATGGATCGCAGGGCTGCTCCATACTCCATCGACTTCATTCAGAGTCGATTTCTCAACCACCTTCTGCAACCGAATTAAATGTTAGTATGGGGAGTCAAATGGGTTCATAAATGGACAAGTGGCAGCATGGGATCCCATCCCATAACCCCCTCACCTCTCCCTAGTGGATACACATGGCCCCTTCTCATTAGTTGCCTCCTTAGCCAGTTTTGTTGGTGTTTCATTGCAATATTTAAATGTTTAGATCATTTACAATATTTCAGAGCTTAGTAGCACATGAATAATCAAACTGTCAAATACTTGCCTATGCAATTAAACCTTAAGCATCCACTAGTGGGGCCTTGGCCTTGAGCTCCACACTAGGGAAAACACATACTGTATTTACACAATATTTACATTGAAGCCAATAAAGCCTAAGGCTCAAAATGGGGACATCACATTAATGTCATTACATTACTCATGATTAGTTGGGAAATGTGTTCATATAGTTATTGGAGCATGAGTTGTGAATACAATCATTATGGGGAAGCATAAGAGTACTTTGTTCTATGCTAAGAAGTAAATTCATCCATCATTCCCTAAGTTATCTTTCATTATCGCTTATTCTATCATTCTCTTATTTATGTTATTACATTTATGATGATGTATTCTCTGTGGACCTAGAAATTAACCAAAATCAACACTCTAAAAGAGAGAATTGCAAACTTTAGATGAGATATAGATTATTATAGGTGATCACGGAAGCTAGGCAAGTTAGGAATCCTTCGACGCCATTGTGTATTCTCTACCCATTGGATGTTTGAGAGTGAAGTGTTATTTTTGTGGTCTATTCCTAGAAGCTATCATTCAACATATTGGAATATTTTTCCTATAATGAAGAGAAATAGCAGGGAATAATATCCCTGATGTATTGTTGAATGGATAAAGGGAATATTTTTTTGATGTTTCCAGTAAGGAAATGGAAGAGAGTTCCATGCCTTTTTGATATATTGATGAAATTCCTAAAGTGCTTTATAGTGAAAACATTTGATGCGCCATAAGAGAAAAAATGTTGGGTTGAGAAAGATACAAGCCCATAGAATGGTTCCTTGGACCTTCACCCTATTGACCTCATACCTTGGCTTGGGAGGTAACAACTACATAGGAAGCCTATGTTTGGGTGGAAAAATTGTTATACACAACCAATTTTGTGTAATATATGTTGTTAAAAGATAAGTGTTGTGTTGCTATAAAAATATATGCATTTTTATGTTATGTGTGTGATTATGTTTAATTATGATCATGAGAATTTGGTTGCAATGAAACCTATTATTCCAAGTTCATATATTATGTTGGATTTTGTTCTTTTTCACCGTGCATGTATTCTAGGCCTCCATGGGAAGGAGGCCTTCTCTATATTAAGATTATAGTGAAATATTCTCATAAAAATATAATTCTAATAGTTAGTTTAATGACTACCTATCCTATGACCGAGAAAGGATGCCATAATCTTATTCATAATCTACTTAACCATCACCAATCATTATGGTTTTTTTATAATTTTCACTTTAACATAAAATCATCTTATGAACCATTAAATCATGTTTCTACCCTACTTGAACATACATGTGAGTTATGTAACCATTTCCATATACATTCATTTACAATATGAAAATCATTTCAACTCAATCAATCCAATTAATAAGTCAATTGTGAGTGGAAGTAATTATTGGCATGCTCAAAGGCCTCCTTTATCAACCACCTCTATTGTAACCTTTTAGGGATTTTACTTGACTTAAGATTCGAACCTCCTCAACACCCTAGTGCAATTTGTTAAACTTTGTTGTCACTCACATATACGTTTACAAAAGCATTTACATTAAAAATTCTTGATAACTTGGTCACCTCTGAACATACATAGCCTCGATAGGCCTCATGACCCCTTCTCATCATGACTTCAATTTGATATTTATCCCATGATATCCATACACATATTGGTATGATACATTATAATGACTTCCATAACCAATCCTAAAAACAAACGTGGATTTCCAATGGTCGAAGCATGATATCTTCATGAAAGAAAGATTGTAAAGACAACATGTAGGTGACTTGAGAAAACAAATATCCAAACATAAGCCTCATGCCTAAAGGAAAATATGTATAAAATCAATATAAATAAAAACATATAGTAAAAATTTCTGAAAACTTTCATATCTGAAATCTATATTAACAAACCACATGAAAACATGATGTGAGGAATTGATTGACTGTAAAGTTTGAAAATTACATGTAAAGAAATTTGGTTTTTGGTGTTTATATTAAGTTAATAAGAAAAGGTAAGTGACTTTTCAAAATTCACCTTAAAAAAATTTTAAATATAGATTTGTATAATTTTTTTATTATTTAAAACGAATATGGGCTAATTATAATTTTAATGAATTTACAATTTATTTTAATATGTAAAAATATAATTTATTTTAATATGTAAAAATATAATTTTGATTTTTTTTAAATATTTATATTTATATTGAAATAATATTTTTCTTTCTCTTTATAATGAATTAATTAGACAAATTCAACCTATTAAGGTGCATTATATTTGGGGTGAAGCATAATCTTACCTCATGGAAATATGGAATTATAACTTTTTGACAAAGATTTACAAAATTTGGTGAAGAATTTCAACTAAAAAGTTCATCGACTAATTAAAAAATTTCATGTGGCTTCATAAAATAAAAATTATGGAAAATATTTTAAAAAAATCCATGTTGACTCATAAAATAAAATATTATGAAAATTAATTAAAAAATCAATATTCGTCTATAAAATAAAAATTTAAAACTTAAACCCAAATCTATCAATTAAAGGAGATCAAATTTCTTGAGTTTAAATTTTGTTTTTAAAATACACCTCAAGAAATTGGATCTATACTGATTATATATATAGAAATATTTGATTATGTAAATCTTACCCATGTAACAAATATATACATCATAATAAGCTTTAAATTATATATATAATCATATATATATATGAAGAGTTATATATCTCTTTCAATAAATTGTAAAAATCACCTCCCACAATAACATAGAATAAATTTGTCACTTTAATTTAACCGTCTTCCAATATTAAAAATCTAATAATACTTTTTTTCATATACATTTACTTAACCATCTTCCAATATTAAAAATCTAATAATACTTTTTTCATATTCATTTACTCAGCAATGAGTTATCTATCAAATTGGTATTCACTTTGACGAAAATGAAATATATGTCTCCAGCATATTAAGTTGTAAAAAGCACCTCGCATGACAATAACATTGAGTAAATTTGTCACTTTGGTTTAACCCTTTTCCAATATTAAAAATGTTAATATGGTTTTCATATACATTAATAATTAGTTATTCTTTAAATTTATATTAAAAATATATTATAACATTATTAGGTTTTGATTAAAAAATTATATTAATTTCTTATTTTCTCACTATATAAATTTGGTAGAGAATTAAATTTCTTGTTTTTCAAATCATTAGGAATGCTTTTAACTGATCCTTAAAATCAAACCAGACCAGAGGAAGAGTAAGAAAAACTTTATTTTTCTTCTTTGGAACAGAGGCAGGCTTCATTAAAAACAAGAGTTACCCATCCAAGCAGTTAATTTAATCCGTAAATTGATCTTCGCTCGGCAAAGCTCATTAAAATTTCGGATTAAATTAGCACAGTACGCTTTGAATCATTCATTCGGTGCATGATTCACACAAAGCACGCTGAGCAAATTTCGGATTGAATTAGCACAGTAGGCTTTGAATCATTCAGTACTTGCAGATTCACGCAAAGCACGCTGGGCAAACAATTGAGAGCATTCTTTGATTAACTAATACATACAATGCATGCTCAACAAAACAAACAATTGAAAGCATCCATTCATTAACTAATGCAACAATTAATGGGTTGTCCCCCCAACATCGTTACTGTCGATGTCTCCATTTCATAGAAAACAACTCACAAATGTAGTCATTGCTCACGTAAAGACCTACTGGTTCCTCCTCCCACACAATAACGCGACGTCAAGACATCTTAAATCATTTAATATAATTATAATATCGTTTCCTGTTATCTATCAGCTCATATTACCGCGTAACCCTACTACTGCAATTCTCAATAATTGCTCAGACAAATTCAAGCTGATATCATCGCGTAACCCCACTGATGCTTCCACGCTGTAATTGTCAAGAACTGCTTCGACAAATTCAAACTCTATTGCAAATAGGATGACACTTAGACCCAGTCAGTTACACCAAACGTTTCTCTTCTTCTCCACCACCATATATAAATATAACACAACCTCATATCTAAATACATAATCTCCATTCATTCAGTGTAATGGCTGGTTGGTCTTGGCACACGCCTATCATGGCGTTCTTACTGGCTTTCCTTTGCTTGATGGCTTCTTCAACAGCAGTATTTGCTGAGTACAACTCGACACCACCCCTTCCCTACAACTACAATTCCCCGCCGCCTCCCCCTCCATACTACTACAAATCCCCGCCACCGCCACCCCCACCCTACTACTACAATTCCCCGCCGCCGCCGCCCCCCTACTACTACAAATCCCCTCCACCGCCACCCTATTATTACAATTCGCCGCCTCCCCCTCCTTACTACTACAAATCCCCGCCACCGCCACCCCCACCCTACTACTACAATTCCCCGCCGCCGCCGCCCCCCTACTACTACAAATCCCCTCCACCGCCACCCTATTATTACAATTCGCCGCCTCCCCCTCCTTACTACTACAAATCGCCACCCCCACCGCCCCCTCGCTACTACTACAAATCGCCACCCCCCACCGCCCCCTCCCTATTACTACAATTCTCCGCCACCACCACCCTCTCCATACTATTACAAATCCCCACCACCACCACCACCTTACTACTACAAATCCCCCCCCCCGCCACCACCCTCTCCGTACTCTTACAAATCCCCGCCGCCGCCTCCCTACTATTACAAATCCCCGCCACCCCCACCCCCACCCCCGTCTCCGTACTATTACAAATCCCCACCACCTCCTCCCTACTATTATAATTCGCCACCACCACCCCCATACTACTACAAATCCCCGCCGCCACCACCACCTTCTCCATACTACTACAAATCCCCACCACCGCCTCCTCCCTACTATTATAATTCGCCGCCACCATCCCCATACTACTACAAATCCCCGCCGCCGCCACCACCTTCTCCATATTACTACAAATCCCCGCCTCCTCCTCCCTACTACTATAATTCCCCACCACCACCACCGTACTACTACAAATCCCCGCCGCCGCCACCACCACCCTCTCCATACTATTACAAATCCCCGCCACCTCCTCCCTACTACTACAAATCCCCGCCACCCCCACCCCCACCCCCGTCTCCGTACTATTACAAATCCCCACCACCTCCTCCCTACTATTATAATTCGCCACCACCACCCCCATACTACTACAAATCCCCGCCGCCACCACCACCTTCTCCATACTACTACAAATCCCCACCGCCGCCTCCTCCCTACTATTATAATTCGCCACCACCATCCCCATACTACTACAAATCCCCGCCGCCACCACCACCTTCTCCATATTACTACAAATCCCCGCCTCCTCCTCCCTACTACTATAATTCCCCACCACCACCACCGTACTACTACAACACTCCACCGCCGCCACCACCCTCTCCGTACTATTACAAATCACCGCCACCTCCTCCCTATTACTATAATTCGCCACCGCCACCACCACCGTACTACTACAATTCACCGCCTCCGCCTCCCTATTACTACAAATCCCCGCCTCCCCCACCTCCCTCTCCTTACTACTACAATTCGCCGCCTCCCCCTCCCTATTACTACAAATCCCCGCCTCCCCCACCGCCCTCTCCCTACTACTATAAATCCCCATCTCCTCCTCCCTACTACTACAGCCCGCCTCCGTACAAATCTCCACCTCCTCCAGAGTATAAATACACCTCCCCACCACCACCACCACCGCCAATCTATTGATTCTCAAGATCAGATGGACAGAAATAAGAAGGTGAGCTTTCTGTTATAAGTTCGTTGTTATTTGGTTTTCCAGCTTCTTGCAGTGTTCTTGAAATATGTTCCTTCGTTCAAAGTAGTGCTTCATATTCTGCGTTAGATTATATATATCTGCAGAGAATCTAAACTTTGATATTTTATGTGCAGCCGCTAGGCGTCGATTCTGATCTGATTCTCATCATCGTTTGAGCATCAGAATTCTGCCCACTAAAATAAAATAAAACGGCCATCCGTTTTGCTTGTGTCAAATTGGATATTATACTGCGATCAGCATCACTGTTGTGGTTACAGTAATATTCTCATGTTTTTGTGCCTCAATAATAAAACCTCATTTTCATTCAATTCATATTGATTATTCGTGCTTGCTATCAATCTGCTCGGTTGATATATCAACGTGTGTTACTATTTATTTAACATAAATCTATTTTAATTTTGTTCCAAAAGATATTAAATCTTTCTAGATGTAAAGCATTTTGGATTTATCATGTTTTACAAAATATTAAATCGTTTTAGATGAAAAGTATTTTTGGAATAACTGATCAATTATAACTTATAATCTTCAATAAATCTTAGACTTGTATCAAATAGCTGATACAGACCATTCATAGAATGATCTGGGCTGTTTTGCGGACTTTCTTTTTCTGGATGACACTCCTTTTTGGTTTCAGTTTTTGTTCTGTTTGAGGCTCTATTCTCATAACAATGTTTCCTATTCGGAGGGCATTTTTGTTAATATTTTCTATGTAATGAATGTTGTCAGACTCTTTCAGTCTCCTAACTTGACTTGATGTGTAAAAAGCTTAAAGCTTTAGAAGTATAGAAGAAGACAATCAGTCATACTAAATGACATGAATTTCAATAATACACTTTTCCAAAAGTATATTTACCGAATGTAATTTTGTTCCAGAAATAAAATTAAGCTTTTTTTTTAAGGAAAAAAAATTATCAAATAGCTAAACAATATACACAAAGCAAAGCAATAACAGGTAAGTATCTGATGGATTTTCTATAATAATTTTACTTAATAAATCTTTATTAATAACTATACTTTTATCAAAAATATAAATATAATTTAGATTTACAAGTTTAAATAAATTTAGATTATTATTACAACTTTTTTAAAATAGTAAAATATGTAATTTAATTTATTATTTAATAAAAAAATCAATCAAAAATTATGTCAAGGTTTTCACATTGTGATGATGGTGGTTAATATGAAAACGTTACAATGTGATAAGTGATCCAGTATTAAATTGTAAACACTTCACTATTCTAATTACAATAACACTCTATTTATCATAATTTATAACAAATTAATTTTATTATTAATATTTTTTTATTATTATAAAAAAAAAAATTATTTTTATTAATAATTATTTTTAATTATTTCAAATATCAATTAATAAATCATTTGAACGGTAGTTTTATGTATAATGGAAACTTTAATAAGTCACTTAAAATGGTATTTATATATTGTGAAAAATAAAAGTATTGATAATGAAAATTTTAATTATTTTATATATTTTAAATTAAATATATGATGGTGAAAGTTGTTAATATATTTTGGTTAAATTAAAAGGGATAATGAATTATTTGTCTTGCTTTAATAATTATTTTTATATTTATAAATTTTTAAGAAAAACATTCTTAAATTTCATAATTTTGATGAGTTAAATGTAAGGAAGGTTGATATTATAACACATGTTTAAAATGTGATTTAATATGAGTGTACCTCCAAGAATGGTTTAATAGTATCATTAAATTATGCAAAGTGACCTCTTCTTTGATTCGCCATTATAACAACCTTACTTGAGCAGCAAGTGGTTTTGATTGCAATTTGAAGCAATTTTAGGAAGATGTTTTTCTTCCGTGTTATTTATATTGTTCTTGTACATGAAGTACCTAGTCATACTCATGCTCCCAATGGGGGAAAGACTTGTTTCTATTAGAAAGATATAATAGGGTGTGTTGCTTTTAATTTTGAGGTTATAAGTGATAAAATGTTTTTGAATTTTCTCTATCTTTGTCCATGATTCTCTAGAGATATTGCCGCCCCAAAATTCACAATCATATAAGATAACCTGAGTGGCGAGAGTTTCAAATAAGAGTTTCTTCTTATCCCAAAGCCAAAGTCCACTTATTTATAATTATGTTCAAGTCCATAATGAGCTTTCCACCCTTCATTTATCATTTTATCAATGTTATAGTTCCTTCGAATATCAACTGTGTTATGTACCTTAATAGCATAATTGGATATTCAAACCATAAATAACAAAATAAAGCAAAATTTTAGTATCAAAAGACAAAATTACCACCACAATAAACAATTGTACATAACAAAATATCACAATAAAAATATATTTATTGATGATTTAGCAATGTTCACTTGCCTCTTCAAGGGGGAAAACTCCAAATGAAGCCAAGCTCCCATTACAAAATACTTCACAAGACATCTTGTTTTGTTTCTTCTACTCCTATATATAGTTTCTAGTGAAGGAACTTTCTAGTAGAGAGATCCTTCTAGTAAGCCTTCTTAGTAAAGGAACTTTCTAGTAGGTGGAACATTCTAGTAAGTCTTCTCACAAATATATCTTTCACTCTATAGATACTTTTTAATAGGTGGAATCTTTTAGTAAGCCTTTTTGGAATTATTGCTTTCACACTATATCTAGTTTATTGACCTTATTTAATATAGATGGCCTCAATACATAACAAGCTATTTATTAAATGGGTTAGGGTAGGACCCTCACATGCCCTCCCCCTTAAAAAATAGCATTGTCCTCAAGGCTTGAGATGTGAAAATTGTTGAAGTATATGTGTTGGTTCCCATTTAACATCCTTGGGATGGGTATCTTTCCATTGGATCAAAACCTCTTGGATGGTGTGATGAAGAAGACAATGTTCCCTTTTGTCAAGGATATCTCAAGCTACAATCAAATGGAATCTTCTTCATTCAATTCTAGAAGTCTATGTTTAATGCAATAGTGATGGAAAACTAATTTCTTCAAGAAGGAGACATGAAAGATGGGATTCAAATATTGGATTGGCTAGGTAGATCTAATGCATAAGCCATGAAGCCCAAACATTTGAGGATCTTATAGGGCCCATAAAACTTGGGGGAAAGCTTCTAGTGGTATTTGGATTTACAAGATGTATTCTTATAGGGTTGTAGGTGAAGAAATACCCACTCCCCTTATGTGAAATGGAATTTTGAATGATGTTGATCAAGGTGTTGCTTCATCATATATTGATCCATTATTAGATTATACTTAAGCGTGTAGAGAATGTTGGCCTGATATGTGATTGTGTTGTAGACCTCTTATACCTTAGAGATGCTCGGTAAGTAGGATAGTACTGAAGAGAGATTTTGGTCATAGACAACTTTAAAGGGAGTCATTTGAGTGGACGTATTATAAGTTGTAGTATACCACCATTTTGCTAAAGGTAACCATTGTTCCCATCAGGATTGTCTCTATGAAGTAAAGCATCGTAAATATGATTCCAACACTTATTGGCAGCTTCAAATTGACTATCCATTTGGGGTTGATAGGTAATGTTAGGATTCAGTTGAGTTCCTTGGAGCCAAAAAAATTATTGCCAAAAATTGCTAGTGAAGGTGGGGTCATGGTCTGTGATAATAGTATGTGGCATACCATGGAATTGAAGATACTATCCATGAAGACTTGAGCTATTATAGAGGCCTTGAAAGGGTGTTGTATGGCACAAAAGGAAAATATTTGGAAAGTATATCAACCACATCCTTGAGTATAGACTTTTTGTCATATTTTGTTAACCCCACAATGAAATCCATAGAAATGTTAGTCCATACTACAATTGGAATTGGAAGTGGTTGAATTTCAACGGGAGGTTTCATGGTTTCCCATTTATTTCTTTGGAAAGTGTCACATTAAGCCACAAATATGTGGATTTCCTTCTTCATGCCTTCCTAGAACAATGATCGTTCGATCCTTTCATATGTTTTATGAAATCTTAAGTGGAAAGCTATGGGGGATGAATGGAGCTCAAATAACACCTATGATTTTAATGATGATTTATTGTGAAAATATAGACATCCTTTATAATGAATCTCATGATTGTGCCAAGTGTATCTGTTAGAAAAACAAGATCGCAGAACAATAGCATAAAATAAGTTGCAGAAATAAAACACATAAACACAATACAAGAGAGACACCAATATACGTGGTTCACCCAACATGACCTACGTCCACGGAGAAATTTCCAGTCCTTTCATTATTTTGTACAAAAAATGAAGGGATACAACCCACAGCACATACACTACAACTTACTCTTCATTCTCTCACAGTCTCTCTCACACAATAACAGAGAGCTTTACAATACAATCCATAATCGTATTACAATGCCTTCCTTTTAAACAGGGATTACCATGAGAAAATACCATGGGCCCTTAAATTACCCATTATTGACAAAGTCATGACTATGAAATTACAATATTTTACAAGGCATTTTTCCAAAAATTTTGCTACAGGGGCGCTACCCCCAAACCCCCGCCAAGGGAGGGCTCCCAAAAGTAGTTGCTTCCCCCCTTGGATCCCCCATGGTGACTATAGTGGGGGGTAAATCCCCCCCCCCCACACCCCCCTATCATGGTCTGGGATCCAAACATGGCTGAAACACAACCTCTAAATCAGGAATATCATGCTCCACAACCAACAATATCCCACTTGGTGATTGATCGCAACAACTCCACCACCGTTGCACTTGCTAGACTATGCTCTGAACCTTGGACCTGGCGAATTTCTCATCTTCACCTTCATGCTTGAAGGCCAATTGAAACTGATCAGGAACTCAGTTTCTCTCTAGTTACTATCTTTGTCAACATTTCTGTAGGATTATGGCTAGTATGCATCTTTTCCAACTTCAACAGTTCAAATTCCAGAATAGATTATATGAAATGGTACTTGAGATGTATATGTTTAGTCTTATAATGGAACATTGAGTTCTTCGCAAGATGAATGGCACTCTGGCTATCACTATACAACCTGTTATTCTCATGCTTCTTACCCAATTCCTCCATGAACCACTATAGCAAAATCATCTCTTTACTAGCCTCTATTGCAACAACATACTCTGCTTCTGTTGTTGAAAGTGCAACAACCTTTTGCAGTTTCGAAATCCAACTTATTGGTTTTTTGCCTACAATAAAAACATACCTTGTGGTGATCCTCCTGCTATCTTTATCACCTGCCATATATGCATCAACATATCCCTATAGAACTGTGTCTAAACCTCCAAAACATAATGCATGAGTAGAAGTACCTCTCAAATACCTAAGAATCCACTTTACTGCCTTCCAATGTTCTTTACCTGGATTGTTCATATACTTTCTCACAACTCCCACTACATGTGCAATATATGGTCTTGTGCACACCATCACATACATCAAGATGCCAACTGCTAATGAATAGGGAACCTTGGACATGTATTTTATGTCCTCCTGTGTCTTGGGAGACATATCCTTACTTAGTTTGAAATGGTTGGCCAAAGGTGTACTAACTGATTTTGCATCTTGCATTCTAAACATCTCCAACACATTTTCTATGTACTCACCCTGAGACAATGTCAATTTGTGATTTTTCCCGTCTCTTGTTATTCTCATACCAAGGATTTGCTTTGCATCACCCAAATCCTTCCTTTCAAATGAATTAGATAATTTTATTTTTATCACATTTATATCATGCATGTTAGACCCTGCAACAAATATCTCATCCAAATAAAATAACAAGATAATATACCTTCCATTATCTAGCTTCTTGAAATAAACACAGTGGTCAAAATGACATCTACTATAACCTTGATATGTCATAAACCTGTCAAATTTTAAATAGCACTGCCTTGAAGCTTGCTCCAGTCCATACAAGCTCTTCTTCAACCTGCATACTAAATTCTCCTTCCCTTTGACCTCATACCCCTATGGTTGCTACATATAAATCTCTTCCTCCAAATCCACATGGAGAAAGGCCATTTTTACATCTAACTGTTCAAGATGCAAATCTTCTACTGCCACTAGACTTAAAATAGTTCTAATTGAAGTCATTTTAAAAACAGGAGAAAATATTTCATCAAAATCTATACCTTTCTTTTGTGCAAACCCCTTTACAACAAGTCTGGCCTTGTACCGCTTATTTCTTCCATCTTCTTCCTTCAACCTATAAACCCATTTATTCTACAATGCACTTTTACTTGTAGGAAATTGAACCAAATCCCAAGTCTAGTTTCTTACCAATGAGTCCATGTCCTCATTCATGCCTTGCTCCCACTTCTTTCTAATTTCCACCTGCATTGCTTCTTCATAAAATTCAAGTTCACCAAATTTAGTCATCAATAAATAATACAGTGAAGGAGAGTATCATTTAGGGGGTCTACTTAACCTAGTAGATATTATAACACTTGCAGGATCGTGAAGTACCTGATTTTGTTCTTCATTTTTTGGCACCTTTGGAGTTTCATTTTATTTGATTTTCTTCAAGCACTGTGTATTCTGTGTTTTCCTTTTCATGTTCCTTTCCCTACAACTGATATTTATACATGACCTTTTCATTGAATACCACATCTCTACTCCTAATGATTTTGTGATTTCCATAATCCCATAAGCAATAACCAAAATCATCAACCACATATCCAATAAAGGTACAATTCTTGAATTTAGCCTCAAGCTTTGTTATATTTTCTTTATCAAAATGGACAAATGCTTCACAACCAAAAGTTATCAGAAATTAGTAGTTTACCATTTTACCTATCCATGCCTCCTCTGGAATCCCACCATACAAAGCACTTGAAGGCCCTATGTTTATTAAGTGAACAACAGTATCTACAGCATCTACCCAAAACTATAAGGGAAACCCTACATGCAGTCTCATATACTTTGCATGCTCCATGATTGTTCTGTTCATCCTTTCTGACACGCCATTTTCTTGTGATGTTCCTCGAGCAATCCTCTCTCTACGAATCCCATGGTATGAACAATAATTATCAAACTACTTTCCATAGTATTCACCTCCATTATCATATCTGAGACACTTTAACCTTTTTCCTATCTCATTCTCAACCAAAGCTTTCCATTTCTTCAAAGTAGAAAAAAAAACATATTTTTGTCAAATGCAATAAACCCAAGTTTTTATAGTTGCATCATCAACAAAAGTAACATAATAATGAGAGCCACCAACATATTGTACCTAAGCCAATCCCCATTCATTTGCATGCACAAGATCTAACTTTTCACTCTTCTTATGCTTCCCAACTCTGAGAAATATGACTCTCTTATGTTTCCATAAACACGGTTCTCACATAATTCCAAACTTACCTACCTCAAATCTAGAAGCAACTTCCTTAAGTGGAGAATCTGCATCCTCTTCTGACTCATGTGGCCAAGCCTATGATGCAACAATGTTGTATATGTTTCTATGGAAGCTACAGAGATAGAATAATTAGTATTATGAGGACATAAATACAACGTACCTATCCTATCTCATTTTTCTATTACCAGTGATCCTTTGGACCATAGTGTTTCTCCAAATGTAGATAAACATTCACCATCTCCCAACTGCCCTGCTGAGATCGGATTTCTTTTCATAGCAGGAATATGCCTTACATCTTTCAACAGCCATTCACCTCCATTCTTTAACTTTATTTGTACCTTACCCATTCCAACAATTTTACATGATTCATCATCACCCAATAAAACATGTCCAAAAGTACCTTGAACATAATCATGAAAGAATTTCCTGTGGGGTGTAGCATGACATGAAGCCCCTGAATCTACTACCAATAATCACTAGTATTATATAATGCAAGAATAAAAGCATCTTGTAACACATCACCTACTACATTTTCTTCCTGGTAGTCTCTTTCTTTCCATCTCCTTTCTTCTTTAGAGATATACAGTCTTTCTTCAAATCTCCTTTCTTTCCACAGTTCCAGCACTCTATATTTCCCGGTATAGACTTGGATTTTCCCTTCCTAGACTTCCCATGATTACCTGGTATCTTTCCTCTCTTCCTTTGTCTTCCCCTACTCTCCATGGTCAACGCATTACCTGATGTCTCACCTGCGCTTTTCCTTTGCATTTCCTCGCTAAGAATAACACCAACAACATCATCAAATTTCAAAGTGTTTGAACGAGAGACAAAGTTACTTGCGGCCATGACCAAATCGTTCCAGCTTTCTGAAAATGAGCACAAGATTAGAAAAGCTCTAACCTCATCTTCAAAGTTCACTTTTACAGAACATAGATGATTAATAATCATATTAAATTAATTTAAATGGTCAACAACAAACCCACCTTCTGACACGTTCATATTAAATAAACGCTTCATTAGAAATACCTTGTTGGGGGCCGAGGGTTTTTCATACAATTTAGCCAATGTGCTCATCAGACCCGTCATTGTATTTTCTTTTGAAATATTGAAAGCCATCGACGAAGCCAGGCACATCCGTATTGTTCCTAATGCCTTTCTATCAAAAACCTCCCATTCTTCGTCCTTCATAGCCAATGGTTGTTTTTATTTTCCTCCCAACGGTAGGAATAGATCATTCTTATACAAATAGTCCTCCATTTTCATCTTCCATAACTGGTAGTTTAGACCATTAAATTTTTTTACCCTAAACTTGCCTTCTTCCGCCATTGCTCCCACTCGAACCAGGAACCCTTCTTTCATGCGAGTTTATGCGCCAAATAGGCCTTTGGCTCTGATACCAATTGTTGGAAAAACGGAATCGCAAAACAATAGCATAAAATAAGATGCAGAAATAAAAACACATAAACGCAATACAAGAGAGACACCAATATATGTGGTTCACCCAATATGGGCTATGGCCACAGAGAAATTGCAATTCCTTTTATTATACCGTCCAGCAAATGAAGGGATACAACCCGCAACGCATCTGTTGCAAATTCCTCTTCACTCTCTCACAGTCTCTCTCAGACAATCACAGAGATCTTTACAATACAATACTACAACACTACAATACATAGCCGTATTACAATTCCTTCCTTTTAAAGAGGGATTACCATGGGAAAATACCACGAGATACCCATAAATTACCCATTATTGACCAACTCATGACTATGAAATTACAACATTTTACAAGCCATTTTTTCCAAAATTTTCGCTATGGGGGCGTTTCCCCCGAACCCCTTCTAGGGGGGGCTCCAAAAAGTAGTATCCACCCCTCCATGCCGACTATAGTGGGGGTTCAATCCCCCCCACACCCCCCCCCCCCGCCATGGTCTGGGATCCAAACAGAGCTGAAACACGACCTCGGAATCAAGAAGATCGTGCTCCACAACCAACAGTATCCTGGATACACATAGGGTTCATGTTGAAGTTGTTAGATCATGCTAGCAAGCACGGGATATGTCAACCATCCATTATGAATGAAATTTAACTAGTCTGCAACAATGAAGGAAAGGGAAAAGAGGGAACCTTCTTCTTCGAAGTGTCAAGAGAGAGCATATTCTACCACATTCTCCTTTCCCTTCCAGTAAATTATCTCATAGGCATATCATTTTGGTGACCCATTTTTGTTGCTCAAGGGATGAAGTTGTTTTTTAGAGAAAATATTTCATCCTACAATGATTGGTTTTGATATGGAAACATCGCCCAAGAAGGTATGGACATCATATGTTAATAGCATGTAATATGGCCATCATCTCTTTTTCATAAGTTGATATTACCAAGTCCCGCTCATAGAGTTATTTGCTAGTGAAAAACAATTATTTTCCTTCTTGCATGAGCACTGATCGAAGGCCTTTACCCTAAGCATCACATTCGAGGACAAAGGTTCTAGTGAATTCAAGTAAAGCGAGTATCATAATGGTACACATAGCCTCCTTTAAGTCTTGGGAATCCTTTTCTGTCACATCATTCTAATTGAAATCTTTTTTTTAGCAAATTTGTGGGTGGGGCTACAATCTTACCATAGTTCCAAATGAATTTTCTATAATATATTGTGAGACGCAAAAAAACCTTTGAGGATTTTAAGAGTTTTATGGCAAGGAAAATCCTTCATTGTTTCAATTTTCTTTGGGTTCACATGCACACCCACCGGACTAACAATATGGACTGAATATTCCACTTCGATGATACCACAGGCACATTTGGACCTGTTAAGAAATAATTGATGGTATTGAAGGATTAGTAGGACCTAATCCACATGGGTTATATGTACTTTCCAAATTTTACAGTAAATCAAGATGTCATCAAAATAGACGAGGAAAAAATTATCCATAAAAGGTTTAAATATTGTGTTCATGAGACTTTGAAAGGTGGAGGGTGCATTGCAAAGTCCAAAGGGCATCAACAAAAACTTGTAATGGACTTCATGAGTGCAAAAAATGGTTTTGGGAACATCCACCTCCTTCATGAAATTTTGATGATAGCCTAAGCAAATATTAAGTTTGGTGAAAAAGTAAGCACCCTTGAGCTCAATTAGAAGGTCATCAATGACAGGAGTGGGAAACTTATCCTTGACTGTCAACTTGTTCAAAGAAAAAAAGTCCTGACACATGCACAAAGTTCCTTCTTTCTTTAAGACCATAACAACTAGGGGGGAATAAGGATCGGTACACGAGAAGATGATACCAACAGCTAGTAACTCATGAATGATCCTTTCAATTCCATTTTTTGGGGAAAATGAGTGGTGGTATGGGCATACATTGGGTGGGAGGTTACTAGAAATGAGTGGAATGGGATTATCATGAATACCATAGGAAGGAGGAAATCGTTTGGGTGTTCCAAAGATGGATTGGTACTTATTTAAGGCTAATTGCATGTCAAAAGGAATGGGTTGAGAAGGGGTCTCAAAAGCTTGAATGGAATGGAATTGTGACACAATGCATGAATTTCTCTTTTTAATAATCTTTTCCATATGGTGTGAACCAATAATCTCTAGATATCCCATTGTAATTCCTTTGAGAGTGTATGTATTCCCTATTTGTTGGAAACTCGTGTATAAGGCATTGAAATCCATGGTGATAAGGCCTAATGTTCGTAACCATTCAACACCCAAGACAATATCATAACCACCCATGTAAATAGAAAACATGTGGGTTTTGAGGCAATAATCACCAATTTGAAGTTATATATTTTCACAATGACCCCCACGTTTCTTAGTTCTTCCATTTGCAATCATGATATTTGGAAGTTGTTCATAACATGGATATAGAAATGTGTTTCTTGGTTAACTCGACAATGAATAAAGTTATGCATGCTACCAATGTCAATTAAGATGATGACCTTGTCATATTTGAGGTAGACAATTAATTTAAGGATTTGGGGGTAGAAAGACTAGTCAAGGCATGCAAAGAGATCTAGAATTCCTCCTCTTGTCAATCAAGTTAGGGAACGTCTTCCACAGGTGTATGAGGGAATTCATCGGTGCGAGTGTCATTTTCCTTATCATAAATGTCCTATGAAATGTCCAGGGGAATATGTTTCATCACAGTTATAGCAAAGACCTTTGAGTTGGTGCTTTTTCTTTTCAATGCAGGTTAACTTTTGGATCTTGAGAGGTGGGGAGGAAGAGGAAGGATTACTGGAAGAGAATGTAGGTGGATGGGGATGAGGAATAAATGGGGCCTTTTGTATTTGAGCATTCATCACATTTTGGGATTCTCTAGATATTTTAGTGGAATCTAACCAAGTAGTAGGACAAGCCATTAAGACCTATGCACAAATATCTTCTTTCAAACCATTAATGAAATATTCATTGTAAAGTATCAGACATTCCTTCAGTGTGGAAGGCTAGCTTCTCAAAATATGATATGAAATTTTTGATTGTGACAGATTTTCTAAGCTTGGTTAGTTACCTCAAATAATGAGTATTTGTTTCAAAATATTCATATTGATCATAAACAAATTGTGTCCATGCAATATAAGCCTTGTAGTATTTATTGTGCCATTGATAACATTTAGGATCTAAATATAAGACACCCACTCTAAGTTTCATCATATCATATGTGATGCCATGCGAAGAAAATTAATGTTCCATCTAAGTGACCCATCCTATGGTGTAATATCTCATTATTATCCCTTTGAAATTGATATTGTTTATTTTGTAATTATGTTTTTATTTATAATGTTTTTTCTTAACACCGTGAGGTAGATTCCATCATGATTATGAACACTAACAAACATGAACATTGTAATATTGATGAAAAGTTCCAAGGCTAACTAATGGGGAGGACACCTATGGGGATATGAGTCCACCCGAGAGAAAAGTAAGGAGTTCCAATGCGAAATAATATATGCCTTAGGATGATGTTGTACCCT
Source organism: Larix kaempferi (assembly GCA_027924585.1). Lineage (NCBI taxonomy): Eukaryota > Viridiplantae > Streptophyta > Pinopsida > Pinales > Pinaceae > Larix > Larix kaempferi. The sequence continues at coordinate 7,352,476 of BSBM01000136.1, forward strand.
ATCCAAAGCCTCATTTATTTGATTTTCCTATTTACATTTATCCTTAAATTTATGTTAAATTGAGAGCCTAGTTATGTGAAAGAGAAAATATGAATATGAGAACATAGTAATCCTATGGAAACATGCCTAGATCCTATTTTCTAGTGACTACCTCCTATTTTTAAAGAACCAAGAATGAGGAGGAGGAAAGACTCCTCTCTCATACTCAGTCTCTCAATTCATTGATGGGAAATTCGAGGGGGGAGAAAAGCTTGGAAAAAGGAGATTTTTTTAGAGAGAAATAAGTGTTTGCAGGAAAAAAAACTCATACCAACTCTCATATGAACCATGGAGAGATGAAATCAAGGATTCTATGTGAGATTAGACACCATTGGAGAGAATCTAGATATCATTTAAAATCCATAAAAAAATTGGTTTGTCAGGATGTCCAAAGAACCATAAAATCCATGTCCAAGAAGCTTCACAATACTAGAAACAAAAGCTAGAAGTAAGTAGTGTCTTGGGCTCACATTGGCCATATTGGAAAGAACTAAGAGGAAGGTCATGCCTGACGAAATGAAGAGAAGAGAAGGGATGACATCTTGTGTCGTATGGAGCAAGGGATGAGTGCTAACAGATATGCTAGCTAAGAGGTTGAGCAAAGAACTAGTAGAGACTTACTTGGTTGGTATATTAGAAGCCTTTAATGAAAAGAAGAATATTTTTGGAAACCATTCCAGTCTTCTTTTAACTGGTGGTCTTATATCATGTCATGTCTCGGATCCCCTTAGTGCCCTTTAGAGTGATGGGGGAACAACCTGATAATTTTTTTTTCAAACTTATCCGCAACTCTGCCCTTTTACACTATCACAATGTCCTCGGTCCACAATTCCGCAATCCGCGATCTACAAGTCAGAATTTGGAAGGTCGTAACTCTCAATACACAGTGTCGAAGAAAATACACCTCTGACTTTCGCACTCCGCAATCAGTGATGCAGGGGTTGGAAAGTCAGAACACCCAATATACAACTTTGAATATTTATGCCTTCGACTTCTGCACTCTGCAATCCGCGATGCGGGAGTCGGAAAGTCGGAACACCAAATTCACCATATCGAATATTTACGCCTCTGACTTTCGTACTCCGCAATCCGCGATGCAGAAGTTGGAAAGTCGGAACACCCAATTCTCTGCTCCGGGAAAATTATTCCTCTAACTTCTACAGTCTACAATCCAGCTTGCAGGAGTCGGAATTCAAGAGTCGGAAGTCAGGACTCTGAAATCACAACGTCGAATAAAATACGCCTCCGACTTCCATATTCCAAAGTGTGGGAGTCGAAAGGTCGAGACGCCAAATACACGCCCGAAGAAAATACGCCTCTGACTTCTGCATTCCGCAGTGCGGGAGTCGGAAGCTCAGAACGCCAAAATACACGGTGTCAAAGAAAATACGACTCTGAATTTCGCATTCCGTAGTGCGGGAGTCGGAAGGTAGGAACTCCAAAATTCACGGCGTCGAAGAAAAATACGCCTCCGACTTCCGCATTCCGCACTGCGGGTTCGAAAAGTCAGAAGTCGGCCATACGCCTATTACTGCCAACTTCTCAGGCCGATAACTTCCTCATCCTAAGTCCATTTTTGGAAAACTTGGTACCGATGGAAAGCTCTCAGTGAGCTCTATGAAACGGTTTGATCCTCTATCACACCTAATAAATCTGACCTTGCCACTCTTCCAACCAAAATGTTTCCCTGAAATCCATCAATGCTTCTTTACCCCACTGTCAAGAGCCTTGGAATCACCCTATCATGGCCCCTCCCTTAATCTGACCCACAAAGAGGGAATGAATACAATAGGGGGTGTCTAATTCATCCTCTAAGCCCATATGATGAAATACAAACCTTCTAAGGATCTGTGCAATGCATAGTAAACATACATAGTGGAATTAAATCTAATTAATGCATCTACAGCATGCAAGACTAACAACATATTTAACACAAGTAAAACGATGCAACAACCAAAAAGAATGGACTAGCCTCATGTTTAGGCTTATGCACAGGCTTCCTATTGATCAACTCCATGTTATCATTTCGTTCATATTGACTTGGAATAACAAATAAACACAACATAGGAAGTAGCATCATTTAGGACCACAAAGAGCACTTATCTTATAAGATGAAATTGTTCAAGAAACTAGCTATGTGAGAGAAACGTTTCACCCAACCATAGGTCTTTGTCCATCCCATATTCCTTCAGCTAAGAGACCACCCCCGATCTGGGCTGTGTATCCACTAGGGAGGAACTAAACAAGATCACTCACAGTCATGGCTTCAGACAAACAAACATGCTAATCCAACACACGGTTGGTTTTATCAAGCATGTAAAAAACAATGGAGGAGTATTCTAAGCCAGTGAGCTCAACCTTAGAGCTACAGGCCTCTCAATTCTAACTCAGACAGCCTTGGCACCCACAATACCTACCACACCCAACATAAGGAAGGTCCCCTTCTCTGCTGCACAGTCCCTCAGGCGCCCCTTCCCTCCAGTTCTCTTCAGGGTGGGCATAGAAAGGTCCAAGTTGTTGATTCCTTGAAACTCTAGTCTTCACTGGGTTTATCAAGCAATTCCACCTTTTGTTCTATTTCTTCTCTGTCAGTCCCACTTGGATTTTCCCAATTTCTATGGCCAAAGCGACTCTATCCCGCAACTGGATTCTCGGCTATCAACTCAGGTTTTTCTCACGGTTTTATGAGCATCTCACACTCTGTAAATTTTCCCTAGGGTTCAGGCCGACAAATCCCCTATTGGATTGAACTTCCCACGTGCCTTTCTGGGTGAATTCAGCACTCCAAATCGGGGTTTCTCTCATAATCGCGATTTTCCTTCTTTCTTCACTGCTCGGCTCTATCCTGCTCTCAAATTCCTTCACTCGTCCCCTGATGGAATGGGGATGAGGGAAGACGAAATCCTAGGAGTTAGAGTGACTTGTGGATCAAGTAAAACATATCCTCATACCCTGCCATCTGAAATTTTGGGGTTTCCCACACTCCATCAACCTCATGAACAGTTTTCTTCAACCACTTCCTTCAGCATAATTAAATGTCAGCAAGGAAAATCAAAGGGGTTCTCAATATGACATTTGTAAGACTATGGTCCAATCCCACAACCCCCTCACCTCTCCCTAGTGGATACACATGGCCCCCTCTTATTAGTTTCCTCCATGGCCAGTTTTTTTGGTATTTTTATTGCATTGTTAATTTTTACATCATTTACAAAGTCCCATGGCTTAATAGCACATGGATGACAAAATATCAAATACTTTCCTTTTACATAAAACCGAGCATCCTCTAGTGGGGCCTTGGCCTTGAGATCCATGCTAGGAAAACATACATCACATGCATACATTATTTACTTTGAAAGCCAAATATGTCCTAAGTGTCAAAATGGGGGTATTACATTTTCCTCCCCCTTAGAACAACACCGTCCTCGCGGGTGTTCTCAAAACTGAACAAAAATGGGAATCCTCCAGATCCCATGTAGCCTCATCGGTACTAAGGTGATTCCATTACACCTTTACCTGTCCGATGGCTCGGGTCCGGAGCAATGTGATCTTCTTGTCGAGGATGTGCATAAGATCCACTTGGAACTCTCCCTCGGGTTCCACATGTATCACATTCCAATCAATTATGTGATTAGGATCATGTACATATTTCTTAAGAAAAGAAACATGGGAAACATTATGAGCTCTCATGTTAGCAGGCAATGCAATTCTATATGCAACTGGTCCTATCCTATCAAAGACTTCAAATGGCCCACAATATCTTGGTGCCAACTTGGCACAAATCCCCAACCTTAGGGAAATTTTCCTTGGTGTCACTCTCAAATAAACATGATCCCCAATCTCAAATTCCTTATGCATTCTTTTCAAATCTGCATAACTATTTTTCTTGTCTTGAGTTGCCTTTAAATTCTGCCTGATTTTAACAATTTCCTGTTCCATTTCCTTGATCATCTCTGGCCCAAGCACTACCCTGTTCACTGAACTATCCCAATTCACTATAGTCTTGAATCCTTTGCCATACAATACCTCAAAAGGACTCATCCCCAATTATGCTTGATGTCCATTATTGTATGTAAATTCTACCAAGTGTAGGTAATCCTCCCACTTGGATGGCTTGTCCATCACATACATTCTCAACATGTCTTCAAGAGCCTGATTCACCCTCTCAGTTTGAACATCTGTTTGAGGATGATATGTTGTACTAAAGTTCAGCTGAGTTCCCAATTCCTGAAATAGTCCCTTCCAAAAATTGGATGTGAACTTTACATCTCGATCTGAAATTATTTCTTTGGGCAATCCATGCAGCAATCTGAGTATCTCCTTCGTGAAAATATGTTATGTGTCACTTATCTTATGAGTGGAATTGACTAGAATAAAGTGAGCTACCTTTGATAGCTTTTCCACCACTACCATAATTGAATCATGCTTCCTCACTGTCATTGGAAAACCTGTTATAAAATCCATAGAAATCACTTCCCACTTCCATTCCGGAATGGCAAAGGCTATAATAATCCTGCTGGATGTTGATGTTCTGCCTTGACTTGTTGGCATTTTTGACACCTAGAAATTTATTTTCCTATGTCCTTCTTCATCCCATGCCAAAAGTATTGCTTTCTTGCTACTGTTATTATCTTTTGATATCCTGTATGTCCAAAGTATGGCATTTTATGTATTTCATCCATCATTGGCTTCTTTAAATCTGCACAATTTGGAATATACAGTCTAGTACCTTGATAAAGGAGAATATCATCTTCACCAAGCTGATATCCTGCACCCTTCTCATCTTTATTCCCCTGCTACAATTTTTCTTTAATTTGAAGGTAAGTTCCATCACTGGTTTGGGCTTCAAGAACTCTTGTCTTCAAATCTAATTTGCACATACTTAATGCTGCAACATGAAAAATTTTGTTAAGAGAATCTGCAACCTTATTCTCTTTCCCTTTTGCATGCTTAATTTCAAAATCTAATTCACAGAGAAATTCCATCCACCTAGCTTTCCTAACATTCAAGTTTGGTTGGTCAAACAAATACTTCAAGCTCATGTGGTCTGTCCTAAGCTCGAAACTTCTTCCCAACAAATAATGTCTCCACATTTTGAGAGCATGTACTATGTCTGCTAGTTCTAAATCATTTGTGGCATAATTATTTTCATGCTCTTTTAATTTCCTTGACTCATAGAAAATCACAAATCCTCCTTGCTTGAGCACTCCACCTAACCCTTCGATGCAAGCATCTGTGCACACTACAAAATCCTTACTTGGATCTGAAATCTTCAATATAGGAGCGCTGGTAAGAAACTTATTTAACTGTTTAAAAATTTTCTCACATTTTTCAAATCATACAAATTTGGCATTCTTCCTCTGCAATGATGTAATTGGATGAGCTATCTTGGAGAATCCTTCAATGAACCTTCTATAATATCCTGCAAGACCCATAAAATATCTAACATCTGTAACATTCTTTGGAGTAGGCCAATCCATTATGGCTTCAATCTTTTCTGTATCCACTACAATTTCTTCTTCTGAGATGACATGACCCAAATACTGTACGTTGCTTGGATAGAAATCACACTTGCTCAACTTTGCATACAGTTGGTATTCTCTAAGGACTTGCAACACCATTGTTAGATGTTCATCATGCTCTTCTTCATTCCTTGAATAAAACAAGAATTTCATCCAAGAACATTATCACAAACTTATCCAAATACTTGTTGAAGACACTATTCATGAGACACATGAATGTAGTAGGTGCATTGGTAAGACCAAATGGCACCACTGTGAACTCATAATGGCCATATATTGTCTGAAAAGCCGTCTTGTGAATGTCTTCTTCTTTTATCCTCACTTGATGATAACCAGACCTTAATTCAATCTTTAAAAACATTTTATCTTCCTTTATTTGATCAAACAAATCATCAATTCTTGGCAATGGGTACTTATTCTTGACTGTCACTTTATTTAGCTTCCTACAATCAATGCACATCCTTAAAGTCCCATCCTTTTTCTTGACAAATAACACTGGTGCTCCCCAAGGAGATACACTTGTCCTGATATACTTCTTGTCCATTAATTCCTATAGCTGTATCTTTAACTTTATCAATTCTGGTGTGCTCATTCTATAAGGAGTTTTGGAAATTGGCATTGCCCCTGAAACAAGATCGATGGTAAAATCAATATCTCTCTTTGGTGGAAGTCTGGGCATTTCATCTGAAAACACATATTTGAACTCTTGCAACAACTGGAAGTATTCCATCCTTGGTACGTTGTCCTCTAATGAATCTAATATGTGAACTGCATATAATTGGAAACCCTTCTTATAAAAAAATTTCAATTGTAAGGCTGAAATCTGTCTTACCGAAACTTGTTTGGGAATCCCCCTTACCAATCTAGGTCTACCTTCTTCATCAATACATTCAAGTACCTTTTAATAGCAATCTATCTTGGCTCTATGCCTTTCCAACCAATCCATACCAATTAGAGAATCATAAGGTCCTAATTGTAGGACTTTCAAAATTTACTTTCGTGAGGAATCCATTCAACTCCATGGGGCACTCCATCACTACTTCACTTACTTTTCTCTTGGTCCCTGTGTCTAACTGAACTAGCCAAGACTTACTGTGCTTCATTTTTCTAAGAGAACAACCTTAAACCACTTTTGGAGAAACATAACTATGAGTAGATCCTGGGTCAATCAAAACGGAAATGGATTGCTTCGCAATCTTATGTGAATCTTACCTTCAACTTCCACCACTGATGATTGATGATATGCCTGATCTGCCTGATGATTATCCAACACTGCATAGATTCGAGGCGCTGCCCTTTCCATATCCTCCACCGTAGCTGCCCCTTTTAAGTTGTGCAAGATCCAAGGATTCTCCCTTCGATGTGGACAATATTTAAGCATGTGGTTTCCTCCACATCCCCAACACTGAAGTGGTCCTTTTGGTGATTTTCCTCCTACTACTGCTGGCTTGTTTCACTAGTACAAAATGAGAGATAAGTGACTAGGCGACTAAACAATTTGGTCACCACAATTTTTTCAAGAGATAAATGACCAAAATTGAAAAATTTTAAGTGAGCTAACTAAAAATGACCAAGATAAATGACCAATATGGTCATGGGATAAGAACTAAACTAAAAATGACCAAGATAAATGACCAATTTGGTCACGCGATAAGAACTAAACTAAAAATGACCACATAACAATTGGTCATTTATTTGGTCATTTTTAGTTTTATCACTCCGACAATGGAAATTAATTACAATTTTGACAATGGATTTGTACAATTTACTAAATTTTAACACTACAGATGGATTCAGAGACCCCCTACTAAATTTTAACACTATATATGGATTCAGAGAAATTTTAACAGGGTCTCTGAATCCATCTGCAGTGTTAAAATTTAGTAAATTGTAACATTGTAGATGGATATAGAGACACAAGCTAGGGTCGAAACATGACGTCATAGGCGAACCTACTGAAATTAATTTTTGCAAGATTGTTTCATCTATAATGTCACATCCAGTTTGATGTGCTTATCATGTCCATATCTTATTTCACCATTTTTTCTTTCATATTATCCCTTCGACAGATCAACCAAGTTGCATCATGTGCATCATCATAGTGTGGTTGAGTCAAGTCTTAGATATTTGTTGTCTTTCCCTCTCGGCATTTCCATGTCGTAAAGTTGGTGTCATTGTGTTTGGCTCATCATTCTGTCCACGTTCATATTTTGTTTGAACAAAACCATCATCATTTTACCCTCTCGGCAGTCTGTTAAAGTTTCGGTAAGTTCATGTATTTTGCGTCTTGTTAACTAAATATTGTCAATTTCACAACCTCAATTAATTCTCCATATGCATCCATTCATCATGGTTCTCTTCACGCCTAATTTCCTCATCTGATTTTAGTGCAAATATGATTCTTCTCCTCAAAACCAATTCGCAACTCCTGGAATGCAATGCATACACCTTCCTACTAAGTGCATTAGCCACCATGTTCTCTTTTCCCTTGATATGTTTAATCTCAAAATCGTACTCGCTTAATAAAGCTAGCCACCTAGCTTGCCTAGCGTTTAGATTTTGTTGATCAAAAATATATCTAATGCTTATATTATCTATCATTGATAAAAAAAATCCTTCCAATCAAGTAGTGTCACCACATTTTAAGTGTGTGAATGATTGTTACAAGTTTAAGATCATGTGTAGCATAATTCTTTTCATGTTATTTTAGTTTTCATGACTCATAACAAATGACATGATCTTATTGTAACAAGAGTCCACCTAGCCCCTCCTTGTTTTCATCCATGCATACTACAGAATCCTTATGGGAGTCTACTTTCTTTAGTATTGGGGTTGTAGTGAGTAAAAAATTCAGCTTACCAAAGGTGTCTTGGCATGTTCGAGACCATACAAACTTGGTCCCTTTATTTTGCAATGAAGTGATGGGATATGCAAGATTTGTGATATGGAATTATGTGAAAACAAAATGAAAGAGCATATATAGAACCATATACATAGATATATTGCAAAGAACACAGTGATACAATAAATCGTATTCTATTAAATTAATGAAATAGAACAGATTGTAAAATAAAAGCAGTTATAATAGTGGTAGCTATATTTCTGAGAAGAGATGTGGCGGCTACACTCATTCGTGACAAGATGATTACAAAAGGAGGTCGGAGGGCCTTTTTATCATAATCATGAGGGTAAAAACCCTAAACATAAAAAACCTAACCCTAGGAGATGAATCGTAAAAAGGGGGCACTGAGGTGGTTGGTTGAGGTGTCAACTTCTCGAGGGCATAACTTGTGCATACGATCTATGTTTAGGGTGCTCAAAAGATTGTTTGAAAGTTCAAGCTGAAAAGTACACATTCCATGAGTCCAAACGTGCCTTTGGCTAGTTTTGGACTTTAGCGACGCAAAAAATTGCCTTTAGGGCCTCAAAACAGCCCTAGATTTTTTGGACATGAAATTTCATAAACACTGCCAAACTGGAAAAATTTTCTTGAGCTCTTGGAATAGGTGGGTGGCCACCAATATCCATCTAGAGCAGTCCTCCGACCTAAAAAACTTCCAAATTGAAAATTGTTTTTGAGTCAGTGGAATAGGTGGGTGGCCACCGATACCCATCTGGATCAATCCTCACCCCTTAGGGCAACATAGTGATCTCCATTGCATTGATTCCCTTATCGGAACCATGTGTTGATTTAAGCTCTTGGTGAGCCATTTGCTGAGTTGAAAATGATTCCTTTCTTTGACATCTTGAGAGGGTTGTAATTTTTTTTGATAGATGTGTTGGGACCATTCAAAAAAATTGGTTACCTTATTATCCTTGGTCTGAATCGATGTGGATGATTTCTTTCTGGAGGAGCACCTTGAATGTGTGGCCTTGCACTATAGAGGTACCCATATAGGTGAGGCAACAATGAATTTTCATTTTCAATGTTTTTTTGGGTAGAGGGACCCTGTGCAAAGGTTCTGGAGGTCTGTGATATGATGTTCACCTTTAGAGACAAATGTGAAGAGGGAAAATTTCCCAGTGTGGGAGATTATCTTCTTGCACTACTTGATTGATGTCAAAAAGAATGCAATAGGTGCAACTATTTATCCAATAGAGTTATCCCCCCAAAGTGACAATGACACTATGAGGCCATGACTCATACAAAACATGACACTTCAACATATATGGTTTTCCTAAAAGAACATCACAAAATTCGAGTGGGGCCACATCACATAGTACCTCATCTTTGAAAGGCTTTATGTTGTACAGTAGAAGACACTGATGACTGTCATGGATACCTTGTCCTTGGCTTAGCAAACCAAATATGATTAGCTATGGGTATGGTGTTTTCAGTAGCTCCAATATCTTAATGACTCTATCGATATCAGGTTCTTTTGGTTGTTGTTGTTGACAACAAAATGTAGGGGGATTCCCTTCACCCACATTTGTGAGTGGAAGAGGTGCTCGTCTACCTATGACCCTTCTAGTTCCTATGGTTGAATCTGTGTGGTAGGGATAGTGACACTAGTTTATGTATCAATGATTTGCTTCCCCTCATATACCACTGTTACATTAGTTTCTAAATCGAAAGGAAAACCAGGATTTGACTCTGTCGAAGCTTTGATCCCATCCACCTACAAATCCTTTGAGCGACATTCATCAGTGTTGTGCCAAGGGATTTTGTGGAACTCGCGCCACTTTCTAGTGTACTTCTTAACCTTTCCATTACCCTTCTTGGATGAGTTTCCATGAGATTGGTTGTCCTTGTGTTGTCCTTTGTTTTGTGACTTTGGGTTCCTTTGCCAAGCTTCTACTATGACGAATTTGTAGGCCCAAAATCTCACTTATTATTTTACTGAAATTTCTACTCTATTTTGATGGCATGCCAATAAGTGGCTCCCAATGAAGAGATGTATAGGAATTCCATCTCTATTTTGATGTACCGATGTAGCCCACTGTAATATTTCAAAATTAGGTGTCGCTTGGAGACTATGGTACCCAGCTTTGTGCACAAGGTATGAAATTTGTTGGTGTACTCCCACACCGCTTGGTCCCTCTCTTGATGTAAAATGGTCCATTTTGTGTATTGGTCATCATAGCTTCCAATAGGGTATTATTGTTCATTAATGACATCTATAAAATAGGCCCAAATGGGAACGACCTCAAATATTTCAGAATCCTTTGTTAAGTTTTGCTCACAATAAGTTTCCCACCAATTTTTGACATGGGGGGAAACCTTAAGGAGTGCAAAGATTACCTTTTCCCTGTTGAAAAATTGTGGAGAGAGAAATACCCTTCTAGCAGAATCAACCATTTATCTAAGGCATAAACATCGATTTTTTCTTCAAATAAAGGGATATGAAATTTAGCTTGTACCTTGAAGGGTGTAGCTCCTCCGAAGTGATTGCTTAATGATCCCTCTATTGTTGTCGACATCCATTAAAAGAATTTGGGTGAAATTGTCCATCATCTCATTCCTTTGTCGCACAAGGGATTCCTCAAGTAACAACTTGATAGGACCTTCTGCTCTGTCTTCTCTCTTTTCCTTGACCTGGGAGGCAATTTGAGCCGCCAAGGACAGTCTTTCTCAAGCTCAACTAGTTCAAGACCCAATTGTCTATATCTCGACCTCATTGAGGACACGCACAAAGAAATAACAAAAGAGTGAGTTGCTTTGATACCATTGATCCGGATTTATGTGAGAACGAAATGAAAGAGCATACATAGAACCACATACATAGATATCTTACAAGGAACACATTGATACAATAAACTCATATTCTATTAAATGAATGAAATAGAACAAATTGTAAATTAAAATCAACTACAATGGTGGTAGCTATATCTTTGAGAAGAGATGTGTTGTCTACACTCACTCATGACAAGTTCATTAAAAAATGAGGTCGAAGGGCCTTTTTATCATAAGAATGAGGATAAAACCCTAAACATAAAAAATCTTAACCCTAGGAAAGGTGTGTAGGTCCAGAGGTGGTTAGTTGAGGTGTCAACTTCTCGAGGGCATAAATTTTGCATACGATCTTCATTTAGGGTGCTCAGTAGCCCATTGGAAAGGCCTGGCTGAAAAGTACACATTTTTCTCATCCAAGCGTTCCTTTGGCCATGTCTATGTTAGAAATTGTGATCCAAAACATAGGTTTAGGACTCTACCTTAATAAACTTTATTATAAAAGGACACCTACATGCTCACATGATTATGTGATAGGTTTAGGACTCTACCTTAATAAACTTTATTGTAAAAGGACACCTACATGCTCACATGATTATGTGAGGCGTCCTTAGTCAGTTTTAGGTAACGGTATTTTAGTTATTTATCTTGAGTTACTTAAACCCATTTCGAGTGAGGTAGAGTTGGTTATTAGCCCTCATGTGTGTCATGTAACTATTTTTCTCCATATCAATACACTAGTACAAAATTGGTAATTAGTGACTAAAAAAATGACTACAAATTGGTTATAAATGACTAATTTTGGTCACGTGATTGCTGGTGACAAATTAACAGTCACTTATCTCCCGAGCAAATTGGTCATTTATCACTTGGTCATAAATTGCTTGAATTGATTCATGAGTTGGTCATTTATTTGGTAATTAATTGTCGTTATTTGGTCGTTTATTTGGTCATTAATTGTCGTTATTTGGTCATTAATTATCATTGTTTGGTAGTACATTTAGTCATTTATTTAGGCATTGGTTGTTGTTAACATGTCATATTTAATCATTGATTGTCGTTAACTGGTCATTTATTTAGTTGTTAATTGTTGTTCATTTATTTATTCATTGATTACTGTTAACTGGTCATTTAATTAGTCATTGATTTATGTGGATAGGTCATGGAGGAATCGAACCACCAACCTCTTCCTTGTAAGGCAGGTGCTCTTCCATTGAGCTAGCGCCCTTAAATAGAATCTTGAATGAGAAATTAGTGAGAAATGGATTGAAAAGAAACTTACACTTATTTCTTCAACTTAAGATACCACCTGCAAGATGAAACCAAAATAAAGCTAAATTCTAAAACAATGATAGATTATGATGATAGATGTCTAAATCAAGTGAGAAAAGTACATAATCATACTACTATTAATATCAAATATATTCAACTAATCACAAAAGAATAGGAATCAAGTAAGGGCACAATTAACTTGCTTAAAGAAAAGTGTGGAAATAATCAAAATATATCTTCCAACCTTTGAAGCTAGGTCCATTAACAAGTATTAATTTTTCCAGTTCTTACACTTCTGCGAGCATTATTTTGAGAAGGATTGTTTTCCAGATCCATCATATATTTTTCAAATCAACGTTTTGGACCAGGCTAGTGTGGTCCATCATCAAGAAAGAAAGAAGAAGGGAAGGGTTACGAGAAGGGGAAGGATAAGCAACTTAGCAAATTGACGTGGTACAAATTTTGATCCCAAACAAGAGATCTACAGAGATGTTTTTCTTCTACCTTTAATGAATGTAAATCATATGACTCCTTCAACAAGCCTTTGTGAAATATTCATCCAATAAGCAAAGGCCGTCATATATTGATCAAACAACCACTCCCATGAAAATCCATAACCATAGCTGCCATATACTCATCACCACAACCAGAGCTCGATCAGCTTATAATCACTGTCATGCAGCCATTCTGACTCAAATCCATTGGCATCCAATGTCCTCAGTTTTACAGTCATAACCCAATTGCCTCAAGGATAACCAGCATCAAACTGATCTTCTGTTTCTATTTTTGGGGGTCTGTTCTTTACTCAACAACAATAACCACCACCATTGTCATCAACAACATCATGGCAGCCTGATTGTTACTAAGCGTTAAGAGATTTGTTTCCATTGTTTCCCTCGGATTTAATTAGCTCATAACAATATCCCTTAATATTAGGGACAACAAGATTACCACTTTAATGTCTACAACATGGAAGTCTCCTTCAAACTGTAAGAATAGCCATTGTTAATGCCGCAACTCATTAAAATGTGTTGCTTGCTTGATCATGCAAAAAAACTTGATGTATAATAACAAAATCTTCTTCACACATAGATCCGACAATCCACCCAAAACCAAGTTAGGTCTCAAAGGGAATCATAAAGATAAACATTAACATCTCATTTTTCTAAGAGCTTCATCCTCTTGATCCTCGGTTACTCTTAATTCCCAAACCATACCCACTTGTTGGATCTTTTGTGTACAGTTGAAAATATATTTCTATTTTTTTCTTATTTTTCTTTCTACTCATTTTGCCCAATTATATTCTACTTATTGATTTTTCAGTTGCTCATGTCCTATATACAGCTTAGTTTTATATAAATAAAGCTATTCAAAACTTGCAAGCTTGGCATAGGTGTTGCTCTGTTGACAGTCTAATATAGCAATATGCATTTGCATAAAGTATTGAAGTTTATATAATGTGGTCACATTTTCTACATTTTGAGGCACGGGTCGATATGTATTTGTTGTTGATTTTCTTTGGGATTTTGTTGTCATCCCATAAGTGTATAAACTCGTTAAACTCTTTTGCAGGGAAGCCCTTCTAGTAGCTACAGTTGGATTGCATCATTCCTTTGTTGATATTGTATTTGACTTTGTATTTGGAACAATAGTTGGTTGAAATTGTTGTCTTCTTTGGACATGTTAGAAATAATGTGTTAATATCATAATTGTTGTTAGAATTCTTTTATTTGAAATTGCATCCTTTAAAATTGATAAGAGCTACAATTAGCCCAAAGGAAGTGTAGTTGACCTGGAGAGGTTGAGAACTATAAGCATCTCACTTTCATCTATGAAATGTCCCTCGAGGGGTGAATTGATGATCACAATAACTTATGTTGGGCCAAGCTACAGTGACAAGGGTAATTCTCCCAGGACTTGCACCTGTCTCGAACTGCTTATTAGTTTCTTTGGGGAATTGAACCCTGGTGGGTGGCCTGACATTCCACTTTCTCACCTATGAACCACAACCCCATTATTTTCTATTAGAAATATGATTCTACCCATCTATTGCTTACTTTTCATTTAATGGTTTCTCCCTTGTAATCTACTAAATGTTCTCTCAATTACAAAGGTGACTTTATTTACATGACAAGTGATTCTTTCACATGGCTCAGCTTTTCTTTTAGCATTTTTGTCCGTACATGTATGTATTAGATTGTTCTTATTTGTGGGAAATATATAATGCAAATCATTGATAAAAAGCGAATTTTGATGACCTAAGATGTAAAACTTCTGAATTTTTAGCACCCGTAGAAACCTTTAGACATAAATTGGCTACAAGCTTGGGTCAAATTAGAACAAATTTGTGTATATGGTCTCTTTTTCTATTTCAAAAGAAAATCTGCCTAAACTCACTGTACTCTGATCAAACCTTTAAAACTTATTTTATTGTTTCTCTTCATTGTTGACAGTATGAAACTTTGACCAAAGTATTTTGTCCTCCATACTAGGCCATCTTTACATCTTGGTAATTCAGTTTCCTTTGGGGAGTTGTAATCTGTGGGCAAATTTATGAGACAAAAGACAAGTATGTATGAAGTGAAATGAATTTTTGGAGATGTCCTTTCAAGTTTGATTTGCCTATGGGAGGCAGTATTGAATACATTTGGGCTGATTTATGGATGGAAATGAAGTGTCTCGAACTAAACCACCTCAAAGAGGAAATATTTAGTCTTGGGAACACCACTTTTAAACCTTCAGAAAAGAGGAGATAGCATGCATGTGGGTGGGTGGGCAGGTGGGCTAACATGCATGCAACCAAAACAGGCACTAAGTTAAAAGGAGGCTTAGAGGTGTTTTTATAACAATAAGAGGCCAAGAAAGTTAAATGTAGTGCAAAATAATTAGAATATGTTTGTGTTCTAAAAATATTTTGCCTGTTGTTTTACCTTTTCTTTTTGTTTAGTTGTGTGGGGGCCCAGCCAACTATTTTTTTCGAAGGAAATAGTATCACCACAACCTCATCCACTTAAGCAAAAATATATAGCATGAGCATAATAAGATATATATTGATACATAAACACAAAAACTGCCAGCAGCAGAGGCTTCTTATAGTTATTAGTAAGAGTAATCTATACTATTCATATACAGAGCATAGTAATAGATCACATCAGCAGCAGCAAGTAGATGCTTTCAGTATCAGATATAATTCCACAAATATATATCAAGACCTAATTGGAATATATATGTGAGCAATAAGCATCACCGTGGAGAATATCAGATACCCATGGTGCACTGTACAGAAAACAACTGTAACCAAGACAAAAACCACCCTAAAAAAGCCTGAGGATTCATATGAAGCTTAATTGAGAGGATTTAGAGAAACAGAGGATAAGGAGGATGGACCATCAAAAATAGAAATATCAACAACAACAACTCAACTGTACTGGAAATGGCATCACTGCCCTCGTCAACAATAGTAGTCTCTATTAGACACAATAACTGTTACAGTAGCTGGAACACCTATGGGTCAATGGGTTGATAGGGGCCAAATTGCCAATTCATGGGGTTGATAGATTGGCTGTCTAATTACTGTTCTGTATATGATATGTAAGTGAAACAAAAGGTAGAATCCATACACACTTCTACCATACACAAGTAGAGTTTTCATTCGACAACTAGATAGGGTCGATTGACTCCCTACTCTTTGTCAATATCTCAGTCGCTTTGAGAACTAGATGGGAAAGAAAGAATGATTTTAGAAGAATGCAAGCTTGGCCAATTAAAACTTGAGCAATTATCTCATGATGCTTGTTGTCCATGGAGTCAAGCCACCTCATTAGTAATATCTTGCTCTTAAAGACACGGTCACATTATTATGCCATGGAGTTTACTAATGGGTTTTTCAATTTTCTTGATTCCTTTCTGAATTTTGGGATATTTTATATTTGATCTTTTTGGTTTGGGATTCATATTTGTGTAAGAATTTTCATGTTTACCAATCTCAGCTAGAAAACTCTAGAGCTTTAAAGGTAGTTGGATTAGTGTTTTTGATGTTTTTTCTTTTGTCTTTTGGTAGACTGCCAACGGCTCAGTTACATTATTGGTTGTTGTCTCCAACTTTCACGTTAAATGGAGGAATTGAATTCTACCCAAAGCAAAGAGAATTCCTCCAGTTCCTGATGGACTTGGGTTTCAGCAGCGAATTTGAACCAATCCTGTTCTTCCAAATGGTTTTGACTCGTCCCAAAAGTGTTAAGTAAAAATTTCCCTTCAAAAAAATTTGAAATCTTAATTTTACCTTGCCAACTAAGAAATGAAGAGTAGATGTAAATATTTTAAAAGGAGTGTAATTTTTTAAATAACCCGTTAATATCTATCAGTTGGATACTGATATGTTTGTTGGATATACAGTGGGTTTCCTTTTGTTGCGCCGTCAAAAAAGAAAATAGAAGTATCTTGCTTCGAGACCCATTGACCAATTTCTTATGTTGCGGATTAAGTTTCTAGCTGTTTTGAAGGCTTCGATTCTGCAATGAACTTGGGAAGTCTGTCTTCCCTTGCTTTGACTCTTTCTAACCAGTTTAGCTCACATGATGTATAACTAGAGATGGAAGTTAAGTTTTGCATTGGACCTGATGCTTTTCACTGACAATGATACAACAGCCAATGTTATTTCTCATTGACAATGATACAACAGCCAATGCTAACAATGACTTCTATATCAACATATGGAGATAACTTACATTGCAAAAAGGAGAACCCTTTAGGTACTTAGGTTCTGGAGCAGTAGCCAGTAGGTACTATGCCCCACCTATTTATGATATTAACAACCGATAAATGTTGGCGGGCATTTCTACCCTATAGCAAGGAAACTAATGCTATCAACTTGGTTGGGGTGACAGGTAAGTGTATTGATGCTGTTACAGAGGCATTTACAAAAAGAAATAAATTGTAAATTTAGGGAACACACCTTTTAACCGAAGTTTGATCCTAGCCTTGACTCGGTCTCGTGTTTAGCTTCCAAATCTACTTTTCCTTCAGCAAACCTGCAACAACAATACCTTTCTCAAAACATTTTGGGCAATATATAAAGCTTGAAATAAACAAAAGCAATGTTTAACATTCAGCATTGACCAAAATAAATCCAACTTAAGATGTTATTTCCTAACACATTCAAATTGGAACAAGAAAAACACTTCAACCTTTATTTGTCAAAATAGAATGATGTACAAGTATACCTGAAAATGAAACAGGTTCCTGCAACTAGATTCTGGGCTCTGGCTCTGCTCTGGCTTGGATGTCTTCAGCAATAACTCCTCCAATGCAAGCTACTTCAAAGTTTTTCCATTAATCAATATCACTAACTCCAATTTCTAACAAAAGCTAACCTTGTTCCTTTAACCTTCTTGGTATTTATAGGATCAAAGAAGCAGTTCAAGTCGAAATGTAGTTATGGAGGAAGTTGGGGGAGTTAGGAAACTGCCATCAACTAATCCTCCTCGATGAATTAATTTATTTTTTAATCACCTTTTAAGATGTACGCGACTCTTCTTCAATGGAGTAGCATATAGGGCGTTACCCTAGTGTTTAACAACTAGCGCTCATTCAATTTTAAATGTCGAGCACGACTTTGCTACACTGGAGTAGCGTATACTTGGATATGGGTGCTACTATTATACAGTGGAGTAGCGTATGGGCGCTAGTCTCTTTGAGTAGAGTAGCGCTCATATCTCAAAATGATATTTTTTATGTTTTTCCAGTAATGTCAGGAAATGGAATGAGTTGTCATATGATCCAAGGTCAACATGCTCCTCCATCCAAATTGTCCTTTTGTGTGATCAGCAGCTCAAGGTGATCACGGACGGAGAGGTGCAAGTTTGACCTATAACAGATGCCCCCTAATGTGTGAGGTCAGAGGGAAACGATGGCCGAAATACATTATAATCCAAAGCCAGAGGAGGAGCACAGAACCGCAGAAAACAAGTCACAAGAAACTTGCAACAAAGATCAAGGTCAGCGAGCAATTACATTTTTGACATCTTATAGATGTGTAGTGTGATACAACATGATCTCCGATACATAACAAGGAGATGTATATAAAGCATGGCCACTTGAAATACAAGCGTGGATCCATGTCAAACTGAGAGATCATAGCCATAACAACAAACTGGATCTATGTCTCATGGAGAGCCGAATATAAGTGAGGCTCAGTCTTGCGCAACTTGGGTGATAACAAAATGAGGTAATGTCATCAAAATCCCAAGGTCTTCATCCCATAATAACCCTAGGTACAAACCCTAACCATGTGAATAGGTGAGCTGATAGTTGAACATGGGGGTATCGTTTGATTACCGGTCATTGGTGTATACCGTTAACAAACGCGAGGACTTCCACCGATAATGATGATGGGGTCCAAGGTACCAAGTACGATTCGCCAAATGTGAATAGATGGACTTGGAGTCGAACACTTGGGAATACTGTCGAAGAAGAGACATTGATGTATTCTCATCATTCAACAGCGAGGAAAATTGCCACTGGTGACTGCAATCTCCAAGGTACTAACCGAAACTCTAAACTTCAATCCCAGAATAATGATTTGGTGTCGATGGGAAGAACTCCGTTGGAAGGGAGGCCTTAAGGCATCCTCCATCATCCAACTCGAGGAACACTCAACTGGTAAGAGCTGATATGGAATAATATGCGACCAGACTGACACTAGGAAGGCCGACACATGAGGTCAAGGTAAACTGCAGAATGGCCGACACAGGGTATATCCTTGAACATTTAGCACGACACAAAGTGACTCAGGCAGTTTCTGACATAATGGGGTAAATAAGTCTGAAATGTAAGAGACATTAGCAGACCCTCCATATGGTTGGAAGAATAACCAACCGGGGGAGTAAATAACTCGGAGGAAAGGTTCACCCTGAGGCCAAAAACTAAACCCAACCGACAAGATAGACTCAAGTAGGTGCTGTGTTCAAGGATAGAACTTGACTGAAACTGCCTTTGACAATGAAGATATGATATGTCTTTCCCGTTCCTTATTCTTCTTTAGATAAAAGAATACCCTTCTTGTGGATTTAATGAGTCCAAGAAAGAATGAAAACTCAATAGGTCCAACCATGTAAAAAATTTAACGAGCCCATGGGAGGAAGACTCAGTACCTTCTTCATAATTTATAGAGTTCAAAGAAGAGATAAAAGATTACTCTATATGTACTGATCTCTGGATTTTAATATCGAGCCGAGATCTGTTCTTGCTCGCCAGTGTTTTCAATTTTAAGGAGTCTAAAAAACTTAAACAATAACTCCATATATCTGTTCGTGGATTTTAGTATCGAGCCCAAGCAGATTAATGCTCGCCGGTGTTTTCCTGTTTATAGAGTATAAAAAAACTTAAACAATCCTCTTTTCACCTATCCGTGGATTTTATATCGAGCCCGGATTGGTCTGTGCTTGGCGGTGTTTTCTTGTTTATAGAGTTGAAAAACTTAAACAGTCCTCTACATACCCTCTCGTGGATTTCACATCGAGCCCGAATAGGTGAATGCTCGCTTGGTATTTTCATGTTTAGAGAGTCTGAAAACCCTAAAGAGAGACTCCAAAAAGGTCCTTTTTCGTACAGTTAGTCTCCTCCCCCGAAAAAGTATAAAACAATGAAAGGAGAAACTCTTCTAGCGCATACAGGAGTATACCTAAAGTATACCTTTTCCGTAGTTAATCCACTGAGGCCCGGAAAAGGGATAATTCTATACCTGAGTAGATGAGCCTTCGGATACTTTAACGAGCTCGAAGAGGACAAGTTTGCTCGGCAATCTTGTTTAGGTTTAAATAGTCCAAACAAGAGCTTTAAAATGACTTAAAGGTCAGCTTCTGGGACCACATCTTCATGCCCTGCCAAAACTAGGTCTTCAACAAAATATTAGTCGATGCGGCAAAAATCTTGAATGATATATGAATTTGGAATGTCTAGTTAACTGACAAGGTCTATCATCAAGAAATTTGAGCTTAGGAGACGAATCCGACAACAATTGAGTGAAAATTGAACTTGGATCAGTGTTATACCTTATTTTGTGTTTCAATTGACTAATCAGGGTTTTTGAAAGTTTTTAAAACTATGGAAAATTAAAAATTATGGGTAAAAATCAAAATCCAATTTTATATATAATTTCATTGTTAAAAAATCAATTTTCAATTTGTGTTGTAAGGCAAAAATTGGGCAATATTTGCGCATTTCAAATCTCCACTGCGATCAAACCGGGCATCCAACCACCAAACTTCCTCCACCAAGTAAGTAGAAATCTCCTTGACTTGCAATTTCATGGTTTATTTTTTAATTTTTGAGCAAAAATAGCTTTGCAACGCCATGTTCATAAGCGTTTATGCGCGGGCGCTACTGTGTATACACAACAGTAGCGTATAAACTCGATGGGCGCTACTGTGCTCAAACAGAGTAGCGCCTACACGCTACTGTGTAGTATACACAGTAGCGTACATACTTGCAAAGCTACCTACAAGCGCCAAGACTCAAAAATATTTGGTTTTTTGTGCAGGATGGTATTACAATGGAGGGAAAGGGAGCATGAAGACATGGATAGGTTAGCCATGCAAGACCCGGCTACCCTCCATGCGCTCCGAAGATGCGGTTTGTTGAAATTTTATCGAACCGTAAACATGCGGGCACTAAACAAGTTGTTTCGGAGACTGATTCAGTATTGGGATGTAGATACTAATACCTTCATCATCCACGGGCAAACTCTTGAGCTTGCCGTTGAGGACATATACTTTATTACTGGTCTCTCAAGAAGAGGAGACGTAATCAATCTGAAAGGGTCTTCTCGTTTGGGTGCACGATCAGTGCAAGAATATGTGAATACATACTGTGTTGCCAGAGCAGAAAAATCGGGAAGCCAAGTCCTGATTTCAACTATTGATGGTCTCCCGCTGAAAGTGATAGTGAGCATGATCAACCGGGTAGCCGGTAGTGCATCACAACACTTAGCTTCCAGGCATTCGATGCATATTGGTGTACAGTGCTTGCACGGCCATGTTTATGATTGGATTACTAGTTTGTTGGCAAACATGAAATCTCAATTGACAGGTTGTAAATCCGGCACAATGAAGAATTTTGGGTACGGAAGTATTTTGTGTACTTTCTTCTTCGAGAGGATGCCTGCTATTAGTTTGGGGATGCCTCTTCCACAGGTTAACCCCCGTGAGCCCAGACTAGGCCATTGGGGTGACATTTTTCTCCACCAAGGTGGTGGGGAAAGTCACTATTGTTACCACACTGATGACTTCTGGGGGTGGTGGGAGAGGCAAGTACCCGCTTTTGAGCAATTTCCCTATGCTGGATTGGATTTCCGTCACGATCCAGAGCTAGTGCTTCCGCCAGGTGGAACCTGGGGAGATATTGGTATGTTTAAAATTTTGAGAATTTATTTAATTTTTTCAAACTTTTTCAAGTATTTGATTTTTATGAATGAGTTTTGGAGTTCTAATCAAGTGTCAAATGCAGATATTGGGCCTGTTCATCCTAAGGGCCATCCTACCATATATGTGAGGCCAGCTGATATTACCGCAGCGGATGCTATGTTGGGAACCCTGGAGAGGAAAATGAGTCGGTTGACTCATGAGATTCCTGCATGCCGCATGGACCAGATACATGTTGACATGCAGGAAGATGTTGTTGGGGTGCCCCTAGCATGGCTTAGGGTGCTGCGGCGGGTTGCTAGACTAGTGATATGCTATCGCAATGTGGTAGATGATGAGGAGGTCCCTCCTTCTCCATAGGAGAAGAAAACATTATATGTATTTTTTTTTTTAGGCTACCATGCCCAGCTTTTGTACTTTTATGACTTGACTTGATGAACTCATGATCCAAAATTCATATTTTTTTATACAGTACCGGTTATATACAGTATCGGTTATTTACATGTGTATGCGTTTAAAATTTTGTGTGTGTAATGTTGTTTATAATGTATGATGCAAATGCCAGTCTAACACATAGTTTGCTAATGAATCAGCTAAAGTGTTTAAACTTCTCGGAATGTGTTCATATCTAATAGAATTAAATTGTCTTTCCAATAGTCTAACTCGTAGAAACTGACGTAGCAATCCTGGATCCCTGATCTGATAGACACCTGTTAACTGAAATACAATTAATTATGAGTCAAGCCTTACCTCCAGGTATGAAATGCCATGACTGAGAGCATCTCGGAGAAGTTCTATAACTACACTGTATTCAGCTACATTATTTGTGGTAGGTCCCAAACAAACCCCCCCCCCCCGAAGAGACAAGTTGGTTAGCGGGTGAGTAAATGACCCAAGCTGCTGCAGCTAACTGACAGGTGTGGCGACTGGCACCATCAGCAAATCCTAAGAAATGTGCGGTTGACATCTGGTACACGAAACGAGAAACACACATAAGATCACCTAACGAGCATAACAAAACTAGCTTTACAAAAATATACAGCTATGTTACAAGAAAAAGTATTTCAGCCTAGGCGTAGTACTTCTTCAGGTAGGGTCAATGCCCGAATCCTCCTCAGGAGGCCGAGCAAAGGTGTTATGGAAATCACGGAAAAGATTGGTATATGGGATGATCTCATCGAGATAACATCCCGTCTCAAAGAAAATATTTTCGTTGACCCCAGTGAAAATGTTCACCAGCGAGGTATGTACTCTATTTGCTTCAACAATAGCAACTTGTGAAGGAGTCAGACCAGTATTTTCATCGAGTGGTGAACAAAATTCACCTCTCTCTAACAAGTTAAGAAAAGGAAACAAGAAGGATGCGCGATCTATATGTTCACGAGGATGGTCTGGGTCGTTCAAGGCTTCTAACATTTCCTCATCAGAAGGTAAAGTAATTCATTAACTGTCGAGAGAATGGATCGGGTCAGGTGTCTGAGTAGTGGCACAATCTATGTTTGACTCGACAGACACTAATTGAGTCGACATATGTTCCGTTGTAGTTTGATGAGAATCCAAGTGGGTAACTTCTACAACAGGAGTGGGCACGGAGGGGTTTCTATCAGTTGAGTGAAACTCAGGATCAGTCGTTGAACTAACCATAGAAGTTTCAGACGATGAACATCCCTCAGTCCCAACAAATAAAGTAGGAGCGGGTAGGTCAAAAGTGCCAATTAATGATCCGAAAAGTCCTGCTCCTAAACTCTCGCCAACTAGGGTGTTTCGATCAATCAAAGGAACTGTGGTTTCCGAAGAAGTCTGGTGTTTTCCTTGAGTGAAAGAAAGTTGATCGACTGTAACGATCTTACCTTCAAATGGGAACATAACCACTCGAAAAACTGCCGATGCTATAGCTCGCATGGCATAAGTCCAACTCCTGCCCAATAACATATTGTAATCGAGCGGAGCGTCCAGAACTTCTATTTCAACAGCAACTGTCTTACCGGCCAAAGTGAAATCAAATGATGGCAAAACTCCATGTGGACGGAAAGTTCTGCCATCAAATGCAGTAAGCAGTGTGTTGGAAGGGGCTAACTCAGGAGAACCTAAAGCTTTCCAACAGGAAATCGACATTACGCAAGTCGACGCTCCCTCATCTACTACAGCTCGTCTGATGGTCATTGGACCATGAACGACCTCAATCTGAAGGGCAACGTGATATGGCAACCGGTATTTGACATCAGTCATATCAAATCGCGCAGACATGTTGGAGGACTCCATACTCCCAATAGCTGCCAGAAGTGCATTTTGTTGCAATGGACAACTCTGCAAGACTTCTAGAGTAGACATGGCACAAGGGGTTTGGGCTAAATCTTCAACCACATTGTAGTTAGAAGCAGCCCGTGTGTTGGGATTGTGCGATGCCCTCTTCAAGACACCTTTCGGAATCTTGGGCAGTGGGTCCACAGGTATGTGGAGTGGAGTGGAGGATTCGGGAATCTCCTTATCCTTTTTCTGCGCTTCCGGGGTATAGTTCCTGGATCTAGTTTGCAAAAGTGCATCTGAATTAACCATGTTTATAAATATTTGATCAACCGAAGCGTGCGAAGTGCCCCCAGTTTTGGAGGTGCCATAAGTTGAGCCTTTCCCTTTAGGAAATGGATCTTTCAAGACGGTAGGCTTCTTTTCTCTTAAGAGCTTCTAGGATTCTTCAAGTAGAGGGCATTGGTGGGTAAGGTGGTTCTGCTTGCAAAGTTTACAAGGGAACTGAACCTTCTTTTCTTCCTTGTTACCCTCTTCGGCATTGTCTTTTTTGGGCTTTTGTTGGTTCCCCTCTCCTTTCTTGCCCTTCTTTTTATTGTTGGGCTGTCAAGGGCCCTTTTGATTGTTCTGAACCTGATTGACAGGCTCAGACATAGAAGGAGAGGTTGTGACGGAAGAAATATCTGCAGTCGAATGTTTGACAGTTAAGGCTTGGACCTGTTTGGTCAGTGCTTCGAAGGCTGCAGAGTTAACTGAACCCACTATGCCGTCAGCATGTGGTCCAGGTTTGGGTCTACTCAGATCAGTGTTTGATCTCGGTGCGTCAGGTATAATCTCGTACAGTAAACCAGATTGTGCATATACAAGGTCTAACTGTTGAGTCCTTAAGATGGCTTCTTCTTCATTGGATACTCCAGATGTCGCTACTTCCTTAGAAATATAAGGAAGGAGTGATTTCAAGTACCACTCAAGCAGGAACTCTGGAGGAATGTTGGCCTTTATGAGCCTCTTCCGTCTTCGCCACTCCTGAATGTGGTCAGATAGATGAGTGGCTTTATTTTGTCTAAAAGTAGACAAAAGTTCTGTTCCGGCATCATACCGAACAGGAAGCTAGAAATGGTTCAAAAAGACGGTTGCTAGATCCCCAAAACTAGAGAAAGTAGCTGCAAGTAACTCAATGTACCATTTGGCTGCAGGACCAGTTAAGTTCCTTTGAAACAATCTCAATCTGATGGAATCCTCATTTAAGGAATTGGAAGAACACCAAAGGTGGAAGGTAGTGACATGGTCACCAGGATCTTCACCTGTTTTGCCTTCGAATTTTGGAATATCCGAAGGTAATTTGGTGGGAACTGATGGCCACATGGCATTATGACACACAGGATCATTTGTCAGTTTAGAAAGGTCTGGCAAATTCAAAGTTGCCAGAAAAGGTAGACGAGGCCGGTAAGATGATGCTTGATAAGGGGAACCACCCATCGTTTGTCCCATGAATTGTTGGTAGGGGTTGCCCCCAGCCATCTGGTGATAAGGGTTGCCCCCGGCCATGTGCTGATAGGAGTTGCCACCTACCAACTGTTGATAGGGGTTGCCCCCAGTTAATTGTTGGTAGGGGTTACCCCCAGGTATTTGTTGGTAGGGGTTGCCCCCTGCCAGCTGTTGTTGTTGTACGAAAGAGTTATTAAAATTTCCTTACCCATACGAGAGTGGATTAGTGCTTTGCGGGTTCGTCCATTATGGCTGGGTGTTAGCCCCGCCATATTGCTGGTTAAAGATATTACCCCCTCCCCCTGAGAATAAGGAAAAAGGGGTGTTACCTGTAGGCATGTTACCTTGATTCAAATTAGGGCCTACAAAGGTATTGAAACGAGCAGAAGTTGATGTGGACGGTGCAGTCATGGTGCCCATGACTGGCATGTTTGCAGAAACACTTGGTCCTACCACAGGTGTGGAAACCCAAGTACTAGGAATCTAATATAACGGTTGCGAAGTAGAAGGTGTTGCACAGTTGGCCATACTGCTAGGTCCAACAGTAGATGTAGGAATAGATGCCATCATTGTAAAACTAGGCATACCTAATGTACTAGTGTTGAAACTGAAAGATGGAGTAGGCACAGATGTGGTTTGTGCCTGACTAGGTGTAGCAGTAAAAGAAGGGTTAACTGTGTTGGTATTCATACCTAAAGTGGGAGTTTGGGGAACCCCCTTTTCACCTCCTGAGTTAGACATCAGATGTTCGGGAAAGGAAAGATCTGCACTGAAAAGGGGCTGCTGGAAACCAACAGGTGACAGAAGCGGAATTCTAGTATTGGTTAAGGGAGGATTGAAAGGAGTGCTATACTCCACGGAAGTAAGATCTTCCACCTCAACGGTACTAAAGTGTTGCTGATCTGTGGCACCTGGTAGTGGTTCCTCAGGAACCTCAATTTCAAGGTTTTCTGTTACAAGGATTTCTTCAAGAAATTCTATTTCAGAGGTAATTTCTGAAGAAATACCGGGGTTTACCCGCTGTCGTCTGGCTGGTTGTATAGGTTCTGTTCTAACTGGTGGAAGGTTTTGAATCCTTCTCAATCTACGGAGTTGTTGATTCTCCGTGATTATAAATATAAAATAACAAACTAGAACCTAGTGGCCACTACAACTAGGGGGCAAACAGCACGCCAACTAAAAAAATATCCTAAGTATACAAACCAGGCAAACAAAGATGCCTTCCGAAGAAGAGTCTGGGATGATGAGGGCCCAGAACAAATCAACGAAGGAAGAAAGACAGTTACCCAGGGTCCACAATACAATGACTAAGGGTGCAAGCGCTGGAATCACCCAACCGCCCTCCCAAAGACCTGCAAGGGTTTTCCTCCCACGTCTGTCTTAGGTACAGCAGATATACCCTCTGTTGTCACCTGTGTATGAACCTAGAGTCTGATACTATGGATACCACAACACTGAAAATTCCTGGGGGAACAGTCACCGGTCGAATCAGAAAGCGTGGGCAGGGTAGCTAAGCCCGAAACTCGAAAGAGTCCCCAATACGCAATTCGATCCTGGCGTATGCTCGAACAGTAAGTAGGAGGAGTATTCCCACAAACTGATCTCGCAATGACCTACTGCATAGATCCCAGGAAAATTTTGAGTGAGGTGGGTTTACCTATGATAGTCTCACTACGATTTTTGCGCAATGTGTGATCTTGGGTGGTTTAAGGTGATTTAAACCCAAGATCCTAACCAAAACTAGTTGGTGTAGTGTACCCTAAAAAGAAAAATGTTTCTATTTCATTTTATTAGTAAATTTTAGGGCTGTTATTACTCAAAAAGGGTAGTGGGTGTGTGAGCGTGGTTATAACAAGAAAACAAAAGTGCAAATATAATTCAAACTTTCCTACAACAAAGCTCTTTTCAATTTTTTATATCTACTTCTTTCCAAAACTGAAAATCTAAGCAAACTTACTTAAAAAATTTTGTTTTCTTTTTTGAAATTATACTAAGCTATTTTGCAATAACCGAAACAAGTTCTACTTAAGCTTAAAATACCAAAATTGTTTTTGCTTTTTCAATAGACGAAAAAGAACTATGCAAAAATGGAAAGCCAAATAAAACTTTTTATGCAAAATGTGTAAGTATGGCTAAAAGTTCTTAGGCCTATAGCTGTCAAAACCCTAGCTCGAGAAAGACTTGATCTACAGGTTTTTACAAAGAAAAAGCCTCTAAACTTGGACACCAAGTGGGAGAAAACAAAGGAGAAAAATACCAAAGGAATGACCTAAAGTATCTAGCCCTAGCAAGACCACAAAGCCAAGCACAAGTAGACAAGCAAGCTGCCCTACTAACACAAAGAAACTGAGAGATGAAACTAGCCTACAGCTGTTTAAAAAGCACTTGTAACCAGCAGAAGACAATGAGTCTAGGAAGAATGAAACTTGACCAAAAAGAAGACACCCTAGAGGCTCTACCAAGGACCAAACCCTAAAACAAAGGATGGGAGTAGTAGAGAGCAGACAACGTCACCACAAACAGCAGATACAGGAGTATGCAGGTTTGTAAACTGGCAATGAGTAGTCAGGGTCTAAAAAAATGAAAGTGTTCGTCACCAAACACCACCAAGTCTTCCAAAAAGTCAATAAAAAGTCTCAAAAGTTCCAAAGGTCAACAAGTGGTTTAAAAAATGGGAAAAACTTCAAGAGAAGGTTCTTATGACTTAAATAACAGTTAAAACCTCATGCAACAGTCCAAAGGATCCCACAGCAAAGTCAGCAAATCATAAAAAGGGCTAACAAACAAGCAAACCAAAAATAGACTGCTTCAGAAAGTGTACCCTACTGTGTAGTAGGGAAACTCGCGCCCATACCGAAATGGGCGCTACTATATATATAGCACAGTAGCATATGGGCGCTACTGTATATATAGCAGAGTA
The DNA here is from genome assembly GCA_027924585.1 of Larix kaempferi. Classification (NCBI taxonomy): domain Eukaryota; kingdom Viridiplantae; phylum Streptophyta; class Pinopsida; order Pinales; family Pinaceae; genus Larix; species Larix kaempferi. The sequence goes on from BSBM01000136.1 coordinate 7,381,048, forward strand.
GCGCTCATATCTCAAAGGCTTGAAAACTGACTTTGGAAGGTATAAAAAACTGATGAAAGCATGCAAGAAATAGGCAAGGGATACCTAAGAAGTTTCTTGACACATCAAAGAAGTCAAAGCAATCTAAGAAGACAAACAAGAACAAGGTTTCCTAAAGCCAAAAACTCTATTTCCCCAGTATGGTCGCCAGTCTGTTGGCGGGCATTTCTACCCTATAGCAAGGAAACTAATGCTATCAACTTGGTTGGGGTGACAGGTAAGTGTATTGATGTTGTTACAGAGGCATTTACAAAAAGAAATAAATTGTAAATTTAGGGAACACACCTTTTAACCGAAGTCTGATCCTAGCCTTGACTTGGTCTCGTGTTCAGCTTCCAAATCTACTTTTCCTTCAGCAAACCTGCAACAACAATATCTTTCTCAAAACATTTTGGGAAATATATAAAGCTTGAAATAAACAAAAGCAATGTTTAACATTCAGCATTGACCAAAATAAATCCAACTTAAGATGTTATTTCCTAACACATTCAAATTGGAACAAAAAAAACACTTCAACCTTTATTTGTCAAAATAGAATGATGTACAAGTATACCTGATAATGAAACAGGTTCCTGCAACTAGATTCTAGGCTATGGCTCTGCTCTGGCTTGGATGTCTTCAGCAATAACTCCTCCAATGCAAGCTCCTTCAAAGTTTTTTTCATTAATCAATCTCACTAACTCCAATTTCTAACAAAAGCTAACCTTGTTCCTTTAACCTTCTTGGTATTTATAGGATCAAAGAAGCAGTTCAGGTCGAAATGTAGTTATGGAGGAAGTTGGGGGAGTTAGGAAACTGCCATCAACTAATCCTCCTCGATGAATTAATTTATTTTTTAATCATCTTTTAAGATGTACGCGACTCTTCTTCAATGGAGTAGCGTATAGGGCGCTACCCTAGTGTTTAACAACTAGCGCTCATTCAATTTTAAATGTCGAGCGTGACTTTGCTACACTGGAGTAGCGTATACTTGGATATGGGCGCTACTATTATACAGTGGATTAGCGTATGGGCGCTAGTCTCTTTGAGTAGAGTAGCGCTCATATCTCAAAATGATATTTTTTATGTTTTTCCAGTAATGTCAGGAAATGGAATGAGTTGTCATATGATCCAAGGTCAACATGCTCCTCCATCCAAATTGTCCTTTTGTGTGATCAGCAGCTCAGGGTGATCACGGACGGAGAGGTGCAAGTTTGACCTATAACAGTAAAAGCAGGTGATCATATCAAGTTAGGGCCATTTTAACTAGAAGCTTTCCTCTTCTATTATTTTCTTATATTTTAGATGGTATTTTTGTGAATTGAAACTCAAGCATATAGTTATTATAAGAGTACATGGATATACACATCATGATTCAAGGCAAAAAAATAATTTGTTGTTGTTCAAGTGCCTGTAGAACTTAAGAAAAGTTTTTTTCAAGGAGAATTTGTTCTTAATGTCATGCCATCCCCTTCATCAATTTTTGTTTATAGTATTCTGACCTTTAGCAAGATGGTGTTAACTGTTGGGAATTTTATTCTCATATCAATCCATAAGGAATTCTATTTAAGGGTGTTAGCTCAATGGTAGAGCACCTGCCTTATAGGCAGTAGATTGGTGGTTCGATTCCACCGTGCCCTATCTATATCATGAAACCACTAAAAAGAGATAAATGACTAAAAAAATGACCAAAATTTGCATATAAACAACCACCATTACAACATGAGAGATAAGTGACCAAAAAAATGACCAAAATATGCATATAAATGACCACTTTTGAGTTGGCGATCGCTGGTAGCAAATTAACGGTCATTTATCACGTGACAAAAAATGTGGTAATAAATTTGGTCATTAGTTGTGACAATTAATGACCAAATATATTACCAAATTAATGACCATATATATGACCACAAGATAAGCTATAAATGACCAAGCTAAATATGACCACATTTTTGGTTGCGTGATATATGACAGCTAATTTTCTACCAGTGGTCACCAACTCAAAAGTGGTCATTTATATGAGGATTTTGGTCATTTTTTTTGTCACTTATCTCTCATTTTGTACTAGTGAACAATCAATGTATTAAGTTAGAAAATGGAGCACTATCCTCCCACCAATCTCCTTATATTGGGGTTGGAAGGATGAATGATATAGAGAAAATATTAAACCCTCATTCTATATCAGGCTATATGGGTATGGCCACATCCCCTTTTTTTTGGTACAACTCATAAGCGTCATTGTAAAACGAAAACATAATGAAAATTCAAATGAGAAACTGAAGCAACAATGAATATCGACAACATTTAGCTCTGGGATGCTAGGTACATCCATTAAAATGGTTGAAAATCTTTTGTAAAACAGCATGAAACATGAAAAAGGAAATGTTCTCACAAAGTTTACGAAAAATACAGATTAAAAGTTGGTTAAAATTGAGCTTGATGTATACCTTTGTATCACTAGTACAAAATGAGATATAAGTGATCAAAAAAATGACCAAAATCCGCAAATAAATGACCACTTTTGAGTTGGTGACCACTGGTAGCAAATTAGTGGCCATATATCACGCGACCAAAAATGTGGTCATATTTAGCTTGGTCATTTATAGCTTATCTTGTGGTCATATATTTGGTCATTAATTTGGTAATATATTTGGTCATTAATTGTCACAACTAATGACCACATTTTTTGTCACGTGATAAATGACTGCTAATTTGCTACCAGCGATCGCCAACTCAAAAGTGGTCGTTTATATGCATATTTTGGTCATTTTTTGGTCACTTATCTCTCATGTTGTATTGGTGGTCATTTATATGCAAATTTTGGTCATTTTTTTAGTCATTTATCTCTTTTTAGTGGTTTCAGAATATAAATAAGGCACGGTGGAATCGAACCACCAACCTCCTGCCTATAAGACAGGTGCTCTACCATTGAGCTAGCACCCTTAAAGCCCCTCACTGTCCTCAATCACAATGCAACTTCAATCTTTCTTTAAAATAAAGCTATTAGAGTGGATAGCACAGGCATGGGAGCGAGAGCAAGAAGCATAATTTTCAAAAGCTTCTGGGAGTGTTTTTTATATAATATATATTTTTATATTTGAAAAAAACTTCCAGAATGTCAAATTGATTGTAGAAAAAAATGAAAATATAGATGTAACTATTGGATTAATGATGATCATTAAAAAATCAACCACTTAGTACACATATTCATATAACATCAATCATCTAGCAATTATACTATTGTCATCAAATGATCAAACATAAAATCAACTTTCAAGTTTCAAGTTTCATCATATAAAATTTGTGATCAACAAACTGTAATGAATAACATCAACCATGAAATGAAACATAGCATTAGATTCATTACCAAAGAATTGTAATATGCAGTCATTAGTTCAAACTTCAAAGTCAAAAGTTCAAACTTAAATTGCCATATAATGTTTACAAAATAGGCCATGATTGTTAACACTGAATTTAACCTTGGTGAATTCAAGTGTTACCTTCATTATTGTTCATGAGCATATTTGGGATCAGGTTGGGCTTCTCCTTAGTCTCATGATTGTTCAGCGTTGACGATTCATGGGCACATTCTTAGTGGGTTCTATGGCCATGATCCTTTACACCAAAGTTGTTAGATTTCGTTTCTAGGGTTTTGGTTACATTACAAAGTTTGGGTTTCAGAGATCGGTGTTTCCAAGGAATATAGTACAGGACTCAGATATTTTTAGCAGGCTTTCAATGGTTCTTTTTGTTATTGGTTAGGTGGTGAGCTTCAATTTTCCTCCATTGGTATATTTGTGGAGGTCACTGCTCCTTTAAGCAGATGACATGTGGAAAAAGAGCGTGGCGGCATTTAGTGTTTTTGATGGTTTAGTGTACTTCTCTTTGGTTCAATGTTATTCTGATTGCTGGAATGTTGAAACTGCTAATTCTGTTGAATTTTGGATGGGATGTATTTTTTTTTAAATGACGTATGCTGAGGTTGGAACCCATCTCAAACATCTCAAAACAGTTAATAATAATATCAAAAATTTAAGGATTTTCCCTTTCTACCCTTTTACTTTAAGAATGTTATGTTATCATTCAAAGAGCACCGTAGCAATGTTTGGTTGGAACCCATCTCAAACATCTCAAAACAGTTAATAATAATATCTAAAATTTAAGGATTTTCCCTTTCTACCCTTTTACTTTAAGAATGTTATGTTATCATTCAGAGAGCACCGCAAAAGCATCTCAAAGACCCTGTGAGCATGCTCCTAAGGGCACTACCTGAACACTCCCTCTCAGAGCGTGCTTCGAGAATGAAGCATGGGGTCAGGGCTCCCCTGCAGCGTAGCTTCAAAGTCCAAATATAAAATATTGCTAACTAGGTCTATAATGAAATCCAAACTAAAGGACAAACATCTGCTATTTTTAGAATAACACCTAACCCAAATATTCAACATCTAATAGCAAGCTTGAATATCGCCATGAGAAGGATCAAAATTTTAATCAGGATTCAGGATAGATAGATCGCAGGTGCAACATTATTTCATAGGTATTAAACCTCGAAATTCAATTGATGATGACTAAAGAAAATGCATTTTACGAGAACAAGATTTAAAATAAAATAAAATAGATAATTTATTTTGAGCAATAGAGCAAATGGAATGATCTCATGCTACGAGCACCTTAAAGTAAGCTACAAAAATAAATAAGTACCATGTTCATTGCAATCTCACCAACTTTTGCCCAAGCTTGGCCAACTCAATTTCCAAAATGGCTCCCACCTTAAAGTAATCTACAGAAATAAATAAGTACATTGTTCATCACAACCTTCACAATTTTTACCCGAGTTTAGCCAACTCAATTTCCAAAATGGCTCTTGGGAGGCAAGTTTCATGCATCGCATAGAGGAAACAGTTGGGCATGCCCATCAAGTACACAGCTGGAAGCTGGAGCGATCCCAAGGAAAGTGAAACTGGTTGGCATCCACTCAGACATGCTCAGTAGTATAAAGGAGAAACACACAAGCTATGGGAAAGATTGGTTATTATTCCAATGCATCTCCAAGAAGGAAGTCAACTTAGCTCCAATTAGCAATCAACCAACAGAGAATCAACTGGAGTCGCAAGGCTGAAATCGACCAAGCATAGATTTTCCAGTGATTTCTCATACTCCTGTTTGATTTTTGGTTTCTGCAGGGCATTCCTTTATTTGATTCTTTCATCTTCTTAGAATAAACTTTTTTCAATGTGTTGAAATGGTAATTTGAAGAAAGCCCATCAAAAAGTTTAATAAGTTGATGGATGGGCTTTTTGATAAATTGCTTCTTGTTGAATATTAGATTTTATGAACCTGACCTCAGTCACCATCGTTATGTATTGAATATTTAAGCCAAATGCTGCAGAATTTGTAATCTCATGCTATACATATTTGCTACTGATATATTCTGTTGATTTCCCTGAATGTTTGGTTTGGTGTTGTAAGGAAAAACATGACAGTACCAGTCTATGGTTGTTGAGCCTTCATCAACCATCTAAAATTTTGTGGTTTAACTGGATACTTGATTTGAAGTACTCTAGCAATATTATATGCTGTGGACGGATGAAAACAAATAAGTAAACACTAGATATCTGAGAGCTTTCATTTTATACTAAAAAGAAACCTTATTGAGTTGGTATCAAAGGAGTGCCAAAAGAAAATATTGTTTCAATTATTACAGATATTCTTTGTAAACAAAAGTAAAAATGATTTTTTCACTTTGGGTAAAAATCCAAACAACGAGTCTGTAAATATGAAATGGACTCATTGGCAGGACTCATAAAATGTGCAGACATTAAAACTGTTGCTATTCGAGAATGCATTTATTTTCTTTTATTGATCTTGTAAGAGATAGTAGACTTAGCCCTATTTTTTATTGAGTAGTAGGTTTTGGAAAGATTTCAATGCTAATTATGTATTGAAATGTGAAGTTATAAAAAATAGCACTAAAAATAGTTGTAATTAGCTGAGTTTGGAAGCTCCTCTATACTATCTCCTTGCATATGAATTCATTCACAAGTGACAAGTCATTTTCTAGGGGTGCATTAGCATGTGATTTCTCATGATGAATGCTTGTAGGTTAATGATGTGCAGTGTTTTAATTTTTCTGCATATTATTACATTTACACTAGTAAACACTGCAGTTACATTGGAGGATGTGAGGCACTTGAAGTCCACCCAACAAGGTCGCTTGTTGAACCCCATGTTTTATGTCATCGATGCAAAGAACTTGGGGTACCTCAATTCCCACAAATGCAACGGCCTTATCAAAGGCATCCCTCTCCTATTGTAGGGAGTAAACCAATTGGTAAGCATCCAGATTGCATATTACTCTCTCCTCCCTATTCATGAGGATCAAACCTCCACAAAGAATGCTATGGATTGAATTCAAATATTTCGCAATACTTTAGATTCCAAAATTCAATGGGATAAAATTCAATGCTACAAACAAACTCCTTGCCAATGGTTGGTCTTGGAAATAGCCTAGACATTTTTTTTTGTTCTTCGATATAAAATTTACTTTCCAAGCCTTTCCCAAGGACCTTTGGAATAAGATTATTTAGCAAGTGGGGAAGAAAATTGAGTGCATCTTGATATGCCAAACAATACCAATAATGCGAATACTCACTTGAACAAGATAACATAAGAGAGCAAGTATGAAATTATTAGAGGAGATTGCCAAAATTGTACTCATGTTGTACACTCATTTGTATTACTATATATAGAGTAAAAAATTGTGGGAGGGTGATCAAGTTTAACCATGAAAAGACAATCTATTATGTGTGATTTTGCAGGTTGTGGACAGTTTGTTAAAGTTTATACCAGCAGATGTATTTTGAGAAGGAAATTAAACTTTTTCATAAGGAACTGTCACTAGCTAATGAACTTCATAGCTATCCTCCCCAAAACTGGAAAAAATTGTAATACAGGTTTCCCAGTAGAAGCCACAACTTCTTTTTGAATTAATATAACTATATGTTCACTTTAAAAGCCACAATGCTTCATCTTGGTTAAATGGAAGATAATACAACTTCTGCGGGTCAATTATTCTCCATGAATTTTTCGCTTGATGTTTCTAGTCGTTAGAAACTTAGACACGAATTATAAGGTTGTTTCTCCTAGTCTATTGTTGGAGATTAAACACAGAAAGCTCAAAATTATTTTTTCTAATAGCAATATATTTCAAATAGATCTAAAAAGAGGGTATAGTATGGCTTAATTTTGGTAAAAAAGCTCAAGATCATCTGAGATTCACTATGGGGGATCATGGAAACAAGTAAAACAGGTTTGTGATTTCCAACTTTAGTCAGTGAGACACGTTTGCTAATAATGTTTCAGCTATTGACTGTAGGCGAAATTATTGGATAAACTAAAACACCTTGATGGCATTGTCTCCTTGGGATTCTAATGCAATTTTGGGATTTCTTGGAGCAGATTTCCTCACCTATTGGGGGTTCTTTCTACCATGAATCAACTAATTTTTTTAACTCTAGGCCTTAACACAAAGTCTGATTTTGGGTTAATCTTTCAAAGGAGCTCAAGCAATTTGTCTGTATTTGGGTTGGGGTTAGTCAAAGGGTGAGGTATTCACTTTGTCATTGTATTCATAGGTGAACTCAGAAATTGAAGAATATCCCAAGAAATCCTGACAATGTAAGTTGGATGATTATGTTCTCCCCAAATTAAAGAATTCTTTTAGGATTTGAACCAATTGGATGTCTAGAAGGATGTGGAAATCCATCTTATTGATTGATTATGAAATTTGTTGCTTGGAATGTGCAAGTTTGACAGACGGTTTAGAAAACCATTGCTCTTAAAGGAGCCGAGAATTCGAGACTCTCCATTTCCTATCAGATTAAGATTCTTTTGATTAACATTGTTCTAACTTCAAAGAGAGGCTACCTGGTCGGTCTTGGATGGCAAATTGTGGTCCTAAAAGAGTTCGGGGTTAACATTTATACATTTTATATGATATATGCATAATTGTTTTGGTCATCAGTGCTGCAAAACAGAAGTTCCATGTTGTATATTGACTGTTTTCTATTTTTTTTTCTTTTAAATTATTACCTCCCATGCAGCATGGTGCAAGCTCACAACTTTTCCAAAGAATTTGGATTTAACAATGTGAAGCAAAAAATTGAAAATTATTTGTTGGAAGCAACAAAAGTATGAAAATGCACATGTAGAGGTCTGTTTTTATTTCTTTCATGTTTCAGATGCACTGCTTAAGGACGTAACTTAATGCTATTTCCTTTTATTGTTTGAATTGGAGGCATGGTCTACAGAAAATGGGGGTGATAACCTTCTGGACAACATTTGGAAAGATGTGGATGAGGTAATACTGTCTTCCCTTTCATATATGTTTTTTAAACCAAATATAACCAATATTTCTTATGCATAATATTTCAAGGTTTTTTGTTAGGTGGGTGGACTTTACTAATCCTTGTTTTTGACAGGTTATTGATCTTGCTAACTATGATGTGTATATCTATATGCCATAATTTGAAGGTGACCCCTTTATCGAAAGGGGAGCCATGTAAGTGCCCCTTTCATTCAATGCTTTGTGCATCCAAAACTCTGTTGTAAAATGGCAGTACTTAACTTAACAAGCTATCAATAACGTCTCAAAAATATAAGCTCATTACCTTGGATATGGATCTAATTCCGGCTCATCAACTTGATCAATCGTTAAAGTTCTCAGGGCAGAGAATAACATATATAAAACGAATAGATACCTACCCACCCTTATATATAAAATAAGAGGAACAAACATATTTGTATTATTCTTTCATTGCCCATTCCTAATGATAATGGAATTGCCCCTATTATTCTTTTTTTTCAGGGACTACTATTACACTTCCTCGATCTCTCTCTATTCTCAAATGGGGGCGAAGTGAATACAACTGCTCACCTTAAATGTAGGCTTCAGTAATAATAAATAAAACAAATGATCAACCTAGAAATTTAATCTTTGTGCTCCAAGAATTTGTATAAATAATTGAAGTTTAAGGGATAGGACATTGCACTACAAAGTGTCGTCGACCAGAAATGAGAGATGGATTTTATCAATTCAAATTGCAAACAGAAGCTATAGTCATCTAATTCTTACGTTATCCAACCTTTATAGAGGAATTCCAAGTTGTAGTATTAAGCGTTTTGCAGATAGTATTTCAATTTCTTTTTCTACAACAAGAAGCTTAAGTGATTTCTTAGCTTCAGCTGTCACCTGTCACTATTTGAGGTAAATACATGATTACCATGAATTGTGATATGACGAAATAGGATATAACAGAGTGCTCACAATGATATTTTTACATTTGGACTCGCAGCAAGTTGGCGATTGATGATTCACCTACAGAATAAATAGTGAGTGACGATGATACTATTTTTCAGGGTATGGCCATGGAGTAATTAGAATTCATAAGTTTTACTATCCCCAAATGAGGTACACTTGTACCTGAAGACCTTTTGACTTTGTACAAAGGAAAATAGCTCCACATTGGACATGTAGTTTAAATTATTTTCACCTCGACATGTCCACTTTGTATTACATCAAAACTCAGTGCACCCATCCACGGTACCAAAAGAAAATCACAATCTTGTATATAGAGGTTGTAGATGGTAATCGTTTGAGGGTAGAAAATTTAGAGATGTTTGTGAATCCATTACTTTCATGGCAAGAAGCAGAGTGCTTCTACTGTTAGTTGTCAACATCATACCTTCATCAAATGCTCAAGTTCCCTTGGGAAAATAACAGATATGTGCAGTTTTCACTTAGATGCATCTGATTTGTTTTAATGGCCTATTACAAAAAGGACATGGATTAGAAAGACTTAAGTGATTCAAAAGTTCCAAGGATTTTTTAGAAATTTGAGCAGGACAGATTCTTTAGAAATTTGAGTAGGACTTGGTGGTGTAATTATGATTTAAGCTTGATAGAGGGTCTTTTCTAGTGAAGTGGGGTCTCCCAGTAGTGTGACTTAACAACGTCTTCTAAAATAACATCATCAACACTTCTTACCTGCGTTTTTTAGTAATTTTCCTCCTTTATTTGAGTAAAGACACCACTACAAACTTCTTTTTCCGGCTTCTTGTACCATTCTATTTCTAAATAAATAAATAAAAGAAAATAAACAAAGGCATAGACCAACTGATACATCAACACATGCATTTATCTCATATAAAATAATGCCCATTATAACATATATAGTAGTGAGTGAAACATATGCCAATAAAAGCATCTCTATCCTGTATATAAAACTAACCTCTTCACGCATGCATATGTAGCTCGTATTAGCAACCAAGCATCTCTCATTCATAAAAGTAGGTTGGTGATTGTTCAATCAGAGGTGAAATCTATCCCTCAAAAGATCTCACCCCTGACTGACCAAGGGAAAGTGGAAACAAGAATTGATGCAGGAACATAGACTACCTAGTGAAGTCACTTGTGACTTCACAAAGTATTGGAATCTCCTAGAAGAAACTTAGAGTTCATGTAATTTCTTGTTTTTATTAAAATGGAATAGAAGTTTGAAATCAATAAAAGGATCTACGAATCCTCTTCAAGTGTAATAGTTAGAGATATGGTTGGTTAAATAGTTGAATATCTTCAGCAGTAGATATATGAGGAAATAGTTGATTCAAGCAGCTGAGTCATAGATTTGTTGGGTTCTCCATCCTGTTTCTATGGATCTGAAAACATAAATTCCTTGCTTTTAAACCCTATCGAATACATGGTTAGGTAGCTTGTTAGCTCATAGAAGCTTTGGATAACTTGTTAGTTGAGAGAAGATCGTAGAGGAGGCTCGAAACAGCTTGTTCCTGGAAGCAGAAAACATAGATCAAAATCGTGGCAGACGTTCTCTATAAGATCGATCTATCTAGGAATGTAATTCAAGCTTGTGAGGTTTCATTGAAGGGAAAGAATGATTTTCAGTGCATTTATACATTGTATTTGAATCGAGTTAGTGAGATTGTGGCAAGTTTTATGATTTCTTCTCTGTATTTAGAGGGTTACCTATACACACTCGCATTATTTAAATACACAGAAGTTAGATTGAAATTATTATTTGACTCAAAGCATATAGTCTGAGTTGAAGTAAATTACTTGTTCAAATCTCAAATCGTTGCTCATATGAATCAAACTTCATAAGGAATTGGTAGGAAATTCTTTGAATTTCACCAAGTGATTGCAGTATAGTCGACTTTTGAAAGAAATGCAGACTCGACAGAGGTTAAAAGCTTGCTGTATGTGTGAAGTTCTGGAACGTACAGGGGCAAAGTGGAAATTGAACGCATAAGTCATTAGCAGACTAGGCGTCCGAAGCTTGTTTCCAAGTTTGAACTTTCAAGCTATGAGGGATTTCCAGAATTCATAATTTATATCCCCATCTGTTAACTGTTAAGTTTTAACCAAATAGACTAGCAAGATCACTAAAAGAAACACAATCACAAGATAGACACAGAATATACCCTGGGAAACCCTCATGGGGTAGAAAACCCAGCAAAGCTTTCCTCAATAAGATGATCAACCAAAATACAAGATGTGCTCCCTCCTTCTTTGTCTCCTTAGCAGATCTCCCAGACAAGTGCGCATTCTTCCACAAGTGAGTGAATGATGTAATGAGGAGTTCACCTCACTTATTTATACTGACTCCCAACTGACTAAAAGACCTTATGGGGCCGACCTCTCCTGGAGAAGACTAATAACCCCAAAAATATAACCACAGGGCCGACCCCCACATGGTAGGTCTAATAACCCTAGTTAATACAAACCCTCGGAGGAATAAACATCTCTGGATACATAATAGGGTTACCTCGGAGGGATGAAACATCTCCGGAATAATAAAGTATAATTATAATATTCTTTGAAGTTACAATATTCAACACTCCCCCTTAACGAGAAGGATATTATAGCAGCATCTGCAGGAGCAAGGAGTCACTATACATGACACATCTATAAATCATCGGAAGCTTTCTTCAATTTGTCTTCATTAGTAACTCAAACAGTTACTGTTATATCAATATCAACATCAACATCGACATCACGGTCATCGACATCGTCATCACATGATCAGCAACATCGTCATCACATTATCAGCAACATCGTCATCACACGATCATCAGCATCGTCATCAGCATCGTCATCACACGATCATCAGTATCGTCATCACACGATCATCAGCATCGTCATCATCAACATCATCATCACACGATCATCAGCATCGTCATCACACGATCATCAGCATCGTCATCACACGATCATCAGCATTGTCATCATACGATCATGTTCCTAGGATGATCAATCCTGCTCCCTTTAGGACATAGGTCCATGGATGATACAATCCAATCTTCAGTTCTCGGAGACATCAGTCTACGGATCAATTATGGGACCTCAGTCCGGGGACGATGCAATCCCCTGCCTGTTCATTCAGGACTTCATTTTCGGAGACTCAGTCTACGGCTCTATTCTGGGACCTCAGTCCGGGGACGATGCAATCCCCTGCCTGTTCATTCAGGACTTCATTTTCGGAGACCCAGTCTACGGCTCTATTCTGGGACCTCAGTCCGGGGACGATGCAATCCCCTGCCTGTTCATTTAGGACTTCATTATCGGAGACCCAGTCTACAGCTCTATTCTGGGACCTTAGTCTGGGGACGATGCAATCCCCTGCCTGTTCATTCAGGACTTCATTATCGGAGACCCAGTCTACGGCTCTATTCTGGGACCTCAGTCCGGGGATGATGCTCTATGTATACTTCTGTCATTAACCTCAAACCCTTGTGGTTGCTCTATGTATACTTCTTCTTCAATTACACCATTCAGAAAAGCTGTCTTAACATCCATTTGGTGTAATTTCCACTTCATCATGGATGCAAGAGCCATGATAGTTCTAATTGAAGTGTACCTAGCAACTGGTGCAAATGTTTCTTCATAGTCAATTCCCTCCTTCTGAGAGAATCCTCTGGCTACAAATCTTGCTTTGTATTTTTCAATGCTTCCATCCGCAGCATGTTTTATTTTGAAGATCCATTTGGAAGAAACCACACTTTTATCTTTTGGTTTGGGAACTATATCCCAAACATCATTTTTCATTATTGACTGATATTCTTCTGTCATTGCTTCTACCCATTCTTTCTTCTGAGCTGCCTCTTCATAGCTAGTAGGTAGTTGATCCACAAGATCACACATCAAGGCCATATAGTTGGACACTAGCTTTGGTTTCTTCCTTTCTCTAGTGGAGCCTTCAGGAGCACCATATCTTTCAGCTCCTTGAATAATATCTCTAGCCCATGCTGGTCTTCTTTTCCTAGATAATTCTGCAACAGGGGGTTCTTGTGGTTCCAGCATGTCATGATCCTCTGGTGTGTCCTCTTCAGGGATGTGAACAGTCTCTGAGATTCTGGGAGATGAATCTTCTTCATAAATTTCTTCAAGTTGACACTTTCTGGATTTCTTGAGAGCTGCTTCCTCATCAAAGGTTACATCTCTACTTATTTCTATATGATGGAAACCTGGTATGTAAATTCTGAAGGCTTTGGAAGTTTCACAATAACCAACAAACATTCCCTTCTTTCCTGAGGGATCCAACTTGGATCTCTTTTCTTTTGGAATGCGAATGTACACAGGACACCCAAATATTTTAAGATGACTTACCTCAGGCTTCTTTCCTGTAAAGACTTCTTCTGGAGTTTTGAAATCAAGAGCACTATGAGAGTCTATTTTGTACATATATTGTTGTCTTGGCTGCTTCAGCCCATAGATACATGGGAAGGTCTTGATCATGTATCATAGTCTTTACAGCCTCCATGATAGTTCTATTTTTCCTCTCAGCTACCCCATTTTGTTGGGGATTGTAGGGAGTGGTTAGTTCCCTCTTAATTCCAGCTTCTTTACAAAAATCTTCAAATTCCTTTGAAGTATATTCTCCACCATTATCTGTTCTGAGAATCTTGATTTTCTTGTCTGAGAGGTTTTCTATTAGAGCCTTGAACTCTTTGAATTTTCCAAAGACTTCATTCTTACCCTTTAGGAAGTATATCCAAGTTTTTCTTGAATAGTCATCAATGAATGAGAGATAGTATTCAAACCCACTTAGAGATGTGGTAGGCATAGGTCCACATACATCTGAGTGTATTGGTTCTAGAGAGTTCTTAGTCTTTGTTTCACTTTTCGGCAAGGGATTCTTGATATTCTTCCCTTTCTTACATCCTTTACATGAGCCATCATGATCAGCCTTCAAGTCTGGCAAACCTATAACCATCTTACTTACATAGGGTAAAGCTTTATAGTTGATGTGAGCTAGTCTTCTATGCCATAGCTCACTGGGACTAGAAACTTCATGAGCAAGGGAAGATTCTGGATGACCCTTGAGTTTATAAAGTCCTCCTTCTTCTCCACCAATGACAATTGCATCTTTGATTGATTTTCCTTTGGACCACATGAGTACTTGTCCATCTATGAAGGCTACTCTAAAACCTTTCTTGTCTAGTGCTGAGATAGAGAGTAGATTCTTCTTTAAACCTGGGACATATAAAATTTCTTTCATCTTTAATGGTGTTCCCGAATCAAGCTTGTAGCTTGCTTCACCAATTCCCTTGATGGGATATTGATAATCATCTCCTAAAGATACTTTTTGGGGTGAAGACTTTTCTTCAATCCTGGAGAGAGTTTCCTTATGACCTTTCATGTGCTTTGAAGCACCACTGTCAATGAGCCAAGTGTCTTCACCAGGAGACACAGATCCAGAGAGAGCAGAAAATAGTACATATTCTTCTGGATCTTCTTTCTTTACTTTAGATCTTTTCTTTTAAGGCCTTTCCTCCACTTCTTCTTCTTCTTCTTCTTCTTCTTCACTGTCATCTTCTGCCATATGAGCATGATGTCTTTTGTGAACAAACCTTTTCTTCTTCTTCTCTGGTAGGGTACAGTCTCTAGCATAGTGTCCTAGCTTAAGACAATTGAAACATTGGACTGTGGAGATGTCTCCTCCTTTCCTTTTGAGTCTATGAGAGGGTTGAGACCTTTTGTAGTTTACTTTCTTGAAGAGGCCTCTCTTTCCTCTTTTGGTGTGGGTGGCCAAAGCTTGGTCATCCTCTTTGAGAAGAGCTTCTCTGTTGGCAACCCTAGCCTCTTATTAAACACAATCTTCCCATACTACATCAAACTTCATGCTTTCTTTTCTGACACACATGGTTTGTATGAAGGATTCCCAAGATCTAGTGAGACCATTTAGGGCAGTCATCACAAGTTCATCTTCATCAAGAGTGTCACCAATAGCATATAATTGCTCCTTGATTAGAGAGACCCTTGAGAAATAGTCTTGAATAGATTCTCCTTTGTGCATCTTGGTACTCTTCAACTGAGACCTTAGGTTCATCTTCCTATTGATGTTCTTTCCTTCATACATTCTTCCTAGGGCATCATACATTTCTTTTGGAGTCTTCTTGGAGGCCACTTGGGGAATCAAGTGGTCTTTAATAGAATCAGCTATGATTCTCTTTGCCCTAATTAGACCCTTCCTGTGTTTTTCTTTGGCTTCATCTCCTTCTGGTTTTGCAACTTCTTCCTTAATATAATGAGCAAGATCATTCTCTTCAAGGATGAGACCAATTCTGTATTTTCAAGCCCGGAAATTTTCTATACCTTCTAGCTTGTCTTCAAGCTTAGTGTTTGGAGCCATCTTCTCTAGGGGGAGTCCAAGAGACAGAGCAGACTTACCTGAAAAGTTATTTTTCACTTTTCCGGAATCTGGAACAGAATTTTATCGCACTTTTGGTAGAATTAGGGTTTGACTTTCCTAGAGTTCTACTCAACCAAAAAGTTCGATCTAGGGCTCAAAAGAATGGTCTTGAGAAGGGCTATCCAGCCATGTAATCAGAAATCAAAAATGCAAACTTTTTTCTGAAACCAAAATCTGACTTATCGCACTTTTGGTAGAATTAGGGTTTGACTTTCCAGGAGTTCTACTCAACCAAAAAGTTCGATCTAGGGCTCAAAAGAAAGGTATTGAAAAGGGCTATCCAGCCATGCAACCAAAATTCAATAATACCAACTTTGGGCTGAAACCCTAACTTCACCGGAGAGAGAGAGAGAGGTATTCTTACCTTGTGAAAGATGTCCTATTCAGTCTAGCTCTGATACCATGTTAAGTTTTAACCAAATAGACTAGCAAGATCATTGAAAGAAACACAATCACAAGATAGACACAGAATATACCCTGGGAAACCCTCATGGGGTAGAAAACCTAGCAAAGCTTTCCTCAATAAGATGATCAACCAAAATACAAGATGTGCTCCCTCCTTCTTTGTCTCCTTAGCAGATCTCCCAGACAAGTGCGCATTCTTCCACAAGTGAGTGAATGATGTAATGAGGAGTTCACCTCACTTATTTATACTGACTCCCAACTGACTAAAAGACCTTATGGGGCCGACCTCTCCTGGAGAAGACTAATAACCCCAAAAATATAACCACAGGGTCGACCCCCACATGGTAGGTCTAATAACCCTAGTTAATACAAACCCTCGGAGGAATAAACATTTCCGGATACATAATAGGGTTACCTCGGAGGGATGAAACATCTCCGGAATAATAAAGTATAATTATAATATTCTTTGAAGTTACAATATTCAACATTAACTAATCAGGAGCTTAGCCGAGCGGAGGGAAGCTTGTTGCGACGTGGTGGAACAATTTGAGATTTGGGAAGGACTACACTGTGTTTTTTACCCGAGTGACTTTTTCCCAAGGTGCGCTGGGAGGCCGAGGTTCACATAAAGAGTTACTTTTGATATTTGTTATGTTTTACATAACAAAATGCTTAACTGAACTATGTGTTGTGCGTAAAAAAAAAAGAGGTATTTGCATAGTGGTTAATTGTGCATAAATTGGAATCAGGCCAAGAGTTGAATTGATTTGAATCTATACGAGCTTTGTATGGCAGTTCATGGCTTTAACCATTGTTTTAATGCAAACTATGAAGTGGTTTTTGCTTAATACACTAGCATGATCCTCATAGGCAGACTAGTGTGGATATAGTCTGCATCAAGAATGGTTGATCCTACCAATAAAAAACATGACTAAAAATATGGATTGGTTGCGGCCCCTACCCTGCTAGCCTATTACATTAACAATTGATCACGAAGAGAGGGAATAGCCATTACAATTTCCTCCCCCACCTGGGATAACTCAACACACAAGGTAGCAAATTTATAGTACCTACCCTTAAAATGGAAACTATGTGTAAGGAACACATAGTATCTTCGATCGAGATTGCAGTCCATGTCTTGTTGAGGCGCACACATTAAAAGTTAAAACAACAGGGTTTGCAGTTTACAATATAAAATACAATTTAGGGATTATAGAGTCTTGTCCAACAAAATACAAACTAGGTATTATGAAAATAGGTTATCTAAACCCATTGTAGCATGACTGGGATGATTAATTAACTGCTAGATGGACAAATAATCCCCAATAAATCATTATCTAATTTTACAGTGGGTTAAATCTTGATTAGAAACTTGAATACCCAAAAAAACATTTGATATTCATATAGTTTAAATTTCAAAACCCAAAAAATATTAGTGAGAAAACCCAAATCACCTAAACTGATAAAGTGTCGAAAACCTCCTGGTGTATTTTAGTACTTTCTAAAATTGGAGGGTTTCGATTAAGTTCAAAATTATCTTGCTAATAAGTTCCAATGATTTAATCAAGTAATGAATCATACCAGTTTCAATACAAAACCAAGCAGGTCGGGTCCGATATTCCTCTCGTGCAGGCCAAGTCGGGTTCAAATCCTGTACCTATATTTTCCTGTATGTGATGGTTGTGTTACGAATCCCCTATCCTTCCATCTCGATTTCAGAAGCAAGTTATGATCCCCAGCACCATCTTGAAGTAAGCTAGTTCTCACACCATGAGACCCAACCCCTGCTAGAAACTTGATTCAACACTGTCGATCTGGGAGGGAAGTGATCGAGGTTAAAATGAGCGGCAGAGTGTTATTTCATTGGAAGTGATGGAGGTTAAAATGAGCGGGAGAGTGTTATTTCATTTGGCTTTTGTTTATTTGTTTTTTATATATATAATATATTACATATATTTTGATTTGCTTTTTACATATAATGTAATATAATATAATATAATACATAATACTAATATTAATATAACCTATTACTAATATTATTAGCACATTTTCATGAATTGCAAATGAAAACTTCTATAGGTATCATTATCTTTATATTAAAAACAATATAAATAATTTAAATCATAAATAATAATAAATCAAATATAATTTACTAAACTATTTGTGTGTGCGAAATCTATTTGCATTATTGTAAATTTACATATTAAACTTTATAACTCCATTTATGTTTATCAAAGAAATTAAACATAAGAGAACCCAAACAAACTAGAATTATATTACCTTTACATTTTATTTTTTCAAACCAAAAATTAAAGTATTATGTTTAAGATAACCATATAAACTTAAGTCGAATTCATGTCTTTCGCCATTTAATGTCATCCATATCTTTAAAAACTTTTATTTGCAGTTTATGCCATGCTCATGGTTAGATTTAAGAAATTGCATTTGAGTCATTGGACTTAAATTGTCCACTACATCTCGCGTTTGTACATAAATTCCTACAGTTTCTTCCTTAATATATTTTCAACAATGAAATTTGTAACTACATCCCAAGGCTAGATGCAAATAAATAAAAAAGTAAACACAAATGATACCCATGGATATTACAAATGAAATTTATACATAGTATCGCGAAAAACGTGATAAAAATGAATGACCATCAATCAATTTTATGGGAGAGATCACCATTTATATATCCTTGTAGGCCTTGTTTTATACATATCCCCTCCATCCTAGACCGTTTTGTATGATTTTGAATCTCTTCCTTATTAGAGCCTAACACAACTTTGGTTACGTTCTCCACATGAAATATAAAGGGATCAGTTGGTTGGGCCCTAGCTAACAAGCCACTGCAGGCTAGAGGTCAGGAGTTCAATTCCTGGGTGTTGGGGCCAGGTTCCTCCGCTTGAGGCCTCGATAGGGTGAGGCCCCTTTGGGTGGGCCCCCCCACTGTTATCCGTTGAAGAAAAAAAAGGAAATATAAAGGGATCATAATCGCAAGAAATTCTGGGGTGGCAGGTGCGGGTGGGATTCTTTTTGATCCCGGCGGAAATAAAATCACAGACTTTGCTTGGGGACTTGGCAGGAAAACTAATAACGAGGCTGAATGGTTAGCCCTTATCTTCTCCTTAGAAATGGCCTCCAACTACAGCATAGCCAATCTCAAAATCTATGGAGACTCAAGGCATGTCATCCAAATCATGAGAAGAGGATATGCCTCGCCAGGCTCAAAAGCAGATAGATATCTGCAAAGAATTAAGACCATTTCTTTATCTTCAAAGGCCTCCTTCTTCCATATCCTACGAGAGAACAACAGGGTGGCGGACTTAGCTGCAAATCAAGGAATCAAGCTCTCAATTGGGCAAACTAAGGACTATCAAGGAAATCTAGGTTTTCATTATATCCCCTAACTTTTTAATGTCTTGGTCCTTTGAAATTGTGATGTGGTATTTGGTTAGGGACTTGGCCTCAAGGGTCACCCCATTCCCTTTGCCAAACTTTGAACGTCCCCTCTCCTCGTCCTCACTCCCGAGCTTGTACTCCACGTATCTTTCCACCCGCTCCTCCATCTGCCCTCCCGTCCTTTCCTCCACCTGTCCCCTTGATCCTCCCCCGGTGTCAGCTCCCACGGGGCTACCTTAACTCCCCCATCCGCCCTCCTTACTCCTTCTTTCGCGATGGTTTCTCCTTCCCATCTTCCCGACTCCCTGAGCCGTCTGTCTCTCGAGGAGTTTGCCCCTTCTGCTCCTCGTCTTTCGCAGGTGGAAAATTGGGATAGGGAGCTTGCCCCTTCTGCTCCTCGTCTTTTGCAGGTGGTTAATTTGGATACAATGCCATCTATCAGGGCGGCCATTGCTGCTCTAAGCAGAACCCTGACAGACATCAAATTTGCTGTCCGAAGAACATACGAGACAGTCTGCACCAGCGTAAACCAGAACTCGGATATGGCGTCGGTCATTAAGCACGTCTGCAATCAGTTGTCTTGCCAGGATTCCAGGATTGATGACCTGGAACGGAACATCATAGAATTAATGGGAAAAGTTGACAGAATTCAGGAAGATTTGGTTGTTTACTTCAAAGCGACGCAGGGTAGCTGGATTCATGAGAATACAACAGTGAATCAGGAAATTCAACAGCTGAGGGCGGACGACTCGTCTGTCAAGCCCAGGAAGAAAGGCTAATTTAGCCCAGGTTTCTCACAATTTTTGTTTTGGTTTATGTATTTTTGTAAACTTCTCTGCAGTCAGTTTGTTAAGGTGTATACCAGCTCTATGCTGGACATTTTCAGGAAGACTAAACTTAGAGGCTACAATGTAATGCAGTTAGTATTGGTAGTGTTAGCTAGGCCTATTATCTCAGCTCTGTTAAAAACTTGGTTTGCAAGCTTGTAATGTATAGCTGTGCACAGCTTTATAAATACTATCTTTTTTCCTGTTACTGTTAAAAAAAAATCGCAAGAAATTTGCAAAAGAGTTACGACAAAGACAAAATTAAAATAATTAAGCATAGTTTGCTTTGTGTTTAACACCTGAGACCAGCAATAGATTCTTATGTTAATGATGGGTATAATAATGACGTCTCTAGTGAACATATCATGCAGATGATCAATTTGGTGTTAATTAATTCAACGCAATACGTCGTTATATGATCTTGTAATTAATTGTGTCACAGCTTGAATTACATTTTTTTACCTGCATTGTCCACGTCGAGTGACACAATTTAAATGATCGCTCGTGTCTTTGAAACCATGATCTACAACGTTACAATTTATTAAATTTTAACACTGAATTGCACAAATACATTATCAAAATTGTAATTTTGATCCATTGTCGAAGTGAGACAACTAAAAATGACCAAATAAATGACCAACTGTTATGTGGTCATTTTTAGCTTAGTTCTTATCCCGTGACCAAATTAGTCATTTATCTTGGTCATTTTTAATTTAGTCCTTATCCAGTGACCAGATTGGTTATTTATCTTGGTCATTTATAGTTAGATCACTTAAAATTTCTCAATTTTGGTCATTTATCCCTTGAAAAAATTGTGGTGACCAAATGTTTTGGTCGCTTGGTCACTTATCTCTCATTTTGTACTAGTGTATACTCTACTATATCGCCTGCTAATTTCCATATCTCCACCACAGAGAAAGATGGTGCAACTTCAGTAACCTACAGACAATTCATAGCTTTATTTTTCTTGCTTTATCTTTTAGGGAAAGTTTTGTAATTCGTAAAAAATATTTTATTATGCTTTCTTTTGATTTTTTTGAATTGGAATTATGGATGTGCCATGTACATGATATATTTTTCTATATCTAATATAAATTAAGTTCCTCAACCAATTCAATAATCTACATACTCCTGTGGACGAAGCACAAGGTCATATATATCATTGTAAAGAAACTACCATTAAACTCTTACCTCTGTTGACACAGATAAATATGAACTCCTACCAATCTCCTTGGCTTTGTGAATCTTTTCTATCATAAAGTGCAACAAGATCAACATTTCAAAAGTACTAATTCCCTTTTGTTTCAATTATGGAAGGAATATAAATTCAGATTTCCTGATGTTGAAACAAAGATGAAGAAAATTAAAGCCAAATCCCAGTTATTTCAACTATTGGAGAGAATAAACCATATTCACCAAAGCAATATTAAAATCAATAAGCTTCTATGGATAAAGAATGTAATTCAAACTTCTTACACGTCTATTATTGACCCATTTGCTCATGGATTGGATCCAATCACGGATACCAAAGAGTGCAGCTAGAAATCTGGAAGAAACATAGTTGGCAATGAGGGAGATAACATGGGTATTTCATAATAGTGTTTTTTTCAAAATAGGTGTATTTCATAACCATTAGATCATGCATTGATCACTCGTCATGAAATTTTGTGGGACATGCAGTAACAATGACCATCAAATTGTGCAACAACTGTCACTTAAGAGATCATGTGAAACATGTAGCAACAATAATCACCAAATTGCATGTGTCAATGAACACCAAAGGTAAAAATGGGCATATATTAAGTAATGAAGAGACACCACATCTCCTAGTTCTATCATCACTCATGACTCAAGGAATATTGTCCTCGCAAACATGTAATAAATCCACATAAAAAAATCCTATTCCAACCATCACTCATCAAAACTGCCATAAGCATTTGACAAAAAGAACATTGAAGAGGTCATCAAAACCTCATTTTTAAATAGAAATTACTTGTGTATGCCATGTCGACAAAAAATCAATTCATGGGATGCATGAACCAAGAAAATATGGAAAACAAGACACTAGACAGCACTTTGCATTCGACACTTCAATAGACCCACCAAAGTAAAGACCTCAAAATAAAAAATAGAGAAGAAATCGCTAGAAAAATAAGACCGATGAGGAAGTTGCAACCCTTAGATACTGCAAAGAATAAAGTCAACATTATATGGATTTGAAATGATGTTATCATCTCAGAATTGCAATCCAAAGGCACATCACATAGCCTTCAACAACCGGTTTATATCAGAAAGCAAGTATGGCACAGAGTAAAAGCACTCTCGGTGTATGAGATCTGCAATTGGCTTTATAGCAGTTTTGATAGTCATCCCTAGTCATTCAATCATTGAAGGAGGTTTTACGAGTGCTATTTTGTGTTCATAGGTATAGAACATGATACATTTGTTCATGTTTATGATTTTTACTAAGTCATATGTTATAAATTTGAAAAGATGTAAAAGGTTATAAACAAACCAGAAAAGATCATACATTTTTAAACAATGATTTTTAAAGAACTGTCCTCATCAAATAGGATAGATTTTGTAGTTAATATCAATAACATTTCCACTAAAATTAAAACAAATAGTAGAATAATGGAATTATACTAGCCATACATTCAAAATAGAATTTAACCTCAAATAAACAATAAATAAACAGGTGTAAATTATAAATAAATTTTAAAACTGCCAAAAAAGAAAATGAAGTCTAGAATATTAGGTGGATGTCCACTAAAGTACCATTCTCAATGTGCAATGCCCTACCTATATGACGAGTTTCAAAGGGGAAAAAACACTTGCAAAATTAACAAATTTATTGAAATAAATACCCTTCAAATATGTCACATAAAGTCAAGGATGTTGGACCCCAATTGATAATAAGAGCGGGGAGTGAATCAGTATCATGCACTTTTTATCCTTTCAAATATTTGTTATACCATGTAATCGTTCATTAACATATATACCATGTATTATAAGCAATTTCCAATACAAAGAACCCTGCGCAAAAAATATGTAGAGAAATCTTATATATAAAATTCTACTTATTACAAATAATGCTAGTAGACACCAACTCCAATACAAATGTGAACACCCACTCACTGATTTTGCTGACACCAATCAGACAAGAACACCAATCCCTTGCAAGCACCAACTTGTTGTTTTATAGGCACCAAACTGTGAGGACACCAATCCTCTTATGATCACCAACTCATAGTAAGCAAGCACCAACTTGTGCGGTCAGGCACCCACTTGAGCTGCCAGGCACCAAACTGTGGAAGACACCAATCTTCTACCCTTTCCCCGTCCTACCACCCAAATATAGATTTGTTTTTGTATGCCTCGATCACAATCCACTCTGTGCTTTCTGATTTGTTTCCTCTGTTGTGCGCAAATTGTTGAGCATACTATACTTCACATTTCCAACTCTTCCTGTGCAACCATTCCTTGTATCCTTCTGTTCAAATGCTCCTTACATTTCTGCACGAATGCTCCTTGTATTTATGCTTTTCCTGTAATCTCGCGCACTTCCTCAAGTCAT
The DNA here is from genome assembly GCA_027924585.1 of Larix kaempferi. Classification (NCBI taxonomy): domain Eukaryota; kingdom Viridiplantae; phylum Streptophyta; class Pinopsida; order Pinales; family Pinaceae; genus Larix; species Larix kaempferi. The sequence continues at coordinate 7,405,044 of BSBM01000136.1, forward strand.
ATTGCCATTGATTCCCCTGAGCACTTCATATGTTCCCCGAAGCTTGCAATTTTAGAATACCACATCTTTTGCTCACACAAGCTTGTCTAAATATACAACAATCTTTCTCGTATTTATATCGATCTTACTCAATTGATATGTCCACAAGTTGGGGTTTCTCTAAGTCGATGGCATCCCTTCTTCATTCTTCTCAATCAAGCTTACCACACATCTTATTCTTTCGTCAGTGTGCACTTTTGTATATTTACTAGATTTGCGGTAATTCAACCCGTTGTCCTTATCGTGCGTTGATAGAGGGTCTTGTGCACGAGAGTTCCATGACTTGGTAGGACTTGCGCACTAGAGTGTTATGACTTAGTGGGACTTACGCACATACAACCTTATTCTGTATACTTCTTCAAACTTGCATTAAGACTTCAATGCCATCACCAAGTTCAACAATCTCTTTGACATCAATGACAACACCAAGCTCAACAAACTCCCCCTTTGGCATTGACGTCAACACAAAGTAAAGTTGAGCTCCCTCTGAATGCTAGATCTTCATTGAATTCTTGTATTGTGCAATCTTGTTTGTAGATTTACTTGCTACTTTCTCCCCCTTTGGCATCAATGGCAAAGGAATATGCTATTATCTGTAAAATTGTATCCTCCCCCTGTGTAGTTGCAAGCTCTCCCCCTGGATTTATGCTTGTGTTGCTTATATTGATCCCAACTTCCATGTTGAACTCATCTATCTTCCTATACCATCACATTGTTTCAGATCCTTCCCCTCAAATCATGTTTCTTTTTCCTTTTTGTTGTTTTCCTTTTATTGTATTAGTATCACTGTGTTGTACTGGATTCCAATGTTATCGCATTGTTCTCCATCTTCTATGGTTTGCACTTTTCTTTGACATATCCAAGATTTGTAATGAATTGACGTGATTGGTAAATCTACCAATTTATGCAACCTTTCATATGATGCAAGCTAGCGTACTTCAGCCTTTAAGAGGATAGAGAAGATGTCATCAAATTATTCATACGAAGTAGTCAATTCTATCTCCCTTTTTTTGTCCTTTCAGGTTTCCCGCAAGTATGTAAAATAAACCATTTATGATGAATACATGTCCACAATGTTTACTAAATTTAGTATATGCATGTGAAATCTGTCGATATTATCCAACTGTTGTCCCTGGTGACCAATTATCCTGCAAACATTTGTTATGTTGTCCAACCATTCTTCAAACTGTTAGCCAATTACTAGTCCTTGTACTGTCAAGATGTTTGAGAAACAACAACAGGTTGAATCTTCTGCAAGTAGTCTTTATGCAACTTTTCAGGCGCAAAGGTCAGAATTCAACAAACTCAAGAATGACCTGGAGAAATGGGAATCAAATGTCAAAGAGGTTGATGTCAAGGAGTGGTACGCGCAAGTGCAGGTGAATAAGAGACATGCAGCGGAGATTTCATTTCTAAAGAGCCGTGTTGATCAAATGGAGACATGGTAGTAATATATTATAAATATTTTGAAATAGACTCGAATAATTCCAGACATTTCGGGCTTGGAGGAGTAGACGCACCAACCTAACACAGAGTTGCGCTTGTCATCACAGAAACTTGATGAGTGAATTTTGCGCCAATACCCCCTTTTAAAATGTACATTTTTGTAATTCGGTAATCAAATTTTGTGGACCATAGATGTGGATAGCCCTGTTAACATGGAACATCTTGATGTATGTACTTCTATCAATGTTTTAGCTTCTGCAACGGAGGTCCTTTTGGCAGATTTTTGAATATATGTATCTCTTATTCTTGTAATGGCAGTTCTTTTGGATGTAATACAAATTTTCGCTACTAGAGGGATGCAAATGTACTTTATCAGATTTCCCTGTATACACAATTAGTGTTATAAATGTGGTTCATAATTTGCTATCCCACTAAACTTTTGAAAGATGATGCAACCTTATCGTCCAAATTAGTTCTTTACCTATAAATGAATGACTTGAATGCCCATCGATGTTGATATGTTGCTTCTAGATTCATCATTAGTTACTTATGCTCTTTGTCACAATCTTATCTACACAAATTCTTTTGTGACTTCTTCCATCTTGACCCTCTGAATAATTGCTTTCATTAGTAGAAGAAGAAATTTCCCGACACATACTTTCAACTTTATTCAATCCTCTGCTTCCTTTTGTTGCGCAAATAATCCCTGTCGTCCTCTTTGTTGCTCTTACGCTGATCATACTGGAGCTCGTACTCTATCTATTGCTAGGGTTTGAATTGAGCCTTGAATTATGCCAAATGATGTTTCCTCTTCGTGTCCTATATTTTCCGCTTTTTCAATCTTTAGTGCTTCCCTTGTATTTTCTGACAGTTTGTCACAGATCCTTTTTGTGTACGGCTCCTTCAATGACATGTCTTATTTTCTTTATTGCATATTGTCTGCTACTCCCTTTGTTGTTCTATAAACTTTCCTTTATCTTCTATCGTGTGTTTAGAGCATTCATTATCACTGTGTCAATGATCCTTATGCAAGGACAGATTGCATTCTTCTTGGCATTGTTCTTTGGTCCTTTTCTGCCAAATATTTGTATGGTCTTTCTTGTAGAAGGAACTTCTAGTTTCATCATGTTGTGCAGTTACTGACTTGTTTTTGCAGTCTCGATCTTTATGACCATAGTTTTGACATTGATAGCTTTCAATTTCCATTTCCAAAAGAATAAAGGGATTGATGACTTTATTAGACCTTCTGATTTCTTCGTTCATATTGTTAGCTCTGAAGTTCTTGAGAAGACTTTTATTTCTCTCAAAAGTATTGTTTGCCAATGCTTTGCAATTTACAACTTTATGACCAAAATTATTGCAAAAATAAAAATGCCCCCAAAAAATAGTTTGATACCTAGTGGTGAGAGACCTTCTAGACTGTACAACTCCTTTGTTTTGATAAGCAGATTGTTGTTCATTCTTTATGTTGTCTTGCTCGTTGATATGACTCTTAAGTACATATGCAAAGCTCCTTGTACCTACTTCATGCTTAGGTTTAATTGAAATTGAATCCTTATCACCATTGTCTTGTTCATATCCCAATCCATACATGTCTGAAACTGATCTTTGATTGTTGATGATTTCATCCAATACCTTAGAGCTTCTACTAGACTTTTGTTGATAGACTACATGAATGCTTACATTTTGTAGTTCCCTCTTTAAGGAGATATTTTACTTCTCCAATTCCTCACACGTTGTTTCTTTCTCTTCCATCTTTCCTGCTAGTTCTTCTTCTATTCTTTTGACTTTTTCAACTTGTTCTTCATACTTCAATAGTTGGCCCTTTAAATACTTGTTCTTCTTTCTTGAGTTTTTCAAATCCTCTAAAGCACTTATAAGTTATCCTTCAAATTCTACCTCAACGCTTACTTCATCTTCAAAGATATCACTTTCACATTCTTCTTCTATTGCCATAAAGAGCACTTCTCTTTCATCATCACAACTGTCATCTTCATATGCTGAGCTATTGTCCTCTTTGGAGTATAGAATTTTCTTTTGTCTGCCAAACCTTTTAAAATTTTCAGGTCTACTTCCTTTGTATATTTTCTTCATTTATTCATGATCATGATCCTCCTTATCATCACTATATATATTCTATTTATAACTTACCAGTTGAAGATTTGACATGGGAAGATGAGTCCTTCATACAACAACATCCACAACTAATCAAGTGTTGAGGATAACACTTGTTTGAAGGGACGGGCATGTTAAGCCTAAATGTTGGCACATTACCCCCTATATTGTGTCTCATTACATATTATTGATGTCAACTTAGGTCTATTAGTGGTAATTGTCATTATTATTATTATATTAGTTATGTCAGGTTGGGTCTATTAGTTGTAATTGTACCTCCATGTCTCCTATACATAGGAAGGAGACCTTTTCATTTGAATAATCTTGTCTTATCTTGTGTACTTAGTACACTATATAAGGAGGTTGCCCCCTCGAAGAGGCTTTCTATTAATCTCTTTTCTTCATTATTAAGGCATGGATTGCACTTTCTGGTATATTTATGCTCTTGGTGATTAACTATGTTGTTGGTAGTACGGCTGCCGTTACACCAAAACCCGCAGGTGATTGGTAAACTCACCACTGCCAGATTTCAAGGATCCACGAGAGGTGATTAGTCCCTTGTCATGATACACCAGGGAGTGTTGACTACTTGCAATTTCGTGCAACAATCTCCCCCTCAGCGCCAGCCGAGTGTGTATCGAACTCGTGACCTCTAGCTCTGATACCAATTGTTGGTAGTACGGCTGCCGTTACACCAAAACCCACAGGTGATTGGTAAACTCACCACCGCCAGATTTCAAGGATCCACGAGAGGCGATTAGTCCCTTGTCACGATACACCGGGGAGCGCTAACTACTTGCAATTTTGTGCAACATATGTAACTGACACAATTAATGGCTTCAACCCAATATCCCTTAGCTTGGAGCATACATTTAGCCATTTCTTTTAATGCACGATTCTTTCTCTCGGCAACACCATTTTGTTGTGGTGTATATGGAATAGTATGTTTCATTTGAATTCCCTATTCAATGTAGTAAGTGTTGGCTATGAACATTGTTCTTTAACTTTCTCTACTGACCCAGGTTCTGCGTAGTTGTGGTCCAACAAAACCCTTCTTCACTGGCCCTTTCGGCAACAGTCTGCAAACAGAATGAGGTCTCACCTGAGGCGAAGTTATGGGGGGATTACAGAAGCAGGTTTCTGTAATCGAGTGATGCACGGTTACGAGACTGATGAGCTGTGCAAAGTCACACCCACTTCATGTTTACCTCTTTTGCTACAACGCACACTAGGACTGCGCACCTCGCAACAACCACAATACAACAATGCAACTCCAGACTGCGCTACTTCTTAACAATCACACACTTTACAGACTTTGCTGACTTAGTGTTACTCCTATTACTTATTCATTCAACATATTCTGAAATACTTGTGCATTCAGTCATACATATTCCATACTTAACATATTATTCTCATCCATCATACACGTGAAAATACATATAAAAGAACGAACATACATAAGCATCAGTATGAATGTAAACATAAACATAAGTATACACAATTACATTGATTCAATCACATAACACACTTATTTACGTGGTTCACCCCTCGGATGGGAGCTAGGCCCATGGGAACTGTTGTTTATATTAATGGGAAGGGTTCAACAGTTCCAGTCTGCACACTTAGCAACATACTCTTCTCTCTACAATAGGTCTCTGCACACACAGCTGCAGAGCCTTTTTCCTCTCTTTGGATCAATGTAAGATCTTCTATCTGATCAATAATTCCTCTCAAAGATCAACAAAAATCAACCCTTCCCTTACAAAATTGCCTCTTTTGAAGATCGTGCCCGAAGGTCACGTCTTTACAATGATTATGGGCCAAAAACCCATGCTACCCAAAAATGGAGTGGTTACCCCCGCTAACCCGGCTTGTTGTAGTCGACAGCTGCTTCACTTGCCTTCGACCACCTTTCTGCACTGCTTCTGGCTCTGACGCCTCTTCTGACAGTCGTAGTTCTGACTACGTGGCTTTGACTGCATATTGGCACGTCCCTTTCCGCTGCTCCCCTTCTTCTGTCGTTGTCGGCTCGTTGTTCTGCTTCTAACGTCTTAGTACCCTGTACCACGACAACATGTCGCTTTCATCCAATTCCACGCTGCTCCTTACCCAACTCTCGGGAATCATGGAGTCGCTTACCCAAAATAAGTCGTTGCTGGACCTCACTTTACGTATACCTGTTACCAAAAATACCTGTTGCGCTGGCGCTACGCATGCATTAGCAAAACTGCGTCATGCCTAGACTTAGCATCCCCAACTGCACTTACTTGGACTTCGCATCGCCAAAAACTGTACCAACTTGGGCCACGCGCAACAACAAGTAGTAAATTTTTTATTCACTTATCTTGTGTATTTGATGTCCAAATTATTTCTCTACAAGGGCATTGTAGGCCAAAAACTTGTAAAAAAACTTCACTCTTAAGTTTTGAGAAATAAACCAAAGTGTGTATGGAGAAGTCATCAATGAAAGTTAAGAAATACTTGAAGCTAGAGAAAGAAGCAGAAGGAAGCAGACCACACAAATCACTGTGAACAAGATGCAAAGGGGTTGAGGCATGCTAAGAGGTATGTTTTTCAAAACTGTCCCAATGATGTTTGATGAGAATACACTTGGACAAACACCATCTCTACAAGAGACGAGAGGAATACCAATCACAATTTTCTGATTACACAGTTGTTGTAGTGAGCGACAATTTAAATGACCAAATTGCTCATGCCAAAGTTTGCTCAAGTCACCACTATGAGTAATAAAAACTAAGGGAAAGGGTGATGAACCAAACTTGGTAATATCATAAAAAATTATAGTAGTGTCACACACCCTCCCATCTAGCTAATTCCTGGAAGGGAACATGATGCCAAATTCTGGGCTTTCACATAATCTCAGCCCAAGTCATTAGCTTCATACAATTTAAAACAGAGTGTGCAGATGCAAACTAAGCAATTTAAGTACAGCGGAATTAAAACTCATCCACACACACACTTCATATGCATACAGCATATCAAAAACAGTCATCAATTTAAACATTGTAGAAGTAAATGCATAGACAGATAAACACTTATCTTTATGGTGAAATGGCCTCAAATAACTAGCTATATCGCTTCAACATTCCACCCAACCATAGGCCAGTTGTGTTCATCACTCTCAACACAACTGCCACCCTCGAGCTGGGCATGATTCTTACAAGGAAAAGGGGACATTCAAGCTCACGCATAGCCAAAGCAATAGGAACCCATCTCAACCCCATCATTCTTTCACACACATCAACTCAAACTGGGCTGGGATACACATTTTCAGCAATGGGATTTACAAACACGATGGCCATGGATTTTCCCAAATCGTGGGCACACCAAAACGGACTATGAGAAAGGGCAATTCGACCACATGGGGAAAAATGATTTATCCCACTGATTGTGGGCATTCCAATGGCCAAAACGACCTCCAGGAAACCCCCAAATCAATCCGTTCTCTTCCCCACTGGTAACTAAAGCAAAAATGCCCTTCTCCCAGCTGAGAAACAAGGAAAAACCAGAAAATCATGGCTTAAAAACGCCCAGAAAGATCCAAACTCGTGGGAGGGAAAAAACTGGTTGATGGGTAATGGCTTGGGGAGCAATTCATGGTTGTTTTCTTGCCCCATAAGCAAAAACACGTTTTTCCATGGAGGGTGGCTTTCCCATACTCGAATTTGGACAGCCATACCTCTCCTTTCCCCAAGGCATTAACTATCTCAACCAATTCTTGGGAGAATGAATGATTGGGTACAAAAGTCAACATGGGTTGTTGAGGGTTCGATGGGTTATCTCATTGACACTTGGCTTGACTTGATTGGCTCAAGGGTTTGAATGTTTTCCCTCCCAATTCCTTGAAAAATCATGCCCCCATCTCTTGTTGCATTGCATATCTAGTTGTGGGTATTTTATTAAAATGCATATTTACATAATATTCGCAATTCCATTGTGTCTGGCTAGCATGTAAACCATATGCATCACTAAATCGATGGCGAGGCCTTGGCCTTGAGCTCCTCACCATAATTTTATAACAATATTACATCATTTACATTTTAATGCAATGGGGTCAAAATCGGGATATTACAATCCCCTCCCCCTTGGAATAACACCCCCCTCGGTGTTCCAACAGTTAGGAATAAATATCCAATTTACACATGCCTCAAAATTCACAAAAAGTGGCAGGTATGTCCTACGTTTCATCTCTTTACTTTGAACTTTCACGACCAAGTCCTTTGGCTTCCACAAACTGCTCCTGCTAGCTTGATCTTCCAGTTCTGTAGGTGGGCATCGCTCCACATGAATCCCTTCCGTTTGTTTATCTTCCAGCTGATCTACAAATCTGGAATTTCATGGATTCCATCTTCCTTGTTGTCCTGGCAACTATTCGAGGAAGATCTTTAGCCAAAACAAATAGCTTTTGGTCTGCTGCCATGATCAATATGCACAACTGGCCCACACTTTGCTCACTAGCAACACTTGGCTAGTAACAGCTGCAAACAATGGCTTTCATTGTCTCACATGTGAGACTCATCATGGCAAATCCTATTAGGACAAGCATAGCACAATATTAAAGTTAGTCAATTAATTGCCCAATTGACATGGAACGTCCATGCTTTACTCATGCGACTTCCACACGTTTCATGCTTTCCCAACATACACATGAACTCATTCATGTTCATCCTTTCACAGGAAAAATAACTATTTCAGCATTCACAATTCATTTCAAGCAATTAAACACAATCTACTTCCAGTCACGACATGCATTCAACAATCCTTTGTTTCTGAAATGCATCAATCAAAAAGGAAAGAATATAGTAAGAGTTTCCCCCTCTTAGTCTTGTTCCAATCCGGAGCCACACCACAACTTTGGTTTTTGTGCTCCTTAGCCTCTTTCACTTCAATATGAATGCTTGACTTGCTTTTTCTTGGCTATGACACCTAAGGTTTGTCTAAGGATTTTCAACCAGGGAACCTTTCCCCATTGTTGCTTACAGAACCTTTGACTGCTAGGACCCACACATATCCACTAGCACCATCTTTCATTACTGCTCATACTGAGCTCTTTAGGATGGTCACATGTCCACATGCATCCTCCCGATGCTTTCATAGTCCTTGCTTCCAACAATACCTACACTCAAACATTGAATCAATTCATATGTTCAGTTTATTCTCATAGGGTTTATTTCTAAACAAGAGTTTAAGAAATCATAAACAATTCATATACACATGTATATTCATAAGCAAGAAGCTGCAAGATAACCAAATACTTATCTGTATGGGATGTCTTCACTTTATTCCACAGGATCCTTCTTTGCTTTACAAGCCTTGGATTTCCCGTGGACACAATAATGAATGGTGGGTCAGCACGCAAGCTACTCCACAACCATTCGAATAGGCAATGCTAGGCCAGTACGCCAACTGGGTTTATCAATCATCTCATTTAGCAAGATGCTAGGCCAATGCTCCAACTGCTTTTATTAATTAATTAAAGAATGTTTGGCCAGCACGCCGGCTGCTCCACAACATCAAGGGTTTAGTGCCCCCACCAACTACTCTCTGAATTTATCAAGCATTTGTAGCGCTCAACCAGTTACTCCCTAGATTTACTACGAAAATATAGCGCCTGACCAGTTAATCTTTGGTTTAACCAAGAATTATGGTTCTTTTAGAGTCATTGCTTTCTTGCAATGACCAAGGTTTCCAACAAAGAAACAGTAGTGTATCAACTTAGTTGTTAGAAGTCTTATACCTGAAATCTTCATTATTCCAAACAAGAAAATAAATGAAAATGAATACTTATCTGTATTGTGCATTTTCCTTGCTACTCCACATGTTTTCTTCTCTGCTTTACAAGCCTTGGATCACCCGTGGGGTGGATGCTTGGCCAACAGACATGTTGCTCCACAACATCATCCGAATAGGTAATGCCAAGCCAGTACACCAACTGGGTTTGTCAGGCATCCCTAAAATCAATATGCTAAGCCAATACACCGACTGGGTTTATCAAGCATTTAAAAAATCATTATGCTAAGCTAGTATGCTGAATGGGTTTAACAAGCATACAACAACCATTTCCAAGCCAGTTCTCCAACTGGGTTTGTCAAGAAATAACACCCTTCACCAATACCTTCACAACATGCAAATAGCCAATGCCAAGCCAGTACACCGACTGGGTTTATTAGGAAATAAAAACAAAATAATATGATTACGTGGCTCCTTCTCTTATGCAAACCAGTGGTTCCCTCCAAGAACTCCATAGGTGACTCACTTGACTACAGGCTATCATGGCCCCCATGATACCCACTCACACTACACAAGGATGATACCCCTTTTCTGCTACACAGCTCCTCGAGCCTATCCATCTCTTCTAGTGTTCTTTAGTGTGAGCGTAGAAAGGTTACCACTGCCCATACAGTCCTCTTGAGTACTTTCTCTTCACATTGCCCCTTAACGTGCAAAACCAAATTGCAATCGTATAAGCTGACAACACAAGAAGGATAAGCAGGCTGATCAGTATTGCTGCTCAAAAATTGTAATCATATTTCATAACATTCACTATCAAGTATTGAAACACCAGGAATGCGTCCATTCCCTTAGGGTGTAGTCAATATTGACAACCCCAACAAAACCCAGCACCCGAAAGGTATGCATCCCTTTCTGATGTGAGTCATGTAGGCCCTAATCATACTCAAGCAGTCTGGAATAATAATAAAACATGCTCTGTATTTTAAATCTAATAACCAGACATGTATATTCTTAGTTAGGGTTACAGAATACTCATCCGTTTCACGGATGTATCTTTTCTTCATTGGTGAAGAATGGGGGCTCCCTTCTCTAAGTCAATAGTCCTTCGGTTTTCCACCCCAATCGTTTCACATTTCATAAGCCACACATGCCTTCTTGGAATAGTTTTACCATCTCACTCATATGCAGTGCAGCTGAGGTGTTATCAAAATTTATAATGGCGTTTCACCCGAAACCCATTTCCAAAGCATGGGATCCTTCCCATCTAGTTTGGCTTCTGCAGTCCATCACATATGGTCTTCCTGCAATGTGTCATCCTGGCACACTTATCAAATAGCCAAACAGTCAGCAACATTTAATAATTCAAATCTGATTGTTCCACAACCAATCAATGTCATTAATAATTAAATTCAATATGAATTTGCGATTCTGTCTACTATAGAAATTGATTTGCTTAGTAATGAGGCTATCCTCATATTGTTTGGCTCTTGTAAGTGGTATCATTCTGTCCATTATGGTTTCACCCTTGCTACCATACATGAACATCCACCTACAACATGTCCTCCTGACACAATTTTATATAAGCCAAACAGTGATTAGCAATCATAAGCAAATTCTCAAATCTAAAATCTACAAAGTTGCTTTCCTACATAAATTAGATTTGCAACCATCAGATTATTTTCATAAACTTAAATCACACAATTTTCAGATTTGTTTCATGCATAAGTTACAACCATGAGATCCTTCTCATAACCTTTGGCTTCTGCACAGGGTAGATCCCGGTCTTTACTATGGACTTATCCTCCTATCCATATGTAAGACTTTTCTACCTGCAATATGAACTTCAATCAGCCAAACACATTGTGAGTATCTATGCATATAATCCTTTCATTGCTACAATAGTCACTAAAGTGATCTCAGAATTATAACACTCAATAATTCAAACACCTTCAGCTGTTAACATTGAAATGCAATGAAATATATATGTATCTATATATGCATCATTATCATAATAAAATTGCAAGACATGGGTACACTGTTCATGCAATTTAAATAAACTGTAAATACTCATTACTTCACAGCCATATCATTTTTATGCAACTCTGTCCTTCCAACAAAGCATTCTGGTAGCCCATCAACATGTCTACCTTCTTCATGCAATCATTCTCCTGCATTCACAGCAGCTCATGAAATGGTCTCAGGATTAACAATAATCCACCATTTCATCTATTATCTAACTGCATTGAAACATATATATGTCACACCCATGCATTCACACAATGCATCTCAACATGCGCACCCACACATATGCATGCACATTCACAACATTTTCATAATCTTTTAATGTGCATTCACTAAATGCATAACCCCCCAATACAACCTTGCATTAATCCATGCATACTATGCACTCACGCATATTATGGCCTAACCATGATTGCCACTCATCACATGCACTACCACAACAGGACCATAAGTCCTCACTTGCATTGGTTGTTAAACTCACAACCGACATACAAAAATGGCATGATATCATTTCGTGTGAATGCATTGAGATTTCTAAGCAATTATAGTGTGTAATGATCATTGCCTTCACTTACCCACACCTCACCATACTTGGTAGGTTGACATTCACATTCAGGCACTCAATACCACATGCAAACCAAATCACATAGTTTAAACATAATTGAAGGGATCTTACCAAATCCTCTTTCCACATTCGTGCAATTAAGCACCAATAACCATTACCTACATGGATGTCGTTAACATCACTTGATGCTACCTGATCAGTTGGCCCCTTACCAAGGCTACACAGCCCTTTTGCCAACCTCATGATCACAGATTTGTTGCACCATCCTTTCTTTATAAGGTTGTTGGTCTCGTGCAACAACATCATCAACTTCTTTAGCCAGTAGTTTGTCCTACAACCAATGCGGACACAACTAATTATTAGCAACCACCATAATTATCTCAAGTGGCTCATTGCATATGTAAAACCTCACTATTTTACCAATATACAATATCATATTTATGCACAACATTTTCACATACACTATGCATGTTTATTATGCCATCTGGTGCACATTCCTTTCCTTTATGTTATCTCTTGCATTTTCAGCATTCATATGTCGTAGTTTACATGCATGACAATTTCATAATTATAAATACGATAGCAAAATAGGGGTTAAGGAATTCTCCCTTTCCAATCCCTCATCGTAGAATGGAATCCCTCTTCCATATCATAGTTGGTCTGATTTCCTTCCAGTCATGCAATCCTAGAAATTGCCTATATTGATAACAACATTTTTTTTGTCAAAACAGCCGCTGGCACTCTTCTGCACCAAATATCTATGATATATGTAAACCTCATTCAAACTATGGTCATGCATCCCTATTCTCCTCTGGATAATATTTCCAACGCATATCCCCGTGCTCCATTCCAATCCAGGACATGGAATTTACATTCTTCCAAAAATGCAAATTTTGCCCAAATTTCTGCACTTTTACACAGCTGCAATTTTATTCTGGGAGGCCAACTTCAGCTGCCTGTAGAAGCAAATTTGAGAAGAATCATGAAAACTTATCTACCAGGTGAAGGTAGTCCATATAAAAAGGAACACTCAACAACCTTCATATCCCTGTTCCGATGCACCAGTCAACTTCTATAAAATTCGGGGTTTGGCTACTTTTAACTTTTCGCTTTTCCCCAAAATCTCAAAATTTGGCCAAAAATGGCTATCTCCCAATCTTTGCATTTCTAGAAAATCATCGTCTAACGGAAACTGTATGTTTTAATGAGAAGATGAAATGTCTAGTTCAGTAAAAATTTTGATTCCAACATCTAGGGTCACTTTTACTGTCCACAAGCTTTTCAAAATCCCGAAAAAGTGGCCCAGAATAGTGCTTTTTGGCCTTCTTGCACACCCTGACTCCACATCCCGTGGAGTTCGGCTCCAAGATTCCAAACTTAACATTGTGTTTGCTCCATGGCCGCACCATATCGATTTCAGCTCAAATCGACCTTCCGTCAAGCCTTGGGTCACCGTTTTACAAAAGTCACTATTCTCCATTTTCTGTCAAATTTGAGCAAACTGGGTTCGGGACCCTCTTTGGTTCTTTCATGGCCTTTGTTAATGGCCTCCGAGCCTCACATGAATCATCTCATTTTGAGCCTGACTGCTCCTTCTATCCAAAAAAACAAGTTTTGGGCTCTATACTTTTTTTTTTTTGCTCCTACCAATGCTGGTCGCGGCCCAACCTCTGCGACCGTCGCTGGATTTAACCTTAACTCCGCCAACCTTGGTGTTGGATTTAACCCTAAAATCATCGTCGCATCACAGGTTTTAACCTTAAAGTTGTCGCCCGCATCGCAAATTTTAACCTTAACTTCTGCGACCATTTCGCAAGTGTCGCCGCCAACTAGCGTTGGTTTTAACCCTAATTTTTGCGCCCGTTTCAGCGATTCTGGCCTTATCTCTGCCACACGCAAGCCTCCATCACTGCGACTGCATCACAAATTTTAAGGCTAAAATTGCCGCCCGCGTCGCAACTTTTAAGGCTAAAATTGTCGTCGCGTTGCAAATTTTACGCCTAAAGTTGCCACCCGCGTCGCAAATTTTAAGCTTAAAATCGCCGCCTGTTTCGGTGTTTTCGGGCTTATCTTGGTGACAAAGTCTTTTCTCTCCGACCGTTTTGGCGCAAAATTAACCAAATTTTCGCCGACCTTGGTGCAACAGTTATGGTTAAAATCGCCGACAGAGACTTAAGGAAAATTTCGAACACTTAGAAAAAATTTCAAATTTTCAAAAACAGTTAGAAATTTTTTCTGAAATATATATATATATTTATTTATGTTTAGTGTTGGATAGGAGGCATACTTGCCTCTGCAACTGTGATAGGTAGCCCATGAAGGCCCAATGCTGCAACCAGCAGCTCTGATACCATTCTGTCACACACCCTCCCATCTAACCAATTCCTGGAAGGGAACATGATGCCAAATTCTGGGCTTTCACATAATCTCAACCCAAGTCATTAGCTTCATACAATTTAAAACAGAGTGTGCAGATGCAAACTAAGCAATTTAAGTATAGCGGAATTAAAACTCATCCACACACACACTTCATATGCATACAACATATCAAAAATAGTCATCAATTTAAACATTGCAGAAATAAATGCATAGACAGATAAACACTTATCTTTATGGTGAAATGGCCCCAAACAACTAGCTATATCGCTGCAACATTCCACCCAACCATAGGCCAGTTGTGTTCATCAATCTCTCAACACAACTGCCACCCCCGAGCTGGGCATGATTCTTACAAGGAAAAGGGGACATTCAAGCTCACGCATAGCCAAAGCAATAGCAACCCATCTCAACCCCATCATTCTTTCACACACAACAACTCAAACTGGGATGGGATACACATGTTCAGCAATGGGATTTACAAACACGATGGCCATGGATTTTCCCAAATCGTGGGCACACCAAAACAAACTGTGAGAAAGGGCAATTCGACCACATGGGGAAAAATGATTTATCCCACTGATTGTGGGCATTCCAATGGCCAAAATGACCTCCAGGAAACCCTCAAATCAATCCATTCTCTTCCCCACTGGTAACCAAAGCAAAAACGCCCTTCTCCCAGCTGAGAAACAAGGAAAAACCAGAAAAACATGGCTGGAAAACGCCTAGGAAGCTTCAAACTCGTGGGAAAGCAAAAACTGGTTGATAGGTAATGGCTTGGGGAGCAATTCATGGTTGTTTTCTTGCCCCAGAAGCAATTTCCATGGAGGGTGGCTTGCCCATACTCGAATTTGGACAGCCATACCTCTCATTTCCCCAAGGCATTAACTATCTCAACCAATTCTTGGGAGAATGAATGATTGGGTACAAAAGTCAACATGGGTAGTTGAGGGTTTAATGAGTTATCTCATTGACACTTGGCTTGACTTGATTGGCTCAAGGGTTTGAATGTTTTCCCTCCCAATTCCTTGAAAAATCATGCCCCCATCTCTTGTTGCATTGCATAGCTAGTTGTGGGTATTTTATTAAAATGCATATTTACATAATATTCGCAATTCCATTGTGCCTGGCTAGCACATAAACCATATGCATCACTAAATCGATGGCGGGGCCTTGGCCTTGAGCTCCTCACCACAATTTTATAACAATATAACATCATTTACATTTTAATGCAATGGGGTCAAAATCAGGATATTACAAGTAGCTAGGACATGCTTAGGATTTTTGAAATCCTTGGTTACGACTTGGTGAGGGGTAAACGCTATAGTCTTACCTTCACAACAATGAGTGATTTGATAGGCTGACAACAAATTGCTTCACGGAACACATAGTACATCATTGAAGTAACCATCATCTACCTAAATTGTTCCAAATCATATGACATTAATAGATCTATTATCACCAACAAATATTTTTTATTGTGTTACATTCATTTATATTAGTAAAATGGCTTTTTCCTTAGCCATATGATAAGATGCTCCAGAATCAATGAGCCACTCATTAGAAGAAGAGGAAGAAGATGCATTAAAGGAAAAACCAGAAGCACAAAGTGCATGTCCATGAGTTGTAGATTCATAAGATGAAGCAAGGTTGATGATGTGTTTCTTCATTGTTGCTTCCAAGGCTACCATCTTCTCGAAACACTTGGATTCCACATGACCATCTTTCCTGCAAAAATTGCAAAGATGCTTAGTCTTCTTATTTTTTGATTTGGTTCCCATGTTACCATTGGAAGGATGAGTTGGCTGAGTGGGTTTGAGAGCCTTGTTTTGCTTATTATTGTGAGGATGTTTCCTATTGGGAATCTTGGTTTTGTTCTTTTGTTATGCCACTAAGGCTCTGCTAGATGTATCGACATTATTGATTACTCCAAGATGTATGAACTTATCTTGCTCTCTAATCAAGGAATCACAAAAATATTCAAGAATGGGTTATGTATAGTGAACCCCAGAGATTCTTTCATGGATTAGAAGGTAGATACAAAAACAGAATAGGCGGGACCAAGCTTGAAAAGAATATAAAAAAGACATTGTTTACCTTTCCTTTTTATGTTGCATTATTTAACTAAGAGTCTAAGGGTTTTGTACTTAGATAGATAGTCTTGAATGCAAGAGAAATCACTTGGATTCAAGGTAATCAATTCATTTTCAAGATGGTGATCTCAAATCTCATTTTTTTACCAAACACATTTTCCAATTTTGTTAGAATATGTAATGACGATTTGTGTGGTATTGTTGGTAAAATATCATAAAAGGCATAAAATAACTTTAATATTATAAAATAAAGTTATCCCACATGCATCATGTAATTAAATCTCTTATAACCATTCTTTATATAAGGGAGGCGGAACACTATTTATCCCATGTGTTATGGAAGGTAAATATTACATACT
Source organism: Larix kaempferi (assembly GCA_027924585.1). Classification (NCBI taxonomy): domain Eukaryota; kingdom Viridiplantae; phylum Streptophyta; class Pinopsida; order Pinales; family Pinaceae; genus Larix; species Larix kaempferi. The sequence goes on from BSBM01000136.1 coordinate 7,421,813, forward strand.
TCTAGCTATATAATAGAGGTGAAGGAGACCCTTTGGGTATGTGGTGTATGCCATTTGCACGCACATCATTGTGACATGATGTGAAGATGGACAATGATGCATATGTGGAGATGCCTTGTATTGTAAGATGGAGATTTCTAAAGAATAGAGAAGACCAAACCTTCTCGTACATGTTTCCCCATTTGAGGTTTTACCACATATATATGGTGTATTATTCTCTTATTTTTTACATGATTTTGTTGCTTGTATGGATAAAAGGCTAGATTAGTAGATCTTTGCTATTGTTTTACATGTTAGTGTAAATGTATTGTTGTATGTTATACATATTCTCAATATTATAACAAATCTATCGCAAGTTGTATATGGTTCATCAATTCCTTGAAGGTGGAATTGTAAATCATTGGAAATTGACATCTCGATCAATCCACAGGATTCATCACATTTATTGACCCATTTTATTTTCTTATCATCATCGGTGGGTTAAGTTTAAGTTCCCATGGTAATCCAGTAAAGTCCCCTACTTTGTAAAACATCCTCCATATGGGATTTTGATGAGAAGTAGTTGGTACTTGTAAGCAGGATATCACATGGAGTGGCATATTGCAATAAATAGGTAATATGAATTTAAAAGTAGAAACTGGTGGTCTAGATGCAAAGATCTCAAAAAAATAGGTAGTTTAAAAAAATGACACTGAAAACAAACTTCATATTCTAAATTTATTCCCTTTTGAAGAAAGACAGACAAAAGAACTAAGAGGCCACATGGCATGCAAAGGTTGATCCACATGACGGTGAGAGAAAAAAACCAATAAAGAATACCCCCCCTACTAACTTTGTTTATAAGCTCACTTTTACAAATAAGTTGCTTCAAAATAAGTGACCTGCTTTTATAAAATAAGTGGGAAGCACTTTTACAATATAGTTACTTTATAACTTAAAATTATATGAACTTTTACAAAAAGTAACCAAAAAGAGGACTTGAACCCAAGACCTCTTACTTTTTAAAGTAACTTTCAACCAAGTGAGCTAAACAAAAGACTTAGTAATATTATGGAGGAGAATGTTATTTGTTGTTGTAGTAGTAAGAGTGTGCCTACTAAAAAAACTTTTCTTTTGGCCTTCAAGACACTTCACACAACCACACATACACACACACAAAAAAAATTGAAACCAAAAGGTCTCAAATTTGGGGTTAGTCCTTATTTAGATTTCTCAGAAAATGTAAGTTTTCTCACTGTTTCTAGTTTACTGAGTTTGCACAAAGTGCATGGCAAAGAGCATGCACAATAAAAACAACCCTTTCCTCTTTGTTTTTGATTTACTAAGTTTGCACATAGCGCACAAAAAAGAGCATACACAAATTGAAAATGTAACAAACCAAAAATAAAAGAAAAACCAAGCTTAAATATGAAAGAATACGATAAAACTTTTTTAAAATGTGTAAATGTAAACAATATACCTTTGAATCTAGTAAAATGGTCGTACCTTGGGAAAACAAAAACTATTTTCAGTGAAATGAAAATCATTTTAAATTGAAAGAAGCACTTCGGATGCAATGCAACAACTCTCTTATCCTAGAAATACACAGAAATATCAAAACCAAAAATCCTTTGATGCCCTCGGCAACACTGGTTCAAGATCTTAATTATCAATGGAAGGGGAACTTCATAAGAGGTCTAATACCATGTTCGACTATCGCAAATTATTCCCAAAAGATTGAACACCTTGATCAACCTCTCACACAAACATATCGCAAATTAGCACACCAATGTTTTTGCATGGTTTAAACCCTCAAAGAGAGAAACACTCCACGGCTCCAACCAAATAACTACTCGAGGCAATATTTTATGCAAAAGAAAAATAATATTATAATGATCTTCTCATAATCGATTAACTAGCAAATGACCCTCCATGCTCTTTAAATAGATATCATGGACCAATCGAGTGTTAAGCTACAAATCAATGGCCGTTAAGATCAAGGTGAGAATGAATCGTCAGATCACTCTATGTCTAGAACATATTGTGATTGCCAGATTACAAAAGTACAAATGCATACTATTACATACTAAAGAAACACATTTTACCTAAAGATACATTATACCAAGTTGATCTTAACTAACTCTTAAGTGTCTTAATATACTAACACTTATGCTTGAGACCACTTCAAAACATACAAAATGATCAAATGCATAGTAAGAGATGGGCAAAACAAGGGATAGACTGTGCAAAAATAATGACAAAAAATGATATTTTTAGGACTCATCAAAAGTCATGCTTATTAGCACCCTCATCAAAAGACTTAAAGGATGCATCATAAGTGTTCCTTCGAGATAGCCAGGAGTGAGTACAAAAATTGTAGGATCACCATAAATAATTTGATAAGGCTATCACTAAAACAGATGAAAAAAATCAACTAAAGATCATAGTAAAAAACTATTGCATAAATCAATAAGTCAAAGGACACAAAGCAATGCAATCATAATATAGATTTGGAGAATCACGATCTCGGGTAGAAGCTATAAAAAGAAAGATGAATAAAGCTCTAGACTAAGGAACCTTAATCAAAGGTTTCTTGAACAAATCAAAAGGTTAAAGAACAAGAAGCTACATAGTCAAAATCATAAAAATAAAAATCAAAGAATCAAAATCCTTTAAGATAGGCAGAAGTCAATACAAAAATTGCATGATCACCATTTTTTTGACAAGGTTATCACTGAAAAAAGATGAAAAAAAATTATCACCTAAAATATCATAGTAAAAAACTACTTGCACAAATCAAGAATTCAAAGGACATAAAGTAGTGCAATCATAAATTATAACATAAGAAACAAGATCTTGAAAAGAAGTTATTAGAAAAATATGAAGAAAGTTCTAGCCTCGGGAACCTTAATCAAATGTTGCTTGAACAAATAAAAATGTCAAAGGATGAGAAGCCAAATAATTGAAATCTTAAAAATAAATTCAAAAAATTAGAAATGATGAAGAACTTTCTTGTTTAAGGAACTATAATCAAAATTTACTTACACAAATTAAGAAGTTGAAGGATGTAATAAAACACAACAAAAGTTAGATAAAATTTTCAACAAATATTCATTACTTGATGAAGAAACAATCATCGATCCAAAATCATTAGTTGTAAAATTACAGACCTCGGAGAAAGGAACCAATATAGAATCAATTGACATCAAAATTTAGAAAGATGCTTATATTGAAATCTTATCAACCAATAAATTACCATAAGTATCAAAATATGAGGTTCCAAAAACATGACACAAGATACAAGGATGCCTCATCGTCATTCTAATTATAAAGGTCATTAATGAATTAACCAAAGACGAAACCAATATGAAAATATAAGTGAAGACACTAATATATTCTAGATAAGGACACATTATACAACTTGACAAGAACTTTATACTAAAAATGAGAACTCTTTCCATAAAAAAATCACATTTTTGCATGAAAAACATCAAAATCAACTATTCAATCGAAAAGTGGTGCTACCGGTAGCACCATTTTTTTTCGGGGCTAAAATTATAACTTATTGGAAACACCGGTCGATGTCAGTGCAATCAAAACCCCAAATCAACCTCCGAATTGAAAAGTGGTGCTATCGGTGGCGCACCTTTTTTCTAGGGCTAAATGTACGACTTTTTAGAAATCCCAATCAAAGTCGATGCAATCAAAACTTTAAATCAACCCATGAATTGAAAAGCGGTGCTATCGGTAGCACCCATTTCTTTTGTCGGGTTACAATTGCATTCATTTTGAAACCATGCATGGCATAAGAAAAATATTTTTTTCTTCTTCTTTTAAATCTAGTCAAGACAACCTACAACTCAAGAGAGGTTGGTATAAAGATGTCATGGCTTGGTTAAAGCATTGGGGGATTGATGAGAATGCCACTTTGCAAAATATTGATAACATTAAAGATCTTATCACATCTAAGTTTAAAGAGAAAATGTGGGGTGAGAAAGAATTAGAAATTAAAAGAAAATTAATATATTATAAGGAGGTCATTAAGGGAAGGAGGGAGATGGGGGAAGATGAAGGGAGATGGGAGAAGGGGGAAGGTTGGGGGGTAGGAACGAGAGCGCGGGGTGGGTAGGTAGGGTTTTTTATTTTTTAAGTTGTATTTTATTTTTATTTTAAATTGTTTTAGTTTTAATTTACTTTTAAATTGTTTTTTTTATATATTTTAAATTGTTTATTTTGAATTTTTTGATTTATTTTTGAATTTATTTTTTAATATTTTTTTGTTTAGTTTTTAGTTTTTTTAATTGTGTTTTAATTTTTTAATTTTTAATTTTTAATTTTTAGTTGTGTTTTAATTTTTTTTAAATTGTTTTAGTTTTAATTTATTTTTTATATTTTTAATTGTTTTTTTAAGTTTTTGATTTATTTTTTAATTTTTTTAAATATTTTTTCTTAGTTTTTTTTTTTTTAATTGTGTTTTTTTTTTTCTTTGAAATTTATATATATAATTATTGAAAAGAAAATAATTATTTTTCTCTGGAGTAGTTTATTTATTTTACGTTTTTTTACTTTACGATGGGTTTTGGTCGAAATCTGATAAATTTATTTTTGGTAAAATTCAAATTTTTATGTGTTTAAGTTGTGTTTTTGAATCTATGAATATATTCATCACCTTCGAATACCCGCTTTGGCACCCAAAGTATGCAATTTTCATAACTAATATTTGTGATTCTAAGATTTTTTAAAGCTTTCCACTCAGAAAACAAACAAAATATGATCAGAAAAAAGTTGAAAACGCAGAATATTTAGACTGCACTTTTTTTTTCTTACACTATGCATGGTTTCGAAATAAATGCAATTATAGCTCGATAATAGAAGGAAGGGTGTCACTAGTAGCACCACTTTTCGATTCGAGGGTTGATTTTGAGTTTTGATTGCACCGACACTGGCCGGGGGTTTCCAAAAAATCATAATTTTAGCTTCGAAGAAAAAAGGTGCTACCAGTACCACCACGTTTCAATTCGGGGGTTGATTTAAGGTTTTGATTGCATCGACACTAGTTAGGGTTTCCAAAAAGTCATAATTTTAGCCCCAAACAAAAAAAGGGTGCTACCGATAGCACCACTTTTCGATTTGGGGTAAAAATAGCCACTAAATTCAACCTATAAAAAAACGAGAGCTCTTAAGAGTTGTTCTCGAGAGTTCTCGTCAAGTTGTATAATATGTTTAAGTTCATGTAGGAAATTTTATCATTTGGTCAAATCACAGAAGTTGTTGCCACACAGTTTTGCAAAAAAGTGAATTAGGATGATTTGACCCTTTCATGATAAGACAATACTCAACGTTGTGTAACTCATATCATCATGTATCAACAACCATCACAACATCAATAATAGAGAGTCATAGAAGCATTACAAGCTAAAACAAAGACATAAACAACTTTTTCAAGGACAAAGCATCTTTAAAGGGATATGTAGTGTAATAAACATAAATAAATTAATAAATACTATTACTACCAGTAATAAATAATAACAATAAATGAAGTAACACATCTTAACTCAAGAACATGACCTATCAACCATTGTGACTCTTCAATGTTATAAGTACATTGTCACATGCCATTATATTAACATATCATCTATCTTATTCAATTATATTTATTGTTTGTCCTATATGGATTTTAACATATTGTTCTTTTTAATAATGATAATAATAATAATAATAATCCAATTTTAAGGTCGTGCTCAAGCCATACACCAAATTGGTGTATGAGACACTTCTTTTTGGGACAAGGGACCCCCTCCGCGCAACGATTTGACTACTAAAGACTACGGAGGTGTACATACCCTACCTCCCTCTGGATTTGAACCCATGACCTCCTAGGATATAAAATAAATGAACTTTGTTCATTTGAGTGACATTCATGCACATAAGTGACACACACATTCACACAAACAACACACTTCTACACATGACATAAGTGATGTGTATACATAGACATGTGAGTGTGCACATAAGTGACACATGTGACATAAGAGATTGACTCATACACATAAATGATGCACCTAACATAAGTGATACACTAACATAAACAATGTATTATGCATATAAGTGACACACCCATGCACGCATGCAAATCAGTTATACACATAAGATACATGAAGCACACACATAGCCACTCATGTGTGTGGGTGTATTGCTTATGTGTGTGAGAGTGCATCGTTTTTGTGTCTATGAGTGACACATGATAAGCAATCCAATCACTTCTAACCCACACACCCACACACCCACATAAGCAACGCATTTTCACATAAGTAACACACACACATGTCCAATGCACTCACACACCTAATTGACACACCAACATAAGTGTGCAAACTATATGCAAGTTGGATGCACGAGGGACATAAACTAAGAAACAGTGACACAAAAAGGAAGGAAAAACAATTCATACATGACACTATATAGAGACAAAGGAGTATGAACTAATGTAACTGAATACACAATTGAATGTAAATAAAATGTAAGTAAGATGTGGAATAATAGAAAATGACATAAAAGTGGCGATTAAGGACGTAAATAAGATGCAAAGGAGACACATAATTCATAAAAAAGATGTTAAAATGGACACAAGGGGATGAAAAAAACATGAGAAGACTATCATACATCCCATTTTCTAATTTGCATAAAATGGTTGCAAAAAGGGATACTAGAACCTTGTATTGTAGTTAATTCTTGGGCATGATTGAAGAGGTAAGCAGAGGCGACATAAAATTCATGACCTTGCCTTTGTCCTCATTATGCATAGATTTCAAAGTGGTTGCATTAAACTAAGTATAAGTCAATGGATCCCTTAACATATTCCCACAAATTTAAATGTCTTTGCAAACATAAAATATCAAGATTTTGAAGTTGGGACAAGTCTTACAAACCATTAGTTTTATGTAGGGGTAAGTGACTCCCCAGATAATATTCCATTTTGATCTTCATTGACAAACGATAGTTATGATATTCATGTAACATGTTATCTTCATCAACATTCTTTCCCAAGTGAAACCAACTAGGAATTACAATCAATTCAAAGTTGTCGAGTCCTTGAAGGTAGGAACTCAACAATCCTCCAATTTATGTACTTCGGGATTATTTTGGGACTCTTTAGGGTTTGATGTTGATTGTGAGTTCAAAAGAGGAGTTTGGAAATGATTCCCCATGCTATTCCCTTGTTAGGAGGCATTATGGAGGGGTGCAACACCTTTTTTTAAAGTGGTTAATGTCATGGTTCTAGTTGGCATTAGTGCATTGGAGGTTTTCGGCTTGGTAAGTTGAACGTTTTGGCTTGCAACAAATTTGTTCCAAGAATTTGTGTGAACTCCTTGAACCCCATCCCCATTTGAGTAATTATTGGTCTACTTGGTTGAATGACTAGCCTAAGCTTAAGGTGCTTGGTTATTAGGGTTCAAGGTATCTTTGGCTTGTCCATGAGTGGGTACTCATAAATCTTAGGATCCATGTTTTAGAGTTAGAAATAGGTGTTGGATCATCCAATCCCCACCCCTAATCAAGATGAACTTGAGTCCTTGGACATGTTAACTTCAAGACATGCCCTCTTATGGGGCCGAGGGTTAAAGAAATGGTTCAACTAACAACATACAAAGTTTCCTATCAAGGAAAAGACATGTAGAAGAAACAACTAGAATTGCATATGGAGCAAGTATTTCCTCAACATAAAACTTATCCAACTAGCAGGAAAATATGATTAGGTTGTTTGATAAGCTCATAATCATTGGGAAATTACGAGAACACCATAGTCTCATCTAAAAGCATAGAAAGAGGCTCAAGTTATGTTGTTTGTACTATGATAGTGCCATCCATGTCACTTTCCATACCTCCTTCATCTATGCCTAATCTTGGTCTCTAGGGGTATGCAATTGATAAAATATCCAACTAGTGTGTGCTTTTTATAAAAGTAAGAAACACCATACTAAAAAATAGACATGAATAAGAATGTCCTGAAGAGGATTGCCATTATCTCATGGTAGACCTCAAGAACACTTATGGGATTGCTTTAGGAGGACCATCACGCTCATTAACTCCAACAACTTTATTGTTTTGAATTAATAAAGTTGAGTTCATATGAAATGATTCTTCCTGGAACATTGAAAGAGACATAAACAACAAAGCTCTCCCATCACCTCTCACTAATAAGCCAATTATGAAAAAAAATTGCTTCTAAACTTGAATTGCTCTTTTTTGTCTTCTTTCCAACAATCATATTTTGAACAATTAGGATTTAGAAAACACATTTGTTCTATCTAAGTTATCTAGGGCTTGCACTTGGTCCCAATTACTTATTCATCTTTGAGAGGAAAACAAACCTTGGTTAATAGCATGACATGCCATCATGACCTTAAAACCACAGTCCTATAGACACAATATATATTTCTTTTAATGGAATGCCTCCACTATGTGATGTTGCAACATTTCACAAGTTACGAGAACATCCTTCTAGCCCAACGATGACCATTGCATCTGTATTTTGCCAAATTTAGCTAGGACTTGCACTTGATCCCAAGCACAAACGACATACAAAAGGTAAACATGTTGCCCAAAAACCTTAGATCTTGGGCCATTGCATGTGTATTTTGCCAAATTTACCTAGGACTTGCACTTGATCCAAGCACAAACAACATGCAAAAGGTAAACATGTTGCCCCAAAACCTTAGATCTTGGCCATTGCATGTGTATTTTGCCAAATTTGCCTAGGATTTGCACTTGATCCCAAGCACAAAGGACATGCAAAAGGTAAACATGTTGCCAAAAACCTTAGATCGTGTTGGAAGGGAAGAACTTTCATGGAAGGCCCTCGAAGAGAAAGAGATAACTTTTTGGTTGAAGCAAAAGGCATAGAAGTCAACATGATGGGAATTGGAACTTGTGAAAACTGATCAATTTGTGGTTCCTTCACAACGAAGGAAAGATTAACTCCCGCAATGTCCCATCACCGACACGTGTTGCGATTCTTAGTGCAGCGACTGGATATGAGCGGTCGCCATCGAGATGAAAGGTAGGAAACGAAACATCTCGCACACGGCAACGGAAGGAGGAATGGTGAGAACGAACCGGTTTCGAAGGGGGGGTTAAAACAAGATCATGGCGTTGTTTACATCGGCGCACTTTCGAATCCTCGCAGGCACCTTAGTAGGAGGAGCTCTGGGATTCTACTTCGAACATCACCTCGAACTTCGTTACAAGGTACTGAAAATCCGTTCATTTGTCGGGGGCCTTTCCTTCTGTTTTTTTTTTTCCTTTAAATTGTTGGCCGTTCTGTGTTTTCCCCTATAAATTGTTGGCCTTCGAATTTTGGCGGGTTTAATTGCTCTGTTTCTCTTGATTTAATCTCTATCTACTTCAAACCTTTCTTAAATTGGGCTTCAAACAGTTTAGCCATCATATTTACAGTGCAATTTGGGTTTTCCGTAGTTTTTCAATTTATTGTTAGGCTTGCTTATTAGGTTTCGCCGTAATTACCATATTATATTACTACCGTAAATCTGCCAAATTAACAATAAATCAAGACCCGCCATTGAATAATTTTTCTCAAGTAATCACTCTTCAATTTGTCCTTGTTTAATCTAGAGCAAGTAGGAGGTTGAATTCGTCGTTAATATAAATCCTCCGTACAGATAAGAACGAAATAATTGTAGCCACTAGTGTAATGTTTGATGAGGAAGTTCTGGGCAGATCATCGAGCCGTAATCAAAATTGAACAACTGGAGAACAGGGATAGGGTTTATAAAAAGCTTAAGGAAGAGAAGTAAAGGCCAAAGTGGTACTACAGAACTTTGGATGGAGTTAAAGACATTTGAACTTCCCCAAAGAAAAATCAGACTATGCACCAATTAACATGCCGTTGATGAGTTCTGTTGCACATGGACAAGGATCCATGATTAGACACATGGAGTTGAACTCTGGGACAACGCTACGCAACTAGAGTGTCTTATTAATTGAACACACCAGTTGGGAGTTGTTTGAATTATACAGATGGATTTACAGAACAAAGTATACGGCTGATGGATCCTTAACAAGCACGGAAAAACTAGTGGCAAAGGGATTTTCACAGTAGGGAATTGATTACGTTGAGACATGTGCTCCACCAACAATAATGGTAACAATTGGGTGGATGATAGCAATGGCACCACAGGTTGGGGAAAGGTGCATCAAATGCATGTCAAAAGCAGCTTCCTGAATGGTTACCTGTAACAAGAGGTCTACATGGAACTGTTGCAGTGATTTATGATCAATGGTAAGGAACATCCTGGTTTGCAAGTTTAAAAGTTCATTGTATGGATTAAAATACTGTGCTTGGCATGAAAAGCTTACATTGGAATACCACAACAGTCCTCGGTATTTCAATTGAATTTAAGTTCAAGAAAAATGATGATTATAGGTTGACAACTTAGACAGATCCAGACTGGGGAGGATTCTAAATGAGAGGAATTCTACATCAGCTTACATGTTTAGTGTACCGGTGCAGTTTCAGAGCTGAGCAAGAGGCAACTGATGGTGGCATTTTTGTCAATGGATTTAGAATACAGGGATAAGAGATGAAGCAACATTCTTGCTGTGGCGATCAATATGATCAATAAGGGAGGGGATGTTGGGGTGTTAGAATAATGTTCATATCAATATTGATGTATTATATGTAATTTATAAATAAGGGAGGGGATGCTGGAGTGTTAGAATAATGTTCATATCAATATTAATGTATTATATGTAATTTATGAATAAGTGTTAGGGTCTAATGTAATTGCACTAGAAAAGTGAGGTGAGGTGCACTGCCCGGGGTGGAAGAGATGTCTTTATAATATAAACTAAAATGTATAAGAAAGGAAAAAACTATTGCTATTGTTTAATCTGTGTTTTTACTTCGTTGCTGCAATGTTGCACAGTGCATTTTTAAAATAATACATCCAACAAGTGTCAGTTGAAGTAGCATTCCATAGTTACTGCACTTATGTTTGTTAGGCAGAATTTGTTTTAATGCTTGAGCCCGCGTTGAACTAAGATGCTTGTTCCTGGCAGTTTTGGGAATAAATTTAAGCAACAGAGTAACAACTCAGCGATTTAATGAAGTCTGCAATCAGAGATTTGGGTTTTATGGACTCTGATTTTAGAATTTGGTTGTTCTAACAGACTAACACTGATTTATCTTAACTATTTAAAAAATCTATTTGTTGTACTTTATCTAATATTATCTGATAAATATGGCCAGTTAAAAAAATCTGGGTATTGTAAGTTATATTTTTCTTAGTGGTTCTATCCATTCACTATAGTTTGGACAGTTTGTTATCAGCAGTAAACGGCTAACCTTATTTTATCTCAAGCAACTGTAAAGAGACAATTGAAGTTTGTTTAACCTGACCAGTTCACTGCCACTTTTTACTTAACCTCATTATTACAGAAGTTAGATTACTAAAACTTCCTGAATGGTAGTCCCAATGCCCTTGTATTGAGGTAAACTGTAAAATTTGGTAACAGTGTACCGGAGTATATGTCTAGAAAGAAACATCTTAAGAATGATTTCATCAGCCATTTTCATCGATGTTATTGTTAAGGTTATTTCATTTATGTTTCTATAAATCTTTCATTCAGGAAATCACTTATGAATTTCCCTTAACTGTAGGAAATTTGCATGGTCTGGAAATAATATTATTCATATTTTATAGGAATGCTGCTTATTGCCTGTCAATTTCAAAATTTTCAAGTTTGGTTTGTTGCATTTATATGTTTGCCAAGATTCTTTTCGCTAATTATTGATTCTTCTTTTTGTCCAGCAAAAAATGAGGGAGGAAATGCTCAAGTATGATAATGAACAACGTTTGAAAAGAGAAGAAAGCACAGTGGATTCATCAGAGCTCTTATCTGATTCATGAGAGATTTGAGAGTGATATACTGCATTACATAGTCTAGTATTATACTATTAGCTAGGATTTATTAGTAGTCTAAACTAGGAGTTAAAGCACCTTTGTTAAATGTTTTTGTTATAGTTATAGGAGAGGCAATTTCCATGACAGCACGATGCTACTGCATTTTCAAGATGCTGCAAAACTGAAAACCAAAAAGGTACTTTTCACTGTTCAGGTGATATTATGTTTCTATTTAGTTGAATGTACTTTTATTTCTTTCCCTTCGACCTGTTTTGGATATTTGCTGGACATTAATAAAATTATCTTATCTACACTGCATATCTTGCTCATGGGCTCTTTCTGTTTTGATATGGTAAACAAAAACTAAATAATTTCTCTTAGAAAAACATAAATTGAATTATAGACAATGCCAATTATTAGTGCAGCAGGGCTGGTTCAATATCTTAATTATATCGTAAAACTTTTTAATTGCATATGAATGAAAGCATTGTTAGAAAAAAAATAGGGATAATTGCAATCTTTTTAGTTCCCGGTAATGAATGTCTTCTGATTGTCTCTATATGAAACGCTGTTGATTGAAATGCTGAAGTAAAACAAATATGAAGTAGATGTACTATATTAACTTTATAGTAGGTTCATTGCTGCTGGGGACATGGTTATTTTGCACTTTTTCAATTTTGCAGTAAAAAGTTTGGGTACAACTGACATATTTAGTAAACTTTTACCAGGTTGTGTATGAAGAAACCTTCTATGCACGAGATTCAGCTACACTGGAGCAGTTAAAGGAACTGAGCTCCAGGCGAAGAGCAGTTGAGGAATCAGTCAATGGAAGTAGTTTTATTACTCCAGCCATTGCAAGAGAAATGGCAGGTGGAACAACTTCCCGAATTCAGCAGGTGAGACTTGAACTATGCAGATTACTGGTTTTTATCATTTTGATTTTAGTACTTAGTACTATTTCTGACTGTTTGGTGTAAGGATTGTTTAGGATCTGCAAAAGCTGGAGTTATATTTGCCTCTGTTGGAGAATTTAGTTATGAGTGTTGAATCAGTTGGAGACAAGTATCAGATTCTTCAGTGGACCACCAATCTCAAAATACAATGGACTAGTGCTCTAAATTCATCTTCTTCCTTCACTCTTGGGGGCCCCAAGTTCTTCCGTATTGATAATTTACGGTTTGAACTTGGAATGGCCCTCTTCATTTATGGTGATCTCTTGCGTGAGAGGGGTTTGGAACTGTTGTGTTCAGGTTAAATTCATTATAATCTACTTTCCTTGTCTGTAGTTAGCTCACCATTACAAGGATCTGAAAGCTATTTATATGTTCTAACATAACTCTAATATCTCTTTGTCTTATGAACTGCAGATTTTGCTGAATCTGCCACCCTTTTTAGAAAGGCTGCTGGAGTTTACCAATACCTGTCTCAAGATGTACTTCCTCCCCTGCAACCTAGGCTTCCTCCAGAGAGGCCACCCGAGGCAACACCATCAATGTCTTCTATTATGAGTCTTGTTTGTTTGGCAGAGGCCCAGGTAATTTACTAATTTATCTTTTTATCTTCTGTGTTTTAGAAGTTTCTGAGAGATAACTCTTACATGTCTGTACAGTTTGTAAAGATTCCTTATCAATTTCTCTCAATTTATCAGTCAGTTTCCTTGTCAATTTTAACTCTTTACGATCCTCTGATAATTTTTTATTTTTTTGTGCCTCATTACATGTTTCATTCTTCTTTATACCTTCATGGTATCCATTTTGGAAAATTTCTTCCATTCTCCTTTCACTATTTATACTATACATCTTATTACTTAGTTTGTTTATTTATTTTTATATACATTTTGTTTTTCCCAATTTTTGTTGAAATTGATTGTGCTATCTCCCAGAAAGCATTTACATTGGAAAACTTCAGTAGCTGGGCAAAATTGATGTACTTGCAAGTATCTAGACTGTTCCATTGTACTTGGAAGCATCTAGACTGTTCTATTGTACTTTTGAAGCATCTAGACTGTTCCATTGTGCTTTTGAAGCATGTACACTTTCATTGAACATTTCCAAATAATAACTATTAGGCAATCCAACTATTAGAGAAATAAGACTATTGTCCAATGTCCTTGCTGATTTTTCCAAATTGGTCTGCTACCAGATTACAAAATTTTAGAAACTCTATGAAAATGAAAGCCATATCCAACTTTTAGAATTGAAGAATTGCTTAAGATCATAAGGCTGTACTACTTTTAGACTTGAACAGCTAACAGAGAAGATTGATGACCCAGGGCCAGCAGATTGCACTTAGGAGCAACTGCCCTTGTCATCCTGTCTTTGTCCGAGGTAATTTATATGAGACCGACGTTCAACTTCGCCTCTCCATATTGTCTTGCAGCAGCATGGTGAACATTTTAGAAGTCCTTGTGTCAATCAACTTCACCACTTTCTTCATTTCCCAGTTTAAGTTCTTGAAATTCTTCAGGTTTTGTCCACTGGATTTGCTTTGAACAGTTTAATGTTAGACTTTCAGCTTGTCCACCAAGTCTTGTATACAATCTATGGCAGCCTGAAGGGCGATAAAACTAGTTAGGATTGCATGCATTGGCATTCCCTCTAACTTCTTGTTCATTTACTGTTTCAATTGCCTTGAATCTCAGCCTTGAATGAGAGGTAGATCATTGAAGGTTTAGAGAATTTTCTTCCTCACTTTAGTGGTAAAGTTTCATTGGCTAGGGCATTTTATGTTTTATGGCAACTTTTTCATTATTATCCTGGAACTTTTCTTTTTAAACTGAAATTTTTGCATCAATGGCTATGCCAGTAGCCCACTTGACCCTGCAGGACTGGGGTTTCCTTTTGCTGCCCTATAAAACTGTATAATATTCCTATTCTTCTTGTGTGTAGTTTGGTTTATATCCGGATTTTAGATTGCTGATCTCTTTTGCTGTTTAAGAATTCCATTAATTTCTTTTTGCAATTGGTCCTGATTATTGTTGTCATACCTGCTTTATATGTTTTCCAAACTGTTAGAGGGTCAAGGGAAACATGTAAAGAATCAAAGATGCTTTGCTTCCATTGAACAAGTGTTTCTAGAGTAACCTAAATGTGCAGTTGTGAACTTGCCATATGTCTTGTATTATCTCTTTCCCTTTAAGCTTCCTTGCTTATACTAGACCATTCATTAATTAGATGCTTGAGATCATGATTAGCCTAGAGGAAGCATTAATTAATTAGATGCTTGAGATCATGATTAGCCAAGAGGAAGCAATCCTACATTGAACTCCTGCCAGCTATAAAATCCCTACCATCTATACATTGGATTCCTAGAAGGTTTCAAAAAAATGTGCATTGATACCATGCCAAAAATCAGACCATGGTAAGCATCTTCTGCATTCAGGAATTGAACCTAATTCCTACATAGCTTAAAATTGAAAACACCAATCAAAATAACAACACTAGAGTACGCTAACCTACAAACAGATATTATTGATAATATGAACAACAAACATGCAGATCTGAAGTCTCAAAACAACATTTGCATTGTACTTACTGTAAAGGATAAAATCACAATGCAAAAGGCTCAAATCTTGATCTCACTACCTAACACAGTGCTGCACTCTTCATCTCTTTTATAGAATAAGAGATGAGGGAAGATACAATATATTTGGACTCATGCAAAAAGTACTAGGTTAAACTTTGTCAAAACCTAACCCTAATTTGAAAACCTAATGTGCCCTAGCTGCATGGATAAGAGGTGCCTAGAGAAGTGTGCCTCCTTCTGGAGAAAGAAAATTGTTTTTGCCTCTTAGAAATCTGTGTCCTTATTCTTAATAGACATCACTCATGAAATTGCCTAAGGTAGCCATATGGTTTGTGCCTTGTATATGAATAGATCATGCATGCAATCTAAACTGAACTGAGCTGAAATAGAAACTGAATAGAACTGGAACTTTCTAAATCTGGAACAACAGTGAACTGAATTTAATTGAAGGTGGAAAAGCTGGAAATAAACTAAGGCCAGTGCATGCATGTGACCTCTACTCCCCTACACGACTACACCTCCCTCACACTCTTCTATGTGAAGATTTTCTGCCTTCTAGCGCCTGCTGGTTTAATGCCAATTTATAAGTGGTTTTCACTTACAGCCCTGTTGTGCATTGGCTGTAAGCTACTTAATGCCAAAATAAAGTGAAGAGTAAACACACACTGAAAGCAAATACAGGCTGCAAGCTAATTTACAAAACATTCACACACAAATTTGACACGGTAGTTTTTGGCCAAATTGAGCCCTGGAAAAACCCCCACGGGGAAAACCAGTTGAGTGAGAGAGTCAGTTTCTTATTGCTTCATATATCTTCAGTACATTAAATCATGGCAGAAATAATTTTACTTATCTCTACGGTGAAATATCACCCAGCAGATTTCTCGAATACTGTGCAAAAATCAGCAGCCCAGCAGTGCTGAAAGTGCCTCGAGAAATGTGTAGAAAGTACAGGCTCTGAATTGTAAGGAACACTTGGAATAAACAGTGCTTAAGCAGTCTCAAAGCTGAGCCCAAAAATGATTCAGACAGGTTGCAGCACCACGAATCTGTGCTCAGATTTCTCCTCAAATTAACGCTGAAACCCAAAGAGAATGTGCCCAGATTGTACTCGAACTGTGTGCAGAATGCCTGTGATAATGTGCTCAGATTCTATTGAGAAATGTGCCCAGAATTTATGGAAACTTGTACCCAGAAACTCGTGCCCAGATGTCTGCTAACTCGTGCCCAGTTTATGTACTAACTCGTGCCCTAACCCTGCTGTACCTTCATCCCTGTTAAGTACTGTAGCCACCAGCTGTCTATTGGATAGTGCTGGTTATATATGCTTGAAGCAACCCTCGATGTCTGAGCCAATGCTGAAGTAAGAATCTAGAAACCCGTGCCTGAAACTTGCAGACAAACTTCAGTACCTGCGCCTCCTTCAAACTCGACCTCCTTCAAGCTCTCGACCTCTCTCCCTTCTCTTCATTCACTCAACACAATAATGAATAGGTATGCCTCCCTCTACCTTTTTATCCAACCCTAAAGGCATCTTTAAATCAAGGGCTGAGATTAAATCTAATCAATGGCCCAGATTAAATGAGAGTACACTTTATTAATTAAATCACTTAAGTAATAAATTTCTCATTCACTTTTAGACTTAGGATAAAAATGACATTAAAGTCTCATTAAATAATCACTTAAAGTGAGGGTCCCACCACCCCATACTTAGTGACTTAGGCATAGTCACTAGGGGAACTCGACCTTGGTATAAAACTAACACTCCCTCTTACCGAGGAAGGAGTTCCGCACCACTCCCAACTTATCTCTGAAGAAGACAAACTTCCCCCTCCCCAAAGATTTCGTTAGGACATCTGCAACCTGCTGATCAGTGGATATGTACTGAAGCTCAACTGCTCCTCTCTGAACGTAGTCCCGGATGAAATGATATCTGATCTCAATATGCTTTGACCTGTCGTGAAAGACTGGATTCTCAGAGAGCTGAATGCAACTCTGATTGTCACAGTAAATCACCGTAGGCCTCAGCTGCTGATCAAATAAATCTACCAATAACTTACGAAGCCACAGTGCTTCGCAAGTCGCCTGACTGGCGGCCATATACTCAGCCTCAGCAGAACTCAATGCAACGGACTTCTGTTTCCTGCTGAACCACGACACTGCTGCCGAGCCCAAGCTGAAACAGCAACCGGAAGTGCTCTTCCGGTCCCTCACACTACCTGCCCAGTCTGAATCTGTGAACCCAATCAAACTAACTCCACCTGAACCCCTGTAGTCTAGACCATAATCCACCGTCCCTGCAAGGTATCTCAAGATGTGCTTTGCAGCACTCCAATGTACACTCCTAGGCTGCACCATGAACTGGCTAAGAGTGTTGACTGCAAAGCACAAGTCTGGCCTGGTGTTGACCAGATACATCAACGATCCGATGAGCTGACGATATAATGTGGGATCCACCAACTTACCACCTGAAGCATGAAGTTGCTTCAAGTTGGTGATCATAGGTGTAGACATGGGCCTGCAGTCGTCCATCCGAAAAGTCTTCAGGATCTCTACAGCATACTTCCCCTGTCCAAGGAAAATATGACCTGGCTCCTGCCATACCTCCATCCCCAAATAGTAATGCATCAGCCCAATATCTGTCATCTCATACTCAGCTGCAAGATCTCTCTTGCACAGAGCAATAAGACGCTCATCTCCAGTGATAAATAAATCATCAACGTATAGCAGAAGGATGAGCGGATCTCCACCAACCACAATGTAGTAAAGGTTGGGATCAGCCTCACTCTTCTGAAATCCCATCGAAATCAAATATGCATCTATCCTGGAGTACCAAGCTCTAGGAGCTTGCTTCAGACCGTACAAGGCTTTCCTAAGCCTGCAAACATGTGAATCTCTCTCATGTGTCTCAAATCCCTGTGGCTGCTCCAAGTACACCTCCTCCTGCAGAAGACCATTGAGAAATGCGGTCTTCACATCCATCTGGTGGATCCTCCAACCCATCTCTGCTGCAATCGATATCACTGCCCTGATGGAGGAATACTGAGCTACTGGAGCAAAGGTCTCATCATAATCGACTCCCTCAACCTGTGAGAACCCTCGAGCCACAAACCGAGCCTTGAACTTCTCTACACTGCCATCAGCTGCATGCTTGACCTTGTAGAGCCACTTGGAAGTCACAACTGACTTCCCTTCAGGCCTCGGTACAATCTCCCAAGCATCATTCTTCATGATGGAATGGTACTCTTCCATCATGGCATCTCTCCAAACCTGATGCTGAGAAGCCTCCTCATAAGTAGAAGGCGCTGAGTCACGAAGACTCGCAACAAGGGCTGACCCATATCTATCTGGCTCAAAAATAGTCCTGATCTGCTCCTGAGGTCTACCAAATGCCTCCGCTTCCTTCAAGGTGTCCTGAAGCCACTTGGGCTTCTTCTTCCTTGAAGGCTCCTCTGGACCTGGTGTCACCTCCTCTGAGGATGTGTCAGAAGCATGAGGTCTACCACCCCTAGGACCTGTAGCTGAAGAACTAGTCCCAGAAGACCCTGCAATCTGTGAGCCAGAGACCGGTGATCCTGAACCTGTGCCAAACCCTGTACCTGTCCCTGTACCTGTCCCTGTAATCTGAACCACTGACCCTGTAGAACCTGTGCCAGTACCCTGTGATCCAGTCACCCCAGAAACCTGTGGACCTGTAACCTGTATCGAAGAAGCCTGTCCCAACTGAGGTGTGGGAGCTGGTGTCTCCTCCTGCTCTAACTCTCTGGACTTCCTGAAGGCCCTCTCCTCCTCAAACTTTACTTCCCGCCTAACTACAACTCGCCTCTGGCCAGGAATGTAAAGCCGATATGCCTTCGAAGTCTCGTCGTAGCCCACAAAGATGCCTCTCTCTGCGGTGGGCTCGAACTTCGTCCTCCTCTCTGAGGGGACGTGAGAGTAAGTCAAAGAGCCAAATATGCGAAAGTGGCTCACCTCAGGCTTCTTGCCTGAATACATCTCCTCTGGAGTCATGCTCCCCAAGGCACGATGGGGACTCCTGTTCTGCAGGTACACTGCAGTGTTGCAGGCCTCAGCCCACAGAAAGAACGGTAATCCCTGATCATGAAGCATGGCCCTCGCTGCTCCAAGGATTGACCTGTTCTTCCTCTCTGCTACTCCATTCTGCTCAGGAGTGTAGGGAACTGTCAACTGACGCTGTATGCCCTCCTGTCTGCAGAATGCACTGAACTCCTTGGAGGTGTACTCACCCCCGTTGTCTGACCTCAACGTCCTGATCTTCCTCCCCGTCTGCTTCTCCACAAGGGCTTTGAACCCTTGGAAGACATCTAATACAAGTGAGGACTTCTTGCCCCGCAAGAAGTAGATCCAGGTCTTCCTGGAGTAGTCATCAATAAAGCTGATATAGTACTCATGGCCACTCAAGGAAACTGAGGACATAGGACCACATATGTCGGTATGAATCAGATCGAGCACACCTGCTGCTCTCGTGTCACTGGTAGGAAACACGGTCTTGGTGTACTTTTCCAAAGCACACCCTCTGCATACATCACTCTGCTCTGAGTCAAAATCAGGCAAACCTGTGACCATGCTCCGCAATACTCCCAAAGCGGGGTGATGTAAATGGGCCATCCTCTTGTGCCATAACTCACACAGCTCACTGCTGCTGCTGCTGCTGCTGTGTGCTAGAGCATGCTGCGGCTGAAACAAGAGCTTGTACAGTCGTCCACATCTAACTCCAATATCCATGGGAGTAGATACACCTGTGGTCTTGGGATATATTTGCACTCTCCCATCTGAGAAGCAAACCCCAAGACCCCTGTCCTCAATCGTGGAAACTGAAACAAGGTTCTTCTTCAGCCCAGGGACGTACAACACATCCCTCAGTGTCATGGGACTCATGGACTCCCTCTCAAATATGACTGTCCCCTGACCCACTGCTCTAACTATGGTGTTGTCTCCAAGTACCACCTCCACCTCTCTCTCTGTGCGTGACAACTCGGAGAAGAACTCTCGAGTACCTGTCATGTGCCTCGAAGCTCCGCTGTCAATATACCACGTACCAGTGGTGGAGGGACCTGTCTGATGCCCAGTCAACAATGAGTGCTCAACCTGCATATCCATATCAATGCTGGTGGCTAAAGAAACTCTCTCTCTCTCACTCTGTCCAGCATAAAGGGAAAACTCCCTCTGAAACCTGTCACCAAACTCATCTATCTCTGCTGAGGCTGCTGTCTGCTGACCTGGTCCCTTCTTCCTCTTCTTGTTTGGACACTGAGATGCATAGTGCCCAAACGCCTGACAGCAGTAGCACTTGATTTTACTCAAGTCCTTCTTCTGCCCACCCTGTGTATGATGCTGCTGTTGCTGCTGCTGTCCCTTGGCCCCATGCTTCTTGGGACCCTTCTTCTTCTTCCCTTTGGCTGTGAGAGCCACGTTCTCCTCATCTGCTATACCACCTGATGTACTGCCCTGTACGAGACCCCTCCTGGTCTCCTCCTTTACAAAGTCATCCCACAACCTCTCCCATGATGGAAGGTTCTCCCTGCCCACAATAGCCTGCACAAAAGCATGCCAGGGCCTGGAAGCCCCGTTGACCGCGGTGCGAACTAACTCTGTAGGGGATACCACCTCACCAACTGCTGCTAGTTCATCACGAACTGCTGAGATCCTGGTGAGATAAGCTGTGACTCCCTCTCCTCCGGTCATCTTGATACTCTTGAGCTTCTCCTTGAGAACCATCTTCCTGTTCTCGTTGGAGCTCTCATACAAGCTGATCAAGGCACTCCACATCTCGTGTGCCTTGGTCTTCCCCGAAATATGAGGGATGATGTGGTCCTTCACTGCATCTAGAATGATTCTCCTAGCCTTACAGTCTTTCTTGTTGAAGATTGAAAGAGCGGTCATATCTGAGCCATCTGGAATAGTAATGGGATATGTGGTGGTGTTCCTCACCACCTCTTCCCACAACTCGTTCTCCTCTAACAGCAATAGAATTCTGGCCTTCCAAGGCACAAAATTCTCCGTCCCACTCAATCTGTCCTCTATCCTCAACCCTGTAGCCATCTGGAAATCAGTCCAAAAGAACGCTGCCCAAATCAAAGGTAAGAACACTTGGTTTTCTGAGATCTGCAAATTAGTTTTATTTCTGCCCCCTGCGCTCTGATACCATGAAGATTTTCTGCCTTCTAGCGCCTGCTGGTTTAATGCCAATTTATAAGTGGTTTTCACTTACAGCCCTGTTGTGCATTGGCTGTAAGCTACTTAATGCCAAAATAAAGTGAAGAGTAAACACACACTGAAAGCAAATACAGGCTGCAAGCTAATTTACAAAACATTCACACACAAATTTGACACGGTAGTTTTTGGCCAAATCGAGCCCTGGAAAAACCCCCACGGGGAAAACCAGTTGAGTGAGAGAGTCAGTTTCTTATTGCTTCATATATCTTCAGTACATTAAATCATGGCAGAAATAATTTTACTTATCTCTACGGTGAAATATCACCCAGCAGATTTCTCGAATACTGTGCAAAAATCAGCAGCCCAGCAGTGCTGAAAGTGCCTCGAGAAATGTGTAGAAAGTACAGGCTCTAAATTGTAAGGAACACTTGGAATAAACAGTGCTTAAGCAGTCTCAAAGCTGAGCCCAAAAATGATTCAGACAGGTTGCAGCACCACGAATCTGTGCTCAGATTTCTCCTCAAATTAACGCTGAAACCCAAAGAGAATGTGCTCAGATTGTACTCGAACTGTGTGCAGAATGCCTGTGATAATGTGCTCAGATTCTATTGAGAAATGTGCCCAGAATTTATGGAAACTTGTACCCAGAAACTCGTGCCCAGATGTCTGCTAACTCGTGCCCAGTTTATGTACTAACTCGTGCCCTAACCCTGCTGTACCTTCATCCCTGTTAAGTACTGTAGCCACCAGCTGTCTATTGGATAGTGCTGGTTATATATGCCTGAAGCAACCCTCGATGTCTGAGCCAATGCTGAAGTAAGAATCTAGAAACCCGTGCCTGAAACTTGCAGACAAACTTCAGTACCTGCGCCTCCTTCAAACTCGACCTCCTTCAAGCTCTCGACCTCTCTCCCTTCTCTTCATTCACTCAACACAATAATGAATAGGTATGCCTCCCTCTACCTTTTTATCCAACCCTAAAGGCATCTTTAAATCAAGGGCTGAGATTAAATCTAATCAATGGCCCAGATTAAATGAGAGTACACTTTATTAATTAAATCACTTAAGTAATAAATTTCTCATTCACTTTTAGACTTAGGATAAAAATGACATTAAAGTCTCATTAAATAATCACTTAAAGTGAGGGTCCCACCACCCCATACTTAGTGACTTAGGCATAGTCACTAGGGGAACTCGACCTTGGTATAAAACTAACACTATGCACAAGAATCCATACAAACTGTATCTGTATCTGTTGCTGTATGGACATGCTGTCCGTGTGTGCCTTAGTGCAGTCACTGCAGTGTGTTGCCTCAAAATCTAACACCTTGTCAAATAGGCAACCGGTATCGGTGCTAAAGATCGACAACTATTCGGGAGAAGCACCCAATGTCACCGCAATGTTATCTCCCCTTGTTTTAGGCTTTCTCCTTGGGCCATGGGAGGATTCCTGATCTAGGTAAGAATAGACCTGTAAGATATTAAATAGAAACAAATCTATCCCTACAAGACCTTTTCATTGTTAGTAGACCAATGCTTTAATGGAGTCAACAAAGAGATATACAATAAATGCTAATTGACTTAGAAAGTTAGAAGGTTTAGGAGCAACAATTCTTGTATTTTGGTTAAGTTACAAGGTAAATCACTTTTTTGCAGTCAAAACCAGCAAGATAAAATTGGAAGAAAACCCCAAACCAACCGTGAAAACACCCAGAAAAGTACCTCCCGATTATCAGCAACAAGAAAAGAATGAATTCCCCTATGGCGCCCTCTTTTTGATGAATGGATGTTGAGTTTAGGAGCTGATTTCACTTACAGATCCACAATTTTCTACAATAAGGGCTGAACAGTAATATTTAGCGCTTCAAATCCTCCCAGGATCACCCTGAATGACTTGGAAATGGTCCAAGATATTCCTATAGATTTTAGGGTTTGAACTTCCTGTCAATTTGGACTTGAAAAAACCTTATATCAGATCTACAATAGCTTAAACAAGGTCGACGCCACCCTCCCTAGGGTCGACGTCACCCTTCCTAGGGTTGACGTCACCTCAAATTAGGGTTTTTTTTACCTAAAAAATCACTTTTTATTGACTTTTTTCACTTTTTATGGATTTTTTCAGCCATTCAAAGGCCCAACAAGGGAGACCCTTCGAGAAGGGATGTCTGAAAACCCTAATTTACTCTTACCTTGGATGCCTTTGACAGTGCAAGACAAGAAAGCCAGAGATCCTACCACAAAAGAAGAAAAGAGAAGAGAATAACCCTCCCAAGAGTTCTTTCCGGTAGACAAGCCATTGACAAGCCATTGTAAGATAACGAAGAAGCCTTCAAACACCAAAAATCACCATATGAAACCCTAGATTGCTCAAGAAGGGAGGTGCACACCACTTTTGCTCGAGTAGACTAGAAGAAAAAGAGAAGTAATCTTATTTGATCCCATGATCTTGTGTTACAAATGAAGTAGGAGTGCCTTATTTATATGTGACAAGACATGCCTTTTCAAAAAAGACACCTTTTCACTCCTCTAGGTCAATCTACCTAAAATGTTTTAAAATGACTTAAAATGAGTATTTTAGGGTTTGTCACCCACAATTCGGGGACTAAACCTCATAAAACATAAAATAATGATAAAAATGATGAATTGCTTTAACGTGATGAAAAATTAAGCTTGGAAGGAGGATGCCATGCCCTAATGACAACATTGTGCTTTTGCCCTCAATGCCCTCCTCCTTTAGGTGGTACGACCTCTTCAAGCTTGCAAAGAAGGTGGATGATTTGTCCTTGATGACTAGGATGACCAAGAGGAAGGGGTAGTACAAAGAAAAATAGGTCCAAGGGGGTATCCATGAGTGCTAAGGTGGGTATGACAGCCCTTACACTTACAATCACCTTCTACATAGCATAAACATAAGTTGGCTAGGAGCCCCTAAGCCATGTGTCCTAATCGAGTCATCCCAAGAAGCACTAGAGCACCAACCCAGGGCATAAATGCCCAACATGATGGGGGACTTCCGCCCATGAAGGGGTAGTCAACAAAGCCACTAAGCCAATACTCCTTGAAATAAAACCAAGAAGACCTGCCATGAATAGACCAAGGGTCTTGAGCCCCACTAGAACAACACTTTTACATAAAACAAGCCCCAACCTGGCCATTACAATGAAAAAAAGACTCCTTCTCTTGGGTACATTTGATATGGCACACTACATAGGATTTGGAGGGCAACATTTGGTTTCAACTGCGGGACATGCGCTTCTCCCAGAAGTGTGAGAACCTCTGAATCTTTTGGGACCTGTAGACCTACACACACTTCAAACAACAAATTCATGAAATGCATCAGAGGTAGACACATCTATCTTGCCTTGCTCCTCTAAAAATATGAAATGTAATAAAATACAACAAATGCAATGCATGGGTAAAGCAAATGACACATCAAAATGCTTATGCGAGATATTATGCTACCTACCTACACTAAGCATGGTGAGAGAAATAAGTCGAGTGCAATCATACCACCAGTGAAGTCACCTTAGCATATCATTCATGCTAGGGCTTCTTTCCTTGTCTTTGGCAATAGTCCAAGACAAAACCATATCAATGATGAACTGAGTAGAAGTCATTATCTTTATCAAAATGGAGTTGCAATGATAGAAGAGATCATGGACTTGAATGCCTTCAAACCCTTGCCACAGAGAGCCCCTTTCCACAAGCCCCTCTTTCTAAGCTTGACACATTGCAGAGGATTTGGAGGGTAACAATTGGCTCCAACTGTGGGACATGCACTTCTTCCAGAGTGCGTGAGAACCTTTGAATCTTTTGGGCAGACCTACACACACTTCAAACAACAAATTCATGAAACACATTAGAGGAAGACACATCCATTCTGCCTTGCTCATCTAAAAATATGAAATGTAATAAAACACAACAAATGCAATGCATGGTTAAAGCAAATGACACATCAAAAGGCTTATGCAAGAGATTATGCTACCTACCTACTCTAAGCATGGTGAGAGAAATAAGTCAAGTGAAATCAAACCACCAATGAATCCACTTAGCATATCATTCATGCTAGGGCTTCTTCCCTTGTCTTTGGCAATAGTCCAAGACAAAACCGTGTCAATGATGAATTGAGTAGCAGTCATTATCTTTATCAAAATTGAGTTGCAATGATAGAAGAGATCATGGACTTGAATGCCTTCAAACCCTTGCCACAGCGAAAGCCCCTTTCCACAAGCCCCTCCTATCTAAGCTTGAGTAGGGCTTAAGTACAAATTGCCTTCATTATGAATGTGGTCTTCAAAACCTGTGTACTGCCCCAAATAACTTTCGAAACCAATAAGGAACCCTAGAAAACATTGCCAGAAAAGAGATCTCAAATTTGCCCTAGGAGAGGGCACTCATCCTTGCGTTGACCCTGCAATAAAACCACCTCCTTGCTACCCAATACCTGCATTAATCCCTGAGAAAGACAACTGAAAATGATGTTTGAGACCCTTCCTAGGAGAGGGTAAACTCGACTGCTCAACCTCCATGATAGATATCCTCATATGTAACCCTTTATCGTCATGAATGGTGAGCAAGAATGACTAAAGTGCATCTTGAGAGATCTCATCAAAGGTTGGTTCTCTAGGGTCTTCAAAAATTGCAATTTCCTCATCGAAAGGACCATTTATGGGCTCTCCTACAAATTTTGAGTGATCCAACCCATATCATGCTCTTAAGGAAAATGGTCATTATCGCATCCGCGACAAGCATTGGTAGTAACAAAAGGATCCCCACACTTGTCATCCTCAAAATCTTCAAAAGTAAAATAGAGAGGAAGGCTCACCGGACCTTCATCATGAGGGGAACAAGGGGAAGCATCAACTACATCAACCATGTTCTCAACACCCCTTTCAATCAGAAATGGTTCTTCGATATAAGAGCTTCTCGATTTTCTTCTTGATCTTTGTGAAAACCCTTTTCATGTTGTTCCACGTCCTACATAAAAACCCGACATTGGTTGATCCAAATTGAAAATCTCTTCGCTTCTATACAACAGGAAAAAATCACGAACATCTTCCTCGGAACATTTGTGGCTTGAAAGATCAAGTACAATAGTCTCGGCCCTTGAAGAATCATAATGGGAGGGCTAAGAAAGCTCCAATAATCGTCTTCTTCATTATGTAAAGTAATCTTGCCATTTTCTTTCAAAAGGCTCGAGACATCATGAGAATCTTTGAAACAATGGTAAGGAGAATTCACCATCTCACTTTTTTCGAATATGGTTCATGTTCATGTGCTCCCTCGGCTCTTCTTGTTCTTCACGTGCTCGATAAGAGAGGTGCGTACCACTTTTGGTCAAGTAGACCAGAAGAAAAAGAGAAATGATCCCATGATCTTGTGTTACAAATGAAGGAGCAGTGCCTTATTTATATGTGTCAGGACATGCCTTTTCAAAATAGACACCTTTTCACTCCTCTAGGATGACCTGTTGAAAATATTTTAAAATGACTTAAAATGAGTTTTTTAGGGTTTGTCACCCACAATTCGGGGACTAAACCTCATAAAACATAAAATAATGATAAAAATGAAGTGCTGCAACATGATGAAAAATTGAGCTTGGAAGGAGGACGTCATGCCCCATCTAACATCAACATTGTGCTTTTTCCCTCAACGCCCTCCTTTAGGTGGTACAACCTCTTCAAGCTTGCAATGAAGGTGGACAATGTGTCTTTGATGACTAGGATGACCAAGAGGAAGGGGTAGTGTAAAAACAAAAAGGTCCAAGGGAGTATCCATGAGGTGTGCTAAGGTCGGTATGAGAACCCTACACGCACAATCACCTTTTACATAGCACAAACATAAGTGTGGCTAGGAGCCCCGAAGACATGTGTCCTAATGGAGTCATCCCAAGAAGCACCGAAGCACCAACCCAGGGCATAAATGCCCAACATGATCGGAGACTTAAGCCCATCAAGGCATAGTCAACAAATCCACTAAGCTAATACTCCTTGAAATGAAAACCAAGAAGACTTGCCATGACCAGACCAAGTGTCTTAAGTGCCACTAGGCCAGTACTTTAACATAAAACAAGCCCTTGCTTCGCCTTTACAATTGAAAAAGGACCCCTACCCTTTGGTACATATGATATGGCACACTATAGAGGATCTAGAGGGTAACACCATGGAAAAGGCTATCTGTGCTAAACAAGGTTAAATCTAACAGGGTGCCCTCTCTTGACAACCTTATTTGGGATCTACATAGATGCATTGGACTCACTCTTGCATGAGCACATTCAACCAAGGGATGGTTGTTTCCTCCACCATCTCGTGATCTCCATACTCCTTTTTACTAATGATCTGGTTCTTTTAGCCGCCACCATTGAGGTTGTACATATGCTCTTTTGAGATTTTGTGACCTTTAGAGTTGATTGTCATCCTTCGGAAAACTTGAGTTGTGATCTTCACTTGCTTGAAGAAGGCCCTCTCAGATTTCAATTTCACTTTAAAGCAAGGAAGGTCGAGATTGACACAACACACACCTGTTTGGGGGTTTAGTGTTTAGGGTGTAGGTTTGGGTTAAGGTAGTCCCTCCAACTTGGGTTAACAAGGGGTATGGATCCTTGTCCTCTTAGAGATAGTATTTTTGACACCATTTTCGGGGTATCTCCTCCAAGTTAGAACTTGTGAAGTCCATCATTATATCCACAATTTTGTATTGTTTAGAGGTGTGGGAGTCAAGCCTGCTCGAGTGTCATTGAGCTTGGAGTTTGAGAGCAATGCAACCATTACACAATAACACATAGAATAACACAAATAGTTTGCAAACCTCACCTTGTATTGGGCTAGCATTTCTCTCATATTTACAATGGAGTACAAGAAGGTCCCTTATAAAGGAATAGGTGACCATAACAAACATTCCTCAATAGGATTTCTTGTTCAACCATCTCCATAACTATATCAACAATATCTCCTAGAATCTCTCAAGATCTCCATGAGATCCTTGTTGATTTTTGAGCAGTATCGAGAGCCATTCTTCGGGAGAATGGAGGTACCTGGTCAGTTACCAGGGTTGATCAACATTCGGTCTGGCACTGAAGCTCAACCTGAGGCTGAGAACCATTCTCCGGGAGAATGGGGGACCTGGTTAGGGACCAGGGGGTTGATCAACATATTTTAGTCTGGGACTGAAGCTCAGCTTGAGGCTGAAAGCCATTCTTTAAGAATGGAGGCACTTGGTCTGTTACAAAAATGTTGACTTCGGTCAACCTTCAGCCTGGGGCTGAAGAACCTGGTCTGGGACCAGGATGTTGATTCAATCAACGTGAAGACCTAGATTGGATCTAGGCAAGTGTTGTACTCCTCTCCTTGGTCAGTGGGCTATGGGACCTTCTCAAGGGATTGGCCACCCCTTGTTGAAGTACCGAGCACATGATCTTGGTGTTAATGGGGAGAACAAGGAAACCAAAGAATATCTTCCTTATATATGATGATGTACTTGAATTGACACATGAGAACCCCAATGGATGACCAAGAGACCCATGGATGGTCCAAGAACCCCAATGGATGACCAAGAGATCCTTTGAAGGTCCAAGAAACCCCTTGAAGGACCAAGAGCCCACTTGTGAAGGACCAAAAGTCCAAGTTAAAAGTTAAAGGGTTAAAAGTCAAAATTAAAAATAATATAACTTTCACTAAGTGAATTGTCATTATTTGTTTATTCTTAAATGTATGGAAATTTTCCTCAAATGTAAATTATAAATAGAGGAGCACTCTCATTTGGACAATCATCACATGACATCTTCATCTCTGATTTAGAATGACTGTTTTTGGGGTTAATGCTGGTATCTTCTTCGTCAACACAAGACTGATCTTTTATCCTTGAAGGCAACAGTTGGAATAATTTTTCTGAGGTCTGATTTTTGTATTTTTGAGGCAACTGAATTCAGTTAGGGCAGAATTGCTGCCACCTGAACCCTAACTAGGGCTGTCACAATTTCGGCAGCCTTGGAAGAGGCTGCTCCTAGCAGGCCGAACCCATTTCTAGGCCTACTCCACTCAGCCGTGAGCAATGCAAGGTCTGTCCTAGCAGGCTGAGGGCAGTGTAAGGCTTGCCCTAGCAGCCCGAGCCCTGTTAGGGCTACCTCTTATCAGCAACATGGATTACATGGAGGTCGAGCCCTATTAAGGGCTTCTACTGCTCAGTCACATGGGTCTTCACGTAGGCCGAGGTTAGGACCTCCATTTCTCAATCAAAAGAAGAGTGAACAAGGCAGACCGAACCCTGTCACAGCCACCTCAGACTTGAACAGTTCAGACAGTCAACAGCAGCTCAGATAGTCAATAGCAGTCAACAGTCAACAACAGTCAACAGTCAACAGTCAAGCAAGGTTTGATCTCTTGGTTTAAGTGCCCTAGAGGCAAGTTAAAATTGAAATGTAAAGTCTGTTCTTTACATCTGCTCATGTAAAATTCAATCATTTAATATTAAGGACGATATTCTTTGCTGGGGTTTTTATACCTTGAAAAGTTTTCCCCAGGGTAAAATTTGTGTTCTTGTGGATGCTTGTTCTATCTTATTATTCATGATTTACTGTTAAACTACTGCTGCTATATAATCTCAGATCTCAAGTTTAAAAGTATGCTAAAAGTTAAAATTTATGAGATGATCTATGTTAAAATTTAACAATCCTCATCCCTAACTTCTCTCGTTGTTCTCATCTTTGAATCATATGTTGACTTGACAATCGACGTGGATTGATATCCATACCTCTCCTATCTGTTTTTGGAGGCCATTGCTTGATTTGCTTCCTTGTCGAGGTGAATGCAATGTTGGTTCTCAAAGGTATCTTGTTTTGTATAGACCATCCTTTGCCCTTTAGGTATACTCTTTAGATATTCATGACCACCTCTTGCCTAATAAGCAAGAGATGAAGGAGATTATTGAGGATATTTATAGATTGTATATCTAGGTCATTCAAATAGCCCCTCCCGGGGCATTGAGGACCAAGATGGCTTTTTATGTAGAGCACTTCATGAAGCTAAGGGATAATGTCATAGTTCGACCCCCTTACATGTTTCAACACTTGATGCATGGGCTAAAAATTCCATCAGGCCAGTTTCAAGGGTCCTCTCATTAGCTTTGGGTGGATGTGGAGCATTTGATTCCATGGGAGGACAAATCATTTTGGGTTTTCCACAAACATGAGATGAAGATAGAGGAGTGCTCTATTTAGATGCCCTTAATGCTTACGAGATATGAGGTCGGTTCTATTACTTGTTCAAGGAGTCTTATAATTCCCTCTACATTTTATGATATTTGGGCCAGAGATAGCTGACGTTATATATGGGAGAGGCCCTTAGGTTGAGGTTTCACATCCTTCAACCACACCCTATCTAAACACTATTCAGAGGATAACATTTTTCTTTTTGGCGCTTGTAGTGGACATGGGCACCAAGAGGCAGGCTGAGAGTAGTACCATTTCAGCTCTTAGATTTGTAAGAAGTTAGAACCTACTAGGGGTAGTTTGACTCTTGACAATGAGAGCCAAATGCAGTTGTTGGCTTAGATCCCGAGATAGTTTATGCCAAAGCAATAGGTAGGCCACCTCCAGTCCCCACCAGTGGGCCAACTCTTCTAGATAGATAGACACTCCTTGGGATAGCTATATTTCTTCCAGTGAATCCTCTATCTAGAGACTCTTTTCTTCAACCTTGGATGGTAGGAGAGTTTCACATTCGATAATGAATACTTTAGAGGAGGATTGCTTCTCGTCCTTTAGGGGACAAGCACTTTGAGCCTTGAGGTTCCTTTCCTTGTGCCCTCTTCCAGATCATCACATTTCACTATGGCTTTGTGCCAACAAAGCTTAGATCTCATAGATTAGCTATACCTTTTCCTTTTCTTTCATAACAATGACCAAATTCCCATTGGCTATCTACACTTCCATATTGAATAGTCTTGTTGACCTGCTTTTGGTCATTTGTTGGACATTAATAGACATACCTTACTTTATCTTATCTATGATGGCAAGATGGATGCTTTGTGACTTGATGATTGCCTGAGGCAATTCAATTCCTATTATGAAGTACAATATTGGATAGATGAAAACAAGATTGCCTTAAAGATGTAACACGTGTGGAGAAACTCTACCTTTGTAAGAGAACTTGTGAGCATCAACAAAGTCTTGACATTGTCGAAGCTATGACATGGGATGCTTTCAATAATTTTTTTGACAAGGATAAATTGAGCGTGTAAACTATTGGAAGGAACAACAACCATTGTGGCAATATTTGCAACACTAATCGAATAGGGGATGACTATATCTAAGAGTTCAACAACTATATGATTTGATTAAGAGTGATGGACAAAGAGGCAAAGGTGGTGACCAACTTCATTTGCAAGTTTATTATTGCCAGTTCATAAGGAACTTGAGATGTTGGACATTCACCTTGTTTGCCCTAGAAATTGACCCTAGACTACAGAGGGGCAAGCTAGCACAATCTCAACATAACAAACATGAAATAGGGTTTTGTTTTTGTAGTTTATTGGTTTGAGTGTTTCATAATCAAGAAAGTAATCATTCATTCAAACAAGTACAAACTCACACAGAAACTAAATCATGCAAGACATTAAAGGAAAGAGATATTTAACACTTCAAAGATTAAATATAAACCAATCCATTCATAAACACAGTACTGGTTCTTCCACAATACATGAGCACTCCATGATTAAAACATTAAGCAAAGAATGAAATCACTAGCTGTGGGATCACACTGGTCAGAAAAAAACAGTAGACAAGATAAGAATGGCTTATATGTATATATTCCAATCTCAATCTTGAAAAAAACTTACATGAGAGATATGTATATGAGTCTGAAAATGTATCAAAGCTTTCACTGTATGGTCTTCCTTGACATAAAAATCCAACCACTTATCAGAGAAGTTTCTTCCTTTTATCCTTTTACAAAGGTAGAGTAGTTCCCTAACTACCTTCTAGGTCAAGCTTTGAAGCAGTTACATCAATTAGTTACATGCTAACTAGAATCTTTAAAGTCAGTTAACCAAAAATAACAAATCGGACTTTGAGAAATTTGGTGAATTTTCTGAAAAATGGGTCTCTCAAACGCCTTCATATATCTTAATCCATGACACCTGTGCGAAAACTGAGAGAAGTTTTTTAAATTGAGCCCATGGTGAACAAAAATCTCTCTTGGTTTTTGAAAATTCCTTTCCAATTGATCGGAAGATGTGCCAAAAATTTGTGACTAAAACAGCTAAATATTAAACATTTTAAACCCTACAAAACAGGTCACAAAGATGACTTCGAATCTTTCAAACGATGACACCTGTTGCAAAACTGAGATAGGTTTTTGTGAATGAATCCGTGATGGACAAAAACCTCTTTGAGATTTCTGAAATTCATCTCCATAGCCTCGTAATCCGTACTCAACTGCAATGACTAAAACAGGGAAAAACAGGGTAGTTTAGTTCTGGCTGCTTCAGGATTTGAACCAGCAACCTTTCCATTATTTCATCTTCAGAAATATGCTCATGTTCATCTCCAATCACGTTCTCCTGCTCTTCATCATTAGTGTTTTTTGGATTCTTCCTGTAGATTTGCTTTCAGAGAACTACCTTGTTCTAAAGCTTTAGCTACATCCCTTTTGAATTTTTTTAATAAAACAAGATTGTTTATTGGGCAAGTTTTTCTTCACATGCTCAATCTGTTTGCTGGTAAACCATGACCAGAATAGGATCCCATTCGCTTATCTCCACTCTGGCTTCAAACTGAAGGGTATTGAACTCGACAACATTATTAATAAGGTTTTGAGCAAAGGAATGAGACACTTTGACATCAAAACCTGTGATCCTTTCAAAGAAAATGAAACAACTTGTTGCCCTAAACAACTCTGCACACTCTGTAAATTTCGTGGCCCAACTGGTGTCTATGGCCTCAAACCTACTGATTTTTCCACTCTTTCCCATATCTGCAATGTTCTCAACTCTGGAATTTGAAATCCCCAAATTTGAGATCATGGCATCTTAAACCCTGAAATTACTAATGGTAATCACAATAAGTTCATACATGTGTCATAATGAGGAGAACAAGTGTCTAGAAGCTCCTCTTCCATCATCAACTGTATCGGCTATGTCCTGCCATCATAGATCCACTAATCTTCATAATTTTGGGATTCCTGCAGCGCACCAGTGTATAGAATTTTGGGGTTGCGCTGCGAGAATCACTCAATGCACAATTTTGACAAATAAACTCAAATGTATAGATTAGACTTTGGATAAAAGCTTTAGAAAATACTTAGGTAAGTATTTTAAAAGATTTTGAAATGAAATATAACCTACATAAGCCACTATGGGTAAAGCAATCAAAATCATAACTATAAAATAGAAATTAGAACACAATCAAAATGAAATAAGATAAAAAGAGAAAATAAAGTAAAAATATTAAAGACAAACACACAAAAACTAGAGACAATTCTAGTGTTAACACACCTCCTCGAAGACCCTTGTTTAAAGCTAAGTTATGCTAAGAATAATTGGAGGACATAAGACTATTGCAAAAGATGACATGACTAAGAAGCCATTCAGTGAAATCGCATAGTGAAACACTGACATAAAGATGTTGAAAGAGTGCTAGAATGCATCAAAGAAGAATAATGTGCCATATTCTGTGTATTCCAACTACAAAGGACATGTGAAGGATGAATGATGGAGATTGTATTAGAGAAGCAATAGAAGTTGAGCATATCATAGTAATGAAAGGAAGAGAGATCAATAGTTGACTTTGTGACAAAAGTCATTTCATTGACGATAGTTGCACATCCTAGTTGCATAGTGCTAAAAAAACTATTCCCCATCAATATCTAGATGAATAAGCTTGTAATCACATTTTTTTGATACTAAGGGCCAAGGAGTTTTCATCTTAGAGACATGAGTGAAGATGCACAAGTTACTTACAGCTGTGCATCTTGAACCCTATTCCTTGGGTTTGCTAAACTAAGAACAAGGATTTGAATGTCCAATGTAAATGCAATGTCATGTTCGCTATCTCAACAAATTATATAGATGTAGTGGAGTTTGATGTCATACCTTTGGATAGGTGTGGAGTGATTTTTGATAATCCGTATATGTTGGATTGCGATGCAAATCATCAATGATGCTTAGACTAGTACAGTCTTGTCAAAGATAGCCAAGATTAGTCATTGACAATGCAAAAAGATTTAACACTCTTGGTGGTTGTTTCAATTACTAAGGCCCTTAGCTTGATCAAAGTCTCAAGACAACACATTTTGTTAATTTTGCAAGTAGAAAATGAGGAGTGGCAATCACCAATCAATGCAAGGATACTAAGGCCATGTGGTGCGCTAATCCAGTGTAACATGAGAAGTAAGAAAAGTTGAATCAATTGGAAAAGCTATTGCAACACTTAAAATTTGTTATACAAAACATTCAAATGTATCCAAGATACGTAATTGAGCACATTCCATTCGACTAAAACATGGAGTTCTATCGAATGAGGCACCGTGCAGGACTTTGCTAATAGAGAATGAAGGGACAAGAGATAGATTTAAGAGTTGTTGGATAAGAGCCACAACACTTAAACAATAAACTCAATCACCATCAAGGATCAATATCCTTTGTTGTGCATTGGCGACCTATTAGATCATCTTTAGGGAGCCTAGTACTTCTAATACTTGTACTATCTAATACAACTATTTGTGCAAGTGTTTTATGGTTTGGAAGCAATTGCCTCTTGTACAAATATTGGATGAATCTATTATAAGGGACTCCATTGGCACAGGTTGCTACATTGATTCGAGTAATCCATAGACGACGAAGATCTCTTCTTGTGTTTACCTCTATCTTGTAAGATTGTCTTGAAGTCAAATTATCATAAGATTTGTGTCAATTCAAGGATATGTGGAAGACAATCTTCTAGGCTTGACAATGACTCATTTGAATCACTGGTGACGTTATTGGTCATACAAATGCCCCCACAACGTTATTGAGAATGGTGAACAAAGTGCCAAGACCATATCTTGACTCATATGTTGTCATCGATTTGGATGACATACTTTTTCAGCAAGCCTTGGAGGGTAATTTATATCATTTGGACCAATTGTTTGCAACATTATGACACGAGAGGTTGTGGTAACATGACAAAGTGTACATTCAAGTAGTAGGAACTTGTTTATCTTGGATTTTGAATGAACAAAGGTGTGGAGTGAGGATTGCTCCAATGAATATTTAGCCATTATTAATTGGCCACTGTTGAAGAACATTCATGTTCAAGTTTCATGGCATGGGGAACCCTCTTAATGTGTTGAACCAAGACAGTCTATTTTAGTTGGGATATCATGCAACATGAAGCATTGAAATTTGAAAGTGACCAAGTTTTGAGTTGTAGCTGCTCCTCCGTACTTCACATTCAGCAAGCTTGGAGATCGAGAGGGATGCCTTTGGACATGCAATAGGCACAATTTTGATGCACCATTGAAGACACATTGCATGTCACTTTGAGACAATGTAGGGGCTCTTTTGAAATGCTCATTGTATGATCTAGAGATTTACGTGTATTTGCTTGGTAAAGAGACTATTGTTCACAATGACCATAAGCCTCTCCAGTTTCTTTAAACACAACCCAAGATTGAGAATACATGCCACATGAAGTGGATGACTTATTTGCTGCAGTGCAAGATTGTGATAGCGTACCAAAATGGTAGCACAAATAAAGTTGTTGATTTCTATCATGACCACCAAAAGTTGGATAAATAGGGCTTACATAGTTTCAACATGTTAGTTTCAACGATTTCAAGGAAGATTACATGTAGTGTCTTGACTTTTTGCAGATACATGTTGCCTTGTAGAATTATGTGATGACCTCGCCATATAAGGGTTTGATGACTACTTGTTGATGGAATTTTATACAAAATTCAAACTGCATGCTATTTGTTTTCTTCGGGATATCATGGACTATAGTTGTTGTGCAAGGCCACATTGGAACATCTTAAGACACTTTGGAGTGGAGAAGATGGCAACAAATTTTGCGAAGGTATTTCTTTTGGCCAAATGGTGCAAACGGTTGCAAAGCTTGTAAGTTGTTCTCTCCATCACATCTTGAAGACAACAAATTGAAAGTTGGGTAACTACATTACATTTCTAGTCCCCAGCATACCATAGACTCATAGACTCATAGAGAAACATGCACCTCACCTTTTGAAGTATGCCTTGGATTTATTTCGAAGGATTCATTATCCATTTTGGGTCTTATCCTTGAAGCTTGAGGAGGCTACAAGGAAGGAAGGCATTGCCCATGGGCAAGTTGTAAAGTTCAATGACCTGACCACATTTGAAGATTCATGGTCAAATTCAAGAGGCTTTGTACAGGAGTTGCAGAAGCAGAATGCTGGGCAAGATCAATGCCACATAGATCACACATTTTGTGCAGGAAACAAAGCTTTTATCAGTAGTCTTCATGAGCATTTGTTCAGTCTTCAACTACAACCTAAGGATTCCAGCTTTTGTTTCATGGTTGGTTTATTCATATTGCAACTCTTAGGAATGCAGAATAGGTGATGCTTAACCTTTCTGAACTCCCCTTAAAGTCATTATTACAATGTTAAATACCTTTTTTTAATAATTTTTTCTTTAAGGAAAACCTTGTGGGTAAATCCAAGGGATACTTCCTCGTATTTGCGGATGGCATGCCTAGTAAACTTGCTGGCGTAGACTAGTCTGCCACACCCAGGGGGGATCGAACCAGGCACTTGCTGGAACAGATCTAACCAGATGCCCAAACAACCCCAGTTGAGCTAACCCCTTGGGCACAAATGTTACATACCTATAGTTGTGACCCATCACTATTTTTGGGTTGTTTTGGTTTACTTCTTTCTGATATTGCAGGAGGTGAATTTTGTGGTTCTTATGGGCCATTTGCAAAATCTTCTGAACTTTGCCTTAGTTTACCCTCCAAACACATCCAGTCCTTGTTTCAACTTTCTCCTGTTCGTCTCATATGAGTTTCTATTTTGGTTTCCCCTATCAAAACTTGAATGAGGAGAAGAATGGTTTATAATGTTTGGATCTCAAACTTGTGAGTATGACGCGACAACCCACCGATGAATGCCCACAAACCGCCCTTCCTATAAATGCCCAGAAATTGCATGCCGTGCTTATATTTTTGTACTTGTTGATTTTTTGCTGAGTTTTTCTCAAGCTGAGTCAAACTCTCAACTCTTCTGCCTTGCTGAGTTTATCCCCAAGCCAAAGGCTGGTAACATTGGTTTGGATAAGGAGGGCTTTGCTTGAAATAGGTTTTTCTTTTTCAAGTTTTTGGTGGCTGAAACTATAATGCTGAAACAAAAAATCATTAAAAAATTATCCATGAATAAATGTTTGTACTCACAACAACAAGCTTCCTCTAGTGATGCATGTTGAAAATCATGCTGTCCCAAGTAGATATCTATGTTTGAAGGCTCCAAAACGTCTGATGCTGCTGCTGCTCCACTTTTCCTTCAGTGGGAAAATGAGGCTTCAGGGTTAATAAAATGCTTTTTGGCCTTGAGGGATAGGTCGGTTGGTTTAACCCTTTCTGTGGAGGCACAATGCCAAGGGAGGTTGCAGGATCTATTCCCACAAAGTCCTGCAGTTTTACCAGCGGCTATTGCAGCTCCCTTGGCATTGTGCCTCCACAGAAAGGGTTACCAGCGGCTATTGCAGTTTTACCAGCGGCTATTGCAGCTCCCTTGGCAGTTCATACCGCCCTCCATCTAGAAAATCAGAGAAGAGGTGTACCAACTGCCTCACTCTGAATGGTTAATATGCAGAAGGTTGAGGGGAATTTATTTCACCAGAAAAAGGGCTTTTAAATGTTTAGAAGTTGGTGGGGCCCTCCAAATGAGAAAAAACAAAAGAAAATATTTTTTTCAAGTTAAAAATTTGTGTAGTGCTGCGGATGCTAGGAAATGTGCTAGGCACCCTTAGGATGGCCTCGGCAACCACGCAATGGCTCAAGGATGTTAAACATAGGACCTTTTGGTCTCATTCATGGCAGGAGCGTTTCTGGGTGTCCCCATGTTTCCGGGATGCAGGACATGCAAGTGCCAACCCAGGTGATGTCTCAAGTTTGTTAGATAGAAGTCTTCTGGATCTCGTTGATGGGAGGAGCGTTTTTTGATGTCCCCATGTTCCGGGATGCAGTAAATACATCTGCTACACCAGGGTTGTGTATCTGTGGTTCACTGATTTTGATCAAATAAGTACTGTTCTGGTATGTCAAAATCCTTCTTGTGATACATTGGGGGTTTTATCTTTGCCATTAGTTGCAAGTTCTAATTGAGAATATGCATCGCATTTTTCTGCCAGTTTGAGAATTTTGACTGGTCCCTGTAATGTTAATTATGACATTCATCTAATCAGTATGTATGGCATGTTTGCTTCCTGTGGCTTCTTTGCAAGATAAGTAACAAGCAGTTCTCTTTCTATTTAAATTTCTTTTTTTTTGCATCTAGAGATGCTATACTGTTTGAATCTTCCTTTCGCCTACCATCAAGCATCTTCTATTCAGTGACAAGGAGGTTGTGTAATTGTAAATTATCGTGTTGCAAGGAGTTCATGGAAAATCCCAAGTACCAACAGTCGCAAGGAGGTTGTGGAATTGCAAACTTGTCAGTTATCCAGGCATTGCGATAGTTACAAGGAGGATGTCAGATTGCAAATGCATCGAAAAGCTTTTTGAAGGTGCCTCTTAGCGGCGAATCATTGACTTGTCTTTTAAATGCATTAGAGCTAGTAGATATGTCTTATCATAAAGATTGACATTGTAAAGGGCCAAGAAGGATTCAATAATCAATGCCATTCCTTTCATTGTTGCATGACAAACAATGGGTTTAGGTTAGAGCTTTTGTGAAAGTATTATCCACATGGAACTTTTTGACATGAAATGCTATCCAATATAGAGAATTTTTGCATATAATTTTTGTTATAATCTTGTGGTAGGTGTTTGGGGAAATATTTAACACAATTTGAATGTTTACCAATTGCCACTTATTTATTAAACCCTGTTTTTATGGGGCATCATTGTTTGAGTGATGTTTAACGAATTTGATATCATGTGGCACAATCTTAAGTAAATGCCTTTTATGTAAGCCCGATATTTGACACCAAACCTTTTTAAAGCCTTTTGCTCGTTTTATTTACAACTTTTACCATTGAAAATCACATGACATCTTGGTTGATATGAAATATGTATTTCAAATGTGTGATTTAGTGTTTAAAAGGAACTGAGATTTAGTTGTATAATTGATTATAAAAGATATTTTACTCTCATCCTAACCAGCCTCTTCATTTAACTGTTGATCAGGCTGTTACAGTTCGTAAAGCAGAAGCAAAAGCAACAAGTATAGGTCTTCTTGCAAAGCTGCATTATGGTGTAGCACAGTTCCTTGAAGAGGCTAACAATTTGCTCAAGTCCAGTCTTGCGGACTGGAATGACATTTCAGACAGGTTCAGGGTAAGTATGGTCGGTTTTATTTAATTACGGTAGCTTGTTTTGTGGACCCCCGAAAAATGTCAATTCATACTTTGTGGAGACCGATATTTTTAATCTTCATGTTGGAAGATCATAAATCTTTAATTATTAACTTATATACTGGAGACTCTCAGAGTCTTGCTTCTAAAGTCTATTTCATGTTTAGAGGTTCATGTTTATGACAACTTCCTGTCATAAACGATGTTTCTACTTTTCCACTGGTGAAGTGAATTACCTCAATTATTCATTTACAAAAGATGAACTTCCGGATGAACTCCTGTACATCAGACCAAAATCATCCAAGCTCTAAAGTTGTTTAAACTTTAAAGACAACGAATAGAAGGGTCTATTGAGTGTTAAAAGAGTGCTTGCAAATATTACCT
This sequence comes from Larix kaempferi, assembly GCA_027924585.1. Taxonomy (NCBI): domain Eukaryota; kingdom Viridiplantae; phylum Streptophyta; class Pinopsida; order Pinales; family Pinaceae; genus Larix; species Larix kaempferi. Next base: position 7,462,327 of record BSBM01000136.1, read on the forward strand.
CAATGCTTTGGAATAAGTGTGATGACAGTCATCCAGAAAATAAAAAATATAGCAACCTGAAAGCTTGGAGGTGATTTTAATTTTTAAACCACCAAAGTATACTTTTAGGCACAATGGAAAAACTTTATGCTCATAAATATAAATTGTTTATATTGTACCTATATAAATTGTTTATGTTAATATGTGTTGCCTATGGATTATATCTACGTAAGTTATAATTATTAGGAAGCTCTTTTCAGCCTCTATTATTTTCCATTATGCGGATGTTTAGTTATCAGTCACTGTTTTCTTGATTGCGATTTTCTTCTTGAGATGAGCAAAACAGTGTTGAGAGTCCAGTATGTATATGCATTTTCTGAAGGATTCAAGGCAATAATATTTTGTCCTGGTTGCAGAGATTTCTTTCTGGTTGTCTTGTTCTCCATGAGGCTCGGAGTCAAAGATACATTGCAAGTGAATTGAAAGCGGCAGAGCATTTGGGCCTTGCTTTAGGAGTGCTGCGATTTGCCAAGAGCAATTTCCAAGGGAGGTTGCCTGGTAAGTTTGAGGTTTGTTGAATATTTATCTAGTTATCTACAAAACCTATTATGTATTCACATTATATTACTGTTTAGGTATATACATTTAGCATGTATGAGAATCTATTTTTTATTTCAGGTGATGGTATGGCATGTATGTCTTCACAATATTTTTTAGGAATGTATATTAGGCATGTATGTGAATCTATTTTCCATTTCAGGTGAAGATTCCTGGAAGCAGATTTTCAAGCAAGAGATTGATGCTCTTGATCAGATGCTCCGAAAGTGTGAGCATGAAAACGAATTCATATGGCATGATAAGCTACCTTCTTTGGATGAGCTACCCGTTTTGGAAGGGAAGAAAATTGTAGCACCGATAGCATATAGGCCATTTGGATTAGACAGAGAATTCCTTTTCATAATGTGACTTGAGGGGCCATTGGAGGTGTCGTTCTTTGTTACCCTGATTGTTTCCACCACTTGAAAGCAATAAGTCGTCCTGGTGCTATTATTGCAAGGCCATAATGAGGCTGCCCATTTGAGTATGTATGCTATGGATTTCCTAGACTTGAAATTATATGCAGGTAGCAGAAGGCGTTCGACTTAATAGGATTATCTGATTATCTGAACTGTCATAATACCCTTCTGGACGATGCGAAGCTTCTTTGCTTCCATTTTTCAAGAAAGCTGAAAGTATTTTTTTGTGGGTAATCAGTATTGGTTTCTTTTGTAATCTGGTCAATCGGTTTTATATGATTCTCATATAATTGAATAAACTGTTTCATCTTTTGTGCAAACCTGTTCACCAATCCATATTGTGAGTCATTTGTTTTCATCATCCATTTTGAGAAATGAGTGCAGCTGCTTAAATAATTAGATCCTTGCTGCACTGAATGGTGCTTTTATATTTCAATATGGTGGACACGTTATCGCATGTGTAATTCCTCATCATCATATATCTATTTCAACAAAATAATACTTGTAACAAAAAATAATAATAATACTATATTTTTGCCTTTGCCAACCATAGATACAAACAAAAATAAAATCTCTTTATATGAAAGAGATATAATATGTGCACAGTATTAAAATTGCTTTTATATAAATCTCTATTTTTTTAATCCTCAGGAAGTCTAGTTGGGCACTTCCCCTCCAGATTCTTTAGAGCCTCATTGGGCACTTCCCCTCGTTCATTAGGGCAAATCAGATTCTTTAGAGCGCAAGGCATATACAACAATATACTTGTTAAGAGCTCAACATGTCAACTGAAAGTTTTCTAAGGTTCAAATCCAACCCGGTTTCAAGTCAAAATTTTTGATAATTTAATGCCCAACCCAGTTTAGACGAGTGCTGGAAAATTTACCAATCTTTTCAGACTTAGAAACACAGTATGAACATCATTGTTTCTAGGCAGAAAATTCAATAAAGATTGCACAACATGAAATTTAAAGACTCAGAAATATTTGGCAAATGCCCAAGAAAAACCCACAAGGGGAAAACCTGTTAGATAGAGTTCTTTATTTTTTTCTTCAGCAAAACAAAAAATGCAACAGCAGAATTACAACTTATCTCAACAGCAAAACCCATAAATTTTGTCTTGGAATTTGTGCCAAACCAACAGTGGATTGACTGAACAGACCTTGAAATTCGTGCCCAAAAATTAATTTCCTGTCTCGAAAATCATGTTTACCAAACCTCAATTTTTGTGCCACTGTATGGACTGTACGAAATTGTACATAATTTATTTTTTTGTACTTGCCTTGAAATTTGTGCCTCCGACTGGAAATTCGTCACTGATTTTCTCCTCGAAAATTGTGCCCATAATGTATGGACCTGCTGTACGGATTCTTGAAATTTGTGCCATTGTACTCCCTCCTGCAAATTTCTTCTCCTCCTCTCAAGAAGTCGAATTGCTCTCAACTTTCTCAGCTCTCTCAAAACTCATGAAATAATGATTGTGTGAAAAGCCTTTCCCTTGACTTTTTGTTTGGATACTAGGGTGAGTGAAGAGACATCTAATCCAAGGGCTCACATTGACCTAGATGGATGGATGACCATAAAAACTAATTTAATTATCTCCAAAATTAATTTCACTCACTTTAATTAAATTTACCAAAAAGTCACTTTAATCTTTAAAGTGGAATTAAATGCTTATCTTAAGTCATTTAATGCAAGGGTCATGTTAATTTTCCCCTTTTGTGACTTAGGCTAACTTTCACTAGGGGAACACTTTCCTAGGTACAAATTCAACACTCCCTCTTACCAAAGAAGGTGTTCTGCACCACTCCCAACTTGTCCCTGAAGAAGACAAACTTGCTTCACTCCAAGGATTTTGTCAGAATGTCTACTGCTTGCTCATCAGTGGAAATGTACTGCAACTCCACAGCTCTTTTCTTAACATAGTCTCAAATGAAGTGGCATCTAATCTCTATGTGCTTGGACCTGTCATGGAAGACTAGATTCTCAAAGAGCTGAATGTAACTCTTATTGTCACAATAAATCACTGTAGGCCTAAGCTCAACATCAAATAAATCCACCAACATTTTGCGAAGCCACAATGCCTCGCAACTAGCCTGACTGGCTGCTATGTACTCAGCCTCAGCAGAACTCAAAGCAACGGACTTTTGCTTTCGACTGAACCACGACACTGCTGCCGAGCCCAAACTGAAGCAACAATCGGAAGTGTTCTTTTGGTCCATCACACTACTTGCCCAATCTGAATCTGTGAAGCCAACCAAACTAACTCCACCCGACCTCTTGTAGTCCAAACCATAATCCATTGTCCCTGCAAGGTATCTCAACACATGTTTCGCGACGATCCAGTGCACTCTCCTAGGCTCCACCATGAACTGACTGAGAGTGTTCACCACAAAACACAAGTTTGGCTAGGTGTTGACCAGATACATCAAAGAACCAATAAGCTGATGATATAAAGTGGGATCCACCAACTCTCCCTCAGAAGCATGAAGCTTCTTCCAGTTGGTTATCATCGTTGTGATCATCGACCTGCAATCCTCCATCTGAAATCTCCTTAGAATATCTATAGCATATTTTTCTTGTCCCAAGAAAATATGACCAGGCTCCTGCCAAACCTCCATCCCCAAATAATAATGCATCAACCCAATATCGATCATCTCATACTCTGAAGCAAGATCTCTCTTGCAAGCTACAATGAGGCGTTCCTCCCCAGTGATAAACAAATCATCAACGTACAATAGAAGAATGCGTGGATCGCCACCAACCACAATGTAGTAAAGGTTGGGATCAGTGTCACTCTTCTGAAATCCCATCGCCAACAAATAAGCATCAATCCGGGAATACCAAGCTCGAGGAGCTTGCTTCAGACCATACAATGCCTTCTTCAACCCGCACACATGAGAATCTCTCCCATGGATCTCAAAGCCCTGGGGCTGCTCCAAATAAATAAACCTTCTCCTGTAGAAGACCGTTGAGAAATGCGGTCTTCACATCCATCTGGTGGATCTTCCAACCCAACTCTGTTTCCATGGAAATCACTGATCTAATAGAGGAATATCGGGCAACCGGTGCAAAAGTCTCATCATAATCAACTCCCTCTATCTGTGAAAACCCCCGTGCCACAAATCGAGCCTTGAACTTCTCCACACTGCCATATGCAACATGCTTCACCTTGTAAATCCACTTGGAAGTCACTACGAACTTCCCTTCTAGTCTCGGTACAATCTCCCATACATCATTCTTCATGATGGAATGGTACTCCTCCATCATGGTATCTCTCTAAACCTGATGCTGAGAGGCCTCCTCAAAAGTGGAAGGCTCTGAATCACGAAGACTAGCAACCGATGCCATACCCAACATGTTTGGCATCACAACTGTCATCACTAGTTCCTTGGGCTTACCAAATGATTCTGCTTCCTTCAAGGTTTCACGAAGCCACTTGGGCTTTCCTCTTCCCTGAATTTGGCTCTCAAACTACTCTATCATCCTTTGAAGAACTGCTAGAAGTAGATGGCCCAAAAATCTGTGAAACAATGGCTGGTGAACTAGCTATTGGTGAACCTATGACGTGAGACCTAGAACCTGTCCTCGAAGTACCTGCTGACTGAACCACTGAACTTGTGCCTGTAACCTGTGATCCAGTCACTCCGGAAACCTGTGATCTTGTACTCTGAACTGCTGGTACCTGTGTAATTGCCTGAGGTGTGGAAGCCTATGACTTTTCATACTCTAAATCTCTGGACTTCCTGAAGGCTCTCTCCTCCTCAAATCTCACGTAATGCTTCACAACAACCTTCCTCAGGGCATGAAGATAAATGCGAAAGGCCTTCAAAGTCTCATCATAGCCCACAAAGATGCCCTTCTCTGCAGTGGGATCTAACTTTGTCCTCTTCTTAGAAGGAACATGAGAGTAAGTCAAACAACCAAATATGTGAAAATGACCAACCTCAGGCTTTTTGCCTGTGTTCATCTCCTGGAGAGCCTTTCTTCCCAAGGCACGGTGGGGACTCCTGTTCTGAAGGTATACAACTGTACTACAAGCCTCGACCCAAAGGCATAAATGAAGACTCTGATCATGAAGCATGGCTCTCGCTGCTCCCACAATAACTCGGTTCTTCCTTTCAGCCACTCTATTCTACTCAGGAGTATAAGGTATTGTCAACTGTCTCCGTATTCCCTGATGTCTACAAAACTCATCAAACTCCTTGGAGGTATACTCACCCCCATTGTCCGATCTAAGAGCCCGAATTCTCCTCCCAGTCTCGTTCTCCATAAGAGCTTTAAACTCTTGGAAACTCTACAATACCTCATCAGATTTCTTGCTCCTCAGGAAATAGATCCAGGTCTTCCTAGAATAGTCATCGATGAATGTCACATAGTACTCAAAATCTCTCAAAGAGACATATGACATAAGGCCACACAAATCTGAATGAATCAAATCAAGAACTCCTGTTGACCTGTTGTCACTGCTAGGAAAAACAGTCTTGGTGTACTTTTCCAAAGCACACCCTCTGCAAACATCACTGTGCTCCGTGCTAAACTCTGGCATACCTGTAACCATGTCCCTCAACAATCTCAGAGATGGATGATGCAAATAAGCCATCCTCTGATGCCAAAGCTCACACAGATCACTGCTGCTGCTATGTGCCAAAGCATGCTGGGGCTGAAACAAGAGCTTGTATAGCTTCCCACATCTAACTCCAATCACAAAAGAGATAGATGGTCATGCAGTCTTGGGGAAAATACGCACATGTCCATCTATGAAATAAACCCCAAGTCCTCTGTCCTCGATCGTTGAAACTGATATCAAGTTCTTCTTCATCCCAGAGACAAATAACACATCCCTCAAAATCATGGGACTCATAGACTCCCTCTGAAATGTAACGGTCCCATGACCAACAACTTTACAACTGTGTCATCCCCCAACACAACCTCCACATCTATGCTCACCTGTGAAAGCTCGGAAAACATCTCTCAAGTACCTGTCATATGGCTCAAGGCTCCACTGTCAATGTACCAGGTGTTGGTGGTGAAAGTACATGTTATCACACAACTTGTAGTTGTCCCTAATGGTATCCCATCTGGGATGGTAGAGGAGATGGACAACTAAAGAGGTGACCCAAGAAATGCCACGGTTCCCAATGCAAGCTGGGAGTCACGACAACCGAGGCACTCTTCACTTTAGATCTAGACAAGACAAGATCAAGGGGGAGACCCTGTAGCCAATCGACAGAAGATTAGCCAACACAATGGTTCCTAGGGGGATGTGAAAATTGAGTTACGGAAACCAATGCAAGCTTAGGTGGACCCAAGAGTTATGATGTGGTTGAAGAGGCTTAAGAAGTGACAAGTGTTTCAACCAATGAATGAGTTATGCCCCCTAGGGAGATCTAGTACCATAAAATACATAAGTAGGGCCCACTTCCTTAAAGTATGGAAATGACCCAAATGGGAACCACAAAGTGAAGTTAGGGGTAAAATGGCACCAAGGGGTGTTTGAAGATGTGGATCTATGGATCCAAGTTGGATTTAGACACACCCACATATGGGATCTAGCAAATGACACAATCCCCAAGGAATGCGAATTGACCCAAGGAGATTAGTGCCTTTAGATGGAGGGGCAAATGGAGTCCAAATTATGCCAAAATGTAGATCGGGGTAGCTAAGGCAAATATCAAAGTGGATTTTAAGTGGCATGCCCAAGGTAGGCTAGATCTCCATAGTTCTAAGGTTGAAAATGCATCACCCAATGACCCAAGTGGGGCACAACCCTCAAAATGAGGAATGGGGCCCTCAAGGAAAAAATCAAAGAAGTGAAGCACTAGGGGTAGGCTATCAAGTGAGAGGAATGCAAATCAAGTGGGATCTCACCTACCCATGTCTTGGAAATAGAAAAACTCACCCTCAGTGTGACTTCACCTAAGGAAGAGTAAGTGCCTTGGAAAGTGTGTCAAATGGAACCCAATCACCACCAAACTATAGATCCGAATTGCCATGGATGCTATAGAGGTGGGTTTTCAATATCTTTCCAAGAGCCAAGCTAGATCCAAGTAGATCTAAGAAAAAGTAAAATGAGGGTTTTGATTTTAATGGTTTTATGACCAATGAAGAAGAATGGATGGATCTAGGTACATACCTTGATGAACTTACCTCAATTGCTTGTGGCCACTTTTCAAATTGATAGCATTCCCCTATGTGTATATTCAAGAGTGAGATCCAAGTGCTCCAAGCCAAAACGTCCTCCTCCAATGAAGCCAAATCGTCCTCCTCCTACAAGACAAGATCAAGTGAAACAAACCAATTAAGAAAAATATGAAAATGATAAAAAGATGTAATAGAAAGCATCAACTATGTCACAAAGATACAATAATGATACTCCCTATCACCAAGATCAACTCAAGAGAGAATATGTGGATCCCTCCAACAATAACCCTCTTCAAATCGTCCTCCTCTCCACCAATTCAACCTTCCTGCAAGAAAACAATGTGTAGCCCCAAGATCCACAATGATACATAGAAGAGATATTGTATATTCAAAGTGCAAAAGAATCCACAAGAAAAGAGAAGTATGCTCCACAAAGAAGTATTATATTCCAATATTCAAGAGCTCCAAAGGTGCTTTACAATGAGGGGGGTCTCCTCCTTATATAAGATAATAAAGACCAAAACCCTAGATCTCAAAACCACTTCGCAATACAACAAGATGAGTGGTTGAGATTAAAAGATCTCGTAATCAAATCAATGGCTAAGATGAGCCAACATAAAATATCACATGGATCACTCAAAATAGAGGTGACGTCATAGCTAAGAGTGACTAAGTGAGGGTGATGTCATTCTCTAGAGGGGACAAAAGCACATGGGCCCAGCTCATATGACATGAACAAGACTCATAAAGCTCATGGTGGGGTTAGAAGGCATCAATCCTTACTAGATCATCCCCATGGCACAATAATATAAAATAATATGACCAAATAATACAAATGATCAAATCCTGTCCCCAAAATCTGTGAGAGACATGCAGTAAAAGGCCTCGTGTGGCCTCTGTGGACCGTACTGACTGATGATAACTGGATGGAAGATGGGGGGCTCACCCTGGAAGACCTATGTGAAGACCAAGTGCCAAAACCTTGCCTCAATTTCCCAAATCGAATTCCTCATTGACCTTTTTATTCCATTTTTTATCTGCCTCGGTAACTGTGAAGCTGCTGAAACTACCACCTAGGGAATCTATGCTGTCAAACTGAGCCCACCAAGCTCTCCAGAAGGGGGGTAAATGTAACATCAAGTGGCTGTACCACCCCCTCCTCATACAACGCCCTAGGTGAACTGACCTCTCATGGCCCCTGTTGGATAGGTTGGAAAAACAGCCCCAAATCTGGTCAACAAGTGGAAAACTACATCTATCACTGTCAGAAGTACCTGGAACTGAATGATAAGTGTCTCATTGGATCTAGAAGACCCAAAAATACTAAGAATGTGTACTCATACACCATGGGTTTCCCTGATGGGCCAATTGGACAATGCATAATCTGATGATCTGGAATAATAATAAAACCTGTTGAACTGCATTAATCACCATTTGAATCATATGTCCACCATATGGCATCATCAATCAGAGTATGTCGGACCATCAATCATCATCCATAAGCATATATGGCCCACATCATCACGGATCCCAGGAATGACCATAGTCAAACTAGGTTTGACTAGGTCAATATAAAACCAAGGGTAAATCATATCAATAGACTAAGACATGTTCCTCTAATCATACTCACAACTTAACTTAAAGTATAAACATCATTAGGTGACATTTATCATGTTTGCATATTCCATTATTAGTTATAGTTACTTACACAATAACTTAAATGACAAACTCACCCATTGGACATGGTTTCATTGCTAGCTAAGGATGAAGGCTAGGAACATGGCTGGGAAAAGGGGATGACTTGCCTAAACTTAACTAAAAGACACTTTGTACTGGGAGAGGGGGAAGCTACACTCTATGCTGGACAAATGACACGGAGAAAGGATGTGCCTCACAAATGGATAAGTAGTTTAGAGAGTACTTATTTAACTTAGGCATCATGTCTACATCAAGTTGATCCAAGTTCATTAGGATCATTCAATTTCATTTCATGACCTTTTTGGCGTACATAACCCTTCAGATTTCAGATGTGCTCAGAAGCACAACTAATTGCAACTTGCATCCAAAGCATGTTTATACATATACAAGGTCAGCAATAATAGATATAACTTTTGAGTAACTTTTGCTTTTTGGACCTTTTATACTCTTCGAGGAGTATTTTTAGCAGTTGATCGCTCTTGCCCTTTACTCACATGTGTTAAGAAACACATTCTAGAGTTTACAATTTTCATGGGCGAATTTATAAAGATTTCCAATAGGTAGTACATGAGCTTTCAGTTTTAGCCAACAACATCTCAATTGACTAAGGGGACTTCAACCAGTGCCAAACATCGGGGCAACCGACCAAAATGATTTAGGCCTAGAATCCAACTCACCAAAGGCAAGTTGTGTCACCAACTCAGAGCCGAGACACTAAACAAACATGGATGCGATCCAACACAGAGGTAGTAATAGGGAAGTCCTCAGTATCAAAGAGTCAAGAAAGACAAGTCAAAGGTGAAAGACAAATTGGGAAGGTCATGGATGGACGGAGTCAAATGAATGTGGTCCCTAAGGTAGCAGACAAATAATGTCAAGAAAGACCATATCTATGCAAGGAGGGTATTAAACTAATGAGTTTTGTCAAGCAACCTAAATGTGCAAGTAGTATGTCCATTTTATAATTTATAATATCATTAAGATAATTCATTTTCATTTTACAAAGTTTGCTACATCATGAATCATATACTAAGCTAATGTTGTGAACATGACTAAAGCAACAAGATAATAATCCATACTCAATGATCAGAAATCCATAGGTCATATCTCATCATAATAATAATCATCATTAACCATCTGAAACACTGTTGCAAAAACATCTTTAAGCACTGAACTGAAACTGTATGGAAATAAGGGTCACATCGGTCATCAAATATGAACTCTCAAGGCTCAGCCTTGGCACAAGGTCTAACATAAGTCTGATAAAATACACTGCTCTGATCATGAGTGATCTCAAAATATAAACTCATCATAGCCAAGCTCTGAATAATCCAAGCTTTGAAAAGTGTAGATATCTGCTAAGCAAGAATAGTAGCCCTGCTACTATGGTGTGATAACAGTACCCATAGGATGACCTATCAACAAAGAATGCTCCCTCTCAATCTCTATATCAGTGTTGGTGATGATAGAAGCTCTCTCTCTTTCTCAATATGTCCAGCACGGAGATAAAACTCTCTCTCAAACATAGTTGTATACTCGTCAATCTCCGTTGAAGCTGCTGTCTTCTGCTTCTTCTTCTTCTTGTTTGGACACTGTGAGGCATAGTGCCCAAACCCCTGACAAGCAAAGCACTTGACTTTTCCCAAATCCTTATTTTCTCCACCTTGCTATTGCTGTTGTTTCTTAGCCCCACCCTGCTCGGCACCCTTCTTGGACTTTTTCTTCCCTCTTGCAGGCAAAGCCACATTTTCCTCATCCTCACTATTTGAAGAGCTCCCCTGCACAAGACCTCTTCGGATCTCCTCATGCACAAAGTCATCCCAGAGTCGATCTCAGGAAGGGAAGTTCTCCCTGGAAACTATAGCCTCCACAAAAATAGCCCAAGGTTTGGTCACACCCATCACACTTGTCCGCACTAGTTCACTGCCAAAAACAACCTCTCCAACTGCTGCAAGCTCATCTCTCACCTGAAATATCCTAGTAAGATAGGATGTTACTCTCTCTGCTTTGTTCATCTTAACACTTTTCAACTTCTTTCTCAAGACCATTTTTCGGTTCTCATTTGAGCTCAGGTATAAGTTGGTCAAAGGATCCCACATTTTAAATGCATGGTCTTTTCCTGTAATATGTGGAATAACATGGTCTTTTACTGCATCTAGAATGATCATTCTAGCCTTAATGTTGTTTGCGTTGAATGATACTAGTGCTTGTGCATCGGTGGATGTGGGAACTAAATTGGATTTGTCTGTGTATTATTTACCACTTCATCCCAAAGTTCATTTTCCTCTAAAATAAGCACTATCATAGCCTTCCATGGAACAAAATTCCCTGCTCCATCTAGCCTATCTTCCAACCTAAGTCCTGTAGCCATTTCAATGCAATTTCAAAATCCAACAAGGTGTTGCTCACTAACAAAAGAAGACCAACTGTAAATTTGAAAATTTCACTTCACTGTTCTGCCCCCAAGCTCGGATACCACAAAATTTTTCTGAGGTTCAAACCCAACCCGGTTTCAAGTCAATTTTTTTGATAATTTAATGCCCAAGCCAGTTTAGACGAGTGCTGGAGACTTAGAAACACAGTATGAACATCATTTTTTCTAGGTAGAAAATTCAATAAAGATTGCACAACATGAAATTTAAAGACTCGGAAATTTTTGGCAAATGCCTAGGAAAAACCGACAAGGGGAAAACCTGTTTGAGAGAGTTCTTTATTTTATTTTTTCAACAAAATAAAAAATGCAACAACAAAATTACAACTTATCTCAAAAGCAAAACCCATAAATTATGTCTTGGAATTTGTGCCAAATCAGCAGTGTATGAACTGTACAGACTGACTGTACAGACCTCGAAATTCGTGCCTAGAAATTAATTTCCTGCCTCGAAAATCGTGTTTACCACGAACCTTGATTTTCATTCCACTGTACGGATTGTACATAATTTATTTTCCTGTACCTGCCTCGAAATTCATGCCTTTGTCTGGAAATTCGAGTCATTGATTTTCTCCTTGAAAATTGTGCCTAGAATTGCTGTACGGATTCTTGAAATTTGTGCCACTGTACTTCTCCTCCCTCCTGCAAATTTTCTTCTTCTCCTCTCAAGAAGTCGAACTGCTCTCAGCTTTCTCAGCTCTCTCAAAACTCATGAAAGAATGATTGTGTGAAAAGCCTTTCCCTTGCCTTTTTGTTTGGATGCTAGTGGATAGGTTGATCTTTAAAATGATAATTTTTCCTCAAATCAAAATTAATATCATTAATGGTCTGCAATTTAAAACAACTGACAATAATGGTTGAACTACTGTTTTTGACAATGCAATAATCTGGTGATTAACTTCAAAATAACATCATAGTTATTGCTTAAGATTATGATAACATCTGAATAGTTGCTATACATATACATCAATTCAACAAGTTGAGATAAAGTTGGAGGAATGGCGACTGTGATCGTACTCATGATGCGAAGTGTTGATTATGTGTTCGTAGCATTTTATATGCCTCAGCAATAATATCTAATAGTGCATGGTTTTGGACTGATTATTTCTTCTAAATTTCTGTGGGAACTTTAACTAGGACAAATCTAATCTCTTATATAAAGAGGAATGGCAGAACTAGATGGATAACTTCCCTCAACGGAACTAGAAGGATAACCTCCCTAATTGAGGGAATCTTAAATGTAAGCGAACTAAGATGGTTGGTAAGGATATGTAGTGTTTCATGGACAAGAACTGATTTCGTAGCTGATGTTAGTTTAGAGCGTTGGACCAAAATCAAATAAAAGTCTACAAAGCGATTGTCTCCCGTTTCAGAGATATGTATTTTATTATTATGGAGTTTGTTGAATGCTAGTTGAATATGAGAGATTGTCTCCAAAAAGATTTGCTCCCATATTAGAACTTGTAGTTGTGTTGTTATTTTGAAGTCTCAATGAGATAATGTGATCTCTATGTATAAATCATCTCATCTGGCTCGAGCTTAATGGAATAAGACAATTCAATTTGGTGTGTGGCATGGTTGTGTTTATATGAGGTTATTTATTTTGTCATGTGTTTCTTCTTTAATCCTTGTTTTGAGCTAAACTTTAATTTAGTTGTGTAGATTGTTTGAGAGTCGAAGAGCTTGTAAGGAATTGGAGAAGAGATGATATATAGAATGGTGTTGTGTATATTTCTCAACATGGAATCAAAGCTGATTCTATTAAGGAGAAAAAAACAAATTATGAGAGTGGACTGGTTGCATGTGTACAAGGAATGTTTAAGTTGTGATTGGTTGGAGTGATGCTATTCCTGTAGTAATGGCTGGGAGAACTCCATTTCTTTCTATTGTGTCATGTGGAAAGTATTGTGTTGTTGTGCATAGAAGCAACATGCTATGGTCACATTGAATGAGAGGGGAGTAGGAGTTAGAACCAATCTCTATTGATTGATTGTTGGTCAAGGTGATTGAGCATTACAATGTTTGGTTGGCATATGATTGTAATTTGCGAGAGCTGAGATCACATGAAACACCGTGCCCAAGTATTTCTGAGTGTTTTGTTCCACTGATGTTTGGCTTGTGCTCGGTTGGTTTTTTTTCGTGTAAAGCTTCAAAATTTTTGTGTGCTAATTGTAGTAGAAGGCGTTTTAGTGGAGCATCCCTTCTAATTATTTTTTCTACTAGAGATGTGCACGTGGAATAAGGGAGACAACCTTGCTAGTTGTTGTGGTTATGCATTCACTTTCGGAGCATGTGTGTGTGTGTGTGTGTGAGAGAGAGAGAGAGATGGACGTGGAATAAGGCAACCTTGCTAGTTGTTGTGGTTATGCATCGAATTTGGGAGCATGTGTGTGTGTGTGCCACATGTGTGTGAATTGCCATGTGGGATTGTTTCGCACTATTTTTTTTCCATTTGTGAAGAAGATACTTTTGAACAAATTACAAGTGTTCTTCGTGAGAGTTTGAGTTATTGTCTTCATTCTTTGACATGGAGAATTTTAAACTTAGTGATTTTGAAAAGCTCAAGGGTAACTCTTCGTGGAAATATTTTATGGAACTCATTTCATCAAAGCAAGATGTTTATTCTATAGTTGATGGATCAGTGCAAGACTAATAGATATTTCCAAGGCAAGGGAGTGGGACAAGAAGGGTGTCAAGTCTTGCATGACCAATTTGGTCAATTTGATAGTTTTTTTTTATTGTGCATGCTAGGAGTTGCAAAATGAATACATGTCGTTGGACAAGTTGTAAGGTCCATGTTTATTAGATGCAAATTGAATGCATATAGGATGGTAGAAGGGAGAGTGTATATTCACATATTGATCGAGTTAAAGAGTTCAGAGATCAATTGCATGAAGTGAGAGATGAAATCTCAAATCTAGAACTAGTTCCCATAACCATCAATGGATTCTCTAACAACTGCGAGGTGTTTGTTAGCATTGTTATCACTAGTGAAAATATACCTCTCTATGAGCAAATTTATGAAATCTTCGTCTAAAAATGCGTAGAAGAAGGATAAGAATTAGAGGGAGGTAGATGATTTTGCAATATGGTTGAAGATCATGAGATCCTTTCAAAATCAAAAGACTAAGAAGGTAGGAAAACACCATTGTCAGAGAACTGGTGGCGAAGCCTCTTCCTCTAGGGGAAGTTTTTTTTTAAGACTAAAGTGAAATGTTTTCACTCTAATGGGAGAGGGCATATTTCCAAAGATTGCCCTAACAATAATCTAGGTAATGGAAAAGTTCGTGTGTTTAACGACATGGTAAGGATCAATGCCACCAAGGTAACCTAATGACGAAGTTGATGAGTTGTCTAATCAAGTACAAAATTTCTCATTTTCATCCCCGCTTGCAACCAATGTAGTTCACAAATGTTTGGTATATTGACCATTTGTAAAACACGGATGTATTTTAATAAAAAGCTATTCATAAAGCTTAGGGAGAGCAATTTTAGCGATAAAGATAGTCTTAATTGAAGGACACACTTACAGAATGAAATGAATAGGAACCATTCATGTTTTGATGCTTAGTGGAGATATAACGTAAAGAAGATTTTGTGCGTTCCTAGCTCCTAACAAAGAATTTGTTTTCTCTCTATTTTCTAAGAGCGCTACTATTCATCAAAAAATGAAGGTGGAGTTCACTTAAGGTCATTGTACAACCAAAGATTATAAAGATGGAACACTAACAATGATTTGTAAAGGCATAAGATATAGTGGTTTGTATTGATTCATGACAGGTGTGGTTGATCATAGAGCACACATGCATGCAATGGAACGATTGTGGTGTTGCAATAGAGTATTTGATCACTTGAATCTTGACAATGTGAAGAAAATTCAAAAAATGGTAAGAGGTATTTCATAGTTTAATGTGAGCAAAGGAGTTGTATGTGATGAATGGTAAGAATCATGTTGAGGCTAGTGCTCACCAAGATTGTAATGATACATTGGGAAAAAACCAATATGGGTGAAGACACTGGAACACAATTTAGGTTTAAAACTTAATGATTGACCCAAATTGACTCTTGGAAGGTCTTTGTGAATAAAAATCCCAAATAACAGGTAAGAAGGTAATTTTGATTCTTTCATGAGTATCTTGGTTGATTCTAAGCATGAGACCTTTGATGAGGCTTCATGTTTTAGACAAATGGGTTGTAGCCATGCAGGGGGACTATGAGAGCATCATGAGAAATGATGTGTGGGATTTAGTTCCATTGCATGAAGGGAATAAATTTATAGGTAGCAAATGTATATTCAAGATAAAACATAACATTGATCGTTCCATTGAGAAGCATATGGCAAGGTTGTAAAAGGTTTTAGTCAAAACCTTGACATTGATTATGATGATACCTTTGCTCTTGATCCCAAATATACTACCGTTAGGTGTGTTCTTTCCTTCATTGTTTGTTATAATTATAGTCTTTACTAGATGAATGTGAATATGGATTTCGATAGTGGTGTTTTGTAGGAAGAAGCCTTCATACAACTATAGGGGTTTGAAGTAGCTGATAAAGAGGATATTGTGTGCATGTTGAAGAAGGCCCTGTATGGTCTTACATATGATCTTTGTGCATGATACACTTAGATTGATGAGTGGTTCCATGAAAAAGGGACAAAGAAGTATTTTGTTGATGATGCTAAGCTATATTTCTCAAGTGATGATGATAGCTTTGTGATTGTTGTTTTGTATGTGGACGATCTCATTTTGATAGGAAAAAATTATGGATTAATTCATTGGTTGAAGAATTAATTTTGTCAAGAATTTGAAATGAATGATCTGGGTTTTCTTCACTATTGTATTGGTTTGGAGGACATGGAAAATTTCAAGGATCCATAATTTTCTTAAGTGTAGAAACCTTGGAAAATATTACTAATTCTTAAATTTCCAACCATAAAATTTCGTCCCCTACACTTTTCCCTATTGGAGTGGCAAGATAAAGATCAATTTATTTGGAGTTGAGCCAAGCATGTTTTAGAGATTTGAAAAAGTTTATAATGGAAGGTTGCGAACCTATTTCTACACCCATGGATCTTTGTGTGACATTGAACACGATATCTTGAGTAAAGATGTGAATGCTACATGGTATTGGAATAGATTAATAACCTTGTTTAGATGTGCAACACTTTTCCAAACTTATCTTATGTACTGAATTGATAACTTAGTTTATGGTGAAACCAAAGAAGATTTACTGGCAAGTTGGTAGGATAATTATTTGGTGTTTGAGTGGCATTGTTCCTTGTTGTCTTGGTTATGGGAAAGATAGAGATGTTTGTTTGCATGGCTACATGGATGTTGATTGGGCAAGTGATGTGAATTATAGAAAGTCTACAACAAGTTATCGTTTCTCATTATGTTTTGGTGTGGTTTCTTGGAGCAACAAGCGACAAGCTTGTGTTTCCTGGCAACTCTCGTGGCTTATAGTAAGGACGTCGAGTCCCTTTACATCATGCTCAGCTCAGCTTACACTACATGGTTTAGATCCCACTTGGAAAATTGATGAAGTCATTCACCTTCACTTGGACGCGGCTCCTTCAACGCCGATACCTCTCCAGATTTATTTCCTCACACGATTCTCTCTTGCAAGGAACGCACAGATTGTTCACTGCACAAGCACCTCTTCCTATTCACTCCTCATGTGGATGGGTAGCAGTTTTCTTTCATCATACAGAATGCCAAAGTCTTCACACCGACTTTCTATCACGTAGACTACAGATTCGAGCTTCAATGGCATCTTCAAATACAAAAACTTTAGCCTGGGAAGCATTCTCAACGAGCACAACCATGAATAAAAAAAACGGGCCAAATTTTTTTTCTCGGGGCTCATGCCCCCGAACCTCATGAACCTTCAGGCCAGAGGGGTGGTCCACCCCAGGGCCCCCTATAGCTCGGACAGGAATCATAGGTTTTCCATAGCTTGTAGTAGGTGGATGCCTTCACACAAGCTCACCTGAGATCTTATACAATTGTTAAGTTTTCAATGAGAATAAACAACAATTACGAGAGAAATAAACACAATCAAAATACAAGAAACTATATAGACACATCAATATACCTTGGAAAACCCCATGCGGGGAAAATCCAACACCTATGAAGATCTTTATTACATGGCCAAAAATCGCCATGTGGGTCAAGTGAGCTCACCCGCTCACCTCCCGACCACTTTACAATGGAGCCTCATCAAGCCTTATAAAGACTTCTTTACATGCAATACCTTGGGCCAATACCATGGCTCATGGGCTACAAGAAACCATGTGTCAAAAACCATGTTTGGACCTAACCACCTTTGACTCATTCTGAGTCAAGGTTAACCCTAACAATGTCCCTTGATGACATAAGGAAAGCTAAACACCAAACTCATTTGTGGGAATATCCAAAATATACTCACCTTCGAGCTACAATGACTTCATCTACATACCTCGGTGATTGTATTTTCCTTGGTGACATAAGTGAAGTTAAACACCAAACACTAGTTATGCATATCATCATTTATCTTATGGGGTGATAATGCATTCAAACAATATTATATGAATGCAATCTTGTTTTAATTGTCAATTATTTTCCCTTCATCAAATGGTACTTTTACTACTCCATTCCAAACAAGCCTTGATGGATTAGATGTGCTTTATTGATGGTAAAGTTTTAGACACATTATGCTTTTCATTTACTTTCTATTGCTTGTTTAAAACAATTCATTATCATAAATTTAATGAATTTCATTAATGATTGGAATTTCACTCGATTGAAATAAATTTTTTATTAAAACATTAGGACATAGGTTGATCAATTTCTTCATCACTCTCAAAGGGATAGGGGTATTTCCCTTGAAATCATGGAGACAATTACTTAATCCTAACACACCTATTAGTAGAAAATCAATCTATAGAGAGAAATCCAAAAATACAAGTTCAGTCAAAAGAAGGTAAAGACTTTGAAGGGCAGGATAACCAAAGAGATTCATCAGGACCAATTCCTAGAAGGGATCCTACCCTTCCTCCTTATGATCATTTTGGGCCTCCTGAGTCCCAAAATTGAGGATTCTTTGAAGCCATCATTAGAAAATTTTAATCCCCATCTTATTGATCCATAGAGTTCCCTTCTTTTGCATGAACATGAATTTTCTTGTAGATATGTTGTCACGCAACCCAAACCTTTGAGTCAATGGAATAGCATGAGTATTGTTGCTAATACACCAATTGTTTGGGGCACTCCCACCCCTTCATCTAGTGTCCCTACTATGGGAAATAATATTTCCATTTTCAATATTTCCCTAGGGGGCACCAATCCTCTTGTCATTGGGACACCCATAGGGACTAGCTCTATGGTTACCCCTATTATTGGGATTTGTACCTTGTCCACTTCTCCTCAAAAGTAGCGACCCATTTTCTTTTGGATTAATTCCATTTAACATGATTGATCCTCTTGTATTTCCCAACTTGAATGTGCCAGTGGTTAATGTCATGTAACAATTTCCCCATGCAATAAATAAAATAAGAGTTCTTAAAAATAAGAATAATATGTAAAAGTTAAAATTAATTAGTTCTTTTGTGATTCTAAAATAACAAAGAGTTATGATGTAAAAACAGAAAAGGGTCATTACTTTTCATTATGGAACCCTTCAACTACTATATATTTGAAATTTGGCCATTGCCGTGGGTAAGGAAATTGAGTATCAAGAGATGTGCCAGTGATAAAATGGAGTCCTGGCCAGGGTTGTATTTGGGTGGTGACCCAATATAATTATTACTTATCTGATAAGGAAATATAATATTTCTCGTAGTGATCTTTTCAACACCCAAGATGGACATTCTATCAGATAAGTACTTGGTACTTGCATTGCCATTTAAATGATTATTAAAAATGATATCTTCTTTAAATTGATGATATGATGTGGAATCTCGACTTACAATTATGAAACTAAATGAGTTCTTGATGTTGTATTTATGTTAATATGCCTTCTTATGTTGATAATTATATCAATTTAATATTAGGCATTTATTTTATATTCCGTAATGAATAATTACCTTGAAGAAAACCATGAATTGAATAATAAACGTTAAACCAAGGAAAACGATCCCTCACAGGGTGGTTATTCTGCCCCATTTTCATTCAAAGGTGGACACATCCCTACATCCATGCTCTTTAGGTAGTATTTATTTTCCTTCGACTGGTTTTCCAGTCATAAGTGTTGCATTTCAAGGAACAAAAAATTTGATAAGTGGTTATTTTCTGTAAAACATTGGGTTTCAGATCTACCCACCTTATACTATTAGTAGAGTAAATTGGTCAAGGGGTAGATTCCTTAGTGGCAACCTAATGTACAATCCAATAATGAGACAACCCAAGAATTCTTGTAACTCATTATCCAATACTCAATGTTGTTTCTAGCAACATTCTACATCTCGTAATTGATGAAGCTTACAAATGACTTGGTGTGGCATGATCCAAATTGACCTCCCATCCCAACAAAGCTACCTTCATACATCTTGAATTTCAAAGAAAAAGATGGAGAAGATCCCACTAATCATGTAATGACATTCCATATCTGGTGTTCCTCTAACTTGTTGATGGATGATAACATTAGACTTAGACTCTTCCAATGAATCTTGATCAAGTATGCTGCTAAATGGTATATTGATTTTGCAAGCTTGAATTACAGTGATTTTTCATCCCTAGCCATGATCTTTTTAATGCATTTCCGATTACTAGTCTTCTATGAGGTGTGGAATGAATTGTTAATGTTGCTTTGAAAAGGAACCACCACTTACATTTTTTGGCACATCCATGAATGGAGGAGGAGGTAGTGCATGATCAAAGCATAAATCACTGATACCTTTTTAGTTCTTTTGTTTGTGAATTTATTAATTTCATATATCATTAAGGATGTGTCCCTATTCCAGGCCACCACTAAACAACAAGCCATAATGAGATCCCAACAATTAGATGTGGTGTATCCCCAATCAATATTTCTCTATGATATATTGCCTAATGTACCATGGAACGAAATTGACCTAACAAAGCCAAAACCAGGACCACATGCCGATAATGCGATTTGTTCCATTGATAATGACACAATCAGTCAAGATTCAATTTAGATGGGAATGGTGTCTCTATATTCCAATACAATAATTTCTAATCAAAATAATTCTATCACCTCAGGTCCGATGTAGTGCTCCAATGTCCTTTTGGTCTAGACCTCTAATAAGAAAGGGAATTAGCAAACTAAATGAACTAATAAAAATCAAGGGTTTGGAAACAACAATAACAATAACAATAACAATATTGCTTGGGAAAGAAAGAAAAGAAGAAGGTTACATTTCCTTGCAAGTTATGCTAGGATGATCACCTTACTCATAAGTGTGCCAAGATGGAGGAAGCTTAACACTTTTTGGCACAACAAGAAGTAAATTAGAAACCCACGATTATTATGAATCCTTTCCCTCTCTAGGACCACCAGTTCATTTCTAGGGTGCCAAATAGCCCCGCACGTTTGTAGAGGGTAATTATGGTGCCCCTCCACAAGGGGTGATTCATCGAATGCCAATTTTTACATGTGTGAAGAATAGATAAAATTTCAAATGTGCAAGTATGATGCCTTTGAGTACAGTTCCATGGACAAATAATCATTTATGTCGCATCCATCGCCTTCTTTTCATATAGAAAAATTGACTATTGATGCAATTCCTTACCCTCCCAAGTGTGTATTAGAAGTTCTGTGCATAATCTTAATTCTCGGGTTGCTCACAATCATAGTATTGTTGAGGATTTATCCTAGGAAGCATGTGCCATGTCTTCTTTATAGTTTCTTTAAAGTTTCCATGTGCAACAAAAGGATCTATTGTTTGACATATGTGGTTTTGATCAGTTTGACACACACTTGATAAACTTGACATAAACAATCATAAACCATGCCTCCCTCATCACACTGCATTTAAGACCTAGGTCTCGTCACACGATAACTAACATTTTTGCAGTTATTAATGAAGTAGCATCGACATTTGTCATGTGCTTTAGAGAAATTTTGAGGTAAAAAATGACCCTCAAAACAAAAAATGTGTTACATACCTTATATCTGAAATGTTACCACATACAAGATATCCAAATTATCCACACTTTATTCATATCAAAACCCTTAAGGTAGGGAAACACTTTAGAATTAATCATTTTATGGAAGCAATCCTTTCCTTTTCACTTGTCTCTTCAAGGGGGAAACCTCCTATGAGCTAAGATCTAAATATAATATACTTCACACATCCCTCATAAGGAATACTCCATTTTTATTTATATATGAAAATATAACTCTAAACATAAAAACCTCCTAACTACCTAGTGGACCTCATTTAATGAGGTTCCATTACATTTATTCACTAATAACTACCATAATGTGCCTTATAATGAAAAACATAGTGGGCCCTGTTCTACTTTACTTTAAATTGCCTCTTTTATTACTCTAATGGGACCTTCAATTCCCCATTACACCTCTAGGGAGGGTCATAACACTCTTCTCCCTTATAAAGTGTTGTCCTCAATGCTTGACGTGAGGAGGTACAACCATAAACCAGGGTCCCATGGATGAATCTTGACTTCCATATTGAATTGGGCCTAGTAACTAGGGTTCCATGTACAAATATTATCCATCAGGTTGAAGTAGACCAACAAGCTCCATATTAATCCTAGGTCTCATGTTCGAGTTATAAATTCCATGATAAAGTAGCCGATTTTCTTGTGTAAGAACTAATTGCAATATCAAATTATTCCAAGGGATTCATCCATAAAACTGGGTCCAATATCTAGGTGCTCCAGCTAACACCCCATTGATGACACCTAAGCTCTAGGAACCATTGAGTGTCACGCTTCACTTTCCCATGCTGGTCATGTAAATCCAAATAAGTAAATCCATCCAAAGAAAAAATATCCTCCATATAGTAGTAAAATGAGATGGATCAAAGAGGAAATCTACTATTATAAATGAAGAATACTAGAATTGGTAGGCACCACATGTTGTTATATTTCCTCCACAATTTTCTATTCACATGGTGGAGAAAATTCATCAAAAATAATATGGAAGTAGTCATCTTCGCAAAAGTTACAACAATCCATATGCCAATCCTCTTAATCATTTCTTGAATCATACCATGAATATCTTTATTGGTTGTACTCTTGAATGATTAAACAATATGTGGTGTGTATTTAACATTCATCCCATGGCATGTTGCACCACTTTTCCATTCTTGAATTCCATGATACCATTTGTAGTGATTCTTAACCTAGAAAATGAATCACAATAATGATATAAAACCCTTAAACTTCATGAATAACTAAGATACATTCACATTATAAACACCACAAGAATGTAGAGAAGAACCCTTAAGGTAGGGTAACTAGAATTTTTCATGGGCTATAAAATACTATATATCGACTGTAAATATATCATATATAAATATGCCAGATGAAATCCTTGGACATTTTCTATCCAATGATATTGATCTGGTTGCAATCTGATCACCTTGTAAAAATTTATGTCTTCTACAAGATCTGGAACCGTCACTAGAAGCCCTAAGAAAGAGTAGATTTCAAATGGAAATATATCCTTTTTCTAGACTCCAATTTGAGTGATTTGTTTTTTTTTTTTTTTGAGAGGAAATCATATATACAATCAATTTCTTTAAATTCTGTAAAAAAATACCCAGAAATGGATTTGAGTGTCATAACCCTCTTTTTCTCTTTGAAAACCTACTAAATATGATTTTTTTTTATCCTTATAAAATGCTATGATACCGCTTATTATATACCTTAGATCTGGAAATGTTACCACATACAAGATAATAGAATTGTCCATACTCTATTAATATCAAAACCCTTAAGGTAGGGAAACACCTTACAATTTATCCTTTTATGGAAGGAATCCACTCATGTTCACTTGCCTCCTCGAGGGGGAACCTCCTATGATCTAAGATCAAAATACAATATACTTCACACATCCCTCATAAGGAGGAATCCAACCTTACTCATATATCACAAGACAACTCTAACCATAACAATCTCCTAACTACCTAGTGAACCTTCTTTAATGAGACCCCATTACATTTACTATTACTAATAACTACCACAATGGGCCTTATTTAATAACAAAACAAAAGTGGACCTATTCCACTTTACATTAAATTACCTCTGTTATTACTATAATGGGCCCTTCTGCCCCCCATTACAACCCTAGGTGGGGTCATAACAAATTGTACTATCAAAATTCACTTTAAAAGAACCAATATGAGTCCATATGTTGATGTTAACCATAAGGTACTTTAAGAGTGTTGGAGGGAAAGGAAAAATAGTATTTTCATCATAATTCCACATCCAATGAGTACCTACACTTGAAATTTGAGTAAACATATAAGGAGATAAATTGAAAAAATGAGAAAAAAAACATTATTCTTTCTTTCCTTCTAAAATTCACAACTCTTATTTTATTATTTTCCTTAGGAGTCCCATATTAAACCTAAAAATTTCTCTAATACTCTGTCTGGTTGGAGAACTCTAGGTTATTCGAAGATTTTTCCATCTCCCACAATGCTAACTACATTCATTGGTTTATCTTTTAAACCTCATGGAATCATACCTTTATTCCTAGTTGAATTGGGAGATAAAACATTCTTAGTGGAGGTTGAAGTTGTTAACGCTTTTTTAGATTAAAACCTCCTCACAGGACATGGTTTCACATATGCTATAATCATGGTGGTATTGTTGGACTTTCAACTATTTTGTGTCCCCAACTAGAGACAAATAGTCACCATTTATTAGTGATCATACTGCTCATTTGATATAGCGACCACCTTAGGATCGAATGTTCCATTGGTGGAAAATTCCACAAGGGCACATGAAAATATGGGTGTTGGATTGTATTCCACTTGATGAGAAATTTTAATATTCCTTTTCCTGTCACTTATATTTACTATTGTCTAATATATGTGATTTTAATAGTCATGATAAATCATAGATATTCATCATCAAGTAGGGGTATCAAGACTCAATTGTCAACATATTTTAAAATGTCTTATTTGGACAAGGATCCTTGGATCTTTCTCAATTTGTCTACTTTGGTGGATAAATATGGATATGAAGGACTAATTATTCCATTGTCTATATCCAAAATTACTTACCAAGCTATTTAGTTAGCTACTGTAGACAATAATCATGTTAGTCCCCATAAGGAAGAACTTGATCCATTTACCTCACTTACTTGGGCCTTCATCTCTCCTACTTATGAAGGATACTTATATATGGTCTTCCTCTCTAATGAGGCCATTATAAAAGTGAGTACTAGTACTAAAATACCATGGGAATGCATACATCATACATCGTATTTCCTTCCTAAGTTAAGTAAGTTGGAAGCTGAAGAAGAGAAATTGATCATGTCTAGAGGTTTCAAGTGGAGTAAGATTTTCCTTTCGTCTAATGAGGTATATGTGGAGGGGAATGTGGATAATATATTAAAGAACATGGAAATTGGCATCTCCAATATCCCTGTTTTCATGGAAAACATCATGGCAAGAAAACATTTTTCCATGGAAGAAGTTAAAATATAAATTACTCTCTTCAAAAATTTTGTGATGTTTTTGCTTGGACCAATGAAGAAATTTTTTATGCACCAAATTCAAAAAATAACATAAAAATATAAATAAAGAGTAACCCAATGCATTGAGAACAAAATAAAGAGATGAATAAGAAGCCTATTTAAGGGGGAAACCTACTTATACAATTTATCAAATGCACAAGACAAGAAGAAATGATCCTAAAACTAGGTCTCCTTTGTATATATATAGGAGCAAAGGGTACAATTACAATTATTGTCCTAGTTGACCATACAATTACAATCAATGACATAGATGATCAATAAAGACAATATTAATGTAATAATAGAAATGCAATGCCACAATATATGGGACTTAACATGCCCCTGTTCTTCAAACAAGTGTTGTCCTCAACACTTGGTTAACTGTAGATGGTTCTGCATGAACAACTCATCTTCTCATGACTTCTCTTCTATTGGCAAGTTCTTCCACTTAATGAGTGTCATGTTATTTATATGCTTATTAAATCCTCTAACATTAAATTATCAACCAAGGACGTAACCTTATGAAATGCAAATATTGTATATGTAGGAGCTTATCAACAACTTCTATCTCAATAATATCTCTTGTTTACAAGAAATAACTCTAAGGAAATCAATCAAATTACATATACATTTCTAATCACTTTGATTATCATTCACTAGCTTATAGGCTCATACACCAAGTCACAATCTTTCATTCACTAAACATAATGGTCTTGCAACAATATCTTAGTGTTGGTTCAATAGTAACTAGCAATTAGATGTATTCTGTAAATGCACACTATAACATCGCTCATCAAATAAGAAATCAATTGAAAGTTAGTTAACTGCACACTATAACATAGCTCATCAAATAGGAAATCAATTGAAAGTTAGTTAACTGAGTTGATCTTATATTACAGGAATACTTTTAGGCATTTGGAAGAATGTCCACTAGTATGCAATCATAGGCACGGTGTACAGTGTTTCGTTTACCCAAGGATTCAGAATGTTCCTATAATTCTTATAATGAGCAGTTTGTTTAATAATATTAAATGAATGAGTATTTCAGGTAGCCTAAAACATTAATAAAAATACATAAAGAATCACACAAAATCAAGATTGCATTAAAGAGAAATAATCAATCTAAGATAAATCACACACAAAATACTATGCATCAACCATTAAAGAAATAAACTAACTAAATAATTAAATGCAATGTGTACCAGCATAGGGGGTCTTTCCTATCCTATAGCACCTTCTAGAAGCGAACTGCAATATCAAACGATAATCACCACACCAAATGAAACATCAAGGCTTTGTATTAATAATAAAACATGTTCAAAGGTTCACAATGGGCATGCAAATCAATCCTTCGTTCTCTCTTCTATCATACTCTATATTTTCTATCATATATATAGAAATTATAAACCCATGAGAAAGAGTGTTAAAGGATCATGCCTGATCCCCTATTTCACGGCTTCCAAACTAGTTTAACATATTGATGCTACATTTTCAATGTTGAGATAACTGTCCAAGCATGGCACAGGAGCAGAAAATCAATTTTCATAATTTATTTCATGACAATTTGCATGATTTTCTGAATTTAGATCTAGGCACACATTGAAATGCCTTTCTTTGGCGTGCTGTTGACTGTAGGTTTGACTGAGGGACAACGTTTTCATTGTTTAGTATGGAGCCGGTTTAACATGTTCCTAACCATCTCGAGATCCTTGTAAAAAAAACCCATGTGGCGGATTTTGGTTTGAGCTAGCTCTGATATGATAAACATCAAACAATTACAGGAACCTTTGCAATGGTTATAAGATCCAGGATTCTTGTAATCATCATAAGTAAAGTGTAATTATCATTAGTAAATATAGTTTAAACCATTTAGTCATCAAAAATAGGAATTCTTGTGAGAAATGGACAACATCAACACCTTATAAAGCCCTATGGATTATATACCTTATAAAAGTATAAGTATGATATCAAAAGGATAATACGTTGGTGGAAATGGAGGCTCAAGAGGTCAAAAAGGGTAAAAATGATAGTGAAAAATGTAGCAAACTAAGCTCCAACATATCCCCCACCATCTCAGGTATTGTATGTCCTCATGCAATTAAACTAGATGACTACATAGAACTTCACCATTGCTTCCAAAAAATTCTCAAAAATGTGACAAATCTGAACTAATCCCAAACCTCTTTGTGTTACAACATTGATCAAGATGACAACCCAGATTGGAGGTTGATGTTTGATGTGTTTGTTTCCTCTTTTGATGCATCTTTATTTTGATCCTTAGCCTTTTATTCTGCAATTCAACATGATGAATTTTGTTGTACCACTTCTTTTCTTGCTTAAGCAACCTCTTATTTTCAGACTCTAAGAGCTCATCCTCTCTTTCGAATTAGGCAAATTTTCTCTTCAAACACTCATTCTCGCGCTTGATATGGCGATCCAACATTTTGATCTCTTTCACTTCCTCCTGTAACGTCTTAATTTTCCTATTCTTCTTTTTGAGCTTTGGAAAAACAAGGGAATGTATCGAGATTGAATGAACTGATTCCTTCATTGGCTCCAGAAACTCTACTTCATAATTATAGGTATAGTAGTCAAACACTGGATGTGTTGCTTCTAGGTCCACATAAAATGATAGTACATTTTATAAAATCGTGTCTTGGTATTTTTGGGAAGACTCTAAAAAAATATAACCTGATCATCCTATTCCTCGTGGCTAGGCTTGGGTGCGGCCTATGTATGCTTGGCCATTCTCTTTGTACATCTACAATCTGTAAATGAAGCATTTTTAGTGCTTAGACCTTTCTTCTTCCTAGAAGATTTCAATTTAGGCTTTCTCGATGATACATGCAAACCCTTGCCAAGGTTTTTATCATTGGCATCATGAATTTATATAACAAGTTTTTCTCTATCCTTAAAAAAACTTCCTTGAAACCTGTCATGAACTAAAAATCATTCCCAAGTATCGTTCCTTTTCTGCAACTTTGCTTCAATAATAATTTTGGCCAAGCCATGGTGACATAAAATTATGTTTATATTTCTAGGGTTTTGTTGAATGATCAATGCCATCTTGGTAAGGCTCTTCCATAGGTAGAAGGGAAGATTGATCTTCTTGTTATCTTCAAAATGTAGGAGCAAACGAATGTGGTATAATAAATTCAACCCATACCCACCCTCTCATGTTATATACTTTTGAATGGGGTACAAAAATCCCTCCAGTTTATCTTGTATCCACGTCCTTGGAACACCCCTGGCCCAATTGGGGTTTTGCTTGGATGGATGTAAGAATCGAGACCAGATGCCTCTCTACAATTGGTTATGTTTAAACCATCACTCTCCTTCTTGGGTTAATATGGTAGCATGAGCGATCAAGTGCTCAAATAATTTGATGACGAAACTCCCTACTCGAGTCGTGTTTACATCGAAGCCTTCTACAAATGCTCTTGTCACCTCATCATTATGCCCTTGGAACATTGTGAAAAATGGAAACCATCCCTCCTCCTGAAAGATCTATATCATTATGGGTAGGATTCAAAAATTTCAATGCTTACAAAATCTTGTCAAACAAGGCCTTTCTTTCTCATATTCGTTACTCGCAGTGTGGAGTGTCTACTTAAGCCTTTCACCTGTAGTAATTCATGTTAAAGAAATGTAATTGTGGAAGATATTCTAAATGTATTTGTCTATTGTACTATTGTATTCCTCCTTAAAGAGATGTCATTGATGTAATTGATAATGTAAGAGTCATTAAGAGAGTCAATGTAAACCCTAACTGATTAGGTCGGCTTGGAAATATCCAAAAAGAATATTTTATTGTAAAGAGTATAGGTCGACCCAGTTAGGTGAGTTAAAGCCGACCTAATTAGTAAAATCTCAAGTCAAATGTAAAGTATAAATAGGAGAATGATTTGCTCATTTGTATCACTCATCTCACTCACTCAAGTTCGCATAGGAGAGAGAGGAGCTCACATAAGAGAAGGAGAGAAGCTGATTTTGTCTTGGGGTTTATCTTGTACTTTGTGAATTCTATATTGAGGAAGTTTTGTCGAAATTTTATCCCTTGTGGTTTCCCAGAGAGAAATCTCGTGTTCTTTGTGATTGTTGTACTTGATTTTCTTTCAGTGATTATATTGTTTAATGTTGTTATGCTAAACAAGTAAGAAAAAAAAACATGGTATCAGAGCAGGCCTGAAAGAAAACATTGTGCAGCCTCCGCAACTGCAGAAACTAGGGATTCTTATTCCAAGATATCTCTCCACAAATCAACTGAAAAAGAGGGTGCATATAACTCGCCTCACTAGGCTACATCTTTCTGTCGAAGCATAATTCAATTCTACGAATTTTCTTTTTGGGTCCCCTAGCACTACAACTCGAAGAAATTAGGGCATCAAGTTTTTGAATCATCTGCTGACATAATAGGGAGGAGTACTTTTCTCAACTCGGAGGCGCATCTATTCATCTAATCAGTTTTCCAAAATACCGAAGTTGGAAAATTAGGGTTTCCCTGACAAACCCTAGGTCAAGGTAGAAGCAGTTTCCAGAAGGAAAACTTTGCTGGTAAGTCCTACATCTATTATATTTCCATTTGAGGTTCTCATTATATCAAAATTACAAACAATACCAAGCTTGATGAGAAGCTTGAAGGAGATGAGAACTTCAAGGCATGGAAATATAGAGTCATGCTCATTCTTGAAGAACATGCCTATAAAGTTTTATAAAGGAGAGACTTACAGAACTAGAAGGAGATGAGGCCAAAGAAATACACACGAAGAATATGATCAAAGATAAGAGGAGCATAGTGGATTCTATTAAAGATCACTTTATTCCTCAAGTATCCTCAAAGAAGAATCCGAAATAAATGTTTGATGCTTTGACCAACCTGTTTGAAGGACAGAATATTAACAGGAAGACGAACTTGAGAAATCAACTCAAGGGTGTGGAGATCCAGAAGTCTGAGACTATGCACTCATACTTCTCCAAAGTGTCCCAAACCAAAGAACAATTAGAATCTATTGGAAATGTGGTGGAATATGTTGAAGTTGTAATGACCACTCTGAATGGTCTTCTTAGAGATTGGGAACCCTTTGTTCGTGGCATATGTGCTAGAAAGAAATTAATCCAGTTTAAAAAAAATTGGGAAGAGTGTGTCCAGGTGGAAGAAAGAATAGTGGTAAGAGAGGAGAAATTGAATGACAATGAAGATCAGCCTTTGGCAACTCATTCCAAAGGTGGAAGGAAAAGAAAGAATGATGTACGTGACCACTCTCCCAGAAGATATCATAAATCTAAAAGGGGCAAGAGATTCAAGAAATACCTATCCTCAATTGAATGTTACTCTTGTCACAAGACATGACATATTGCAAGAAATTGTCCATCTAAATTTGGACAAACTAAGAAGCAAAAGAAAATATTTCATGCTCATGCAGCCGAAGATAGTTAGTATGATGACGAAGACAAAACCAAAGAAGAATATGCACTAATCTCATCCCTCACTATTTCAGTTTCTCATGGTAGTGATACTTGGTTAGTGGACAATGGAGCCTCAAAACACATGACGGGATATAAGGAGTCTCTTTCACATCTCATGCGGAAATACTCCCCACACAATGTAAAGCTTGGAGATGATTATCAATACCCTATCAAAGGGATGGGAGAAGCCTCTTAGAATTGTATTTGTAGATGACAAAGTTCTTATGTGGCCAAAGGGGAAGACTATTGATGATGCAATTGTTATTGGAGTAGAAGAAGGAGGACTTTATAAACTTAAGGGTCATGTAGATTCAACACTGATGACTAGTACCATGATCCCATGTGAATTATGGCATAGAAGACTAGCTCATGTACACTACAAATACTTACCAATAATAAGCAAGGTAGTGACTGGACTACCAAAAATCCGAGTTGATCATGAAGGAGTGTGCAAAGGATGTGCACAAGGAAAAAGTATGAAGAAACCATTTCCAAGCAGTGACAACAAAGCTAAAGACATATTGGACATTATTCATTCCGATATTTTTGGACCTATGTCTACCACTTCATTAAGCGGGTATGTTTACTATGCTTCTTTTATTGATGGTTACTCCTGCAAAACATGGATTTATTTTCTAAAGAGTAAAGATGAAGTTTTTGGAAAGTTTAAAGAGTTCAAGGCTCTTGTGGAAAACCTCTCTGAAAAGAGGATCAAGATTCTAAGGACCGATAATGGAGGGGAATACACTTCAGGTAATTTCAAATATTTTTGTAAACAAGCAGGGATTAAGAGGGAGCTTACCATTCCCTATAATCCGCAACAAAATGGTGTAGCTAAAAGGAAGAACATAACTATCATGGAAGCAATGAAGGCCATGATCCATGATCAATACCTACCCATGCACTTATGGGATGAAGCAGCTAGAACTGCAGTCTATGTTCAGAATAGGATCTCTCATAGTGCTCTTGGAAACAATACCCCAGAAGAGATGTTTACCGGTACAAATCCTGAAGTCGGCCATCTAAAGATATTTGGCTGTCTAGTATTTATTCACATTCCAAAAGAGAAAATATCGAAGTTGGAGCCTTCAGGAAAGAAGGGAATATTTGTGGGTTACAGTGAGCAATCAAAGGCTTACCGTATCTACATACCAGGATATCGTCATATTGAGCTTAGTAGGGATGTTACATTTGATGAAGACACAATCTTCAACAAGTCTAAGAAGACTCATGGGGCTGAAGAGGAACATGAAGATCCAAGAGTTACACAAACCAATGATGTACTAAATAGAAATATTGAAGATGAACCTATTCTAGAGGATCATGACATGACAGAACCTCAGAGACCTGAGGAGACACCTCATGAATAGAATCCACGAAAGAGAAGACCGGCTTGGGTACGAGAAATAATACAAGATGCAGGAAGATATGGTTCCCTAGAAGGAAGCAAGAGACCAAGTCCATATTCCAGTTATGTAGCCTTGATGTGTAACCTTATTGAAGAAGAACCTACATGTTTTGAATATGCAGTAAAGAAGAAGGATTGGTTGGATGCCATGAATGAAGAATTCCAATCCATCATCAAGAACGATGTTTGGTATGTGGTACCAAGACCGAAGGATAAGTCAGTTGTTTCGTCGAAAGGGATATTCAAAACAAAACACTCAGCAGACGAAAGCATTGAAAAATATAAGGCAAGGTTTGTAGCCCGAGCATTCTCTCAGAAGGAAGGAATTGATTATGAGGATACCTTTTCTCCCATGGCTAGATATACCTCAATTAGAACCATCCTTTCCTTGGCAACTAAGATGAAATGGAAGTTACATCAGATGGATGCAACGATAGCTTTCCTGAATGGAAAGATAGATGAATAAGTATACATCGAACAACCATAAGGTTTTGAAATAGAAGATAGAAAAATACATGTATGTAAATTGAAGAAAGCATTATATGGGTTGAAGAAAGCACCCAGAGCATTGTATGGAAGAATTGATGGTTTCCTGATGAACTTGGGATTTACCAAGAGTAAAGAAGATTCTAATCTTTATTATAAGATCATAGAAGATGAACCTATGATACTACTATTGTATGTGGATGATTTGTTCCTGAAAGGAGAAGACAAGCGCATCACTGAAGCTGCAGAATTTGAGATGAAAGACCTTGGGATGATGCATTGTTTTCTAGGTCTTGAAGTATGGCAGTTCCCAGATGAGATTTTCCCGAGTTAAGGAAAATATACTATTGAGATCCTAAAGAGATTTGGGATGTTGGATTGTAAGGCCATGACTACTCCGATGGTGACAAAATTGAAACTCTTGAATGATGCTTCATCAGAGACAATAGATGTCACATTGTATAGACAGATTATTGGGTCATTAATGTACTTGAACAATACTAGACCAGATATATGTTTTGTTGTGAACACCTTAATCCAGTATATGGTGGAGCCCAGAAATGTTCATTTGATTGCAGCAAAACATGTGATGAGGTACCTAAAAGGTACAATAGACTATGGACTCAGATATGCTTCTAATAGTGAGTTCAGACTGTACGGATACATAGACTCAGATTGGGTTGAAAGTGCCGAAGATATAAAAATCACTTCATGATGTTGCTTTAGTTTGGGATCAGGTATGATCTCATGGATCAATAGGAAGCAACCATGTGTTTCTCTCGGTACAACATAATTTGAATACGTAGTAGCATGTTCATATTGTAGCGAAGCAGTGTGGCTTCACAAGATGTTGGTTGGATTGTTCGATGCAGAGATAGATATGACTGATATTCTCTGTGGCAAACAAATTTGTATCAAGATGACAAAGAATATAGTGTTTCATGATAGATTGAAGCATATCGAGATAAAGTTTCACTATATCTAGGATATGGTGCAGAAGGAGCTATGAAGCTCAAGTATGTTCCTACAGAGGAACAAGTTGTTGATGTGTTGACTAAGCCTCTGTCTTGCATAAAGTTTGAATACTTTTGAGACAAGCTTGTTGTGGTCCGAAAGGACCTCCCTCGAAAGAGAGAGTAGATGCCAGTCCTTGGTGACTGAAGATCAGTACTTGCCGACCGATAGAGATGCCAGTCCTTATAGGCTGGAGATCAGTACTTGCCAACTGATAGAGATGCTAGTCCTTGTAGTTTGAAGATCATTACTTTTCGACTAACAGAGATGCCAGTACTTGTAGGCTGAAGCTCAATACTTGCGGATTGATAGAGATTCTAGTCCTTGCCAACTGAATATCATTACTTGTTGACTAATGGTTATTGTTCTGGTACTTGTTTACGGATGGTTATTGTTGTTCTAGTACTTGTTTACTGACAATTGTTGTTTGATGTTGTTCCAGTATTTATTTACTGATGACTGTTGTTCCATTACTTTCTGAATGATGATTGATGTTGTTCTAGTAATCATACACTCACGATGATGCTGATGGTGATATTCCAGTAGAAGACAATGATGATGCTGATGGCGATATTCCATCAGAAGACAATGATGATGTTGATGGTTATATTCCAACAGAAGATGATGATGATGTTGATGATGATGTTCCAACATATGATGTGATACCCCAGACATATTATGATTCAAAAACTTCCTACGACATATAGAGATTCACAAGTCAGTTGGACAACTATTAATGCTGTTGATGTTACTCGCATAATACATTCCTAGTTAAGAGGGAGTGTTAAAGAAATGTAACTGCAGAAGATATTCTAAATGTATTTGTTTATTTTACTATTGGATTCCCCATTCGAGAGATTTCATTGATGTAATTGATAATGTAATAGTCATTGAAAGAGTCAATGTAAACCCTAACTAATTAGGTCGGTCTGGAAAGATCTAGAAATAATATTTTATTGTAAAGAGTATAGGTCGGCCCAGTTAGGTGAGTTAGAGCCGACCTAATTAGTAAAGGTCAAGTCAAATGTAAAGTATAAATAGGATATTGAGTTGCTCATTTGTAGCACTCATCTCACTCACTCAAGTTCGCATAGGAGAGAGAGGAGCTCACATAAGAGAAGGAGAGAAGATGATTTTGTCTTGGGGTTTATCTTGTACTTTGTGGATTATATATTGAGCAAGTTTTGCCGAGGTTTTCTCCCTTGTGGTTTCCCCGAGAGAAATCTTGTGTTCTTTGTGATTGGTGTGCTTTTTTTTCTTTCAGTGATTATATTGTTTAATGTTGTTATGCTAAACAAGTACGAAAAACTAACAATTCAACATTGTCAGTGGGTGAATTTGAATGCAACATTACAAGATGGTGAAATGAGGGATGATATGAGGTGGAGATCACACATCGGGAAACCATGCATGGGAATAATAATAGATCGTGTGAGATTCATATCAAAAGGTGTCCAATTTTAACTCCCATTAAGCATAATTATATGTGAATTCAATGGAAGTGACAAGATAATGATGATAGGAAAAATCACATATATCGTTGTTGGGATATGAAACCATCGTGCCATAAGATGATATGGTGAGTTTGTAATTGAATGTTGAGCAAGGGTATAAGTCATTTCGGATAATAAGTGTATAAAATAAGAACTAGGAAGGCGAAAGGATAGGGATTAGGTAGTTGAAAACTTGATTAAGTTGTCCCATATAACTCCATACTTTTGATAAACAAAATAGATTAAAAACTCATTTTACCTCAATTAAATTTACTTGGTCCTTAATCTTGGATGGGAATATATACAAGAAGTTTGTTGAAGTATGGTCATTATTATCTTGAGAAGATATAGAGATGCTTAGAACTTGAATGATGACCTTTTCCTGGAAGAAACGTTGACTATTGTTGATGAATCGAAACTCAAAAAAACTTCTTGTTGGTGCTAAATTTGGAATCAAATACCTAGATTGCTGGAGTAGTCATGGAGGATTCAATGTGAATGTTGTTGAAGATAGGAATTGCGGGGTAGTTTTTAGGGGCGAAATTTTGCCAATTGGCTATTTTTGGGGCATTTTTTCAAAAAATAAATTCTCTATTTGATCATTTTTACTCTCTAATATCACCTATATTTGCATGAAATATGTTTTTTTATTGTAATATTTACCAAATTTTACGAATTTTAGTAGTAAATTGTATGTTTCATATTTAACATTTTCCTACCTATCTATATACATCATTTTTTCAACCCAAAATAATTGCCTGAAATACTATACTTAGGTATACTATTAGAATCCTTAAAAAATACCCTGGATAGGAGTCTCAAAAAGATGGATTTCAAACCTTGAATATTGAACATACCATTTAGAAACATACTTCCAATCGTGACATGAGCCTCAAATTGACTATTACAGGATTTTTGGTAACCATTAAAAGATCTAGTCACCCTTGGAAATGATGAAGAATGATGGATGTTGAAGTTGTTTGCCAAGATTCTTAGTCTATCCAAATACATAAATACTTGAATTATGGACTACTACAAACTCATTTTGTTTATAAGAGGAAATTCCTATGGTTGGATTTTGATTGCAGGAGTAGAGCTACGATGGAAT
Organism: Larix kaempferi; assembly: GCA_027924585.1. Classification (NCBI taxonomy): domain Eukaryota; kingdom Viridiplantae; phylum Streptophyta; class Pinopsida; order Pinales; family Pinaceae; genus Larix; species Larix kaempferi. The sequence continues at coordinate 7,498,220 of BSBM01000136.1, forward strand.
TCTTGTTGAAATCTCCTTGATGCCAAACTTTTATTACTGAAATTGGAACTAGACTTTTACAACTGTAAATGGATATGGAAGATGAAAATTGAAATTGGAAATTACATACTAATACATAACTAAAATTTTTATTTCCGAGCTTCCTTATAGCTGGAGTCTTTGGGGATGATGTACCATCCCTCCAATCTGACCCCTATTATTATTATTTTTGTAAATGTAATTGTAATTATGTATATGACATTGGTGAGGAGCTCAAGACCAAGGCCCCACCAGTGGACTTTGAAAGTATTGTTATTTTTTTCCCTAGGTCGTAAAAGTTATTTCATACTTAGGATACTTAAGGTTGTGTCGCAACTAGATCCTTTAAAGGAAGAGAGAAGTCGTCGTGACCACAAGGACGATGCTAGACCTACCATAGAGAAGGAATCTCACATTATATATATATATATATATATATATATATATATATATATACATCACCTAACTCTATCTTTAATCAAAAGGGCTACTAAGAATAATACATATAATGTATTTAGTTATATATATATATATATATATGAAAGATAAAGTTAAAAAGAGTTTAGTGTTGTGCTGTCATATCCACTTAGTGAGGATGGTAGGAAAAATATTATTAAGGTGAGTTGCAGAAATATTTACACATAATATGTGATACCCTCAAATACTATAACAAATTTACTTACAAGAGGTATTAAAGGTGTTTTGAAATAAAGAAAAGGATACCCTATTTTATTAAGTATATGTATGTTTTAGTATTTTATATGTTAAAGTAATAACATATATATGTTTGGTCTTAACCTATTTAATATATTTATGCATAAATATATGCAACCTAAACTACATATATGTTTTAACATAAATCGATAAGCTAAAGAAAAACTATTGCAATTTTAAATAGTGACACATAGTGTTATATTTGTAACATACCCCTTTGCTGAAACATTTTATGTTTGAAGAAAACATTATCTTAACTTTTATTGTAAAGTTTTATATTTGGACAAGTGGCCAAGGATGACTGTAATTGCACAATATTATTATTTAATAAAATAAAATAGGAGACACTCACCCAAAGAGACTGTTGAAAGAGTGTTTACTGGCCCACTAGGTGGAATGGAATCTGGGGTAGAAGGCCATGGACAAGTGGCAGCATCATGAACTCAGTAACTAGCTATTGTTATGGGACAACTCCCTTGAATTGTGGTCATGGTTCCCTGAAAGATGGGACTGGAGCTTGAGGCTCATTTATTTTGGAAACTGACCACTAAAGACCTAGGCATCTTTATAAAGCCATCGAATTGAGCAGAGGCTCACATTTTTTCTGACGAGAAAATTTACCTTGTGGTTCTGCTATATGTACACAAGAGATTCGATGAGGGGAAGCTATGTTTTGAGTTGCTTTGTAAGTCTATTCCACTTCTGCTAGATGCATATTTATTTCCTGCTTAGGGCAGAGGTTTTGAGGTGTATTGCAAGTCTCTATTGATTACTGAGAATACAACCTGAGTGCCTTACTTCTACACAGAGTCTTCTACCTAGTGGTTCAGTAAACAGGCTCTGGGGTCCAAAGGAGCAATAGATATTGGCTGCTTCTTCTGGAGAAGGTTGGGAGGAACAAGCCTCTTTGGGTGTTTGTCCACCCTATCTATAGTTGCAGGTTCTACTTTTCGTTTCAGTTCCTAAGTAGTTATAATTTATTTATGTAATTGTTGATTTAGGATTTATTTGTCAAATGTTAATAGTGATCACTCTGCAAAAGTAAATATTTGATTTCCTGAACTGTTTATGATTCTGTAAATTGTTGAGAAAATTATATGAAATGATAGAATAGATTTCTTCCTTGTATTTTTCCGTGTACTATTTGTGTACCGTACTCCAGTACAAGGAAGGGAAAATTAAAATAGATAAATGATATGCAATGAGTAGAATGAATGAATAGACTAATTCTGTTATGTCTTTCCTAAAATTTCCCTTATCGGTTATATTCTACAATTTCAAATATCTTATGTTTAGTCATAGAAAAACATAGCAACATCCATATTATTCAAAAATGACAATATCTTGGGTTTAACTTTTGCATGTTTCTAAACCTTTGCAAAAGACAGATAATATTTATAGTCTTTTACTATTTTTATATATCCATTCGAACCTCCTAATAGGACTTTTAATCATTCTGCACTATATTTATTTATTATCAAAATGATTACCAACATTCGTGATTGAAGACAACTATCAAGTAAGCAGAACTATTAACACTTATATTATCATTGAGACTATAGATCTTTAAGACAAACAACTCTGCTTGTAGATGAATGCCCCATTAGACCGAACCCTAGCTCTTATACCATAACATTCAATAAACATTCAACACTTAACGAATCAAATAGAATGAACAAGACAGAGTTCAACTATACAAGGAATTTTTCCTTATACCTACAGGTTACATTCGAAACCCTAAGAGAATCCAAAATAACCTTAGTATCGAGATGAGTTCATAATCAACCTTATGGCCAAACCCTTAATATTTTAAACATCAAACTCATTATGACAAGGTTCCAAACCAAATTCACTGTTCATGCTCAACATTAAAGTATTACAGTCACATTTTTTTTTTACCCTGTACACATCAAAACAAAGGACACTCTCAACAACAAAATAGTCCAATGTTTTAGGTTGAAACATCATTCAACTAAACAATAGATATATAAGACTGAGTCTCCACGCTCAGTTCAACCTCTTAAATCCTTCGAAATTATTCTTCAACGAAGACAAGTTCAGAGTTTGAAATTACAAATTGAGGCATTTAGCCTTTGGCTCTTGGCCATCAACAAAACACAATATTTCATAAAACAAGCATTGAATTAAGATAACACAGGCACAACGCACCTAAACTGTATTGAGTACAAATACCAGGACCCTTTCCATGTATCAAATAGCCGAAGGTTGAACACTTTTAACAGTTACCATTTCTACTATCCATTACTGAAATGAACCATAACTGACCTTTACACAGTAATCAAGCAACATTGAAATTTACAGTAACAACACGAGGTCAAAACCCCAACAACACTCCTACAAGCAACATTGAGTTTGAATACCACAACATTTAATATCTTTTATTTCCAATCAATCGACCAAGGGTTAAAGCCTTCTAACAATTGTTACATTTCAATGAATAAATACACAATGGAATGCTGTAAAGATAACACCGAAGTAGGTCGAGGATCCCATCCTCCCTACACTGGTCTGTTGGGCTCACAAACATTACAACAACGGAAAAATCCTCATCCAGATATCAAACCCCAATTACGGCTAACACCAAACAATGACCAACAGTTGCCAAGACTAACCGACAGAAAAACCATCGAGGCTTACCGGTTATTAAGCAACATCTCCACGTAGACTCACACAAAGCAACCTGCAGACGAGAAGTACCTGCCATCAATACATTTGATGGTTAAAAGATGCATTATGGAGTTTTGAAAACAATTTACAAGTAACAGTAAACACTTATAGATTCGAGACCTTACCTTTAGAACTTTGCTTCTGAAACAGAGATGCACACATCAGACAAGAACCAAAGCCAACACCTTACTAGCAAGCTCAGCGAAGAAAAGATACAGTTCTGAGAACTATCACTTTTACAAAGAAACTTGCCTATGGTCCGAATACTCATAAGACTATCGTAAACCCTGGAACTACTCAAACTACCATCAACTGCAGCAAGTCATCACTCTTAAAGGGTTCGGCACTGAGAGTCAAGTTACACAGCCACAGGTCATGACATCGAAACCTGGGAGGTGCCCTCACACCCCATTAAAAAACCCTAAAACCTCGCAGTCCTGTCGGCCTCTCCAACATTCCACCCACTGCAAAGTAATTTCCGAAATGATGCCATTGTCGAGGTAAGTCCAAATGAAGTTAGGGTTAACATCACGATTGAGGAAACCACGTGATGACCTGCCACGGTGGATGCAATTAAGCATTCCACCACCCAAGCCTTTATTACACTTTAATTTTCCATCTCCACCGTATACATTACCTGTCATCGCATGATAGTAAAGTTATGGTTCAATTGCGTAAAGGTTGCAAACATACCATAGTATGGTTAGTCCAAAGGTCAAACCATCAATAATACCCAAGTGTTACATACGACCTTCCATTTCAACATAACTTAGGTGAAGGACCGATCATCCCTTCTAACGATACTTATAACCATCATACATTATGGTTTCCTTATGTCGAAGTCAAACTTTAATGCTAACCCTTGTTTATATATTACGTAGATTACCTTTAATCAAACCCTATGCTTTGTGCAAATACTATAAAGATCATCTCTACTCTATTGTGTAAGTTATTATTACTAGATGTTATCATTATAGCATTAGAATATCCATGATATATTAATAAAGGAGAGCGCATAAAGAACAAAGTTTATAACTATAGACTTTTAACAAAGTCACCATAGGTTATGCATGTAATTACATAGGATCTAAAATGAGTATAGAATTACAATAAAAACAATTGAGTAGTAGACTTTTTATTGCACATTGTAATTTCTTAGAGTAGGAATGGATATCCTAACTATGATAATCAAAAGTTATAATACTTACAGTCTAGACAAATGTAATAATAATAATACTAACATTTTGAGTTTTCAAACTTTAGTAAAAAGTACATAAATAAATGAGTAACTGCAAGATCAAACTAGAATGGATCTCACCCTGACTTGTTTGCAAGTTATCCTATTTTCTCTTTTAAAAAAAACCTGAAAAGCTAACTAACGTTAAATGGGATCTCCGAATTACTTTCGAAACACTTTTTCTCTTACCTATGATCTGCGACAAGAACGTTCAAATGCTTTAGCTAATAGCTAAGTAAACCTCAGGGTGCCCATAGGACCCCTTCATCATCAAAAAGAAGAACAACCAGTTAGCGCTTATAAACCATAGTAAAGTAAATGTATGGAGCATCGATATCAATTTATAAGTAATCTAGGATGCACAAACTGAAGCAAGAAACACCAATAGCATCTTAATGTAGACATAATTACATTTCACACACTTCGTAAAACAATACATATGTATGATCGTCACAACATTTTATTTCAACATGTCGACAAACAAGCATTTAATATATTTTCGCATAGCAAGTAGTATTTAATGCTACGTTGAAATTTTTTTAAATTTTGTGAATTTTCGGGATGTTACAATATTGGAACGCAACGTGTATATAGTATAAATACATATATTTTAAAATTGGAATAATATAGGTATGTATATATGTGTGTGTGTGTTAATATGAATTTTGTATTGAGAGACTATTCTAGGAAATTTTAAACAAAGACACTATATATTATATATATAGTGTCATGCTTTCTAAGAAAAGGAATTGATCAATAGAAAGGGAAGTAGATTACAAAAATATATATATATATATATATATATATATATTATTCCATTAAATAAGAGAGAGAGCACGATTATAGTTCGAGGTTCAGTTAAAAGGCCACTCGCTTAACAGTAGAGATATCTTTGGATACTTGTCTCCACGTTGGAAGCAACGACGACAGATGGAACTGTCATCTGTCAACTGTTTGAAGAACGTGGACAATCTCTTGAGAGATCGTTGGGTTGTTTGTCCCCTTGATCCTGGTGAAAGTTTTGGCTGATTTCCACGATCGTGTTGGAAGGAGTGGAGCCATAGTATCTGCAGTCCTCATTACTACTTTTGATCATCTCTTAATACTTGGCACTTGTGCCATGATAACTACGATCTCCAGGTGACAGATGGGAATCTAACCTAAGGGTTTTTCAGTGGAAAGAAAGGCCGTTGCGCCCAGATTTAGTTTTCGGAGGAGATTGTCCCCATAACTGTTACGGAGCGCAACAAGAGTTGCCATGGGGCTTCATGTCTTAAAAACTATATATGTTATACACTTTAGAAGGAAAGGGGGGAGCTAGGCGATAGAAGAATGATAATCTCTGCGATAGGGTGATAGCCATCTCGGCGATAGAATAATGATCATCTCTGCGATAGGGTAATAGCCATCTCGACGATAGAACACTGATCATCTCTACGATAGGGAGGAAAAAGAAAGATAACTCTACGCTGAGTAAGGGGATGTTGCTCTCTGCGAATAGCTGAGAAGACAACAACTCTTCTTGGTAGGAACCTCTACGACAGAGTTAAGATTCAGATCGGATCCGAGGAAAAGCGTTGTGGAGTGGGACAACATTTCTGAAGAAGCGAGGCCCTGTGATCAACAAGAGAAAATTCGTCAGTAACCCCTTTGATAAGGGTTGGTCCTTGTAATAACTACAGGAAGACACAAGTACACAATAAATAGGTAAGAATTCTCTATACTTATAGTTTCTACGTTATTAATTTCTGGATGGGTTAAATCTCTGCAATATGTATAGGTGCGCTGTTGTGCATATTTTTGCTTCAAGAATACGTTTAAATTCTATAGATGGAGGACAGAAAGGTCCAATAGCGGCATTGAATCCCTGTAGAATTAGGGTAACGCCAAACTGGGATCTTGTATCTCATCCTTTCTAATTTTCGGAATATTAATCATTTGACATTGTGGCATAGGGTGAATCTCTATAGATTGATCATCAAAATATCTGATAACTGCATTTCTGTAGAATTAGGGTAACGCCAAACTAAGATCTCGTATCTCATTCTTTATTTATTTTTGATTCCGCGCATACAGTATGATCCGTAGATAAATCAGTATGAACCGTTTCAGACACTCTGTCCATATCTGCGAGTTTATTATTTGATTCTAGTGTGTGATCCGTCACTACAAGAAAAAGGGCAGTTTAGCCTCACATTAGCACCACTATTTGTAAAGAATTTGGGAAATCCTCAATTTTCAAATAGTGGTGCAAAAGTGGTGATAATGTGGGGATACGCAAGTGGTGCTAAGATTTATGGTGCAAAAGTGGTGTTTGTAAAAAAGTTGATTTTGGTGTTAAATGAATATGTGGCATTCCATGGTGTATGGTGCAAACCACCAAAATCAATCCTGGGTGGATTGATATTTTATGGTGCAAACCACCAAAACCAATCCTAGGTGGATTGATATTTTATGGTGCAAAACACCAAAATTATTATTATTATTGTTATTATTATTGTTATATATTTTAACAAACTTGTATATGGTGCAAAGCACCATAAAATAGCAAGTGGTGCAAAGCACCATAAAACAATAAATGGTGCGAAAAAAAAATGAATCACATTCATTATATAAATAATTTTAAAATATAAATCATATATATATATTCACTTATATATAATTTAAAAATATAAATCATATATAGATATATATATATTCACTTATTAACAAGGCTAAAATATGTGTAACATTTTTTAAAGTTTATTTGGTTTTAATCCATCATTAAAACAAGAGTCACATTTATAGTAACAAGAAAACATTGTGGCAAATTAGACAAAAAAATTCAAATACTAGAAAAAAAGACTTTTGTTTATTATATAGCAAGAGTTTTGTTTCCAAAAGGAATTGTACCCTCTTGTTCATTAAAATAAAAACTTAGTAATTAATATTTATATTTTAAAAATCTCAAATTAAATATGATTCTAAAAACATACTTGTCTTATCTAGACTATAAGAAGTTAATATGTCTAAAAAAAATAAAAAATAAAAATCTCTACACATCATAAGTGATCAAAAGATCGGAACCTTCATAAATTTGAAAAATATCAAATGTATATCTTTGTGAAAAAGGATCCCAATAATCCTATGTATAGGAAAATTCCAATAAGAAGGCTCATAGTAGTTCTCGTAAATGTCACAAATATATAGCTGTACACAAAATTTGTAGTATCCACTGGGACTCAGAATTGATCAACCTACTCTGTCACCCATAACTGGAAACTATCACTTATAAGTTTGAGATCCAAACCTATGTAGATTGTAAATTGCAAAAAAAACAGAGGAAAGATAGTAGCCACTGTGGCTGCTTATGCCAGATTCTTCTTCATCATACTGTGTTGGAACTTCATCGGTCTCTCCTATCTGAAATGAAGCCAAAATCTATCACCTATATATCGTAGTCCAAAACTGTTATGGACAAATCTTCAATAGGCCTTGCACAAAACTGTTACAGAGAAATGTTCAATAAGCCTTCTGAAAAACAAGTGTCAAATAAAATACTTATTAATTCCTCGTAACCATAATACAAGGATGGTGCAAAGAGTCCCAAGAGACACCACTCGTTTCAACCATGATGTCCACTTCCCTTTGGCTAACTGTAATCCTTTCGAGGGACCATGTGCAGTCCGGTTCCTTTCTCTAAATATGTGATTGAGAGGGATATTATTAAAAAGGGTACATATCCTACATACTTCTTCCAAGATTAAATCAAAATTGTGGCACTTGTGTTTCTTCTTTGCCTAATTAATGGAATTAAGTGAAAATCTCTTCCGTTGTTTTTTCTCCAGGCTTCATGTAATTACCCGTTTACAAAAGGCACCCGAGGGGCATTTTGACTTATCGATCTGCTCCTAGCTTTTCTTTCACTTGAACCCCTGACGATGTTGTATCTCAATATCAATTTGGAGCAGGGGCCTCACAGTTACCCACCTGTACATTGACCCACCGCCCTCACTTCATATATGTTGCATGCGGGTTTATAAAATCCGTGGAGCCTAGACTCACTACCATAAATAGAATCAAGTGCCTATCTATCTCCTTTATAGAAACTAAAGAAGCCAATAACATTATGCCTTCTTTTCTTCCCCCACGCTTTCTTTTATCTATCCACCATTACGCCTTCTGGAAAAATATGTGAGCTGTGTGTAATTCATCAATTGTCTTCAGTGCGCAACTCTTTAAAGCGAGAAAATATTGAGACGGAGAGGGAGCAAAATCACATTGGCTTCTAAACACCTCATGGATTTCTCCAGCTCTATAATTTGTTATCATTATCTCCAAGGTATTCATCACTCGCACAATGTTGTCTCGGGAAGCCTGCATTAAGGAAACTCCAGCTGAGACAATTGCTGATCCCTAGACCTGATCAATTCACCGAATGAGAAGATTGATTATGGTTCCCACCAGAATACATTGAGCCATGTCATTATATGCAAAGCACATTAATAAAAAAATAACAATTATTAAATAACTTGATATGGCCAAAATTTTGAGTACAAAGTTGGAACTATTGAGTTTCCATTACCAAACTTTGAGCTATATAATAGTTCATCATAGCAGTAATGAAGTAAAGAAGCAATTGAAGACCCTTGCTTTACAAATCTTGATTGTGATTGATTTACTTGTCTCTTCTCTTTGCCTTCCCTAAAGCGGATTAGACTCTTGGGAAGTTGGTGAGGTGGTCGGACTCCGGTGAGCTATAACAGCTTCAATCGTTTAAAACACCTAGCTTAAAAAGGGAATTATCGTGATTTAAGATGCCATACTTTTCCCAATGGATAGGGAAGCATTCACTTATGCCTTCATATATATACATTGATATCCTGGGCATAGAATCCCACTCAGTAGACCTGCCTTGACCCGCCCTCCTCTTAAAGCGTTAGGACCAAGTAACTTTATTTTTCAGAGCTATCATAGAGGCAATTGAACCTTAACCAGCACCAGATTGGATTGCTCCTACATACTTCTTCCACGATTAAACCAAAATTGTGGCACTTGTGCTTCTTCTTTGCCTAATTAATGGCATTGAGTGAAAATCTCTTTAGTTGTTTTTTCTTCAGGCTTCAAAATTATCCATCGTTATAGCTGGTAGTTGGTTTTTTATAAGATAGCAAGATGGCCTTCCTGGTTCCAGCCTCGAATCAATACGTTTTTCACCCGATACTTGTACCATCACCCAGTTTCCACCAACTGCAGTAAGCTTATTTATGGAATTGCTTGAAAGTAAAAGGTTCTAAAGAGCCATCCACCCTCGGAGAAGATCTAATTAATTTAGTTGGGCTAAAAAAAGAGTAATTTTAACTAAGCACCTATCAACATACAGCTGCTGAAACTTTTCCCACCACATCAAGCCCCCTATTCTCTTCAGCTTTACACATCCAATTGAGCGAAACTCCTCCAAATATACCTATGTTTACATACATGGCAGCTCTTCTAACTTAGGGCACCCGATAACATATAGCAACCGAAGCTCTGCCCACTGCACCAACCCCTGTATCCTTTTCACAGCTTGGCACAACCAGATGCGTGAAACTCCTCCAATGATACCGATGTTTCCATACTTGTCAACTCTTCTAATTTCTTCTAAGTTAGAGCAAACACCAAAATTTAGCACCCCAAGCTTTGCCCACCGCACCAACCCCGTATGCTCTTCACCTTCACACATCCAAATGCGTGAAACTCCTCCAAAGATACCAATGTTTCCATACTTGGAAGCTCTCTTCTAACTCAGAGCACCCATCAACATGTACCACCTGAAGCTTTTCCCACTGCACCAACCCCATATTCTCTTCAGCTTCACACATCCGGATACCAAGGTCTTGAGGAGCCTCTTGTCGGAATTTCGAGGGAATTTAGACTATATCTTGTTGATAAGATTGGAACATGACAGTCTCTATCTCCACTGTTCAATAGATTGAAAACAATTTAAGCTGATACACCAAACACTATTAATTATATGTACAAGGTTGACAAGCGTATTATGCAAGAAGAAAATAATCACAAAAGAATGGAAATGCTTGTATACCCATATGTGAAACCCTGCTGCTATCAGTTTTTTGTAGATAGGTAGTACAGGAAATCAGGAGTCTTTCCAGTTTTGAAAGATATGAGCACTGCATTTCAGTAAATCACCAAAAAAAATTGATTAAGACAACGATCATATCCAACTAACATCTTCATTGGCTTCTGCTAATACATCGAAAAACAATTAAGATCTACAGCTAAAAATGGCAATCTAAAGATCAAATGAAGTAGTGAAAAAAAGTTCGAGAGATAGGTATGTACCAATATAGTAGAATATTTGAAATTTTTAGCCTCAGATTTATTTGCAGGAGTGCTTTTTTTGTCGATGCATGTAGGCGTGTACAGGCTGTACATGTCTCTCTGCTTATATTGCTTAAGAAATTCCTTAACCTTTTCTGTACAGTTTTGGTTGCTCCAAGTGTCATTACTATCAAAATTGCAGTTGTATTTCATGATCCTATGAGTTTCATAGGACACAATTGCATGACTCCATGCATAATCTCCAAAACCTTCACAATCATAACCATCGTGCATCTCTGAGTTTCCCACCTGCACCAAAACGCTATGAATTATATTACGAAAATTGTGCATAATCTTAATAAATCCTAAGCATTAAGATGGAGAATGCTAATAGTTTATACCGTGAAACCTTTGAGGTTGAGATCCTATATTAGCTCTGCTAGCTCGGGGAGGGAAATTTCCCTAGTAACAAAATAGAAAATTATGAATACGAATCTTGACCAATTGATATGGACATAATTAAAATATAAAGAAATAAAATATTGTAATGTTTAAAATATGATCGAACTCTCCATCAATGTAAACATGTCTTCTATATTGGGGAAATATCTTGAACCAGTTCTGAAGGAGCCTGTTAGTATCCACCAGTTCTTTCTTTTTTATTTAACTTCAACATGTTTTAATAATACATTGCTATCCATTTCTTGAGCACGGCGCCCGTTTTATTTATCAATGTTAAAATGATTAGCATTTTAATTGGTTTTCCATTTAGAAAAAAGCTCTAATGAGTTATTGTTTTCAACTATTGAAATCTATAAGTGACTTAAATTATTTTAAGTGCACCTAAAGGTTAAGAGAATGTATTTTATATTTACATATAGTTAAAGTGAACATAAAAATTAAAATAATGTGTTTGCCGGTAAAAGAAATAAAATTATGTAAAAGCAAAAAACTTTAAAGTGCTTAAAAATAGAAGTATAAACTTCTGAAATAGTAATTTATCTTTATCTTTAATTGATTTAGTTTTGTAGAGCATGTTGCGTAAGCATTTATCAAATGTTGAAAATAGATTTTGTCACCTGTAAACAATGCATTTCTATTTTTACCTTCATATGGTTACAATGTCAGAAGTTACAGAAAATACTTCTAGATTTGAATTGGATAATGCTCTTGTTGATTGAATACCGATGTATTCTTGTTGAGTAGAAGAGTAGTGAACACTCGCACGAGATGACTAAATTTTGGATGGCAGAGAATGTTGTGAAGTAGTTGAAGAGCATAATGAAGTGGGGGCATTGTACATAAGCAAGTGGGGGTATTGTTTCTCGGCGCTCTGCGTTAGAAGTGATTTCGATATCCTCATCTTCAGTAGAACCTGGGAGGAGCTATTGAAGTGCATTCAACAACTGTTGAGCACCCTGTGTGACAGAGATAAAAATGCTTGTTTATTATTGTGAAGTGCAATAGTAATTTAAACTAAATTATTATGCTAAAGTGAGTAAAGGGTAGGGTTAGGCATATTGTAAGGTGACTGCAGGTTTGGAAGTGCTGGGCCTGTTGCGAATTGAAGAGATATTGCAGGTAGGTGGGTTATTGTTTTCTAGGTGGGTAGGGGGCTTTCAGGAAGCTCCTGCTTCATCTGGGCGTGCAAGTCAGTGAAGGTCTTGGTTATTACTGTTGCACAAAAAGAGTATATATTATGAATATGCTTATGATACTTATAAATTGCTTATGGAAACATTGGTATTTTTGGAGAATTTGTACGCATCTGGCTATGTGAAGCTGAAAAATGTATACAAGAATAGGTTCAATGGGAAAAGCTTCTAACCCTAAATGTTTAGGGTTGATCTCAATTAAAATCACTGCCAAGTATGGATACATTGGTATCTTTGGAGGATTTTTAGGCATATAGATGCGTGAAGCTGAAGAGGATACCGGGGTTGGTTCTTCCGAATCTCCTTGGGTGACAATTTATTTTCAGTCCATGCGAATTGTCCAAAAAGTGAGTTCATTCATATAGCTCCTCCAAAATCCTGGCTAGGGATTGACGGTCTTATCCATATTTTACGAGATTGGTTAGGTCTTTTTAGGGGTCTTTCTTTGTTAGTTTCATTCGGATTATGAATCTATATCATTTTTTTTATTTCAAAGGACCCAAGAGCTTTGAAAATTAAATCAATGAAAACAGTAAACCCGAAATGCTGTGAAAAGCACAAGAATTCAAATTCATAGATAGAAAACTGTAAAAAGTTTTTTTGGAAAAAAAAAGGAAAATGTTTGGTTTCACAAACCTGATTTCTAGTGCACTAGCTCAGAAAATTAACGGCAACAAAAATTTCATCAGCTTTCAATGCATGGCAACCCTTTTGAAACAGAGTATCCGCATCCTCCAAGGTTTTAGGCGAGAGCAAGGGCTCTTTCTCAACAGCCACAGCTTCCCCATTACCAGCAGCAATACCATTCATGAGCAAACCCTGAACCAGGGAAGATTGGGCAGCTATGTCACCATCGTCTTTGGCCTCATTAACTTCATTGGCCTCGGTTCCAGCTTCTGGGCAGTTAAGGGTTTCAGGTTCCATTGCATTAGTGAAATTATTTTCAATAGCGAGAGCAGATTCATGTTCTTTTTCGCCTTGAGCAGCAGCCGAACTCTGGTCTCCGTTGACCCTGAAGACATGGCTAAGTGATTGATTGCAGAGAACTCGAATTAGTTTGTGGGTAGCGAGGAAAATGGATCTTGGGAGCCGAAGGAGTGAAGGATTAAAAACCAGAGGAATAGAGGGAAAGCTTGGGCTCAGGATTTTTGTGGGAAAGTTGTGGAAGGAAGGGAAAAATTGTTGAATAAAAATAAAATATGCCAGTTGAGTATCACCCAAAGGGCGGGAAGTTGCAAAGTTTTGAAGAAATATCTTTTTTTTTAAGATCTGTTGAAAGTTATTTGTAAATATTATAATTTATTTAATATAATTTTGAATGATTCATTTAATATAATTTTGAATATATATGTTATGTTCAATGTAGTTAAGTTAAAGTGTAAAATATTTTATAAACTTAGTTAGGAGTGAGTTGGTGGTTTTTAACATAGCTTCATAACTTTTAGCGAGCACGGAATTGGCAAATTCTATGACAAAGGTTAAGAATTTGGTTTCCATCTGTGAACATTTCTAGGCACCAAGATCAATACCTAATTATGCAAAATTTCTATAACTAGCATACCCACTTGGAGGGAAAGGATTTTGTTGGAGGTCAAGTGTGGTGCTTCAATGCATTATTTAGGAATTATATGCCTAAAAAACTTACTAATGATATTATCCATGGGATTCATCCTTTAATTATCTCTAGAGTCCCCAGAATTATACCTATTATTAAAAACCACCTAATGCCATACATATAGCCACATAGAGGCCATGTGTGCTAGTTTGAAGTGCCATTCTTTGGATTATATGCTTAGAATAATCCTTTATGGATTAAGGCCCAAGTTTCCTACCCCAACCATGTCAAGGTACTTGTGATCAATACCTAGAGCTCAAAAAGTGCTAATAGAATCCATATCACCACTCAAATGCAAATGAATCCATCAAGAGGTCATGTGTGGTGTTTAAAGTTATTTTTCTTGGATGTAGATGAATAGAAATTTCCTTCAGGGAATAAGGCTTTGATTTCTTACACATGTCATGGTCCTTCAGTCCCATTATTAGTGTTTAAAATCCCCTAATTCCATGAATATCCCTTGACGCAACAATGGTTTCTTTAGACCTAAAGGAATGGTCTTCTTCCCTAGAAATCCATTCCCAGTGCACGAGGACACATACATATTTTTCAAAATCACCTAATGGCACAAGCATCTTCAATCAAAGGCTAATGATACGCTCAAGATGCCACGTGTTGTTGGTGGATGAAACCTTCTTATCCCTAGGTTGTTAGAAGATTCATTTAAGGCTTGAGTTGCATGCCTCCTCCATTATTGTGTCCAGGGCCCTAAGACCACAAGGCCTAGATACATAGCATCATGGGTACACATGCAAAGTCATGCATGGTTATTTGAGGGATTGTGCATGGATATAGATGTCTCAATGGTTTCTTTAGAACTAAAGGTATGGTCTTCATCTCTAAACTTCCATTCTAAATGCTCTAGGACACCTTCATAATTCTCAAACCACCTAATGGCACCAACATCATGAATCATAAGATAGTGATACCCTCAATAGGCCATGTGTGGTTAGTGGAGGAAACCTACTTAGTTATAGATTCCTAGAATATTCCTTTAGAGTCTAAGGTTTAGGTCTCCTCCACTAACCATGTCCAAGGCCCTAAGGCCACAAGATCCAAATACATAACACTATAGATACCACTCCAAATTCATGCATAGTGCTTTGAGGCAATGATCATGGCTTTGAATTCCTCAACAATTTCTTTAGGGGAAAAGGCAAGGTATTCTTCCCAGGAACATCATTCCTAAGGCCCTAAGACACCTACATACTACTCAAAACAACTTATTGTCACTAACATCCTAAATCATAGTCTGTAAATATACTCAAGCGACCATGTGTGGTTGGTGGAGACCACCTCCTTAGCTTTAGATGGCTATAAGATTCCTTTAGGGATTGAGGATCAAGTGTCCTCTATTGATCATGTACAAGGCCCCAAGGAAAAAAACCTAGATACATGGTGCCATGGATACCCCTACGAAGTTATGAATGATTCCTGGACACATTGTTCATGGCTCTATATTCCCTGAGAATTAATTTAGGGCCAAACATATAGTCTTCTTCCATAGAATATCATTCCCAAGGAATTGACACACGTAGATATTACTCAAAATCATCTAATTGTACTAAGATACTCAATCATAAGCCAATGCTACCTTCAGGAGGCTATGTGTGGTTGGTTGAGGTATCCTTCTTATCCTTGGATGGATAGAATATTCCTTTAGGTACCGAGGTTTAGGTATCCTCCCTTGACAATGTCTAATGCTACAAGTCCCAATGACTTGGATGCATAGTGTCGTGGATACACTTGGAAGCCATGTGTGGTTCTTTCTTGCATTATTAATGGATTTGTAAGCCTAAATGGTTTATTTAGGGTTACAGGTATGGTCCTCTAGAGCTTGAGATTCATGCCTCCTCCCATGACCATATCCGATCCCCCAAGTCCCCAAGACTTGGATACATAGTGCCATGGATACCCTTGCAAAGTCACGCATGGTGCTTTAAGGAATTGTTCATGGTTTTGGATGCCTCAATGGTTTCGTTAGTGCAAAAGGCATGGTATTTCCCCTATAATGTCATTCCCAAGGCATTGAGACACATACATATTTTTCAAACCCACCTATTGAAATTGTCATCCTTAATCATAGGGAAATGATACCATCAGGAGGCCTTATTTGGTTGTTGTAGACAACCTTCTTAGCCTTGGATGGATAAAATATTTCTTTAAGGCCCAAGGTTCAAGTTTCTTCCATTGACCATGTCCAAGACCTCAAGGCCCCAAGACCTAGATACAAAGCTCAATGGATACCCTTGCAAAGTCATTCATGGTGCTTTGAGGCACTGTTCATGGCTCTATATTCCGCAATGATTTATTTAGGGCCAAAGGCATGGTCTTTATCTCTAGAGCATCATTCCCGAGGTCCTAAGACACCTACATACTTCTCAAAACCACATAATGGCTTTAATATCCTCAATAACATGACAATGATACCCTCAAGAGGCCATGTGTGGTTGGTTGAGGCAATATTCTTAGCCTCGGATGGTTATAATATTCCTCTAGGGCTAGAGGTTCAAGTCTCCTACCTTAACCATGTCTAAGTCCCCAACGCTCCAAGACATAGATACATAGTGGCATGGATATCCATGCAAGGTCATGCATGATGATCTAGGCATTGTTCATCACTCTATATCCCCCAATCGTTTCTTTAGAGCCAAAGGCATGGTTTTTTCCCCTAAAAATTCATTCCCAAGGCCCCAAGACATGTGGATACTACTCAAAGCCACCTAATGGCAATGACATAATCGATCATATGGAAATGATACCCTCAAGAGGCCATGTGTTTTTAGTGGAGGCAATCTTATTAGCCGTATATGCATAGAAGAATCATTTAGAGCTAGAGATTGAGGTCTCCTCCACTAACCATGTTTAAGGCCCCAAGGAAAAAAGACCTAGACACGTAGTACCATAGATACCCCTCTGAAGTAATCAATGGTTCTTTTAGGTAGTGTTCATGGCTCTAGATGCCTCAATGATTTATTTAGGGCCAAAAACATGGTCTTCTTCCATGGAACATAAATCCCAAGGGCTTAAGACATGTACATACTAAACAACACCTAACGGTTAAGACTAGCTTGGAGACTTGTTGATCACATGACTTTAATAAAGATAGAAGACATGTCTCTTTTGGAAAGGTCTTAAATGATGATGTTGCTATATTTATAGAGAGAGGGTTGGATGACCACTTTCATTAACATTTGGAATATAACAACACAATAAATTCAAACAATAAGACCATATCATTACCATGTCTAATCCCTCAAGTCCCCAAGAATTGGATACATAGTGCCATGGATACCCTTGCAAAGTAACACATGTTGATTTAAAGCATTGTTTATGGTTTGGGATGCCTCAATGGTTATTTAGGGATAAATGCATGCTCTTTCTATTAAAATGTCATTCCCAAGGTAGAAAGACATATATATTTCTTAAACCCACCTAATTGAATCGACATCCTTAATCATAGACCAATGACACCCTCAAGAGGTCATGTGTGGTTGGTGAAGGAAACCATCTTAGCCTTGGATGGATAAAATATTTCTTTAGAGCCCAAGGTTCAGGTCTCTTCCACTGACCATGTCCAAGGCCTCAAGGCCCTAAGACCTAGATACAAATATTATTGGATACCCTTATAAATTCATGCATGTTGACACCTATAATTAGTCTTAAAATTCT
Source organism: Larix kaempferi (assembly GCA_027924585.1). Taxonomy (NCBI): domain Eukaryota; kingdom Viridiplantae; phylum Streptophyta; class Pinopsida; order Pinales; family Pinaceae; genus Larix; species Larix kaempferi. The sequence goes on from BSBM01000136.1 coordinate 7,516,122, forward strand.
CTGTGCCACAAAAACCCCACTCAAAGGCCAAAGATGTCGCGGAATAGTCTATTGTAGTTTTTCAACATGACATTCTTGGCTATGGATACCTAAAGGCCTCCTTTAGGTCCTAAGGACAAATTTTCATTCCGTAACCATGTTTAGGGCCTCAATACCCATACCTAAGGCTCAAAAACTTCTTAACAATGCCCATATTCCGACTATAAGGAAAATTATCCCCTCAAGAGGTTAGCTTTGGTGGTTGGAGACATCATTGTTATACCTTTAGGCCTAACAGTTTCATATATATCCCAATGCATGAGCTTCCTAAACCAACCATAGTTAATACCTCAACATCTAAACCTAGTGCTCAAAAACTCCTAATGGTGTCCATATCTCCACTTGGTTTCCAGGGATACCCTCAAGAGATCATGTGTGATGTTTCAACGTGATTTTATTGTCCCTACCTACCCATATCCCAACTTGGAGGAAAACGATACTCTCAGGAGATCGAGTGCAATGGTTCAAGGTGTTGTTCTTGAAGTAAGCTACCTAAAATATTGTTTTAGATACTAAGGATTAGGTTACTCTCTTATCCATGTCTATAGCCCCATGACCCATCCTTGGTGCTAAAAAGCTTCTAATGGTGCCATTTTACAACTTAGAGGCCAAATATCCTACATAGAGGCCATGTGTGGTAGGTTAATGGTTAATTCATCGGCCCTTGAGTTTCAAAGGCTATATTTTAGGACTAAGGTTAATGTTTCATCACTCTATCTTGGTTTAGGCCTTAATATTTACACATAGTTCTCAAAATATAATAACGGTTCCAATATGCTCTGTTGAGGGTGAAGGATCCCCTTGAGAGGCCATTGTCTTTGTTCAAGGCATTATTATTAGCATTGGAAGCACAAAATAGCCCTTTAGGGCCTAAGGCCTAGGTTTCCTCCATTCACCATGTTCAAGACCTTGTGAACAATACCCTATGCTCAAAAATTCAAAATTGTGTCCACATCACTATTTTGATGTCAAATATCCCCTTGAGAGGTCACGTGTTTTAGCTCAAGGAATCATTATTGGGACTATATTCCATTAATATTCATTTAGTGGATCAGGATCAGGCATTGTCTACCAACCATGTCCAACGCCCCAGGACACATACTTGGGCCAAGTATATGCTCAACAAGTTGATGTGTGGTTGATCAATGCATTGTTCTTTAACCTAAATGCATATAATATTACTTTACGGAATAAGGCCTAGATTTCCTTCCTTAATCATGTTCTAGGCATAGAGACTCGTACCTAGTATCCAAAATGTTCTAATGGAACTTGTATCCCAACTTGAAGGCAAGGATAACCTTGTGAAGTATTAGGTGGTGGTTTGAGGTATTGTTGATGGCCATGAGTACCTATAATATTTATTTGGAGTCATATCCCCACATTTCCTCCCCAAACCATGTCAAATTCCTTGAAATCCATACCTACTACTCAAAATATTCCAATGGCTCCCTTATCCCCACTCAAAAGAAAATGATAGCCATGAGAGTTGCTATGTTGTAGCTTGAGTTGTTGCTCTAAGCCTTGGATAATTAGCATCTTCCTTTATGGCCTAAGTTTTAGGCCCTTCTCCCCCAACCTTGCTCTCAGCTCTGAGACCCATACATAATGTTGAGCAACTTCTTAATGTCATCAACATCCCACTATTAGGTGAAGGGTATCTTTCAGAGGTCATTTCTGGTGGGTTGAGGTGTTGTTCTTGGCCCTCTATGCATAAAAGTTTCTTTGAGGGCGTAAATAAAATATTTTATGTGTAGACCATGTTCATAATACTGAGACCCATATCTAATATTCAAATCCTTCTAATGTAATTAATATCCCCACTAAGAGGTGAAAGAATCCCCCGATAGATCATGTGTGGTGATTCAAGCCAATGATATGGGCCTTGGGTTTATAAAATGTTCCTTTAGGGCCTACGGCCTAAGTTTCCTCCATTTACCATGTCGAAGTCATCGAGACCCATGTCTATTTCTCAGTTCCTCCTAATGGAATTGGTATCTCAACCCATACGTCAAGGATACCCTCAAATGGTTTTGGATAGTCATTTGAAGTGTCTTTCTTGACCGTATATTCCTAAACAGTTCCTTTAGGATCTAAAGTTCAAGTTTCCTCCCTTGTCCTTGTCTAGGGCCCCAAGACCCATACCCAGTCCTTAAAACCTTGCAAATTCCACCCATATCCCTATTCTAAGGCCAAGGATCCCCTTGAGAAGTCATGTCTTATGGTTGGAGGTGTCTACATCTATATTATCCTTGAATCCCTAAATGCATCATTTAGTGCCCAAGGCTTGGTTTCCTCCCTTAACCATATAAATGACTCCTAGTCCCATCTGTACTTATCAAAATTTCATAATAGTATTGATATCCACACACATAGGCTAAGAATACCCTCACAAATCCATGTATAGTGGTTTGAGGTGTTTTTATTGGCCATATATGTTTATAAGATTCTTACAAGACTTAAGGTAGAAGTTTCCTCCCTCAACTATGTCCAGGGTCCCAAGACCCTACATAATGCTCAATTCTTCCTAATGGAACTAATACCCATCAAACAATTTGATAATTAATTATTACTATTAATAATAAAAAAGTTATCATTCAAACCAAATTAAATTTCAACTTCAAAACACTTTTATCACCATCTTTATAATCTTAATAAATTAAAATTGATCATCTTTGATTATCTTTCAATAATAATTTTATAAAATACATATATTTATTTATTTGAAATGACAATAATATAAAAAGTAAAGTATTGAATCAATCACACACACACACATATATATAATTGTTATATATATGGTACAAATGTCAATATGAAAAACAATTATTTGCTTGAATAAAATAAAAATAAAAATCATTGAAGTGGGTTATTTAGAAAAATAATTAATTTTAAATTTGTTTTATGGTTGGTGCAAACCCTCATAATTAAAATTTATCTATAAGTGTCAATGTGGCAAAGGACATAAAACCACCTTATTGTACTTATCAAAGTATCCTACACCACTTCTCTAATTAACACATATGTTGTGGCTTGCCATTTCCAATAACATTAAGAAACACTATCACCACTTTAACACAATATAATGTAAGTGGTGCTAATATCTCGATATTAATACCATATAATAAAAGTGCGGCTAACTCGTGGTGATAAAAATGGACTTCAGCTAGTGATTACAAACCTAATAATGCTACTAATGTCCATTAACAAATTTAGTAAGCTCAACATAACAAATTTCAATTTAAATAATTTTTATTACTACTTTATAATGTTAATAATTAAAAAATGGTTATTTTTATTGTTTGCCAAGATTAAGCGTGCTAAGCATTTATTTTTTAAATAGTAATGAAAATAAATAATTGAATTGAATTGAAACAAATTTATTTGTTTAAATAGAGTAAAAATAAGAAATTGAATTTGTTGGGATTGTGGCGCAAAGTTATTCTTGATCATTGATTTGAATGAAAAAAAATAAAATAATTAAATTAAATTATTTACAAAATAATTATTTGTAAAATAGTTATTTGAATAATTATTTGAAAATCCTCATACATAAATTCTACATGTACATGTCCATGTGACAAATAATTATTAGCACCACTTTATGGTACTTGCCAACATGGCATTTCTCTTAATATACCATGAGTAAAAACATTATTTCTAATAAACATTAACACCAACAAATTGTGAGTGGTGCTAATACCACCACCTTAACACCACAAAATGTAAGTGGTGTTACTACCACCACCTTAACATCACAAAATTGTGAGTGGTGCTAATAACACCACTTTAACACCGCAAAATTGTGAGTGGTGCTTATAGCACCACTTTAACACCATAAACTATAAGTGGTGCTAACTTGTGGTGCTAAAAGATGGATTTTCTTGTTGTGCGTGTAAGGATCATGTGGACCGTTCTATATACTCTGCCCATGTCTACGATTTCATTTACTTTGATTTCAGTGTATAATGTAGGAACCGTGTAAATATCACTATGGCTTTGGTGTATTGCTTCCTAATGGCGATCAGGTTACGATTAACCACCTAATTGTTTCAGGTCATAGTGAACCATATCAAAAGATCTCTGTTTTTATTTAGTCAATTTCCTTCATAAAGGTAAAATAAGGAGATAGGTCTCGGTCGAAATAGGGTAATGAATAGTCAACATAAGTTTCACATGTATAAGAAGTGGTTATACATGTTGACTTAATCTCAATGAAATCTCAGTGTGTTTTGGTTGGAACAATAGTCATTATAATTATGGATAGATCCTAAAAAGGAAAGACTAAACTTGGTCGATATCATAGTGTGAACTTGATGGGAAAGGGGCATAGCTTTAATATCTTTTTCCAACCTCAAAGAACTATTTTAGTATACGACTAAACTTATTCTTAAAATGAGATATGCAAATTATTAATATAAGATTGGGCCTTTAAAGGACATACGAGATCTATTAAAATGGGAGTTGTTTTATTTTTTTTCTTGAAGGCATATGAGAAATTATTAGAGAAAATAGACCTCTAGAATAGTTTGAAATAGTGGTGATGTAATTTTAGTGTAAAAGCATGTGTAGTCTCTTTAATCATTTTGGGGTAAGCATAAAATCTTTCGGTTAGTTATATAGATAATACTCAGAAGAGTGTGATGAAGGTAGTATATTACTATGTGAATTTGGTTAAAGTAAGACTCGATACTTGTATGTAGGGTCAGAATGGAACTATGTTTAGAGAATAAGATTTATGTCACCATTATGATGTAGCGTTGGAAGGATAGAAATAATCAGGTGAAATTGTTAGAAGTTTGGTTTCAGAAAGTAATTACTGCAACAAATGTGTTGCACGGTGTAAACTCTCCTTTTGATTAAATAATACAATACAACATTTTGTGGACGTAGCCCTAGATTGGGTGAACCATGTTAAAAAATGGTCTCCTTGTATGTGTCTATATGAGCACCTTATGTTTTACTTATTTTTGTGATGATTTTATGGTTTCTTTTATGTGAGTTATCTTAATGGTTGTTGTTATGATTAAATGTACATTTTGTCTAATATGTCTTGGTAAATGATATTTCCTATTATTATATGGATTGAGGTGATGACCACAAAGATGTAAATTCAGGGTAAGAATTGTATAAATATGCCTTAAGGTAAAAATGTTTGTGGGTCATTATAGTTGAAGCAATATACTATTAGTAAACACAGTGTACGGTTGCAAGGAAGGATGAAAACAAATGTTTACATAAGTTTACTTGAGAAATCTACTTTATTTTGAATTTTTCAACTTAACATATGCTAAATTAATGTAATGTCATAATAGGTTATCTCATGAATGGTTTATGAATAGAATTAAAGTGAAAAGTTTTTATGAAATTTTCACATAATACTAAACTTATAAATTTGGGTTTGTGACAGATGAAACTTTTGATATTGGAATCTTATGAAACTAGAAGTCTTTATTGCAACATTAGGACATAAGAGAAAATGGCAATCATAACCTAAATTCTAGAACATGTAGGGACAAATATTTGGAATAGGGTTCTAGATTTGGTCTCTGCAACATGTTCTTACAAAATATTTTGAAATCCATACAACACATTCTGAAACACTTGTAAATATGGAATTGGTTACAAGATGTGGCAATCCTTCAATTATTTGAAAAATATTGAAAAACAAAAAATTGAACTCTTGTCAGTTAGGACCTTGGTTTTCAAGCAAGGTTCCTACTCAGTTGTGTTAGGAACCTAGTTTTCACAGTTGAACCTTATTTTCTTTTCTTTTTAATCTTTAATCTTATTATTCGTATTCTTATTCTTATTCTTATTCTGATTATTAAATTGATTTTTTAATTTTATTCGAAAGGAAAATAAATGAGCTTGGGGTGGAAGTAGAAGGAAGATTCCCCTTATTTATGACCTCCATCTCATATTGTTGCTGTAAATGATGAACAAAATCCTCCTTGGTCATGGGTTTATGATATAACCTCAATATGTGTCCATTGACTAGGAAAGAGACTTCTTCCTCATTGATGGTTCTTATCTTCATGGAGCCATTTTCAAAGACAAAATCTATCTCATATGGCCCTAACTAATGGGTAGTGAGCTTACCTTTGAAAATTTTGAATCTGGAATAAAAAAGGAGAGCCCAACCACCTGGTTGAAACTGCTTCTTTTTAATAAATTTATCATGTCATTTCAATCTCTACTACTGGATGAGGATAATATGTTGAATGGCATCCTGGTGCATCTCGTCTAACTCATTGAGTTGTACTATTCTCTGCATCAGAGCATCTAACATATCCATCTCTAATTGCACCACAGTTCTGAAAGTCTTGACTTGAAATTCAATAGGGAGGAGAATATTCTTACCATACACTAACGCATAAGGTGTGAACACGGTTGCATTTCTCCAAGTGGTCCTATAAGCCAAAAATGCCTCTGGAAGTCAATCTGCCTAATCTCGATGATGGAGTTGCACTAACTTAGTCAATATAACTTCCAAGACCTTATTGGTAGATTCCACCTACCCACTGGCGTGTGGATGGTATTGAGAAGATTTATGGTGCTTGATTTGGTAAGGTTGTGTGATGGATTGAATAATATTTGATGTGAATTGTGAACCCCGATCTGTAACAATTTCTCTAGCAACACCAAATTAGGTAAACATGTCTTCAAATAAAAATATCACTACTGATTATTCATTTGCTTGGAGGGGAGTTTTATCTTCTACCCATTTAGTAACATAATATGTACATGCTAGGATACACCTCTTCTTCCTTGACATTAGAGTGATCAAACCTACAAAATACAAAGCCCATTTCTAAAATGGCTCTATAAGTACCTGAGGTTGCAAAGGCATCTTGTCTCACTATACTATTCATCCCATTCAATGGTAGATATCACAGCTTCTAACGTACTTCTTGGCATATATGAAGAGAGTGGGCCAATAATACCCCAAGTGGAGGACTTTATAAGTGGTCCTTTTGTCAGCAAAGTGGCCTCCACATGGCTCATCATGGCATGTTTTCAAAATTTTGAACATCTCATATTCCCATACACATCATCAGATAATCAGGTATGGTCGTGTATGTAAAATATCTCCTCCAATCCATCAATATGTAGCGCTCAATCTGATGATCTCCTGCATTTACCTAGAGAAAAGATGGTGTAGTAAATTTCATGCAACCAAGTAATTAACAATATTAGAAAACCAAGGAGAGTTAATAAACACCGCAAATAAATATTCATAAGGAAAATTACCATCTACATGAATTATTTCACCTTCATTATGAATCTTAGAAAGAAAATCTGCTACCAAATTTTCTCGACCAAGTCTATCTAAAATAGTGATATTGAATTCCTGTAATAACAAGAGACATCTGGTTATTTTTCCATTTGTGATAGGTTTATTCATGATATACCTGATAGCAGAATGATTGGTGTGGATAAAAACCTCACAACCAGTGATGTACTGCCTGAATTTGTTTATGGCATGTACAACTGCCAAGAATTATTCTATATATCAACTACAAATTAGCGTGAATTAATTGTTGGGACTTGTCCATTACTTATATGGCATTGAATTGGAAAATAATGAATGCATGGGATTTCCTCGAGGGATTTTCCATGGGTGAGACGTGAACTCTTGTAATTTGGACTAGAGACCTTTGAGGGTTTGTTTATAAGCCTCCCTATTGAATATCATCTATAACTCGTTGAAATCCATTTAATTGGAGCCAATATTCACAACCATTCAACTTTGAGAACAACATCACATCCTCCCATTTCAGTAGTAAACATGTTTGATTTGAGCAAATAGTCTCCCATTTGAAGTTTCAAATTATCACACTTACCACCACATTGAACATCATACCTCCACTAGCTATCAATTAAGACAATCATTTTTTGTGCTTGACATAGTTGACCACCTTTAGGGTTTGGAGAGATGGAATTCCTCATAAAGCATGGAGGGAAATTTGCGGTTCCCCACAAGGAGGCTCTTAGATGGTTTCTTCATGAGGATGAGGTGTGGTCTTTCCTAGATCCAACATTGGAGTGCTTCTTATGAAGTTTCCTTGGGCATGCCAGATTGGGCCATATATATGACAAACAAATTTAATGTTCTCTACATTTATTCCTTAAATTTTTTTCATTAGAATGATAGTAAAGGTTGAGATTGTGATGTTCAACTACTTTTGTCAGGGTCAACTTGTAGAACCTCAAGTTCTAAGAAGTAGTTGGAGTCGTCATATACACAAGAAGAGGAACTAGTTGGGGAATAAAAGTGGGTTGTTTGGTTTGAAAAGTTACCACTACTTATGTTTCTCTAGATTTTTGAGAGGCCTCCAACCAAACCTTAGTGGAAACAACAAATTAGTACTCTTCATTTTTCATACAACTCAAAACAATGGAAACAACAAATTAGTACTCTTCATTTTTCATACAACTCAAAACCGTGGAAACAACAAATTAGTACTCTTCATTTTTCATACAACTCAAAACACAATCATCAAAAGTAAGATACTCAAAGAATGCAATGCTCACAAATGAATCTTAATGTAAAATCTTAAGGAAAAGGAGGGTCCTCAGATCTCTTGACTTGGAGATAATTAAGGCGTCAACATAAGGTCAAAACATTTCATAGAGCGCATGTTTAGAAGAAGAAGTTGAGAAATTGAGAAAATGTAATTTAGAACTCGCAAATAAAAAAGTTTTACATGTATCTATGGAATGCATAAATCATAATTTTGTTAATGATGGTAATAAAAAAATATTTTAATTATATTTTACAAAGATGTATAAAAATGAAGACCTAATCATCCATTTTGTATTTATAAAATAAGCAACTCATAATTTTGTTAATTATTTTAATAATAATATTTAAATTAGAGAGCTTTTATAGATACTTATGGAATGTATAAATCATATTGGTTAATAATTATAATAATATTATTTTAATTATATTCTACATAAATATATAATATTGTTAATGATTGTAATAAGATTATTTTAATTATATTATACACAAATATATAAGTATTATGATTAGTGTTGAAATTTGATGGGTAAATAGTTGTCATTTGTCATTTTACACGTCAAAATACGACCACTTCATAAAATTTTAATTTCATCCCAAGCCCACACACACACATATATATATATTCCCTTTATATTTTTATTTCTAATATGAAAATTTTGATTTTATCATGGTGGTTGTTTGTCTCTCCTTGTTAGGTGAGTGGATCATTGTTTTTAGGGTGGCCCATATATATATAAATATATAAAACATTTAATTACTAATAACTAATCAAAGATATATAACAAATTAGTTATTATTATTTAAAAATTATATAAAATTATATATATATATATATATATATATTCTCTTTGTATTTCTATTTCTAATACTAAAATTTTAATTTTGTCATGGTGTGGTTGGTTTTCTCCTCTTGTTAAGTAAACTTGAGTGAGTCATGGTTTTTTTGGACCCATGGTATTTGGTGGCACATGTTCATGGCCCATTGTATTGTGTGAGAAGAAGCCTATAATTGAGATTTAGAAGTCAAATGAAAGGTAATGCTAAAATTAAAACGTCATATAAAAATTCCTTGACTTGCAAGGTAGGACGTCAAATTTCAACCCTAATTATGACTACATCCATTTTGTATTTATAAAATGAGTAACTCATAATTTTGTTATTATAATAAGAATATTTTAATTAGAGAGTTGTGAGAACTTATAATTAAGGCTTTTCTATCTATTTTTGAGGTCATGATATTTTATAGATTATTATTGGTAATGATTTTCCATAAATTTATATTTATTATTCAACATAAAAATATTTAAAAATATATTTATATACAATTTGATGATGATGATGGTGATGATTAATGTTCCCTAAGATCCATTGGTCTATAAGACCTTAAGAAAAACGAAAGGAATTTCTTGGATTTTTGTATAATTTGATTCCTATGATGGAAAAGTTGAGAAAGAAGGGTTCCGAGGATCCCATAGTTTTGAGAAGTTAGAAGATCGTGGAGATTAAAGTTATAGCAAAGATTAGGAAGTTGTGATGGAGGAGTTTTAGGAATGTAAAATAGATTCTGAATAGATACACTGTTATAGCACTCACTCCTTTATATAGATACTAGATTAAAAAAAAATTATTATAAAAAGTAAAATTAACTAATATTTTTGAAAATTTTATTAAAATAGATCTAAAATAAAATAATGAAATATATGTTAATATGATTTTTGTAAAAATATTAAAAAATATATTTATTTACAATTTTATAAAAAATATATTTATTTACAATTTTATAAAAAATATTTTATTATGAAAATAATTTTTTTTTTAACTTATTTTACATAGTTATTTATTAAAATACATAAAAATAAAATAATAAAATATATGTCATGATTTGTGTAAATAAATTAATTTAGTGAAAATGATTGGAAAGAAAATTAATTTAAAAACATATTTTCTGTCATATTTAAATTTAATAGAAATAAATTAAAAAATATTATTCAATTTATAAAGAAAATTATTCATATTTTGTTTGAAGCTTGCATCTTCCAATAAAAATACAACTTCACATTTATTCAAAAATATGTCTGTATAATGTGTAATTTAGTATAGATCCATCTTAAACTCGTATCTATCAAGCACCGAGAGGGATCCAATTTCTTGAGGTGTATTTTTTTTTATAAATTTAAACTCAAGAAATTTGATCTCTCTTAATTGATAGATCCAGGTTTAAGTTTTAAGTTTTTATTTTATAAAGGAACATCTATTTTTTAATTACTTTTCATAATATTTTATTTTATGAACCAACATGGATTTTTTTAAGTACTTTTCATAATTTTTTATTTTATGAGCCAACTTTACAACATCTCCCCTATACTAGGTTGTAAAGCACCTAGTTTCACTCGTGCAAAAACAAAATCTTAACCATTTTTTGTTTACAAATATTATAAAACACTCAATGATCAATTCTGGAATTTAAATTTAAATTTTAGATTTTCACATTTCATTTTTTTTAAAGAAAGAAAAGTCAAATATAAAAAGTAAGAATAGAAGTGTATATGGTTACTTTAATGCGTTTCATGATGTCGGAGCAAAATCAAATTAAAGTGAAATCACACTTTAAAAAACGTTTGCAGGGAGACAACTGAGGGCCAAAAGAAGTAAATTATGCACAAGAGTGCAATCAGATGTCATTTTCATTTTCAATGAAATCTCTCTTTTTCTTTCAATGCATCAGTGAATTCAAGAAAGATATCTAGTTATTCAAAGCCACTGTTCAGTACTGCAAAAACAATACATTATAGAGAACGTAGTTATAAGATATGATTGGTAGAAGGCAGGCTTGCATATTGACTGTAGCACTAAATTTAGCCACTAGTTAGTACAAATAAACATTACTCAGATTTGCAAATGCTTAGGGCATATAGGGTAGAGACTGAGACAAACGGTAGATTGAGAAATTGGAGGTTTATATTGTCACGGTGGAGGTGGCGAAGTAGGCAAAGGTGGAGGGGTTGGGGGCATTTCTTCTGGCAGTGGAGGACGATCCCAGGACAAGCGAGGATATAGGTTGGTCTCACTGTCCCCTCCAACAGTAACAGTAAGATTCTTACAAGAACTTCCCACACATTCCAAAAATGGTGATGCATCTTGCATCTCGATCTCCCCTTTCCATCTCGATCTCCCCTTCCACATGATATGAGTTCAGCTGTTGGTTCTTTCATCTTGCAATTTAGGAGTTCCTATTGAAATACTATATTGTTCAACCATTGTCCCATCAGTTGAGCTTTGATCTTCTTTATCTCCAGACATTTGTTTGTGTTGTGGGAAAAACAGAAACAAAAAGTTGTTAATAAAAACCTGAAACAATGTTGAGAAGATAAGGTTAAAAAACAAATATAAACCCTAAAATGAGGTCCTCACCTGCCATACTCATTAAGCGCCATTCCTTCAGGATCATCAAGAGAACGCTCTGCTCGTGATGGACGCTCAGGTAGTAAGAAATTTGATCCGGTGGACTCAATCTCATTTATGTGACTCGGACTCAAACTCAAACTCATTTATGTGCTGCTTTTTTAAACTCAAACTCGGGAAGGATTTGTTCTGCAGGCAAAATCCTTAAAACCTAACAAGCTTATATCGTCACCTTCAGTAAACATGAACTGAGAAGACACAGTAACTTCTAAGTACTTTATGCAATTAATCATTGTCAGGCCAAGCTGGAAAACCTTCAAACTTTGGGAGAACAAAATCTCCCAGCTTCAATTCTAGGTTGACAGTTTCAGCGTTTCCGGGCTCTTTCTTAGATGAGGCAGCCATCGTAAACAAAAAAATCTCTGGATTTCAAACCCTAATCCGGCAAGGCATTAATAGCATGTCGACTCCCAAACAAGGTTTGCCGGCTGGAACTTGTTAATTCTCAATGTTGTTCCATTCATTAGAATTATTTTCAGTCGTCAAAACCCTAGGAAACGTGCAACCTTCCAGTAAGATGAGTTAAAGCTTTCCACGTTTCCACTCTGTGTGTTATCTGTTCTTCGTTTTGGGAAGTGAAATTGGAATCTGTTTCAGCAAATGTCTAGGGTTCGATTCCCACTATGTCATGGCAATACAGTGAAGTGAAGCTTAGGAGAGAATTTTCTTCGGTCTACTATATTGCTGGCAGGGGTGATTTCCTAGCAAATGTCTAGGGTTCGATTCCCACTATGTCATGGCAATACAGTGAAGTGAAGCTTCGGAGAGAATTTTCTTCGGTCTACTTCATTTGCCTAGGCATATATTGTTGGCAGGGGTGATTTCCTATAAAATGTCATTTGCTGAGTCATATGGTGTCTGCAGAGTGATTTCCTATGAAGAAAATGTGACCTAGTGTTATGTGGCGATTAAGTTTTAAATTTTTAATGATTTTCAAATAATTAAGCTATTGTTAGGTCATTGGTTTTTTTCTCTATGGCGATATTTTTAGTCATTGGTTTTTTTCTCTATGCTGATATGGTGATTTTGGCGATTAAGTTTTAAATTTTTAATTATTTTCAAATAATTAAGTTATTATTATGTCATTGGTTTTTTATCTATGGTATTGATTTTGTTCATTTGTTTTATGTTTGTCTTATTTTGAATAATGTAAAAATATTGGTTTTATGTTTGTGGTATTTTGAATAAGATATAAATTTGTTTTATGTTTGTCTTATTTTGAATAAGATAAAAATATCGGTTTTATGTTTGTGGTATTTTGAATAAGATACAAATATTGTTGAGAGGTTTAGTGTTATAGAGATTTAATGATCGAAAGTGGTGTAGTGACTTAACGAGACGTTGAGCAATTTTTTAGTTATTATTTTATAAGAGATTTGATAAGAGATCTAATAATTTTTCTATAGTGAAAATGCTTTTGATTGTATAGATTCAATTACAAGGAAGGCTTATTTCCATGGTCGGTTCACTTAAGTTGGATTTTCCCATACATTCCATGTTGGGAGTAGCACTGGAGATCATTGTTTCTATGGTTTCTCTATTAAGGATTGATGATGACATTAGGTTTTTGTTTCTTCCATTTAACTTACTCACGGCCCATCTCATAGGGAGATTCCAACCACCCTTCCGATTTGTTTGAATGCAAAAGATGAGGTAGATCAGGCTCCACCATCTTTGATATCACCTCCTTGCTCCTAGTTAATGGTGGGTTTTTGTTAAACTCAACAAGAGGGTCATTCTTTACCAATGCATTTGGAAGTGAAGTTCTCTCATGTGTCCTCCCCTCTTAGTTGGTCACCTTATTCATTTCATTTTGACAAGTTGGAATTTGTTATCCAAGAGGACTTAGAGCTCTGCTCATGTTTGGGGTTTGTTCATAAATATGTACTCAATCATTTAAAGTGCATTGGGCAAGTAGCCAATAGACGCCCTAGATCTTTACAAATTCAAGAATGGAACACAATGCTCTCATATAATCATATTATCTCCACTAGGAGTCATCCCATTACAACATAATCTTGTTAGGAACCCCTTTACTAAAGTCTATGCTTATGTGAAATTGAGTGAAAAAAACATATTATCGTGTGGTGCATTGATTGTATTATACAATTTTTTCCAAGTAAATTATCATGGGGCCAAACCCCTATGCACTTCCCTCATTTCGCGGATGGTACCCAAGGTAAGCCGTACATTCTTCAAGGAACAATGCCAAGTAAACAACATGGCTCAAAGCCATTACAACAATATACTTATTATGATCTCAACATGTCACTTATGGGATTAGAACCTCGGTAGGTAAGATAACACTTCATCTCACAACCACTTGAACTAGACCCAATTGACAAATTATATTGTACATATGTACATATCGACAAATTATATTGTCATACTTCCTTAGTATTTGATAAATGTATATCAAACAACATATAGTCATCTTATTCGTGTAATCCAATAAAAATTTGCAAATATTACTAAGAATGTAAAATTGAGAATGATAAAAAGGATTTAAATTAGAGCTACCCATTCTTTCCCTTAACCCTTGGGTAGATAACCAAAACATTTGTATGCTACTGTGTCATTGTTCATATCATATGTAACAATGATTAAAGGTATCTATAGAACTCCATTTTTCTTTCTCATGTCCTCCCTTTTACCCTCCCTCTTAACGCTACGAGGTATGTCTTAAAAGGTAAATATTTCATATTTTGGGTTTCATTAATCTTTAATTTTAAAAAGAAAGATTTTTGGTAAGTCCTCGAGTTCCTTAACTTGTGGATAAAGATAAGTCTTCGAGTTCCTTAACTTGTGGATAAAAGATAGTTGCTACAACAAATTGAGATGGAAGATATTATCAGCAATTGGACTTCTCATGGCCTAAGAGAATGACACACTTCCCCCTTCTAGACTAAAAGGCGAATGAAAATGTGCTTTCATTATTAACTTAGTGTTATTGAGAACATGAGTTGAGAATTATTTTGCTCAAGGGAACTGTTTAAAGTTGTGCTTAAGTTTCACGAACGAGAGCCCAAATTACACTTGAGACACTTAGAGGAGATATTGTGGTGAGAGTAGATTCAAGATGCTGAAATATTAAAAGGGAATTACTATGATTATGATTTTTTTTAGTATTTTTTTCATTGGTTTTATAAAATTTTATTTTGAAGTAGTTTAGAGTGGGTTAATTTTAATTTATTTGAAAGTATAATTTCAAGATAGAGTTTTTAATGATAATTTATTTGAGTGTTGAATTTAATTGAGTTTTTTTTTTTATGTTGTTAACTATTGTTGTTGTTATTAGTGGTTGAGTTATCTTCCATCTAAATATTTTAGAAATAAAAAAGGATATTACAAAATCTTACTTAAAAACATAAAATAAAATAAATAAATAAGTATGTTTTAAAATAAGTAGATATAATTTAGATAAAAACCATATTCATATCGAAAAGTAAAAACTTCTAAAATTCAATAATATGTATATCAACATGAGCATGTCAGTAAACTAGTATTTTTTTTCACTATGGTAAAAGTTTAAAATGAATTATAAAACTTAAACTAAGATAAATCTTTAGTGTGAAGTTTTTTAATATGAGTAAAGATTAAAAATGATTTATAAAATTAAGCTACAAAAGAAATAGTTATTAAACATGATTTAATTATTATTAATTGTAAAGTTAGGTTAATAGTTTTATGAATAGATCATATATATTTCATCAACAATATATTTAATAAAAACAAAAATTCCATATATGAGATTTAAATTTAGGTGGGAGAGTAACATTTTTTCCTCACATACACTTAAATTACACGCAATTGAATTGACAACTTGAAATTATATAAACCATTATATTATTAACCAGCATAGATCCATCTTAAACCATGATTTATCAAGCAACGAGAGGGATCCAATTTCTTAAAGTCTAATTTTTTTTGTTTAAAATTTTTTACACATCAAGAAAAAATTTACACCTCAAGAAATAGTGATCCCTAGATCCACGTTTAAGATGGATATATGTTGGTTTTATTTTTTATTTTTTATTTTTTTATGAGCCGACATGAATTTTTTAATTACCTTTTTTTTTGGTAACTTATGAGCCAACATGAATTTTTTAGTTACTTTCTTTTCTTTTATAACTTATTAGCCGACATGATTTTTTTAATTTCTTTTATGTTTGGTAATGTTATGTTACATAATGTTATGCAACATTACAACATCTCCCCCATACTAAGTTGTAAAGCAACTCACTACTCTAATTCTATTATGATTAAGCACCTCCCTATTCTGGGTGCAATAATTATATTATGATTATTTTAACTATATTTTTAAGAGATGTATTTTAAACTTATCACATTGCCATTGATTTTGTATTATAAAATTGTGTAAATACAATTTTATAATTGTTATTTTAGATGAAAATTGAAATGTTTTTTCTTTTTCAATATTTAATAATAAATAAATTTTTGCACCGAGAGTAGCGAGGTGCTCTATAACCGAGTATGGGGTAAATGTTGTATGGAGGAGATGTTGTAATGCATAATGTTTTGTAACATTATATAACATGCCTTTCCCATAAAAAAAAAGAAATAATGCAAATGATGTCAACTTAAACAAAAAAAATTAAATTATATTGATTTCATCTTAAACTTAGATATATCAAGTACTCTGGAAGGGATGCCCCCTGTCTCCTTTAATTTTTTTGTTAATCATGGAAGGGTTGAGTAAGCTCATAGAAAAATCCAAATTGCAGGATTGCATTGGTGGTATTAAGATCTCAGAGAATATTAAGATTACTCATTTATTGTTTGTGGACGATGTTCTGCTTTTTGGAAATGGCACCTTCGTGGAATGGGACTTCTATAAGGAATTGTTGGATTTGTTATGTGAAGCTACAGTTATGGCTTTTAGTGCTACTAAATCTATTTTCCTAATAAATGGGATAGATGACTCTACAAAAGTGCAGATTTTAAATCTCTTTCACTTCCAAATGTCCCTTCTGAATTAGGGATGCAAATATTTGATTTACTTCATCAAGCCTAATCACTATAACTGGGCGGATTGACACTGGATATTGAAAAAAGTTGACAAAAAGCTAGGAAACTGGTCTTACAAGTGGTTGTCCCTAGGGGGCATACTTATACTTTCCAAATCAGTTATGGAGAACATACATGTTTACTGGCTATCCCTGGCAAAAATTCCTAAATCAATTTTAGATAAGATTAGACAAAAGTGCTTTTCATTTTTTAGGGTTGGTGCCAAAAATAAGAAGTCCTTTCATCTAGTCAATTGGCAAAGACTTGCCTCACCAAAGGTTTTTGGTGGATGGGGACTAAAGAATATATTTCAATTTGCATATTTTATGGCTGCAAGCAGCCTTTGTTAATGCCTATTCCAAGACAACCTTTGGGGTGACGTGATAAACGGTAAGTATCTCAAATATTGCTCTGTGGTGGATTGGTGTAGGGTTGGCAGGCATGTAGGTGGAAATGTCTCAAATATATGGAAGAACGTATCCTCTTCTTTCCATGTGGTGGGGGATTGGTTTGTGTGGCGTATAGGTAATGGTAAGAAGGTGCTCTTTGGTGTTGATCCTTTCATTGAGGGGGATGAAGTCTTCAAGCTCCCCCCCTCTTATTCATTATTTAAATATTGTTGGTATCACATTCCTCTATCGATCATATTAGGGTGATGATTCTCCTCACAGGTGGATAGATGTTTTTGAGTTGAATATGGTTGGTGAGCTTGCTACATAATGGTCGAGATACACTTTTGGATTGCATCATTTTGGTATCATTCTTGATGACTTAGGAGACTCTTTGTTTTGGTCTTGGAATGATTCTAGTCATGAAATATCAACTAAATATGCATATGATGTGCTCTCTGCTCTAGGGATAAGTTTAAGAACCCCCCCCAATTTATATGTATAATAAATGGGTGAATATCCCTAAGATATATGAAAATTTGAAGACTATTTTATCAATGATATAATATGTATATATAATTTTTTGGCTAATCATTCATTCTATTATAGAATCTTATAAAATCATGGTGAATCTTTCACGAAATTATAAGATATTGTAAAATCTTGGCGAATATTTCACTGAATTATAAAATATTGTAAAAACGTGGTGAATCTTTCATCGAATTATAAAACCTTGTAACATCTTGGTGAATATTTTTCTAGGAAGACTTAGCTTTTGATCCTACATATTACTAAGATGGTGTAATAGAAGAGCATATACCAGGCCTCAACTCTAGACTCTCTTGACTCATAGACTCTCGAATGGACAAATGCATGAATTAGGAGATGAGGGATTTATTTATACTTTGAGAAGCAGTATTCGACCACTCACATATGAAGATGTCAGTGAAACACAACTGCACTAACTAAATTCAGGGCAAGTGGTGATTCCACTTGTTATATCACCCCTTAATGGTCCAACAGACATGTGGGGACCCAAATCTTGATAGATCGACAAACTGATAGAATCGAACAATTTACACTATGGAGTGATTATGGAACCCACAAACCATTGTTACAAAGTGGAGTCTTACCAAGACCCACAACCTTAATATAGTGTATGAATTCCCAATTAGCTTATTTTCCAAATCTCACATTTTAAAACTACACTCTAAGAAAAAAAACAACCTGCTTATCTATTTATAGATACGAATACCACTTTTTCCTTTCTTTTGTTGACAACCAAAATATGACTCAATTATGTCGTGAATTTGAAATTTTTCGAGTTAGTTAGAAACTTGCAATGGTTATTAGAAATAATAACATACACTAACAGGAATAGAAATCACATTAATGCATCATCATGCATATCATTATAACTACTTTGTTAAAGACTACTTTTTCTAAGATAAACTAAAATGGTGTTAACATCCATGTCCTTGAAATTTTTAAGCATGCAAAATGTGGTAAAACTATTTAGCACCCTCATTGAATGTAAACGAAAATATATCAAATAGCAGAATGTCTACATCTCAAGTAAAACATGCCCTGTACATATTATATATAATCATGATGGAAATGAAGTATTGTGTTCCAACAAAATCATATATTCATCATACATAATTAGATCCATTTCTAGATGATGATAGTAATTACACATCAAAACAAATCACGAAAAAACATTTTACTTCTGAATGACCCTTACAAAAGAACAAAATACCGTAAAACAAATACCGAACCCAATAAATTTAGGTTACATATAAAATTATGAAATTTGGCAATACAAATAAAAATATCTACTAGCCATGAAATTCTCAATACAAATAAAAGAATCTACCAAAATGCTTTGGACAAATCTATAGGAAGATAGTGCCAAAATAATGACCATTCTACTGTAGCCCCACCATTATAATCAATGTGCATTCATGTATATTACAGATATCCCCAAACATCAACAATAACAAACAAAAAATATGAAAATACACACTCTCATGAACACCTCAGATCCAATAATAATTACATAGCAAGATTCTAATAAAAGCACATTTTAAACAACTGGGTCAAATTTAGTTTGAGTATATTAAAACCACGTGGCATTTCTCCATCAAGAGTAGTAGCCACTAACAACAAATAAATGTCAGCCAATGGTTTAAACACAACAAGGCATAAAATAAATCATATCTTATGATTTATATAGCTTTCACAAAACCAATACTCCTAGGATAGATTAAAATGTTAACAACGCCGAATGAGCTCTAAGAATCAAGAAAACCCTAGAATTTAATAGGCCTTAAAAAGAATCCATGATAAAAAGGAAAATTTATGGTATAATAATCTATTGTAGCCGTGGATAAAAATCATACCACGTTAATTATTGGATAAAAAGCATGATACGAGTTTGTATTATTTGATAAATTTCATGTGCAGTATGCCCCTTCAAGACTTGGGATTTCGCCAATGGAGATGTTGTGTGAAGATTAAAATGTTGAGAAAATTAAGAATAAAAAGTGGAATTGCATAAACAAGAACCTTCACCCTGCAAGTGCAATCTGATGTGGGTGAACCATGAATCACTTCAGCCTATATATAGGATAAAATTGCCCCTGATTTTCCCTCCAATATTAGAAATTGAGGGCTCAAAGAAGGTATCAACATGAAATTGACTAAAAAACCGGGTGAATGCAACTGTATACCTAAATTATAGGGAAAATGGAGGGCTAAATAAATCTTGTGAGCCTCCATTACTGAAAATCAGGGGCGAGGGAATGATTTCACTAGAATTTCTCTAGGATTATGGGGTGAAAGATAGATTGGAGCGATATTTTGCTAGGGCAAAAACATTTTTTTCATTTTCCTCATTAATATACATGATGCTACTCATTTTGGAATTTTTTCTCTAATAAATATTGGATGAATATATTTTAGTTGAAAAAACCCTTTCCATATAAGAAAATATCCCACTAAATTTTTGTAACCCCCTTAATTTAGCCCATGGGATAAATTTCAGCCCCTAAAATTATCCATGCTCTGCTCTTCAAAATCATGCGGCTTCAAAGTGAGGGCATTATATTTTATGGCATTGGAATTGTCCCCTTAAATTTATGTTGTTCTCTTGGATGGCCTTAGAGAACAAGGATCTTATGTGGGAAATGAACCAAAGAAAAGGTGGATATGGGACAAGCATATGCTCTTTATGCAAAAAGGATTTTGAAATCATATCACACCTCCTCGTCTTCTGTGATTTCACTCAGGCAGTTTGTTTTGAGATTAAGAAACTTCTGCATATAAATGGTAATTGGCTATCAGAGTCTTTTATTACCAATTTCAGTGTGTGGAGAATATCATGAGTTCCAGTTCATCGTTTTGTATCTTGGGAATTATGGATTCATAGAAACAATATTCTGTTTGAGGATGCCCCTTGATCAGTTTACAAAGTAGTGGTTTCTATTGTCAGATCTTATAAGGAATGGTTTGGATTCCGAAAGGGTGAAAAATATTACAATATCGATTTCCCATCTTTATCGGTATCTTCTCCAGTTGGATTTTTTATGGGGTCACAATTTGTCCCTAGGAACATGTGGTGTTGGGGGTGTGATTTTCTTTAGTCTTGGGAACTATATCAAATTTTGGATGGGTTGTGGGCCTTGTTCAAACACTACATCAGAACTATTATCCTTGCGATCTCTTTTATACATTGCTCGTAACATGAAAATGTCTTATTTGGAGGTTGCATGTGTTTACTATGTTATTATAGACTCTACAAATGGAAAGTGGCAACTACAGGTTCCTTTTTTGATTGGTTGGATGAGACAAGTTAGATTTTTACAACTACATTTTCAGGAGATATCATTTACTCATGTATATAGAGTATATAACCATCTTGCATATGCGATGTCAAAAAGGGATTTAGAGTGCCCCGAGGGTTTTATCTTTTTAGGAGTATGCTCAAGGATCCCTGCTACATAGGGGTCCATGCAGATTTTCCATTGACAAAATATTCATATTATTTGTGGATCAATATAGTTTTGTATTTTGTATGCAATCTTATTTCTCTTATGTTGTTCCTTCTGGATGGTCTTGCTCAGCATAGTCTATGCATTTATATTTTGTTGTGACTCACCAGTCTTTCAGATATTATTACTTTGCCAGTTTAGACTTTGTTATCTGATGATATATAGAGGACTATTGATGATATGTATACTTTGATTCATGTTTCAATATCAAGTATGTTTTTTTTTTTGTTTTTTTTGGGAAAAAAAGTACAGGATCAAATATCTTGATGTGTAATTTTTTTAATGTATACAAATTTTAAGATAAAAGAATTTACACCTCAAGAAATTGGATCCATTATGTATGTTGGTGTATAATCTAATGAAACTTCCTACCAAAAATTGAACTCTGCAAAACATAAAAACTTATAGAAATTTAAGGAGACTAGCATTTTTAGGAACTACATTCCTATTACTTGTTGTTGCTCATGTGTTTCCCCAAGAAGGGTGGCGCACTAGATAACAGATTGGCTGCTCCACTGTGTATTCTTCATTTTGAGCCATTGGACAAGAGGCGATTGAAGACTTTTGGGCGTACATGTTGTTGATGACTTCCAATCAAGGGGTTCGTTCAACATCCAATCGACGGGTTAGCTGGTGTAGTCTCCTAATTTCATCCTCCTAAACCTTGGTTCACCCTTGGAGGAAACCAACTTCTCATTTCAACATCGTTGTTCTAACCTTTTTTTGCACCATCTAGTCTCTGTGCAATCATTCCATGTCATCCACTTTCCTTGCTATATGTCGCTTCCAGTCCTCTAAACTTGAAATCAAACCAGCTATGTCTTCCTCTAAGTTTACACATCTTCGTTCACAGTGGTAGATGACGCATTTTAATGAATCTGGGGGGGAATTCATGGAGGAGGTCGAGTCCATTTCTAGGATATGGACTGAGATTAGGAGAGGCTCTGCAGGCCAAGGGACGAGAGGCAAATACTCTACACAATAGAAATGGGAGGAATAAATGGACAAATCAGGAATCAAGGGTAATAACGCTAGCAAAGGATTAGGAAGGTACATTTGTCCCATTCATTGAATGTATGGGAGGAGATATCAAGCACGACAAGGACATAATTTTCTGATTTGGAAGAGTTTCATTGTACGCAAGAGGAGTTGAGGGGAGGGTCGTGCAGTTAATGTAGGAAGGGAGCTAGGTCAGATCGAATGTACGAGGAGGGAAGATGGATATGTTGAGTACACATGGAATCATAGATATGGCACATGTGATGATGATCATCTGCATATAGAGAGTCATTTATAGGGGTGGTGAAAGATAAAGGCGCAGGTAGGTGATGTCAAATCACATTGGGTCCAAAAGCGAAGGGGCTAGGGAAAGAGTTATGGAAGGGATAAACATTAGGTAACTAGGGATAAGGTGTATCTCCCTTTTAAATGAATATTCTTGGATTGAATAACTCTAGCAGTATTAGCTAAATACTGTCTTCCTTGGAGTTGAGATGCCAGAGGACGTGGAAATAATGACTTTATTTGAAGTACTTGGTGAGATTAGTAATTATGATAAGGATCATGTTAATGGTGATGTCCTTTAGTTGAGATCCTCTTTTGACAGTATGAATTATAATTCAATAATCCCTACTATGTTCAATTTTTCAATACCTTTCACTTTGTCCAGACAAAGTCCCTTCTAGGGGGCCACTGCTTCTACATGATTGTTTGTCACGATACCAATTCCACATGCATAATTGATTTCTTGAGTTCCTATGGGGCTAATATGAGCCCCCCCCCACACTTTCCGCCCCAATTAGACTAACCATTTTACACATAAATCTTGCATGTAAATTGTAATCTTAATTTTTACTATGCCCTCCAAATCTCACAATATGCAACAAATCTCCTAATTGATTTTATGGAATAACATCCTTATTAATTCTATGGAATCATTTTCCTTGGTCAATTTCCTAAAGAGAATTCCTAAGGGTTTTTCATTTCTTTTGTATGGCACTTTTTGAAGGACCCAATAAGATGGCACTTTTGGAAGGACACACCAAGATGATTATTAAATATGGGTGGTGTTTAAAATTTTGAAATTTGGGAACCAAAGCCAAGGGTTTTGTTATCCATTTATCAATTCTTCTCTTCGGCCTCTACACAACAACATCCCGCAATTCCTTGGGTGAATCTTGAAAGGAAAAGGTTAATCCAAGAAATTTGAACCCATGGCCTAGTTGACCTAATCCCAATATTAATTGGCTAACTAGTTTGGGGTTAGCTTTAGGATTTGCTGATAACTTGATATTTTATGCCATTCAATAATGGAATCAAAGGTAAGGTAGAATATATCTATATGGTGCATAGTATTATCCCGGGGTGATTTATCTTCTAAATAAGTTAGAAAATAAACATTTGCAAATTGGTCTTTGACTAGATGACCCCACCTGGTTCATGAAGGGGGATCGCTTTGATTAGCCTCAAACCACCTCTATTATTGATTATATAGCCCAATTCCTTTATAAACAAGACATATAGGGTTGGAGAGAGTGATCAACCTTTCCAAACAGACTGGAAAACACCCAACTTTTCACAAGTACATCAATTAATGAAGAGTCAAAACATAGTTATCAACTTGAGAAGAAGACTCCAAAGTGGTCATTTTTTATAGGTTGCATTTAGTGGTTTCTTTTAACCCCATTTAGAAAAGTGGTGTTGCAATTAGCGCCCTTTTTATTTTAAGATTAAAATCACAAAAAATTGCAACCATGCTACTCAATATTGCTAGGAAAAACCTTAAAATCAACCCTTGAATCAAAAAGTGGTTCTAGTAGTAGCGCCCTTCTTTTTTTCACGGTTAAAATTACAACTTGTTTGAAACCATGGCCTTAATAACTAGTACCATTGCAAATGAAATCTCAAAATCAAACCCCAATTCAAAAAGTAGTGCTAGCAATAACACCTTTCTTCCGAAATTAAAATTACAATTTGTTTGAAACCATGTCGTTAACAAACGATATTGCTACAACCAAAATCATAAAACCAACAATTTCTAAATTGAAACTAGAACTACTAATAGTACTTACTTGAACCCCAATAATTATTTTCCAAGAAAAAAAATAACACATCATATGAAAATAATAGATAAACATATAATATCATATCATTAAAAGAAATTTTAAAACATAAAAAACCTAAATCTGCATGCATCAATTAATCTCATCTCATATCACCGAGACACAAAGAACACCCTTAAAATAAAATAATAAATAAACATATAATATCATATTATTAAAAGAAATTTTAAAACATAAACCACCTAAATCCGCATTCGTCAATTAATCTTAGATCACCGAGATCACCAAACGAAAACATCTAAAACACCCTCAAAATAGGCAATAAAGTCAAAATAAACAATAATAATCAAAATAAACAATTACAATATATGTTAGATTATTCTTCATTTAAAATCCAGGCTCCAACATGTTCTAGTTAGAAGAAATATCTCTAAAAGACTCACATCTCAATACTTTCTTCTAAATACTTTCTTCTAAGTAACTTTCTTCTAAATATTTTTCTTCTAAGTAATTTAATCTCTAGATATGGTTTTCAAAGGTGTCTTCCTTATATAATGATCCCCGTTTGTTTATTTAAATTTATTTATCCAATTTGAAAGTAATCGTATTCTTAAAATAATGATTGTCATTTGGGATTGATAGGTTCATGTGGCATATGTTGAAAAAATATATATATATATACACATATACAAATATTATAAATTAAATTTTTTTTTATTTTTTTTTATTGGTTGGTTTTTATGATTACCTTATTAATGAAATGCAATTTTAAATTTAACGAAAAAATTGAATAAATGAAAAATTGTGATTTATAAATATAAAATTTAATATTTTAATGATTCAATCATATTTTTATGAATCATTATAATATTTTTAGTATAGATTCATTTTAAAATTGAATTTATTAAGTATAAAAAAAATTAAATTTATTGAAATGTAAAAAAAAGCATTTAATTTTATGGCATGTGTTAATTCTTTTATATTAAATGATAAACAAGTTTACACCTCAAATATTTTGATCTAAATTCTAACTATTTCATTGACCATATTTAAAATGTATCTATAATGATTTTAATTATTTAGATTTTATGTAAATTTTAAAATTAAGCCCACATATATTGTCAAATATATTTATTTAAATTTATTTTTGTTATAATGTACATTATATTACATGACAATATCTACTTATACTTGAGATATAAAGCATTTCATTACTTTAAATGCATGTATTTTAATTATACCTAAAAACACTTGTGAACTATTTTAAGTGTAGTTATTTGAATTATACTTATAAAGAAGAATTAGAATATTTTAAATATTATTTGTTTTAACTTTAAGAATAATTCTAAACATTTAGCATGGTTATTTAACTAATTCATTATTATTTGAAAATATATATTTATTTAAGAGAATATTTTTTTAATATTTTTAAAAATTAAAAATACACAACTTTATTATTAAATATTTATAATTAATATTTTAAAAAAAAATTAAAAAATTTAGAAAATATAAAGATAAATTC
The DNA here is from genome assembly GCA_027924585.1 of Larix kaempferi. Lineage (NCBI taxonomy): Eukaryota > Viridiplantae > Streptophyta > Pinopsida > Pinales > Pinaceae > Larix > Larix kaempferi. The sequence goes on from BSBM01000136.1 coordinate 7,542,206, forward strand.
ACCAAGAGATTTGAAAAAATGAATTATGTATGTTTTGTTATTAATTTTGTATTTAATAAAATAAAATAAAGTATAAGCCATATGGTTCGTGTAAAATATTCAATTGAGTAAATATGGCATTTAGAAAAGAAAAAAAGATAAATTCATTAATAAATTTGACAAAATGAATTATGTATGTTTTGTTATGAATTTTGTATTTAATAAAATAAAATTATATATATAGTTATTAAAGAAAGAATATAATATTTTAACTTTGCATTTTCAATTAAAATATATAAAACTAACTCGTATATTATATGTTTGAACTAACGGGCCTTAACATATTTTGTAAAAAATATCAGCTCAATCAAACTCTCCATCATATTTGTGGATACCTTATATTTGAAATCTCAATTTATTTTGCCCAAAAAAACTCTCGAATGTCATAATTGAAATTAGAATTAAAAAATATTAAGCTTTCCATGTAAGGGGATCTTATTTTAGCTGATTCTTACAATATCAAGATTTCAAAGTTTATGTCCCATTGCTTACAGCAAGTAGCCATCGTAAACATAAAACCTTTGGATTCGAACCCAAATCCAACAAGTCATTAACAGCATGTTTGTTGTTGGAACTTGTTAATGGAATTCTCGTTGTAATTGCATTCATTATAATTATTTTCACTCATCCGACACCTTTTTTTTCTCAACGAGGAATCCCCCCACGCTTTTAGGGTATGTATATAACCTCGGTCGAGACCAGTCTTAGTGTTAACTGGAAGAACGATATGCCCACCACGAGAGGTACTCAAACCAGGTATGTGCGAAGACGAGAACCGTCTTGGACACCCCACAACTCAGCTCTGTTCCGTATGGCTCCTAGCTTCAACCTCTAACCCATAGGATTTGAATTGTTGATCTATGGAGACTTAACCACCACTTTTCACCAACCCACCTATAACTGTGGGTTGGGAACATGCAACCTTGATTCCCACGTTTCCACTCTCTTTATATTATCTATTCTTCCTTATGGAAAATGAAGGTGGAATTTGTTTCGTGATATGTCGAGGGTTCTATTCCATAGGATGTCAGGGTAACTCAGTGAATCTTTGTAGAGAAGTTATTTGCGTCTATTTCATTTTCTCCAGCATATATTCCTCGTGGGATTGATTTCCTTAAAGAAAATGTCATTTGCTATTGCATATATTACTTGCAGGAGTGATTTTCCAAAAAGAGAATTTCACATATTGGGTTGTGATGGTTAACTACATTAATATTATTTGATAGCCTTTGGGTTCAATTTCTCATTATTTTCCATATAACTTATTAATTTATGATTGGTTTTATGTCTATGGTATTGATTTTGGGGCTGGTGCAAGGTAATGATACCCAATTATGACACGTTAGTTGCAATGACATGCTGGAAAAATAGAAATATTATCATTAAAATGAATTATTAGAGGTACCTACAAAAAAATTTCAAATTAAGTGTAAAAAGATGAAACGTAGAAAAACGGATGACCTTCCGGAATATACAACTTTTATTTATGGAAACGTGGTATAACCACCCCAAAATGTCATTATTTTAATATTGGTATGTTATTTTTTCTCTAAAACATAATGCACATATTTTTGTTGGTCCACCTTTTTGTTATGGAAATTGTCAATTTATGAGGAAAAAAATATGTAGAGGTGTAGGAAACAGACGAATCTTGTGCGGGGCTATTTTTCCAAAATTTTAAAAGTTAATTTTATATTTTTTTTTAAATTACGAAAGCCAGTGAAGCCTTAAAACGACATGGTCAAGTGTTGGTCCACCATATCATGGTCTGAAAATAATCAAAAAACGTTTTTTTTAGCTTGTAGGTATTCTTGTACTCTTGTGCGGGTTCAATTCCGTTCTCGAAATAGGTAAGCTAATCAAAAGTTATAGGCCAAATAAACGACCTATTTTTTTTACAAATTTGACATGAGTGCAGTTAAAAATGAGTTGAAAATATAAAACAACAACAGATCTATTCCAAAAATATATAGTTAGAATCTGCACACGAAACTCGACGAGCATATGCGGAACTAGGTGTGAAAAACATGAAGTTACAGCATTTGATGTGTCCTGCCATAAATCAAACCGACCCTCAAGGTTTGGCAATCCGAAGCTAATTCCAAGCCCGCAAGGGTGCCAAAAATAATTTGAATCCGGACACGCGCACGTGGATCTACGTGCACACGCTAATAGAAGCGTGCATGCGGATAGGAGCGCACACGTTACTAGAAGCGCGCACGTGCCTTTCTATAAAATCTAATTTCCATTCCTAGACATAAAAGTTCCAAACTATTTTCATTCACTGTTTTTGTTGAATAAGATGAGATTGCCTCTAAGGTTGGGACCCCTCGCCTCTCTATAACCCCACCCCCCTCTCTTCCTATCCACCCAATCTCCCCCACTCTCTTCCACTCTATCCACCCTTATCGTTGTCATCATCTTCATTATCTTCACGATCATCATTGTCGCCGTCATCACCCTTATGGTCATTGGTTTTATATCTATGGTATTGATTTTGGTCATTGGTGTTATGTTTATGGTATTATGAAGAAAAAATAAAAATATTGTAAGCAAATGTTTATGGTATTTAGAAGAAAAAAAATAAAAATATGGTAAAAAGAGTATATAATGGTAGATGCATTGTGAATGATGGTGGGTAGTATAAGCCAGTCACTACCACATGAAATAATTTTAAACAACCTTTTCAACATTATTCCATATGGAATTTCGATCTAATGTTATATGATGATTGTACAATATGCTACTCCAATTAACAATTAACACTTACAAGTTAGATTGAGTTAACAATTTCACTTGAAGGTTGTTACCTTCATCACTTTTGATCAAAACCCTCTTCTCCAAATGAATTACCTTATTTTTTCGATGATCAACTATGCCATTGTTTAGTCTTCAAATGTGGTACAACTTAATGACATCCAAACTTTCAAGGTTCCAATTTTTCTTTTAAAGATTTTGCATTACATTATTCATTATGTGGGAATCTCTTTTCTCACATGATTTATCACATAAAGGGAGTACCCAAAAATCTCAATGTTCTTAATCTAAAAAATCATGAGAAGTTATGTTCCTAAGAACAAAGTATATATTTTATTCTTGGTCATTAGTTTCTACTTTTGTGTTTTATGAGTAAATCATTTCTATATATCCATTAGGGTCTTAGAAAACTAACTTTCCACCTCATCTACAAGTATAATGTCGATTCTTAATGGGATAAGGAAATCTAGTTAATCTCTATAGAGAATTTCAGTATATCTTCTTTATCTGCGAAAAAAACTATGTAGAGAAAATTCATTTACATGAAATCAAATTATATGAGAAAAAATATTTGATTTGCTATTTTTAAAATGTAAATAAAGATTATAGCTTGCCATTCATTTTAATTTGACATTTAATAACTATAAGATTAATGAATTCAAATTTAATAAAGCATATCATGAAAAAGATGAAAATATGATTTGTAAACATAAGATTCAAAATTTTAATGGTTAAATCATAATTTTGTTAATTATTGTAATGATATTGTTTTAATTATAGTAACGTTAGATTAAATTTTAATTATATTTTTAATATTATGAAAGTTGAAGATATTTTTCTATTTGAACTTTAACTTTGTAAAAATTATAAAAAAAAAATCCAATGATTATTGAACTAATTTCTTAAATTATTTGAAATATATATTGAACTAATTTCTTAAATTATTTGAAATATATATTGAACTAATTTCTTAAATTATTTGAAATATATATTTATTTAAAAATATATTAAGAATTTTTTTAATTTATAATAGTATTATAATATTTTTATAATACCTTTAATAATTCTAAAAAATAACTCGTTTGTTATTAAATATTTTAAAGTTATACATTTATGCAGAAAACTATATGTCAATAATATAAAACAAATTTTTATAACATTTAAGAAATAATAGATAAATTTACTGAAAAGATAATTATTCATACTTTGGTATATTAGTAAATAAAAAAGTTAAAGATACTTTATTATTAAATTCAGTAAAGAAAAATATGCATATTTTGTTTCAAATAAAATACAAAAATAACTTTTACAATTTCTTACATCTTTGACTTTTTATTCATATCTTAGTTTAAGTTCTGTTGACTCGAAATATGGAATTATTGTCAAACTTCGAAATATGGAATTATTGTCAAACTTTGAACTTCACATATGGAATTATTGTCAAACTTCGAAATATGGAATTATTGTCAAACTTTGAACTACAGTAACCCAAAGCAAAATCAATAAAAAAAATTAGAAATATGGAATTATTGTCAACTTTGAACTACAGTAACTCAAAGCAAAATCAATAAAAAAAAATTAGAGACTAGGGACAAAATAAGTCAATTATGCACAAGATTGGCACTTAAATGTCATTTTCGAAGAAATCTCTCTTTCAATGCATCTGATTGAATTAAAAAAAAAAATCTATTTATTCAAGGCACTGTTTATTGCAGAAACAACAGATAATAGCTCACATTTGCAGGGGCATACAGAGTAGAGACTGAGACAAAGGTTGCAGAAAGTGGAGATTTATGTCAATGTGGACTTGGATGTAATGGAGGAGGTGGTGAAGTAGGCAAAGGTGGAGGAGATGGGGGCATATTTTCTGGCAATGGAGGAGGAGGATCCCAAAACAAGGGAGAATATAGATTGGACGTCTCATTCCAAGTTAAGGAGTATAATGCTTCAGTGTCTGCTCCAACAGCAAAATTCTTACAAGATGGTGCTGCATCTTCCATCTCGATCTCCCCTTCCACATCCTCAAGAATGTGAAGACGCCTTTCAAAGATATGAGTTGAGTTGTTGGTTTTTTCGTCTTGCAATTTCGGAGTTCCTATCGGAATACTATGTTCGACCATTGTCCCATCCGTTGAGCTTGGATCTCCTTTATCTTCAGACATTTCTTCCATGATGAACCCAGACAGAAAGCTTGTGTTGTGGGAAAAGCAGAAACAAAAAATTGTTAGGAAAACCCTAAAAAATGTTGAGAAGATATGGTTAAATAGCAAATATAAACCCTAAAAAGAATTCCTCACCTGCCATACTCATCAAGCATTCCTTCAATTTCTCTGACTGGATCATCAACAGAACGCTCTGCTGGTGATCGATGCTCGGGTAACACGAAATTTGATCCGGTGGACTCGATCTCATTTATGGGCTCCCTATTAAGGGACTCAAACTCATTTATGTAGTGCGTAACAACAGACTCTGGAAGGATTTGCTCTGCAAGCCAAATCCTCAAAACCTAACAAGTATAAATCACCAATTCAGTAAACATGAATTGGGAAGATAAAATAACATGATCTAACTACTTTATGCAACTAACCTTTAAGCATTCTTCACGATTTTCACATCCCGGAGGAGCATCGGCACTCAACAAACCGATAGCATTCAGTAACCTTCCCAGTGAGAATTCAACAGCAGCTGGATATGTATTTCCAGCAATCCCTAAAAGAATAAAAATCATAATCAGGCTTTGATTCTTTAATTTCAAGTAAAATAATTAAATTGTAGCAATGAAAGCAAAGGCAATCAAAATTACCTTTTAGTATACGAGAGCGTTTTAGAATACGATTAACTAACAATAATACGTTTACTCTTTCATGCACTTCTGGTTCATTTTCCACCTTGTTAACCAGAAGCTCCACCACCTGCAGTATCATTTAAGACATTAAATGAACCAATTAACAAGTTATTCTACGACTAGCATTTCAAATGCTAAAAATAACATAATGATATCTATCTCTAAGGTAATTTTAATGGTAAGGTAAAGCCATAATCTCATAATTTTTTTCATATTCAAAACAAGGAGAAATTTATTCGCAAATCTTAGTGCACTAAAAAGCCTGTGCAGACCTCGCCAGCAAGACCATACTTTGCACAGTTGACGGTTTATGTGCACATTCTGGTTCTATATCCTCCTTTCTATCTGAAGCACTCTAGCACTCTAGTTGTTGAACAGAAGTTTACTAGTTTTTTAACTTTTGTGGTGGGAAGGTTCTTTATGTAAGTTTGTGAACTGCATAGGGCTACTAGTTTATGTTTTTTTGGTACTGTTACATGTATAGAACAGTAATGGTGTTGTATCTGAAAAACTTAAAACTAGAGAGATCAAACATTGTAACACACAAGACTGAATTTTATTATATTAGACTATCTTTTACAATACATGGAGACTCCAATATATAGAGTCGAGAGTGCTGTGATGAGATCTAACTTATTCCAAATATAATCAAGAGAGGTTGAGAGAATATCTCAACCACACAGCACATTAGATAGAGAATCTCCAACACATCCTCAAGAGATAAATATTATCTCTAACATCCTCCCTTAATGTTTATCTCTAATCTTCTTATAGAGTAGTCTTAGTCTTCATATGCACTTGCGAGAGGATTTCATCACTTTGGGTTTTATCAAGAACTTTTCTTGTACTTGATTATGAACGTCCATATGAAAAGAAATCCATCTACCAGAATACATGGGTGTTCAGCCGCTGTAACCGTCAGTTCTCTAGGAATCCTTTTCAGCTACATGGTTCATCAATGTTAAATTCTCTCTTAATCATAATTTGGTCCGTCGTACTCTGAGATTCTTCCATCTCAACTTTACCCCCTGAATCAAAGACTCTCGCTTCTTCAACCTTCATCAAGTTCAGGCTACGGGTACACCTTTCACCCCCGTACTGCTTACAGTGGTCTATTCCACAACTTGATAACACATCCACTCTATGAATAAGAGGGATAACTCAGTGCAATTACGCACCACAACATGTATGCCTGAACACTTGGAACAGGTCTTACAACAACATGGGGAAATCAGCTTGCCTATGGCTAAGCTTTACAACTTTGGGCCAAAAAATTCTAGGATGTCGGATACAACCGATTCAGTTACTAAATGCTCATAAAAATTACAAACCTATTACATATGCATCTCATCATTTCATTGATGACCTTGACCAATATAACTCCTTACATACCATTAAGGAAACTCCACACAATTTGACTAAATTTGACTAAGCAAGCATCCAACCAAATTAAAAATTTGACAAAAATTTACAGAAAACAACCACATTCTTGCTGTCACTATGAAGCACTATGAGGATTTGGAGGTCGGTTTCCCCTATGCTATACCCGGGCAATTCACAAATATGAAAAATGTTGACATCCTTGGCACGTGCAGATAAAAACAATTAAACAAAATGCTTCTCAATTTCTGCAATGAACCTGGACTCCTTTTGCAGGTGGCTCTTTTAATTAATATTGCAACTCCTTAACATAACAGCAAACGTCTCCTTCATGATAATGGTAAATTCTGGCTCTTTCCCCTTCAGCGCGGGAGTCTTCTTCTTGCAGATATCATATGCACTTGCGATCTCCAGTTCTGCGGCCTCCACCAGTCGGCTCCTCAAGCTTCACGCAGCCACTTCTCCAACGTAGACTCAGTTTCTCCAGTAACCTCGGGTACCTTCTCCAGCAGCGATCTCACGCGCAGCAGCTCCTTTCTTCTGGACAGATCCCAACGTTCCCAGCAGCCATCCAAATCGTTGCTCCTTCACGTGGATGGAATAAATCGTGGCTCCTCCTTCACGCAGGCAGCTGGGCAAGCCAGCAGCCACACCAGTCGGCTCCTTCTATACTGCACTGATTTGGGCGATCTCCTCTTGGCGGCTCACCTTACACAGTAGCTCCTCCTTTATGCACCGATTTACACCGGCTGCACATTCAACTCCTTCACACTCTTCAATGGCTGCACATTCAGCTCCTTCTCACTGGGCAACTCCACACGGGTGATCGGACACAGCAGTGGCGACTACCTCTTCCAGAGGATACCTTCTCTCAGATAGCAGCGGCTCCCTTTCTCCCTTCACGCAGATCTTTCATGGCTCTGAAATCTCAGGTTCTCAGGCGTCAATCTTTCACACTTTGCAGAGTCCACGAACTGCATATCCACGGTGGCCGCTACACTCCAAAAGCTCACCGTCACGCCGCCCAGCTCAACTTCACATCGTCTCGTGCAATGGCCCTCCTTACAGCGCAGTAAAAATTCTAGGCTGACGGCGCCCACAGGCTCAGAACTTGATTAGAAAAAAATAATGGTAGTGACAGCAGATCATGCACAGTCCTTTCTCAAACGGATAATGGGTAGGAGCACATTGGTGACTTACTACCAGATCGCACTCCACTACAATTGCACGTCTGTTCACTTGCAGCTATTGCAGGTCCTTTGCAAGACTCGAAAATGATGCCTCTGCAATTTCCTGGGCAGCGATTTGGCTATGTAGCGATCTTCATTACAGCGACAACAAACAACGGGCCTTTCTTCCACGCAACTACAACAATGATCCTCTCTCTCATAGTCCTGAGCAGTCCGGTGAGGGAGCCATGCTCAGTCTAGCTCTGATACCAACTTAAAACTAGATAGCTGGAGTCGAGAGTGTTGATCTAATTTTTTTTTTTAATAAAGGTGATTCGCTGTTTGTTAGAGGGCTAGTTCATCCGAAAATGGTCACCACCTGTTATTCTAGCTAGAGAATCAAGGTGGTATTAATTACAATCATTACACTATGGGCTCAAGAAGAGCAATATGTCACTTACAAGAATTGAACCTGGGTGAAGAAAGTAAGAAATTGAGAAAATATCTCAACCAAACAGCACATTAAGTAACCTAGAGAATTTCCAACACATTCTCAAGAGATAAACATTATCTTTAACCGAAGACCATATAGAATCAAGGTTCCAAGGCCTGGATATATGACATGTACATTTTAATTTCAAAGAAATAATAAAATAACTGTTCTTTTTTTTCTCTGAAAAAAAAAAGCCTGTGCATACCTCGCGAGCAAGACCATACTTTGCACAGTTCATTGCGAGTTCTGATGCGGTATGGATACTACTCATACTCTTTGTCAGCGTGTGAAGCGTTCTTTTAAACGAACCCCAATCCATGGCTCGGAGTGCGTCACAATTCAGCATTTTCTTCAAAAAAATCTCCTTCATCAATGTACCACTTGCTGCTCAAAGATGACTGTTAATTATATTTGTGGTTATACTCACAAACAAATTTGGGAAAACAGAGTACCTGAGCAGGAAAATCTTCAAACTTGGGAGAACGAAAGATGACAGTTATTTATAGCTGTGGTAATACTCACGAACAAATCTCGTAGTTCATGAAAACGGAATACCTGAGCAGGTAAAGCTGGAAAATCTTCAAACTTTGGGAGAACGAAATCTCCCAGCTTTCATTCCCAACTTCGGGCCCTTGCTTACAACAGACAACCATGGAATTCGAACCCGAATCTGGCCGGGCAACAATAGCCTGTTGATTTCGAAGGAGGGTTTGCTGTTGGAACTTGTTAATTCACGTTGTTTTTCCATTGACTAAAATTATTTTCAGTCATAAGACCCCTTGGAAACATGCAACAACTTTTAAGTAGGATGAGTTCAAGCTTCTTAGGTTTCTACTATGTGTGTTTGTTATCTGTTCTTCGTTATTGGAAATGACGGTGGAATCTGTTTCAGTATATGTCGAGGGGTTTGACTCCCCATGATGTCATGGCAATCCAACAAGGTTTCTTAAAGAATTTTCGTTCATATACTTCATTTGCTCTTTTGCATATATTGCTGGCAGGAGTGATTTCCTAGAACATAAATGTAATTTACCCTCGCATCTACTGTTGGCAAGGTGATTTCCGAGAAAAAAAAAATCAACATAGTGTTTTGTGAGGTTAACTACACTCTAATTTACCTTGGCATATATACTGCTGTCAATGTGATTTCCAAGAAAAAAAAATTAACCTAGTGTTTTGTGATGATAACTACACTAAATTTATTTAGAATTTTTAAAAAAAATTATTTTCAAAATAATGAAGTTAGTCTTTGGTCATTGGTTTTATGTCTATGTTATTGATTTTGGTCATTGGTTTTATGTTTATGGTATTCTGATGAAGAAACTTCACGGTCATGGTTAGGTTCTATGGTTCTATGTATGCACATGATAGTGGTAGAACCATTGTGAATGATGGTGGGTGGTATAAATTGATGGTTTGTCATATGGAATAATGTCAAACAATTTAATATTTATAAAATCAGATTATTCTTTTTACATTTAAAATTATTAATTTTTAGTTTTTTTAATATTTATATATAAAATTAAAGGATTTTTTTTACATTTAAAGTTATTAGTATAACTTGAAGTTGTTATTTAATTTATAATTGAATTTATTAATAAATTTATAAGGTATAAGTTTTTTTATTGTTTGGTCTTTTTAATTGAAATCATTAATTTAAATTGAGTTAAAAAAAACAGTGACCAAGCCCATTTTTCTAATGGAAACAAACATCGACAAATTTGTACCACGACTAGGATTGCAATGATAAGCGATGCAATGGACAATTTGGAATCCATTTTCCCAACACTACACATATTGGGGTTTCATTTCTTTCTAAGTTCCGAGTGAAATTCTCCATAATTGATCAAGCAAATTTCAACAAAAGTATTACACAACAAAATGTAGAAGTAATACAATCTTATTTTGGACTTGCTTTTTAAGGGAATCTAGTACTTTTTCATTAGTCAAAGTGCTTTTGATCTCCTAGATTCCTCTACTAACAAAGCAAGCTCTTTTTGGCAGTTGATATCCCTAAAGATGGATTTTCTCATACATTCCATGTTGGGTGTAGAATTGGACATCATTGTTTCTATGGTTTCTCTATCATCAAGTTCATAGTCCTTCACTGGCAACAAGCCTATGTTTCAACTTATGGCCCCTCCTAGGGGGAGACTCAAGCATGACTCCAACAACCCTTTATGGGGTTCCAATGAAAAAGATGAGGGAGATCATGCTCTATCATCTTTGAGGTAGCTTCCTCGGTCCTAGTTAATGATTGGTTTTCATTCTATTTGTACCTTTGATTTAAAGATGCAATTACTAAAGGATTACCAATAGATCCACTCAAAAGACTACAAGAGAATGAACATAATATGTAGAGAAAACCCTTGACTTGGGGATACACCATCAATTATTGATTATGGAAGGAATCACTCCACAAGCCATGCTTGCTACAATAGAATGCACACATCCAACTTACCCAATACAATGATACTAGATTACTTATACTTTCTCCCGAGTATTCATATGTCAATTGCCCCTTATTATTATATAATTTCTTCTAACTACTTAACTTCCATATTTATTACCCTTCAATTATCAAGTGGGGTTTTTCACATTACATTCATTATCCCTTTGAGTACCAATCTAGGTACCACATATTATCCTCCCTAAATACATTACACATTCTCAACAAGATGATCATTCATTACATATACCTCTAGAAGTGTAACTACCTCATATTCTTCCCTCCTATTTTGTTACATTTTTTCCTTTTCCTTTTAACAAATTTAAATTTATTATTATCTTTGCTAATGTTTGGGGCCTGTCCACAATTATATTCAAACCAAGCAAACATACCCTCTTGTCACCCTAATTATATTGTACATAAAATAAATTCAAAAATAATAAGGTCCTTTCATCATGATTGAGTAATGTATGTCAAAGAACATCTTGTTCATATCTTTCAATAAATACTTGGAAACCTGATTGAGAATAAGGCAAAGGGTGTGAAGTGAAATTATCCATTTTTTCCTTTTCGTGTACATGTAAAAAAAACATGTAGACATGTTCATTTGATGTGTAATCAAGATTAAAAGTATTTAGAGTACTCCATTTTTCCTTTTTACCCCTATAGAGTATGTTTTAAATATTTCGGATTTTTTTTAAAGTTTTATTAATCTTGTATTTTAAAATAAATAAAAATAAGCAAGGCTTTAAATTATTTAATTTGGTGAGTTAAAAATAATTGTGGAAGAAAAATGAAATGGAAAATATTATCTCCATATATACTTCACATAACCTAAGAGATTGACGCACTTCACTTTCTAGAAAAAAAAAAAAGTGAATGCAAATGTATTTTGATGATTAAGTTAGGGTTACTTAGAACCTAAATTACAAATTGTTTTGCTTATCAAAATTATCTAAAGTTAAGTGTTAAAGCTTCAGAAAGGAGAGACATAATTACATTGGAGAGATTTTGAAATGAAAGTATATTTTAAAAACTCAAATTTTAAAAGAGAATTTATTATGATTTTGTATTTTTTTTTATGGGTTCTACACATTTTTATTTTAAAATAGTTTATTAGTTAAATTATTTAAAAAAATGTTTCAAAGTCAAGTTTTCCTATAGTGGTACTATAATCTAATTAAGGTTCAAATATAATCTAATTAAGGTTCAAATCTAATTGATTCCCTTTACATTACTAATTATGGTAAATAAAAAGTTAAAAATAATTTTAAAATTAAGTAACATGTATTCCACTATATAAACAAAATAAATTATAAAAATTAAGGTGTGATAAGCCTTTAAAGTTGAGATTTTTTTATATGAATAAAGATTAAATATTAATTATAAAAATTAAGTTAAATTAAACAATAAGTACTTATTAAATACACTTTTAATTATTATTAATAACATAATTTGATATAATGTAATATAATGTAGACCATAATATTATTAATAATTATATATTAAAATTTTAAAGATTTTTTCATATGAATAAAGGTTAAAGATTAATTATAAAAATTGAGCTAAATTAAACAATAAGTACTTATTAAATACACTTTCAATTTTAATTATTTAACATAATTTGATATGATGTAGACCATAATATTATTAATAATTATATATTAAAATTATGTTAATTATATAATATTAAGAGAAGTATAAAACTCAACATAAAATATAACCCAGTAAATGTTTCTAATGTAATTAAAGTCTCTTTCCATACAAAATACATAGTTTAGCTTTTATATATATATGTATATATACTTACTCAATTTCATAACTTATACAAATACATATATATTTACTCAATTTCACAACATATACATAGGAATCATTCGATGATTCTTGAAACAATGCAAAAGTTACAAATTTCTTACATTCAATTCCATAGTCTTTAAAAACGTCTCAATGCAATATAATTAGTACATTCTAATAAAATGTAATTCAATTTATTCAATTACATAATCAAATAATATAATTCTCATCGCACAATGACTCAACCTCTATTAATCATTCAATGGCTCCTTTGTTGCTCTCCATGAAAATATTGTAAATGTTTTTAATAACAAAAAAATATACAACAATCCTAGTAAAACTCGCCCAAGAATATAATTCAGTGAATGCTTTCGATGTAATCAAAGGTCTCTTTCCATACAAATTTTCCTAGTGCAAAAGCATGCGACATGAATTGGCATACAATACAAAACATGATCTATACTCTTAAATGAATAATTTATTATAGATTCTTTAGATAGCTTGTATTTCTTATAGATTATTATGTTGTTTACTAGTGAAGGTTTTGTCGAAATAGTTAAAATGTTTTCTTTTTAACATTTCAAATTTCACTAAATTTAAAGTGTTTAAAGTTTTCGAGCAAAATATATAACTTTCACAATGAAATATTTTGAGCATTGGTTGTCATTGACGTCAACTAAAGATGATGTCAAGTGATTGACTATCAACTAATGTCAAAGAGGATGTCAACTAATTTAGTCTGAGTCATTGATATCAGCTGAAGTCAAAGTGGATACAGTATTCCTGCAGAAGTATGAAGAAGTATATGGAAGCCACTTTGAGGAATTTTATGCACATGATGAAGAAGAACATGAATACCAGGAATATATGTGCAAAGTGACATATATGGATTCCAGTCTGAAAAAATATATCTAGATACTGCATCCATTCTGAAGATGTTTGAAGATGTGTATCCAAGGATACATTATCCCTGACAAGTTTGAAGAAATACATAAGAAGATACATCATGCAAATCTAGTTCAAGAAAGAACACAAGTAATGTATCATACAGCATGTGGTCCTTGCGCAGATATCAAGTCCACCAAGTCATACTCTCCCATGACAGCAATCAAAGGAGTTGGTTAGACAATGGTACATGTGCAAAAATAGCCAAGGCTATTGGTTAAGAAAATGGTACAAGTGCGCAAGTTTGTTGAAGCAAGTATAAGGTTTGCTTGGAAGTGTGCAGAAAGTAAGGAACAACCTATGGTTGGACAGTCTTGAAAGCACGCAAGCATATCCAATCAGAAGATGCTTTCAATAAGAGGAACACGCACAAGTTCCTAGAAGGGAACAGTGGTTGAAGAGCATCTATGAGAAAAATCCACAACCGACGGTACAGCCGGTGCACAAGTCCCACTAGTAGTGACAAGGAAATGGTCATAATCCCACCAAGTAGAATTTGGAGTATGCACAAATTCCACAAAGTATCAATATACCAAGGGTGCATTACCCACAAGGGATGGTACAGAACACGTCATAGACACATCAAGATGAAGTGTAAGAATTGCTCACATACCTTAAGGAAATGGCATATTAAGAGTGCAAAGGTACACCACCAAGGTGTAAAATCGCAGTAAGTTGTGGACCATGAGGGTTCTTGATACACCAAGGATCTGACAAAACAATAGCACAGAATATGACACGTGGCATATGCACAATCCGTGAAGTATGGAAGAAGGGATGCCACGACCAACTTGTGAACATACAATCTGTCCAGGACCTATATAAATAGAGATGCAAGTTGGAGATTTGAAGCAAGCTGATGGGAAGAACATAAGAACTTCGAGTGCATGTTTCAGTTTTTTTTTCGGGGCATCAAGGGGCTCGTGAACAGAACAGATGATCTAGTGAGGATTTGAATGTGCACATACAACAAAATGAAGTTTTGATGGTGCGTAGAAAGATACTGAATATTTGTGACAGATGCACAAGTACTGAAAGGAAGAAATACTGAAGTATGCGCAAGTGCTTGATGTTTTGAAGGACAACAATACAGTCAACACGCCGATAGTCACAAATATTGTAGAGACAGAAGCGCGTGACAGAATATAAGGTTATAAGATAACGCATAGATGTCTAGCTGATGCAGAAGTGAAAGTGTGCGAAGTTGAGAACTCTATTTGATGCACAATGATAGAACAACAGCATGATCTGATATGCGCATCGTGATGTAGATGATCTGAGACAAGTGCGTTAAATAGAATGGACGAATCATTTGATGCACAGAATGTCTCATATTGTCTAAAATACTGCAACACTTAAATAGAACGGACACATCAGAGAGTGCGCAGTTCCATCTGCTACTAGTGCTTCAGTTCAAAACAACAAACTATCAATTGAAAGCACAATATCAATTAGTTATTGTAGTCATGCAAAGCAAAATGTCGATATAACTGTTGACGCAGACCGCAGTATCAACAAGAACACAATACACGAAGTACATCATCAGCTGAAGTGTGATTTGAGAAGTTCGAGAAGTCAAGTGATGTATGTGACATAGTGACAAAGTATCAACTACATGTGAAGGTAGCGCACAACAAAATTGTCATCAAAAGATCTGAAGAAGTGCACAGAGTTGAAGTTCAAACAACAGCATACATTGGACATCGGGGTGGACGAACATGGCAAGGAGATAGGGAGTTGGAGCTTCCTTCAGGTTGGTTCTTGTAAAACAACAAATACAGGGGTTCGGTGCCTCCTTCCAGTCGGTGCTGGAGAAACACAGGGAACTGAAGCTTCCTTCAGGTCGGTGCCTGTAAAACCATGGGGTTGGTGCCTCCTTCCAGTTGGTGCTAGTAAACACAGGAAGTTGTTGTTTCCTTGAATGTATTCTTTCTCATTATAAAGAAGCATTCTGTGGTTTTCTCCCGTTTGGGTTTCCACGTAAAAATGATGTGTGTTATGTGTTGTTCATATTTGTGCATATATGTGGATGTTTATTTTCTGATGCATAACTGAAGATAAAGATTAAGTAAAGGCTAATCTGTTTAAGAACGTAAAAACTGCTCATAATCGCACTAATACTGATTCACCCCCCCTCTCAATATTAAATCGATTCCAACAAAATGTACTCTTTGAAATTGTTTAATCAAGAGTTTAAGTCTCAATGATATTGTTGACCTCTATATACTAGTTCCTAATCACTTCGAAAGTAAATTTACTACTAAATCCACTTATTAGTCTCTGTCGTAGGCAGAGACTATTGTTTTCAGTTTTTTCAATTTTATTTTTTTGTAACTAGGGGAATAGGAAACTGGGATGGGGATGGTATTCGCATGACATAGGGTCCGGGGATCCAATCCCGTCCACTACCACTATACCCCTAGGTGCACCCACATAACCCGTACGCATGGGGTACGGGTAAGCCGGGGTGATTTGAACTCATGACTTCCATTTACAACATGTCCTTCATATAAAGCAAATCATTGATTGAGCTACACCCCTGTGGGCCAATTTTTTCAATTATTATTACATATCGTACATTTTATATTTCAACATTTGTAAAGTGCAAGTATAATTTGGGGTTTATTTTATTTTTTTATTTAATTTAATTTTTATATGATTTTTTTTAAATCTGATTCGTGCCATACCATGAAATGTTTATTAAAAAATTGACAAAAAAAACTTCCCAAAATTAATACATCGAAACTTCCGAAAGTAACGAGGGAAGGTTTCTTGTTTTTTCCTCATTTCATTAAAGTTCTTTTTGGCTTATTCCTACAATGACAATTTTTCAATTTTTTTAGATTCTCTTCCAAGATTGGAAATAGGGAGTTTCCACTTTTTATTTTATTTTTTAATGCAAGTCGTGAAGAGACACCAGTTACATATAGTGTTCCTCAAAATATGCCTGCTACATCTACAACTTTTGATGCAATGATGTCACCCAATTATATTTGTAGTGGTGTAGGAGATGTATATGTTGTTGTCAAAAGACAAAGATTGATTCAAGATTTGTATAGGTCTACAAAAAGGAAAGAAAAAGAAAGAAAACTAAAAGGTAAGAAGCCTTTCTTGATTGCAGTGTCAAAATATGGTGAGTCGATTGGGAAACATGTTGCAAGGTGGGCCACCGAGCTAGGTACAAGAAGTAGGGCTCATTTGGATGTTTACAAATCATATTTTGTAGACAAAGATCCATGAAGTGTGGAAAATGTCATTCAAAAAATGGAAAATGCATTTGATATTGTTGGTGGGGAGATCTCTAGAAAATATTACAAGCAAAAGATGAGACGTCTCATGAACAAGTTTGGACATAATTGCAGAAAAATAAACTTAGAAGGAAAAGAGAATGGAGACTCCACTCTATCTCCCAAACAGTGGGAGGAGTTGAAGGAGACTATGTGTTCCCGAAAATATTTGACAAAGAGGACTAAGGGAGGAAAACAAGAAACAATGTGAAAGCTACATATTCTTTTGGTCAAGGTGGGTTGCAAGCCAAAAAAGACAAATTTTACATTAAGTTCATGACTTTTTGGTTGAATTAATGTTGTGCTATTTATTTCGATTTGTTTATCGAACTAACCTTATGTTGAAACTTGACATTTATTTCTAGGTAGAAAACAACAATAGAGAACCGATTGCAGAATAAATTATGATTTATATGGCAGCATTAGACTCCACTAAATATGATAGTAAGACCAAATCAAAATCTAGATCGTCATTGGAGATTGCACTACCATCGGCTCAAATAATCCCAATAAGAAGGACTGCAAATGATTTAAACCTGAATGATGGCTACCAACATGCAATGAGATGCATATACAAGTTCTGAAAGTCAGTTTCGCAGTTGGACGCCTCCATTAAACCAATTGTTTCATCATTGAATGAGTGTGATTCCGTTGATTCAGATGACGTTAGATGCTTAAATATTGCTTGATTATAGTCATTGGTTCCCCTTATTACTTGATGATTTGACTTCTTTGATTGCTGAGTTATTGCCCTTTTATTTATGTATAGTGCCCTCTTCCTTCCTTTCTGCTATGGGCTTGCCCCCATTTTACTCATTTTTTTTGAACTCAAAGTCTTGTAATTAATTCAAAGGGAGCTTTTCTATTTAGAACACATTATACAACTTGACGAGAACTTTACACTCAAAACAATAACTTTAGCCATAAAAACTCATATTTTTGCATAAAAAACAACCCTTGAATCGAAAAGTGGTGCTATCGATAGCACTCTTTTTATTTCAAGGCTAAGATTACAACTTTTTTGAAACCCCACCCAGTGATGTTGCAATCAAAACCTTAAATCAACCCCCAAATCGAATTGTGGTGCTCCCAGAATCACGCCTTTTTTGGGGGGTTAAAATTACGCATCGTTTGAAACTGTGGCCTTAGCACCCGGCATCATTGCAACCAAAACCTTAAATTCAACCCTCGAATCGAAAACTAATGCTACCATGGTACCCTCATTTTTCTTTTCAAGGACAAAATTACAACTTATTTGAAATCGTGGAATTAATAGTTGGTATCGATGGAACGAAAATGCCAAAAGCAACCCACGAATTGAAAAGCGTTGCTACGAGTAGAAACCCTTTCTTCTCTCAGGTTAAAAATTGTACACATTTTCGAAATATGACCAAAAAAAAATTAGAAATCATTTTCAAAAAGTGACTTTAAAAACAAAAATAAAAATAGCTTTTAAAAAAAATATTAGTTTTTTGAAAAAAACACACTATACAAAAACTTAAAAATAAAACATATAAACGAAAGTTTAACAAATAAAAATTTAAAATAAAATCTTAAAAACCTTTAAAAAATAAATTAAAATAAACAAGGTTGCATGGGAGCAGAGACCTGCCGAGGTTGGATTGGTTTGTCAAAGTATGTGTTTATTGAGCATGTTGATGAGCTTGGCTACAGTATACATTTGTCATGGGTTAGAGCACATGATTCATTTATTGAAAACTGAATTGAGGCTAATTGACAAGTTTGTTGTCAATCATACCTTGGTTACACTTGCCACCACCCAATCTACGCACCCTAGAAATTAATGTGATTCCACATCCCAAGTCTCAAAACTAGGAAGACAGTCATGATATGTCACAAGTTTGGTGTTCCCAAGCCTCAAAACTAGGAAGACAGTCATGATGCGTCACAAGTTTGGTGATAAAGGTTTTGAGTCATTTGTAAATGAGTCCTATAAACCAAAACTTTTTTGTTGTGCTTTGAAAGGATAGTTCTTTGCCCAACAATTTGTTGGTGAATGAGAGTACAGGTTTAAAGATTGTTGATTTGAGGTCTTGGATGAGTTGTTTTTGGACCTAAACATGTACAAGACATTTTCTTTAAAATTAGTTATGAAAGTCGAGTGGAGATTGATTATCCATTCTTTTTTTGTTTCTTAAATTGCTTTGTCAAACCAACACGGCTTTACATATTAACCTTATCTGAAATGAAGGAGTCCTAGGCATATAAGTTCTATGGTCCATTGGTTTTAATAGTTTATTTTAAGTTAACATATTATCAATATAGATTTGCTTTCAAATTTACTAAATTTGAAGTAGAATGAAATTCCGTGATATAAAAAATCTGAATAAAAATTATATTACAGAATCTAATGTTAGATTTTTAATAAAAATAAATTACACCTCTTTCCAAAAGCTATTTAACAACTCAATATTCATAAAAGTCTTGGTTTTGGAATATGAATTAAAATTGGTGTATGAATTAAAATTGGTAGTTGTGTTGACATTCGTGTGCTATTTAACTTAATCTTTTGCATGCTTTGAGTATGCTTTCAAGGTGAAGGCGTGCCTTCACTACACCCTGGTCTGGTATTTAAGAAGCTCAGCTCCTTCCATGTAGCTCTCATCTTGGCTCCTTGATATTCCATGTGCATGATTTTGTCTGTCTGAGAGTCAACATACATCAATTCTTGAACGAAAAATAGGTAAAGTGTTGTTGATAAAAATCGACTTCTGGATCCCTTTCATACCCTTCCTTTACGAAACTGGTTAAGGTTTATTGAAAACAAAGTATCAATAATTATTATTGAATAAAGAAAGTCATTAGATAAGGTAGAATTATTGACAGTAAGATGCCAATATAATATAAGGTGCCTTTAAAAAAATCATATGATTGAAATTTTGGTAGCGACTCCTTTGGACTAATGTATTGAGCGACCTTTAATTTATATAACATCAAAGCATGTTCATGTTTCACCGCATTTAACCTCTTTATGAAACTGAAAAAATGTTCCAATTTTATAGTTGTAAGGATCTAGTAAAAACAAGAAGAGCAGCAAAGCCAAAAATATTAATAAAATATCACGTCGTTATTATTTATTGGATAGTGAAGCGGGTGTCTCTCCAAGTGCACTTATTTCCTTCATCATTGTTGCCTTCACCAGACAACTGGTTGTATAAAAGCTAGAGAGAATGCAAATGTCTGAGTTTGTGGGCACCAATTATCTTTGCCACATGGCCAACATGCATGGTAGACATGTCCAAGAGTTAGCTTATACAGGTCACAATACAATTATCAATGCCATATCGTAGATTCGTAAGTATAGATATATTATATACTACTTTTCAAGGTCCGATACAACAAGAAAATTCCTAATTCCGTCACATTCCGTTAGAAAGCTTCGAGCAATAGCAGGCCAGAATGGTCTTATCTAATCTTAAAACAAAGAACATGGTGGCCACTCCGCCCAACAGATGCAGATGATTTTGTGGTAAATATTGTTCTAATTGTTTTCGTTGTAGCCCTATGGAAAGATAGTTCGCGGAAAGAATGAAGATCATCAGTCACAGAAAACGTTCGAATATGGCTGAAGATGCTCAAGCATTTAAAAGCTATATTCTTGCCATCATACTACCAGCAGAGATTTTTTAAACAACTTAAAAATTTGAAGCAGCAGGATGTATTTGTTCAAGAATATATTGAACAGTGCATGAAACTACAAAATAGAGTTGATAATAATTAAGCTGAACAGTAGCAAGATATTTGAATGGAATTCATTTCCAGCTTCACATTGAGTCGAGTTTACAATGGTGAAGATACACTCTGTTGATGAAGCCTTTCAGTATGCTTTGAGAACATAAAAAATTGTAGCAAGAGAAAACCAAAAGTAGTGATTAAAAGAAGAGTCGGCTCTCATATCAGAAGGAAAGATAGCACAAGGGTACGAGGTGGTAAGCAAGCCAAGAATACACATGACAAGGTGGGTATAGAGGAAGAGGATGGGCAACAATTTGGAGTATTTGGAAAGCCTCTAATGTGTTTTATTTGTAATGAAGACCATAAAGCCAAGGATGGTCCTCAAAATCCAAGGCAAAACTGGAATATGGTTGCGCAAGAAAAAGAATTGATAATAGGATATGTAATCCCAAGAAACATATTGGAGGAAAATGTGTTCAAAAGCCAAGGATGGTCCTCAAAATCCAAGGCAAAACTGGAATATGGTTGCGCAAGAAAAAGAATTGATAATAGGATATGCAATCCCAAGAAACATATTGGAGGAAAATGTGTTCAACCCAAGGTGCAAATGTCAATGGAAGGTATGTAAACTCATTATTGATGGTGGTTCTTCAGATAACCTGGTAAGAATTGAAATGGTAAAAAAGTTGAGTCTTGCTTGTTTACGAAACCTAAATCCATATTGGATTTACTGGTTGCAAAGAGGCCACAGTTTACTAAGACAGTGGATCTATGGATAACTTGTTAAGTACTGAAATGGTAGAAGTTGAACCATGCATGCATGTTTCCCAAATCCAAATCCATATCGGATTAATCAGTCTTGCTATGCCTTTCAATATTAGGCCTTATGAGGACAGGGTACTGCGTGATGTAGTGTTACAGCTGATAGTCAAGCATTCAAAGAAAATTATAAACAAATATTGGAAGACTTTTACTGGAAGCGGCCGAAGAAGAACAAAGCGGCCGAAGAAGAACAAAGAGCTCGCTGTGTCGCCTTCATCAGCAAGAATTTTTGCAAAGATAGAGTTTAAACCTTTAAGCATAGCCATTCTACTCCAAGGTTCCTGCAACCCAGGAAAGCGCATATAAGTGAATACGTGGGATAATATACAACAGAGCACAGCAAGGTAATGCAATCGAGGAAAGCGCATATAAGTGAATAAGTTCGATAATATACAACAGAGCACAGCAAGTTAATGCAATCGAGGAAAGTACATATAAGTGAATACGTGCGATAATATACAACGGAGCACAGCAAGGTAATACAAATGTTTCGTCTTCCACTTGCTCCTTATTTTCAGCTTGCAAATTTCTGTAAGATTGTCTCTTGCTTTTATTGTGTCAGCAAATTATCCTCAATATGTAAGGGAACAACATTGGTGTTAACAGTACGCTTGTTCCTCCCCTCCTCTTTTTGAGGAAAACACCAACTCCACATAGCATTCGGTCTTAGCGTTCTATGGCTCAACTAGATACGATTCTGCTCCACGCTAGGTAGTTACAGCATTTATCATTTTAAGTTTGCAATTAAATATCAGACAAATTGAATACAGAGCTCAACAATACAGCAATATTGTTGCTGCCACTGCTGCTTTGACAAAGGAATGGGAAACAAAATTTCTTCAAGATGAAGAGGTGGTGGCACTTCGGGAACAAAATATTTTCAAGATGAAGAGGCGTTGGGCGGTGGGCGGTGGTGGTGACAGAGGAAGTGGCGATGAAGGTTGTCAGTACATAAGGACATTAGATTCCCCCTCTCTCTTTGATAGCCAAATCTTAGGGTAGTGAAAACAAATGCGAATAACCGGTCGTCCAAGTGGCACAACTTGGATAGCTAAAACAAATGTGAATCACTGGCGGTTGGTGGTGCAGGCGGTGAGATGAGACGGTGGCGGTGGCATTCAATGGCCATTAAAAGAGATTTTATAATACCGAGATTCCCACCGTCAGCCTGGCAATAAGACCCTCAATGTCTCGACCAATTGCAAAGCAAAGAAAGCAATTGAAAACTTTGGATAATCAAGTTACAAGAAGTTATGTTTTTAAAAGTTTAGTTAAAAATAAAAAAAATGAATACAAACTAATACATATTGAACAGCTCGGCAATAAGACCCTCAATGTCTCGACCAATTGCAAAGCAAAGAAAGCAATTGAAAACTTTGGATAATCAAGTTGCAAAACAAAGAAAGCAATTGAAAACTTTGGATAATCAAGTTACAACTAATTGCAAAGCAAAGAAAGCAATTGAAAACTTTGGATAATCAAGTTACATGAAGTTATGTTTTTAAAAGTTTAGTTAAAAATAAAAAATGAATACAAACTAATACATATTCAAAATGAACTAATAGAGAAGTTAACACACAGAAGGATTACAATGATACAGTGACCTCTCGACAAGTATAATAAATACAAACAAACAAATAACAAAAGAAAAAAACATAACACACACATTAAATCAATATAGATATATATATATAATAAAAACCATATTATAAAACTAAATAATAAAATATATAAAAATTTAAAAACTTTAAATGCAAAATATAAAACTATTTTATAAAAAAAATATTAAAAAAACATATTATTATAAACTTTAAATGCAAAATATAAAACTATTTTATAAAACACATATTAAAAAACAAAGGAATAACCTAAGTAAACTAAACTTTCATTTATTTTGAGGGGAATTAAATTTAAGTAAACTAAATTTTCATTTATTTTGAGGGGCATGGGGTTATGGGGCAATTCTAAGAATCACCCCCATTATCCATCTGCCGCACCAAAGGTGATCTTTCGAGTGACGATGGGTGAGTGGTGGAGTGATTCTAAGAATCACCCCACCATCCATTTCGCGGACCAAGGTAGGGTGGTGGGGCGATTATCATAATTGGCTACCTTTAAACCCCATTCAAACATAGTTTTAAACTTTTTCCAGCAGAATAGTTTTAAACTTTATTTAAACGTTTAAAGTTTTATAATAGGTATTTTATATATATATTTTAGATTTTATATATATATTTTTTAATTTGATTGTTTTTAATAATTTTCCTTTGTTATTTGATTATTTGTATTTTTTTTTTTTTTTATTTGATTATTAGTAAAAAAATTTTGTTATTTTTAGGATTTATAAGTTTTTTTAAAATTTCGTTCAAATGTTTTTGTTTTTTGTTTTATAGAGATTTTTATTTTTAAAAAAAAACCTAAAACTTGTTTTATTTTTGTTTTAAAGTTATTTTTTGGAGATGATTTTTAATATTTTTTGGGGTCATAATTTGAAAACGTCTGTAATTTTAATTTGAGAGAAGAAAGGGTTGTCAATGTTAACACCTTTTTTTCCATTGGAGAGTTGCTTTTGGTATTTTCGTTGTATCGATACCAACTATTAAGGTAGTGGTTTCAAATAAGTTGTAATTTCAATCTCGAAAAGAGAAATGGGGATGCCATGGTAGTGTTAGTATTCAATTCTGTGGTTCATTTTAGGGTTTTGGTTGCAACAACGGTGGTTGCTAAGGTCACGGTTTCAAACAAGGTGTAATTTTAACTCCAAAAAAAATGATTCTAGGAAAACCACTTTTCAAGTCGGAGTTTGATTTAGGGTTTTGATCACAAGCACACAAGTGGGTTTCAAAAAAGTTGTAATTTTAACATTGAAAAAATTAAAAAAATAAAAGGGTGCTACCAGTAGCACAACTTTTCAATTCCAAGGTAAAATTAAACACTTAATACAACTTTTAAAAAATGAGAATTCTTTAGGGTTCTCGTCAAGTTGTATAACAAGTTTCAGTAAAGTAGGGGTGGTGATACCCTCCCAACCAGGGTTCTCTTTGCAAGCCATGGTTAAGTAAGCTCATTTGGTTGCTACACCATTACTATACCACATCTATCATTACATTGTGTTGGTCTAGGTCAAGTTAATACACTTGTCGCTGCATTTTTGTGCTGATGAGGATTTGGCAACTATTGATAATGCTCTAGGGAAGTATATTGACAAATATGTGCCAAAACCCCCTATGTTTGCTTGTGCTTAAATTTGTGTGGAGGTAGATCTGGAAAAAAACCTTCTGGAGACTATTAATCTTACTATGGATGGTTGGACCCATGTGCAAAAACTTGACTATGAACAGCTTCCATTTAAGTGCAAAGTTTTCCATGGATATGTACACTTTGCTCAGAATTGTCCTAAATCTCATAAAAAAGGAACCAGTGAAGGAACTTGAAGAATGATGGCATCAAATCTCATAAAAAGGGCATAAGGTTTCAGTATAGCTCCTTCTTCCTCAAATTGCTCTGGTCAAACCATGTCAAATCAGTTTCAAGCTCTAGCCATCATTGAAGAAAGAGATAAGAGTGGTGGGCGGAGTGGGGATGCAATAAATCAAGATAAAGAAACAGTGATAGCTGCACCAAATCCCATGATCGAAGAGCCGATAGTAGTTGAGATCATAGTGGAAGAAAACTATGCGTCCTTACTTGATCTAAATTATTTGGAGAACAAAATGAAGATAGTGGTATAAAATAGAAATACACACAAATATTTTGCAGAAAACAAAACAGTATAGTAAAACCCAAATTATATTAATGAATGGACTGAAAAAACATGGTAAATTGAAAAACAATACAAACTAGCTCTAGATGGTGGTAGCTTATCTCTGAAAAGAGATGTGTTCGCTATGCTCATCTGCAAGAACTGAGTTACAACGAGGCCATAAATGGATTTTTAACATAAAGAATAAATGAGAAAACCCTAAACATCAAAAACCTTAACCTTAGGAGATGAAACGCCAAAAGGTTTCTTGGCCCGATGTGGTTAATTGATACGGCAACTTCCCAAGGGCGTAACTTTTGCATACAATCTCTATTTGAGGTGCTCAGTATCTCGTCGGAAAGGTCTGGTCGAGAAGCAATCTGTGTTGTTATCCCAACCTATGCTTTCACCAATCACTTGGGCACTGTCGTGGCAAAAAAACGTCATTTAGGGCCTCAAAAACAACCCCGGAAGACCAAGACCTGAAAAAATCATAAAAGAAACTACAAAGCTAGAAAATTGTGTCTTTGAGTCAGTGGACTAGGTAGGTGGCCACCGATGTCCATCTGGATTAGTCCTCCCCCCTTAAGAGGCAATGTTCTCCATTGCATAAAGATCTCTCATCATATGGGGAAACTTCTACTAAATTTGACTCCTAGTGAGCTACTTGCCTTGGTGAAGAAGTTGCCCTGCTTTGACGAACCGGTAGAGTTCAATGTTCTGTTGGCGGGTTCCCTTCATCTGTGTGTCCATTATCTTATCCACTCTAGCTTGCTCAACATAGTCTAGATTGAGTTTTGTAGGGTCCAAATGCTCAACCACATATGAGGTGTCCAAGAGACGTGGAAAATAAGGTTGAAGCAATTCCACATCAAATAATGGGTGCAATGTAAGGGGGGAATATTTAATTCAAAAGCATTCTAACCCACAACATTCATGATGGTGTAACGCCCATATTAGAGTGGCATAATCTTTATGTGGGGCAATGTGAGTGCTCATTCTACAAATGTAAACACATCTTATCCCCAACTTGAAACTTGTGTGGAACCTGATGTTGGTCATGTCGCTATTTGTACTTGGCATTGGCTTTCTGCATGATATCATGAACCTATTGTTGTATGTGTTGGATCCGTTCAATGAATTTGGTTTCTTTATCTGCCTCGGCCTGAGCATGGTGGGACTCGTCCTGTGTAGATGTAATGGGTATAACTACATCAATAGAGGCCAATGGTTGGAACCCCAAGCACACCTAAAAGGGGTTGTAGCCAATAGAGTTGTAAAGGGATTTGTTGTAACTATCCTAGACATATGGAAGGCTCTCATCCCATGTGCGTGGATGTTTGGATTTGTACATGCGAAGTATATGCACAATCATCCTGTTGACCACTTCTGTATGCCCATCTGTTTGGGGGTGGAATACAGTCGATTTGGTTAGCTTGGTGTCCATTAGAGACCATAAGGAGGACCAGAAGGTGCTGAGTAACCTATTATCACATCCATAGTAGCTAGGGATACCATGTCTCCAGACTAGTTTTGAGCACATTTATGAGCCAGTCCTTTGATATGATATGCACGAGATCAGCAGTTGATGAGCAATTCATTGATGATCTCTCCTTCTCTCGGCAGACCTAGAGCATTCATTCAGTCTCATGTCAGAACTGAACATCATGACCCCAGATTTGATGATCGAGATAGCCATTTTCCTCCATACATAGCAGATATGATGATATTGCCCATGGATTATACAACAGCAGTGTTCCAATGTTTCAGTGTTCAGATGCAGGTATATGACCCAACAGGTATATGGTTTGTGCATTCAATATTTGTACTGTGTGTTTTTACTTATCTTGGTAGCTTGACTGGGTATAGGGTGGTCATGATTTGGCGATATTTTATGTGGCTCCTATTGAGTGTTTACAGTAGAGCTGATTCATTTGCTTTGAATTAGAAATTATTGTGTATACTTGTTGTTCATGCCCTCATAGTAGTATGGAATTGGTCATTTCCCCTATTATGGTTTGCTAATCATGGCATCACCACTCATTTTCCCCATACATCCGTTATCATCCATGTTTGGTTGTATCATGACTTACACCTTAGCTAGTGATATCGAGGACTTCCCCCTCCTAAGCCTCTATGTTGGATAACCTCCATGTTGTTTTTGTGTCTCGGCTTCAGAGTGTGTGATTCTAGTCACAGCCATTGTTATCCTTTAGTCCTCGAAACCAAGTATGCCCAGCAACAGTGTTGCTAAACACTAAAGCATCAGAACTTAAATGTTATATCTAAAAGGATGATAAGTCGGCAAAAACAGTGTTGCTAAACACTATGTCAAATATCTATAATAGATAGTCAATGGCCGAGGGACGAGCACTCATCCTTTGTATGATGTAAGGTCATTTAACTCTACAGGGAAATAGGGTTTTCAATCCATCGCACCTATGGACGGTGGCGGGAAATGGAGGTCATACAGAGTCATTATCTGAGGCCCCCAAGGCTATTCAAGCTGCCTGCTCTTGGAGGATGGGTAGTGAAAATATTTATAAAGTTGAAATAAATGTTAAATCTTAAAGTGTATAAAGCTGACGATAAGTCAAATTGCTATAAAGGTTGCTTGTCTAGAGTCTACTGGAAGCAGTCTCGTCACTCTACCCATTTGTGAGACATTGCCATCCCCTGTGTGTTTCTCTATCTAGCATATGTGTAGGTTGTCTTCCCTTATTCCTATATCCGAGAGATCGCAATGTTGAGGTTTTTAACTCATTCCCTTTATCCCAACCTTGTTTATTCCACCTTCACCCGTTTCTAGAAAAATGACCACGTCCATAAATGAGTACACACTTGAGTTTCTTCTTTTTAGTAACTAGTCACTTTGAGCTAGACTTACTATTGATGATCTGTATACATAATCGCCAGTTAAATGTCACTTTATATTTTAGTCTCACTATAAATATATTTAAGGGAGCATATTTTATTCATTTGTACTTGTAGCATCAGTTGTTTCTAGCCTGGGTCATCATTTTGAACAATTTTGACCTGGTCAACCTAGTTTGACCAAGTCAACAGTAGGTCCTGGGATGAGTTAGAAGATGATCTTCGAGATTGATTATTCATGGTCCTTTGGTGCCCATTAGATGGTTCCATGCATCAAACAATTGTTTCATGTGATGGTTTGTGAGATTTTTATTATTATCAACGTTTACGTACCATTATTTTTTGTTATTCAGGCATGGATGAGCTTACATCTGATTATCATAATGGTCACATGGTGTATGAGTACTCATTCCTCCCTGATTTAGACCTTCTGAGTCCATTGGGACACTCAGTTTTCAATTCTAGGCATCAATAGTTCATGTTGTGGTCAGTTCATCACTTTGCAGCAGATTGCCATATAAAAATGGCCTTTACAGCACTAACATGGATCATTTTATTTCTCCTAAGGCGTTATAGAGGAGGTATGGGGTGCAGCCACTTGTTTTTACCATATTCCCATATCCTCGGACACATTGGTGTAGTCATATAGGTGCTCGGAGCACTTGGCAATGAGTTACAGGAATTGTATACTTGTTCCAACAGTTACAAAATGGAAGAAATTTCTAGCAAGGAAATCGATGTGGGTTAGTGAGGTAACGAAATGGCATGGGGTTTGATCTGAGACTTTTTGTGATGCATTCTACACCTTTCGGCATAGTCTTTATCTTCAGTGGGGTCCACATGTCCTCCCAATCATGCATGACAATGTCATCTTGAGTTATTGGGGACACACATCCTAGTGATTTGAGTCACTTTATGATGTATTTTATATTTAATGTATATGGGGCTTGGTCTAGTGAAGATGTTGTTACCTCCTATCCACCCCAACATCATGTTATGTTCTCCTAGTGATGTGTCATGCCATACATCCCCCCTAGGATGTCATTGAGGGAAAACGTCCCCCTCCTTTTGAGTGATCCATGTATATTGTTTCTAGCTCATATTAGTTGTTGATCTCATTGTATTATCTTTTGATCTCAACCACTCATCTAAAAAGTGGTTAGGGTTTTGGTCTCTCCTTATTCTATTTAAAGGAGAGAACCCCCTCATTGTAAAGGGATTTTGGCTCTTGGAATTTTCATAATAAAGAGATTTATGTAGAATTTCTTGGATTTTCTTTGTGGGATGTTCTTGTACTTGATTGGAAATTCTATTTCTCTAAGCATTTGAGATATTGCTTGTGAATCCAAAATATCTTGTGGGAATAGTGTCTAACTATAGGAGGCGACTTCACTTGGACGTTTTTGCAGGCTCCTCAACTCGTTTCTCTTGAAGTCATTGTGTATCAAGGGGTTTTCAATAGCATCTTTGATATTAGATATGCTCTTTGATATTTCTCATGCTTTTATAGTCTATTTCTTCTGAGCATCAAATCTCACTTCGGTAGTTTGTTTGTGCAGGAGAGAGGGCCGCACTACCTTCCTTGGGAAAATCGATTTCACTTGGATACACCATCAAATCATCTCAAATTGATCGAAAAGGGATAGATCATCACTTGCAAGGCATCTAAAATATTTTTTGGGTAAGATCTACTCATAATATTTTGTTTTGAAGTTCTAATCCATTGGCCATTTAATTTTACTGTTGAAACCCTAATTGTCGTAACTTCTAAAAATTCTATAGCTCAATTGATTTGGAATCTTGGCGAAAGATTTATGGGTTTTTATCTTTAGGCCTAGACCAAAGTGGGTCTCCTAGGGTGTCACCCCTAAGGGACTCCATCTTGCCCAAATCCCTAGGCACTGGTCTTTAACCCTTGCGCCGTCCTTGATTTTTCCAGTTTTTTGAGTTGATTGATGTTCATTCTAGCTTGTGAGATAAGACACTGTCAAATCTTCCACCAAGCGTCATCCAAAAGGAACTAGAAATCCTCATCTTCACCTTAACCCTTCTACCTTGGTCACGTTTCCCAAGGCTATAAGAATCGCTTTTATTTGCTAGTGCCTTGATCCTATATCTCTTCCTTAAATTCATACGTCACTTGTATCATTTATATTGGGTCAATATTTTATCTTTCATAAGCCTCTTGATCCAAATATAACTCTTCTCGTGACTTCATCAATAGATCTAGGGTTCCATACACCTGTCACCTTACGTGTTCTGGTCTTCTGGTTTGATCTAGTGATTGGGTTAGATCTCTCCTGTCGAGATTAGATCCGGGTCTCCCCCTTTGCTACCTAGGGCTTGGGTTCCATAAAGTGAAGAGTGCCTCGGTTGGCGTGACAACCAATCTATCTAGGGATTGAGTCCCTCTTAGGTCACCTCTTTAGTTGCATGGCTCCTCTACCGCCCTTGACAGGATTACCTTTTAGGGGCAACTATAGGTTGTGTGATAACATTTTTGGTGCCATTGCCAGGGAGGTAGAGTCTTACCTTCAGTGTATGCGAGTGTTTGTGTGTTATTCCATATCATATCGCATCCGTTATTTTACTTTGGTGATTACATTTATTCATAGTACATAATTAACTTAATCACCAACTTCACTCACTCATCCCACCTCTCCTTATGACATTTATCATTCGGTAATTTACTTATGTGACTCACTTAGCGACTCCACCCCGCAACTCTACTGAGGAACGAATCCAACAAATCAATCTTAAGTTCCTAAATCACGTTTTATCTTGAATAAATTGAATCTAAAACAAGCACCACCATGAATATGATGACTCAAATGATAACCATTATGCAAAACCTTTATGTGTTGGTTTTAGATCAACACCAATAAAATAGTAGATGTGATGAATATCTTCACCAATTGTCTGAAAATGTCTATACTAATGATTATCCTCATAAGACTATCAAGAGGTCTTTTGATAACCAAGTGGTGACAAGATCCCAATCGAAAAACCCAAGATCTTACCAATACTTCTGTAAAGGGTAACCTTCCTGCTCAAAGGAAATCTATTCGTGAATCAACAGATAAAGTTTCAACACAAATCCCAAGGTCTTCTTTTAAAGGTATTTTAAAAGATAGTAGTAGTGCTCAAAAGGCAGTACCTCCGCCTGTTAAGGAAACAATCAAACACAATCCCAATAAGTTTCAGTTTCCCAAAGAAGTAGTACAAAGAAACAAGATGAATTTGCCAAGCAAAGAATATTCTCGTATGTTTCCTCAAACTCAAGAAAACCTGAACACAAACATCTTAGGCAAGTTCGCGTGGTCATCAATTATGGTTTCCTTGAAGGAACTAGTATATTCCTTTTATTAAAGCACAAATCATGAATTTATTAGGACTGAAACCAAGTGCTAAGGAAATGGAAAACCCTTCTGATCTGAAAGTTGATTTAAATGGATTCTTCTCCAAGCCTAACATACCTATCCCCTCAATTAGCTTATGAAGATCCCTTCATTGTTTAGCCAAGCCACAAAATTCTTAGGG
This sequence comes from Larix kaempferi, assembly GCA_027924585.1. Lineage (NCBI taxonomy): Eukaryota > Viridiplantae > Streptophyta > Pinopsida > Pinales > Pinaceae > Larix > Larix kaempferi. The sequence continues at coordinate 7,574,041 of BSBM01000136.1, forward strand.
ATTAAGCCCAAGACTGAGCCTCCTAAGCAACCAATTGTAGAGGATGATCCTCCTGTTATGATCCAAAGCGTAACTGGTAATGGTAGTGGTCATCCACCATTTTATATAGCCTTGGAGATAAACCAGTTGATTCTACATAATTGCATGTTTGATTCAGGAGCATAGGTAAATATTATGCCACTTAAGGTAATGGAACAATTAGAACTAAAACCATCACGGAAATTTAAAAGTGTGTGTGGCATGGGCTCCCATCCTATGCCATCTAAGGGTGTAATTGAGAATTTGAAAATGAAATTGGCAGCATATCTAGAGATTGAAATAAATATGAATGTCCTTGTCCTGGATATACCTGATGCTCAGGGAATGTTATTATCGATAGAATGGTATGCTAGGTTAGGAGGAAGTATTCAGATGGATCTCTTGTATGCAACCATACCGATTGGTGGGAATGCTTATGTTAAGCTTATAAATGAGAAACCCATGTCGAAACATGTTGAAACCCCTGACTACCTTTTTCAAGAAGCTATGTGCCCTATGGATGAAGTTGGAAATTATATGGTCTTAGCAAATTGTTGGGAAGAAATTAGGCAACATCCTTTTCCTCCTAGTCAAATCTGGAAAATGCATTTCAATGGGGCTAGATCTCGACATGGCGCAGGGGTTGGTATAGTTCTGACCTCACCTTTGGGTGAAGAAAGAATATACTCCTTTCGCCTTGAATTTGAATGCACAAATAATGTGGTTGAGTATGAGGCGCTACTTCTAGGATTGGAAATTGCTAGAGATCAAAATATTAAATGCTTAAGTGTAATAGGCGATTCTGACCTAGTGGTATCTCAGATTAAAAATCAGTTTACCGCTAAAAACAATAGGCTTCGAGATTATATAAATGTTGTACGGGATGTTATTGAAATGTTTGATGCTTTCTCAATTAAAGTCATTCCAAGAGAAGAGAATGGTCTGGCTGACGCATTATCAATGACAACGTGTACTTTTGAAGTCCCAGATCATCTCAAGGAATGAGATTGCAAAGTAGAAGTTTTGTTTAGGCCTTTCGTCCCTGATAACCAAGATCATTGGCAAATTTTTGAAGATGATGCCCAGATCATTCGATTTTTGCACAGTGTACACAACTTCGAAAATTGCACAGTAGATCTAGATGATAAAATAAAAGAATTATGTGTGCAAGACATTGACATTATGCAATTATCAATCCCATTAGAAAAGAATTTCAACATGCATGATGAATATAAAGGAGGAAGAGCAGATCCCATAGATGAATTAATAGAAATAAACATAGGGTCTCTAGTTGCTCCTAATATGGTTAAGATCGGAAAGAACGCTTCCCCAGAAGAAAGAAAGGATATTGAAAAGTTAATCTGTGAATATAAGGATGTGTTTGATTGGACTTATGATGATCTAAAAACATATGATCCCACCATAATCGAACATATGCTTCCTCTGAAGGAAGGGGCAAAACCTTATCGTCAGAAGTTGTGAAACATTAACCCTAAATTGGCCCCTTTAGTAAAAAAGGAGATTGAAAAGATGCTAGCAGTCGAGATCATACAACCAGTCTGGCATACTACTTGGGTCTCAAACCCAGTGATAGTTAGAAAGAAGAATGGGAAAATAAGGATATGCATAGATTTCATAAACCTAAATCAAGCATCCTTGAAAGACAATTATCCTTTGCCCAATATGGAAAATTTGTTGCAAAGTGTTACAGTGGCAAGAATGTTATCGATGTTGGATGGTTTCTCGAGATATAATCAAGTATGAATTAAGCAGGAAGATAGAGAAAAAACAACTTTCACAATTCCCTGGGGAATTTATGAATATGTAAGAATGCCTTTTGGATTGTTAAATGTTGGATCAACTTTTCAACGAGCTATGGATCAAGCGTTTAGTGACCTTATCGGAAAAATCATTGATATGTATCAAGATGACCTGACAGTGTTTTCCAAATAAAGGGATGATCATGTCAAACATTTGAGGAAAATTTTCGATCAATGTAGGAAATTTGGTATATCCCTGAACCCGAAGAAGTTCACAATTGGGATTCATGAGGGAAAACTTTTAGGACATATTGTATCCAAGGTTGGAATCCAAACTGAACCTGAACATGTCCAAGCTATTAAAGTTATTCCTCGGCCTCACGATATCAGCTCTCTGCAATCTTTCTTTGGAAAAATTAATTTCGTTTAGAGATTTATTCCAAACTTAGCTGAAATAGCAAAGCCTTTGAATGCTATCTTAAAAAAGGATGTAAAATTTATATGGAGCAAAGATTGTGAACTATCATTTGTCAAGTTAAAGAAATCCATTTCAATTGCACATGTCCTTGCATGTCTTGATTATAACAAAGAGTTCTCAATCTATTCATATGCTTCTGAAGACACTGTTAATGGGCTATTGTTACAAAAGAATGATGAAAATCATGGACAACATATAGCTTTTATAAGTAAAAACCTCATAGACGCAGAATTGAAATATACAACTACTGAGAAACAAGTGTATGCTTTGGTTGAGGCTTTAAAGCATTTCAGAACATATGTGGGATATTCTAAGATTAAAGCATATGTTCATTATCGAGCAGTGATGTCTTATTTCAAGCTAACGGTATAGGTGTGTGAGGAAATTGGATATCCCGAATCCAGGAATATGATCTTGAAATCAAACTGATTAAAATTGTAAAACGATAAGGCTTAGCCCAGTTGTTGACCGAAAAAGGTGATGATTGTGTGGTAAATCTTGTTAATGAAAAAGGGCCTTTTGTTTTCCATATTGATGAAGAGAATGAATGGTATAAGGATATTGTACATTTCTTAAAAAAATTGTCTTGTCCTGACTACCTAGTTGATCATCAAAGGAGGGATTTAAGGCTCAAGGAAGAGAAATATGTTTTGACACGAGATGGCCTTGGTTGGAGGAATCCTGATGGGATTATATTAAATGTGTAAAACCTGACTAATCGAAAACCATTATAAAAGAAATGTATTTTGGATTGTGCGGAGGACATTATGCTCTAAGAACAACTGCCGCTAAAATCACGAGAGTTGGTTACTATTGGCCCACTTATTTTAAAGATAATGCATGCTTTTGTTAGATCATGCCAAGAATGCCATTCTTCTCTAGAAAACCTCATTTTCCAGCTTTGCCCGTATCACCTGTCATAATAGAGGCTCCTTCCAACAATGGGGTATGGATTTCATAGGACCGTTTGATGAAAATTCAAGTAACAAGTATAAATACATTTTAACATGCACTAATTATTTCACCCAATGGGTGGAAGCCATACCGACTAAAAGAGCTACAACGGAGGTAGCGGTGAAAATCTTGGAAGAAAATATTGTATCTCAATACATATGTCCATTGAAAATAATCACAGATAACGCTAAAGCTTTCAACAAGATAGAAATGTCAACATTTTGCATGAACCATGGAATTGTATTGTCCCATTCCTCGAATTATTATCCTCAAGGAAATGGTTTGGCCAAATCAAGCAACAAGAATTTGATCAGACTTCTCAAAAGAATGATTGGAGAAAATAAAAGGAGTTGGGATAGCAAACTGAAGTATGCATTATGGGCTGATATAACAATGGTGAAAAGAATCACAGGAAAATATCTGTTCGAATTAGTATACGGGAAAGATTGTAAGGTTCCTATTAACTTGCAAATCCCAGTGTACGAATTGCTGCATCAGTGCACATTTGATCAAGAAGCAATTCAGGAGAGAATTAACAAATTAGTAGAACTTGATGAAAGTAGGAGGGAAGTGTTAAACGAGACTGCTATTGAACAAGAAAGAGTCAAGGGGACTTTTGATCAAAGGATGAGAGACATGAAATTTGGAGTGGGTGATGTAGTATTACTTTGGGATAAACAAAAGGAAAAGACCAAAAACCATGGAAAGTTTGAAAAGCTGTGGATGGGCCCTTACCGAGTAACCAGGATAGCTGGAAAAGGATCAATGTTTTTGGAAACTCTAGATGGGGAGGAACTGGATATTCTTGTGAATGGGTTGTTACTAAAGCATTACTTCCCACCCATTGTGTGAGTGCCCCTTGCATGTTAGTTTAGGGTAGATAGGAACTGAATAAGCTCACTTGAGAAGTAGTTAGTTACCTGTGCCATTAAGTCTGGCACTCTTCTTCCTCAACCTTGCCATTGAGTGTCTATCCTTTACTTTTCTATTCACGCAAAAACATAATAAAACAAACGTTTAATTTGTGTTAGTAGATTAGTATTTTACTTTCAGTATTGTTTATTTTATTTTTTTATATTTTTGTATATATGGGGGCTAGTGACAACCGATCTGTGATATTGGTATAGCGGTTTTCATTGTGCAGGTACTAGGTACATATTTTGATGATGATGCAGACACTAGAATGCATAATCTAGGATACAAATAGTAGAGTGATGAGGACCAGGGATTCAGAGGTTCTCAAGCGCTCTATTCAGTAGAGCACTTTTCCCAGCTAGAGCCAGATGTTATCACATCCATAGTAGCCGGGGCTACCATGTATTCAGACCATTTTTTAGCACATTTTTGAGCCAGTCCTTTGCTATGATATGCATGAGATCAGCAGTTGATGAGCAGTTCATTGATGATCACTCCTTCTCTCAGCGAAACCAGAGCATACATTCATTTAGGTTCATGTCAGGACTGAGCCTCATGACCCTATATTTGATGACCGAGTTATCCATTTTCTTCCATAAAGAGCAGATATGATGATATTTCCCATGGATTATATAGCAGCAGTGCTCCAGTGTTTCAGAGTTCAGATGTAGGTATATGACCCAGCAGAAATATGGTTTGTGCATTGGATATTTGTATTGTGTTTTTTTACTTATCTTGGTAGCTTAAATGGGTATAGGGTGGTCATGATTTGGCAATATTTTATGTGCCTCTTATTGATTGTTTACAGTAGAGCTGATTCAATTGCTTTGAATTATAAATTCTTGTCTATAGTCATTGGTCATGCCCTCATAGTAGTATGGACTTGTTCATTTCCCCTATTATGGTTTGCTATTCATGGCATCACCTGTCATTTTCCCCATCCATCCATTATCATCCATGTTTGGTTGTATCCTGACTTACACCTTAGCTAGTGATATCGAGGACTTCCCCCGACTAGGCCTTTGTGTTGGATAGACTCCATGTTGTTTTTGTGTCTCGGCTCTAAATTGTGTGATTCTAGTCACGGTGATTGTTATCCTTTAGTCCTCGAAACCAAGTATGCCTACCAATAATGTTGCTAAACACTAAAGCATCAGAACTTAAATGTTATATCTAAAAGGATGCTAAGTCGGCAAAAACAGTGTTGTTAAACACAATGTCAAATATCTATAATAGCTAGTCAGTGGCCAAGGGACAAGCACTCGTCCTTTGAATGATATAAGGTTTTTTTCCTCTATAGGGAAACAGGGTGGTCACTCCATCATACCTATGGACGGTGGCAGGAAATGGAGGTCATACCGAGTCATTATTTGAGGCCCACAAGGCCATTTAGGGCATCTGCTCTTGGAGGTTGGCTAGTGAAAATATTTATAAATTTGAAATAAATGGTAAATGTTAAAGTGTATAAAGCTGACCATAATTCAAATTTCTATAAAGGTTGCTTATCTAGAGTCTACCGGAAGTAGTCTCATCACTCTACCCATTTGTGAGACATCGCCATCCCCTGTGTGTTTCTCCATCCAACCTATGTGTAGGTGGTCTTCCCTTATTCCTATATCTGAGAGATCACAGTGTTGATGTTGTTAAGTAGTTCCCTTTAACCCAACCTTGTTTATTCTACCTTCACTCGTTTCTAGCAAAATGACCACGTCCATAAATGAGCATACACATGAGGTTCTTCTTTCTAGTAACTAGTCACTTTGATCTAGACTTATTATTGATGATTTGTATGTATAATCGCTTGTTCAATGCCACTTTATATTTTAGACTCGCTATCAATATATTTAAGGGAGCATAGTTTATCCATTTGTACTTGCAGCATTCGTTGTTTCTAGCCTAGGTCATCATTTTGATCAGTTTTGACCTGGTCAACCCAATTTGACCAAGTCAACAACAGGTTCCGGGACGAGTTAGGACGATGATCTTCAAGATTCCTTATTAATGGTCCTTTGGTTCGCATTAGATGGTTCCATGCATCAAACATCTATTTCATGTGATGGTTTGTGAGATTTTTATTATTATCAGCATTTACAAACCATTATTTTTAATTATTCGGGCATGGCTGAGCTTAGAGATGATTATCTTGATGGCCACATGGTGTATGAGTACTCATTACTACCTGATTTGGACCTTTTGAGTCCATTGGGACACTCAGTTTTTAGTTCTGGGCACATATAGTTGATGTTGTGGTCAGTTCATCACTTTGCAACAGATTGCCATATAAAAATGGCCTTTACAACACTTACAAGGATCATTTTCTTTCTCCTAGAGAGTTTCAGAGGAGGCATGGGGTGCATCCATTTGTTTTTACTATATTCCCATATTAGTGCAGTCAGATAGGTTCCCGGAGCACTTGGGAGTGAGTTACAGGCATTTTTCTACTTTTAGGTGATGTTCCGACAGTTAAAAAATGGAAGAAATGGCTAGCAAGGAAATCGATGTGGCTTAGTGAGGCAATGAAATGGCATGGAGTTAGATCCGAGACTTTTTGTGATGCATTCTACGCCTCCCGGCATAGTATTTATCTTTAGCGGGGTCCACACGTCCTCCCAGTCATCCATGAGGGCGTCATCTTGAGTTATTGGGGACACACATCCCAGTGATTTTAGTTACTTTATGATGTATTTTATATTTTATGTATATGGGGCTTGGTCTAGTGAATATGTTGTTACCTCCTAGCCACCCCAACATGATATTATGTTCTCCTAGTGATGTGTCATGTCATACGTCCCCCCTAGGACGTCATTGAGGGAAAACATCCCCCTCCTTTTGAGTGATCTATGTATATTATTTCTCGCTCATCTTAGTCGTTGATATCATTGTATTATCTTTTGATCTCATCCACTCATGTAAAAAGTGGTTAGGGTTTTGTTCTGTCCCAATTTTATTTAAAGGATAGAACCCCCTCATTGTAAAGGGACTTTATCTCTTGCAATTTTTGTAATAAAGAGATTTTTGCAGAAATTCTTGGATTTTCTTTGTGGGATGTTCTTGTACTTGATTGGAAAGTCTATTTCTATTAGAATTTGAGATATTGCATGTGGATCCAAAATATCTTGTGAGAATAGTGTCTAACTGCAGGAGGGCGACTTCACTTGGACGTTTTTGTGAGAATAACATCTTTGATCTTTGATACGCTCTTTGATATTTATCATGCTTTTACAGTCTATTTCTTTTGAACATCAAATCTCACTTCTGTAGTTTGTTTGTGTAGGAGAGAGGGGCGCACTACCTTCCTTGGGAAAACCAATTTCACTTGGATACACCATCAAATCGTCTCAAATTGATCAAGAAGGGATAGATCATCACTTTCAAGGCATCTGCAAGATTTACGGGTAAGATATATTCATAATATTTTCTTTTGAAGATCTAATATATTTGCCATTTAATTTTACTGTTGAAACCCTAACTGTCATAACTTCTAAAAATTATATATCTCAATTGATTTGAATATTGGCGAAAGGTTTCTAGGTTTTTATCTTTAGGCCTAGCCCAAAGTGGGTCTCCTAGGGCGTCACCCCTAAGGGACTCCATCTTGCTCAAATCCTTAGGCAATAATCTCTAACCCTTGCACCCTCCTTGATTTTGCCAGTTTTCTGAGTTGATTGATGTTCATTCTAGCTTGTGAGCTAAGACACTATCAAATATTCCACCAAGCGTCATCCAAAAGGCACTAGAAATCCTCATCTTGACCTTAACCCTTCTACCTTGGTCACGTTTCCCAAGGTAGTAAGAATCAATTTCATTTGCTAGTGCCTTGATCCTATATCTCTTCCTTAAATTCATAAGTCACTTATATCACTTACATTGGGTCAATATTGTATCTTTCATAAGCCTCTTGATCCAAATATAACTATTCTTGTGGCTTCATCAATAAATCTAGGGTTCCATACACCTGTCACCTTATGCATTCTAGTCTTCTAGTTTGATATGGTGATTGGGTTAGATCTCTCCTATCGGAAGTAGATCAGGGTCTCCCCCTTTGCTACCTAGGGCTTGAGTTGTATAAAGTGAAGAGTTCCTCAGTTGGCATGACAACCATTCTATCTGGGGATCGAGGCCCTCTTAGGTCACCTCTTTAGTTGCCTGGCTCCTCTATCGTCCTTGATAGGATTATCTTTAAGGGGCAGCTATAAGTTGTGTGATAACAGAGCCTACTCTCATGACCTGAAACAATGGTCTGCGGCAGCCTGAAATGAACCCAAACACGCTCAAAGAAGAGCTTAGCAATGGATTTCATTGTGATACTCTTCATACATGGTGCTAGAATGGCCATCTTAGAGAATCGATCGACAACCACAAAAACACAGTCATGACCATGCTTGGTGGAGGGAAAACCTGACATGTAATCCATTAAGACTGACTCCCAAGGCTTGTATAGGGTAGGCAGAGGAGTGTACAACCCTTGTTTCTTCATGGCAGGTTTAATGATGGAATAGGCAGTGCATGATCAGATATGGTTGCCAATGTCCTTTTGGAGTTTTGGCCAATAGAAATACTTCTGAAGCACTGCTACTATCTTTTCTACGCTAAATTGACCAGCCACCTGATTGTAGTGTACCTACCAAATTAGCTTTGCACACTCACTTGATGGAACACAAAGATGGCGTAGATAGCACAAAAGTGCACCCTGGAGGTGAAAGTCTGGAAATTGTTTCCCCGCTCCCAGTGTCTGATATGTAGCAGTGAAGTCAGTGTCACTACTGTATAATTGGGACCACCCAAAGGTCATCACCACAAGAGTTGAGGACCATGGTTAGTGCCACAACCAGGGGTTCGTCGAGGTAGTCTACAACACGATTTGTGCTACCCTTCTTGCACTTAATGTTCAAATGAAATTGTTGCAATTACATGGATCACTTCTGATGGCGGTCATTCTGCAACTTTACCTGTGTCCGCATGAATTGTATGGGCCTATGATCAGCATGGATGATCGTTTCCTTTCCGAGAATGTAATGCTTCCACTTGGAGTACATATCCTTGTCATAGGTGGGATATCTATGAATATTATCATACAGTGTCTCACTATGATAGGCCACTGAATATTCTTGTTGAGTGAGGGCTACACCAATAGCATAATTCGAGGCATCTATCTCAATCTCGAATGGTTGTTACAAGTCTAGCAGAGTGAGGAATGGCATTGAGCAGAGGTGGTGTTTCAGATCCTCAAATGATTTCCGTTGCGACCCTAACCAGGTGAACTTGGCTTTAGCTCCACCCTTGATCACTTGGCTTAAGGGATAAACGATATGAGAGAACCCCAACCCGAAACTACAGTAGAAGTTTGCAAGGCCCAAGAAGTTGTGGAGCTCTATCAGAGTTTTCGGGGCTAGCCACTCGTGAATGAATTGGATCTTGGTTGAGTCCACGTGCACCCCATGTTCATCCATGATGTATCCCAAATACTAAATTCTCTGCATGCCAAATGAGCATTTCTCTAGATGGGCATATAACTGTGTTGTCGCAAGGTACTCAGGACCTTCTGAATGTGCTACATATGTTCTTCCTAGGTTCCACTATAGATGAGGATGTCATCCAGATATACAACCATAGAGTATTTTGTGAATAGCCACAAGATATCATCCATCATCCTCATGAACATCATTGGAGCGTTAGTCAAGCCAAAAGGCATGACCAACCATTTAAATAGGCCTTCTTTAGACTTGAAGGTTGTCTTCCATACATTAGTTTGTTTAGTTGGAACCCGGTGGTAGCCCGAATTCAGATTAATCTTGCTAAATAACTTAGCACCCTTAAGATGATCAAGAAGATCATCAACCCATGCGATCGGGTACCAATTCTTGACAATGATTTTATTCAGGGCTCTATAATCGATACAGATTCACCATGTCCCATCCTTTTTCTGTACCAACACAATTGGACTCGCACAAGGTGAGTAGATTGGTTCAATGTGTCCCTTTTGGATGATCTCGTGAATTTGGCATTTGATTTCCTCATTCTCTAGAAGAGCGCACCCGTATATTGGGCCATTGGGTAAAGGAGCACCCGATATCAAGTCGATTGGATGTTTAACCTAGCAATGCAGAGGCACCCCTTAGAGGAAGCAAATATGTCATTGTACCCTTCTACACTATTTTCAACCAACTTCAGTTGTTTAGAGAGACCTTGTGTTGAGGTTGTGGCGGTTGCAGTGACCTTATGTTCACTGACCGAACCATGAAGAGAATAAATTTCCCAGTCTAGGAGATGACCTTTCGACATTGCTTCACGGAGATCAAAGAAACTCATAAACAACATGGTGTTTCCACATATAGTGTTGTCCTAAAAGAACATCAAAAACTTCAAGTGGGGCAACTTCGCACAACACCTCTTCTTTGAAGCACTTGATGTCATAGGATAAGCGGCACAATTGATTGACATGGATGTCTCATCCTTGGCTCAACCAACCAATAGTGTATGGTTGGGGTGTGGCATCATCAAAAACTTCAATCTTTTGACAACCTCAATCGGGATGAGGTTCTTCTCGCTACCACTGTCAACAATGAAATGTAGCGGATTCCCCTTCACCCATAGTTGTGAATGGAAGAGGCACTCTCATTGCTCTAGCTCCTCTGACTCTTTTGGTTGGATCTTTGTGGTTGTGATGGTGGCATTAGGTTCTGCATCAATGATCTGCATTCCCCTTTATTGCTCTGAATCAAAGTTCAAGACAGAGTCCAGCTCTAGGGTTTCCATCTTATCTAACAATGATTGCTATGAGCAACATTCATCAGTGTTGTGCCAGGGGATTTTGTGGAACTCACACCACTTGACAGTGTCCTTCAATTTCCCGTTACCCTTCTTTTCAGGCGGCTTGGGCTGGTTGTCATGACTTTGGTCATCCTTGCTCTATCCTTTTTTTGTGAGTTAGGGTTGTCTTTGCCATAATTATGTTGTTGTTTATTTGCAAACCCAAACTCCTACTTATTCTTTTTCTTAAACTTTTGCTCTATCTTGATAGTGTACTGATAAGCAGCTCCCAATGAGGAGATGTCCAAGAAATCCATATCTGTCTGAATGTACCTATGCAGGCCACTGAGGTACTTTAAGACCAAGTGTCATTCAAATTCTCTAATACCCAGCTTTGAGCACAAGGTATGGAATATAATGGTGAACTATGGCACCATTTTCTTTCTCTCCTAGCGCAATGTTGTCCACCTGGTGTACTGGTCATCATAGTTTCCAACAAGGTAGAATTCCTCCTTGACAGCATCGACAAAAGCCACCTAATTGGGTTTTGTCCTATATATTTAAGACTCATCTCTTCCATTCCTCAAGCAGTAACGTCCCACCAATCTTTGATATGGGGGAGGGACATAAGGAGCGTGAAGGCGATGTTTTTGCAGTCAATTTTTTTTTTTATCAAAGAAGTAACCCTCTAACATATTTAACCATTTCTGCAAATTCATCTGCATCTATCTAGCCCTCAAATAAGGGAATTTCAAAGTTAACTTGTACCTTTAAGGGAGTCGCACCTCCAAAAGGTTGCTTGTTGAAAGTGCATTTGTCCGTCGACATTCGTTAAAGGATCTGGGTTAAATTATACATCATTTCTTCCCTCTGTCATGTGAGGGCTTCCTAGAGGAACAACTTAATAGGATATCATGCTCTCTCATCTCTATTTTCTTCTCTTTCCATGTGAGGTTGCTTAGGCCGATGATGGTGGTTTTCCCCAAGCTCAACTAATTGGAGATCCAACTCTCAATATTCACATCTCGTTGGGGACATGCACTAAGAAACAACAAGAGTAGGTTGCTCTCATACCACTAATCTGGATTATTTGGAGAACGAAATGAAGGCAGTAATATAAAATAGAAATACACATGGATATTTTCTAGAAAACACAATAGTACAGTAAAACCCAAATTCTATTAATGAATGGACTGGAAAAACACTGTAAACTGTAAAGCAATAAAAACTAGTTCTAGATGGTGGTAGCTTATCTATGAAAAGACATGTTTCGGCTACGCTCATCCGCAAGAATTGAGTTATAATGAGGCCAAAAAGACCTTTTTAACATAAATTATAAATGAGAAAAACCTAAACATCAAAAACCCTAGCAAAGAGATTTGTGGGAGATGAAATTCCAAGAGGTTTGTGGGCCCTAATGTGGTTAGTTGATACAACAACTTCTCGAGGGCGAAACTTATGCATACAATATTCGTTTGGGGTGCTCGATCCCATCGGAAAGGTTTGGTCAAGAAGGACTCCTTATTGTCGGCCCATACCATGCCTTCAGTGATCATCTGGGCACTGTCATGGAAAAAAATGTCGTTTAGAGCCTAAAAAACGGCCCAGGAAGATCAGGACCGGAAAAACCATAAAAAAAAAAATTACTAAGCTGGAAAACTATGTCTTTGAGTCAGTGGACTACGTGGGTGGCCATCGATGTCCATTTGGATCATTACTACCATCAACCCTACCAAGAAATAAATGGCTTTCAAAACAACTCAACATACTTGGGAGGAGGGGTGGTCACAAGGCAAGAATCCAAATGGCCACAGGAAGACACTAAAGATAGTACGGAGGAGGACATATCAACCCTTAAAAAATCTAGTATAAGAACCTTGCAACAACAAAGAGATGATGAAGTAGCAAAAAATCTACTTTTAGGAATGAAAACTTTCTTTGATAAGCATATTAAAATCACTACCACAATGCAACACCACAAGTATACTAGAGAAAAAGGAATGGGTAAGTTTGGCCCTACAAGCAAAAAATAATGAAGTTATTCTCCTAGTGTAGAGGGTTGGGAGGCAAACAAAAAAGTTGAAATGGTCATAAACTTAATTTTCAAGGAGAATCATGTCCTCCTTCTTCTCCGGGAGACTAGAATGGACGCTTGTGATGTGTGCTCAACATTGCAAGTATTATAGAAGAATGGAAAAGGATGTGTGGTGAGTTCCATAGGAGAATCTAATGGGTTAGCTACAATGTGATATCCCATGAAGTATAGCATCACAAATCAAGTTCAACACTTAAATTGGATCTTAACTAAATTATAAGATCTTGAAACTAGAGAAAATTTCAACATTTGTAATGTCTAAGGGTTGGTTAAGTAAGGGAGCAAAGGGGAATTTTGACGATCTCTTAGTCAGATACAAAGTTATGGTCTTTCAAAGGTGCTTGTGGTCACGGGGAAATTTAATGTAACAATATCCCACAAGGAGCACCAAGGAGGAACCGTAATCAATGATCCCTTTGGAGAAAGTCTAGAAGATATGATAGCATATTTGAATTTGGTTGACTTCATTTCCAAAAAAGGTATCTTCACTTGGTCTAATCAAATAATATGGCCATATCATATCGCAACTAGATTGATAGATGTTTAATTCATAGTTTTGTACTACAAAATGACTTTCTTCCTCAGACAAATATTTGGCCTTATGTTGCTTATGATCATAAATCTTTAGCATTATTGTTCTCTCGCCCTAAAAATCATAGTCCAATTCCTTTTAGATATAACCCCCTTGTGCTTAAGGCGTGAAGATGGCTTGTCCTTGGTCACAACCACCTTGGCCACCACTATTTTCAGCTCTCCTTCCTTTGTTTGGGAATTCAAACTCAGGTTGGTAAAGGGCGCTCGTAAAGACTAGGAAAAATAACACTTCACTCAACCGAACAAAAAAAGGAAACTCGTTATGGCAAATATGGAATCTTTCAGCAGGAAACGAAAGTCACTGACATACCAGGGGATCTCTTGCATAAAGAAAAGATCTCAATCTTCAACTAAAAAATTCTATCTGCCAAGAAGAAGAGAAGTGGAGGTTGAAATCTAGAGCATTGTGGCTCAAAGAGGGAAATATAAATACCTCCTTTCTTTACAAGCAAGCCAATATGAGTCTGCATAAGAATGCGATACATGAATTCACAAATTATGAGGGACAAACGATAACAGGGGACACTACCATTTGTGAAGAAGCTTATCAACACTAGAAGAGGTTTTATATGGAGCTTGGAAGCAAGAATCCTAGAGCAAAAGTGGAAACGTTGGAGAATATGCCTTGTTCAATTACACCAGAGGATAACTAGTCCCTAGAATGCCCAATTACGGAAGAAGAAGTCAAAGCTTCTATCTAGAACTCGAATCTAGAAAAATTCCCTAGGCCTGATGAGTTTACTATTACTTTTTCCAGAGCTGATTGGGATATCATAAAAAATGATCTTCGCGAGATGTTAAATTGGACGATAAATAAGGATAATATTGGAGGAGCTACTAACTCCTTCTTCGTTAGCCTCTTTCTAAAAGATTCTCGACCCTCTTTATTGGCACAGTTCGGGCCAATCTCATTATGCAATTCCGCTTACAAAATTTTAACTAAGATCATCGCAAATTGCCTAAAAAATCTTCTTCCCAAGGTTATTTACAAGAATCGAGGGGGTTTCTTAGCTAATAAATAAATAATCGATAACATTATTTTGGTGCAGGAAGCAATTCACTCTAGTTTCATTAGGAAGGAGTAGTCAATGGTGATAAAACTAGATCCCGCCAATGCCTTCAATTGGGTTCAACAAAGTTTTATCTATGGTGTCATGGAATGAATGGGGTTCTCTCTTTCATTCATCAATTGAATTCAAGCATGTATAGGAAGGCCTTGGATCACCCCCTGATTAATGGAAGGTCCATTCCCTTTCTTTAAGTTTCACGTGGGATTAGAAAGGGGTGCCCACTATCCCCCTTCTTATACATTACTATGGCCTAAACACTCAATTGTAGGCTTCATAGGGACCACGAAACAAGGAATCTTCCAGGCATTACTTTAGCACGCATGAGTCTGGCGATCAATCATGCCTAATTCATTGATGATACAATTTTGATGGGATGTGCCTCAATTTTTATTGCTCAGTGCTTCAAGAACATTCTAAATTTGTTTATGGAGGCCTTGGGTGGGACAATTAATGATTCCAAAAGTAGGATATACAATTGGAATCTCCCAACTACTTTGCTTTAAAGAATTTCTCATATTATTGGATTCGTTGGATCCTCAAAGTGGTCTTCATTTAAATATTTGGGCATTCCTATCTCCTATAAAAAAATTAAAACGATGGATTGGAAGAATCTCCCTCGTGTTTAAAGCAATGATGTAGGCATAGGGAGCTTAGTGGCTGAAAGCCGTAGGTAAAATCACTTTGATTAGATCTATTTTTTCTTCCTTTCCTTTTTTTCAATTCTCTACCTTATTATCACCCATGGAAGTGATGCAATTGTTATGCAAAGATATCCACAATTTATTATGGTGGGATGGAATCCAATAGTAACAAGTTTCATCTTGTCAAGTGGGATATTGTAAGATACCCCATAGTTCATGGGGTCTTTGAAATCAGAGACCCAAAAATTATGAATGTAGCGATGGGGGAAAAGATTCTCTAGAGGTTGGTTTCAAGAGAAAGAGCTTGGTGGAAGGAGATCCTTCAAAAATAATAATCAGGGGGGCAATTTTATGATGCCTTGACGACTATAGGTGGGAGAGAAATGTTTCAGAGATTTAGAAATGATGCAAGATGAACTATATTGGATTCACTAGAATGGAAAAAAGATAAAGATGTGGGAGGATAAGATTCTGGCAAGAGCTCCCCTAGAGACAAGAACATGGCTAGTTGAATTGAAGAGATGGATGATAGCGAATGGGTATCTCACCTTATCTTATCTTTCCATCTGGGACAGTGAGGAAACTAGGAAGGCTAGAAATCTCACTACAAGATAAATAACCTCTAGAGGAGGTTTTTGTGGAAGCTCCTCTAAAAAGAACCCAAATATCTGTTTATAGCGGAGGTTGCTAGCGAACGTGAGTAGGAAGATATTTTAATGGATGTTTTTATATGGTGATTGTATACATACCAAACACACCATTGCGTCCTTTGTCTAGATGCACCGGTATGCACAAAAACAAAATGCATCGATATCGAAAATCCTCGTTAAATCGAGAGAAAAAATATTTTCTATCTCTACATCCAACAATAATTGGCGCGTTTAGACTTAACTGACGCACTAGTGCATCCACATAATTCACGCACTACTTTTAGCCAAAAAAGCAACCCTCCTTCCTAGAATTTTAAGTAAGAAAAATAAATTACGATGCATTATACATAATACACGACACCTATGTATTGGTTAATTTGGTGCATCGACATTGGATAAAATTAAAGAAATTATCGAACGATTTTTTTTAATTTGTTTAGATCCATTACCATTGGGTTTAAATATTTTAACAACACTAGTGCATCGTGCAATTGGAAGAACCAACGCAATTTTTTTAATATTTTTATAATAACTAATGTTGTGTTTACATCACTTCAACGCATCGGTGCGTTGCCTAATTTTACGCACTGGAGTAGGGTAACATTAAAAACAATTATTGAACAAAAACTATTTTATATTGTTTTATTCATTAAACGTGCGTTTATATTTATAAAATGCACCAATGCATCATGTAAGGTCAAGCACCGAAGTGGGGTAAACTTAAAAAAAACGAATGGAAATTTTTTTTTTTACAATTTTATGTTTATGGACTGTGCATTTATATATCCTAAACGTGCAGGTGCTTCCATAATAGAGTACACTCGATTAGGATAAAATTAAAAACTATGGGACCAACTTTTTATTTTTTATATTCATTACCGGTAGGGTCATGCCATGGAAACACACCGATGTGTTGGGTTATCGGGCGCACCGAAACAAAGTAAAAAACAAATTAAAAAAGAAAATTACTGAATAGAAAAACCATTTTTATCATCCTTCAGTTCTCTAAACCACCTAAGCACTAGGGCTATAGTTGTCTACCTGAAGCACCCCGACATCAGTGCTCCCCATGGTTGGATTTATCCCTCCCATTGCTTTCTATTTGGTGTTCAAATTTAGAAAAACGATGGTTAATTTTCATTTTTTGTCTGCATGGAAACCATGCCTCCCCGTTGCACAAGTGCTCGGGTAATGTCTTTGTTACCTTCTAATTTAAACTTTTAACTCACTAAAATTTCAAATCACATTAAATTTGCCAATTTTCACAAAAAAATTTAAAAATTCTACACATTGCATTCGAGTTGTTCGGCTCGCACCACGCTAGTCGATGCTCCCTATAAATTTACAATGTGTGTTGCTAGCGGTGCGTGTTTAACATATAGCCTACCACATCGATGGTGCGCTATACTTTCACTAAAACATTGCTATTACTTAATAACCCATTTGCACATCATTGGTGTCTAATGAGCGTCACAAACCACATAGCACCATTGACGGTGCTATCCAAATTTATAGTGTGTGCCGCTAGCGGTGCGTGTTTAACATATAGGCCATCGCATCGACGGTGCACTATACTTTCACTAACACACTGTTAAAACTTAATAACCCATTTGCACATCATTGGTGTATAATGAGCTTCACAAACCACATAGCACCATTAACAGTGCTATCCAATATACAAATGCATTAGTGTGGGTAAACACCTACAGCTTTATATAACTGATGCTTTCCAGATTCCTAGACACACTGTTGAACTAACGAAAAAAAAATTTAACTATTCACCCCAGACACAGTCGCATCATAATAATACATATGCATAGTCGGGTTGGTGCGATTATGTTTAACATATGCATCGACATGACTTTTGAAAAAATGTTATTTCACTTCATTCTGTGGTCTTTTCATCAGAGTTGCACCGATTACGATGCACTCTAGATAATTTTGCACACCATACATAGTGTAGACACCTATTTGTAAATCCTTAGTACTCCCAAATGAGGAACGCACCGAGATTAAAGATTTTATAAAAAATAGCAATGCATTTTAGTATCATACACACACACACCATATATGGTGCTTTGTTGTCGTAAAGCACCGATGCGTTAAATTTAGAAAGGCACTACTTAGTTTTATTGTCAAAAAAAAAATTGACACAATGGTGAATTGGGTCACTTTAGCGCACTATGAATGGTGCTTATGTAGTTAATAACACACTATGAATGGCGTGGTAGAAATAAAAAAGGCACAACTAGACGTGCTTTACTGTTATATAGGTGCACCACTTATTAAATTCATTTATTTTGAGAACAAAATTATTGTTTGATATTAATAAATAAAATGATCATTTAATGAAATTTTAAATGTTTTATATATACATGTGTGTGTTTGTATATGAGACCAATGCAAGTTATATGTAAATCAAAGATGTAAGCAGTGAGAGCTGCAGCAGGCGCGGGTGGAACTGTACATTGTTGTATGGGAGTGGGAGGCCATATAGATGGAGAGATATTTGTACCCTCACCCCATTACAACACAAACTCGAGACCTCTTAAGGGTTTTCGGCCTCCTCGAGTTCCATCAAGAGTCTATATCCCTAAAGGGGAACTTAGCTTTGCTAATGCAGTTGGGATCAACATCGACAGTCCTTTTAGTTTGGTCTTCATCTCTAGTTTCATCCCATAGAGGAGGACATCTACTTCATCATTGGGCTATCGAGGAGAGAGGAATATTTTCCCCAGTTCCCTAATGTCCCACTTATCGTCGCAACAGAGAGTCAGCTTGTGTACTCTTAGAGATATATAAGTGACTAAGTCACTGACCCTGCTCTTTTTCAGCTTTTTGGAGGACAATTGTGTATTGCTTCTTTTGGTGCAGAGGAGGTTAGGTGCCTCTCTCTTTTAGTTACGATAGTGGAACACTTCACCACTAATGGGAGACGCATTAGTTGTCCTATATTATATTATGTAGATTCTTTAGTGCAGAGACCTAAATGCACTAGGTGGTATTTCATTTTTTTGTGGCAGTGTTATTATGTTCTAGATTGATGTCGTGCATAGTTTGAGGGGAGGGTCAACTTCCCTTCAGCGTCAAATATTTTTTTTTTAGAGGTTTGTGGTCACAAGGCCATCATATGACTATTTCCCTCCTAGGGAAATGACCAACTTATAGATGCATATGCATGGACAGATGTTGCCTAAGGGAGGTCAGTTGGAGTTCAAAGCTAGGATCACCTCAGAGGTACTCGAGTTACTAGCTAGCGAGGATGATCATACTTTGGACCTTGTGCTATATCCTTACACGAGGTTGGATTGGCGAGGATGTCATAACATTTTTTCACTCAAAATGAGCCACTAGATGACAAGGTAATATTAACATTATGCTTAAATTAATCTAGTTCCATTTTATTATCTTACTTAATGTGTATAAAATTTATTCTAACATTTTCTTTAAATTGTTTAATGAAATTGTCTAATTATTGTTATGTACTATATATTTTGCAGATATTGGCACCTACGATGGGGAGGGGCCTCCATCAGTAGCAGATGAAGATACAAATGAGCCTGAGGCAATGCCTCAGTTGCCCAGACCCGACCTGTGATGTAGGTCGGATGCTAGATTCTAGGAGGACGTGGTAGACAACTTATCCACATTGTTGGCTCGACAGATGGACCACCCTGTATGGGTTCAGGAGATCCTACGAGACCATTGGCTAGTAGAGATATGGAGGATTATTCCTTGTGATATGAGGGGTTTGATGCATCATATTTTCGATACATCAAACCTTCTAGCTGGTAGGAGGGATGACCATGGTAATCAATATTCCTCTACTTCATCTGATGAGCGTGGCGATCCTCCTCCTCCATCTTATCCTTGAGACGACTGACAATAATCCCTCCACCTTTTCCTCCTCCTTCTCACCATGATGACCAATCACTATTTCCTACTCCACACCCAATTGACCCACCACCATCTCCAACTCATCCATAGTCGATTGACCATCCTCTCCTCCTTAGCGAGTCGTCCATCCACCATCTAGTACTCCACTCATCTCACTTGTAGATTAGATGGTCCCAAAATATGAGATTGATCTTTAAGGAGATATCTATGATGCTCTCCAGTCTACTTTTTTTCTTCGCAAAGGTATTAATACCTTTGGCTCTGCTGGTAGAGGTACCGATGCCTCTGGCTCTGCTAATAGAGGTACCGATGCTTCTGGTTTTAGAGGTGGACCAGCTATCTCGTACCATTATTGGACTTGACATGTACATTTGGCATGTATCATGAGTTTGATATTATTGTTCACACACACAAAAAAAAATTCATGTTATGTTAGATGATGTTAGATGATCATCATCATTTTTGTTGTTTATTAGATGTGTGTGATGGTTATGTTAGATAATAATTTTGTTTTGTTAGATGTTATCATTAGATTTGTGTATTAGATGATGTTTAAATCTATTAGATGCATATGTTAGATGATGTTTAAATCTATTAGATGTATATGTTAGATGATGTTAGGTCATGTTTACATGTGTATGCTAGATGATGTTTGGTGTGTATGTTAGATTATGTTAACTAATTTTTTATGTGTATGTAAGATGGTGCTTATGTTTGATAGGTGATGATAGATATGTATGTTAGATGTTGTTTAAGTTTGTTAGGTGATGTTAGGTGATGTTAGGTGATATTAGATGTGAATGTTTGTGTTTGCTAGATGTCTATGTTAGACGTGTATAAAAAAAAATCCTCCAATTTTATATTGTGTATAAACATCGTGCATATTAAATTGTGAAAAACATCATGTGTATTTGCTTTGAAAAATTGTGAGAGGTGTTTATTAAAAGACATGAGGTGTTTATTAAAAAACATCAATGATAACTTCTTCCTTACAATGCAATTACTGTCATATTGTTACAATCACTGTAGACAAATTTGTGAACTTATATTATAAAATAAAATAGAAAAATATTTCACATCTAATATCTTAATTATATTTAAACTAATTAATTTTAAAAGTTATTATAATTATACTTCAATGCATTTCATTCCCTTATAACAAATATTTGTTTATATTAATTTACTGTGAACTTCTAATTTACATGTGATTAAGCAAAAATCATAGTTAATCCTGAAAATGGATTGTTATTGTTACAACCCTGAAACATGTTTTAATTAAATCATTATCAATAATAATGTCACATCTATGACAATACAACAACATAACAAAATGTTATTACAATGAAAAATGAAAATAAATGATGTAAAGTCAATTAAAACAATGATAAACATAATATACACCGACTTATATATTTTCAATATAATCCTTATAAACCATATAACCCTTACCTATAAAATCCGTAAGCCATAATAATAATAACTCTTAATCCATCACCATTATATCCCATAATACAACCCATAATCCCTATAATACCTATAAAATATTATTCTTATATCCCTAACCCCTAACTATTATTAATTATAATCACAACCCTTTAAAACTCTTGACCCATACAATCCTTAATGTTAATACCCCTTAATTCCTTTTTTTCCCCCAAAAAAACATAATTTCATTCATTGAACCAAATTGCATTCTTCGTATGCTTACAATATCATTCATACATTCTTCAAAAACATATATTCTTCAAATGTTGGCATTCTATCTTTTGTCAAAAAACATTTTTTGAACATTTTACAAAATCTTCTTTTCTATATCAAAAGTAGACTTCTTCAAAAATCTTCTTGTATCTAGCATGCTATTCCCAATTCTTCACTTTCGTATAACAATGTATCTTGCATTCTATTCCACAAATCTTCACTTTCAGGTAGCACTGTCGCCACTAACTATACAAAGAAACTACTTTTCATTGTATCATCATGGATATAATATCAGTTCTAAAAGAAAGGACTCATAGTAAACACCCAAAGCTGAATTAGAGACTTAACTGGTCACTGATGGTAATACTAAAAAAACTTACCTGCTTCCCCCTCCACTATGAGCCATCTACCATGCTCCAGATTTAATCCTTCCTTTGAGAGTTTATCGGCTATAACATTCATTTCTCTATAATCCCTACAAAACACAATTCCTAATTCAAAGCAGTCACTTTGAGTGCACATAATCTCAAACTGAATTATGCTTTTAAATATTAAGAATAATTTATCACTTGTGTGCTATTGATATTGAAAACTTATGTATAATTATAGGACTTGTCTAAAAAATCGACGATTTGGCCCGAACGTGGGCTTTTCACCAGAATATGATGTTTTTTATTTTGCAAAATATGAATTTAACTATGTTTTAATGGTGATTTTGATGGTAGAAACGAATTTAACACCATCAAAAACCCTTGGGGCACCCATAATTTCACAGTTTAAAAATTGTAACCAAGATTTTTAAAACATTTATGACGGATTATTTCAAAATCGTGCTGGAAAAATCAAAATTTTCAGTTTGAAATCGTAGAACTTTTAGACTACGCGATAATATAATTCAATAATAGTAAAGTTGTAATTTTAAGTGCATATAATCTCAAAATAAGTTATGTTTTTTTACCAATATTAAGAACCATTTATTATTTGTATATATAATATAAATTTTATTGGTATACTTTTATACTCGTTAATGTTAATTGATTTGAAAATTTATAATAATTAAAATTCATTAATGATAAAATTATTTACATTTAACCTTAAAATGTTTCTTTTTTCTATTTAATAAATTTAAAGTCATTTGATTTTGAAACTTATATTAATCATAATTCAATAATGATAAAGATGTCATTTTTAAGTGTAATTAATTTGTAAATGAACTATACGTTTCTCATTAATATTAAACTTCATTTATTACTTACGTCGGCTCATAAAATAAATAAAAAATTATGGAAAGTATTTAAAAAAAATCCATGTTGGCTCATAAAATAAAAGATTATGAAAAGTAATTAAAAAATCGATGTTCGTTTATAAAATAAAAACTTAAAACTTAAACCCGAATCTATCAATCAAGAGATATCAAATTTCTTGAGTTTAAATTTTAAAAAAGAAATACACCTCAAGAAATTGGATCCCTCTCGGTGCTTGATAGATATGGGTTTAAGATGGATCTATGTTGGTTATATTAAAATTAATGTATTACTTATATACTTTGTTAATGTATATTTTAAGATTATTTACATATTTATGGACATAGAATTTGTTATGCTCATTAGATATGCATAGATCATTCAACTTTTAAAACTAGTAAATCTACATAATTAGTATAAAATGACTATTTCCATAGCATTATAAATTGATATTAAATATTGACACACACATGATACACACTCACCTATATTTTTTCAATATCGACACACATATGATGCTATATTGATGCCATAATAATTCTAAAATTTTATATTAAATATGCAACAAGATACAAATACTGTCAACTAAAATAAATTTATTTTTCAATATTTTTTTCCATATAATCACAAATTACTTGATAGACAAACACATTACGCATCAAATTGATTATTAACCAACTAAAATTGTTTAAAAATTGGTTGTAATTAACTTTCCATTTCCACTGTCATAAGATGAAAAAATATATATAATAAGAGAATTAAAGATAACAATAATAGAACGATACATGAACACTATAAATGATGAAATTAAACATGTACATATCATTCTTCGTTGCCATCACCCTGATTGTCTTCCTCAATTGGCATGATAGCACCGTTGATCTAAAAAATATGTTTTGATCTAGGGTCGTGTCTTAATACGAATCACCAATCTCCATCCAACACATCTAGGTAAAAGAAACACTTGGATGTAGTGTTTTGGGAAAAAATAAGGCGCCTTAGTTTCATCCTACATTTTTCTTAGAATTGATACATATCAGCCCACTATTATGATCTTTCTTTACATTACTCCAGTTGAATGTGTCCCACCACTTGCACCTAAAAATAACACATTGGAAAGATGAGAAGTCCACTTGAATGATCTCTTGTATCCTTTTGATGTAACCTAACTTCCCCCCTATTAGGTTTTGATCGCGGTGGTTGACACGACTAGATTGGTCAAACTTGACTTCCACTCCTTAGTCTTGTGTGGCACATCCATCATCGACATCCTCGGTGTGGAAATGATGCCAATATGCCCACATAGATGGGAACAAATGCACCTGTAAAAATGTGAACAAGTGGCGGTGTCATATGTCTAATAAACCAACCATTAATATATAAAATATAGATGTTATAATTCAAAAGTGCATTATAAAGTTAAAAATTTACATAAATATACTAAAACCGAGTTGTTGCACCCGATCCCTATGTTTAGTGCATCCTCTTCAGCAGGGGGTTAACGACCAGATGCACCGTAATTCTTTATGACTTGGTCAACAACCCAACTGTTGGGACAAATCATTGGCATATTTTATTTTAAATGATCAAGATAAGACATGCTTCTACCGTTCAATCGTTTGATTCTTTCCTATCAATGTCTCATTTCCTCCTCTTCTCTTCATACAATGCGACCCCCAATGGTATTGCCTCCACGTTGTAAAGAATGAATTTATTGATGGCATCAATTTATGAAGTTGTTTTCATATTCATGAAATTAAATCAACATACATTACATATGAAATCAAATATAGATTATGAAGTTACATGTGAATAGTTTCTCTTTATCATGCATATCTTTTCATTCGTTTGAAGTAGCTCCCCTTAGCTTTTGTCCTCATCCCTTTGGTTATCCCAAATCACAGCGGTTGGTGTGTGGTCGATTTGGTTGACAAAAGATAAGTGACTTACTCTTTATCATGCACATTTTTTCATTCGTTTGGAGTAGCTCCCCTTAGCTTTTGTCCTCATCCCTTTGGTTATCCCTAATCACAGCGGTTGGTGTGTGGTCGATTTGGTTGATGTACTCACTAGAATAATAGAACAACTCATATACTATGTACCCCTCTACCATAGACCCTCAAGTTTTTCCCTTTGTCGAACAAATCCCTTCAATTTTTTCATGCCTCTCTAAGAAGAACATCAAATGACATGAGACCACCCCAACTAATTCAACCTCTTCAACTAGGTGAATTAAAAGATGAACCTGCAAGTCCATGAAACTTATCGTTTGTTCCTTCTCAAACATACAAACAATCTCATATATCTCTTGATGCCATCGTGGAATGCTATCCATGTGAATCTCCTTCGATGTGATCCAACATACAAATGCAAATAATTTGGATATGGAACACTACAAGTCCTGGGAGAAGTCTTGGTTCACACACCCACGCATGAAAAAATGATAATGACATTGTAAAGTAAACACATAAAAATTTAACTGCGTTTTAACTTGTGGCATAAAAAATAAAAGCATGTTTTTGACAAACGTACCCTTAGAAGGTTCATATGGTCATGTGATTATAACCTTGACAAATGTTCTTCTACAATGAAGCAGTGACTTAGAGTAGACCCGTATAAAGAAGGCACCTTCACACCCAATATAACTTCCTTTGCCAAAGAAATATCATCTTTCTTCAAAATCCATGGGACATCACCTTCTTTAAAAGACCAAGAGGGGCAAACCTCCCCTCTATTTTCTTGTCTTGACTAATGCTTTTTTTTAGTACTTGAAGAAATAAGATCTCTCATAATAGCTAATGTGTCACTTTGTTTCAATGTTACGTGCCTCCACAAAGAAGATGAAACATTTTTAAATATATGCACGGGATCTAGTAAGTGGACAATCTTAAGATGCTCTCAATATGGGAGCTCATAAAATACCAATTTCATTTTCATCCCAATGGACATTTTCTTAACATAGGTGTCGAAGAATTCAGGATCATTAAACATAGGTTCCCCATTTGAATCGAACATTTCTACAATTTCCTTCTCCTCCTCTCTATCATATGCCCTAAGCCAGTGAACCAATGTTATTATTTCAGGCCTTTGAGTTTTCTCTGGTTTACCATTGAAAACAAATGTTGCTCTTCTATAAGGGTGGTTTTATGGAAAGAATACCCTAGAGCAGTCGTACACCATCTTTCATAGGTGGCTGAACTACCAATATTTCATAGAAGGTCCACAACAGTTACATCCATGATACCCTTTTGTTACAAGACTTGCAGTGTTATTGTATACAACGCACATTAATGTTGATGATCAATGCAGTCGCATCGAATTAACTATGCCAAAAAACATTGTTACAAATATAAACAAATCAATCAACATGTTTACCAGAGCAAACTCCTAATCCTAAATAATAATGTGTGTTGTGCGCACATATGCCATACAAGGTAAAACTCCTATATGTTGGGATGGGTCTTGATACATCATATACTTGTATCCCTTCCCATAATTCCTTCAATTCATCGATCAATGGTTGTAGGTAAACATTCATATTCCTCAATTGTCTTTTACCAGGGACTACAAGAGCTCGCATAAGATGTCCATTCTTCACAGACAACCATGGGAGGATATTGTTATTGATCACTACCACATGCCAAACAAAAGATTTGGTATTTTGGAGGGAATATGGGTTGACACCATCCATGGCTATGCTCAATCGAAGGCTTCGTACTTCATCCTTGAATTTATCGGGCCATATATCCTCTATATGTTGCATGGCTATTGAATATGTTGATATTCACATAATTATTAACTCACATTAGTGCGAGGCATGCCATCCCTGCAACATAGCTAATTATTTGAAACGAAAGAGCCTTTGAATCCTTGGGATTAGAGGCATGTGTGACAATATCTTATGAGGAGGAACATGTGCTTTACCCTTGTTTCTTTATTTATGTTACCTATCATGCCCAACTTTTGGACATATCTCTTCGTCTGCATATTCACCTCTATATAGAAATAATCATTTAGACACGCATAATATAATATGTAATCAACACCCAACATTTTCAACAATTTCTTTGCTTCTTTGCAGCTGCTGGGAAAGACATTATCACACGAAAGTACCTTATATTTGATTAACCTGCAGTTAGTGGGAAATAGAAATATACAATCTCATTTAATGTTCATAAAATCAACATTTTTCAAAGTTGATTATGTGACAAGATTCCTCAAAATATAAGGGACTTAATGGTCAAAAGTGTTAATAAACATGCATTTGACATGCCATACATTGCTTCCGAGTTGTATAGTAACATTGTTATCCCTAATTTAGTAGAATTTGATCGGTTAGGTCCAAAGAGATGGGTGGTGGAAGCAAATTTAAAGCTTTTTAAGAAGGTATCAATGATATGTGCATCATCCCCTAGCTCATTGTCCTGAATGCATTTAACAACATTGTCTCCATGGCACCCGTATGTTGTAATAAATCATCCATACCAATCTCTATTTCATTGCCTCCATTGCCAACATGTGAAGAACTATTGTTACTATAGACATTCCTAATTGGTGAATCTAGACGTAGTGGGAATTGAATAGGTGGTTGATTCAACCATGTTTGGTATGCCTCATCTCTAAGTTGCGCTCTTTTTGCATCCTTCTCTCGATTTGACATTATAGTGGGGTGCAACGGAAGATAGTAGACAAGTTGCTCATCATCATAAATCTAATCTAAAAAATATTGAACATTACATCGATGATATTAGTTAGCATAATGCAATTGGTTTGTTCAAACATTATACCAAACAATTATTATAGAAGCATGGGAATTTGATCCAATAGTAAATGTCTGGCTGCAAGAAATTTATAAAAACAAACTTCAAATTTAGCAGTACATTTACATTAATCCCATTGAAAATAATAAAATACAATTAATCAATGATTTATGTCTTACGCCCCAAGGGGATGTCTAAAGGTAGTCCCAATGCAAGGCGTATTTGATGAGTGATTGGTGGTCTACAAAAGTTATAGCC
This sequence comes from Larix kaempferi, assembly GCA_027924585.1. Taxonomy (NCBI): domain Eukaryota; kingdom Viridiplantae; phylum Streptophyta; class Pinopsida; order Pinales; family Pinaceae; genus Larix; species Larix kaempferi. Next base: position 7,601,823 of record BSBM01000136.1, read on the forward strand.
TATTAATAACTCGTCACCAAGAGACAAACTACATATTGCATGCACAATAAAAAATCTGGACACTTTCATTTTCATAAAGAACTCTTGGTCATTGGAATGTTCTTCAAATGAACAATTTGCTGAAAATAAAGAGCACATTAAACTATTTATGAACCCTGCAATTTTCCCATGAGTGTGTGGGCAACCGTCGAAATATAACAGGTTCTTCTTGTTAAAGTTTCCAAAAGCATAACCATTCATGCACATACTATACATGGAAATGCTATGTTTGTATTTAGCAATATTCAAGTAATTAGATCGACAATAAATCTGACTGCAAAATGGCATAAGTGTTACTCACTGTTTGGGAGGAATGAGTAAATGTCAAAGGATAAACAACCCAATATTTGTAGAATCTATCTTAGACTTGGAAATCATAAAATTATTACCAGAAACGAATAATTCAGTTTCAATATCAAGAACGTGTAGAGAAGACATCCAAGTGCCATAAAAAGTGTGCCTGTAACAAGTTTAGTATTTACTTTGCAAATGCACAGGAATAGAGAAGTCATCGCTACCCTCCAATAATTAGACCAACCTTGGTGTGTACTTGGACATTTTTGCTCTCAATTCATACAACTTTTTGGATCTCCTAGTAGAGATGTTTTGGGTGTTTTGATATCATACTTTGGATCACTATAACTTTTAGTTGACTGGAAAGAAGCAAAGGGGTTGGTCAATTCAGGACAAAACATAGCTATTTTGGATTCCAACTTTTAAAAAATGAGTATAAGGAAGTGTTCTTACATGTATTTTCTAAATCATCAATTGGATTTTTTACTACAATGGGAGGTATTAGACCGTCATTATTGGGTAGTCGATAATTAATATAATGGGTGTGTGTGACACGTTGAGGGTTCTCCTTCAACCCTTGAAATTTTGAACAACCACATACTACTAGGGTGTCATAAAGAGATCCAAGTCATGACAAATTACCATCAATGGCCCAGGATTTTGGCTGGAAGATGGCATGTTACAATTGGCAGGGTAAAGCGATTGTCCATTTTAATCTACCAACTGCTTGCGGTATCTTGCTCCTGATAAGAGCTTGCGACATTTTTTCAATTGGTGGAATTTTTTGTGCATCTGAACTTGATCGTGAATAGGATCCTGCAAAATTGAATACATTGATATTCAGATTCACAAGGATAAATAACATCAATTCAATTAGATAATCAAAATATAAATAAAATATGAACTTATTGGAGATGGAAAGAGAGAACTCTGTGAACTTTGAACAATACAGAATGAGCTGGAATTTGAAAATTGGCCATTTGATATTGTAACGTTTTCTCTTGGCATTTAAGCCAAATCAACAATCAATACGTGTCTAAAGTCATTAAATAAATTTTGAGAACCATACCATAGTCTAATTTCCAATATAGTTTTAAAACCGTTTTTTAAGAATAAGGTGAGTTTAAGCAACATATGTATACTATGAAGTATTGTAATTGAAGTGGTTGAATCATAAAAGAACATTTGAGATTAATATATCATTTTAAATTAAAACATACAGTCATGGGGCTTTTTAAATACTCTGTTGTGCCTTAATAATACAAATGCACTGGAGCACCTTGAGTAACTAAATGCACTGGTGCATCTAAAACACTTCCGCACCGCCTTTAGACATCCACAAAAATATTCACTATATTTGCTAACAAATATTTAACGATGCATTTTTCAATATTATTGAAGTTCGTGTGCTTAGTGTATATAAGCGCATCGGTGTAATCATATTTCTCATATGCACTGGTGAATTTTTTTTTTTTTGTGTATACTTCTATAGTATGCCAATATGGTGTGCTTTAAAAAAAACAGTGCACCGATGCATGCATATAGCTATGGAGCATTGATTTTCCAAAAAAAAGTTAAATGAAGTTATATGGGAATGGTGCATTGTCTGCTATGTCGCATCGATGCACCCATATACATAAGCGGATCGATATGTGGAAAATCAACAAAAAAATGCACGATTTTTTTTCCCATGAGATTAAAAAAGTAGCAGATATTTCTTTTCAAAAAACTAATTTGATAAAGTGTTTTAATCACTATTGCATTACTTTGTCGAAATTTCGAGGGGAGAGTTTTGCAAGAGAGATTTACCGGGGAGGAGTTTGGAGCAACCAGATTATTCTGAAGATCATAATTTGTAAGGTATGATGAATCACACAAAACCTTGCATAGAAATTTCAAGTATGTAAATTCTTATTATTGATCTCAATGCATGATTTATTTATGCTTCTATTAAGATTTAAAATAAATCAAGGAAAAAAAAGGATCTCATAGTTACCTTCAACTCTGGAACCCTTGCTTTCTTGTTGCTTCTTTTTGTTTTATGTGGCTGCAAAATTTCACATTAAGGTTTAATTCCCTCTATTATTTCACAATTCAGGTTTTTCTTTTTGGGCATTTTAGATTTAATGGGTTTATGGTTCCATATATAGGGCTTTGGGTACAATGGGAACACTTATTGCGTTGGATCCCATTGCCTGTCCTTGTCAATTTTTTTCTAAAACACACTTTCACAATTTTCGGTGTTGTTCTTTTCGTATAACGCACATACGCGCTTGTAATGAGGGCACAACATCTGGCTTTAAATTATTTTTAAAAGTAATAGGTAATATCTGGTGTCCTATGGATAATGTGTCACATGGGTTCTTTATATTAAATATAGCTCACCGAAAAAGGCGTAGCTAATTTTTTAATTCAAATTTAGTTATCAATGCATTCCATTATGATGCACCAATGCGTACATGATGGAGACACACCAGACATTTGTATTCATAAAGTGCACCAATATGGCAAACTACTTTTTTAGCTCGAGCTTATGTAATTTATTTATACAATATATTTAATAGCTTCTCTATTTAATGGTCTAAGTTGTTTATTGATAGAAAATGTGTGATAAGAGTTCAAGGAACAATAATTCTAATCGACACAATGGGAGCATATCCAAAAATACGAAAAAGACAAGTTCATTGTAATTTCTATATTAAATTAATATGTTTGAATTACATGTAAGTTTAACTAATATGTATTTGTTAATGTATCATGTAGATAAAAAAAATGAAGAAGCTCAATAAAATTATTTGCAATCTAAGTGCGGAAGAGCATAACATTGATGGAAAATTTGTAGAGGGATGAATCAGGTGAATTAAAGATTAATCAATATGATTTTTTCTTGAATTTCCAGTAATAATGTACTTAATAATATTCACTAACATGTTTCAAACAATCTGTTTCACGTGTGTTGAATGTTCTGCAGGGACTAAGAACAATAGAAGGGGATGTCATCATAATAAAAAACAAATTATGGTATATGTAAATGATGATGAATTGGTCCTTGGCTCATCTGTAGTGGTGTTGAAAAGTTAATGAAAGGGAGGAATTTTTTATAAAATTATAAGTGATATAGTGGAAAGAATGTATAGATGTACTTTCCACTTGCAGTACAAAAATCAATCCAATGATTCCAAGAATCAAGTTATATCTAAACTACAAGAGGCATTTCCAAAGCAATGGTCAATGAGACCTGTCAAACTTGCAATAACAAAAACATACAACAACAAAAAATAATCATTCAAAACATAATATTCGTAAACATGAATTTATAGAATATGTACATACTTCTACAAAGCATTCATTTATTGATATTAATTATCCTATATTTACTTTTTATATCATTATAAAAATAGTTTAATGTTATTTTATTTTTTCAGGGAGATTATGAAAATCCTAAAGGATGAACGATGTGATATCTGAAATATGATGGTAGGGATGTCCAAAAAAGTGTAAAAGGAGATGGTCAAAGAAATGGACATAAATGCATCTTCGGTAGGATCCATCTCAACAACAACGTGCTTCAAACGTACGTAATCATTAATTTTTTCTATTATGTACATATACTTAATCAATTTAGCATTAAATATTAAATTTTAATTGTTTTGTTGCAAAAAATAAAACAAATTGTAACCCGTTCAACGCACAAGACAGGATGACAAAGGAAAAAAGGGTCTGTAGCAAAGTTTGTGAGTAATTGTGATTTTCTTATAACAACTTAAGATTTCATATTGGTTGTGATCTTTATATTTTTTTTTATTTTTTTACACCAAACATCCTTGGATGTCTTCAAACGGGTGCTAACATACAAAGAAGAGTCATAGGAAGAATTGATTGACATTGGGTTAAGTATGGGTTGTGAGTAAATGTTGGCGTATCAAAAATTAATTGTGTAATTTGTAAGTATCTATGTTGTTTTACTTCTCTCGTTTTATAATTAATGGAACAACAAAAATCCTTTATATTAAATCTATGAATTGTGTCGGGGTATAAAACTTGCAGGAACAAAGTATAGAGTGGAGCCAACATAAGAGTTGTTGAAAGAAGGGATGATATTTGGTTTGAAAGAATGTGTATCATTCGAGACACAATTCTTTCTATGGTACGCTTTTCAATTTACATTAATGTAAATTATCTATTTTAATTTTCATTATTCCCACCAATGTAGATACACTCATTACACTTTATTTTTATGTTTGTATATAGAATTTGAAGATCGCAATTGAGGCAATCAACAAAACATTCGTCCAAATGACACAAATCATGCAAGTAGCTCAAGCACTGACAACAATTGTAGCGAAGAATGATGATCGATATAAGTGGATGTTAATGCAAGTTGTTGTATATTTTGAGATAAATGTCCGTGAAAATCAGACATTTTGTATAATGTACTGGACATTTTGTATAATGTATCGGTTACCGATAAGTGTAACAATTACATATTGACATTTTGATTATTGTGGACCTTTATGTTGTCCCATCTTGTATGACAAAGGGCCTCTTATTCATATATAATAAAATAAATTTTCTTATTCTATTGCATTGTCTGGAATGTTCTTGTGAAATGTTGCATCGTTGATTAAATATTACAATAGATGCACACATTGATGATATAACAAATTAATCCAAATATCATATCCAAACGCACTAATTAATTCAAATTATATGAATACTATTATAAAAAAATATTTCAATTTCTAATGAATAATGGAACTAAAATAATATAAATAAAATATAGATATTTCAATGCAATGCCATTGTTCACCAAAGAGAAAATGATTAACTGTGCTTTTGATCATTTAAATCGCAATGGTGCGTTTAAGTAAATGTAGCACCATTGTGTTGAAAACAAAAACGTACCTATGCAACAAACTACTCGTTGCATGCCTCGGTGCATTTTTATTATCACGCCCTGGTGCTTCTATATAAGAGCATCAGTGCTGCAATATATTGTAACCGCATCGATGACTGGAAAAATGCAACAAATGTCAATGTCCCAGTCAACTTCACCGTTGCGTTTTCCTTCCCTTATAGGACCGATGCGTTATAAGAGTTCATAAGCATTGGCACTATATCTCTTATAAAGCACTGGTGCACATAGTGTTATACAACACCGGTGTCATTAAAATTTAGGTACAAACCAGTGCTTGTTTGCATTTAAATGCACTGGTGCGTTTTGTGTTTGTTAACACTGGTGCACTTATATCAATAAAGCCCATCGAATTAAAAAACTCTGTTAAAACCTCTGACAACCGGGTTTTTTTAATTATAATAAGTTTCCATAAAAACCTCCGCTAAACCATCCAGTACCATTGGCGGAGGTCATAGTGGAGTTTTTTTTGACAATTTTGGACAATCTTGTAACACTAGAAACCTCCGTTATAACCTCTGCTACATGGCCTTTTCCTTATAGTGTCTCTTGCCTTACCCCCTCATATATCCTTTGATTTCGAGATATTGTTATCACTTCTCCGTGGAGCTGCCCGATCAGTTTGAATCAATCAGATAGTAGAGGGAGGGGAGTGTATGGTCAATACACATAAAAGAATGATATGGACGTCTTATGCACAACTGGTTTGCACCCTCCCATTTCTTGCATGTGGAAGAAGGTTTGGCATAACGATGGCCTTCCAAAGGTTAATGCTTTTTGTTAGGTATTAGTGCATGGGAAAATCCTTACAACAAAGAATATGAAAAAATGACAAATCTCAAGACCTTCTTGGTGTATTTTGTGCAAAAATGAAGAAGAAAACATTCAACATCTCTTTTCGAATGTGAATATGCTAATTCAGTCTGAAGGAATGTTTGTGGAGAGCTAGCTTCGTATTTTATTTTGCCTTCTCATTGGCATGTTTTTTTCCTTAGTTGGAGAAACTACTTCCCGAGATCCCTTCTAAATAAATCCTCTCTATCTCGTCTATGATTTGCACCACCTAAGTAAGTTCGTTGGAAGTTATGGGCTGGAAGGAATAAAGGTATATTTGAACACAAAGACACGTAGCCGTAAAAAACTGCTTCCAGTGCCATGGCTCTCCCTTTTGAAGCTATCTCTTCTTGTGGATTTTTTAGGTGTGCAGTTGAGCTGCTTATGGAAAAGAAAGAGAACGAGTATCTAAATTTTATGGGAACTCCCTTCAATCCAAATCCTTGTCATCCTCTAGGTATTTTAAGCATCCTCATTAGAACTTAACCTGAATCCCAAGGACTTCCAACAATGGATGTCTGAGTAGCACTGCCACAAATTATATTTTGATGGAGCAGCTAAAGGAAATCCAGGGTGGCAAGTGTGACGGGGATCCTCTTAGATCCTGGCAGAAACATTGTTAAAGCTTACACTTGGGGCATGGGAACGATGACGAAAAATCAAGCCAAGCAATATGCACTATTCATGGGATCAAGTGTAGGTGTATTGCAACAAAGAATAAACATTCTCTTAAGTAAAATCAAGGAGGTGAGTCTGATGCATGCCTGTCGTCTCCACAAATCCGAGGCAGACTCTCTAGTAAATCAAGTGGTGCATTTTGGAAAAGGTTTTGTTATGACCAAGGGGGGTCAACAAACCTATTGGTGGCTACCTTGTTTCGGTTTGAATGGCATAAAAAATGGGGAGTCTTTTCCCAAGCTGCATGCATGATAGTAGGTGGCACATTAACTGAGTACGAGGAACATGATACCATTAAACACCCATGTGGGAGAGCCTCTTTGTGACTCTTCATTTGTGTCTATTGTCATGTTGCATGCTTGTAATATGGCAGACCAAGGATTGATTCAGGACGCTGGTGGGATTATTTGGGAAGCGGTCTATTGTGTTGGGAGGAAAGGTAGTTGGATGAAGACGAGGGGGGTTGTGAAGCACCATTGTTTAGAGCCGCCACACTTCGGGATTAAATATTCGTTGATTTGGGAACCATGTGTGATTAGTTCTTGAGGTCGCCAGGGAAGTCGAGTGATTTTAGTTGGGTTCTTAGCCTGCGTGACATTAACTCGATATTGGAAATTGCATGGCGTTGATGTGTATGGCACATCGACAAGTTATTTTGGTTGGCTTGTACTAATGGCATCTTTGGCTGGGAGAAGGTTTGGTTGTCCTCTTCTCCCCTTCCTAGGGAGCCTAAGATTATTTTCATGGTTGCATCAAGTAGGGACTCTGGCTTGTTGGGATAGAAGTGAAGTAGGGGGCAAGAAATATGGGAGACCAAGAATGATATCCCTAACTTGAAGGGTAAAATGTAGACTTTGAACTCACATTTGGAGGGGGTTGTCGAGGTTGAAATGCAGAACAAGAATCACAATGTGCAGCTGGAAGGAAGAGTAGAAGAGTTGGAGACTCATGTTTAGGACTTGAGCACTCAATTGGAGAGGCTCACACTCATAGTTGAAGCTCATCAAACTCTATTGACCATGGATCCACCCATGAATGCCGAGTTCATCGGGTCATGTCTAGTTGAGGGGAGTTAGTCAACCAATCTACTCTCATAATTGTGGAAATCTCAAGATCTATGGAACAAGATGAAGAGAACCTGGCCACCTTAGGAATCGACAACGGGTGCATCATTTCTTAGTGTTTTAAATGCAAGTTTTTTGTGTCTTTCTGTTAGGTCAGTTTTTAAAGGTTTATAGCATTAAGGATTTTAAGTTTGTAATAACAGTAATGGTTAGATGGAAGACCATTTTTGGGCTTTGTGATGATGTTTTGTTAGATTTTGGACTTGTAAACCATGAACTCTTTAAACCCATTTGGTTGTTTTCACAGTAGGTTAATATAATCCTTATAACCACTTTTTGTTAAAAAAAAGAAAAGAATAATGTACTATTAATTACTAATAATTGAATTAATATATATTTTTTGTTTGCTAGTTTGTACGTGACTTGTGGAACTAGCCTGTGGTCTAAAACTGAAACCCAAGAGCATCTAAGCTTTCAAAATCACTCAGGGATCGCACTCGGCCTAGGCCACATCAACCCTTAACATGGCTGGATTTTAATTGTCTCCTCCCGGCTACCTTGCAGGGTTCAAACTCGGGTCGCCATGGAGAAAAAGGCTCGTTGAAACCAACCGTGCTAGCGGGATTTGATAATATAATTATTTCATTAATAATAAACTAAATAATAATATATGCATATGATGCTTATTATGCAACATTTAGTGCAAAAAAATGCCATCACACAACAAGATGCATAAGTGTTTTATTCGCACGTTGTGTTGACCGACTTGATGCACAACATGATGCAAAGAGACACACACGACACAAAACTTGATGCAAATTGAAATGCATGATGCACAACATGATGTAATCTACATTGCATGTCAATTTTTTGGGATAGAATTACGACAATGACGATGTAAACATGATACGTGTATGCCATCGTTTAACATGTCATGGAAAGAAAAAAGTTACATACACTACCATGCCATACTAAAGTTGATGCTATGGCACTGCATTGTAGCGATTTCTCAATTGTCTTAGTTTTTATCTAATTCTCTCTTTAGCCCCATCTTGTACTTCATCTTCATTGGGTCATTAAGGATCATATGTTCTTATATGTTTTGCTATGTATCTTATCTTTATTGTTGAATTAATGCCCATTGCATCTGTTTTATTTGAATTTTAACACAATACACGTAAATTACAAAGCATAATTTATCACAAGCCTGCAAACTATGTCATGTTATATGTTTTTTAGTTTCTTAGCATAAAGCATGCAAACTACGCTTGTTGTCTATGTCTTAGGAGACTCTCAATCCTTAAACGAGGATTTAAGATCAACCCAACAAACCATCAATCAAGAGTTAAATGAATCCTCAAAGGAGGGTTTATATAAGCTCTCAATTGAGGTATTATGAACCCTCGATCAAAGTTTAAAAGTCATCAACTTTTTATGTATTTTTACATTTTGATGGGCCTATAACTTCCAAGGGCGGAATATCTCCATATATTTCCTATCAAGTAGTTAGATTTGATTCCAAAGGATTCATTGTTGAATACTCTTTTGAATGGCTTATGATTTTCCTAGCTTCATTTTGTATTGTTCTAAAACACACATATATTCTAATTGTGAATGTATTGGGAGAAAAAACAATATCTTAAAAATCATACACTAGGTAAAGTAGAAATTTATTTTCATATCATATTTTTAGTTTATTTTGCTTTAAAACATATACAATTTTTTGTTCCTTGGTTGTGAGCATGCCCAAAGAAAAACAATATTTTAGAAACTAACACCCAAAAAATACTTGGGGCTCTACAACTAGGGTTTAGGGTTTGAAAGTCGGCTCTTGAGATTTTTTGGCGGCCATGGAAGGATCCATGGCCGCTATCCTCTTCCGCTTTCTGTCATTGGCCGACTGAGGGTGTTTTATGACGGCTTCTTTCTACGCTTTCGAATGGTGGCGACGCCTTAGCGCGGCAACCCATTGGTAGCGGGCTTCTCCTGTTTTCCCAGTGGCGACGGCGATAGTTGCTGCGATGGGGGGAGTTGTATCGGGATGGGCATCCTTGGCTTGGAGTCGACGGTGACAACTAAGGACTTTAGAGCACGCGGGCTCCAGATCATTCATTTCTGGCGGTGGACCTGTTGAGGAAGACGCTCTATAGAGCCTTCATGTCCATGGTTCGAAGACGCGGGTGACTATTCGCATAGGGCTCCCACTGCCGGCGAGCATGCTTGAGGCGGCGACAGATGCAACCATGCCAAGGTGCCGTCTTTCCTATGGGATGTCAGGGAGGGGCTTATTTTCGACGGGCTGGGGTTACATCGCAGCAGCTAGTGGCTCTGTTTTTTTCTAGCGTTTTGGATTTCGTTTTTTTCCATTGTTTTATTTATGTCATTTGTAGCTCTTTCTGTTGTTTTTTTCACTATATTTGAGCCATTCATGGCTGCCATGATTTAGGGTTTTATTTGTAGGTTTCTGAGGTGCCTTGGTACCTGCAATTTTTTGTAAGAAGCTAAAAAGCTGTTGAAAGGGCTCGTAGAAGCTTTTCTGATTTTTCTGGTACTGCTTAGCAGCATTTACACTCTTCAAGAGTGATGAAGATCCAATGTAATTTTGTACTCGCGAGATGAAATAAAATTACGGTTTTATAGACACGCCTTGTCTTCATACCTCCTACTCTCTTAGTGAATAGATTTTCCATGTCCCTCTTCTCTACAATCATAATGGAATAATGTAGAAAGTGCAGGTAGAGACAGAGGGTCCCTTTTGAATTAGCAATTGACATCCCTATCCAGGCTCCCGTCATATTTATGGCCAAGACATCTCTGGCTTGGCATCCATCTAACGTCATCATGATTCACTCTCTAGATTATTTCCTTTGTACCTAGTTCTCATGGTGAGGTTTGGAGGGCACACCCTTCCACACAGAGCAACCATCATAGAGGCAAGGAGCGGTTTAATGGGCCAACCTCCCTTCTGTGCACGTTTCGTACTGAGGGGGTCAAGTGTTTGCCAGTGTCATCTCCTCCCATCGCGTCACAACCTGTCTTATCTCCTCTCAATTCCTCAATTCTCATATCCCAATCATCGTTAGAAGTACCATCCATCTTCCATCTGTCAACCATTTCCGTACTAGGTAGATGTGTGCAACCTAAATCCTGGGTCGTGCATGTGTCTATGGTTGACCTTGGGTTATGCACCCCACTTGGAGATACAAATGGTATGTTGTTGATAATGAGCTTGTCACTCTTTTATTTTTTAGGTAGGTCAAAAAATATTAGTCCGATTCCTAGTGGCTTGGTGGACACTTTGTTGTAGATGGAAAAAAATATTATCAATTGAGGAACACAATTCTAAAACATAGATGATACTGTAGAGATAACATATAACAACAAATAAATAATAACCATAAGTTAAAAACAACCCACAAACATGACATTGAAATTACGAGCAATGCTAGTACCAAAATGAGAAAATATACCAGTGCATCCATATGATGACTTGCACTCTTAAGCGAACTTCTAAATTGAAAAAACTTCTGGTCTCTAAACTATCTTAGTCTCACAACTATTATGTATATGAGATCACTCACAATGAAAAAAAACAATACTAATACACAAACACGATCGAGAAGAGGGAAACTAAATAATTTTTTTATAAAATATATGCCAAGAGAATAAAATAAAACCACCAATTACCTAACATAATTAGACTGAGTAAGATCATGCTAGCCCTAGTTAGTCTATGTCGTTTGAGACCGCCATTACCAAGCTCAACCTGCGCGGCCTACGAGTAAAATAAAATAATCTACATAGTGACTGCACAATCATTAATCCTTCGCTTAATACTCATATTTCTTAAAACTTTAAATGGGTCGTCATGTAAAAAGTTTTGGGCAGAATTTAAAAAATAATAAAAAATTAAACTCAAATGATCAGAAATACAATTTTTTTTTTTTATTGGGATGGACCAATGAACGTCGTCTCTTATCGTTCACAACCCTCAAATACAAGACAACATTAACAAGACCATTTCCACACTTCATTTCTTTCCGCTAGTAGATCACACAGCAGTAGCACCAAAAGAAGAAGGCGGCATGGGCAAATTATCGAGTTCAAGTGGAACCGCCATGGCGGAGCCCCGTAAATTGAACCTTCGAGCTTCCAGGAAGCTAAAATCCTGCTGAATTACAGCCTCACTTGCCACTAAAAAGAACAAACGATACACACATAGTGTGAAAGACGTGTGGAGTTTGAACTGCTCGGAGAGCTGGAAGGCTCGCTTGTTCCCCAGGCGTCTGACGGCGGAAAACAATGACTCCTGAAAACAATTACAGTGAGTGAAGAATATGGGAATTTACAGGTTTCGGCAGCAAATCCCGTTTCTGAAGTCGATAGGCTGTTAATGCCCTAGCGGGTTCGGGTATAAGTTTACCATGGCTCCCGGCCGCAAACGAGGAAAAGCTGTAGCTGCCCGCCAGGAATGGAAGGTTGGAGATCTCGTTCTAGCCAAGGTGAAAGGTTTTCCGGCCTGGCCCGCTCAGGTAATCAGTGTTTTCTTAAATTCCTTGCCTCGAGGGTTTAATAATACTTTTTCATATTTTTTATTTTTAGAGAATGATTGAAAATGCAGAGTTTAGTGCATATTTAGGCAAGAATTGGATCACTGGATCACTTAATACGTTGTTAACGAGATTTCGAGCTATACCCTTTTATTTATCTAAATCTGAGCAAATTTCATTCGACCATTTCAAGCAGTCATGTTAAAGTAGCTTTGCTAGTTTTGTTGAACTTGACTGTAAGTTTAGCTCGTAAAAGAAATCTTCAGGATACCAAGAAAAATTAGTAAACAAATGATCTTAATTTGAGCAATTTCGTTGGCTGGGAACAGTCAGGGTTCTAGTCGTTTTAGGCAGAATGACATGTTGTGAGTTTGGTAGTGTTCTATCCCGCCATTATGATTTGTGGTTTTATTTTTACATAAAGTGCAAAATCTACCCTGCCATGTAATCGGTGTTACAAATGTCCGGTCGGTGAAAAATTCGGCAAGGCCAGAGGGTAAGAATTAAACTCAGACTAAACAAAAACATTGAAAAACTTGGCTATTTTTTCCGAGAAGGATGGCAATTGTTTTTCCTGTTTGGGTCTTGTATACTTATGAAGCATGCCCATCGACTCTTTCAATCAGAGGTTCTGGAATCAAATTCGCTGACCTGTGAAAAACATGGCAATTACTCACTGGTCAGAGTTTGACCTGTGAGCTTTTATATGTCAAACTCGCCGCCGACGAGTCATACTCACTGAATGAGTCAGTTCAGTCCTTTTCTGTGCTGATCTTGTGTTCGACTCGGGAGTACTTAGTGACTTGGCTGAGTTTCGTATCAAGGTCGCGTCTTTTCGCCTGGGTGCCTGCCAGTCTCTAGGAGACAGCCCTTGGTTATATGCAGGATGTTACTCGGTCACGTTAGTATGGAGGGAGGGCAGTTCCTGGTTAGTCTCTGAGATGTGCACCATAGTAGCAACATTTGCGAGAAAACCCATAGCATTGCCCCTTTTCAGTTTCCCTTGCTTTGTGCCATCTGTATACTCTTAGTTTAGGTTTGTTAGATAGGAGGTGATTCAGGCATTCTTTGTATTTCTGTTGTTACTTTCTGTTCTTTTAAGTCCCATTATTTTTTTGATGAAATGCACATCACGGGAAACCTTCCGGGCACTTCCCCTCATTTCAAGGATGGTACCTGGGGTAAACTGTTCGGTTCCAGTTTTGGCAACCTAACCCTGTAGGGACATCGAGTGATGCCCACAATATTCACAGATGCAGCCAGCCCAGGGACTTGACCCCAAGACCTCTTGCTTGCAATTCACATCACTCAACCACTCAAGCTAACCCAGTAGGCTATGTTCTTTCAAGTCCATTGACTGGGTATTAATATAATTTCGTCTCATTTTATTTCATTTGTGTGAAAGATATAAATAAATGTCCTTATTCTCTTTTGCAAGTGAAATTTCCTTGTGCAAAGTAGGCATATATTTGTCAAATACGTGCTGGTTGAAGTTCTTTGTTGATCTGTTCTATTCTGTTTAAGCTATATCGTTTTATTCTGATGCTTAACTGTTCTTTATTGCAGATAAGTACACCCGAAAAATGGGGACAGTCACACGACCCGAGAAAAGTATTTGTGTACTTTTTCGGCACAGATCAGATGTAAGTGTTTGAAAAAATTATGCCACGTTTCCAATGCCACACATAAAATGATTATAGATGTTCTTGGTTGAAACATGGGCTCATTCTTCATTTCTGGAACCTGGCTATGACATATTTGCTTTCGACATTGGTTACCTGAAAGGAGACAGATTGTTACCAGTGAAAATTTGATGTTGAAATATTCTATACAGTTCTTAGTTGGTTGGCAAATCTTTAAAGTCATAAGTTACAACATAAGATAATTATTCAATTGTTTGTGTATGCAAGTACAACTTTGGGCAAAGTCGATAACAATCATCATTTGTTGCATTAAAATGTAGCTCTTATTTCTAGTTTCTTTTTATTGATTGGTGAATTTGTTTTTACTTATTCCAGAAAGTGGAAAAATTTTGTTTCTTTTTTTTTATTATCATGGTTTGTACTTTCTACATCTCTTTTCTCTGTGTGCTTCTCAAGGTCATTTCTCTTCATCTCCATCCTTGGTTTTCATCCCATCGTTGTTTCATTTTACTCACCCCCTTATTGAAACAACAATCAGCACCTGACCTTTTCCTGAAACAACAATCAACACCTGTCCTTTTCCTGAAAAACAAAATAGTAGCCAAACAGAGAATAATGTAGCTAAACTAAGTGTCTGAAAATCCGGTTGACATTAATGGGTCAGCTAATAGTATCTTCATTCAAAATTTGCTTAACTTTTAGCCAGCCAGTAGGATTTAGATGATGCAAATAAAGCCAGCAGTTAATGTTACTAAAAGCATGGGTGCTGCTCTGAAAGCGCTGGTAGTGCTGGCAACTAGAAAAAGTCAAATTGTTTTATTGATTTATAGGAAAGTTGAGTTTATTGGTGTAGCGGTCTTCATGCCAACCCTTGGCTCAGCTTTTTTGCACAGTTGTGTTAGTGCCATGCAAACACCAATAGGTTGAATTGTTGGTTGTCTTGGTTTTAGATACTAGTTTTGAATAAATACCCTTGGATTCAGTGTCATCATTTTATGACATAGAGATGCATTCTCTATTTTCATTGATGATTCATTCACAGGAATGTTTCTGTTGTAATACTCAAATGCATCTTTTAGTCATCCTCTACATGAGTATTACAGGCTAGGAAAGATACTTAGAATGATTTTTTAAAATGGATAAGAGAAGAAGAGTTACAAGGACTCAAATAAATTAAAATTAGTCTCAGGGTTGCCCCCGGTGGGCTCAAGACCTATAGCAATGAGAAAAAATGACAATTGACATTATAACATTGAAAGTCTCATTGAAAGTCTCATGTGTGAGTAGTGGACAGTGACAGGAATTGAAAGGTCACTTCAGGAGGAAATGAAGGGTCCAAGTGGGTTTATTTAAAAAAGATCATCCCTCTGTTTTTCATCCTTCAAGGGATTGTAGCCTAAATTTATTTCAAATTTGTTTTAGAAGTATGTCGACTTATGGGGAGAAGGAAGTCTTGCTTGCTCTGGCTTCAAACAAGTTTCCAAGGGTCAGTGAATGGACAGAAATCAAGAACAATTTTAGGTGAACTTTTCTTAATCTTCTGCCTGTTCTAATGCTGATTTCAAATCACATATTATTAGATATGGTTGAACAAAAGGTAAGAAGGATCTAGGGTTTTGTCACTCAGTGACCCTACAGTTTGCAACTTGTATTTTTTCTTACATGGCTGTTTATTTATAATATTTTGCACATTGATTTTTTGAAATTGTATTACAATATCCATAGATCAAGTAAGGTAATCAGCAATTAATCTGCAAAGGTCCTGAAAATATTAAATCAACAATAATTGGGATTATATCCAAATAATCGTTTCGTTGATTGCATTGGGATTAATTTGATTGATTGGGGATTATTTAATCTGTGACAATATCATTATTCATGTATAAGGCATAGTAATCATGAAACCCTAACTGTATTCTTGTTCTTGAATTGATTGTAGTCCAGCTCTCAGATTTTTTATAGAACTATTTGAACTTGTGGGGAAAAGAAAGTCTTGTTTGCCTAGCTTGTGTGAAAATTCCAAATCCTATGTGACTACTGTCCTTATGTTCTCAATCAAACAAGTCTATTATTTAATTGCAGATATATAATTTTTCACACAGCAGCAACCACACAATAGCTGGAAAGTAAATAGCAGAAGCATAAAAAACAATTACATGGAATTTTCTTCAAATCAGCTTATCATTAATTTAATCAAAGATTACAAGGAAACCTCCACAGCTGCTAAAAAACCCAGCAACTGTATGGTAAACAAATTCGCCTCAAACCTGACTTTTACGGCCTCCTGAAGAATTTCTGCCTGCACAAAAAATTAAGGAACAGCACTGCTGTATCAATCCATACAGATGTACAGATCTGCTGTACGTCATGTTGTATGGATCCATACAGCTGTACATACCACAGATCTGCTGTACGACCTGTTGTCTGGACTGCACTGTATGGCCTGACTGTACAAACTGCTTCTGCTGTTGTTTGCCTTTTGACTGATGTGCTGTGCTCTTTGACTGTACAAACTGTTTCTGCTGTTGTTTGCCTTTTGACTGATGTGCTGTGCACTTTCTGCAGTCGCTGTTCCTGTTAGACAAAACTGTGTAATAAACCATCTATCTTGACTTGTCTTTATACTTGACCTGAAACCCTAATCTCACAGGGAGATGTATGGTTGAGATTAATCTAAATCACTAATGTATAAATACACTTTATTAGACTCGATCAGCAAAAATAAGGCTTTCACTTAATTCCTAAAGTGAATTACAAAATAGAATTAACTCGAACTACTTCCAACATGTTCACATTAAAGCTGTGCGGAAGTTTCTGTTCGAGCTACATTCTTCAACACTCCTTTCAAGATAAGAAGGATTTTTGCACCAATCCAAGTTTGTCTGTGTGTGCTTCAATCTTCCCTTTTGCTAGGCTCCGTCAGAATATCAACAATCTATTGATCTAGGGGAACATACTAGAACTTTATCGCTCCCTTTTGAATCTTGTCTTGAATGAAGTGATATCTGATCTCGATGTGCTTGGAGCTATGATGAAACACTGGATTTTCAGAGAGTTTGATACAATTATGATTATTGGAGTGAATCATTGTGGGATCTAACTCCTGATCAAATAATCTTGCAAGCAACTTGCGAAGCTAGATGGCCTCACAACTAGTCGTACTGGCTACCATATACTTTTCCTTTGTTGCACTAAGTGCCATGGAAGTTTGCTTCATGCTGAACTAGGTATCATCGCTGATCCCAAGCTAAAGCAACACCTTGAGGTGCTCTTCCTGTTTGATGCATTGCTTGCCCTATTTGAGTTTGTATATGCTTGCAACTTCACCTCACCAACTCCAAGATATCTTAGACCATACGTTGTTGTGCCCTTTGTGTAATTGAGCACATGTTTTGCTGCTACCCAATGCTCTTGCCTCGACTCCACTAGGAACTGACTCAAGGTGTTCATTGTAAAACATATGTCTAACCTAGTGTCGACTAGATACATCAAGGAACCTATCAACTTCCTGTACAACATGGGATCCACCATATCTGAATATGAAGTTGTTACCTTCTTCAGATTAGTGATTATAGGCATGGCCATAGGTTTGTTGTAGTCCTTCATCCGAAACCACTTTAGGATCTTGACTACATACTTACCTTGGGTAAGGAAAATCTTCCCTTGTCTTTGCCAAACCTCCAAGCCGAAGAAGTAATGCATCATGCTAATGTCCTTAATCTTGAACTCAACTGCCATGTCTACCTTGCACCTTGTAATGAGCATCTCTAAACTTGTAAGAAACAGGTCATCTACATAAAACACTAAAACAAGTAGATCAACACCAACAAATATAAAATATAAGTTAGGATCTACTTCACATTTGGTGAAGCCATACTCTATAGGTATCCATCGATTTTGGAATACATTGATTTTAGAATACCATGCTCTCGGTGCTTGCTCGAGTCCATACAAGGCCTTTTTTCAACTTGCAAACATGGGACTCTCCTTCCCATTGATCTTAAAGCCTTGAGGATGTTCTATGTACTCTTCTTTTTGTTTTTACATCACATTGAGGAAAGCTATCTTTACATCCATTTGATGTATCCTCCATACCATAACAGAAACTAAAGACATCACTTTTCTAATGGAAGTGTACCTAGCGACTGGAGCACAAGTCTTCTCGTAGTTCACTCCATTCTGGCATGGACTACGAGGAGACTTCCTCAAACTTTACATCCCTACTTTTGATTGCCTTTCTCCACTTTGGAATAAAGACCTTGTAGGCCTTTGAAGTCTCACTGTAACCATCAAACAAACCCTTCTTAATGAAGGGCTCCAACTTGGTCCTCTTCTCTACTGGTATATGGATATAAACTAGACAACCAAAGATGTGGAAATTACTCCCATTCGGCTTCACACCAGTGGATGCCTCCGCTAGTGTCTTGTCCTCCAAGATCTTGTGAGGACACCTATTTTGGATGTAGATTGTTGTGTTGGATGCTTTTGCCCATAGAAACATTAACAAATCTTGGTCATGAATCATGGACTTTGCAACCCTGTTTTGCTATGGGTTGTATAGAATAGTCAACTCCCTCTTGATTTTTGTATCCTTGCAGAAACCATTGAACTTCTTGGAGGTATACTCACCCCCATTGTATGATCTCAAACATTGATCTTCTTCCCGTTTGGTTTTCAACTAGATCTTTGAACTCTTGAAACTTGCAAAAGACCTCATCCTTGGTCTTTAGGAAGTAGTTCCAAGTTTTGCAAGAGAAGTCGTTAATGAAGGAAACATAGTATATGTTTGCTAAGATTGATGTTGTCGACATCGGTCCACTTACATATGAGTGCACTAGGTTTAGAATGCCCTTAGACCTATCCTCGCTACTTGGGCTTGGCATGCTTGCCAAGCGTGCAATTTTTGCATACTTCGTGTTGCTCAATTCTAAACTATAGAAGACATGTGACTATCAGCCTCATAATAGGTAGCGCACTATGATGCAGGTGCCCCATCCTCTTGTGCCACAACTTGAACAAGTTGTGCCTCATAATAGGTAGCGCACTATGATGCAGGTGCCCCATCCTCTTGTGCCACAACTTGAACAAGTTGTCCATGTTATGAACTAGGGCTTGAACATGTTGGCCTTATAACCTGTATAAGTTGCCTTCCCTAAACTTGATCACCTAAGATGATTCTGTGCTAGACTCCTTCGATCTGATAATGACTTGTTGGTTCTTAAACTCTATTACAAAGCCTTTATCTTCCCTAATTGAAACTGAAAGCAAACCCTTCCTGAAACCTGGAACAAACATCACATTATCAAAGTGTAAAGAGTTACCTATCTAGAGTTGGAAAGAAATGGTGCCAATTCTTGCTACTGGATTTTTGTCATAATCATTAAGCTTGACTTTAACTCCTAAGACGTCCTCTTTTAGACTTGAAATAACTCCCCATCTGATGTCATATGCCTGCCTAGATGCACCACTGTCCACATAGCAAGTGCTCTTTGGAACCATGTTGGTAAAAAAAGATACCATTGTGAAATCCTTCTCGAACTTGGAGGCAAACTCGTTCATCTGAGTTTCAGCAGGGGCTGCTACCAGATTCTACTGGTGCTTGCCTTTACCCTTCTTGTTTGGACACTGTGATGCATAATGGCCATGCTTATGACATATGAATCATGTGATTTTATTCAAGTCCTTCTGCATTGGTTGTGGGGTCGACTCCTCGTTCTTTACCTTACCCTTTCTGGGTCCTCCTTTACCTTTACTCTTCTTTGTTTGACCAAATAAGGCACGGTCACTATCACCTCCTTGTTGGATGGTTTTTTACTCCATTAGAGTCTCCTCTTGGATACAATTATTTCACAGATTTTTAAATGAGGTAAGATTCTTTCAATCACAAACACCTCGGAAAAATGTCTCTTTGAGATGAGAACCCATTCAATGCCCGATTCACTATCTCTTTGTCTTCAATCTTCTCCCTAATTGTTGCAAGTTGATTACAAATCTGCCTGGTAACTGTGTTAGATATTGTCATCTCTACTAATTTGAGTTTGTTATGTAATATCATCTTCTTTTGATGTTTTCACTTT
Organism: Larix kaempferi; assembly: GCA_027924585.1. Lineage (NCBI taxonomy): Eukaryota > Viridiplantae > Streptophyta > Pinopsida > Pinales > Pinaceae > Larix > Larix kaempferi. The sequence continues at coordinate 7,621,917 of BSBM01000136.1, forward strand.
GGTAAACTCTAATCAGAGCATCAAACATCTCTTTTGCCATATTCTTCTCGAATATATGAGGGATCAAATGATTCTTTATAGTATCCACGTTCGTCCTCTTGGTTTTTCTCTTCTTCTTGTGAACTGCCAAATCCTGTGGATCTATTAGTGGAGTGATTGCATCCTTGACAATATCCCAGAGATCAGTCTTCTAATGGAGGAGTTACCCTCACTTACCGTGATAGGAATTCGAGGCACCTTCCAATCTGCCCTTGAACCTAAGGTTAGCTGATGCCATCTCTGAGGTCTAACAAACAAACTCCCAAATCTGATGAGCACTACCTCTGAAACCCTCTTATTGTTGGTCCCAGTTCTCAGTAGTTGGTTCCAACAATGGTTTTCGATGGTTGATATATTGCTGCAAGCTCTTCAGATCCTCTCAACAGAGAAGCTCTGATACCATGTGAAAACTCCAAATCCTAGGTGACTACTGTTGTTATCTTTTCAATCAAACAAGTGTATTATTTAATTGCAGAAATATAATTCTTCATATAGAAGCAACCACAGAATACTTGTAAAGTATATAGCGGAAGCATAAAAAAATGTTTCCACACAGGTAAATTCCCCTTTGAATCAGCTTATCGTTAACTTAATCAAAGCTTGCAAGGAAACCTCGACAGTTGCTAAAACCCCCAGCAACTATATGGTAAACAATTTCTTCTCAAACCTAAGGTTTACGATCTCTTGAAAAATTTTTGCCTGCACAAAAAATTGAGGAACACCACTACTGTACAGATTCTTGTTGTACCAATCCTTACAATTGCACATATCTACTATATAAATTGTACAGTACGACCTGGTTGTACAATACTGCAAGCTACCTCTGTTGCTGTTTGCCTCCTGATTGATGCGTTATGCTCTTTCTTTGGTTGTTGTCTTTGTCGGACAAAACTGTGTAATAAACCCCCTATCTTAACCTGCCTTTATACTTGAGCTAAACTTTAAAGCCCTTATTTCACGGTGAGATGTACAATTGAGGTTAATATATGTCACTAATGTATAAATACGCTTTAATAGACTCAATCAACTAAATATAAGACTTTCACTTTATTCCTAAAGTGAATTACAAATAAAATTAACTCAAACTAAGTCTGACATGTTCAAATTTAATTTGTGCGGCTGTTCTTGTTCGAGTTACATTCTTCAACTGCATGGAACAAATGCTCAAAGTTTGGGGAGAGCTTCAGTAAAGACTAGGATAGTTCTCAATCATGTTTTCTTATCTTTTCATTCTACCTATTCTCATGCAGATTTTAGACTTGGATAATTTTTATATTTAGTTCCATCATCAAAAGAAAGAGGTAGGGCTTTCTCATTCCATCCAAGAAATTGTAGCTTGTATTTATATATTTATGACATCTTATGATATGTCTTGAACATCAATTTTGAAATTATATTCCAATATTGCTATCCATGCATAAGCAATAGAAAATGTGAAACTCTAGCTATATACATTTGCCCTAAATGACATTAGTGTTGAAACTTGAAGTCATAAGAAGATAGTAGATCTATAGTGATCTCTTCAACAAACCCTAATCCAAACATCAACCCAAAAGATTTGTAACAACCCTTAATATAGATCACAAGAAAGTTGTCTACATACTAAAGCTTTGTCCAAGTACAATCAACCATATAAATAAGGTGAATTACCACAAGTAGAGCGAAATGTTTAAAGATGCTCTTAGAAAATGAACAAATGAGTTCACTTGAATGAGTGATACTAGTGAGGCACTATTTTTGTATTTGTGCACATCCTTTAGGGTTAGTGCACTAGCCCCAAGAGGTTGACTAGGTTTACTTAATCAAATATAGAAAGTACAATAAATGGGTTAGCGAAGTACCCATATGTAAGCTCCATAAAGCTCTATCAATATAATGGATCGACATGAGGCCTCAAGTGAAGAGTAACCACATCATCTCAACAACTCCCCTTAATTTGAATGGGGAGTGATGGAAAGAAGACATTACAATGGACATGTTTACCCACTTAATGGAGCTTGCTTAAATCAATACATGTTTATAGATTGGTGAAGATGGGATTCAAAAGAGATTTGGTGAAGATATCGACAAGGTGATGTGTAGAAGGAACAAACATTGGCGCTAGTTCTTCTTGAGCATGGAGATGACAAATGTGTAATGCATCCAGATTTCAATTTGTTTGGACTTTTGATGATTCATTAGATTGCGAATAAGCTCAATGGTACCTTGATTGTCACAAAATAAGGTGGAAGGAGGTTGATGAGCAAGGCCTAGTTGATCAAGTATCTTTGTATCTAGGCAAGATGCTTCTTGACATGACCTGCAATAGCATATTCGGCTTAGTTGGAGGAGAGACCCACAACTTGCTGCCTCTTGGAACATCAACAAACTGGTTCAAAATCAAGAGAGAACAAGTATCTTGAGGTGTCACTCTTCAAGATCACTTGCCCCCTGTTACCAACTTATTTGTACGATAGTTGGATTATCTGAAGAGTCACCATTTGACAAACATGATGAATGTTTGTACTCCAGTGTATCAGATGATCCAACATTTGTGCCTAGCCAGTTTTGTTTTTCAGTCGACATGACCATGGCCCCATGGGGTTTGTAATAAAGTGTGCTAGTAGGATTCTGAGTGTCTCGATCCCCCATGACTTGATTAAGCAACTAAGGTATTCCAGGAATTTTTTTCCCTTGTTAATTATACTTTGCCTATAGCCGAGCTATAATCGATGAGGTTTTCTCCCGCTTCCTCCAAAGCTGGAATGCCCAATTTTGAAAATTTTAGCCATGGGGGGTTATTAGAGTCCAACTGATGTATATAAGCCTACTAGACACTATTAGAATAGGTGTTGGTCATGTCCTAGGTCTCTAGGATCCCCAGAAAAAATTTCGAATTTTTTTTACCGGGTCCTCCGGTTTGGGTTTTTTAATTATTTTTTAAATTTTAATAAATTTCTCTATAGTTTAAATGGAGAAATTTCAATTTGTAATATGTCAGTCATCCGGGATCCGAATTCAATGATTGAAGGCTCTTGACTTAAGCCAAAAATCATTTATGATCCCCGGACCAGTTTATCCTAAGTTTCGGATGTCAATTAGGCCTCATAATTAATAATTTCTCAAAAAAACCCAGTTACAGAGAAATTATTAATTAAAATAATAAAAATGATTATTTTGGAGATAATCCAAATCTCTCCAAAATAATCCAAAAAGAATAAAATAAAAGGCTATTTGACATGGCATTCAACATTTATGAAGATTCCAATCATCTCAGTCATCATTCAGTCAACTGTACAGTTAGCACAAGAGATCTCCTTCAAAAGAATTCACCCTCCTTCATCAAAAATTCGATTTGGTGATGTGGATAAGTAATTAATGAAAGTTTGAGTTAGTCTCCTCTCCAAAATAATCCAAAAAGAATAAAATAAAAGGCTATTTGACATGGCATTCAACATTTATGAAGATTCCAATCATCTCAGTCATCATTCAGTCAACTGTACAGTTAGCACAAGAGATCTCCTTCAAAAGAATTCACCCTCCTTCATCAAAAATTCGATTTGGTGATGTGGATAAGTAATTAATGAAAGTTTGAGTTAGTCTTTACTCCATGGTGGGCGCATCCCTTGTTTTATGGCTTCATCATAGCTTGCCTCTCATTGAAACTCAAGTTGACACATCTACTACACTCCAAGCTTGCTCCATCACTAGCATTCACTCCCTCCAAGCTAGCTCACGTCAACCATCTTTGGAGTTCGAGTTTCACACTTGGCATTTAATAAATGGAGGGTGATACTTCCAAAGATTAGGATGGGGGGCGCCTTGCTTAGGTGGAGGCCACCACCCCATCCACATAAGCTCCCAACTCGACTTGTTGATTGAAGTTAACTCCAAAAGCTTGGCATTTACTTGGTGTTGATTGAGACTTGGATTGGAATTCGATTTTGTGTTAGGTGCATTGGCTCTCCTTCATTGCCAATTCGAATTAGGGTTTTAGGCTATTGTTTTGTTATTTAAGAGAAGCCATTTGGGCTCTTTCTTCATGGAGATTTTGAGCATGAACACTCTGCCAAAATATTATTGTAACATTTGTGTGAAATATTGAAATAAAGTGAGACTTTGGAGGTCCATGCTGGAGCATTTGGGGTGTTCTTCACACTAATTGGTGATATCTCTTTCATCTTGTTTTTTGTTGATGCAAATTCAATATTAAATGTATGATCTAGCTTTGTTTAGAAATACATTTTTCGGTCTTTGTATATTTCATAACAAGGTCTTTGCAGGGGTTTCCCAAGGTGGAGAAAGGCTTAGAGATTAAGTCATTCTTTACTCAACAATGGTTCTCGGCACGTAATCAATATCTCTTGCAGGTCTTCAAGGTTTTCTCCTCATTTCAAGAGAAGAAGCATTTTAAAGGAGATTCGTCTCTTCCTCCATCAACAATCTCTCATTTTCTTGGTTACTGGTTACATGAGATCCACCTTCATACTTTGTGGAAAACCCTTGTCCATCTTGATCCAAAAGTTGAAGCTTTGTGTTTTAAGTCTAGATTAGTTCTCTTGTGCTCTCCTCCATCCTCTTCAAGTTTCCTTTCCTTCCATTCGTCCATCCTAAAAGAGCCCTTGCTCTTAGCCCTTGTCTTCCTTTCGTTTTGCCTCAAAAATCCCCTCTCGTCTAACTCCCTTGAGCTTTCGTTTCTTCCATTCGCCCATCCTAAAAGAGCCCTAAAAAACACACAAAACGAATTGTTAAAAGTTAGTAGTTTGTTTTCAAGTTGATAGTTAGTTTGCATTAGCATTTGTTAGTATGCTTGCTTCCCATGTTAGTTAGTTTGCATATGCATTTTGCTTGCTAGTTGCATTGCATGGTTTGCCTCCTCATATTATTTAGTGCATTCGCTTGCATGGCTTGTTTTAGCATCTAGTCTGGATTTGCTTTGATTACTTGTCTTTTAGTTGTATTCATATTGTCTTAGTTTACTTTTGTAGGTAGTTTGTATATCATTTGCTTAGTTTGTTTTAGATCTTAGTTAGTTTCCTTTTATTTGATTAACAAGATTTAATGGGTGCATTGAGTTGTTTTCATGTGTAGAAAAGCAAGAGGGAAAGTCCACTTAAGCAAAAAGGAATATCCAAAGCATAAACCCAAGAAGAGGCTTGAATCATATTGAACCAAGAAGACCAAGATCTTCATTCTCCTTTTGTACACTAATAGGAGTGATTTATTTCTAAGTCTTTATTTTCTGCTAAGACCTTGCAAGGATCTCATTCCCAAGGCATTTGTAAAGTATTAATAAAAAGGTTAAGTGGAGGAGTCCTCCACTTTCTGGGTTTTCTTCCCCATTTGGGGAAGAGTGTTGTGCTTGGTAAAATTTAGATCTGTCTTTCGTATATGCTTTAGATTAGCTTAATATTTCATTTCTGTACTCCATTTCCAAGTTTTGACTAGAGTAAGCAAACTTTGGGATTGCATCTCAAAGGCCACATAGCTTTGTGGTAGCTTCTCGTCCCCATTAGCCTCCTTGCTGAAGTTCCAGCTAGCTGGAAAGTCTCAAGGACTAGTGGTTCTAGTGATTAACCTTGTTTGGAGGTAGATCCCCACTTTTAGATCAATTATTTTTGGTAGAACATTAAGTTTGTTTTTAGTTATTTTCAAAGCATATTGTTGTAGCTTGCTATCATAATTTTTTTTTCCAGTTTTTTTAAAAGCTTCATCTTTTGTTCTACAAGTTATAATTGCTTCTTTTTTCATAAAATGAACAAAGTCTCTTGAACTTGGCCAAATCCAAGTCAAGAGCACTCTCTGTCGGAGAGCATTTAGTTGTTGCATTTTCCCTTGCATTAGGCATCTAGATTAATTAAAGTCTCTTGAACTTTGGTCTTAAGACTAAGTCAAGAGCGCTCTCTATCGGAGAGTTGAACTGTGCTCTAATAATAAATTTTTCCAACTCACACCCCCTCATAATTAATTTATCTTGGTCGATTATCCAACACCCGTATGCTTTGCCAACCTGAAAGGGTTGGGATAGTACTCAGAAAGGTGTTGGATTTGTTAATCTTACAAGCGACAACCTAATAAAATTTTACCCCAACCAACGAACCGGTGTTGCCTTCGAGAGTTACCGAGGAAGTTTCCTGAAACAGGTGGTGTCGAAATCCCGCTGTCAGACTCAAGGGTGGTCAAGCCAGTTGAACACTTACCCTTTTGCAATCTGGGTGGCTTCGACCTATCATCTAAGAGGTTACCAGTACTATTTCCGGACTTTTGATATCCTTGTTCTTAGCCTAATAATCAAGACCACCTAAAACTTATAATTTACAAAGATAATTTGCATAACGATCTCACGAACAGCTACATCCAAAGACTTACTTTTCAGCATCCCCCAACACTATACATACTTTGGACTCCACAAGGCACTGGTCTAGTTGTTGTACTTTTTTATATCTATATTGTTGGGCCATTTGTCCTTTCAAAATCATTTATATGTGGATGCTATTTCATTTTTCAAGTCTTTGATATACTGTTGATCTTGTACCCTTATAACGCAATGTGGATTGCTTGTTATCTTGTATTCATTTCTGAAATTGTGGTCATCATCAATAAAAAAACTCCTAAAAAACACCCATCCGTATCACCATACACTTAAACTCTAAAAAACTTTTAAGAGCCTTGGTGAAACTCTTTGTAGAGACTTCCCCCCCTTGGCTTCGTTAGGAGTTAGCCTAAACGAAGGAGCTGGGATTCAGGTGACAGTACCTGGCTTGCTTGCCCCCCAAGGCCACACCTCTCTCACTTGTAGTGAAGAGACAACTTTCGAAAGATTTTTGCTACTGGTGTGCATTTTGGCGGACGACACCCCCCTTGACATAAGAAAAACCAAGGAAACGAATGTGTACGCCAAGCGAGTAGAGAATGCCAATGTGACAGGTGCCCTTATGATAACACAATATACACTTAGCAATGTGCCAATGACTCGCATGGGGCTCTTGTATGTAGTAGGAGCACATATCAACTGCAAAGGAGATATTTGGCTAAGTATATGTAAGATAAAGCATATTGTTGACCAGAGATCAATAAAGTGATGCATCAAATACTAGTGAAGGGCACTTGGCCTAAAACTTCATCCTTGAAGCAATAGGATTATGCAATCCTTCATCCCAAAGCGATGCATGAAATTTAGGGTGTATTGAGGCCAAGAAAGGGGAACCCTAGCAGAGGTCTAAGAAATATGAAGTCTTAGAAAGGAGCAAAGCAACCCTAAATCAATCATCTCAAAAGAGTCCTTTAGTTGCTACTTCATGTCATTTATCATAGATGTGGAATGACTAATCAATCCAGGTATAACACGGTGTTCTGGGATTTGGTATCTTGATGGTGAATATAGAGAGTCATGCTCAATCTTACAGCGAGTGAAGCCATGTAGAGATTTCTTGAGCTTACAAATTAAGGGAATAAGACCATTCTATACAAACCCTAGTATTTACTGCATATAAAGCTAAGTTACAAGGATACGGATACGGATTCGCCGGATTTTTTAAAACCCAGGATCCAGATATGGCGGGGAAACGACAAGTACATTTTTTTTATATAATAAATAAAAATATTGAGTGAAGAATCAAACTATTCATGAAACTCAAGAGTAGAACTATAACTTATTGCCAAAAAGGAGAGTTCATGTAGATAATTTGATGAGTTGTAACCATGATTGATATTGATCATTTTAAAAACCAGTTCAGCATGAACTTGAAGCAGGTCATAATAGTGTTTTTGTGAGCCACATCCACATGTCCCTATCAGCAGGGAATAAAGTGGTTTTCTTGAAGACTATGGCCAGACTACATAACAGTGTAGTCGAACTTTGAAGTGAGCAACAACATAGCACGTAAAGATAGATCAGCCCTTGAGAGCAGACCTTGACCATAAAGATAAATCAAATAAAAACATTGAGAGCAGAACTTGATATTGATATATCAGAGTTCAAGAGCAGAACTTGATATTGATATATCAGAGTTCAAGACTAGATCTTGACATAAGGATAGATCATACCTTGAGCAGGAATGAGTTTTACACTTTTAGCCATTAGTTGTAGGGTTTTTCAAGTTTTTCATTAAAGAACAATTTTTGGGGGGGATCAATGGGTCATAGAAGCACTAGAAGTTTCAGGATCCGTTTGAAAATTTCAGGAAATGTCTGATTTTTCACAGGATCCGTTTCATAGGACCAGGATACGTTTCCTTTTGTAGGGGATACGTTTCCATGATGGATCCTAGGGGGATCCGATCAGGATACGTATCGGATCTGCGGATCCTAGACACTAGGGTGGTGGATCTGGTAACACAGATATAAAGCTCTTCTTGGAGGTCTCCATGGAGAAAAACACTCTTGACATTCATTTTATGAACTTCCCAATTCGATGAAACAGCTTTAGAGAGAATCATTTGAATTGAGTCCATATGAGCATTTGGAGCAAACGTCTTTGAATAGTTATTGCCCTCTTTTTGGGAGAAGCCTTGAGCAACAAGATGAGATTTACGCTTCTCTTGTTTTCCATCTTTGCATCATACTTGGTTTTTACCCCGAGAGGAACAAGGTGCATGCTACAATCGAGTGTTGAAGAGATTGTTTTTTCCATCTTGTCTGATCCGTTCGTAATTTATTTTTTATTTATTTTTATTTTTCCCCATAGACTTCATTGCTGTCTATGGGTGGTAACTAGGGTAAATCATTGAGTTACATGATACAATGCTCTTAACTCGATATCTTTTAAGCATCAAGAGATTTTCATCTTAATTTCTTTTGGATTCCTCTCGGTGATGTTGGTTTTCGGAGGACTCATTGCCCCTTTAGTCTATTGGCATTTCTATTGAGTGCCTTTTTCTTTTTAGGTATTTTTTGTACCACCTTGATCACATCCTACCTCCTAAATGGGAGTTCAATAGGGTGGTTGGAGAGGACATACCAACAGTATATTCACATCACTTGGATCTCCTCCCATGGTCTTGGCCCTAAGATGACCTTCTATTATCAACACTTTCTGCCATTGAAGGACGACCTCATTGTCCTCCCAGATTACATTTGATGTCATTGGCTTTGTAGCCTTCAGAATCCACTCATCTCACTGGGAGTTTGCTCTCACCAGCTACAGATTGAATTTGATCACTATATTTTGTGTACAGAGAGGATTTATTAATCGTGTCGCCTACATGATATTGAGATTGAGGAGCATTGGATTTAAAGATGTTTGGTATATGATTAGATGGGAAAGAGATACCATTTGGTATACTGTGATTCTAGAGGGTCCCTTGGTACTTTTCTCTGCTATCATGATTGTAAGTGCTAGGCTGTCTTCATTTTTGAGGTGATTAATCATAAGTAACATGCATTGCAGGAATTTATGTAGGCCCTGTGATAAATAGGTGAGGCATTGCATTTCCTTTTGTTCTATGGCTGGGCCACCTACTTTCAAAAGGGCACATAGAGGCACCTACTTTCAATTGGCCACAGTTCACTAGATTGTTCTCTTTGTCTTGGAATCTAAGTTACCAGAAACATTCCAGTAGCCCTAGAGAAACGCCGTTCCCTGTTTCAGATCTTGAAACAGAGGGGATACGGCCATGAAATGTTATGGCTAAGTATCAGATAGGTACGGATATGTTTCAAGGGTTTTGGATACGCTTCAGGGAAAATGTGATACTTTTCAGGGTTAAAGTGATATGTTTCAATGACAAAGTGATACGTTTTAGGAAAATCTGAAACATATCAGAGGGAGATGGCCACGTTTCTAGAGATTTTTTATTCCTGAAATCGATTTTTTAATTGTTTTCATGGTCTACATTGAAACCCTAAAGGGCCCACGACCCCTCCAACAAGTCTACCTTGCTAACGGCAGTATGCCATGGTTTAGAACATGGAAGTTAAAAAGAATATTAAATGGTAATATTAATTTCTTAAAGTAAAAGGATAGAAAAGGAAAGCTATGGATGTTCTATCCTTATCTTTCAATTTCTATCCTTTTACTTAAATTTTTAACATTACCATTAATTGTTTCAGGATGTTTGAGAGTAGTTCCAGCCTCATCGGACTTCATATGCAAAAGGTAGAATTTTTTATCCCTTTCAGATTCAACGGACTTCAGGATTTCAGGATTACAACGTGTCCACTAGATTATATCATATATGAGGGTATGGGATTGGCATTTAATCAAGCACATCAACCCCTCTATGTACCTTCAACCTTGATGTTGGTGGTGCTGATTGTTGAACTCCTCTGTCTTGGATGGACTTGGACCCACTTCCATAGCCAGAGGATGCGAATGTTAGTGCTGAAAAGGTGCCTTCAGGCCCAGGGGAATCAAGCCATGCTCGGGATCCCTATTTTCAGTCTACTTTTGTTGACATGGCATGTTTACAAACCCAATGGAGTTGAAATTTGAAATATTGTACCTTTAGTTGCTTCCTTGGACGTTTTTGACTGATGTTGAGAGGTCTCTGCTAGAGACACCATTGCACATACATGCCATTGCTTGTGTTTTTTTTTCAAGCCATGATTTCTTGCTGCTATCTGCTAGATGCCTTGCAGTTGTGAGAAAGATGCAGGTTTGATGCTGGAATTCATTTTTGCTTTTGCCTCTCAATGCTCTCTATGCACCTTTGGCCATGTTCCAAAGTTATAAGAAGATATGCAAACACAGGAGCTACATTAATGAAAAGTGATTCTTTTTGTAAAGTTTAAAGTAATTTATTTAAAGGGTATATGCCAAATATGTTCTCTTTCTAATTTTGAGCCCTTGTCCTACATTGCCATAATTACATTCAACTACCATTGGAGACCTAAAGGGGTAGGATCTAAAGCCCATTCTTACTTGTTTTCTTTGATTTGTTGCTAACTTGTATATTTTCAATGTTGATGTTCTCTTTCCCTACTCTTTCCCATTCTTTCTTCTCCCTTATTCTATCACAGGAAACATGTTATTGTCAAGAAGCATGATGGTGGATATGTGGTTTATCATTATGGTTCTGTTCAGTGAAGCACGACTCGCGCAGGACTCGCGAGTCTGCGCGAGTGGAACCCTAGCCCGGGTAATCGCAATAAACTCGGCCCCAAACTCGCCAGCTGCCACGAACCGGGTGAACTCGCTGGACTCGGTGAACACTCGGTCGACACGTCACAACTCGGCTGCAGACTCGGCCATAGATTGGAGCCCGCGGTGAGGTTGTCGTCATTTTCTCTGTGTGTCTGCGAGTTCTGCAGCGGGGTAGCCTACTCTCTCGACCGTGGTCTCCGATCAGTGCCGAACTGCTCTCCCGACATGGTCGCCGATCCGTGGTTGGGTTGGTGCCTCTCGGTTGTGGTGCCGTGCAGTCGGAGTTCGGGTCGGGCCGACTCTCTTCCCGGAAGTCGGAAGTCCATTGTCCGTTGTTTTTTTTGTTTTGTTTTTTTTAATTTTTATTTTGTTGTATGTTATATAGTTTATACTTTATTATGTTATATAGTTTGTTTTTTAAATTTTTATTTTATTTTTATTTGTTATATGGTTTGTTTTTAAAATTTTTATTTGTTATATAGTTTATTTTTAAAATTTTTATTTGTTATATAGTTTTATATTTTTTTGTTTTATATAATTTAATTAGTTATTTTTTGTTGTCTTGTAATCATATATATATATATATATATATTTTATAATTGTCGTATAATCATAATCACATATTTTATTTATTTTTATATTTATTTTATTATATATTTTTTGTTTTATATTTTGTTATTATTTATGTTTTTGTTATTATTATTTATATTTATATTTTTTTATGTCGTATATCATAGTTTATAAGACAATGTTATGAAATTATCGCATAAATTGTAGTTTTACAGCTTATATAGATTGGAAATGTTTTTAACCTCTTTTTTATGCCCGAAATGTACAATATTTGTATTTTTTTCCTATTTGCCGAGTCTTGCCGAGTCTGTCCCGAGTCTTTCCCGAGTTTTTCCCGAGTCCACGAGTCATATGCCAGCCGAGTCTTTGCTGAGTCCGAGTCGTGCAACATTGGTTCTATTATTGAATATGATGTTGTTGGGAAACTGAAATACCAATGATGAGGAGGAAGTAATGGAAGGGGATGGTAAAGCTGATAGTGATGATGGAAATAAACCCGAAGAGAGTTTGAAACCTTTGTGGATGTATGTGACTAGGCAGGAGGAAGGGAAAGGTGGTGAAACCACTAAATTTACGTGTCCCCATTGTAACGCAACTTACACAGGTTCATATACCCATGTGAGGAAGCATCTCTGTGGGATCCGGATTATGCTAGGTCATGAAAATAAGAGTAAGGTGATAGAAGTCAAAACTTGCAACAAAGTGCAAGAAAAAAATAAAAAAAATGCACATGGGAAGAGAAGGAAGCACAAACAAATCCAAAAAATCAAAGGTTGATTTGAGATCTGATATAGAATATTTGTTGGTCGATCCCCATCCCCCATGCTAGTGGATCTTCACCCATGTATTTGGGGTGTAGAACAATATCAAATTACCTTGACCAAGGTAGCATGGATAAGGTGGATGCAAATTGTTCAGGGTTCTTTATGGATGTGGAACACCTTTCAATGTTTTTTGCTCACCCTATAGGCATGGAATGGTCCAAGCCATCAAAAATGCCCCTAAAGGATACAGGAGCTTTGGGTATGACAACCAAATCCATTGGACTCGACAAGGAAAGAGCCAAAATCCTTAGTGCTCTAGGACAATTTACAAATGATTGAATTGAATATGGGGTATCCATTGTATCTGATGGTTGGACAAATGTTAAAGGCAAGCCATTGAGAAATGTTCTTGGTGTGTCTGTTAGTGGCTTGTTCTTCCTTTCAGCCCATGACTACTCAGATTGCTACAAGATCGATATTAATATTGTAGAGCCCTTAATTATGACCTTTCAAGAGATTGGGCCGTATATCATTCAAGCCTCTACTGATAATGCTGCTAATTATAAGGCAACAAGAGCAATCATTGCAGGATATGTATCCTAACATATTTTTGTCTGAGTGTTTGGTTCACACATTGAATTTCTTGATTCATGAAATTATTAAGTTGAAGGATTATGATTATAAATGGATTGGGACTATGATACAATTTATTATCAATCATAGTCATGCCCAATATGTTTTTCGTAATCACTCTAAGTTGGAGCTACTTATGATTGCAAGGACCAGATTTGCTAGCTATTAGCTCACCTTCAGGTGCCTTGTGAAGCTAAGAGAGGCATTGGATAGTACAATCTCAAGTTATTCACGGTGTTGTTTGAAAGACAGGGCTGCATCCACATTTGATAGACATGAATTGTAGGGGTGAAGGACACTTTTCTTGATGGTCAGTTTTGGTCACAGGTTAGATATGTTCTGTAGTTCACCAAGCCCATTTCTAATATGATTAGCCAGTGATTGGGGAGGTCTGTGCGCAGATGGATAAAATGCTAGGCCAGATCAAGGACATTGTTGAGCAGAGAGATGTGACGTTGTCTGATCATATTGATAAACATGTGGTTGAAAAGTGGAATAATATAAATGTTCCACTCCATGCCCTAGCATATGTCCTTCATTCAAATATTATTCTCCATCTTGCTTGGCCCAACTAGCACTTGAGGGTGGTGTTAGGAGAAAACCACACATAGATCCAGAGGTACAAAGTGGGTATATGCTTGCATTAAACAAGTTTGTCCTTGATGATGAGGATTTTCAAGTATGAAATGAATTGAGCAAGTACATTAGTGAACATGGACTCTATGCTAATTTGCCTGCAATTAAAGATCAAGATAAGGTTGGATCCTATTGAATGATGAAACATATGGGGCGTGTCTACCTCACATCATAGCCCTTTATTCTCAGGCTCTGGTTCCACGTCCTGTTCGTCGCATCGCCAATTTGGTTATCAACAAGGAAACTTCGTGGTGCTTCCTTGATGGAGCATGCCAAGGAGCTGAGCGCAGTAGTGGTATTAGTGTTTTGTTATTTTTCCTGGATTCTCATTATTTTGCAGGAAAAGGGGCATTGGGGCCTGGAACGAACAATTGGGCAGAGCTCACTGCCTTGTTCTAGGTCTTGAAACTCGCTTTGGAAGTGGGGATAGAGTCTATGGTGAATTAATATTAACACATGCAGATACATATTCACTTGTTTCATAGAGATATATGCACATATTAGTATATTACTTGACTTCCCTTTGAAAACATTGTACATGTAACATAAGGTGGTATACTTCAAAGTTTCAGATGGAATTAGGATAGATGTAACATTGTATATGCACATATTAGTATATTACTTGACTTACCTTTGAAAACATTGTACATGTAACATAAGGTAGTATACTTCAAAGTTTCAGATGGAATTCTTAATTTCTATCTTTGTGCTTCTTATTCTTGCCATGAAACAAAAATATTACAAAATGGAAAAAACATTCTTCAAGAAATGTCCTTAGGATATTACTAATTGATTCTAAAGGATGCTGGATGATTGGTGAGATCAAAGTGCATTGTCAAAAAATTGTAATCACTGCCTTTTGTTTTAAAAGCCATCTTCACTATAGCATCTTAATGGATTTCAAATGATAATAATAGGCATTCTATGTAATAATTGATGATGACAATTCCTTGCATAAATAAACTATTAATGCAGGTTATAGAAACACATAATGGATAGTTACCTTATTTTCAGTAACTAACATGTATGTGATACCTTAATCAGTTTCACTGGCAAAACAGGTGCTCTGAATGAAGTTTTAGGTTGCTGAATAAATGATAATGGTGCTGGGAATGCATGATGAACAGGGGTGTAAATTAGACTAGTGTGCATAAATTAGTTGGTTAGTCACCTTGGACAGATGGATATCCCTACTTTGTTGTTCTCAAAGAAAAGATATTTTGGGATACTAATGATTTGTTTTAGAGAAGTATGCTTGTACTCTCTGCCAACTTGTTGGTGCTTTTGGCATTCTTATGTTCCTTACCAGTTCATGATATACATTTCAAGAGTACGGAAAGATACAACACCGCTTTCTGTCTGCTTTGCCGACTGTTCTGTCATCTGTATCATTACCATTTGGGCTTGAGACTTTTTCTACATTCTGAGTCAACTCATTTCAGTGCATAATGTGCAACATCCATCAAATAAGGAAGATGTAATATTGGCATCAATTGCTTATTCACATTCACAATCAGGGAGCACTACATGATGGCCAGCTCTTAAACCTTTATCAGGTGGGTGATGTCAAATAGATATACTAGTTATTCTCTAGATATACTAGTTATTCTCAGGTTGTTGACATTATAGCTTTCAACTTCAGGGGGACTTTTTAACTTTTATCATGATAACAACCAAATTACCATGTTCCACCCCCTTAAGTTGCAATATTTATAACTGCCACTTGTACGTTGCAAGAACATTGCGTCTCCATCATCAGTGAAACCTGTTAGTAATAGCACCCTGTATAAAGAGATCTATTATTTTCTATGAATTCTTATGCAGATCCATTCAATGTCAAATGTAGCAGATCCTCTGGTAATGATTAATGTCTGAACATTTGACAACATGTTTGCTACTCAGTGGAGCCGCCTAATGTTGTTTGTCTGTTAGAGATGCTTAATGTACCCTGGCTGGTCCTTGTATTGCGAAGATACTTTCTGGTCTCTATTAAGCTATTCTTCAGAGGAGAGTATTTGATACTATCAACAATCTGTCCAAGTATTCTGAATATCAAATAATTTCAGTTGGATTTATTTGTGAGAGCATTAACATTTTCATTACTATGTTTTGGTATTATGTTTCATATATCCTCTAAAGGTTATCTTGTTTTTTTCCCAGTGGGTTTTGCAGTCCTGATGCTATCCAGGCTTTTACACAGGAGACCAAAAAGCATCTATTGTCGAAGACTCAAGGAAAGGGAACTGACTTTGTTCGTGCAGTGGAGCAGATTGTTGAGATCTATGAGAAGCTAAAGATGGAGAGGCAGGAAGACAGCCTAAATACTACTGTTGAAGGAGGTAAGCTTGATGGCCGAAGAGGATCTGCAAGAAAATTACAAGGTAAGAAAGGTAATCGGAGTCGAGCATCACAATATCCACAGGAATTTCTTAATGTGGTGCCTGATGCTGAAAAGGAATCTTATATTCCGAGGGATCAAGCACTTGTTGCTAAAGGTAAAGATATTGAAAATCAAATTCAAGGGCTGGGAGATTTGCAAAAGATCACTGAGGTTGGCACTGATGGAACAACCAATAATGACCAAAACAATGAAATAGCTTCTGTAAATAACTCTCTGAAGAAACGAGGAAGATTGCAAATTGAGAATCATGATATTCAGAAAAGGAAGCCCCCAAGAAGAAGTCCCAAATTTGAGACTGAGATATCAGAGAAAAGAAGGAATAATGATATTTGTGCACAGGCAACAAAAGTCAAGCAGGATATTAAGAATAAAAAAAGAGGTGTAAAAAAGTCAGCTGACAATAAGAACCTTTTTCAAGATGATGGAGACAAGGGTGCTATCATATCCCCAGGGAACCTTTTTCAAAATGACGGAGATGAGGGTGCTATCATTTCTCTAGGGCAAGATGAGAAGGCTTTCAGATTTCCAATTAGAACTTCTGATATAGATCTAAATAAAAGTGAAGTTGAGGTTCAAGAGAAGATTTCCAGCGAAGCGGGTGCCCAGCTACAAGGGGAATCACTGAAAACAAATGATGCATCTGAAGCATTAAAATCTTTAGGTGATGGTCAGATGGAAGCTTTAAGAATTCCTACTAACCAGAATGTAATTTTATCAAATGAAAGTGTTGAATACAGAGAGGCATTGCAGGATATACAGGTAAACTCAGCATCCCATGAAAAAAGCAGTGCCGCTTCTCCATTTATAGATGAAGATGATGGAGACAGGGCAATCATAGATGATAGTGTACAGCATCACTATGTTTTAAAGAAGAAAAGGAAACACCTCAAGAAGTGTGATTTGGGACTATATGGGCCCACTAGGAGATTTATGGATTTTGGCAATGAAAGAGTTACTTCGACAGAGATTGAGGTAAGTGGTTTTCTGGCAAAATCACATGAGTTGGGTTCCAAAGCTAAGGGGGTTGAGCATAAACTTGACACTGATGAACATCTTCCTTTGGTAAAAAGGGTAAGAGCTCGTCTGAGAAAGGAGTCTAGTAAAACACAGGAAAATCTCAATGAAGATAACATGCCAAAGGTAGTGGAGGGCACTGCAGATCAGCATGACCTACAGGGTGCATTGCCATTGGATGATGCTAACTGCAAATCTAGTATTTTAATGGCTTCAGAGAATACTTATCCAGAAAGGGCATCTTCACATTTTGCGGATTCTGCTATGTTGGGTGAAAAAGATCCTTGTTTCCCACGAAAAGCTGATAAGTATCATCTGAGGGGAAGTTTGCCAGATGATGAAGCTGCATTACCACCCTCTAAAAGAATTCATCGTGCTTTAGAGGCAATGTCTGCATATGCTGCTGAAGCTGCTTCTGCTTCTGATGAAGTTGATGCTACAAGCATGGAAACACAAGATGATGGTAAAATTGTGTCTGCTTGTATGAGTAATGGCAATGAGGATGTTTCGAGGACGGAAGACCTTGCAAAAGGAGGAGATTTATTGGTTCCAAAAGATTCAACGGGAGAGACAAAGAATTCAGAAATGTGCATAGATTCTTGTAAGTTAATTTCTGAAGTATCTTCAGAACCTTCTAATCTTTTAGAAGTAAAGGTGGGGAATGTTGCAGAAGCAGATACAAGGTCTGACATGCCTGGGGATCAAAGTAAAATTGACATCCAGGATGATAGGATAATCGATGCTAATAGTGCTGAAAAATCCATTGTCACTTCTCAGAAAATTGAAGAATCAAAGCAACATGAGAAGTCTTTGAAATTGTGTCCCAGAAAAAATGATGGTTTAGAATTTGACTTAGAGTGTACTGGTCAGACAGAAGGGAATACTTTTCTGGATACAAATTTAAGGTCTGATTTACAAGACAATCGAAATAAATTCATTGGTCAGGATGATGCTATAGGACATGCTAAGGATGCCAAAGAACTAGATTTCACCTCTCAAAAATGTGAAGAGTTAAAATTACGTGGCAAGTCCTTAGTAGTTTTTCCCAAGAAGCGTCATGGTTTGAAGTTGGCCTCAGAAAGTTTTAATCAAGTAGAAGAGAAGGCGGGGAATATTATGGATACAAATTTTAAGTCTCATGTTCATAATGATCAAATGGAGATGGATGGTCAAGGTCATGAAATATTACATGCCAAGAATCCTAAAGTATCAAGTCTTAGTTCTCAGAAAACTGTCAAGTCAGAGCAACCTGCCATGCCTGAACTGGTGCTGCCTGTCAAATGTGATGGTTCAAAGTTTGCTTCAGAACACTATAATCAGGCAAAGGAGAATTTGGCAGGTCTTATGGACGTAGAACTCAAGTCTGATGTGCATGATGATCAAAGGAAAATGGGCAATGAGGATGCTGCTGAATCAATTATTAGTTCTCAGAAAGCTGTCAAAGCAGAGCAACCTGGCATGCCTGTGAAACATGATGGTTCAAAGTTTGCTTCAGAACACTATAATCAGATCAAGGAGAATTTGGTGGGTCTTATGGATGAAGATCTCAAGTCTGTTGTGCAGGATCATCAAAGGAAAATGAGCAATAAGGATGGTATAATAGTGCATGTCTTAGAATGTACTAGTCAGGCAGAAGAGAAGGCCTGTGAAATTATGGATACAGAGTTGAAGACTCATGTACAAGAGAATCAAATGATATTGATTAGTCAGGGTGACTTAAAAGGATATACTAAGGACACTGGACAATTAGATTTTACCTCTCAGGAACCTGACAAATTAAAGCGACATGACAAGTCCATGACAGTATCTCCAAAGAAGCATCATGGTTTGAGTTCAGCCCCGGAAAGTTTTAAATGGCCAGAAGAGAATATGGGGGATATTATAAATGCCAATTTGAAGTCTGATATTCATAACAATCAAAAGAAAATGCATGGCCAGGGACATGCAATCTTAGATGCTACGACTGCTGAAGAATCAAGTCTTAGTCCTCAGCAAGATGTCGAAAGAAAGCATCATGCCATGCCTGTACGAATGCTGCCCAGGAAACATGATGGTGGGGATGGTATAATAGTGCATGTCTTAGAATGTACTAGTCAGGCAGAAGAGAAGACCCGTGGAATTCTGGATACAGATTTGAAGACTCATGTTCAAGACAATCAAATGATATTGATTAGTCAGGATGACTTAGAAGGATATACTAAGGACACTGGAAATTTAGATTTTACCTCTCAGGAACCTGAAGAATTAAAGCGACATGGCAAGTCCATGACAGTATCTCCAAAGAAGCATCATGGTTTGAGTTCAGCCATGGAAAGTTTTAAATGGCCAGGAGAGAAGATGGGGGATATTATAAATACCAATTTGAAGTCTGATATTCATAACAATCAAAAGAAAATGGATGGCCAGGGTCATGCAATCTTAGATGCTAAGACTGCTGAAGAATCAAGTCTTAGTCCTCCGCAGGATGTCAAAACAAAGCAACATGGCATGCCTGTACGAATGCTGCCCAGGAAACATGATGGTTCAAAGTTTGCTTCAGAGCACAATAATCAGGCAAAGGAGAACTTGGGTGGTCTTATGGATGTAAATCTCAAGTCTGATGCACATGATAATCAAAAGAAAATGGGCAATGGGGATGGTATAATACATTCCTTGGAATGTACGAGTCAGGTAGAAGAGAAGACATGCAATATTAACTGCTCCGATTCAAAGTACCATGTAGAAGACAATCAAAAGGAATTCGTTGGTCAGGTTGATGTTATAGGATACGCTAGGGATAATGAAGAATTGGATTTCACCTCTCGAAAACCTGAAGAATTAAAGCACTGTGACATGTCCATGACTGTGTCTCCCAAGAAGCATTATTGTTTGAAGCTGGCCTCAGGAGCATTCAATCAGGCAGAAGAGAAGATGGGGGATATTATGGATGCAAATTTGAAGTCTCATAATGATCAAAAGAAAAGGGATGGTCAGGGTCATGTACTATTGCCTGTTAAGACTGCTGAAGAATCAAGTCTTAGCTCTCAGAAAGCTGTCAAATCAAAGCACCATGCCATGCCTGTACCACTGCTGCCTGGGAAACATGATGGTTCAAAGTATGGCTCAGAACAGTATAATCAGGCAAAGGAGAATTATGGGGTTCTTACGGATACAGGTCTCAAGTCGGATTTGCATGATAATCAAAAGAAAATAGACAACGGGGATGGTATGACAGTGCATGATAAGAGTGGTAAAGAGTTTGTTGTTATCTGTCATAAAACTGATGAATCAAAGCAACATGTGAAGTCTGTTTCAGTGCCTCCAAGGAAACAGGATGGTTTGAAGTCTGCTTTAGACACTTCTAATCAGAAAAAGGAATGGGTGGGGTGTGTTATGCATGCAGATTTGAAGTCTCATGTGCATGATAATCAGAAGAAACTGGGCAGTGAGGATGTTACGATAGTGCATACTAAGAATGCAGAAGAACAGGTTGTTACCTCCCAGAAAACTGATGAATCAAAGCAACATGGCAAGCCTGTATTAGTGCCTCCCAGGATGTATGACAATTTGAAACCTGATCTAAGGCAAGGCAGTTGTAGTTTATCTCCAACTAAGAGTTATGGCGTTTTAGATCGCGCGAAAGTTGATGCTCATCAATTAGAGCATAAGGCTAAGTTGATCAAAACTAGAAAATATAATTTAACGCCAAATAAAGAAATGTGTCTTGATGTGTCCAAAAAAGATGACGGGCAGTTGCATGCAGAAAAACCAAATCAACAGCATCAGCATAGGCATCCAGTTGTTTGCACGCCAGAGAAGGTTTCACATGCCAAACCTGGACGTGATAATTCTACACCAAAGTCAAAAGTCATCTCAAAATGCAATGCTGATATAAATGGTACACTTATGGTTAGTAGGTCTGAGAGTGGAGCATGTTCTTCGAAGTTACATTTAGATGAAGGCAACAAAATTAGGGAAGCGTAAGTATTGTTATAACTGCATTTGAATTGAGATGTTTCTGATAGTTTTTATGTATTCCATCTTATATGATTTTTTATCCAGCATAACCATGTGTATTTGATGCTCATCTTGGTCTTTGGTGGTTCGTACACTCTCGTTGTTTTTCCAGGTATGAAGCTGCAAAAGAAGTAAAGCTCAAAATATCATCACAAAATTCTGGGCTGACTGCAGCATCTACATCTATGAAGTATCTAATTGCAGCTGCTCAGTCTAAACGACAGGCACGTTCTACTGTGGCACCTCCTCCTGTTGTGCCTGGAGAACTCGAAAAGTTTGCACCTGTTCTAAGCCCTTCTCCAGCTCAAGGAAGAAGTTCTTGTCATCGTAGTTCACCCTCTCAGCCTTTACTGTATGGGAATTTGACAGTTGATGATACAAGAGATATGATGCTCCATGCTGAATCTAGGACCCCTGAAACAAGCACACAGCAGTGTGCTCCTACACAAATAACTGGTCCAGAAATGAGTGACGAGGGTAGAGCTAGTTCTGGAAGAAAATCCGTTAGAGGGATACTTGATTCTGATGCAGAAGCAATTATGTCCAGGGATTCTTTCGAAGGAATGCTTGAAACATTGTCAAGGACGAGGGATAGTATCGGGAGAGCAACTCGCCTTGCTATTGAGTGTGCACAATATGGTATTGCAGGCGAGGTAAGCATGAATGCCATATCTTCCTAAAAAGTTAAAAACTATAGCTGCTATCTGATTTGCTATTTGAAAGAAATATTTTATCCAAGGTCCATGCCACCACTTAATTCTCAAGTCATTGTTTAAATTGCAAAGCATACAGGTTGAAATATTCATATTTTTGTTGAAATATATAGCTTTGGAAGCTATTTTTTGATGTAATTAAATTATGTAGATAAAAAGTATTTCATGTCAAGTGTCAAAAGGCTCAAGCCAAGTGTCAAGCTAATGCCAAGTGTCAAAAGGCTCAAAGCCAAGTGTTAACTTTATGACCAAGTGTCATTAACACAGGCCAAGTGTCAAAAGGTTCATACCAAGTGTCAATAGCACATGCCAAGTGTCAAAAGGTTCATACCAAGTGTCAAGCCTATGCCAAGTGTCAAAAGGCTAATGCCAAGTGTCAAGGACTGCTTAGAGGCCAGCTTAGGGCGGTCCCTAGGGGGCCTGCTTAGGGCAGCCAAGCCCAAGTATAAATAGGGGCTGCCCCCTATCACTTGTACACACAATTTTTGGAGAAGAACTCTGCTGCTACAGTCTGCTACAAGGAGGGAAATCTAGTGCTGCTACAGTGTCTTCTTCTACAAGGAGGGAGATCTAGTGCTGCTACTGGGTCTACTATAAGTCTGTTACAGTACTTGTAAGTGTGTTACCAGTTCTGTTAGTAAAGGTGCTGAAACAGAGGTATTGTTTCAGCAGTCCAAGTTAAAGTTGTTAGTCCAAAGTCTTGTACTGCTATTGTGCTTTGTTGAGGAATCAAAAGAGAAATTTTGGATGTGCTTTATACCCCAAGAGGGTTTCCCAGGGTAATCTTGTGTTCTCTCTGTGATTGTCTTACCTTCAGTGATCCTTACTTATGTAGATGTATGCTTATGACTGTTATATGATACAAAATTCATACATACAACTAGTTTTTCCAACAATTTTTTGGGCAACATGTTTTTTTCTTTACTAGTCTGTCGGTCAGGTGTTTGCAATTTGCATATTCTTCGCTAGCTAGGTTTGTAGATATCTTGAACCACTTTATGTCAATATCGTGATTCCAATGATGCTAGATTAATAGACTTCATTGAGTATTCATAATACAAATGGGAAAACAATTGCTGGGAGGGGAAAGTTGCTGGATCTGACTCGGTGCTTGATTTGATTTGACTGAAGGGTCAAAGTTGACCTGTGACTTGACAAACACTTGGGTGTCAACCTGACAAAAAGACAAAATGAATAAATAAATACACATAATTTCCCAAAATGTAAATATGTTTTGCATTGAAATTCGATATGAAAATTTAATCTTTATATAATGCAAAATGAACACATTTGAATGCCCAAAATTGTACAATTAAGCACATGATACATAAAGTGCCATGGATGATGGACCTCTGCTGCATGGAAGTGACCCCCACCCCCTCTCTCGCTCCCTTCGGAATCTCGCTCCCAAAATGCTCCCAGTTTTAGGAGCGTGCTCCCGAGGTGCTCCCGAGACGCTCCCTACCTCTCCTATACTAAAAGCTCCTATATTAGGTTGATCATTTGATGACCTTGTTATGGTACCTCCCTTCTTTGCCAAGCTCTTATAAAACCTGTTATGGCTGATCATTTGATGACAATGTTATAAGTTATAACTACTAGATGATTGATGTTATATGGTTTAATCCATGTTTTCTATAATTAATTCAACATCCTACATATTTCTTCTATATAAATCCATCAAAATATATTAAAATATATGCTATATAAAAAACGCTCCCAAAATGCTCCCGAAACAGGAGCTTTTGAAAATTTCGCTCCGCTCCCGCTCTCCGCTCCCGCTCTCCGCTCCCAACAGCATAGTGATGGACCATGGTATGAAGCAAAAGGAAAAAAACTGATGAATCACATATAGGAGCCAACAGAAGGCCTTGTCCCTCCCACACTAACTCCTCTTTTGAAAATAATGGGTTTGGGTCCTCATGGCTGGCGCCCTGCTCAATGATCCCATCGGATGTTAGATCAGCATCTTCCATCTCAGTGGCCATAAAATAGATGCTGCCTGAATTGTTATATGAACTAGTTTAGAGTCTGGAATCTGGATACAGTTTTTACCAATTTTTATTATTATTTCAGATAGTGCTGAATAAACAATTTTCTAGTGAGATTCAAACCTTTCAATTGATTTATTGGAGTTTGAGATTGTAAGTGAAAAACACCAAACATTTTGGTGGTTATTGGGTTAACTGGTTGCACTTTTGGAGGGATTATACTCAAAAAGCTTTATGCTACGAGCCTGGATATGTGATTTTCAGAACACTTGGAGAGGAACAAACGTTGTGCTGAAGGGGAAAGCACGGTTCGTGAGACTCGAGAGATCATCAGACTATTGAACACATTTTCTCATTCCTTGCTATCACTAATGAGGCCAAGCAATGTTTGTCTGAAGTCTTTTGTTGCTTTATGGATTTTCAGAAGAATTTCAGTTATGTGCTGAGGCACTCTTTATTTTAAAAGCTTCAAGATATTGGCATATCCAATCCTCTCATCATAGCTATCATAGGGCTATATGAGGTGGTTATTGGTAGGCTTTGCACCTCTTAGGCATTAAGCAGCACTGTTGCAAACATCGACAATATATTGTGATGCTCTCAGTTTGGTGATATTATTGCTGGAAAAAATTGCGATTTTGTAAAAATTGCCAACAATCGGAAAATATCAGCTGAATTAGGAGATTTTTTGAATTTTTTGCTCAGTTCGAGGTGGGAAAGCAGGGGATTGAGAACAAAGGCGTCATTCACTGTTACATTTTCCCATAAAAGGGCTAGACGGAGGGGGTTGCTTTAGATGTTTAAAAATTTGAAAAAAATGAATATTTTTGTATTTTTCTGAAGTTTGTTGATATTTGTCCCCTCTCACCAACCTTGTTTGGGCTTTACATTTGATGAGCTAGAGACTTACCTTATGGAACACACGCACACAGAGGATGGTTGTCTTCTACATCAAGTTCTAATTGGTCCTCTTATTGATTGTGTCCTCTTGGCATCTTCTCCTAAGGGATTAGAGAGATAGTTGGATGCCCTTGCTAGTTTTTATGGCTAACGCTTCTAAACATTATATTTTAGACTCATTTCTTTTTCAAGGGGAATGAGATTGAGATTGAGATCACCACTGCTTATACGTAGCCAGGGGTCTAAATTTCTAATTCAATAGTCCTAGATTCAGTTTGATGACTACTTCCCAACTATGACTTAGCAAGGGGTATGGTCTCTTTTTATGCTCAAGCATCAATGCTTCCCCACACATTTCGATGTCATCTCGGCTACGATGCATATTTTCAACATGATCACTGTTGCCCCCTGGTTCCACACCTGGGGAAAACGCAGCAGAAGTCTTCAAGCTGCTGGTGTGGCCTTGGGGGCAAGTCAGAGTCAAGTGCTGTCACTTGGGACTCGACTCCTCCGTCTAGGCTTTCCTAGCGAAGCCAAGGGGGGTGGACCCTAAAAATGAAAAGAAAAACTAAGGCCTCTAATCTAGGAGTTAGGACAATATTTTTGGTAACCAAGAATAAACAGCATATACTTTTGTGAAATTAAACAATCATTCATCATTTACTCCCATTCAAAATAATCATCATTTACTTGCACATTAGTCAATAGTATGAAATAACCTTAAACAAGACCAGTGCCTTATAATGGAGTCAATAAACAAATGCATAAGCAGAAAAGGTAGATGTTGTGCGAGTGTTCTTGGTTTATTTTAAAGTTAATGTGATGGTGATCTTTTTATTAAGGCAGGTGGGTTCCCAATATACGCAAGGTACAAGGGAACATGTCCGGAATTTTGAAGCGTGGCTTCCCTCTCAGGCTTGGGCTGAATTGGAGTCTCGAGGAGGTGTTCAGATGCTATACCAACGAGGGCAAGCCTAACGGTTTCCAAGAGGTCACTACTCAGTGTTGTCCCAAGCCTTCTGGGAAATTCGCCCACGACAACAAAGTACGTGTTGTGCCGGATTTTCACAAAAAGAATTTTTTATTTGGGCGGTGTTAGATCCTATTACTAGTCATTTCCTCCTTTTTGATGTGTACCAACTGGATCAGACTAAGCTGCAAATCGGCCACAGAGCATACGGGAGAAGACCTTAAAATTTTTTTAGAAAAATTTTATGAACCCAAATTTTATCTTTTTAAAACCCCAGGAGTCTCTTTTCAGGCACGTATTTTGGGCAAGCCCTCATACAGAAACCCTACTTCAGGAAAGCAAGGGGGGGCGTTTTGAGTTTGTAAAAAAAAATGGAAAAACTACGTTGTGAGTGAACTTGTGGCCCGCCAGTGGAACGGACCAACAAGGTTAATTTTAATCCTAGTTAATTTTATTAAATGCCGAAAATAAAAGAAATAAACTACTCTAAAAATCACACCATGAAAAGAGACGACACAGGCCACCCCTGGGGGGATGGGATATGGGCGCTGGCTAGCCCACTTGCTCTCGTTTAATAGTTGTTTACAATGATCAGAGAAGTGCCCCAGTCTACTTAAAGTGACTTGGTGGCTTACAAAATTTGAGGAAAAATTGACTGGTTTTGCAAAAAAATGAAATTTGGTCCTCCGGATTGCCTGGATCCTTGAAATTTCGGCAGCACCTCCTCCTACCTATTCGTCTTTTGCTGCAAACCAGCAAGCAATTATTAGTATAAGATACCCAAAAACACTTTAAGAGTGTCTTTGGAACACCTCCTAAAAAACCCAAAAATTTCTAAGTAAAAATCTAAGTAAAATTTTCAAAATTTGACCAAGTAAAACAAGCAGTAATGCTTGTTTGCTTGGGGTCTTTGCAAGCTTTATGAGCTGCAAATTATGTGCTCTAATTAACAGCCAGATATACTTTTAGAATCAGAACTATAACTACTCAACAAAACTTTGAAAAATTTAACAATTTTTTGCAAATTTTGAAAGAAGTAAAGATCTAATCAGTCAAAAATGAGAGCTTTAACAACCACTAGACTAGACCTTTCTGAAAAAGTAAATCTTGATTTATTTAAAATGTTAACAATAGCATATAAATCAGATCCACTTTATGCTTAGTAACTAGTAACCAAAGTAAACTTTTTTGAAATAGAAGGGAGAGAGAGGTGAAGCAAATTTTGTTGAATAAAACCGAAACTTTGGAGATCCTTTCCGGTGGTGAGCTGAGGGACTGTATCTGCATAAAAGATTAGATAAATAGAAGACACAAACAAGTTCTCCAACCTATCCGCCTGAGACAACCTGTAAAAACACCACAACTTGCAACAAAAAAATCAAATGTAGATAAAATACATAGTAGAAATTTGAAGAAAATATTCATAAACAAATGATATATTTAAATCTGATCTCTACTAATGCATAAAATGAAAGACTAAGCAATAAACAAATTACTCAAACTTTCCTCATAAACCAATACTGATCTTTCCCTAAGCTATACTTGATCTTAAAGAAACAAAATGCATCAATACAAGTTACCTCATGTGAAACAAGACATTCATCCACTCACAAAGTCCAACACCATAAGTGACCTCCAAAGCCTTTTATTAATATTCAAAACCAAATGAGTATTACAACGATAAGTCTTGTGCTCCAATTCTCCCTCTAGTGAACAATGGAGAGAGCACTCAATATATAGGGAAAAATGCCCAAGTGAGGAAGGGCGCACTTGCTAAATGGGAGGGGGAGTGGTGGCATGGATGGTGGAGGAGAATGGGCTGCCATCTCCATGAAACAAGCTGCCCAAACCAGCACAAATGGTGCCCAACGAATCAGCACCAAATGTGCTGCTCCTCCCTCAAAACGTGGGCTGCCCACTCAACAAATGCGCCCTCCCTCTTGTGGTAAATGCGCCCCTCTATATGGGCACGATTTTCTCCCCATATGGGGCTGCCAAAACACTTCAAATCAGCCCAATAACTCTCCTACAATAGTGCTGGTCGAAATCAGACCATAAATTCCTCAAAAAACTTTTAATTTTTTTATGTCATTTTTCCCATTTTTTGATTTTTTTATGACTTTTTCGGGATTTTTGACTTTTTTGGATTTTGACAAAATTAGAAGCACCCAAACATTAGGAAAAGTGGGTTTAGGGGTTTAGGGGTGCTCTGAGTTAGAAAACGAGCACCCCTAAGGCAAAAAATACCTCCAGACGCCCCTTACAGGTCTATTACAAATTTTTTTAATTGAACCATTAAAAAATGGCCCAATTTACGGAAAAATTAAAACTTGCCGAAAATTAAAAACAACCTAGGGGGTCTTAGCACATGTCCATATGACTCAAAATTAACGCCTAGCATGTTCATATACATTGACCCATAGACTCTAATAATTCCCTAAGGCCCGTTAGCCTCCCCAGGCATTCCAGCTTTGGAGGAGCAGGAGAAAAACCAATTAATTATGTTATGCACTAATGCAAGACATAATAGATAGGTGAAAAAACTCCTTGGAATACTTCACTTAGCCAAAAAGTCCTAGGGAACCAAGTCTTTTACAAAACCCCATGCTAGTACGTTTTTATTACAAACCCCGCAGGGTCATGGACAAGTGAAAAAAAATTAAAAACGGGGCCCTTTAAAAGGCTAGCTGAATATCAAATCACCAAAATTGAACATGTGTCATGTTCCACTCAGCCCGCTCGCTTGACAATCCAACCAAGTACAACTTAGTTGGCAACAATCACTAAGTTGACTATTCTCTTTGGGGCCATGGTCTGGGTATTGTGTATACATTGGGTTTGCATTGAGCAGGTTCAACCCTTTATGTTGTAGTGAATGATTTGAGACAAATTGATAGATGGATCATTGCACAAGCCATTATGTAGGTAGAGTTTGGTGCTCATCCCATTTACTTGGAGGTCATTTTCAGAGACGTGTAGATAATTTGTTGGTGCTAAGAGACGTGTAGATAATTCATTCGTCATTACAATATGTACCAAATTTTTGAGACCATGCACATCCTTTTCTCAAGGGTTGGTTGAGTCATCCCCACAAGGTCATAGAGTACCTGTCCTCAATAGGTCCGTTCAATGGTCCAAGAGGGCCCATATCATAAGATTTTTCTCATCGGCCTCAAATATTAGGAGTCTTTGCTCACAATGCCTGTGCTCCTCCCAGGATCACCCAACTAGGTCCTCTTAGTGCTATACATTCTTTGGACAATATCATTAGATAATCTATTGGTGTTAGCTTTTTGGGTTACTCCAAAAGTGTTTTCACCTTGCTAGGAGACCAATATGTCTCCTAGCCCCTTTGCAGTGCTTCATGGACATATGGATGGCTCAATTTGGGTGTATTCTCAATTACTACGCCGCCACAGAGTATCTGAAGCATTCCTTCCAGATGTATCATAGTGAGGGCTTTCTTTTTCTTTTGTAAAGGCAAAGTTTTTGGGGCTATATTATGTAGAGTGTTGATTTTGGGGCTAAATACTCCTGGTTAGGTTATGGCAGGTCCCCTTGGTTTCCACCTCAAGGAAGTGTTGGCCTTGTGGCTTTGATGACTAACCTTTGGGTGGGTGTTCGGTGCCCTTTAGGCAAATCATTGGGGTACATGGCCACACTCATATTTTTCTTTGGTAGAGGTGATTGCGCGTGTAAGAGTTGTCATACCTGGTTTAGCACACCTCATTTTGCCCACTTGGACCTATTGTTTTGATGCAAAACCCCTCCTCCTGGTCTCCAGACCCATGATGTCATTTATTAAAGAAGAAGCCTACATTGTTAAAAAGGAGGGCGTTGAGAGACAAGCATTTGTTGGGGTTAGTTGGATTAGGGCGCCCTCCCTTTGGCTCACCTTGCACTTGGTGGAGCATAATTGCACATTTTTATTCTTATTTTATGTCATTGTATGGTTTAGTCCCCAGTTTGTGGGTGCACTAACTTTAATTTTTATAATTTGTCATTAACTTTGTAGTTTCAAATTTGTAAAAGGTTGAGGGTTGTCTCATATAAGTAAGACAACCTCACCTCATTTGTAAATCATGGAGAAGGGTTCAACTTCAAATAATGTATTCTTTTCTTTTCGTGCTGGTTTATTGGAGCACTCGAATCTATGCGCACCTCTCTCTTGGATGCCTTTTTTGCTTGAAGGATGAATTGATGATGTTCTAGGATTTGATTTTGCACATCCTAAGTTGATGCTAGACTAGTTGTAATAACTCATGCTCAAGGGTGACCTAAGATGCATCATCTTGCTCATTCTTGGTTAATGTTGGCAAGTTTTTTCACTAACCCTAGTTTAACGTTGCTCTTGAAATGCATTGGATTGAATTAGGGTTTGTTTGCTAGCATTTTATCAACTTGCTTGAGAAATTCCTACCAAGGAGCTCTCCATTGTTTTGTTGGGCCTTAAACATCTCTATTTTCCCTAATTAGGGTTGTACTACCTGACCCTTGAGGTTGCTAGCTTATCCCTAGTTGCAAGTATTGAATACCATCTCAAGAGGAGAGAGGTTAGCCTCGATCTCTCATAGCCCTAGGGTTTGAGACAAGAATCTAATACTCTATCTATCAATCCTCTTTTTATCAAATTTTACATGTTTAATTTTATGCATAAAATATTTTACTTTTGGAAAAAACCTTAAAAATCTAAATAAATTCAAAAATCCCAAAATAGATGTGATATGGTATTTTTGGTCCACCCTAAAATTTTGCCCTAGGGTTTTATCCACAAACCCTAGAGGGCATCCTCTTTTGAGGAAGTGCATTGGGATATGTGAAACCCTCGTAATTGGTGAATTAGATGGTGTGTGGTATTTTTGTCTTGTCCTACAACTTCACCCTAGTCCAATTTTCCTTTTTTCTTGTGGGCACACTTTTTGGAGTGGCTGCCTTGGGAAGCATGAAATTGCCTTGAAAGGCGTGATATTTTTTTGAATTTGTGATAAAGTGAATAACTCCATTATTGCATGATTATTGCTTCTTGATTTGATATTGTTCGACTTTGATAAGGTATTGATCATAGCTATTAAGGTTTCGTGGAAGGTATTTGTGGTTTGTTGGTGGTTGCAGGTATCATTCATTGGTTATGGTCTCCCCCTGGGTTTTGGAGTTACCCGAAGTGTGGAGAGGTTAGACTGTGGTGACATTGGGTTTAACTCTCTCACGAGCTTACCCTCACTAGCACTAGGTCTACATAGTCTTGATTTGCAAAGGTGTGCTAGTTTGAGAGGTAACACTCAGCCTTGGAGTGCTAGTATGGAGCCCTTTCCTAGAAGGTTGTTACCCTGATCGGCATGATGACTATACAATTGGGTGCACACAATAGGGGAGTTGGTTATTTGATTAAGGGAATATTAATGAAGTGTTTCAGTTGTCCGGTCGTGTGTACTTGCAGTTTTGATTTTAAGCTTGTGTTGTCTTCTTGATTGGGTAAATTACATCACTTCTTGTTCGTGCTGATTTGAGCTAACATAGGGCTGAAATTGTTAAGAGATTTAACATATATCTTGAAGATAAAGGGGGCAGATTTACTGCTGTAAATCTGCTGTAATAAAGTTATTTCAGATGTGTTATATGCATGAAAACATGTGCCCATAGGGCTGTAACTTGTTGACATTGAAGTACACTTCTTTGGTATCTTTTCTCTTGAGTTGCCTAGTAATTTGGATGTAGTGAAGTGATATATTTGCTGCTGTAATCAAATATGTCAGATCAGCCCTAAGGTCGAAAATTGTCAGGGATTAGATCCGGGAAGCCTCTTGTGAGAGGTAATATCTCTTAATTTGCATTAAAACTAGATTCTTGAAATTTATACAATTTTACCTTCTTGATGATTGATTAGGTGGGAGATACTGTCTCCTCACTCTTTACTTCCTCGTCTCATTTTATTGACATCTGATAGTTTTTTCTCACTCATTTTTTGTTGTATGCCTTGATTCTCAATTATGTTTTGTTTATTTTATGCTTTATGATTAGCCTAGTGCACTCCTACAACTCATTATCATTGATTATGCCTCCTAGTCTCATTGACCGACTATTTTTGGTTACTTGTTGGATCTTAATAAAATTACCATTTTTAGGATCGGGACTGTTTTCAGGCTGGTAGAGTTGTTGAATCTCCCGAGGTGATGCAACACCTCAGGGGATTCAACAACCCTATGGTGATAGAGAGACAATGTGTCTTAACACCATTTTCAGGGTATATTGTCCAAACTAAACCTTATGAACTCCATCATTAGACCCACTTAGAGGTTTAGGGATCGGTCTTGCTTGAGTTGGATCGGGTCCACATTGAGACAGTTCATATTGTCTTTCTTTGCTGCATATTGTCCTTCTATGTAGGACACTTCTTGGAGCTTAGAGATGGCCTCATAGTGCATCCCCCTTTACAGACTTTGCCATTGGATGCATGGGCTCAGGAGTGGGCTCACATCAGCTTCGAGTGGAGGTTGAACACTAGATACCATAGGAGGACAAATTATACTAGATATGCCATAGACAAGCGATGGAGATAGAGAATCACTTCATATTCAGATGCCCTCATTAGTATGAGATACATGGTTGGTTCCACTGCCTCTTTAATAAAGTTATGTTATTATCTCACAACTGGATTTTGAGCACATCTAACTCAAGATTCAACTAGTGAATCTTTGAAGCTAAGGATCACCTTTGCCAAAATTCTCCTGCCCTAGTACTTTTTTTCAGAGGAAAACCTCACAGGGAAACCCAAGTGATGCTTTCTCACATTTGTGGATGGCATCCCTGGTAAACCTATTGGCATAGACTGGTGTGTAACATAGGGGGATTCAGATTCGGTATCCATTGTCACAAAACTAGCCAAATGCCCAGCAACATTGGCGACACCCGGTTGAGCTAACCCCTTGGGATCTCTTGCCATTGTACATACATGGCATGATATTACTATTTATTATTAAAATAACTATTTTAAATTCAAGACTGAAAGAAATTAAGAAATTAAAATTTAGCAATGGCATTGAAATTCGAAGGTAGTACTTGGTAACTTTTTCTTTCTTGCTTTGATTTCATTCATTATGGAAAATAATCCTTTCATGGTGGTCCTTAGTTCTTGAAGTTGGTGAAAAACTCTCTTGTGAGGTGCATCGCCATGTTCGAGATATTGCTCAATGCAATTAAACATTGCCATCTTCACCTTTACATTTGTACAGAAGTTTGGCTCATAATGCAATGGTAGGATTAGATAGTACCCAACAATATGCAAAGGCCTATGGAGTTGATTAGTTTACATATTTTCAACGTTCTTCCGAAAGGCAAATACTTGCTTTATTCATAGTTACTAGAGACAACCGTATCTTGGCTTGGGTTACAAAAGTTTCCATACTGTATGGATACAATACAAGCAATGTATTGTTGATTGTATCATATCAGTGTTTGTAATGTATTGTACAACCAGAAATACACCATACCATATGGATTCGTAAAAACCCCTAAAATTGTCAAAAGCCCCATTTGTGTTTTTGAATGTTCTAAAATTTTGAAAATTTTTCACGTTTTCCCTATTTGTGTGATATATATTCTTGTATCTGGCTCATAGGAATTTTGCCAGTGGCTCAGAAAATGTCACCACTTCTTCAACGTCTCCACACACAAAGGTAGAGCTACAAGAACCTATGCACAAATGGGCAGAACAGGTTTCCCAAAAAGCACTGTCAAGAATAGCCTCCAAAATCATGGTTCTATCAACCCAGCAATCTCAATCATAGAAGCTACAAACATAAACTCTTCCAAATCATGCAACAAGAGCATCAACCAAATTCAGAACTGTCAAGAATATTAGAAAATTGAGGACAAAATAAATTTAGCTTTCTTTGCTCAAAAGCCCTTTCAGTTTCTCTATATGTATCAAAAAGCAGTTTCTTGGTCTGTCGCTGATTTGAGCAGTCCCTAGGCCTTTACCTGCTTTGACTTCCCCTCACCATCTCATCATTAAACAACTTTGTCAATCTCTTTTGACTGGTCAAAACCATGAATGGGTTCTCAACAACATCAAGCTAGGTTTATACAGCTCAACAAGTTCAACAACAGTCCCGCTCAAAAACAGCTGGAGGGATCACAACAGCAACCATGGCTTGCATGCAAGGCCTCCAATCAAAGTTGTCCTGCATGCAAAACATACCAACATGCCAGCAAGACCAACAAATAGTCCAACATTGACTGCGATAGAAGTCGATCAATCTATCAATCATTCAATAGGAATAAAGAGGAGCACTGTATGAGTGTGTACAGTTGATGATACACCTGTATGAAATCCTCAAGCACCTATGCAAATACTACCATGACCAATCATCTGCGCAACCACAATCTATTCTGGTAGTTGGCACTGGTCCAAAATTCTGCCTCTTATGCCTCTTCTGCAAAGATCTGTAAGCATCACTGCCACCTTCCAGAATTCTCACTCTTGGATGATTCGTCCAATCACTATGATGAGGATGTCTATTTGGAAAAGAGTCCCATTCCTGCTGAATAGAAGGTGCAGGATGTGATTCTTGCTCAACCATAGGTGCATAATGTCCCTGCAAATCATCAAAGCTATCATCTGAAGTATCTGTCTCCACTTCTGTCATACCATTATCAAACAAATCATCAGTTGGTTCAAGTTGTGCTCTTTGTGTTTATAGTATATACCCTTTCGCCTTTTGATTTGCTGTTTGTAGATATTTTTATGTAAATGTAGTATGTGTTGGAAAAATAGTTGTGTTGGTCTGCAACTCAGTGGAATGACCTTCGACAAGAAACAAAACAACAGTGGTTACATAATAACCTTCTTGTAATTCAATTGTAGAATGATCTCCATATAGCAATGATGCCTCACCATATTCAAGTCCTACTCTCAAGGGTTTTGTCTCATGATCAATAGGTAGAACAATACCTTGTCCACTCTTCCCAAGTCCATCTCTTGTATATCCCATCTGGCACAAGAACCAATACACAATACAAGTCATGGAGGTGGAATTGTGTTCTAGACAGAATTACTGTAGTGCATGTTTGCAAATGCCAAAATCTATCGGAGGAAGACTAATTTGTAGCTGCATTTCCAAGAGGATGTCAAATGACAAATTGAGCATTTGCAATTGTTGTGTGTATAGTCACAAAGCACTATATTTTCGAAAAATGACTCCTTTTTCATATTTTATTGGGCTGTATTAACACACTGTTTTAGTACTCCAAGTCAAAGTGTTGACTATAAGAAGGTCATTCCGGAACGATCCCCCAAAAATCTAAATGTTTTCAAGGTTTCTATGATCATATTAATGTGGTTCTCACTTTCTTGTTTCCCTTCTATTTCTGTTTATTCATTTTTTGGTGAAGTCGTTTTCAGATTTACATTTTTCCCCTTGTATGTATATTTTCCTTTATTTGGAATGATGTATTTTTTTCACTTACTTTGACGTCCAAATACACATTTTGACGTACTTTGCAACTGTACTTGTGAGACAATTTTGAATCTTGATAACTAATAAGCAGGATGTCACTCCTGGTCAAAGAAGACTTCAATTGAATTGTTTATTCTCTTGTAATTCTGGAAGCATTGCCATCCATTTCATTATCTTTACACACTCAAAGAAGAAAGAGCTCCTTCTTTGCAAAATATCATTACTGATTCATTATGCAAGATATATGTGGAGTTTGAACCATGCTTTTAGAAAGTGCTCCAATATATAATAAAACACATGTATAGTGTATGTATGTTCTTTCAAGGGTTTGAAGTGATAGTATTACAATAACCTACTAGGTGGTACTTATGTTTTGTTGAATGTAAGTGCAGGTAGTGGAACTTCTTGTTCAGAAGTTGGAAAATGAACCAAGTTATCATCGAAGAGTAGACCTGTTCTTTTTGGTTGATTCTATCACACAATGTTCGCGTGGGCAGAAAGGTAGGTTTACTTTTATGTACTTGTTTTTAGTTGATATTGACATTACTTTCGACATTATGAGATGATTACTTCCATGGAATTAAATAACCACCGTCTGAGATTTGTATATCATTTTTCTTTCTTTCTTTGGGCTCATTACAGGTATTGCTGGAGATACGTATCCATCTGCTGTCCAATCTGCACTTCCGCGGCTGTTGAGTGCAGCTGCTCCTCCTGGAAGTCAAGCACGTGAAAATCGCAGACAATGTTTAAAGGTTAGTAGTGTAAAGGGGTTTGATGTTAATGTATCCCCACAGTTCATTTTTATTTAGTGTGGTTATTTGTGCTTGTTAGGTTTTGAGGCTTTGTCCCACAGTTCATTTTTATTGAATGTGGTGATTTGTGCTTGATAGGTTTTGAGGCTTTGGCTTGAGCGCAAAATTCTTCCAGAGTCTGTCATAAGGCGGCACATAAATGAGATTGAGGCCTCCATTGAGGATAGATCAAACACTGTCTTACCTAGGCGTCCATCTCGATTACAGCGTGCTCTTGATGATCCAATCAGAGAAATGGAAGGCATGCTTGATGAGTATGGCAGGTGAGAAAGGGTCCATCACTTTAGGATCTATATTTACCTTTATTTTTTCAACAAGGTTTCTGGTTTTTCCTAACAATTGTTTGTCTCTAATTCTCCAGCAATACATGTTTTCAATTGCCTGGATTCCTAATGCCACAAATGTCTGAAGATGAAGAAGAGCCAAATGCAGGTGATGGGAAGAAAGTTGAAGAAAATGTTCTGATTGAAGCAACTGAAGCCCTGGAAGAAGGAGCCAACAGCTATAATCCAGAAAGATATCGACACATTCTTGAGGATGTTGAAGGGGAGCTTGAAATGGAAGATGTATCCCCATCTTCAGAATATGGTGCAAGTTCTTGTAAGAATGATACTATTGGAGCAGATGCAAGACTAATTGGTCTCGGTGAAGCATTCTGTTCCCTAATGCCGAATGAAACAAATCAGTATCCTCCCTTGCCCTTGGATCCACCTCCACTACCAGAAGATATGCCCCCATCCCCTCCACCTCCACCTTCATCTCCACCACCTCCTTCACCACCTCCACCACCACCACCACCTCCACCTCCACCTCCACTTCCACTTTCTCCAGCCTATATCTCACGGCCTCTACTTTGTATACCCTATGCATCTCCAAATGTGAGTGTTTTATTAGCTATGATGTTTATTTTATTGCTCAATGAAATTGAGTGCATATCTTTATTAAATTAACAGAGTTGTTTCTATTGGAGTGATTCTGAGCATTAGTTTAGCTTTTGATGTTCGCAGGATGTGCAACATCACATTTTACCTGGAACGCCACAACAACCTCATCATGGAACTAACCATTCAGGAGGGTCAGATTCAATTTTGTACAGTTCTCCTGCATACCCGATGTCTCAAAATCATAACTGCACAACTGCTAATGCCTTCAATTCTTCATCTTCTTATGGATTTTTACAGAGTAGTTTCCCTGGGGTTTCACATTGTGTACCCCTTGTCCAGCAAATGCATGGCAGTAATATGTCTTTTCCTCAGCAGTCTTACCGTCCACTTCCACCTACTCCTGCACCTTCCAATCAGTTCTCATTTGTACGGGCAGAAGTGAGGCATCAAGTGCAACAGTTATGGCCAGATCCATCTTTATCCCCTGTACTGGAAAGTAAGCAACCGGTACAAGATGAACATAGGGGCCATCTGCATGGTGACTTTGGTAACATGAGATTAGAGGAGCAACAACCTATCCAAGGAAGAAATGAAATCATGGAAACCTTGCACTCAGGTTAACTTTATCATTTTCCTATCATAGAACTTTTAAGACTTGAAGTCATTAATACTTGTTCATCTAGTTTTTGGAATGAAACCACGTTAAGTATTGGAGCATTCCAAAAACTCAATGGACAACACTACTAGCTGTGAGATTCTACACAATACAATCTTTATTACTTTCTCAGCTAGAGTTGTATTTCTACTCCTAGATTCACTATTCCGTGTTTCCCGTAGTAAAATACATGAAATGCTCTGCTTCTCTTTTGGGTACAGATTCTGTAGTTTTCAAGAAAACTAAAGCAGCTCATTTTCATATTTCTCATTATGTATATTCAGATCATATTGTGTGGCCGAACCAAGGGATGCTCTTGTCTCCAACAGGAGCAGATAATGCTTGTGGTTTGTCTGGTTTTCATCCTCCACAACAGATCACAATGTCTCGTGGGTCTAGAAGTCCACTAGCAGGTGTGTATTGGCAAGGTTATGTGGTAAACTCAAAGTATGATGCAGACGTCTTTATCTTCCGAAGTTTCAGTCAATTTTATGTCAATTTTTTAGCAGAACACAAACACTGACATGATTCTGTATAAATGCAAAACCAGCTAATCTCGTTCCAGCCCAGATAATACCATGCAATTCTGGCACTTCTACTCAAAATTGTTGGAGACCAAACTGATGTTCATGGTGAGGGCAAAAAGTGCTACAAGATTAAAGAACATAGTATATGGTTTACCAGATTACTTGATGCATGTGTCAATGTGTTGGTGGATATTCCATGGATTTTTGTTATGCATTTCTATTTATTATGTAGTCTACATTTTTTATTTACATGTTTTCTCTTGAATATTTAGGTTGGAGCAAGCGAGCTGTGCCTTTGGGATGTATATTTCTCAATTGTGTTAGAGAAGATTTATGCTGTGGAAAACTCTTAAGGTTGACTACAAGTAAGTTACAAGGATTTCAATATGGCCGCTGGACAGGAAGACATTCTTAATAACTGTACATATTGTACTCTGTGCCTCTATCAGCATTTGCAGATGCACTAAGGACATGTTTTCTGAAAGAGAGATATTATGACTTTCCGAAGGGTTTTACATGATTGAACCATTCATTATTGTAGGCTTATTTTCTATGTCCTGATCTTGTATTTTTTTATTATCAAATGACTATAAACAGGGCATATTGTCCAGAGTCAGAGAATGGATGGTGTACGCAATTAAAATTTTCTCAAAATCTTTTTGTCAATGCCAAATTGAAGAATGTATTTAAACTGAGTTTAGTATTAACTTCTTCCTCCAAATCTGTTTAAAACCTAAAACATTTTGTTGCAAGTCGAATGTATCAAGTTACTAAAAATTAACCAGTTTATCTTCTGTCCTCAAGTGGCAATATAAGATAGAGCCACCAGGTTAGTGCCAGATTTGGATTGATATGGCTTTCACAATTAATATTTGGCTTTCATTACTTGTTTAAATTGTGAGTTAAATTATACTTTGGATGTTATAAACGTATTCCCTAATTTTGTGATGCTTTTGTATTCACTTTGATTTAGTCTAAGTACACGTGATTTAAATAGAATTCACAATGCATGGATGTTATTGGTGGACAAAGGGACTTGGGGATCAATATAGTATCTCTAAGAAGCCAAGTAACCCTTAAGTTTTACTAAATATGATTACTTGGTATCATGTCAGGGCATTTTGTTTGAAGTGCACACAGCATTAAGGGGATGCCTGAGGCATTTCTGGGAAACACCTGCTTGTTGAGAG
The DNA here is from genome assembly GCA_027924585.1 of Larix kaempferi. Classification (NCBI taxonomy): domain Eukaryota; kingdom Viridiplantae; phylum Streptophyta; class Pinopsida; order Pinales; family Pinaceae; genus Larix; species Larix kaempferi. Next base: position 7,661,132 of record BSBM01000136.1, read on the forward strand.
GTATCCCTCTGTGCATGAAACATCTGCAGTGGGGATGTCACCCCCAGCAAAAAATAAAATAAAATACTCAATTAAATGTGATTTGATACCACGGCCTTGATTTCAAGCATTAGGAATGTTCCTGTTCCAGATGCAAATCATTAGTTAAGCATGCCTGAGTATGGATTCTGGAATTATGACAAATCATTGCCTCCACGCATTTTTATTATATATCATGTAGGAATTTCAGATTAAGACTGCCTATTCTACTAATTGGAAGAATATATGCCCTTTGGGGAATGCCAGAGTTTATGTGGAATTTTTCTTACAGTCTTGGAGATTATGCTTTTACTATACTATTTAACTACATACAAAGAGAAATATAGCAATGTTATACCATTGCCTTTCTTGCTGTGCCAGAATTGAAGTGTGACAAATCTATGCTTCTAAGCATTTTTATTATATATTATTTATGAATTTCAGATTAAAAGTTTGTTATTCTACGGAATGGAAAAACGTGTGGCGTTTCTGGAATATCATAGAATTTATGCAGAAATTTTAATACAGACTTGGAGATAATGTTTAGACTATGCTATTTAACTACATGTGCAGAGAAATACAGCACTGTTATATGATTACCTCTCATACTGTCCTAGTATGGAAGTATGGAAAATATTTTTTTTCTAAGCATTTTTATTATTGTTATTTACGAATTTCAGATTAAGAGTTGCCTATTCTATGGAAAAATGTGGCCTTTAGTGAATTTCAGAAAAAGTTTATGTAGAAATTTTCATACAGAGTTAGAGATTATGCAATTTATCTAAATATGCAGTGAAATTCAGCAATGTTATATATACTATTACCTTTAACTGTTGTGCCATATAGGAGATTAATATTTAAACTGTAATGAAATTATGAATTGGTAATTTTAGTTATATATATATGTATATATATTGCAACACCCTCAATTCCTTACACACACACATACACATACACACACATATTTTAGGGATATGTATATTGCAACACCCTCAGTTCCTTCTTTTGGAGCCTGCTCCATGCCCACACACTGTATAACACAGCTTCTGAGTACTGGACATGGTTTATGTAGCTTTTCCAAGTATATGCCTGAATAATGGATACACATAATACTAAATATGCAAATATATATTGGGAGACATAGATAAGATAATTTTATTAATGTCCAACGAATGGCCACAAAAGTAAGTCAATGGGACTAAAGGATACATCCAGTATGAGACTTGAGTACAATGTGGGATTGCAAACGCAGTGGTATCATCCTCTGATCTCATAGTATAAAGGGCACCTAAAAATGAGGTGCATCTCTGTCTCTGGCTTCTGTAGGCATCACATCTGGCAGATCCTATCAGATCGTGGTAGATGGTGGTCAATCTCCCCTCAGAGTCGATGAGAACAGACCCGAAGCTGTCCCAAGGGATTCCTGAGTGAGTGCATGCAATGCCTGTGCATGTATGGGATTAAAGATAACGCTATTAAAGAATCATATACACCTATTTGGGATTAACTTTTTTATATATTAGTTTCATAGGAATTTTACATGTAGGCTCCATTTCTGTTCGGCATACTATTTACTTATACAAGTGTTTTTAGGAGCACGCCAATTTCTCTAACCATAAGAAGGTATGTGCGATAAATGTCTACATGTGTCATGGACCCCAGAGTAAGGGAAATATATGGTATTCTGAAAAGGTCAGGAAAGTATGCAAGCATATATTGCAACATACGTAAAACGAAGACGATATAAGTCTGAAATGATCTCATAATGAAACCAACAAGGATAAGGAAAAATTATAAAATTGAGGTTAGAGATCGATCTGATCATAGAAACCTTTTTAAAACCTTAGTTTTAAAAATCAGTAAAATCAGTTTCGGAATCGGCCGATTCACCAAGTTGATAGCAAACCGATCTGAATAGGCCTGGAAATCGGTTCGGTCGACCGGTTCGGTACCGAACCAGTAAGATCGGCCGATCCATGTAAAAAATCGACCAATTTTTTACTCTCCAGCATGTGGGGTCCGTGGACTTGAAAACACTCAGACATGCCCTAAGATGGGCTGTCATGCCATTCAACCTTCCAAATTACTTTCTTCTCGGCTGTGGGAAACTGTTATATGGCCAGAATACAACCAGACCTCAACAAATTGTCCCTACAGCTGTGATTAGAGCATAACCAGGTCTGTTCCGACCCCCACAGGGTTTTCAGAATGGCCTCTCAGAGGCTGTAGCATGCCCAGAATGCTTCAAGCTGAAGATTTATTTCCCAAAACTGCTGAGTTCATTCCTTCTTGACTGTTGCTCATCATCATGACAAGGATACCCCCTTACCATCCACATGCATGTGACACCCATGCAAATATGGGGGTAACACTCCTTAAACAATGATTTTTGACAATAAATAAAATGACAACTTGAGAAACTATGTCATATCATTGCTCTGGGGGTAACAGTCATTAAACAATGATTTTTGACAATAAATAAAAATGACAACTTGAGAAACTATGTCATATCATTGCTCCCAAATCATTACACCCTCTCAACATTAAAACATAAAAGTCAACATGGATTAGAATCTTGAAAATATTGTTTTTTTTTTAAATTTAAATATTTTATGTATTTTTGAGTAAACTGAGTCATTAAATTCAAATCGGCCGAGTCATGACTGATTCATTACCGATTCCGATTCCAAATCCAAGTTGACCCTCGACTGATTCCGATTTTTAAAATTATGATTAAAACTCAAATCTGTAGGGATTGGATATCTACTTTCCTCTTTGCAGTTGTCACTTTTTTTTTCTGAAGGAAAACCTTGTGGAACAGGAAAAGTTGGAAAACGCTCTGAGCACTCCCCTGTGATTCATGAATAGTAATCGGGGTAAACTGTTGGCGCTGATTACGGCGTCCAATCCTGAGGGGATTGAGTGAGTTGGACCTATGACCTCCCAACTGTCAGAGGACCCACACCTGGTTCTAGACCACTTGACTTAACCCTCATGGTAAGCAGTTGCAAATATCGTGATACTGATAATACAGGAAATATTGTGATATATTTGAAAACGATATTTTGCTGATATTTTCTGATATCTCTTGATATTTTCTAATGCATATTTTTTTTAATTTTTCATGGTTGTAGATATTTTTCCGATAAGTTATATTCTGGGTCCTTGGTGATATATTCAGTAACACGATATTTGCAACTTTGACACACACACACACACACTAGCATGCTGTAATACGCAAAAGCTGCCCACAGTAGAGAAAAAGAGAGATTTTTTTGGAATAATTGTGAGTATTTTGATTATAGTTTGTTATTCTATTCCAGGCGTTTGCGTCACTTTTCATCACATATTATTCCGATTTGTTTGGAAAGGAATTATTCCTTTCTCCTTATTAACTGGCGAAAACTATGTTAAATGTTTGTATTGATTGTTTTGATTCTTGAAGAACAGTCTAAAATATTCCTCATAATTCTGCTGATGGCTATTGGTATTTTTTCACATTCTAAACATCCAAGAGATTTTGTTTTGGCGTTTGCCATACAACATACTAAGAACCTTTCGTATTTTTGACAATGACTGCAGAAGCACAAATAGAAAAAGATGTTTAATGACTGATTCATTCTCAATGCTCATTATGCTCTTGCATAATGTAACATACGTTTTTTATAATCCTTCTGGATAGGTACTCCAGTTATCTGATATCCTTCCAACCTATTAGTTTATATTAATCTTTCATTTATTGCAATGGGAATGTCTCGATAAAAAGAAACATGTCTTGGCGGAAAGAAAACATTATTTCTACTTGGTCTATCTGCCAGCTGTCATTTCTCAAAGTTGCCACCACTATTCTATTTATTCACATTTTTAATCTTTATATTGCATGTTCATTGACTTTAAAATTTAAATCAAGGGCTTTCTGTGCATTTCCATGTTTCTGGAAATTTTCTGCTTTCTATATTTTTCATTTTGAGCTGTTCCTTTTGTATCCCCGCCATTGTATTCCATCATAATGTCATTTGATTTCTGCTATTTGGAGTGGAATGAAAGCTTTCTTGTTGAAATGAGGCAATCTGTGGCCTTGAAAGTAACAAACTTATGGTACTAGTGAGTAAGAGGAGCGGCTTAAAAGGACAGAATCCATAGCTTGACTCAAAAAGAAGGAATTCATGGTCATTTTGTGGTATGAATGCAGATGGTGTGGTTATAATGGCACTGTTGTTGCATAGACCCACATTGCAGAAATATTTGATGTGCTTGGGTGTACTTGGTTACTCTATGTTCCATGTTTGACCGGAAAACTTGATAAATATTACATTCTTAAGCAAAGACTTAAAAACACTTACTATCCTGTATTTTTTCACTAGGCTTTTTCGGTGACAGAGAGTTTGGAGACTGTAAAAGCAAGTTTTCTATCAACTTGATTTTTCACAGGTCTCAGCTGAACTGTCCAATTTTTGAGTTTTAAATATTTTTTCTATGTTTTTCCTTGCTCTGTTTGTTGTCAGTTCATGTCAACTTTCCATTTGAGATGTACAACTCTTTTGCTACCCTATTTACCAGAAGTGACCTATGATCTTTTTTGTCAGTAATATAAAGCTTTTTTTTTTCCACTGGAAAAAATCGTAATTTTATTAGGCAGATAAAATTGCATTTTTCATATGTGCCCATGCATTTCACAAAAATAAGATTCCAGAGCTTTTAAACTCAAGAACTGACCTGATAAAGCATTGCTGTTCCCAACCTTCCCAAGAAAAACACTAAAAACGTGTATAATATAGATCCTATTTCTAATGTTCCTCTAACATTCAGTTCCTTCAGATCGTAATTCCCTTTAATGTCCATGGACTGTTCTTTTTATTACAGTAATCCGATATCTTTCTAAGGATCAGATCCCTTTTAAATAAAAAGAAAAAAAGAGTCTAAGCTAATTTAATCTGGAAATTACGAAAAATTTCATATTGTAAACCTTCATTAAGCTGAAAACTGTAGTATCCTTGATTTGACAAGTCTCCATTAATGAAAAGGCTTGTGAAGGGGTGGATGGATAATGATATAAACTATAAAGCATTGTTATAGAGGAAGTGCATTTTGCATCCAATGACCTTGTAACAGCATCTAAATGATTAGCTTTTTATGTTTGTAGAAAACCTATGGTTTTCTCAAATTATTGATTCAGGGGCGACCCTGAGGTCTCATCTGAAACAATATATGCTAGTAAGGTACCTATAAGGTTGCTGCTTGGTAATATTTTGTTGGAGGTACTATACATGGGTAAAATTGTTCTGCAAAGAAATCAGTGAAAGTAGATATGTTTTTTCTGACTATATTTTTCACCAATTCTTGTTTGCCACCAGGAGGCACCTTCACTCTCTCTTGCATGTAGTTCTTGAGGCTAAATCCTAGGGGATTTCCAAGGAAATGCCTCTATATGTCTCTATTCATTATATATCTTGTAATGGGTCATCTTTTCCATATTTGCAATTTTTCTAATAGCACAATGGTGCTGCGTGGTTGGGCTTGATGGCGCTTTATTGGTTATTCGTGTATCCTCGAGAAGGGGTAAAGACCCTGGACACGTGTATTCTTTGCTAGCATATCTTCCTCGGGTTAAGAGATAGATATGAGATTTAATGTTTTTGTTTGTGTTTTCTCTTATTTAGGCTGAAAATAAGCTTAGAAAGGGTGCTCAGGCAATTGATAAACACTTGTATGTATATGACAGAAACCAACCAGAAAATAGCCTTCATATCCATTTAAGTTTGGAAGCTCTTGGTTTTTATTCATAAAATACTGAATTTTGTTTGGGAAAATCACTTTGAAATGTTTACCAGGGTTTACCCAATAATTAAGGCAAGTTTCAGTTATCACGAACATATGGCATGCATAAACTGTATGAAACTCTAATATTAACAATATTAAGCATAAAATAAAAAATTGACATGCAAGTAGTTTAGCTTCTCAGTACATGTTTATAATTGATAATGGTGTTTTTCTCTTTCATTGTGGATAAATAATAATCTTTACAAATAACAGCCTTTTTTGTTTTTTCTGACCACACTGGGGCTTTCCTTTTTGATACTTTTCTCACTTGGACAATGCATTTGGCTGTGTTTCTATTAATATTGGAAAATCAAATTCTTGCCTCAGGAATCAGCGAGGATAAAGTCTAGTCTCAAAATTTTGGTGAAATTGGTGACTACTTGCTACGAATATTAATAGGGTATTCTGTTTTTTTCTGGATCTGTATCCACTGAATAAATCCTAAATAGAATATATGCTTTTTTTATGTGTTGAATTTTTTCTTTATTCAGCTTCCCCCTACTAGGATTTTGATATTTGCTGTATGAAATAGTTCGGCTTATATCTTAGTTCTCAAGGATTTTACTTGTGATTTGGCAGTTTCTAATCCTCTCTATTTTGTTTAGGTTCTAAAAAAGTATCCTCTCTATTCTTTTTGATTTGTTAAACAGAACCGCTACTGTTGAGTTTTTAGATTCTGTATTTCTGGATCTGTATCCACTGAATAAATCCTAAATAGAATATATGCCTTTTTTTGTGTTGAACTTTTTCTTTCCTCAGCTTCACCCCCTACTATGATCTTAATATCTGCTGCATGAAATGGTTCAGCTTATTTGCTTCGTTATCAAGGATTGTACTTGTGATTTGGCAGTTTCTAATCCTTTATTTTGTTTAGGTTCTAATTAACTGTCCTCTTTATTTATTTTGATTGGTTAAACAGAACTGCTACTGATGAGTTTCTAGATTTAGAAGCCACGTTGACACACTTTTACAATTGATCAACCTAAATCACGCTTTCCATGAATGAAATAAATTATGAGCATGCATAGATAAAAGTTGCTTGACTGAGCTAGAGGATACATGTGTACAGAATATAATAATGCAGTACTACATAAGGGATATCTATTCTATGTTTGAAATTGACATAATCAGCAATAGTCCTGTAATCACATTTATAGTAGCCGGGGCTACTATATCTTCAGACCAGATTCCAGTACTTTTCCGAGCCAGTCCTTTTCTATGAGATACTTGGGATCGGCAGATGATGAGCATTTATTTCGGGATCACTCACACCTTTCAGCAGCCCCAGAGCAGACATTACAGGCTTATGCCATGACCGATCCTCATGACCTCAGATTTGATGACCGATCCTCATGACCTCAGATTTGATGACCGATGTGGCCATTTTCTTCCATACAGAGCAGTGTGATAGTGCCCAGATTTATGCAGCAGCAGTGTTCCAGTGACAGTTGATGGTTCAGATGGTATATACAGGTATATGACCCAGCAGATATATGGATGTGCATTGGATACCCTCCTTTTGCTCTTTTGCTTATCTTGGTAGCTTGACTAGGTAACTAGTGGTCATGATCTGGCGATATTATATATAGATTTTATTGGTTGACAGTTTGAGATTATTTTGGTTCACCTAGGGCGCTACAGAGGGAGTATGGGGTCCAACCACTTGTTATAACTTATTACCATATCACCATTCTCCCAGGCATTTTGGTGCAGTCAGATTTGTGCCCGGGGCACCACGCAGAGAGATACAAGCTTTTTATCCCTTTATAGGTGATTTTCCGAGGATAAAAAATGGAAGAAATGGCTATTGAGGAATTCGATTTGGGCAATTCAGGCAAAGAATTGGTATGAGGTTTGTTCAGAGGATTTTTGTGATGCATCCCACACCTTTCGATTTGGGCAATTGAGGTCAAGAATTGGTATGAGGTTTGTTCAGAGGATTTTTGTGATGCATCCCACACCTTTTGGCACAGCTTGCAGCATTCAGTGGGGTCCATTCATACTCCAGGCTATTATTTGAGGATTTTATTATGTCTTTGAGTGGCCACGATTTGGTCATGTGGTCACATTATGATATTATTTTGAGTCATTATATATTATTGTGCCATGAGGTCATGCTAGAGAAGGACATGTTAACCTCCTAGCCCCACCATGTGCGTATGTCATAAGTTCTAGTCACTTGTCATGTGGTGCATCCCCCCTAGGGCGTCTTAATGAGTGCGCCCCCTCTATTTTTGAGTTGATCCATGTGTATTGTATTTGGGCTCATCTTAGCCATTGATTATCATTGATGTATCTTTTAATCTCAGCCACTCATTCAAAAGGTGGTTAGGGTTTTGGTCTCTCTCATTCCTATTTAAGGAAGAGACCCCCCTCATTGTAGAGGGACTTTTGGCTCTGGATTTCTGACAATAAATAATTATTTTGGGAAAAATCTTGTGCCTTTGTTATATATTGTTCTTGTGCTTGATTGTAGCTTTGATAGCATGTCACATCCGATTGTAGCTTTGATAGCATGTCACATCCTTGTTGTTTGATGAGATATCCATACTAGATGCTTTGGCTTAGTGCGTGCTCTGCAGGAGGGCGACTTCTTTGGGGGATTTCGTGGGGCTTCTCTGGATCTCTTCACTGGATGAGTAAAATAATCAGGGAATAGTTTTTATTGTATCTTTGATCAATATTTATGCTTTCTGATTCTTCTTGCACCATTTACTTTCTCTTTCCGTAAATCAATTCTCATTGAGATTGTCATCTGCAGGAAGGGGGGTGCACTAGCTGTTGAAGGCAAATCGATTTCATCTTGGGGACTATCAAATCAACTTGGAATTGCTTCGAGGGGGTCGGAACATCATTGCACTTGGCATCTGCAAGTCATAGGAGGTAAGTACCATTGTTTTTCTTGAGTTATTTATCTATTCCATTAGTCTGCTGCTACTTCTTCTACAAACCCTAAGATGCTATTTTTTCTAAAAATTCCCTGGCTCATTTAATTTGGAATCTTGGCAAAAGATTTATGGGTATTTTTCTTTAGGCCTAACCCAAAGTGGGTTCTCAAGGGCGTCACCCCCGAGGGACTCCTTCTGGCCCAAATCCCTAGGCATTGGTCATTGACCCTTGCGCCCTCCTTGATTTTTCCTTGTTTTCGGATTGTGTGAGCATCTTTTTGGCTTGTGACCTCAGACACTGTCATATCCTGCACCAAGTCTCATCTACAGGTACTAGATAGCCTCATCTTGATCTTAACCCTTCTATCTTGGACACGTTTCCCAAGTCGGAAGAAATCTTTCTCATTTTCTAGTGCCTTTATCCTAGATCTAGTTTCCATACCTACAAGTCACTTGTACTTTCCCACTGGGTCAAATTTACCTTCTTTAAGCCTCTTGATCCAATCTTTATTCATCTTGTGACTTCATCCATAGATCTAGGGTTTATCACATCCTTCACCTTACGTATTCTTGTTTATAGTCTGATCTGGTGATTGAGTTAGATCTCTCCTGTCAGGAGTAGATCTGGGTCTCCACCATTGTTATCTAGGGCTTGGATAGCATAAAGCAAAGAGTGCCTCGATTGGCGTGACAACCAATTCATCTGGAGATCGAGGCCCTCTTAGGTCACCTCTTTAGTTGCCTAGCTCCTTTACTGTCTTGAATAGGATCATATTTTGGGGCAACTACAAGTTGTGTGATAACAAGTCCAATAATTGTAAAAAGCAAAATGTCTCACATAGGGATGTGCCTTCCGAGCTTCAGATTGTGTCACCTGTGTTTCTTGTGTATTGGGAATAGGCGATTGGAAGTTGGGACTTCCCTGTCAGTATCCTTTCTTAGAGGGCTCCTCAGGCATGTCCCCAGGACATACCTTGTAAAAAAGGGTGTCCATGAGATGACACCTACAAAGGGGATGGTGGGGCACTCCTTGAACCCCACGGGGACTTCCCCCACATCCTGTCAAAATTTGGGAAAAGGTACTGTTACGTGGTACCAGTACTAGTGCACCTTCAGATATGTGCTCAAGGAGAGGGGTTGTTCTTTTCTTTAGGACCATGATGGGTGTTACCCAACATTTTATGAGAGGTGGTTATGGCCGGACCCTTTGGTCCTTCTCTTAGGAGTACTATGGCATAGTGGCATTGCTGACTGCCTCATTGTAGGGCTTGTAGCCCCGAGGTTGGTGTCCAGGGCTAGTAGGGGTGGGTCATTGGGTCACATGACCCCCCACTTGTTTTGTACTCCGGTGACAATTCTTTACCTTTGAGGCTCTTGCCTCCTCTTGCGGTCACCTGATGCACCCTTCCTAATCCCTTTCCGGCATAGCGCCCTCCTTCCTTGGGCAGTGTCTATGATGAGGTCACCTTTTGGTCACCAGGCCCACATGCTGTTTGAGGGGGGACATTGAGGGATTTTCAGTATTATTGGGGTTAGATGGGGCATGACGATCCCCCCTACTCACTACACCTCCCGGAGTGAAGCTTTCTGCTTAGTTAGTCATTTTTAGTAGTTTTTTAGGCACCTAAGGGGGAAACACCTACTTTAAGCGTACTATAGGCCATCTTTAGATTATTTTATATTATTTCATGTTATATTTTTACATTGACATTTATTTGGTCTGTTGGCGTGGTTATTTTGTAAAAGTGAGTTGAGAACACTATAAATACAATTCCTCACTTTATTTGTAAATCGTAACTCATGGGATAAAATTCAATTATGTTTCTCTTTTAACCTAGATAGCTCTTTTTGGAGTGATGCGCACCTCTTGGAGTAGGCTTTCTTTGCTCTTGTGGATGAAGTTGGATGTTATCTGTGGTTTTCTCATGCTTGGCGGATGCTAGAATTGTTGGAAGAACACATGCTCAAGTAAGTCTAGTCTTTTTAGTTTTGCTTGGTGAAAGGTAGGTGCATTTCTTGCTTCTTGAATGATTGAATGGTGGCCCTAGGGCTGCATTTTTTTTGAATAGGGCCTTTGTCTACCTTCTATCTTCTTTGCATGGTGGAAAACACTCCTTAGAGGAGGTTTTCCCAAGTTTAGCCTTGGATCTTCAATTTTGCCCTAGATTAGGCTCTTATAATGAACCCCAGAGGTTGTTATAAGAAGCCCTAATTTAGTAGACAATGAAAAAATACTCCAAGAGGAAGGTTGCTTACCTTCCTCTAGCGCTAGGGTTAAGGGTCTCATCCATAAAAACCTTAGTTATCATTCTTTAACCAAATTGTCTTGCATATGCATGTGTAAATATTGAATTTCATGCTAGATTAGGTCATTTAATTAGGTCTACAATTTTATGTCTAAAACCCTAAAAATCAAAAATATATATTTTTTTCTTTTTTTTTTCTTCAGTTTTTGGCCTCCTTAAAATTTCGGCCCTCCCTCCTACAAATCCGGCTTGCCTTCTTTATCCCGAAACGCCCTAGGACGAAATTTTAGGAGGCCCTAAAAATATAAAAAATTTAAAAATCCTAAAAAACCAAAAATTTAATCAAAAATCAGACCTAAAACTAAAACCCTAGCTACTACTCTTGCCACCTAGGGCTCACGGCCTCCCTTCCTCTCCTCTTTTTTACCCTCGGCCTCCCTCTTTGCCTTCCCTCCTACCCACGACCAGCCTTATTTAGGGCTCGACCTCCCTTCTAGTGGCCTCGACCCTCTCCTTAAGTGCTCAACCCTTATTTCCAGGCCTGCCCTAGGCTAGAGGAGCCCTTGGGCAGCCTTTTGTTGCCCCTTTCAGCCCTGCTGCTGCCCCTTTCATCCTTCTCTGAAAGTCTGCAATAAATTGCAGACTGTCATATTTGGACAGCCCTAGACACCTGCCACAAAACACACCAAAAGTTAGTCAAAGATTGGTTTTATTGCTGTGAATAAGAGGTATAATAAAGAACTGAAGTATACATTAATTGTCTATACTAAAGACTGGACCAAACTCTGTTTGCATGCTAATAAATACACACATCAGACTTTGATAAATTGTTCATACTGCTGCAAGTTAAAAGGTTCAAGTTAAAGAGAATAGATGTACATTGGTTCACTGTTTGGAGAGGTTTTCCTTTGCTCAATAACTGATTGTTACTTTATATTATTCACTGCTGCAATTCTGTCATAAAGTCAACTATCTAATGCTGTAGGTTGTAATTGCTATTGAGGGTACATCTCTCTTAAGTTTTTCACTCTCAATTGTGAATTGATTACATAACTGGTTGAATATCTACTGCTGTCATGAAAGTACTTGTCAAAACTTACTATTGAATGCTTCTACCTTTTCTATATATTGGTTACTTGAATGACCTTTTGATATCAACACTAATACATTGGCATCTACAAGCACTTTGATTTACTTACTATGTCTTCTTCATTCCGAAATTTGATTTGTTAAAGGCACTGGTCACTAAAATCATTGTGTAGAAGATATAGTTGTTTTCGTCAAAGTGTCTTGTAGAGTAGCTAAAGGGCTCTCCCCTTGGAGGTTATGACACTCCTAAGAAGTTGGAGGTGTGGCTGAGGTGATAGTGGTCACACTCTCCCTGAATTTGTATATCAGACACTAGCCCTGCTAGTTCGTCCGGTAACATTTTTTGGCGTCGTTGCCGGGGACGTTTCAACGATTGAAGTTGTTTATCCGGAATCAGTTACACCCTTGGCAAAATGACACTTGGTAAGAACTCAAGGTGAGTCCTCCTCTTTACAATTGAAGTATATTTATTAGGACTAACCCTGCAGGTCTTATTTGGCAACTCCATTGGTGATTGCTCCTTCATCATCTTAGGTACGTTCTTGTTTAGTACTTTGGTGAGATTTGTTTAAGTCTAACTTGGCAGGTCTCTCTTGGCGACTCCCATTGAAGAAAATAAAAGAAGTACTCTACAAGGACTAGGCCAACCCAAGAAGTAAGATATGGGGATTCTCGATCCGTTTGACTTCTCAAACATTCCAGGATACCCGAATAGGTTCGATAAACATCGTTGTCTGAGATCTATCCGAGTGTTCCACAAGCATGAAGATACCGTTACAACACATGTTACGAAGTTCAAAGAAGTTTTGGTGCCATGGGATATCACAGATGAGGACACCATTATGCAGCTGTTGGTAATGTCCTTCGGACTAGGAGGTGATCGAGATATGGATGCTTGGTATGATGGACTCCCTCCTAAGGGGATATCTTCCTTTATGCAACTAGTTGAGGCATTCTGCGATCAGTGGGATCCCAATATTAAGGAAGAAATCTTAAGATTATAAAGGACGATCATATGGGTATCGATGAACAGGTCTCAGAAGAGCATGAAGCAGTCCTTGACGAGGAAGTTCATGACGAAGATAAAATCTCAGAAGGTTTGCTTGAGGAGGCCATTGTTCAAGATTTGGTGAATGACGCAATAGCCCTTATGACCAAAGATGAAGGGATTCCTGAAGACGAAGATGAAGTTTCTCGGGGAAATGAAGATTAAGAGGCCTTAGTTGAAGAAACGAAAGAATGTAAAGAAATGGTGAGTTCTCCATATCCTCAGGTTACAGTTTCTTATGATATTTTGGCTCTCTTGGAAGAAAATTACAAGTTTACAAAAGACAACGATTACTGGAAGTTCCCCGGTCCATCGATGTACGATTCTTCAAGACCTTGCAGCATCATGGTGGATTCTCTCCAGAGAACACGTTTGAGTGAAGAAGCTTACTATGCCATCAATGAAGAATGGATCAACCCTTTTGCTTTGCTCGATGATGGAGTAGTGCGAGATGTGGTTCCTGTTGTCGATGGCCATATGCAGAGTTTTTCCATTGCCTTCCAGTCCATGGTGTGTCCTAACCAACAACATTCCTCAAGAAGTGTTATGGAAGATGGTCATCCTTTTATGTCCAGTATCTGTGAGTTTCTAATGATGCATTCCAACAAAATCAATACAGGTATGATATTCATTTCACATTTCCAGGATATCTATTGTTTATCTTTTCGCTTGAAATGTGAAAGAATGAATCTTGTGGCTGGCAATTTCAAAATTTCAAAGATCATTAGAGATATTAATATGATTATTACAAAGATGAACAATATACTTGTGTATCCAAAGACATGTTTAAGTACATATAGGAACAGGTTGCAGCTGACGTATGAAGATTCGCGAGGTCCACCTATGCAAATGGTCTCCGAAGTTCCAAATCAGATCATCGGTTTCATGCAATTTTTTTTCTCAAAGCAAACATATGATGGAAATGGCACATACATGAGCCCAGTAGAAGCATAGATAAATGAAGCTTGTGAAAGCAATCCTTCTCTATGGTAGCAGTATCAAGGCTTTCGAGTTCCTATAGTTATTCAGCTTTCATTCCCCATCTTGATGCAGATCTTGGTATGTACTCAGCTTATTATAAATGAGATCTTATCATGGATTGTCTCTAAAGACAAAGGAAAGAGATCAGGTATGAACGACCTACTCAGCTGGCTACATTGGTGGTGTGATTTCACTTAACCCATTATGATTATCATGTTTAGCGTAGGTAGGGTTAGTTTCATTTGAGTATATCATATACTAATACCCTTGCATTGCATTTGTCATTCTCTCATGTTTAGTTATTTGCATTTCATATCATTACATTGAACAAGGCAGGACGAAAGTGTCTGCCTCATGATGCTTTGATGTCCTTGGATATTTGATGTGTGTGTAGGTCTACAGGTACCTAGAAGATTCACAGGTTCTCGAGCACAAAGCACTCCCGGGAAGAGCACTCGTTCCGTAGTTGGAGGTAGTGTTACGTGGTACTAGTACTAGCGCACCTTCAATTATGTGCCCAAGGAGATGGGTCGTTCTTTTTTTCAAGATCATGATGGGTGTTATCCAACATTTTCTGAGGTGGTTATGGCTGGACCCTCTGGTCCTTCTCTTAGGAGTACCATGGATTAGTGGCATTGCTGATTGCCTCATGGTAGGGCTTGTAGCCCCGAGGTTGGTGTCTGGGGCTCCTAGGGGTGGGTCACATGACCCCCCATTTGTTTTCTACTCCGGTGACAGTGCTCTAGCTCTAAGGCTCTTGCCTCCTCTTTGATGCACCCTTCCCGGTCCCTTTCCAATAGAGCGTCCTACTTCCTTCCTTGGGCAGTTTCTATGATGATGTCACTTTTTGTTACCAGGCCCACAGGCTGTTTGAGGGGGGACGTTGGGGGATTTTCAACAATATTGGGGTTAGATGGGGCATGGCGATCCCCCTCGTTCACTCCACCTCTCGGAGTGAAGCTTTCTGCTTAGTTTTAGTCATTTTTAGCTGTTTTTTAGGCACCTAGGGGGTAAATACCCTAGGTAGTGTTATCACCTAAACTGTAGTTACCCCTATGGATGGATCCAGTCATGGATGGCAATAGGGAAGGGCAACTTCAAAAGGTGCAACCACGATCACCTCGACCTCCAATATATGGTTGTCACGCCAGTCGAGGCAACCTTCGCTTTATGTTATCTAGCCCAGACAACAAAGGGGGAGACCCGATCTACTCCCGACAGGAGAGATCAAAACCAAGACACCAAATCAGGGTATTTCTAAGTGAAGTTAGGTGTATGGTTTATCCTAGACCTAAAGATGAAGTCACAAGCCAAGTGGGGGGTTCAATAGGTATAGCTTTGGTTCATAGTTGATGTGAGAGTGACTTACAATGTTTGAAGTGAGATCTAGGATGAGTGTACTAGTTCAATGTTGGAAGATCCACTGCCTTGGGAACCGTGTGCAATGCAGGGTAGTTTAAAGGTTGAATTGGGGCTAACTAGTACAAGTGACAAGCTTGACCATGATACATGATAGCTTCAAGGGTTTGGTTCACCATGCAAAAGTCAAACCACAAGTCAATCCAACAATCTAGGAAGGTTGAATTAACTTGGAGAGTAACCAGTGCCTTGGGAATTGGGAAATGGAGTCAAAGTAGGGTTGACTTGTGGTTTAGGACTCCTAGCACTTGAGACAAGTGGGCAATTAAGGTCTTGATGGATAAGTAGGTCTAGATCTAGGTTTAACCCAAGTGGACCACAATCCCTTAAAACAAGGAATGCTATCCCCAAGGCAAGATCTGACGAAGTGACACACTAGACCTAGGTTTTGAATTATTTCGGTCCCAAATCTCCAAAGATCTCAAGTACCCAGTTCCTGGAAGTGAGTGAACTCACTTCTCCAAGGTGGTGCGACTTTACCCAAGGAGGCTGAAAAGGTGGGTTAGGTGGGTCAAGACAAGTCCGATGGCATCCAAACTGTAGATCCGGGTAGGTTAGTCAAGTAGGAGTGTGGATCTATAATTTCACGGCAATCCGACGGTTAGATCTTTCTAGATCTGAGTTTAAGTACACCTAATGGTCCAAAATGGGGATTAAATCCCTTAAAATGTGGAATAGGGCCCACAAGGTGAATTTCAGAAAAGTAACAACCTGGGTGTATGTTATTTGATGTGTAGATTATGGATCAAGCGGGATCTCAAACACCCATGTACTAGATCTAGGTCAACTTGCTCAAACTAGGAAGTGCGCTTTGCTTGGGAGGAGCTAAGTTGGCATGGGAGGGGGGTCAAACGGAAGCCAATCCTCACCAAACTATAGATCCGGGATGCCGTGGATGCTATAGAGGTGAGTTTTCAATATTAAGCCCAACAACCCACTAGATCTAAGTAGATCTGAGAAAATGTAAAATGGGGGTTTTAAGATATTTAGGGTTTTAACAATTTATGAGCTATGTCAATGGATTGGATAAAGGAAAGAGAAACAAACCTGTGGATCTTACCTGGGTAGCCTTGTAGATGCCTTGATGATGATGATCTATGCAAACCCGATCAATTTGAGAAGCTTTGTGGTAGTACTCTATGCAAGTCGATTTGATCCAAGAAGCCAATGCGCCCTCTCTCCTGCACAACAAACGTCAACAATATCAGATTTGATGCATCAAGAGATAAGACTAATGCCACAAGAGAAGTAACAGAAAGATAGCATAGATCACAATGAAGCTAATGATAACCCCCTGATACAAGCGAATGCCAAGAAAGTCGATTTGAAGAAGCCTTGCAAAATCGCTCTTGTTGAAGTCGCCCTCCTGTAGACAAACAATGATTTCCAAAAAAAGATAGATCTTACCACAATTTCCAAATGCTAGGTTGCAATAGACTTTCCAATCACCATCTAAGAACACCAGATGCAAAGGAGACCACAAGAATTTCCACAAGAATATTTTTCTATACCAATAATCCAAGAGCCCAAGACGCCTTACAATGAGAGGCTCTCTCCTTTAAATAGGAAGGAGAGGCACCAAAACCCTAACCACTTTTTGAATGAGTGGCTAAGATTAAAAGATACAAATGTCTAATCAATGGTTGAGATGAGCTCAACAATATAATACATGGATCACACATAACATATAATGTAAGTGGACAAAATCGCCCTAGAAGAGGGGAATCCCACCAAATCATGATGATAAAATATCATAAGAGGCTTATGGTGGGTCCAAGGGGTAATTTTATCCCTCCTTGGTCAATCCCCATAGCACAATAACCAATAAATAATCATGAATGTACCAAATCGTGCCTCCATAGTCAAGTCGTGGTCCTCAAAAGACCTCAGAAATCCACAGAAAGTGCCATAAGTGATGGATGCGGGCCCCGATGAAGCTGAAACTGCTGGAGAAGGTGTGGAGGACCCCGATCTATCATCACTGATCATCCCATGCCATAACATTGCTTCAGTAGCCCAAATCGATTTCCTCAATAGCCATTTCTACCAATCCTGAAATGCCTCGGGAAGCGTGAAACTGCCCCAAACAGCCTCCTGGAGTGCCTGGACCACCCCCTCAATCATCAGCGCCCTAGGTCAACCGGATAAAAATCACATCTGCTCCGACAGGGCCTCCGACAGACCAAAACTGCACTGGGACAGCCTACTGAGGCTCAATCATCACTGTAAGTGCCCGGAACTGAAAACAAACTGTCCCATTGGACTCAGAAGGTCCAAATCTATCCAAGATGTGTACTCATACACCATATGAGTCTCTGCATGATCAAAATAAATATCCAATATACCGGAACAAGGCCAATAATAATGATCTGTAAATGACCAAACACTGCTGTAACCCAAGAATCATCATCATAACCCTGTAGCTGCTGCATAGAATCATCATGTATGTGTACATAGACCATATATCATCTATCCATATCATCATAAGGTCTAACATCTCATGTCCCATGGTCCTCCATGGTCAAACTAGGTCTAACCAAGACCAAATATATAACCCAGACCAACATCCAAGGCTGCTGCAAAGTGTCAAGGTTAATACATGCTCTACAACTTATTCAAATAGCAATTATAACACATAATGATCATAATTGGCGATCTACATCCAAATATATAGTGTCGTTAATTATTATTATTACTCAGACTAGACTTTCAGGATCATACTCACTTCATAGTTGTGATCAATTTGCTAGTGAAGGGTGAAGGTTAAATTAATTGGCTAGGCTAAGGGATGACTTGACTGACTTGACTTTGTGACACTTTGGCAAGGGAAAGGGAATGCACACCATAGTATATACTGGATGAGCAATAACACAGGGAATGGCGGTGTCTCACAAATGGATGAGTTGTTTAAAGAGGGTTTATTCACCTTCACAGATGCGCACAATCCATAATACAAATAAGGCCAGCAATTGTTTAGATATAGCATTTAAGTTCCATTGCTTTTTGGGCCTGAAGTTTCCATAGCCTTGATCTATGTGTGTTTACAAACACATTGCATAGATTTACATTTTTTCTTTAGGCTTTTTGCTGCAGGTGTGTTTTTAAGGCACTTGTTTACCTAAGCACTTCTAGGTGTGTCATGGACAACTTGTTTACCTAGGTATTTATTTTCCAAAAGATATAACATTTTATTTTCATAGCCATTTTCATTTGGCATGCCTTTCATTCATGTGTGTTTAGAAACACATTGCATGAATGGGCTTTTCATACAAGATATAGCATTTCATTTTTTCCAGATTTTGTATTCATGGCAGCACTAAAAGTTTCAGGTTTAGCCAACACAACTTTAGTGACTAGGGGGAATTCCAAGGAACTCCAACTTACCATAGGTAAGTTTTGTCACCAACTCAGAGCCGAGACACAATAAACAGGGAAGCTCATCCAATACAGAGGCTACAGTGGGGGAAAGATCCTCCATGTCACTAGTCAAGTAGTAAGTCAGGGTGATAATCTAAAAGGTAGGCCATGGATGGATGAAGACAATGAAATAATGGAGCCAACACTAGCAAGCCAAGGTATGGTGGAATGATCACCTCTATTCTCCCTAAGGAGGGTATATACCAATGAGTATGAATAGTGAACTTCTAAGTCTGAGTAGGGACAATATAATATATATATAGATCAACCAGGTCCAAATATCTATATGATCGCCAGATCATGACACTAAGTGCTAAGACATGCTATAAGAATAAGTACAAAAGCAATCTAACCACAACACCATGATATACCTGCTGAGTCATATACCTGAAAGCTCATCAACCTGTACCATCACCTGTCCTCTGAAACTGCTGCTGTAACTCTGGGCACTACTGACTGCTCTGTACCAATGGTATAATGGCTACATCGGTCATCTCTCTGAGTGTCCTGAGACTCAGTAATGGCATGGGGAATATAACTGCTGTCCACAATCTGATAGTGATCCAATATAGATGCTCATCTCAGCATCTCAAATGTAGGGGAACTGGCTGAATAGTGTACTGGCATCAGAAAAATAATGTATGGTAGCCCGGCTACTATATATGTGATAACAGGTAGCCTACTTTAAGCCTACTTTTTTTTTCCTCGGGAAAAAAGCGTAATTTTATTTCATCTTATCAAGAACAAAATTACATTGATCATCTTTACTCTTAGAGTATCTTTGCTGACTTGAAAAAACAATTGAGAAACTTAGAGTGCCTCCACTTTTGAGTGTAAAAAAGTTCTAGAATTAACAACTTATACATACAAAAATATGGATATCCTGTATATGTTCAACAGAGTAAACCAAAAATTAACCGAGGAGCCATGAGCTGAAGCCCCTGCAAGTGCCGACTTATGCATTCGGGAATGCACATATATAGACGATAAAAGTAACTAGATGAAAACTGCCAAGAGAGTACCCCTAGCACCAATAACCAACTGAGTTGATAAGCAGGACCAAAACCTGCTGTAAAAATCATAACAGTCCCTTCAATCTATGAATGGCCTATGATAGAATTCCCTGACCATGCCATTAGAAAATTCTTTAATCCTCCAAATCCCTGTACCCAGCAGTAGCCCCTCTTTCAATGCTCGGTCTGCTTCTTCGTTATTTTCCTTGTAGACATGCATGCATGTAAAGATGTCAAAAGAAGTAGTGGCATTCTGGATGAAAGCCAAGATGTTTGAGAGTCTGCGATTTTGACAAAGTTGTGTTCCAGAAACCCATTTGATGACATTCATAGAGTCCCCATAAACAATAATATTCCAACACCCCTTCTCAAGTGCAAAGATAACAAGAAACTTCAGGGTTAAAATCTCTGCTAGATTGTTACTCCCAACCCCAAAGCCCAACGACATTTCAAAGAAATGTATAGGTGTTTGAAAAAGAATAGCCCCGCCCCCGCATTGGTTGTTTTGGCAAGCACCGTCGAAAAATCCCCAAGGTTTGGATTGATCAATGTCTATAGGTTGAACAATTTTGGTTTCAACAACTTGTTTGGTTCGTTTACAAGATAAAAAGTGCCCGCAACAAAAGACAACAGTTTGAGCAGGCTCAGAGTCCGAGAACACACGCTTGTTCCTGGCAAGCCAAACTCCCCAAACAACCAGTGAGGGCAGCGCTCTGAAATTCCGATAAATCAGAGAGTGGTACCACTGCAACCAAGCGTCGTTCAAGTCTGCCCTTACCCAACGAAAATGGACCTTCAGTAAACTGGAAACAATCTCTCAAACAACATGAATGAATGAACACTGAAGAAAAAGATGTCCCACCGTCTCTTCACTGTGTCGGCACAAAACGCACCAACCCTGCCCCTGCTTATTTCTCTTCTGTAGAAAATTCCAAGTAGGAACCTGATTCATTAGAGAGCACCACATGAATAGATGAGTCTTGTGTGGGCACTGAAGTTTCCATACCTTTTTCCACCACCACAACGGCTCCCTCAACACCAAATCAACACTGATCCTATTATATCCTCCCTTAGGGGTGTAGTTGCCCAAAGGGTCCCCATCCCAACACAGTTCATCCTCCTGAGTCCCTAGGTAAATGTGGTCCAAACCTAGAGCCGGAATATAACGTGCCAATTCCACCTCCTTAGCGTCCTCAAGACCGAAGGAGTTAGCCGGAAGCCATGCTAGACGTCCCTCCAATAGAGCCTCCTGATCAACAAGACGATGAAGAAAAATAATGCCCCTCCGATTAAGTGCTGTGATAGTCCCCTCCGACAGCAGATGTTGTAGCTCACAACCCACCCAAGGGTCCCGCCCAACCCGGACCTTAAAGCCATTTCCAACATCCCAAGCCAAATCTTGCTCGATAACATGGAAAGATGCTACCATCGCCTTCCAAATGACAGATCCACCAATATGCGATTTTTGCGGACTCTGGATCCAACAGTCTATAGAAACAGGTGTATTTAAGGATCATAACCCGAGCCCAAAACCCTCCAGATTTGATCAGCCTCCACCCACACTTAGTCGCCAGAGCTTTGGAGAAGGAAAATATATTCTTCAAACCTCAACCCCCCAATGCTTTGGGCGCAGCAATCCGTTCCCACCTGACCCTTTAAGCCTACTATAGGCCATCTTTAGATTATTTTATATTATTTCATATTATATTTTTACGTTGACATTTATTTGGCCTGTTGGTTTGGTTATTTTGTAAAAGTGAGTTGAGAACACTATAAATACAACTCCTCACTTCATTTGTAAATTATAACTCATGGGATAAAATTCAATTATGTTTCTCTTTTACCCTAGATAGCTCTTTTTGGAGTGATGCGCACCTCTTGGAGTAGGCTTTCTTTGCTCTTGTGGATGAAGTTGGATGTGGTTTGCTCATACTTGGTGGATGCTAGAATTGTTGGAATAACACATGCTCATGCAAGTCTAGTCTTTTTAGCCTTGCTTGGTGAAATATCCCAAGCAAAAAGTGATTGAGATCAAGCAGTAATAGGAGCTCGGCAAGAGAGGAAAATTCATCAACATCATCCAAGAGATGAGTCACTATGTTGCACAAGCTTTCGGAACACAGGAATGTATGGAATGTGAGTACGAGTATTGGATACGTCTAGGAGTTTCCCCCAAATTTGAAGGAAACGACAGGTTGGGAATGACAATAATATATATTAAAAAATATAAAAATAAAATAATTAAAAAAACATGAGAAGAGAAGAAACATAGAGAAGAAAAGAAACATTAACACAAACTAGATGACTTAGCTTATTCCTTATATTACTGTTGTAACTAGAACCTCTTAGCACATGAAAATGTTTACAAGACATTTTATTCTAGGGTATTTGCAAAGGTGTATAAATAATCAAATTTAAATTATTATAAAATAAAAAACAAGATAATTTTTATTTAAATGTAATATATGGATTTAGTTTTAAAGTAAGATTTAAAACTATTTTCAACTAGTTAAAAAATTACTTTTTTATTCATAAAGTAAATAGTAAAATATATAAATTTACTTTCTTTTATTTAATATATAAAAAGTCAAAATAGATTTACATTTATTATTGATTAACAGTAACTACAATTCAACGTAGGGACGAGTGAATACTCTAGCATGGGTTGTAGACAAAGATCAGTGCATCAACTCGACAAGGTATCACGAAATAGACTTTTACTGCAACTTAGTTTTATAGAGAAAAAATTTCGAGTCAACCATGTATTTGTATGGTCGTGAGGAAATAGGAACGTTGTTAACAACCCACGTGGTGATCATGAATGCGTGGAAGCTCCTGATGAAGGAAACACGCAAGAAAAAGTCCCCAAGTTCTTGATTTTAGAGGGTAAAAGTTCCAAGTAAGTTCCCAACCATCCATAACGGTTCCCACTAAATTTGGAAAGTTCCCTACAAGTTCCCAAGTTCCCTGGAACGTCGGAACTTCGGAAACGAGTTTCCTAAAAGCTGGGAGTGGTTTCTGTGTTACATAGGTTTTACACCACAAAAATTTCTGATTACTTGCACTGCTTAAATGAGCCAAAGATCCTTTACAATGAGGAGCTCACTCTCTTTTAAAGATTGATAGTGGCAAAATCCCTAACTCATCCTTATACGGATGGATGAGATTAAAAGATGCTAATACATGATCAACGAATGAGATTTTATCTCACTTTTATCTTTTTTTAAATGGCTGGAAATGACTATCCATGGAGGGGGCGAATTTCCTCCAAATACCCAAGTACATTGCTCAAGATACAAAATAGATACATCAAATGACTTGCTAGGGGATTCAAGTTATCCCCTAGGTGATTACATTCCACTTTAATTTCATTGCCTAGTCCAAGATCTAATTTACAAAAAGAAGTCGCCCCCTAGGGAGAGAAGGCGCTCCATCATGAAGATGAACTCAACATGCTAAGTGATAAGAAGTTGTGATGCTAGGAAAGTGGTCTGAATGAGTCTTGGGGGTCATCATGACATAACATGTTGAAAAATGACAACAAAAACTCATAAATCTGCCAACTTAACAGCCAACTGTAATCTAATGTCAAACGCTTCATAAACCTCTGATATTAACTTCTACAGACAGATAAAGAAGCACAATGCATAGGTATTAACTTTAAATGAGTCTGTAAGTTACTATACTGTTCATAAAGTACTTTTAGCAGCGGGAAAAACTTAAATCAGCAGACTGTAATAAAAGTTTCATACACAGGAATTAAATATTAGATCACGGTAAATACTCATGAACACAGTATTTTTGGTCAAACTTAGACCGTGGAAAAACCCCCCCAACCCCTGGGGAAAACCATCATGCAAGAGATCTTTATTAAGCTGAGAAGTAAATGATACAACACAGGAATAACTTCAGAATTTCAGTACTGTACCAGCACTTTGAAAAATGTGCCAAATCCACACTCTGCTAACAGCACATGCATTGTACAGTCAACAGTACGACCTCCTGGGAATGATATGCAGTCAACTGAAATCTTCTGTCTCTGTCTAGGAATGTGTGCTCACTTCATCCCTGTCTCAGCTCCTTAGCCTTGTCTTCATTTACAGCAGCAGACTTCACTGGAAAAGCGTGCCAAACACCAACAACTTTCACCTGGGAGTGTGTGCCTTCTTCTTTCTCAGCTGAACTCTCTCTCTTGCATGGAAAATCGTGCCTCTTCTCCTCCTCTTCTCTTGGAGTGCGCTCTCACCAAAACTCTCTCTTGGATTATTCAAAATGAAGTCTCATACACTTTTTATTTACCCTATTAGGGTTACCCTCATAACTCTTCAAATTCAATGGATGAGATTAGATCTTGGCCAAGAGATCTATGGCTATGATCTAATCTCTCATTCACTTAAAACTCCTAAGTGAACTATACAATAAATTTTTCTTTTTGAAAAGTCACATTACCCTAAATATTTAAAAAGTACACTTTATGACTTAAAGTCACTTTAAAAACATAATAAAGTGCAACTCACTTTAAAATCATAAAGTCACATCAAAAAGGTACTTTAATAAAAACTTATTAGTAAAGTCACTTAAAGTCACTTTAAGAATATTAATGAGACTCCAAGTTATTGGCCCCTGCACCTAGGCACCTGATGCAGGAGTGCCATCGAGCTATCAAATGCTAACACTCCCTCTTAGCGAGGGAGGTACTACTGTCATCAGCTCCACCTGGATCTCTCTCCAGTCCTCTCCCTCCAATAGCTGAAGCTCCCTCTGAATCTGAATGCCTTTCAGATACCTGCACTGGATCAACTGCTGAAGGTCTCCGTCTGACAACTTTGAACTGAGAGCTCTCCTCACTCTCTTGCTCATCTTGAAGAACCATATCATACCAACTCAGTTTCCTGACAGAGTTGGATGAATCCTCCACACTGACAACCACCGCTGCTGCCACTGAGTCTGATCTCTCACCAGCCTCACCATCCACAGGATGCCCCAATGCTCGGTATACCCTGCCATCACGGATGCCAAGCAGACTCGCTGTACCCAAGCCCCCACTCACCGGATATATATAAACACGCCCACTCACATGAAGAACCGCATATCCATCATCCTCCAAAGCTGAAACTGAGAATAAGTTCCTCTTCAGCTCTGGAACAAACAACACATCGCCAACCTCCAGACAACCACCAGACTCGAGTTGGAATAGGACTTTTCCAACTCCTTCTACTGCATGGGTGTCGGCATACCCATCCTCAGTCAGTATAACTCTGTCAATATCTGTCAACTCTTGGAACACTGCTCATATCCTCGTCATATGGTGTGCTGCTCCACTATCTATGTACCATGCTCCAGTATCTAAACTCTCTGCTACACTATTGTCTGAAAGAATTGAGACGAGCGAGAATTCCCTCTCAAATTCCGTCGCAAAATCTCCCACTTCAGCTAGAGAGGCTGCCTTAGGCTCTTCTTTCTTCTTGTTCTTCTTCTTATTGGGACACTGCACAGCATAGTGACCATAACTCTGGCAAGCAAAGTATTTTACTTTGCTCAAGTCTTTGGCTCCACTGCTCGAGCCACCCTTTTTCTTTCTACCCTTAGCTGAAAGGGCCACATTCTGATCATCAGTAACCTGCTCAGTCTTCCCTTGAGATCTTTCTCGGATCTCCTCCTGAGTAAAATCATCCCATAGTCTTTCCCAAGAGGGAAAGTTCTCTCTGCCAACTACACACTTCACGAACACATCCCACTCCTTAGTGAAGCCCTTCAGGGCTATCTGCACTAGCTCGGGATCAGGAATCATCTCACCAACTGCACTCAATTCATCTTTTATTTGTTTGAGTCTACTGAGGTAAGAGGCTACATTCTCACCTCTCGCCATCTTAGTGCCATGAAGCTTATCTTTTAGAGCCATTTTACGATTTTCATTCTTGTTCTCATACAAACTTTTTAAAGTATCCCACATCCCCTTCGCAGTTAATTTCTCTGCCAAATGTGGGATGAGGTGATCTCGAACACCATCCAGAAGCAGTCTCTGCGTTCTGGCCTCCTTCACCTCATGTATGTCAAGGGCTATAGGATCAGCTGCGGGAGGAACCACTGTGGTACTGACGAAGGTCCATAACTTATTTTCCTTGAGAACAGCTGTCATCCGGGCTTTCCACTGTAAGTAGTTGGAAATCCCTTCCAACCAATCTTCATACCGGATGCAAGCCATCATTTACTTCTGCTCTTTTTCCAACAAGGCACACTCTGCCTTCTTTGACCAAAAATATCAGATGTACTGAACCAGCACTTCTCTGCTCACTATGTAAAGAAATTAACACACAACACTTCACATGCAAATCTCTTGCACATCACCTACAAAATTATCAGCACTTCTCTGCTGCCCAACAGTCCACTGAAATCTTAGAGCCCCAGCTCTGATACCATGTTGAAAAATGACAACAAAAACTCATAAATCTGCCCACTTAACAACCAACTGTAATCTGATGTCAAATGCTTCATAAACCTCTGATATTAACTTCTACAGACAGATAAAGAAGCACAATGCATAGGTATTAACTTTAAATGAGTCTGTAAGTTACTATACTGTTCATAAAGTACTTTTAGCAGCGGGAAAAACTTAAATCAGCAGACTGTAATAAAAGTTTCATACACAGGAATTAAATATTAGATCACTGTAAATACTCATGAACACAGTATTTTTGGTCAAACTTAGACCGTGGAAAACCCCCCCAACCCCTGGGGAAAACCAGCATGCAAGAGATCTTTATTAAGCTGAGAAATAAATGATACAACACAGGAATAACTTTAGAATTTCAGTACTGTACCAACACTTTGAAAAATGTGCCAAACCCACACTCTGTTAACAGCACATGCACTGTACAGTCAACAGTACGGCCTCCTGGGAATGATGTGCAGTCAATTGAAATATTCTGTCTCTGTCTAGGAATGTGTGCTCACTTCATCCCTGTCTCAGCTCCTTAGCCTTGTCTTCATTTACAGCAGCAGACTTCACTGGAAAAGCATCCAAACACCAACAGCTTTCACCTGGGAGTGCGTGCCTTCTTCTTTCTCAGCTGAACTCTCTCTCTTGCATGGAAAATCGTGCCTCTTCTCCTCCTCTTCTCTTGGAGTGCGCCCTCACCAAAACTCTCTCTTGGATTATTCAAAATGAAGTCTCATACACTTTTTATTTACCCTATTAGGGTTACCCTCATAACTCTTCAAATTCAATGGATGAGATTAGATCTTGGCCATGAGATCTATGGCTAGGATCTAATCTCTCATTCACTTAAAACTCCTAAGTGAACTATACAATAAATTTTTCCTTTTTGAAAAGTCACATTACCCTAAATATTTAAAAAGTACACTTTATGACTCAAAGTCACTTTAAAAACATATAAAGTGCAACTCACTTTAAAATCATAAAGTCATATCAAAAAGGTAATTTAATAAAAACTTATTAGTAAAGTCACTTTAAGAATATTAATGAGACTCCAAGTTATTGACCCTTGCACCTAGGCACCTGATGCAGGAGTGCCACTGAGCTATCAAATGCTAACATAACACAAGTCATATCTTGCCATTCACTTATCCCAAATCATACATCATCGACCTTGGCTGTTTTAATATTTTCAATTTTCTGCTGAATAAAATAATTAATCATAGAATTGTCAAAAATCTTCATCTTCGCTTGATCGGATCGTAAATCTCACTGCATGGATGGATTCGTAGACCTAAAAATTTTTAAGATCCACTACTCATATGCCCATAACAAATCTGATATAATTCCCCATGAAGTAATCTCCAAATATTTACAATTATATACGCTAATTATTTTCCACAAACCTTGGGAAAATAATTTAATTAAGCTTATTAATCCAATAATGCCTCAAATGATATTTGGAGGGGTCCAATTGGCCTCTAATGACAAATATATGATCCATGATGAATAGTACTGAAGTCTCGCGGTTGACTTGACCCATTGACCAAGTCAAAAAGTCAAAATTTGGTCAAAATTTGACCAAGACTCAAGATGATGGAATAATTATATAGGATGCTTGCAAGAGGTGTTAGTGCATTTATCATGAGTAAAATTGATGAACAACTACATGCTAAGTCATGCCATACATAGTGTTCATTTTAAAAACAACAAGTGCGAGACAAGGACTAAGTACAGTAAAGGACAAGAGAAACTAGTTTCATATACATATTCCTGTCTAGACTAATCATAAATTTAATGCAAAGATCAAGCCTCTCCCTTGGGTGATGTGGAATGGATGACAATAATGGGTTTAGTCAAACTGGGAAGTTGACCATAGGATTGACTTGATTTACTTTTGGAGCGATAGGAATAAATGACACTCTATGACATTTGTTGGAGTGGCGAACACTAGGGAAGCAAGGTGTCTCACAAATTGATGAAGTGCTTAGAAAGTGCCCCTTTGACTCTAGCAAGCCTCCCCTTTAGTTCATAACTTTCTTTTCTTTTCTTTTTGATCTTTCTTTTGCTTTTGCTTTTTTTTGACATTTCTTTCTTTTGATTTTTTTTTGAAGCACAATTCACTTTACAATCCTTTAGTTAGCTAATGTCTAAAAGGTACCG
Source organism: Larix kaempferi (assembly GCA_027924585.1). Taxonomy (NCBI): domain Eukaryota; kingdom Viridiplantae; phylum Streptophyta; class Pinopsida; order Pinales; family Pinaceae; genus Larix; species Larix kaempferi. Next base: position 7,689,670 of record BSBM01000136.1, read on the forward strand.
GTCCTAGATATCCTTCAGGGCCCCAGTTATGGCACGGCCTTAGCTCTGCTGTCACCCACCATCTATAGGTGCGACGAAGTTGCCACAGTAATGCCTTTTTAGGGGCAAGTAGGCTTAACCTCATACTCAGAGGATTACCTACCCTTCTAGCCACTAGCTAATTTTTGTTGGAATATTCTCACCATCATTTATGTATTTGCATGTTTTGCATGCATGCATCCAGTCATCAGTATGGTAGTCTCCCCAGCACCTAGAGCCTATTTTCAGCGCCCTAGAGCCCGTTTTTAGCCCTCAGTAGCCCTCCTACCTACCTAGTGCGCCTTATTTTCCTCACCTGGATGACAAATGCGCCCTACTACACCTACTTGGATTCTAATAGTCAGTTGCAACATTGATTGCCCAGTTCATGCATTTATTGCTGAGTTTAACTGCCTGTAGCTTCCAGTTGTCTGTATCGGAGTGCCACTTGACCTACTGACAGCCTCATGCGCCCTCCTTGGAGTCTCCTTCCCTTGATTTATGCTCACATGGCTCAGTTAGACCCAATTAGACTCATTTGACTGATATTTGACTATTTGTGACTACTACCACTGATTGGGTGATTTCTCCAATGCTATCTAAGCCACACATTGAGGAGAATTCGAATGACCTTAGGTGTATTCGAATTCATTTGATTGTATTGAGTTATTATTTAGTTTCACACTGCCAACTTACAATTGATGTATGATTATACTACAGATTTTACCATTTTTGAGTTCATGAGTGATTACTGATTCGATTTATCTTCTTCTTCTCTGCAATTCTTGAGTGAGATTAGTGAGATTTACTCTAGCTGTGTGATCTATCCTGTAAAAATCACAATTTTAAGGATGGGGAGCACTTGTTTCAAGTCTAGGGGATACTCTTCCGGTGACTAGACTACCTAGGCTCATAACTCAATATTGGTAGCTATCCAACAAGAAGCGTTAAGTCTTCATATAGTTTTGTCACACACATCAGAGAGGAGACATCGAGAAAAACATGGAGGCCATCCTAACAAAGAGGTCATAGAGGGGGAGGTCCTCAAGTTCATCAGTCATGTCCAAGACAAGGGAGTTTTGCAATAAATGGATGAGATGGATAAGTGGGAGAAGGCTAAGTATGGAACCAAGAGAGGGGTGATGATCTATACATTACACAGGCAATCAACTTCAACAAGAATATGTGCATGAAACTACCACTTATGCATCTAAGCCACACCAAGCACAAGTCCTACTAATAGTCAACCAAGAAAATCATATGATCCCCTATGCATGACAAAGTCTAGCATAAGTCAATCCATCAATAAAACTCATGAAATCCATAAATATACCTCTACCATATACTTGATCTAAACTGCAACTACAACATATCCACCCTTCTGACTTTAGAGGGCTAAGGAAAATGAGATCTCAACTGCATAAGGATAAGCATGAAGGTACACTGCACCAAGGTCTAGAATGTATGAAAAGAGATGACATGAAAAGGATCAATGATGACAAACATAGCCCCTCTGATGCTCTACCACTATATAAGATCCAGTTGCTGAAAAGTGAGATAATCCTCAAATCCTATGATAGTCACTGATCTGAAACATCATCCACTATAAGGACTGGCTCAAAACTGATTTCTGCTTTGGAAAAATGAGAAATAGGTCCCATCTGAAAAATGTGTGATAACAGGAGTGTCTCACAATGTGATGCCCCCTTCCATTTGACCCGGACGACATGATAACTTAGTCGCATATTTGACCCCGTAGGCTCAAAACTGATTTCTGCTTTGGAAAAATGAGAAATAGGTCCCATCTGAAAAATGTGTGATAACAGGAGTGTCTCACAATGTGATGTCCCCTTCCATTTGACTCGGATGACATGATAACTTAGTCGCCTATTTGACCCCATAGGCTATAGTTAGTGAAGACAGGGGGGTCATTATTGTTGTTACTCAGCTTTAAAAAGGTGTTTTATTCGTAAAGTGACTAATAGCTGCTCCAACCTTGGAAAGTGGTTTTTAATATTGATGTGGAATAAGCCAACAAGGGAATGTTCTAGATGGAGCTCCAGTGAAGGATAAAAAGAGTGGCGACACCTCACTTGGGGATTATGATGATTTGATTTGATCTCTTGTGGAAGTTTGGTTAACCAGAGTTTTCATTGGGGTTTGGCAAAACCCTTCCATCCTTGTTTGGTTTCGGTGGTGCAAGATACACCCTAGCTAAATGTTGGGAAATCCACCCGGGTTTTCCAATTAAGCTTCATTTGACAATTTCAATCCAATTTGTGGTTTTGAGTCTTGTTTGGGAAAATCTCTTGAGGAACCGATTTACTCATTTGGGGAAGATCAAATTTGTTTGTGGAAGCCAAAATTTCTTATGGGGGCCGAATTCTTTAGCAGAAGCCGAATCCATCTTGAGGGTCCGATTTCTCAGTGGCATAGATGTGGAGGGTGTTAGAATATTAAAAACCCACTTTAGACTTAAGATAAAATACATTAATAATTTTTTATTAATTTCCTAGGTGTTGACTAGGTAGTTGCCTAATTTTGTCTTATTATGACACCACTTGCCATCATGAGTCACTAGGGTGCACTTGGATAGATTTCGGATAAGATTTTCCTTGATACTGTCTGAATTTATTCTATTCCTAGTTTAGTAGTGCGCTTTCCTACTTTAAACAATTTTATTCCTACTTTTCTGCATTTAGTGGATAAGGATAAAGCTTGTTGACTTAGGAAACAAGATCTTTTGGCCAATTCGCCCTCGTTCTCCTTCTTCTTTCCAAAAGTCAAGATCACATTCCATTTTCATCACTCACTAGCTGCCATACCTTAATTAGCTAATTCGTGAGCCTCTTGACAGATTTGGAAGGTGTTTTTGCTACCTTGGGGGTTTTTATGCTTTTAGTAAGCCTGCCTTTTTGAGCTTTTCAAACTTGTCTCTAAGGCACTCAAATTCTCTCTTGAGGATGTATTATATATTGTAAACATATTGATGGATAAAATACAGTGGGTTTTTCTCAAGTTATCTTCTCTATTCTTCTACTCATATTCTCTGAAAATATTTCAAGTGAAATTGTCTTATTGAATCTAGATCTAGGCAATCTAAATTCTCATAGAGGGAAGCTGAATTCACTAGCGAGGGCCGAGTGCATTTGAGGAGGTTGACGTCATTGAGGAAAGCTGAATTCATTTAGGAGAGGGCCAAATCCATTAAGGGCCGAATACATCCCTATAGGATCGAGTTCTTCTACAGGGCCGACTCCATTGAGGAGGGCCGCATCCATTACAGGTGGAGCCGAGTTGATTTGAAGAGACTGAATCTCTTATTAAAGGCTGATTCGTTAGAAGAGGATCGATTCACTTCATAGGAGGGGTCGAATCAATTAGAGGAGCGCCGTATTATTGGTAGAGAGGCTAGATCCCAAGCATTCGATGAATCTCAAACTGCCAAGTACAAAATTCAGAGACCATCTGCCAATTTGAAGAATTTGAGATCACAAAGGCCTTTGCACTACCAATAATGTCATAGAGCTGAAAAGTGCCTTCAATCCCTGCAATATGATGAACCTGTTGAAGTTAGTGACACATTAAGTCCTTGCAAGGAGCATCCCCTTCCACTGCTCATATCACCCATTTTTCTAGGAAGGCCACCTCCTTGGGCTTGGACATCAGATAGGCGCAAACCCCCTTGAGCACTAGGTGAGGTAGAAATAGCCAAACCAACCAAGGGCAAAGTTGTTGCCCTGCCTTTTTTGCCCCAAAGAAAATCCTGAAGCACACGGTCTAAACCTTAATAAGATGATTTGGGAGGAAATAGACACAAGGAATAATAAAAATGGCCTGGTGATAAAATTCCATCCCCAACTGGAGTGCACTGATCAATGGGGAAGGTGAGAAGATTCCAAGTCAAAAGTTTATTTTCAAATTTTCCCTTGACCCACAACCATTGGTGTGCAAGAGAAACTTGTATGCCAAAGGCGATGCCCAATTATGAATGATCACCCTAGGTTTGATACACTTCCGCTTTGAGTTCAACTAGTTGGGGTGATCCTCCTCCCATTAAGAAAAACCTTCGTTTTCTCCGTAATAATGATTGCCCAACAACTTCTGCTGAAGTATCCAACATAACATCTTTCTTTCCACATAATGTTGGGTTATGTTAGGTGTTAGAGCTGAGACATCTGCAAAGTGGACATTAAGGAGCTGTTTACCATTGGGCAAGTATATATGTTTGACTTTCCCTTGCATTTGTGCTGCCTCCAACAATTATCCGAGAACATTGACTGTGATGACATAGAGATATGGTGCCAATGGACACCCTTTCTAGATGGAATGTTGCAACAAAATAGGTGTTGAAAGCATAGCATACATTGACAGATGTAGGAGCCTGCAAGAAGAGGGATGCTACAGATCGATGATACACAGCCAAATTCCTACCGATTCAACATGTAGAGGATGAATTCCCAGTCAGCTCTATGTAAGCTTTATCAAAATTGATCTTTAAAAGGAATGTCGTTTGCCCAGACTCCTGAAACCACTCGAGGGCTTACCAGGCAGTGATTAGATTATCTATAATAAATCTGCCCCTTATGAAGCCTTGTGAATGATGCTGGCAATCGACGACTGCATCTGCATGCCAAAGGCTTTGGAAGCTGTTTTATATGAGACATTCAACAGGGTAATGGGCTGCTAACCACCCACCATGTCCTGTTTAACACCTTGAGGAATGAGTTTGATGATCCCAACATTAACCAGCTCCCCCATACCAGCTCCCTTGATAGCTTCCTGGCACATCTTCAAATAAGCAGGGTCACCATATGCCACATCTGTTTATAAAATTTGACAGGGAATCGTTCATGGCCAACGGATTTCTTGTTCCTGGGATCGTTTGTGGCGGGTTCCAAGTCATCCAACATAAGCTCTCTAGATAGAAGGGTCCTCTCAGGGGCCTCAATTCGCTCAAGAACAACCCGACGGAGAAGCTCCATGGCAGCCTCCTGTAAAGGGTCAGAACCTACAGAAGTGAATATGTGCTGAAATTGATCTTCAAAGGTCTGTTGGATCTCCACCTCATCTTCTGTAAGGTTCCCACTAAGGTCCTGTAAAGAAAGGATCTGTTCAGATTTGTGTCTGCATTTTAAATGTTGAAAATAAAAATCTGGTACGTGCATCACCCTCAACGATCCAGTGTATAAACTTGGACCTGAAAAACTCTAAAAAATTGGAAACCTGAAAATATTGGAAAAAATTGGAAATATCAGGAGAAATTGGAGATATTTGCAACATTGATATAGATATAGATATATGAGACAAGTGTTGCAACAATTTATACCTCTTCAGATATGTTAAGTGTTAGTCCATCGAGGAGCATGAGCCTTCACTGTATAAAACATTGTTTGATTTGTTTGCAAGAGTTAAAATATTATGCTCAAATCAACCATAGGTGCATTTGTTATATTTTGGACCCATAATTTGCATGAGACAGGTAAGCTGCAGTGATGAACTATGTATTTTGGGAGTGATTAGTCAAGTGACAAGTTAGAGATTCAAGAATGTTTCCAAAAATTAATTAGTTCGCAAGGGATTATAAAGCGCAAGAAAATGGTCTGAATAAGAAGCAAAAGTGGAGAATACAGTTGCTCATAAATTTTTGTAGGTCAAAGCTGATATTAGGGTTTCAGTGGACTGTGGGCACAGTAGCCCAGGACCCCTAGTGCTGAACTGCAAACTAAGCCCATTAAGTCCAGTGCTTGTTAACTTGTGGAGGAGAAAAATAATTTAACTTAAGATTTTTAAGTTATTTAGAAATCAATACCGCAATATATATATATATATATATATATATATGGTTATTTAAATTTTTATTTCAGATACAATTTTTAAACTAGCAAAGATCCATCTTAACCTTGGATCTATTAAGCACCGAGAGGGATAAGAAAACAGGTGTAAACCTCTTGCTGCTTAAAAGATCTGGGGTTAAGATGGATCTATGCTAGTTTATATTTTAATATGATGGCAATTAGCCTTTTTGTTATTTTCTCTTTTACATTAGCCATTGGACCTCAACATTAGCATTACCCACACATGGATGTGACACATCTCTTCCACACAGGCTAAAAGTGTACCTTGCTCCTCTCAGTGCAACAATATGAGTATGAGAAAGAAGAAATGTGACATAATAGAAAAAAAATTGTTGAGAAGAAAAATGACGAGAAGAAATAAGAGGAATTCTTTAAGGTTGACATGTTTAGCCAGTTTAACTATTTTAGTGGATGACTGTTTGTGAGGGCATCTGTCAGTAGTTTCAGGAAGGAAACTATAAGCCATTCTGAGACAGAACCCAGTTGCGAACTGGGACCCAAGCTGATTCAATATGCAGGTCTTAAAGTCATCTACAAAAGAATTTCATTTAAGAGGATAAGTGTTTGTTGCGAGGTTGTCACTGTACGTTTGTTTGGGCTCCCTGGCAATATGAACTTTTACTGCAATTTGAAAGCCATCAAATTTGAGGAAATTTCCACTGGGGCTCATTTGAGTTAGATTTCAATAAAAATTTTGCTGCACCATTTCTTTTTAGGTTCAATCTGATTGAGTTTGATCATTGAGGTTGCATGTTCTAAATTCATGGAAACAACAAAGACCGTTGAATTAAATGGCATACTAGATTATAATTAGATATGTTTGTTATCACACAAACTCTAGCTGTTGAAGTGAGGTGTCTGTTATCACACCATAGTAGCAGGGCTACTATTCTTGCTTAGTAGATATCTGCACATTCCAGAGCTTCCATTGTTCAGAGCTTGGCTATGATGATTGTATATTTTGAGATCACTCATGATCAGAGCAGTGTATTATTCAGACTTATGTTAGACCTTGTGTCAAGGCTGAGCCTTGAGAGTTCAGATTCGATGACCGATGTGACCCTTTATCCCATGCAGTTTCTGTTCAGTTCCTAGAGATGTATTGCAGCAGTGTTTTCAGATGATATATGATGATTATTCTTGTGATGATGTTGTATGACTCATGGATGTTTTATCACTGACTGTGGATTATTATCTTGTTGATTTAGTCATGTTTACAGCATCTGCTTGGTATATTATTCCTGATGTGGCAAACTATTTAAAATGAACTCTAAAATGAACATGTACTTGCACATTTAGGTTGTTTAACAAAACTCACTGGTTTACCACCTTACATAGATATGGTCTTTCCTGACACCAGTTGTCTGCTAGTTTAGGCTCCATATTCACTTGATTCCATCCATACATGACTTTCCTTATTTGACTGTAAACCCTGACCTGTCTCATTTGACTTTCTGATACTGAGGACTTCCCTATTTTTTTACCTCTGTTTTTGGGCTGCATCCCTGTATGTTTGGTGTCTCGGCTCTAAGTTGGTGACAAAACTCGCCTTTGGTGAGTTGGATTGTAGGCCTAAATCATTCTGGTCGGTTGTCTCGATGTTTGGCATTGGCTCGAACTCCCCCTAGTCACTTGAGATGTTGTTGGCTAAAACTGAAAGCTCATGTACTACTTATCGAAACTTATAAATTCGCCCATGGAAACTAAAAAGGGCAAGAGCGATGAACTACTAAAAATACTCCTCGAAGAGTATAAGAAAGGTCCAAAAAGCAATGGTTCTTAAAAGCTATATCTAAACAATTGCTGACCTTATATGTATATCGAAACATGCCCTGGATGCAAGCTGCAACTAGTTGTGCTTATCAACACACCTGAGATCCGAAGGGTTATGAGGCCAAAAAGGCCATGAAATGAAATTGAATGACCCTAATGAAACCTGAATCAACTTGATGTAGACATGATGCCTAAGTTGAATAAGCACTCTCTAAACAACTTATCCATTTGTGAGGCACAACCATCCCCCGTGTTATTTTGTCCAAGCACAGAGTTTGTAGCTCTCCTCTTTTTCCCAGTCCAAAGCATTTTTGAGTTGAGTAAGACAAGTCAACCCCTTGGCCCAACCTTGTTCCTAGCCTTCATCCTTCACTAGCAGTTTGACCATATCCAATGGGTGAGTTTGTCATTTGAATTATTGTGCAAGTAATTTTATAACAAAGGAATATGCTAACTTGATTAATGCCACTGAATGGATGTTATACCTTGAGCTTCGCTGTGAGAATGATTAGAGAAACATGTCTTAGTCTACTGATATGATTTTTTCCTTGGTTATATATGGACCTAGTCAAACCTAGTTTGACTATGGTCATTTCTTGGGATCCGTGATGATGTGGGCCACATGTGCTTATGGATGATGACTGATGGACCCACATATTCTTGATGATGATGCCATATGATGGATATATGATGCAGATGATGATTGATGCAGTTTAGCAGTTTTATTTATTACTCCAGATCATCAGATTATGCACTGTCCATATATGGTGGACCCTACAGCTGGCCCATTAGGGAAACCCATGGTGTATGAGTACACATTCTTAGTGGATTTGGGTCTTTTGGATCCAATGAGACACTTATCTTTCAGTTCCGAGCACTTCTGACAGTGATTGATGCAGTTTTACACTTGTTGACCAGATTTGGGGCTGATTTCCCAGCCTGAGCAGCAGGGGCCATGAGAGGCCAGTTCACCTAGGGCGTTGTATGAGGAGGGGGTGGTCCAGCCACTTGTTTTTACCATTTACCCCCCCTTCTGGAGAGCCTGGTGGGCTCAGTTGGATAGCGCAGATGCCCTGGGGGCAGTTTTGGCACTTTCACAGTTACCGAGGCAGTTAAAAAATGGGATAAAGTGGTCACTGAGGAATTCGATTTGGGCAATTGAGGCAAGGTTTTGGCATTTGGTTTTCACAGAGGTCTTCCAGGGTGATCCCACTATTTTTCAGCCAGTTTTCACCATGTGGGTAGGCCCACAGCGATCACAGGAGGTCTTTTACTGCTTGTCTGTCACAGATTTTGAGGACAGATTTGATCATTTATATTATCTTGGACATATTTCATTATTTTATTGTGCCTTGGGGATGAGCTAGTAAGGATTGATGCCTCCTAGCCCCACCATGTGCTTCTTATGTTATGTCCTAGTCATTATGAGGTGGATTTTTGTACTTTTACCCCCTCTAGTGGATGACGTCACTCTCCATGACTATTTTAGACTATGACGTCATCACTTTATGAGTGATCCATGTGTTATGTTATTATGGCTCATCTTAGCCATTGATTGTATATTGAGATCTTTTAATCTCAACCACTCATTTGATGTAGTATTGTAGAGTGGTATAGGGTTTTGGTCTTTATTATCCTATATAAGGAGACCCCCTATTGTATAGCTCACCTTGGGAGCTCTGGAATATTGGAATAGAACACTTCTTTGTGGAGCATATCTCTCTTGTCTTGTGGATTCTCTTGCATCTTGAGTATACAGTATCTCTTCTATGTATCATTGTGGATTTTGGTGCTTCTGCTAGTTTTCTTGTAGGAAAGTCGAATTGGTGGAGAGGAGGGCGATTTCTTGAGGGTTATTGTTGGAGGGATCCACATATTCTCTCTTGGATTGATCTTGTGACAGGGAGTATCATTATTGTATCTTCGTGACATAGTTGATGCTTTCTATTACATCTTTCTATCATTTTCATAATCATCTTACTTGACTTGTTTCTTTGATCTTGTCTTGTAGGAGGAGGACGATTTGGCTATCTTGGAGGAGGATGTTTTGGTTGGAGCTCTTGGATCTCACTCTTGAATATACACACAGGAGAATGCTATCAATTTGCAAGGTGGCCACAAGCAATTGAGGTAAAGATCTACAAGGTATGTGCCTCTTTCCATCCATTCTCTCTTCATTGGTCACAAACCCTAATTAATTAAAACCCTCATTTTGGTTTTTCTTAGATCTACTTAGATCTAGCCTTGCTTTTGAAAAGATCTTAAGAACCCACCTCTATAGCATCCACCCCTAGTTGGATCTATAGTTTGGTGGTGATTGGGTTAAAATTGACACACTTTTCAAGGCAATATAGCCCTCTTGAACCAAATCGCACTTCCTTGGAGAGGCTTGTTGGGTTAGATCTAGCATGTGGGTAGGTGAGATCCCACTTGATTTGCAATCTACACACTTGATAACCTACCCCTAGACTTTTTCTTAGGTGATTTCTACCTTGTGGGCATCATTCCACATTTTAAGGGATTAAAACCCCCTTTTGAATTACTTGGCACCTTAAAACTCAGATCTAGTAAGATCTAAACCTTGGATTGGCTTGATTTTCTAGATCCACATAGATCAGTGCCTAAACTACTTGGATCTACAATTTGGTGGCCATTGGATTTGATTTGACGCACCTTATCCACCTTTTAGCCCTCCTTGAGCAAGGTCGCACTTTCTTGGGTGACTGAGTTTGCCCACTTCTAGGACCTGGGTAGTTGAGATTTCAGTGGATTTGGAACGGGCATAACTTGAAACCTATATCTAGAGTATCATTTTGTGACAATCTGCCTTGGGGGTAGCATTCCTTGTTTTAAGGGATTGTGGTCCACTTGGGTCATTTCATGAAATCCTAGATCTAGTAAGATCCAACCACTCTATCTCAATTAGCCCAATTGTCTTGACTTCTAGGTGTCCCGATCTACACTTTGACATATCTTTTGACTCCATTAACCCATCCAACAAGGCACTAGTCCTCCTTAGGCAAGTCGCACTCTTTGGGAATTGTGTCAAACCGTAGATCCCATATGTGGGTATTCCTAGTTTCAACTTAGATCCATAGATCTACTCATTACATATCCTCTAGTACCAATTGCATCCCTTAATTTCACCTTGTGGGTCCCAATTGAACCATTCACATATCCCAATAAAGTAGGTCCCACTTGTGTAATACATGGTACTAGATCTTGTCTTTTTAGCTAATCATGTGGCCTAAATCACACATTGGTTGAAACACTAATCATCTCTCAAACCACCTTCAACCATACTATAATTTCTAGGTCCACTTTACCTTGCATTGGTTTCCGTAACTTACCATCAACTCATCCCTAGGAACCTTTGTTTGGGTCCAATCATCTTTGATTGGTTATAGGGTCTCCCCCTAGGTCTTGATTTATCTAGATTTGAAGTGAAGAGTGCCTCGGTTGACGTGACTCCCACCTTGCATTGGGAACCGTGGCATCTCTTGGGTCACCTCTTTAGTTGTCCATCTCCTCTACCGTCCCGGATGGGATACCACTAGGGGCAACTACAAGTTGTGTGATAACAGTGTCCCAACAGGGATGGTAGAGGATGGACAGCTAGAAAGGTGTAACCAACAATGGCCAAGTCCTCCGCTCAATGAACGGAAGTCACACCAGACAAGGCTATTGTCACTTTAGACGAGGCACGTAGCCAAGTCAAGGGGGAGACCTCGCTCAACCAGTGATGGTTGAGAGACAAAAATACACCCAAATCCCAAAAGAATGAGAGATGAAAACAATGAATGGGTATAGGTGAGCTCCTAAGTCTAAATTCAGCCAACTGATGGACACAAGTAGTGAAATAACAGTGATGTAATAAGTGACCAGCAATCAAGTATGATTAGAAAATAGGTTTAGCTTAGTGATTTATTGGCTGAAATAGTCTAGGGAGTTACCATGAAATGGAAGTGAAGTGTTGAAGTAAAACTGCCCAAGGAAATGGTTAAACAGTGAGTCAAATGGACCTAGGGCAGCGAGAAATTAACGTTTATAATCACTTCTAGCCAATGAAACTTGATTTCTAATGATAAAATTACGTTCTAGACTCAAATCAAGAGTACCCACAACTCGGAAAATGACCCAACAGTGTGACTCGCTAAAATGCCCAAGGAGGGCGAAACTAGTGGGAGACCAGTGCATAGTGCTAAGGGTAAACGGGGTCGGAATTAAATGAAACTTGAGATATGGAGATTTAAGCATATATCATTAGTGGGTTTTAAAGGAAAACTAATTCTAACGGCGGATTTTAAAGACTTTAATTTTTAGGGTTTTAGTGAATTTTCTCTCCAAGACTATTCAGAAAATGAAATGTAAGAGGAAGAAATGGAACACCTACTTGGACTGAGCTGAAGTCTTTGATTTTGCTGAGGTTAGAACGTCCCGAAGATCAAATAGAGTGGATTGCTGAAGTCCCCAAGTGAGTTCGATTTGCCCAGTCTCACCAACTTGTCCTCCTTGCCTGCCAAAACCAATGGACAATAGATCAAATCAGTATGATAAGTAAATGAAATCTACAGCAATACAAATAAAAATGAGAGAAAATGCTTGGCTGAAATGGCAAAAACACTTCCCTTTGTTACCAATCCCGGAGAGTGAAGCAACAGTGGCAGCCAAATGGTGCGCCCTCCTCCAAGAGATGTATTAGCTGCAAACAATGGTGATAAACAAATGCTGGAAATAACAACAATCTACACTAGTGCATCAAGATAGTTTGGCAATCAACAACCTCAAAGAACATCACCACAAGACACAAGTAGAGAGATCTCCAAGTCGTTTTCTCTTCTGTTCCAAGTCCAAAATGCCAAGAGGGCTTATACAATGGGTGAGTGTCTTCTCTTATAGAGGAAGACCACTCTCAAACCCTATTCCCTCCAAAACCAAGGGCTGAGATTGACTCTCTCCTTGCCCAAATCGATGGATGGGATCATCTCTAGTGGGGGGGCGAGTTACCCTAAAAAACGCCCAAGTGGAGAGTGGGGCCCATAAAATCAATACAATAGTGGTTGGGGGGGTGCCTATGGGCTATTTTAGCTCCCCATACCAGTACACTATGGTCCAAATACAATAAAACACCAAAATTTTGATTTTTGCTAAGTGGAAAAATGCCCCCCCCATGGGCAAATTCGTCCCACATGGTGCGCTGGACAAATAGAGGGACCCACAACACATAATAGATGTCCAAACATTACCAACATTACCTTAGAAATCACCCTTGAATTAGCCAGCCTTTAATTTTTGCCTTTTGCTATAGTTGCCTTTGTCAATTTTTTATTTTCCATGTATTTTATTGCTGGTTTTTATTGCTGAAGATGTAATTTGGGCTTTTGACCCACCTAGAGTGCCTGGATTGCCGAACCGTCTGCTGCAATGTGATCGTGGACCCCAAAAATAGTAGGAATTATCACTCGAATGACCCCGATCCATCACTTGGGCATTGTTTGCCCAAAATCCATGATTTTTAATTAAAACAGGTCATTAATGACCAATAATAATTAAAAATCTCACAAACTCCTCGATCTTTTTGCATTTTGTCACTTGGAAGCTCATATGGGTCCCCTGTAGATAATAATTGACCAAAATCGAAATTCCGATCGCAACATTCTTTTCGAGTCCATTTTTGGCCTGGTCAACCTAGTTTGACCAAGTCAAATCTGGTCAACAATGGTGCTAGCTGAATACCTGTATGCAATCATGAAGTGAAAGGCTTCCTTGTACAAGTTAGTACATTACTAAACAATATGACAATAATACGGTGATGAAAAACTACATTAAATCTTGGAAAAATACAAGGCCCTAGGTGAGGTGGGCCCACCACATCCAAAAGACTCAATTGCTATGCACAACCTATAGACTTGACCACCTAGCTGACTTTGGGTGATGTGGAATACATGGTGAAGGATGAGGGATGACATGGATAAAGATCATGTGACCTTTCGGATGACTTGGGAAAGCGTGGTCCACTGAGATAAGCATACCATGACAAAAACACGGGGAAGGGCGGTGCCTCACAAATGGGTATAGTGCAGGGAAACTGCCACTGGTCATCTAACAAGTATCTCACAACTCACATCCATGCCCGAAGACTCCATGAGGTTTTTTTCTAGAGCCGCCAAACTAGGTGTCCGACAAACCATAACTTGAGACTCTAGGGGACAATCTTGAGCTTGTCCCTTGCTCCCTCTCACCTCCTTGCCCCATAGGACTAGGTGAGGAAATAGCCACTACAAATGCTGACATGTACGGCTGACCTGTGTCCATGTGTGTTTACAAACACATTGCATGGATTTTACAATGAATTTCATACTTAGCCCTTTTTGGCTAGATTTTACATTTACAAAAAGCCTTTCTGGTTTGCTTTACATTTCTTCATTTCTTCAATTTACATCAAGGTCCTTTTGGGCTACATACATATCTTAATAGATATAATCATGGTCCTCATACTACAAAGTAATGGGGGTGAGTAATACATGCTTCGATGACCAATGGGGAGCACCCGGTGAGGCTACACAATCCTAACTGCATTGCAACATCGGGGGCAACCGACAGGAGCAAATCCCAGGTTTGAGAGTGCATCTCACACACTAAAGAGCCGAGGCACAATAGACAGGGAATCATGGCATACTAAGAGATTAGTGGGGAAAGGGATCCTCAAGGTCACAAATCGGAATCCAAGTCGGGAAAGACTATCATGGATGAGTCGGATGTATGGAGAAGGTGAACGTGGATCCAAAGTCAGCTGCCTAGGGGGACTAAGTGACCAAGTCTATACCAAGAGTAGGGGTGTGACCCGGTGTGCATATACAGGGTCCTACTAGGAAGGGGTGGACTGACATCACCAAGGGCCCAATCATATATCATAACAATAGCTAGATCACCAAATCAATCATCATATGCAATGTTAGTGTACTATCATGTATAAACAAGTCTAAGCAACAATCATGAGCAATAAACATCAAACGCAATACCTGCCGCACCATATACCTGCTGCTAAGGCTGTCTCTGAACTGGTTCTTTGCTGAATCCGGGCAGAAATAGTAAACCAACAATACTCTGTGATAGTCTCAATCAAAGCAAGACTAAGGAACTGTCTCAATCGGCTCATATCAAAGCCTAGCAATGAAGGGTGACCCTGCGATAAATGTTAAGTAACATGTCTGGACCACTGTACAACCATCTGTCCCCTCTGATACATCTGCTCGGGAAAATCTGAACAAAACTGTGTGCCTCCTCTGAAGGCATCCGATCTTTGATCTGAAAAAAAAAAGTACCGTGCGGTCCTTGGCCGCACAGTCTGCAGTATGGTAGCTCCAGCTAACATAGATGTGACAACAATGTTCTCAGTTGCTAATTCGAAATTGTTACATCCTTTTAAAAACCATTGGTGAAGGTAATATGTTCAACATTGGTGAAATTGACATTTTAGTGGCTTGTCGGCCTAGTTATTTGTAAAAAGTGAGGAAGTGAGGCTATAAATAGGCCTTCCTCACTCATTTGTAAATCACAAGACTAGGGATAAAAACGATACTTTTTCTCTTTCTCTTGTTAAATGGGCTTATGATGTGAGGTACACTGTTATCCACTAAATTGCCCTTAGTGGATTTTGAGTGAACCGTTGAAGTTGTGAACATGTTCAATGTTCATCATTAGTGTTCCGAGGTCCATCAGGCCAAAAATTTTGGCCCTTTGTAATTTTTGCATGTCCAGACCCCTGCGGGGAAATTGTATTAAGTTGGTCTATGCATGAAATTTTTATGAAAGGCTTGGACGACCTTAGGGTTTGTTATCAGGGAGATACTCTAGAGTGTTTTTTCCTTAGGAATTATGCGTTACTCTTCAGTGACGTATAATTCCTGAGTTTTTCACTCACACCTCCAAAGCTGGAGTATTTCCATGATGGTAAATTTTGAGGGGTTATTAAAGCCTACTGAAATGTATTTTTGTAACATGCTAGCCATCAGTAATAAGTCGTATGGACATGCACTAGGTCCCCTAGGAGTTTGAAGTCATTTCGACAAATTTTTTTATTTTTTTATTTTCCGTAATTTAGACCATTTTTTAATGGTTTAAATGGAAAATTTCAAAATGTAATAAAAGTGTCGCCTGGAGGCGAAATTTGGCGTGGGGAGGCTTGTTTTGATTCTCAGAGCGTCCTCTTTACCCTGGTGCCCACTTTCTCCAGTTTCGGGGCGATTACGTCATCTCTGGGAGCGGTTTTCATTAAAGATGCATCAAATTGGCACTTTAATGCTAAAAAATCCAAAAATGCACATAAGACAAAAGTAAAAAAAGACAAAAGAATGAATACAAAATTCATATGAAAGGGTGGCATTAGTTAATTATGAGGAGGGCGAATACATTGGTTTGTTAAAGCATCATTTTGTAAGTGAAATAAAAGTCAATGTTTGATTTTTTATTTGAGAAATCGCCCCTCCTTCACGTGATGGGCATCACTCCATGCAAATGCATATTTGGTGGGTGAGCATTCGTATGTGTTGGGCATTGGATACAAAGTTGAGGAGGGGCACCCCTCTCAAGAGGTGGTAGCCACCTCACATATCACACCAACCTACTCCATTTTTCAACGTTCATCTCTCCAACGTTTAAAGATATGCGCTTTCCTTATTCACGTGGGAGTTTCCCATTGTAAATGGGCGAGACTTCCAAGGGCATGGGTGGAGTTTACAAAGTTGAGGAGAGGGCGCCCTCTTGAGGTGGCAACCCTCTCATTTAATGGAACTCCACTCCCACATAAATCAAGGGATTCGATCTACCATTTGGCTGCCCTCTCAACCATTTGCATGGCCCACATGAAGACGCCATTTCCTCTTGAAACTCGATAAAAGCAAGGCTCTTGCTCCATTATTAAGATGGATGCAAGAAACCTCCGCTCATTGTACTAGTGATAAGTTTTAATGCAAGTGAAAAGCTTTGGAGGTCCATTGGTGTACATTTTGTGGATGCATGCAAGTATTTGAGGTGATATTTCTCTAATCTAGTTCTCTTTTGTTTTTATTTGATTGTAGATCTAGCTTGATTGATTCATAGAATAAGCATTTCGGTTGTAACTTGCTTATTTGTGTGTTGTTTTGAAAGACTAGAAGTAGCCAACTATACTAGTTTGTATTTAGGCTCTTTGAATTTTTCTTTATTAAGCACACTAGATCTTACTCATTTGTATGCAAGGGTTTGTTTAAGGTTTTTGCAGATCACAAGCTTGAAGAGGGCTTTGAACTAGTTTGTCTCTTCTCTCCTCTTCAACACAAACTAATCTTGTATTTCAAGGATCTCTCGAAGGTTTCACAAGGATCAAGCTTGGGCTTGATGGGTTCATCCATCATCTTCAAATTTAAAACTACATTCTTCTCTTTCCCTCTTTTGTCATTTTCTAAGTATTTGAGTTGTAGATCCATACATTTCTTGCAAATATTTTCAGATCTATATATTTAGAAATCACATGCTAGATTAGATCCAAGCTCTTAAAAAGTCCATTTTGCATTAGATCTAAGCTCTTAAAAAGTTCATTTTGCATTAGATCTAAGCAAGATTTGAAACTTTCTATACTTAGAAATTTTTTTGACATTTTTCTAAGTATAAAATTTTTCAATTTTATTTTTATTTTTTCATTGTGTTTGCCATCATATTCTAAGAGATTTACTTGCTGGTTTTTAGCAGGTCCAAGGAAAAAGAGGAGGAAGCTCTAGCGAAATTTCGCTAAAACTTGCCAAAAACACCTTCAAAGGGACCCACTTTTAACATTGTTTCAAATTTCAGCTTGTAAGCCCTTAGATCCAAGTCTATAAGGACTAAGAGGCAGTTTTATTTGAGCATAAATTGTAAATCATTAAACGAGAGCAGTGGGGTAACCAACACCCACATCCCATCCCCCTTGGGGGGATTTGTGTATTTTGTCAAATTTCGCGTGTTTGCAAATTTTCTAACCCCACCCATGCACACACTCACTTTTGAATTGCAGGGTGTATCTTCCATCTAATTTTGCATTTTAAGAATTTTCCATTTTTGCAAAAGTAGAGTAGAAATAAAACCGTCTTTGTCGCCACGAAGTATGCTCTCACCTTCACCCAAAGGAAATTTTGCTGATTAGTGAAGGTCGATCAGAAAGTGACGCATAAGATTGGCCATCAATATCTTTTCATTTACAAGTTTTGTTTTTTCAATTTCATAAGTCTCTTGAACTTAGTTGAAAAGCAAGTCAAGAGCATTCTCGGTCGGAGGGTCAATGGTTACTAGCTTCAAATTGGAATAAATTATTTGCCTACACTGCATATGCTACCCACTAGCAGTTCGTTTGAGTTGTGGGATACCAAAAGTAGTTGGAAGCACTCTTTAATGCTCACATCTAACTTAATTAGTCACCTAATAAAATTAACTACCCACAAGATAGTGAAAATCCGACACTTCGAAACTAGTTTTTGGTGGGGAAGTTCTGCCTGGGGACGCTGGGTAGTTGTACTCTGACCTTGGGGCACCGTTAGACTACATCCTTGTTGGTGTAGTGTTGAACACGCGCTCAGGGCATTGGCAGTCCAACATGTCCTTGTATGGAAGCACCAATCTCTAGATTTCCAGACATTCCTCTCTGTACCTTTACGGTATCTTGAGAGTCTCCCTTCTTTCCCCTAATCAAGATTCATTTTAATAATTTAAAATCAACGAAGAGACAATTGCACAACATTTTACTTTTCCAGCAGTTACAAATTTCACACTGTGTTTGACTCCATAAGGCACTGGTCTTTGCACTATTCATTTGCTTTTTATCAATATCAAGTATTTGTGCATATTTATAATTCACAGTGATTTATCTGAACTTATGTTGGTGAAAGCTTTCTTAACTATTGTTGCAATTACGTCTTGAACCTTTAATCAAAAACTCCCAAAAACATTAATAAACAACCCATCACTTAACTGGAAGACCCTAACAACCTTAGTAACTTTCCATAGGGACTACCCCCGTTGGCTTTCGTTGGGAATTTTGCCTAAACGGAGGAGTCAAGAACCAAGTGACATACTTGACTCGAGACTTGCCACTAAGGGCACACCGAGCGACAACATAGATTTCTGCTGCGACAAAGATGGTGTGTAATCCGGCGGCAACACACACCACTTGAGGAGTCTCTTTCTTGGCTTGTGAAGTAATGTGTGGATGAATGCTAGGGTTTTGTTTCTCATACAAGTTGATGCTAGAATGGTTGGATGAAACTCTTGCAGAAAGGTGACCTATTGCTTTGCTCATCTTTGTTGAATCTTGGTAAGAATATCTCTATTGAATGGTGCTGTAATAATGCATTCTATGTTCTTGATTAGGGTTTGATTATCAAGATTATGTCAGTTTGTATGGTAGAGGATGTTCTCTTGTAGAAGTCTTCTTGAAAAAGGCCTTGGATCTCTACTTTTGCTGATTATGAGGCTCCCCCAACGAACCCTTGGGGTTCATGGTGTAAGCCCTAGTTTTGCAAGCCTAGAGGAACTTTTCATATAGGGACGCTAATCATCGATCCCTTATGCCTTGGGATTGAGATAAGAATCATTCCCTTTTCTTGTCATCTTTTTTTCTTCAAAATTCATATGTAATTAGTTGCATTTTCATGGTAGATTAGGTCAGTTTTTTAGGTCTGCAATTTATATCAGAAAAATCCTATGTTGCAGGGGGACTCGTCCCCTCCAAAATTTCCTACGTTTCCTGCGTTCCCACGTTTCGGGGACTTTGGAACTCCTCGGAAACTTCCCCAATTCATCGGGGACTCCGTTGGGGACTTTTGAGTCGTACCCTAAACGTACCCATCAAAATCGAGAACTTCTCAGAGACATTCCCAACCAATCAGGGACTCTTGGACGTCCCTTGACCTACACAATTAAAATAAAAATAAAATACAAAAACTAAAAAATTAAAATTTTTAATTAGAAACCTTACCTAACATCCCCCTAACCTAACCCTCCCCTATTCCTTTAACTCGCAACCCCCTCCTATTCCCTCTACTCTATCCTACATTCCTAACCTACACTCTAACTCATTGCACCCGCATAACCCTTTTCTCTACCCATCACTCCAACACTCCAACACCTACATAACCCTTTGCCCTATGGTTCTACCCATCACTCCCCGTGCCACTACTTGCTAAATCGGCTCTCGTATGTAGTCCCACGCGCAACTCCCCTGCCTGCAATCCCATGCGTGCCCCTTGTTGTCCGCCAATATGCACACCAGCAGCGGAAATCTTTCGAAAGCTGTCTCTTCACTACAAGTGAGAGAGGTGTGGCCTTGGGGGCAAGCAATGAGCCAGGTACTGTCACCTGAATCCCAGCTCCTCCGTTTAGGCAAACTCTTAACGAAGCCAAGGGGGGTAGTCCCTAAAAGAGAGTGTCACTAAGGCTCTTTGTGTATTTAAGTGTTTTTTAGGTGTTGTGATGCGGATGGGTGTTGTTTAGGAGTTTTTTGAGATGAGAGACAATTTAAAAAATAAAATATAAGACAAGATAACGCAATCCACGTTGCAAATACAAGATGAAAGATACACTTGGGCAATAAACAGATCACTTCACGTAAATATAAGCAAATACTCCAATGTTGATATTTTAAGCAAGCAAAATATAAGATGAAGGACCAGTGCCTTATGGAGTTAGAAAATAAAAGTGATTGTAAACTTGACACAAGTGCTTGAAATGGAAAGTTTGTGAGAACGTTATGCTGCTTATCTTGGTAAATTCAAAGTTTTAATTGTCTTGATTATTAGGGCTAAAACCAAGGATGTTCAAAGAGTGTCCGGAAAGTAGTTTTAAGCAGCTCCTTTAAGAGACCTGTCGGGGCTTGTCTGGAATCACGGCGAGGCGAGCAATGCTAACCAGCCACCGTGTCGCAGATTGGGCGGTCCGGCGCCTCCCCTGAGAACTGATTAAAATACTTTATGACAACGCCGGTTCGTTGGTTATGGGGGTGAAAGTTTTAATTAGATTTTCACTTGTAAGTTAACAAGTCTTCCACCTTTCTGAGTACTAGCCCAACCGTTTCCGGTTGGTAGAGCATACGGGTGTAGGACAGAAACCAAGATAAATTAATTAAAGGGTGTATGAGTGGAAAATTTTATTATTAAAGAACCTTGTTCAACTCTCCGACAGAGAGCGCTCTTGACTTGATCTTATGACCAAAGTTCAAGAGACTTGCTAAGCTTAAAATGCCTAATGCAGGGATGATGCAAAACTAAGAATGCCCTCTGATAGAGGGTGCTCTTGACTTGGATTTGGCCAAGTTCAAGAGACTTTGGTTTATTTTAAAGAAAAAGAAAGCAGTTGTGTTGTAAAAGCAATAAATCAACTTTTTGAATGTTTAAACAAATCGATAAGCTTGAAAGATATGAATTAATGCTTAACAGAAACTACTTTGCTAAATAACAAGAAATTAAACTCAAACTAGTGTTCTACCATACAAGATTTAATCTACTAGGTGGGATTGATCTCCGAACAAGATCGACCACTAGAACCGTCTGCACTTGAGAACCTCCAGCTAGCTGAAAGCTCTGCCAAGGAAACCGACGGGGAAGGAAGAGTAACCACAAATTATGTGGTCCTGCCCTTGAGACAAAATCTCAAGGATACAACTTCCGGTCGAAAGCTTTGGAAGAGAGACAAGATAAATGCAAAAAATAAAACTAAACTACCCAAGAATTTCTTTCAGGTCAAAGACCCTACTCGGGAGAGCATGGGGGTAAGTAAATATGGAAGATAAAAGTGACTTATTTAAGCAAAAAACTAATCTAAGAGCATGAAACCACAAATCTAAACTAAACCAAACCACAAGACCCAACACTCTTCCCCAAATGGGGAAGAAGACCAAAAAGTGGAGGCCTCCTCCACTTGAAACTTTTATTAAGTGATTACAAATGCCTTGGGTTTAGAACCTTGCAAGGTCTTTTGGGAGATAGGTGATATTTGGAAAATTTGAAAAAAGAAACAAGTTTCACTTGCTATTACAAAGGATAAGTATGTCAAGTTTTAATTCTTTCTCATGCATCCTTCACTTTGCTTTGCTTTGATTCTTTGTTTCAAAATCTTATCAAATATCTCTCTCTCAAATGACCTACACAAGATCAAAACATCTCAACAAGGCACCCATTAACCATTAGCAAAAAATAAATCCAAACTTGAAACTAGTTAAGTCTAGATTCAAAAATTTTACTCTAAGATGGAAAATGCATGAGATTTTAGCATGAAATCTTAACTATGGCGAAACAGACCAGCGAACAACAAACTCTTAAAATGTGCTAGAAAAGAGATCTAAAGTATAAAAAATTGAAATATTTTTTGTGCAAAAATTTTATCTTTTGAAAAATGTAAAAGATTGTAAACAACTACAAGCTATCTGCAACCTATCACTTCCCTATAGGTTCAAATAAACTACTTAACATGCAAGAACTAGATTCCTAATATAAGATCTAAAAAAGGATGCCTAAGTGTTTATCTTCTCAAGTGTGTGAGACTATTAGCAAAAAATGCAAAGATAAATAGAGCTACTAGCTAGCTTCTAACCACTAACCACACTAACGTTTTTTGTTTGTCTTGCAATGTTTTTAGGGCACACTAGGGAGGATGGACGAGAAGGGGTGAAGGGGCTACCTAGGGTGAGAAGAGAGGAAGAGATAGGCTAGAAAGGGAGGACGAGAGGAGCCCTAAGAGGGCAAAAACGAATGGGCTAAGCGAATGGAGGGAAGGCAAAAAAGACAAAGATAAATGGGAGAGAGGCAAAACTAAGGCAAGGAGGACGAATGAAAGGAGTAGGACGAATGGGAATAGGGTAGGAAAAACTATGGAGAAGATAGGGCCTAGCAAACAAATGGGAAAAAGAGATCAAGGAGCAAATGATAAGGCTTGAAGAGAGAGCCTTTTAGGACCAAGGTAACAAATTTTAACTTTTGAAAAGTGTGGATGGATCTTTATGGAACCTCTCAAGCTCAATTCTTGAAGCACAAATCGATCTTTGAAGGCTCCTGAAATGCACAAAAGGTTAGCAAAATAATGACAAAGGGGAAGAAGAAGCAACCAAGCTCAAGGTCCCACTTTGTACTTAGGAGATCTGCAAAACTAAACCACTTCAACAATGATTTGATCAAATCTAGTATGATTTGTCAAAAAAGGGCAAGAAGAGCATGAGTATAACCGATTACTTTTTGCTACTTCTAGATCTCAATTAACCAAGCATAAATGAATAAATTGAAAACAAATATTCATTCCATGGACATAAAAATGACTTCTAAGCTAGAATGATCAAACAATTATATATGAAATAGCATTAATGAAACAACATCACCTCATTTAAGCATCAACAATTTCTCATGGACCAATGTGCACATCAATATGACCTCCAAAGTCGAATTTATTTCCAATAGCAAGAAGCTAGATCACAATTACAAATTGGCAGAGTAAGTTTGCCCAAAATATCCATGAGATAATAACCCCTAATGGGCCTCTCTTTATAGAAAAAACTACTAGCTAGCCCTAGTTCGAATTGGCAATGGGTAGATAGGTTGAATTCCAATCATATGAGGGCTTGGAGAGATAGACAAGGCAAAAGTCGACTTCATGGTAGGTGGAATTTGCATGAGGTGGCAAGACACGACTTGGAGGAAGGTGTGAATGCTAACAACATCCAATAAGCGAGTTACAACAAGGGAATGCGAGCTTCAAATGAGGATTGACGTTGTTGTCCGCCAAACTGCACACCAGCAGCGGAAACCTTTTAAAAGCTGTCTCCCTCACTGGAAAGTGGGGAGAGGTGTGGCCTTGGGGGCAAGCAATGAGCCAGGTGCTGTCACCTGAATCCCAGCTCCTCCGTTTAGGCAAACTCCTAACGAAGCCAAGGGGGGTAGTCCCTACTAAAGAGTTGTCTAAGGCTCTTTATGTGTTTTTTAATGTGTTCTGGATGTAGTGATGCGGATGAGTGTTGTTTAGGAGTTTTTAAATGAGAGACAATTATGAAAATTAAATATGAGACAAGATAACGCAATCCACGTTGCACATACAAAATGAAAGATACGCTTGGGCAATAAACAGATCACTTCATGTAAATATAAGCAAATACTCCAATGTTTGATATTTAGGCAAACAAAATATAAGATAAAGGACCAGTGCCTTATGGAGTCAGAAAATAAAAGCGATTGTAAACTTGACGAAAGTGCTTAAAATGGAAAATTTGTGAGAACGTTATGCAGCTTATCTTGGTAAATTAAAAGTTTTAATTGTCTTGTTTATTAAGGCTAAAACCAAAGGTATCAGAAGATGGTAGAACCCTACCCAAGTAAGATACTGGCAACCCTGAATGACCTGTCGGAAGCACCCAGATTCGATAAGGATTGGTGTCCAATGTTTGAACCGCCCCTGAGTCTGACAGTGGGAATCCGGCGTCACCCCTTGTGGGAAGAACAGTATTTTGCCTTGGTTGAGGTTATGGGAAAAATTTTTAATTAAGTTTATCGATCGTTATTATCAAGTCTTCCACCTTTATGAGTACTAGCCCAACCGTTTCCGGTTGGCAGAGCATACGGGTGTAGGACATGTTATCACACCATAGTAGCAGGGCTACTATTCTTGTACAGCAGATATCTGCACATTCCAGAGCTTCCTTTATTCCAGAGCATGGCTATATATTTTGGATCACTCATGATCAGAGCAGTACATTATTCAGATTTTATGACCTTGTGTCAAGGCTGAGCCTTGAGAGTTCAGATTTGATGACTGATGTGACCACTTATCCCATTACAGTTTCAGTTCAGTGCCTAGAGATGTATTTCAGCAGTGTTTCAGATGATGCATGATGATGATTATCATGATGATGTTGTATGATATATGGATATGTTCTCACTGACTGTGGATTATTATCTTGTTTATTTAGTCATGATCATGGCATGTGCTTGGTATATTATTCCTGATGTGGCAAACTATTTAAAATGAACTAAAATGGACAATTGCTTGCACTTTTAGGTCATTTAACAAAACTTACTGGTATTTCACTTTACATAGACATGGTCTTTCCCCGACACCAGTTGTCTGCTAGTATAGGCTCCATATTCACTTGTCTCCATCCATACATGACCTTCCTGTTTGACTTTAAACCCTGACATGTCTCATTTGACTTTCTGATACTGAGGACTTCCCCATTTTTCTACCTCTGTGTTTGGACCGCATCCCTGTTTATTCAGTGTCTCGGCTCTGAGTTGGTGACAGAACTTACCTTTGGTGAGTTGGATTGTAGGCCTAAATCATTCTGGTCGGTTGTCCCGATGTTTGGCATTGGCTCGAACTCCCCCTAGTCACTTGAGATGTTGTTGGATAAAACTGAAAGCTCATGTTCTACCTATGGAAACTAAAAAATTCGCCCATGGAAACTAAAAAAAAGGGCAAGAGCAATGAAAAGCTAAAAATACTCCTCGAAGAGTATAAGAAAGGTCCAAAAAGCAATGGTTCTTAAAAGTTATATCTAAACAATTGCTGACCTTATAAATATGTGAAAAACATGCCCTGGATGCAAGCTGCAACTAGTTGTGCTTCTCAGCACATCTGAAATCCGAAGGGTTATGTAGGCCAAAAAGGCCATGGAAATGAAATTGAATGATCCTAATGAACCTGGATCAACTTGATGTAGACATGATGCCTAAGTTGAATAAGCACTCTCTAAACAACTTATCCATTTGTGAGGCATAGCCATCCCCCGTGTTCTTTTGTCCAACACAGAGTTTGTAGCTTCCTCCTTCTCTCAGTCCAAAGTATTTTTGAGTTAAGTTAGACAAGTCAAACCCTTGGACCAACCTTGCTCCTAGCCTTCATCCTTCACTAGCAGTTTGACCATGTCCAATGGGTGAGTTTGTTATTTGAACTATTGTGCAAGTAATTTTATATAATCACGGAATATGTTAACTTGATTAATGCCACTGAATGGAATTTATACTTTGAGCTTAGCTGTGGGAATGATTAGAGAAACATTGTCTTAGTCTACTGATGTGATTTATCCTTGATTATATATTCTTGGGATCCGTGATGATGTGGGCCTTGTATGGATGATTATTGATGATGATTTATGGTCCCACATGTTTGATGATGATATCATATGATGGACATATGATGCAGATGATGTTTGATCCAGTTCAGCAGGTTTATTATTATTTCAGATCAGCAGATTATACATTGTCCATATATGGTGGACCCTACAGCTGGTCCACTAGGGCAACCCAGGGTGTATGAGTACTCATTCCTAGTGGATTTGGGTCTTCTGGATCCATTGAGACACTTATCTTTCAGTTCCGGGCACTTCTGACAGTGATTGATGCAGTTTTACACTTGTTGACCAGATTTGGGGCTGATTTCCCAGCCTGAGCAGCAGGGGCCCCGAGAGGCCAGTTCACCTAGGGCGCTGATGATGGAGGGGGTGGTCCAGCCACTTGTTATTACCATTTATCCCCCCTCCCGGAGAGCCTGGTGGGCTCAGATGGACAGCGCTAGCACCCTAGGAGGCAGTTTTGGCACTTTCACAGTTCCCGAGGCAGTTAAAAAATGGGATAAAGTGGTCACTGAGGAAATCGATTTGGGCAATTGAGGCAAGGTTTTGGCATTTGGTCTTCACAGAGGTCTTCCAGGATGGCATCACTATCTTCCAGTCAGTTTTCACCATGTGGGTATGCCCGGATTGATCACAGGAGGACATTTACTGCTTGACTGTCATGGATTCTGAGGACAGTTTTGGTCATTTTTATTATATTGGACATATTTTATTATTTTATTGTACCTTGGGGATGAGCTAGTAAGGATTGATGCCTCCTAGCCCCACCATGTGCTTATTTTATCATAACCTAGTCATCATGAGGTGGATTATTGTACTTTTTACCCCTCTAGTGGGATGACGTCACCCTCCATTGTACCATTTAGTGAGGGCGCTATTGTTATGTTGAGTGATCCATGTGATATTATGTTATGGTTCATCCTAGCCATTGATTGTATGATGAGATCTTATAATCTCAACCACTCATTTGATGTAGTATTGTAGAGTGGTATAGGGTTTTGGTCTTTATTATCCTATATAAGGAGGAGACCCCCCATTGTAAAGCTCACCTTTGGAGCTCTGGAATATTGGAATAGAAGATTTTTTGTGGAGCACATCTCTCTTGCATTGTGGATTCTCTTGCATGTTGAATATACAGTATCTCTTCTATGTATCATTGTGGATTTTGGTGCTTTTGCTAACCTTTTGACAGGAAAGTCGAATTGGAGAGAGGAGGGCGACTTCATGAGGGTTATTGTTGGAGGGATCCACATATTCTCTTTTGGGTTGATCTTGTGACAGGGAGTATTATTATTGTATCTTCGTGACATAGTTGATGCTTTCTATTACATCTTTCTACCATTTTCATAATCATCTTGCTTGACTTGTTTCTTTGATCTTGTCTTGTAGGAGGAGGACGATTTGGCTATCTTGGAGAAGGGCGATTTGGTTGGAGCACTTGGATCTCACTCTTGAATATACACATAGGGGACTGCTATCAACTTGCAAGGTGGCCATAAGCAATTGAGGTAAGATCTACAAGGTATGTGCCTCTTCCATCCATTCTATCTTCATTGGTCATAAAACCCTAATTAAATCAAAACCCCAATTTTGGTATTTCTTAGATCTACTTAGATCTAGCCTTGCATTTGAAAAGATATTAAAAACCCACCTCTATAGGATCCACCCCTAGTTGGATCTATAGTTTGGTGGTGATTGGCTAAAAATTGACACACTTTTCAATGCAAAAAGCCTTCTTGAGCCTAAATCGATTTTCCTAAGAGAAGCTTGTTGGGTTAGATCTAGCACATGGGTAGGTGAGATCCCACTTGATTTGACATCTAGACACTTGATAACCTATACCCATGTCTTTACTTTGGTGAAAACTACCTTGTGGACATCTCTCCATGTTTTAAGGGGTTGAAACCCCCTTTTGACCTTCTTGGCATCTTAAAACTTAGATCTACTAAGATCTAGCCATTGGATTCACTTGAAACTTTGAAGGAACATAGATCGGGGTACTAACATCCCGGATCTACATTTTGGTGGCCATTGGACTTGATTTGGTCCACCAAAACCCATTTTTGGACCCTCCTTGAGCAAATCGCACCCCCTTGTTTTTTTGAGTTGGTCCACTTCTAGGAAGTGGGTGTTGGAGATTTTCGTGGATTTGGAATGCCCATGCCTTGAAACCTAGGTCTATACTGTCCTTTCGTCAAGATCCGCCTTGGGGATTGCATTCCTTGTTTTAAGGGATTGTGGTCCACTTTTGGTCATCACTTAAAAACCTAGATCTAATTAGATCCAACCATTGGATCTCATTCAACCCACTTGACTTGGCTTCTAGGTGTCCCGATCTACAATTTGACATACTTTTTGACCCCATTAGCCCACTTAACAAGGCACTAGTCCATCACCAAGCAAGTCGCACTCCTTGGGATTGGTGTCAAATCCTAGATCTAGCACATGGGTATCCTTGAAATCAACTTCAACTCATAGATCTAGCCTACTTATAACCTATAGTACCTACCTCACATCTAACTTCACCTTGTGGGCCTACCTAGAATCATTTCACACTTCCCAAGAAAACTAGACCCACTTGTGTAAACACATGGTGCTATACTTTTTCATCATACCCCATCATGTGGCCTAGACCATACATAGGTTGAAACGTTAATAATCTCTTATACTTCCCTCAACCATACCTTAAACCTTAGGTCCACTTAGCCTTGCATTGGTTTCCGTAACTCATTGCTTACCTACCCTAAGAAACCTTTGTTTGGGTCCAATCAACTGTGATTGGGGTATAGGGTCTCCCCCTTGGTCTAGTTACACCTTGACCTAAAGCGAAGAGTGCCTCGGTTGACGTGACTCCCACCTGCATTGGGAACCGTGGCATCTCTTGGGTCACCTCTTTAGTTGCCTGACTCCTCTACCGTCCCGGATGGGATACCACTAGGGGCAACTACAAGTTGTGTGATAACAGGACAAACCAAGATAAATTAATTAGGGGTGTGTGAGTGGAAAGTTTTTATTATTAGAAAGCCCTGTTCAACTCTCCGACAGAGAGCGCTCTTGACTCGATCTTATGACCGCAGTTCAAGAGACTTGCTAGATTAACAATGCCTAATGCAGGGAAATGCAAGAAACTAAAGTGCCTTCCGACAGAGGGTGCTCTTGACTTGGATTTGGCCAAGTTCAAGAGACTTTGGTTTATTTTAAGAAGCAAAAACTGTAACAGCAGTATATTTAACTTGAAGCAGATTTGAACAATAGTATTGATCGACAAGATAAAAAATTCTACTAACAATAATGCTTGTAAGATAAAGAAATCTAGTGTTCTACCACACAAGTTCTAAACTACTAGGTGGGATTCATCTCCGAACAAGACCAACCACTAGAAGCCACCAATCCTGGAAACCTTCCAGCTAGTTGGATGTCCACAAGAAGTTGATGGGGGGAGCGAGAAGCTATCACAAGACTATGTGGCCTTTGGGATACGATCCCAAAGTTAGCTATTCTCTGGTCAAGGATTGGAAGAGAAGCAAGATAAAATATAATAATCAACTAAGCTACCCAAGAATCTCTTTCAGGTTCAAGACCCTACTCGGGAAAGCATGGGGGTAAGTAGATATGAAATATGATCAAGATAACTTATTTGAAACAAAATTTAAACTAAAAGCATGAAAATGTAAATCTAAGCTAAAACCAACCAAAAGACCCAACACCCTTCCCCAAATGGGGAAGAAGACCCAAAAAGTGGAGGCCTCCTCCACTTGAAAGTTTTATTAGATAATTACAAGTGCCTCAAGGGAAAATCCTTGAAAGGTCTTTTTGAGAGACTTAAGATAAACAAAATAATTGCCAATAAAACCTGGAAACCTTTGAAGGCTAGTACAAAAAGGAGATTGTGTTTTGGTTTCTTGCTTGGTTTGGATCTTCTCCTTGCATGTGCTTGCTCTTCTTCGAATATGCTTCACAAATTTCGTCTTCTCTTTCAAAAATGGACCTACAAAAGCTTAGAAAAAGCACTCAACAAGCACCCATTAGAGATTAGAAATCAAATAAAATTGAAACGCTACCAAGTCTAGTAATGAAAGCTAAGCTCTAACACGTGAAAGCATGAGATTTTGTTCGAAAATGTTTGTATGGGGAAACGGACCAGCGAACAAAAAGTGTCCTAAATGTGCTAGAAATGAGATCTAAGATGTAAAAAATTTAAGAAATTTTTATGAAATTTTTTTCTATCTTTAACATGAAACTTGGAAATGTGAGTTGTGCAAGCTACACTAACAAAATGAGATCTATAATGTAGTTGAAACTAACAACAAGATGCAAACAATAATAGACCCTAACTATGCAAAATGGAAAATGAAGACTAGATACTAACTTCTTCAAAGGAAATACTACTAATCTAGTACTAATACTTAACCATTTTTGTAACCATTTTGTTGTTTGTGTGAATTTTTTAGGGCTCTTCGAGAGGTGGACGAATGGATTGTAGGAGAAAAAAGAGGACCCAAAGGGCTTGGACGAAAGGAGACAATGAGGGAGAAACGAGGGGAATGAAGGGGAGATGGAAACTAGGATGAGAAGGAGCAAAACGAAAGGAGGAGGAAAACTAGGGCAAGGAAGTGGATGATGGTTTGTAGAAGATGAGGATGGATAAAACGAGTGGGTGAGAAAGGCTAATCTAGTGAGTATGGGCTTGAAGATATAAGCTTAGAACCAAGATATTTGCTTTTGAAAGTGGTTGATGGTGAAACAAGAGACTCTTCCTTTGCTAATGCTTAACAAGTAGAGATCTTTAGCCAAAACATGGAGTGAAGGAGAACCTGCAAAAGCTCACAAAACCATTAGCAATACTTGCAAATAACATATGTTTTAAGAGAATAGAGAAGATATACATGCATGTGCTAGATTGTTAGCCTTCTAAGCATATAAATCAAAACTAAATAATCATAAACACATGAAAAAATGACACAATATCACCTCAAGAATGTAATGAAGCATGGCCACCAAGAGCCCCCAAGAATTTGACCTCCAAAGTCACAACTTTATTAAATATAATTCCAGATACAATTGCTCAGAGTTTCTTTGCATAAAAGACCATGAGATAATAGCTCCTAATGAGCCTCTCTTTATACTAAAACTACACACCTAAACCCTAATTCGAATTTGGCAATGGAGAAGGTCGAATTCCAATCAAGAGGTGGCTTGGAGCAAGAGACATGGCCAAAGTCGAGTTGGTGTTTGGTGAGATTGGCATTATGTGGCAAAGGGCTCGACTTTGTGAAGGAGACACAACGAATGGGCAGCCTACACAAGGGAAGTGCGAGCTAGGGTGAGGAAAACGTGAGCCAATGTGGAGGAGGGCGAGCTTGGATGTGGTAGGTTGAGGCTAGTTTAGTGGATGACACATGGTAGAGGTAGGCACTAACTAAAACTCCATCAAAAGCCAAGCCAATCCATACACCTACTAACCACTAAACGAGCTACAACAAGGCAAGGCGTGGATCCACATGAGATTGACGCGAGCTAGGTAAGGATTGCGAGTTGTTTGTGAGAGAACACGTGGTAAGGTAGGTGCTAACTCGAATCTAGATGAGAGCCAAGCTAACTCGTGTTTGCAATAACCAATAACAAGGATCCAACTAAGGTTCACGTGAGAGGAAATAGGGATGACGTGAGGGCTTTGGAGATGGCGAGTTAGCATGGTGGAGACATGTGGTAGTTTGGTAGGTGAAACTCGAATTGTGAAGGAGCCAAGCTATGGTGGATGGTGTGAGTCATGAGGGCGCCCACCTCATGTCTTAAATGCAAACCATCAACCCAAACAATGACTGACACATCACTAAATCGATTTTTCCCATGAAGGAGGGCGAATTAGCTTGAGGAGATTCTTTGCTGGTGACTGGATGGGTGACTGGATGGGCTTGGAGTTGATTGGAATCTTCCTAAATGCTCATTGCCATGTCATTTAGCCCTTTATTTTAATCAAATTGATTAATTTTGGAGAGATTTGGATTATCTCCAAAATAATCAATTTTATTATTTTAATTAATAATTTCTCTGTAAATGACTTTTCAGAGAAAATATTAATTATGGGGGTGGAATTGACATCCGAAAGTTGGGTTTAGCTGCTCCACGGGTCATGTGTGATTTTTGGCTTATGAAACGAGCCATCAAACACTGAAAACGGACCCCGGATGACTGACATATTACAGACTCAAATTTCTCCATTTAAACTATAGAGAAATTTAATTAAAATTTAAAAATAATTAAATAATTAAAAACCCCAATTTCGACGCGTCCGGTAAAATTTTTTCGAAATTTTTTTCTGGGGGTCCTAGAGACCTAGGACATGACCAAAACCTATTCTAATAGTGTCTAGTAGGTTTATACATTATAGTTGGACCCTAATAACCCCCCCATGGCCAAATTTCCAAAATCGGGCATTCCAGCTTTGGAGGAAGCGGGGAGAAAAACCAAGAGATTATATTTTCGCCTGAAGCAAAGTATAATCTGACGGTGAAAAAACTCCCTGGAATACCTTAGTTGTTTAATCCAGTCATGGGAGACCGAGCCACTCAGACCCTACTAGCACACTTTGATACAAACCCCCATGGGGCCATGGTCATGTCGACTCAAAAACAAAACTGGCTAGACCCAAATATAATGAAACCCAGATACTCTGGAAGTGAACACTGATGTGTTCCAACACTGGCGGCTCAATAAGGTTTCAACTATTGTACAAATCAGTTGATAACAGACGTGAGCCAAGCTAGGAGGGGCGTGAGCCATGTGGAGTGCGAGCTAGTTGGTTAATGAATGACAAGTGGAAAAGGTAGGTGATAACTCTACTTTGATGGAAGCCAAGCTAATCAACGATTTCACTAACCAATAAACGAATTCCAACAAGGCTTGGACGTGAGGCAAAATGGAGATTGACGTGAGGGTTGGGGATATGCGAGTTGGCTTAATGGAGACACATGCGTAGATTGGTAGGTGTGAACTCGAATTTGAGTGGGAGCCAAGCTTACTTGTGATTGCAATTAACCAATCCATAAACTCCAACAAGGATACACGAGTCAATGGAGATTAACGTGAGGGTTTGAGGGTAATTCGAATTAGTATGGTGGAGACATGTGGTAGTTAGGGTAGGTGATAACTCAAATCAATGAAGGGAGCCAAGCCTTAGGATAAGGTGAGTCATGAGGGCGCCCACTCTACATTGAATGCAAAACCACCAACCCAATCATCAAATGCCAACACATAAAATCGAATTTAGCATAAGGAGGGCGAATTTACTTGAGAGGATAATGATCTGGTTACTGGATGGATGACTGGATAGGCTTGGAGTTGATTGGAATCTTCCTTAATGCTCATTGCCATGTCATTTAGCCTTTTATTTTAATCAAATTGATTAATTTTGGAGAGATTTGGATTATCTCCAAAATATTCAATTTTATTATTTTAATTAATAATTTCTCTGTAAATGACTTTTCAGAGAAAATATTAATTATGAGGCTGAATCGACATCCGAAAGTTGGGTTTAGCTGCTCCATGGGTCATGTGTGATTTTTGGCTTATGAAACGAGCCATCAAACACTAAGTTCGGACCCCGGATGACTGACATAATTACAGACCCAAATTTCTCTATTTAAACTATAGAGAAATTTAATTAAAATTTAAAAAATTAAAAACCCCAATTTCGACGTGTCCGGAATTTTTTTTTTCTGGGGGTCCTAGAGACCTAGGACATGACCAAAACCTATTCTAATAGTGTCTAGTAGGTTTATATATTATAGTTGGACCCTAATAACCCCCCATGGCCAAATTTCCAAAATCGGGCATTCCAGCTTTGGAGGAAGTGGGAGAAAAACCAAGAGATTATATTTCGCCTGAAGCAAAGTATAATCTGACGGTGAAAAAACTCCCTGGAATACCTTAGTTGTTTAATCCAGTCATGGGAAACCGAGCCACTCAGACCCTACTAGCACACTTTGATACAAAACCCCCATGGGGCCATGGTCATGTCGACTCAAAAACAAAAACTGGCTAGCCAAAACTGGCTAGACCCAAATATAATGAAACCCAGATACTCCGGTAGTGAACACTGATGTGTTCCAACACTGGCGGCTCAATAAGGTTTCAACTATTGTACAAATCAGTTGATAACACCCCTTTCAGCTTGAAGACCACAGCTTGCGACCCCCTTTCAAGTCTCAGGCTCTCAGAACATGCTCAAAGTTTGATTTTATGGCTCAACACAAGCTCACACTCACACTGAGTTGCCCCCTCCCAGCCATAACACACTACACAACACAGGTATTTCATATTTTATATCTTACATTTTATTTTTTTATTTTTTTGGGTAAAAATCTCAACACATGGTATTAGAGTTTTATAAAATTATAATTTAGTATTTACAAATGTCAAATTACAAATATAAATTTATTTGTTATTTAAATTTCGAAATGATTCATTATTCATGTACACAATGTTGTAAAATTTTAAATTTTTGTTACTGTTTTAACTTTAAAGTTTTAAGTTACTGTTTAATAGTTAACTCACAAGTTAGAACTTTTTGAAGTTTTCAGTTTTAGATCTGAGGCATGTATCTCGAGTCTTCACTATTTAGTTTTGACAATGGACAATGATGATTGAACAATACTTTATATTTCCTTTTCTAATTTTGATTTCATAAGTAGTTCTACTTTTTATTTCAATATTATATATATATATATATATATATATATATATATAATTGCCGTCCCCTGAAAAATTGGGGGTGCGCTCTAGCCGTCCCGGAAACTCGTCCCCGAGTCCCCCACGCCCCCCATCCCCGAGGCCAGTGCAACATAGGAAAAATCTTAAAAATAATAATAAAATTTAAAGACCAAAACATAGTTTTTCTTTTCAAGTTTCAGTCCTAGGCAAGGGTGCGGCCTCCCTTCCTAAGCCTACAGGCCTGACGGCGTCAAGTTTCATAGCAGGCCGAAGTTGAGGTGGTTGCTACTGCAGGCTCGGCCTCCTATATCAACTGCAAAGAGGCCTGAAAGTACCTCGCCCTTCCTTTGGAGAGTGTTACCGGATGAACTAGCAAGGCTAGTGTTCGATGAACAAATGCATGGAATATGTGACCACTGTCACCTTAGTCACACATCCAACTACTTTGGAGTGTCGTAACCTCCAAGGGGAGAGCCCGTCGATGATCTGCAAGACACTTATGACAAATAAACTATGCCTTCTAGATGACCTAGTTAGTGACCAGTGTCTTTAACCAATTACTTCTATGAATGGAGAAGACATACTAAGTTAGTTAAGTGCTTGTAGATGCCAAATGTAAATATATCAAGTCAATGTATTCAACCCAAAGATACGTAAAATTAGTGGTAGATGACATTCAATAGCACTTGTGCATTCAATAAATCATTCTCCAATAAATAACTTTGACCAAGTAAACATAGATCACTCAATGGCAGTATATGTTATTATGAGGACTGATATATAGCAACAGTATGATAATGTAACAGTGTGTAACAATATAATGTAACAGTATAATCCAATATCAACAACTAGTGTGAGGACTGATATATAGCAACAGTATGATAATGTAACAGTATGTAACAATCATTTGCAGCAGTATGATAGTCCAGTCTTATGACAGTCTTAAACAGTTGATAGCAGCACTTAGGCAAACGAGGAAGAAGTGTATTAGATAAGTTTATGCATTCAATAGTAATCAAACAAATCCAACATTAAGCATCCCTTCAATAATATACCACAATCTGATTTAGGTGTGCATACAGAGTTAAAGTTTTCAGACTCACATGTAAGAAAATGATGTGGATTTCAGACTTTATTTCACCTCCTTTAAACAGTAATAAACCAATTCTTGATTGAAATTTTTTGTTGTCTTTATGTTGTAGGTGGGAGGACTGTGAATGTATGACAGTCTGCTCTATTTTGCAGACCTTTATAGCAGTGGGAAGAGGGTTGTCTAGGGCTGTTGCAGCCTTGGACAGAGCCTGAAATATGAAGGGCCGAGGTAAGGACAGATCCAAAGGTAGAGGGCTGAGCCCTATAGGAGCAAGGCCGAGGTAGGAAAGAAGGTAGGGCGAGGGTTTAGCAGGCTGAAAAGAGGATAGCCGTGGGTAGTGTTATCACACAAACTCTAGCTGTTGGTGGTAGGTGTCCCAATAGGGATGGTAGAGGTGAACAGCTAGGAAAGTGTAACCAACAGTAGCCAGGTCCTCTGTCCAAGCGACAGAAGTCACACTGGACAAGGCTACAGTCACTTTAGACGAGGCGCGTAGCCAAGTCAAGGGGGAGACCCCACTCAACCAGTTATGGTTTGTAGATTTTTTTGGATTATACTGCTTGCTGGTTTATGTTATCTTTTCAGTGTGCATACGCTGAAAGCTACTTATGAAAAATACAGTAACAATTAAACACACAGTAAACTACCTCTTAACAACAGAAAACAAATATTTAATCACATGCATGCCATGAAAAGTAGACTCAGGAAATTTTGGCAACTGTGCCCTGGAAAAACCCCCACGGGGAAAACTAGTAAGAGAGAGAGAGATTTTATTATTCTTCAGCAATATTTTTCAGTACAATAATTTTTCCAGCAAGAAATATACTTATCTCCACCAAGGAAAAATTCAACCAGAGACTGTCTCGATTTCTGTGCCATGCTGTTGTCTCGAAAACTGTGCCAAATCTCAGCACTTTGAAAACTGTGCCAATCCTCGATTTCTGTGCAGAACTAGTGCATCGAATTTTGTGCCAAAACAGATACAGTGTGTACCACTGTACGGACCTTGATTTCTGTTCCCAAAATCGTGTTTCTGTGCTGCTGTACGGTACAACATTAAATACTGTACGACTGCCTCGAGTTCTGTGCTTGTACGGTACAACAATAAATGTTGTACGACCCTCTCGATTTCTGTGCCTTCTTCAACAGTATAGTTCCTCGATTTTTGTGCCCACTAATGCTGTACGGAAATGCCTCGGTTTCTGTGCTGAAAAGTTAACTGCTGCTGCCTTGAAAATCGTGCTACATTTAATGCCTACAATCTGCCTTGAAAATCGTGCCACCTGAAAACATGCCCAAATGCCCTCTCGAAATTCGTGCCCTTGTCTCTTGCTCTCTCTTTGCTTGCTCTCTTCACTTCAATCACCAAAGTGAGTTCCCAAAATGCCTCCCTCATCTTTTTGTTCTAACCCTAAGTGAGTTTTTAATCCAACGGTGAAGATTGAGTCTAATCCAATGGATGAGATTCAATGAGAGTGAAAAGTCACTTTTATTTAAATCACTTAAATAAAAAATCACTCACTCACTTAACTTTAGCAAAAAGTGACTTTAATGTTATAAAGTCTCATTAATGTGCTTTTAATGTGAGGGTCACCTTTTTCCCCCTTCTAAGTGACATTAGGCTATTGTCACTTGGGGAACACTTCCCTAGGTACAAAACTAACACTCCCTCTTACCGAGGAAGGTGTTCTGCACCACTCCCAACTTATCTCTGAAGAAGACAAACTTCCCCCTCCCCAAAGACTTCGTCAGGACATTTGCAACCTGCTCCTCAGTGGAAATATACTGCAACTCAACTGCCCCTCTCTGGACGTAGTCCCGG
Organism: Larix kaempferi; assembly: GCA_027924585.1. Classification (NCBI taxonomy): domain Eukaryota; kingdom Viridiplantae; phylum Streptophyta; class Pinopsida; order Pinales; family Pinaceae; genus Larix; species Larix kaempferi. Next base: position 7,727,061 of record BSBM01000136.1, read on the forward strand.
ATGAAATGGTACCTGATCTCAATGTGCTTCGACCTGTCATGGAACACCGGATTCTCAGAGAGCTGAATGCAACTCTGATTGTCGCAATAGATCACCGTAGGTCTCAGCTGCTGATCAAATAAATCTACCAATAACTTACAAAGCCACAGTGCTTCGCAAGTCGCCTGACTGGTTGCCATATACTCAGCCTCAGCAGAACTCAATGCAATGAACTTCTATTTCCTGCTGAACCACGACACTGCTGCCAAGCCCAAGCTGAAACAACAACCGAAAGTGCTCTTCCGATCCCTCACACAACTTGCCCAGTCTGAATCTGTGAACCCAAGCAAGCTGACTCCACCTGAACTCCTGTAGTCCAGACCATAATCCACTGTCCCTGCTAGGTATCTCAAGATGTGCTTTGCGGTAGTCCAATGCACACTCCTAGGCTGCACCATGAACTGGCTAAGAGTGTTGACCGCAAAGCACAAGTCTGGCCTGGTGTTGACCAGATACATCAACGATCCGATGAGCTGACGATAGAGTGTGGGATCCACCAACTTACCCTCTGAAGCATGAAGTTGCTTCCAATTGGTGATCATAGGTGTAGACATAGGCCTGTAGTCCTCCATCCGATAACTCTTCAGAATATCCGCTGCATACTTCCCTGTCCTAGGAAAATATGTCCAGGCTCCTGCCAAACCTCCATCCCCAAATAGTAATGCATCAGTCCAATATCAGTCATCTCATACTCAGCTGCAAGGTCTCTCTTGCACTGTGCAATAAAACGCTCATCTCCAGTGATAAATAAGTCATCAACATATAACAGAAGAATGAGAGGATCTCCACCAACCACAATTGAGCACAGGATCTCCTGCCTATGGGGAATGAAGCTCGTTATGATTTACTCATACATGGCAGCAGTGCATTAATCAATTGAAATACACCTTCCAGCAATTATAAAATTGATTACTTGGCTGATTTAGAACAAAAAAAACAGACCAACAAGAAGTGAAGTGAATCTTCCCTAGGGGAATGAGTTAAAAAGTGGATAAGTGGACCTAGGGCAATGAAAAATAAGCGTTTATATTCACTTCCAGCCAACGATATTTAATATCTCAAGGTAAAATAACGTTTTAAAATCGATTATCAAGTACCCAGAACCCAAACTAACCCAAACAGGCTGAAACAGAAAAACGCCCCAGGGGGGCGTTTTTCCCAGGTAGGACTAGTGCTGATTCGGTGGGCAAATGGAGTCTAAATTTAATGAAACTTAAGATATGGGCTTTTAAGTACGTTTCATTAATGGGTTTACAAAATAAATAAATTCTAACGTGGATTTTGTAGATTTTAATTTTTAGGGGTTTTAGTGAGTTTTCTCTCTTCAACAGACTTAGTAATTGAAATGCAAGAGAAGAAGAAGTAACACCTACTTGGAGCTAGCTGATATCTTTGATTTTTGAGAGGTTTGTACATCCCGAAGATCAAATAGAAGCGGTTGAAGAAGTCCCAGCTGAAATCGATTTGCTCTCTCCCCACCAACTCATCTTCCTTGCCTGCCAACACCAATGGACAACAAATCAGATTAGTATTGACAAACAAATGAAATCTTCAGCAACACAAATAAAGATGAGAGAAATGCTTGACTGAAAATAGCAAAAACACTTCCCTTTTGTGGTCAATCCAGAGAGTGGAGCAGCAGTGGAAGCCAAATAATGCGCCCTCCTCCAAGACTTTATTCTTGCTACAAACAATGGTGAGTAATACAATGCTGGAAACATCCACCAACTACAACTAGTGCATCAAGATAGTATGGCAATCAACAATATCAAGAAAGTATCACACAAGAGCCAAGTAGAGCAACAATGTTTTCTCTTCTATTCAACTCCAAAAATGCCAAGAGAGTGTACAATGGGGTGAGTGCCTTCTCTTATAGAGAATAGCCACTCCCAAAACAAGTTTCCCCCCAAAAATGAAGGGCTGGGATCACTCCCCAACCATCAAATCGAATGGTGGAGAGAGAGGCCAAGTGGGGGTGCAAATTACCCAAGGAGAGCGCACTAGTGGAGAGAGGGGGACCCATGTGGGCCATACAATACATAAGGTGAAGTTGGGGGGTCTCTATGGGATGTTTTATCCCCCCAACATAATACATCAAGGTCCCACATCAATACATCAACCAAATCGAAATTCCCCTAAGTGGAGAAAAACGTCCCTATGGACAATTCGACCTCCAATGATGAGCTGCCATGGAGAGGGCCCCAGAATGTGCCAATAACATATCAAACATTACCATTTTACTTCAGAGATTACCTTTTCATTTACCATCCATTGATGTTGCCATTTGCCTATAGTTGCCTTAGTCAAATTCTGATTTTCCATGTAATTTTTGTTGGTTTATATGGTGGAAGATGAAATTTGGGCTTTTGACCCACTTTTATTGCCAGGATTGCCAAACCGTTTGCTGCAATGTGATTGTGGACCCCAAAAGTAGTAGGAATGACCACTCGAACAACCCCGATTCATCACTTAGGCATTATTTGCCCAAAATCCATAATTTTTAATCAAAACAGGTCAAAATTGACCAATAATAATTACAAATTTCTCAAATGCTTCAGTCTCTTGCAATTCTGACACATGCATGCTCATATGGGACCCCTGTAGATAATAATTGATCGAAATCGAAATTCCGGTTGCAACATTTTTTCGGGCCCATTTTTGGCCTAGTCAACTCAGTTTGACCAAGTCAAAATTGGTCAACAATAGTGCTAGCTGAATACCTGTGTGCAAACATGAAGTGACAAGGCTCAATTATACAAGTTAGTACATTACTAAGCAATATAATGATAACATGCCGATAAAAAATACATTAAATCCCGAGATAATTCAAGGCCCTGATGAGGTGGGCCCACCACCTCCAAAAGACTAAAATGCTATGCACATCTTATAGAATTGACCACTTTGCTGACCTTAGGTGATGTGGATAATCAAGGCGAAGGACAACGGGAAGACAAGGATGAAGATCATGTGACCTTTGGACAACTCGGGAAAGCGGGGTCCACTGAGATAAGTATGCCATGATAGAACACAGGGAAGGGTGGTGCCTCACAAATGGGTATAGTGCAGGGAAACCACCACTAGTTATCTAACAAGTATCTCACAACTCACATCCGTGCCCGAAGACTCTGTGAGGTTCTTTTCTAGAGCCACCAAACCGGGTGTTTGACAAACCGTAACTTGAGACTCTAGGGGACAATCTTGAGCTTGTCCCTTGCTCCCTCTCACCTCCTTGTCCCAGAGGACTAAGTGAGGAATAACCACTACAAATGCTGACATGTATAGCTATGTATAGCTGACCTGTGTCCATGTGTGTTTATAAACACATTGCATGGATTTTACAATGAGTTTCATACTTTAGCCCTCTTTTGGCTAGATTTTACATTTACAACATAATAGCCTTTTTGGCTTGATTTACATTTCTTCATTTCTTCATTTACATCAAGGCCCTCTTGGGCTACATACATATCTCAAAAGATATAAACATGGTGCTCATACTGCAAAGGTAATGGGGGTGAGCAATACATGCTTCGATGACCAATGGGAAACACCCGGTGAGGCTATACAATCCTAACTGCATTGCAACATCGGGGGCAACCAACAGGAGCAAATCCCAGGTCTAAAAGTGTATCTCACACACTAAAAAGCCGAGGCACAATACACGGGGAGTCATGGCACACTCAGAGATCAGTGGGGAAGGGGTCCTCGGGATCACAAATCAGAATCCAAATCAGGAACAAGTATCATGGATAAGTCGGATGGATGGAGAAAGTGAGAGTGGAGCTAAAGTCATCTACCAAGAGGGACTAAGTGGCCAAGTCTATGCCAAGTGTAGGGGACATGAATCAGCGTGCATATACATAAGTCTGACAGGAGGGGTGGACTGACATCATCAAGGGCCCAATCACATCATACAATCGCTAGATCACCAAATATATCATCTCATGCAAAGTTAGTGTACTAACATGTATAAAGAAGTCTAATCTACATCATGAGCAATAATCATCAAATGCAATACCTGCTGCACCATATACCTGCTGCTACTGAAGCTATCTCTGAGCTGGATCTCTGCTGAATCCGAGCAATCATAAAAAACCAACAATGTACTGTGATAGTCTCGATCAAAACAAGATTAGGCAATTGTCTCAAATGGGCTTGTATCAAAGCCTGGCAATGAAGAGATGACCCTATGGTAGATGGTAATTGACAATGTCTGTGACACTGTACAACTCTCTGTCCCCTCTAACATATCTGCTAGGGGCAATTTGAACAAAACTGCCTCGTCTGAAGGCGACTGATCTCTAATCTGGAAAAAAAGTACTGTGCGGTCCTCGGCCGCACAGTCTGCAGTATGGTAGCTCCAGCTAACATAGATGTGATAACAGTTCTGTTGCACAACTCAGAGCTGAGACACAAAACAACAGGGAGTCTATCCAACATAGAGGCATAAGTGGGGAAGTCCTCTTTATCACAAGCTGAAGTGTAAGTCAGGGTAAAACCAAGTATGGAGGAGAATGGATGGATGGGGAAAGGTGACAGGTGATGCCATAACTAGCAAGCCATAAAATGGTGGGAATGACCAAGTCCATACCACTAGAGAGGGTGAGACCAACTAGTATACACAAGAAATTCTTTAGTCCAATTAATTAGATTACTGCAATTCCAGACAGTCAACCAATAACCAAATCTATATATATATATAATCGCCTGATCATGACCACTAGATACCTAGTCAAGCTACCAAGATAAGAAAAAGACCAAAATAAGGCTATCCAATGCACATCCATATACCTGTACGTACCATCTGAACCATCCACTGTCACTGGAACACTGTTGCTGTACAAATCTGGGCACTATCACACTGCTCTGTATAGAACAAAATGGCTACATCGGTCATCAAATCTGAGGTCATGAGGCTCAGTCATGGCATAAGGCTGTAATGTCTGCTTTGGGGCTGCTGGAAGTATGAGTGATCCTGGAATAAATGCTCATCAATTGCCAATCTCAACCATCTCAAAGTAAAGGACTGGCTAAGAAAAGTACTGGAATATGATCTGAAGATATGGTAGTCCCGACTACTATAAATGTGATAACATTTGGCTCCAGCTAGGACAAGTGCTCTGCTGAATAAAGCGCTTGAGAACCTGATAATCTCTGGTCCTCGTCACTCTGCTACTTGTATCCTCGAACGTGCACTCGAGCTTTGCATCATCTTCAAAATGTATACCTATTATCTGCAAAATGCAATGAGCTATACCAAACTCACAGACCTGAGACTGGTCGTCAGTGACATGCGTATATATACAAAAATATCAAAATAACAGTACTGAAATAAAATGCTGAAAGTAAAGAAACTAATCTACTAACATAATTTCAAAGTTTTATTATTTTGCAAGAACAAATAAATAAAAGACACTCAAGACTAACTCCTAGCTTTGAAAGTGAGCTTAAGAAAAAGAGTGCCATACTCAATGGATAAACTACTAAACTACTGCTCAAGTGAGCTTATTCAGTTCCTACCTACCCTAGTCTAACAGGCAAGAAGGAAGTCCAGAACTAAGTTAAGTCCGGGTTGTAATCCCTTAACTCTCTCTGATTGATAGGAAGTGGCTAGAAAACACGTCTCTGATACATCGCTCTAGCGTGAAAGGTCCTACCCAAATGTCATCAGCCGACCCAGATGTGATATATTATAAATGGTTTGGGATAATGACTTGGTTACCAGTAGAAAATCTACCCCTGTTCATAGACTCAGGGATAACTTCAATGTTGCGCATAGGAATGGGATGAACTTCAGCATGGTTTTGTGGTTGTGGGGTGAAAATTTTTGAGCTCCTTCGAGAAGGAACTGCATCAAATCTGGGTGGCCCATCATCATAGGAATAGCTACCCTACCAATCATGACTTCTCTATTCTCTCTTCTCGTCTCTTGAACATCTATATTCGGCTCCTGCTCTTGTGGGTGAATGATGTACTTGGGTGTTTCCCCCACAGTCCAAAAGTCTCTGAAACTTTGCTCTCTATTCTCTTTTGAGGAAAATGGCATGTGTGATTGATCATTGCTATGGCTAGTGCCTTCCCCGAAAGGTACTGGAATGCTCATGTTCTCTAACCCATTGGCTAAAAATTTTGACGATAAAGGTAAATTAAAAGCCATATCTCTAGACCTTTGGGCTTCATTTTCTAAGTGAAATTCTGAAGTAATAGGAATGTGAGAAGGATCATTTTCTTGTTGATTAGGCAATTCAGGTGGCAATAAAAATCTAGGGATGTGAGGATATGTAGATAGAACATTAATTTGATTGAGCGAAGGAGATTCCTGAAAGATAGTAAGATTATTTCAAGTGAATTCTCCTTCAAGGGCATCGTTGATTAAAGCATCCTCTTGCCAACTTCCAAAATTAGTATTAATTTGTCTTGATGAAATATGTTCTAGAGGTTGGGGAGGAAAATGATCATGAATATCTGAAAGATTAGAAGAATTGAATTCACTCCTTTTATTGGGTGAAGGAAGTGTCCCTTCATTATCACTTACCCAAGGGAGAATATGATGAAGCCCTTCATTCTCGCTTTCCAAATTATAGGTAATTAAGGCCATGTATTCCCTAACATTTCTAGGTCTACGTCTGCCTTGCCTTATGTCATCTAGATCATCTACAACTGCAGGTGTTTAGTTTTCATTAACTTGTTCTTGATTTATTTCATTATTAAGCTCTTGACCTTGAAGTTGGTTTTCATTTCCGTTTCTCAATTCCCGGATTTCTTTAGAAACTTCACTTAGATGCATTTCCAGATTGATTCTCCTAGAAAGTTCAGGTATCCCTTCTTCTTCAGAAGAAAAATCAGTTTCTCCCATTACCATGAACACATTTTCTGATTGTGACAATCCCCGAATTCCATCATCATTTCTAATCATCCCAGCCTTGGCATTATTCAAAAGGTCATCCCCATAAGTATTCTTTGTCCCATCTTCAAAAGTTTCCAAGTGTTTGTCAATGAAAGGCTCTGTATTGATTTGGATTAAGGCACCATCTGAGTTAGGGACACAAATATAAGATAAATCTATCATAAGGTACCCACCTAAACTAGCTTCCCACTTTCTAGATAAAAGCATTCCATATGTTGGGGGCAAATCAATTACAACAACATCCATCATGGTCGAGATGTCTGAACATGCAAAAAGATCAGCCCTCAAGTTTTTAATCAAACCATAGGACTGTACTCATCTTGAATCAATGCCACAAATATTTCCATAAGGTCTGGTGACCTCCAAATCCATTTCCTTCATGACATGCAAAGGCATGACATTCATGGCGGCTCCAGAATCTAACATGCAATTGTGAAGGAGCACATTCTGAATGTGTAAGGTAAGGTAGAAGGGAGGGTGACCACCATTTTTCCTTTCATAAATAGCAGACTGAATGTTGATGGGTGGATCCTTTTCAACTCTCCTAACTTCTTTTCCATTAAGACTCTGTATATGACATGATTCATAAGCAACCTCAGAGTCTTTCTTTTGGTTTATGCCTTCGAAAAATTCTTCTACTTGGCTTCTAGTTGAAGGGACTTTCATTAATTCAGTTATAGGGATATTACACATGATTTTACCTAACTCCTTTTTCATGTCGATTTTCAATGTATAATCACAAAGAGCAGGCTTCTCTACTTCCTTCTTATCTTCTTTAGCCGCATTACGTTTATCTAAGAAAGAAGGTGGCTTGGGATCGCTATTACGTCGTTTATAAATTTGAAGCTTGGGTTGTTCCTTTGGATCTGGAAGATTAATTGCACAACATGGGGAGTTTTGTTCTTCAATTAACTCATCTTGTTCTATTTCTTCTTCTTCAAGGAGAATTCTTCCGAAATCATCATCATAAGATAGATCTTTGATTAGGTTGATGTTTTCGGGTTGGTCATCAGGATTAGGATAACTAGTGTCTAAAGGTTCTTCTTCAAATTCATCACACCAGTTCACATTCTTCTTCCTAGATTTTTCAGGAACTTCAGGACGTTGTCTACTGTTCTCTCCTTCAAGCCTCCTATTATTGTTCCAATAAGGCTTAGGACTGTAGGGATTAATATACCGTTCAGACTCTCGAGTTCTCATTACATCTGTAGTCAGGATAGTCAATTGTCTCATCATTTCTTGCATAGTTTCTAACGTATCCTTTGTGTCTTTAGGTTCAACCACAGGTTCCTTGGCCTTTCGGTTTCTAGGCTCAGATCTAGAAGTGAAAGGGGAATAATGATCAAAGAAATTTTGTTTCCCCATGGATGCCACATTTGATTCAGTAGTTTTGGCATTCACTTGTGCGGTCTTCAAGTCATTCAAATTCTTATCCTTTAAATGATATCCAAGCCATCCTTCTAATGAGTTCAAATAATGAATGAGGATTGCTTGGTCTTTAGGCTTGATTTCTCTAGGATGTTTGCTATAGTCTTGTCAAATCTAAGGTTAATCTCATGGACTGTTTCATTCTCCTTTTTCTTGATGTCAAAAAGTTGATGTAAGAGATACTTCCCATCTAATTTTCGTGACCACTCACTGGTTAGCTTCGTGAGAAAATTATCATATCCATTGATGGACAAAGCAGGTAACCAATCAAACCACTTCTGAGCATCCCCTTCCAAAGATGCCAGAAGGCTCCTCATGAAGACATCTTCGTCATATGCTCCATCGGCTTCTATGTGTTCCCAACTTTGTCTATATGGTCTTCTATAGTTATAGCGGAATTTGCATCAAACTTGGGAACCTTTTCAAAATACTTTTCAAGCATGTCATGTGGGCTTCCTTGGATTTGGGAAAATCTAAAGGAGAGGCTCTAGCCTTTCTTCCGAAAATTCTAGGATTCTGTGGAGGATGGTTCTGGCTTCCACCAATGTTTAGACCAGCCATTGGACTAGATATAGATAAAGGAAACCCTAAAAGATGACTCGGTGAAGTATTAGGATTATAAATCTTCCAAAATAAATTGGATGAGTTCTCTTTAAGGTGTCTTCGATTCCGAGTATAAGTTAGAGGGATTCCTTCAGGATTCGATGGACGATTTAGGAACTTAAGATTTATATGTTGGGTTCGTTCCTTAGTAGAGTTGCGGGTTGGAGTCGTCAAGTGAACCACAAAAGTAATTCACCGAAAAGGTAAATGTCGTAGGAGAGGTGAGATGAATGAATTAAGATGGTGATTGGTATAATTAAGCAGTGAAAAATACAATCACCAAATCAAAATACCGGATGCAATAAGATATAAGATAATGCATAGACACTCACAAACACCGGAGATAAGCCTCTACCTCCCCGACAATGGCGCCAAAATGTTGGCAAAGAGAATGGGAGTAGAGCTAAAGAATAAATGTCGAACCAAGGTAGGCCTCTACCTTCCCCGACAACGACGCCAAAATGTTATCACCCAACTTGTAGATGCCCCTGAAGGTGATCCTATACAGGATGGTAGAGGGGATGGGAAACTAAAGAGGTGATACAAGAGAGCCTTGATTCCCAAAATGGATTGGTTGTCACGCCAATTGAGGCACTCTTCGCTTTTTACTATCCAAGCCACAAATAGCAAAGGGGGAGACCTTGATCTACTAACACCGGGAGAGATCTAACCCAATCACCAGATCAAGCTATGGAAATAGGGTATGTAAGGTGAGGGGTGAACAACCCTAGATTTAAGGAACAAGGTCACTACGAAGGCTTAGGATAGATAAGATTCAACTTTGAATGTTTAGACACAGTGACTTGAAGATTAAGAATAGATCCAGGATTCAAGTGCTAGGGAAAATGATCAAATCCAACTGCCTTGGGAAATGTGAACCTTAAAACAGGGAAAATGGTCCCAAACAATAGATCGAAAGAGTTAAGGCTTTCAAGTTTCTAGCACAGCTTGTAAGTAGATCTGACAGTATCGAATGAGACTTTATTTATATGTTCTCACACTCACTTTTACAAAATAACCAAGCCTACATGCCTTAAAATGTCAATTTAAAATTATAACATGTCAACTTAAAATTATAGCATAAAATGATATAAAATAATCAAATTTTTGGGTAACTGGGGGCATTTTCCCCATAGTTGACCCAAAAATGACTAAAATAGCTAAAAATGAGCAAAATAATCCAAAGGGAAGGCTGGAGTAAGCAGTGGGGGCTCGTCATGCCCCATCTAACCCAACAGTGTTGATAATCCCTCAACGCCCCCCCCAAAACAAGCAGTACGACACAGTGGAGATGATGATGTCATCAGTGGAAGAGGCCCAAGGAGAGAAAGCACTGGGTTGCAGAGGGACCAGGAGGGTGCCTGAGGTGACCTGGAAGAGAGGCAAGAGCCTCACAGCTGAGATAAATGTCACTGGAGTAATGAAACAGGTGGGGGGTCATGTGACCTAGTGACCCACCCCTAGGAGCCCCAGACACCAACCTCAAGGCTACAAGCTCTTTAATGAGGCAGTCAGCTTGCCACTAAGCCATAGTACTCCTAAGAGAAGGACCAAAGGGTCGGGCCATGACCATCATTGAAAAAATGCTGGATAACACCCCTAATTGTCCGAAAAAAAATGACCCTCTCTCCCTAGGCACATATCTAAAGGTGCGCTGGTTCTGGTACCACGTAACAAAGAGGCTCCTTTTGCCTCAACGAAGCTTTCAAAGCCTCAAATGCTAAGCCTTTCCCTTGCTGATCCTTAAATAGACCTCACGGCCTAGAGTTTATGACTATTTGCTACAACTGTTAGGTGTTTTCAAGGGAGTTGACATTTATATGGTTGGATAAATGCTAAAGTTTAGGCTCTAACTTGCACTATTGGCTCTTCTTACACATGCAATAAAAAGGTTTATCTACTGTTAACACTGTCGAATGTCTGAAATAAGTACTGTGGAATGCTGCAATGAATGGACACTATCTAGAAATTATCATGCCTTTGAATGACACACTGATTGAAACACTAATTTGAAGGTGAATTGTGAGTATTAATCCACCATCATTCAACTACTTAATGCTGATAGAACACTGGGATTTGGACTGTATACTTATTGATTGCTTTGAATGATTGATTTGAATGACAGATTGATTGAAAATATCAACCTAAAGTGCAAAATTGTAAGAGTTGGTCCACTATCCTGTTTGCTCTTTCCTTGTCCTAAAACTATCACTGCTGATATTTACTAATAACACAGACCTTGGGAACACTTACTAACAAGTATGCTTTTTATCACATCACTCACATACTGTTATGAAGTGGCATTTGATGGTGAGATATACTGTTAAATTTAATAAGCTAATGTGGATGGATCTCTGATTTAGAGTATTCATCATGTATATTTCATATATTGACCACACTAGCGCCTAACTTGCTTACCTTTCATTCCCTTGCTAACCTCAATTTGACTCCATAAAGGCACTGATCTTATATTGAGGTTGTGGGAAGGTATTAGTGTGTTGGTCGACAAGTGTTCTATAAGGGCTCTCCCCTTGGGATAATATATAATCCCGAAGAAGTCGAGAGGTTGAGATAAGGTGATAGTGTCTCAAATCTCTCCTATGCTTGCCACTAACTAGCCCTGCTAGTTTGAGCGGTAGCACTGCCCTTCATTTCTCTGTCTACAGTGCTCACAATGTTTGTTGATGCCATCGTCCTGTGGTATTGTTGTCACATTCATAGTAGCAGGGGCTGCCATGATTGCAAACCAGTTTCGAGCATATCCCTGAGCCAGTCCTTTGCTATGCTATGCACGAGATCAGTAGTTGATGAGCACTTTGTAGATGATCACTCTTACTTTCAGTGGACCCAGAGCATGTACATTTTCAGTTTCATGTCAGGACTGAGCCTCATGACCCCAGGTCGATGACTGAGTTAGCCATTCTTCACCATTTAGAGCAGAGATGATGTTAGTGCCCATGATGTACACAGTAGCAGTGTTCCAATGCCATTCAGATGTTACAGGTTGCAGATGTAGGTATATGACCCAACAAGTATATGGTTTATGTACTTGGATGTTTTTCTTGCTCGTTTACTTATCTTAGTAGCTAGACTGGGTATATGGTGGTTATGCATTGGCGATACTCTATCTTGTGCTTATTTGATGGTTTAGAGTAGAGGTGATTCAGTTGCTTTAAGTGAAAGGTTCTTGTGTATACTCATTGGTCATGTCCTTATCATAGTATGGACTTGGTCATTCCCCATAGGGTCTTTTCTAGTCATGGTATCATCTTGTCATTTTCCCCATCCATACGTTATCTTCCATCCTTGATACGATCTCAACTTACATCTTAACTAGTGATATCGAGGACGTGCCCCCACTTATGCCTTTGTGTTGGATAGACTCCATGTTTACCTTGTGTCTCGGCTCTGGAATGTGTGATTTTTGTCACATGGATGTTCTCCTTTAGTCCTCGAAACCAATTATTTCTAACAAAAGTGTCTTTAGACACTAGTACATTGAAACTTAAATGTCATATCTAAATGGATGCAAAGTCAGCAAAATCAGTGTTGCTAAACACTACTGCAAATAAATAAAATGTCTTCTGTAGCTAGTCAGTTGCCAAGGGACGAGCACTCATCCTTTGTATGATGTAAGGCCGTTTTCCCCTACAGGGAAACATGGTGGTAATTCCATCGCACCTATGGACGGTGGCGGGCAATGGTGGTCAGACCGAGTGATTATTCGAGGCCTGCCAGGCTATTCAGGGCACCTGCTCTTGGAGGATGGCTAGTGAAAGTTGATCAAGAAGTTAAATGTTAAATGTAAATCTTAAAGTGTGCAAAGATGACGATAAATCAATTTCAATAAAGGTTGCTTGTCTAGAGTCTATTGGAAACATTCTCATCACTCTACCCATTTGTGATGCATCGCCATTCCCTAATGTTTTCTATCCAGCATATGTATAGGTGGTTTCCCCTTTCTCCTTTATCCGAGAGGTCACAATGTTGAGGTTGTTAAGTAAGGCCCTTTAGCCTAGCCTTGTTTCATCCACCTTCACCCATTACTAGCAAAATGGTCAAGTCTGTAAATGAGTATACACTTGAAGCTTTTGTTTGGAGTGACTGGTTGCTTTGATCTAGACTTATTATTGATGTTTTATATTCTTGATCGCTAGTTGAATGCCACTTAATGCTTTAGTCTTACTGCTAATATAAATAAGGGAGCATAATTCATCCACTTGTACATGCAACATCAGTGATTTTCAGTCTGGGTCATTATTTTGATCATTCGTGACCTGGTCAACAGCAGGTTCCGGGATGGGTTTGGCCAACTATGTTTGATCTTTGTTAATCATGGCTCTTTGATGTCCAATAGATGGTTCTATACTCCAGGTAGTGGTTTTATATGATGGCTTGCATTATTCTTATTATTATTAGCAGTTACAGGCCATATTTTTATTATTCGTGCATAAATGAGCTTACATATGTACTTCTTGATGGATGTATGTTATATGTGTACTCATGCCTAGTATATTTGGACATTCTGAGTCCATTGGAACACTCGGTTTGTAGTTCCGGGCACAGGTACTTGATGATATAGTCAGTTTGTCTTGCACCAGCAGAGTACCATTAAAAAATAGCATGGAGAAGGTTCACAAAGATGTCTTATTTTCTCCTAGGGCGCTACAGAGGAGATGTGGTGTATAGGTACTCATCATTACCATATTCCTATGTCTCCAGATTCATTTTTGCACTCAGTTTGGTCCTTGGAGAACTTGGCAGTGAGTTATGAGCATTTTTATCTTTCCAGGGTGATGTTCCAGCAGGAAATTCATGGAAGAATGGCTTACAAGGAAATGGCATGAAATTGGTTTGAGACTTGTTATTGACACTTCATTCATCTTCCTGCATGGTCTTCATCATTTGTGGGGTCCACACATCCTCATCTTCATCATTTGGGGATGTCATCTTCATCATTGGGGGCACACGTCCTAGTGTTCCTTGGTCACTACATGTTATATCTTATGTTGATGTATATGGGGTTGCTAGTGGAGATGTGTTATACCTCCTATCCCCCCTTCATGATATTATATTGATGTACCTTGTGTCATGTCATGTCATACATAACTCCTAGGGCATCATTGAGGGAGTACATCCCCCTCTTTAGAGTGATCTCATGTATATTTTATTTAGCACTTGTTAGCCGTTGATCTTAATGTATTATCTTTTGATCCTAGCTCTCCATACTTTTGGGGTTTAGGGTTTTGGATTGTGAGGATCTATTTGTATGATCTCTCACCATTTGTAAAAGGACTGTTATCACACAACTTGTAGTTGTCCCTAAAGGTATCCCATCCGGGATGGTAGAGGAGACAGACAACTAAAGAGGTGACCCAAGAGATGCCATGGTTCCCAATGCAAGCTGGGAGTCACGATAACCAAGGCACTCTTCAATTTAGATAAAAAAGAATCAAGACCAAGGGGGAGATCCTAGCCAATCAATGAAGATTAGCTTACACAAAGGTTCCTAGGGAAACATGCAAAGTAGGTTACGAAAACCAATGCGTGAGGATTAAGTGGACCAAAGAGTTTAAAATGTGGTTGAAGAGGCTTAAGAAGTGACAAGTGTTTCAACTAATGGATGACTAAGGCCACTTATGAAGACCAAATGGATAGATCTAGCACCATGAAAATACACAAATGGGGCCCACTTCTTAAAAAGTGGAAAATGGTCCAAATAGGGCCCACTTGGTTGGATTAGGGGTGAGATGGCACTAAGTGGATGAGATGAGGTAGATCTATGGATCTAAGATGAGATAGACAACACCCACATATGGGATCTAGGAAAAGGCCACTAACCCAAGGAGTGCGAATTGCCCAAGGGAGACTAGTGCCTTGAGATGAGGGGGCAAATGGAGTCCAAATTATGCCAAAATGTAGATCGGGGTAGTTTAGGCAATTATCAATGTGGGTTTAGGATGGCATGCCCAAATATGACCTAGATCTCCATAGATCTAAGATGCAAAATGCATCACCAAGTGACCCAAGTGGGGCTCAATCCCTCAAAATGAGGAATGGGGCCCACAAGGTGAAAATCAACAAGGTGACGCACTAGGGGTAGGTTATCAAGGTAGACCAATGCAAATCAAGTGGGATCTCACCTACCCATGTCAAGGATCTAGCCCAACTAGCCTTCCCCAAGGAGTGCAAATTGCCTCAAGGAGGGCTAGGTGCCTTGGAAAGTATGTCAAATGAAGGCCAATTGCCACCAAAATATAGATCCGAATTGCTGTGGATGCTATAGAGGTGGGTTCTTTTTATTATCCCCAAAGCCAAGCTAAATCCAAGTAGATCTAGAAAAAAGTGAAAAATGAGGGTTTTGATTTTAAGGGTTTGATGACCAATGAAGAAGAAGAGATGGATCTAGGTACATACCTTGTACAACATACCTCAAATGCTTGTGGCCACTTTGCAAATTGATATCATTCCCCTATGTGCATATTCAAGAGTGAGATCTAGTGCTCCAAGCCAAAACGTCCTCTTCTAAAGATGGCCAAATTGTCCTCCTCCTACAAGACAAGATCAAGTGAAACAAGCCAAGTAAGAAAATTATGAAAATGATGAAAAGATGTAAGAGAAAGCATCAACTATGTGACAAAGATACAATGATGATACTCTCTGTCACAAAAATCAACCCAAGAGAAGATATGTGAGTCCCCTCAACAATAGCCTCCTTCAAATCGTCCTCCTCTTCACCAATTCGGCCTCCCTGTATATAAAATAATAGGACCATGACATGTCCAAGTAACACAAATGATCAAATCTTGTCCTCAAAATATGTGAGAGACATGCAGTAAAAGGCCTCCTGTGGCCACTGTGGACCCCACTGACTGATGCCAATTGATTGGAAGATGGGGGGTTCACCTTGGAGGACCTCTGTGAAGACCAAGTGCCAAAACCTTGCCTCAATTGCCCAAATCAAATTCCTCAGTGACCCTTTTATTCCATTTTTAATCCTCCTGAAAAACCCTGAAACTGCTCAAACTGCCACCCAGGGTACCTGCGCTGTCAAACTGAGGGCACCAGGGTGTCTGGAAGGGGGGTATAATGGTAAAATCAAGTGGCTGGACCACCCCCTTTAGACACAGCACCCTAGGCAACTACTGGCCTCCAAGCCTCTGCTGGACAGGCTGGGTCAACATGCCCAAAACTGGTCAACAGGTGGATAACTACATCTATCATCATCAAAAGTGCCCAGAACTGAAAGATAAGTGTCTCAATGGATCCAGAAGACCCAAATCTACTGAAAATGTGTACTCATACACCATGGGTTGACCTGAGGGGTCAACAGTAGGGTCCACCATATTCGGACAATGTAAAATATGATGATCTGAAAATAATAATAAAACTGATCAACTGCATCAACCATCATCTGAAGCATATGTCCATCATATGTAATCATCAGCAAGAGTATTGGGACCATTAATCATCATCCATAAGCATACATGGTCCACATCATCACAGATCCCAAGAATGACCATGGTCAAACTATGTTTGACTAGGTCAAAATATAACCAAGGACAAGATTATAACTAAGACTAAGACATGTTCCTTTAGATCATATTCACAGCTTAACTTAAAGTATAAACATCATTCTGTGGCAGTTAATATTCTGTGGCAGTTAACATCATTATATATATTTCAATTTTATTTATATTTTACTTGCACAAAAGCTTTAATGACAGAATCACCCATTGGACATGGCCTAACTGCTAGCTAAGGATGAAGGCTAAGGAAAAGGCTAGGCAAAAGGGGATGACTTGACCAAACTCAACTAGATGACACTTTGGACGGGGAAAGGGGGAGCTACACTCTGTGCTGGACAAAATAACAAAGGGAAGGGCTGTGCCTCACAAATGGATAAGTTGTTTAGAGAGTGCTTATTCAACTTAGGCATCATGTCTACATTAAGCTGATCTAGGTTCATTAGGATCATTCATTTCATTTCCATGGCCTTTTTGGCCTATATGACCCCTCTGGGATTTCACATGTGCTAAGAAGCACAACTAATCGCAGCTTGCATCCAGGGCATATTCACATACACAAGGTCAGCAATAATAGATATAACTTTTGAGTAACATTTGCTTTTTGGACCTTTTCTATACCCTTAGAGGGGTATTTTAGTACTTCATCGCTACAGCCTTTATTCACGTGTGTTAAGAAACACATTCCAGAATTTCCAATATAAGTAGTACATGAGCTTTCAGTTTTAGCCAACAACATCTCAAGTGACTAGGGGGACTTCTACACAGTGCCAAACATCGGGACAACCGACCATAATGATTTAGGCATACAATCCAACTCACCAAAGGCAAGTTCTATCACCAACTTAGAGCTGAGACACAAAACAAACATGGATGCGGTCCAACACAGAGGTAGTAATGGGGAAGTCCTCAATATCAAGAAGTCAAGAAGGCAAGTCAAGGGTGAAAGCCAAATCAGGAAGGTCATGGATGGATGGAGTCAAATGACTGTGGTGCCTAAGCTAGCAGACAAGGATGTCAGGAAAGACCATATCTATGCTCACAGGAGGGTAATGAAACCGATGAGTATTGTCAAAAAACCTAAGTGTGCAAGTAATACATCCATTTTATATTTATAACATCATCCAAGATATTTCATTTTATTTTAAATAGTACTACCACATCATGAATCATATACCAAGTCAATGCTATGAAGATGACTAAAACAACAAGGTAATAATCCAAAGTCAATAATCAGAAGTCCATAGGTCACATCACATCATAATAATCATCAATAAACATTTGAAACACTGCTGCAATAATGTCACTGGGCACTGAACTGAAACTGTATGGAACAAAGGGTCACATCGGTCATCAAATCTAAGCTCTCAAGGCTCAGCCTTGGCACAAGGTCTAACAAAAGTCTGATACAATATACTGCTATGATCCATGGGTGATCACAAATAACAAGCTCATCATAGCTGATCTCTGTAAAAGAAAAGCTCTGAAATGTGCAGATATCTGCTCAGTAAAAATAGTAGCCCAGCTACTATGGTGTGATAACAAGGACTTTCGGCTCTTGGAAATAAATAATTTTTTTGTAGATATCTTGTGAAGCTTTGATAAATGTTCTTGTACATGATTGGAATGCCTCTCTCTTAGACATTTGAGTTAATTTAATGTGATTTCGAGACATTTTTGTGGAGGCCGAATTGATCTTTTGCAGGGGTGCGACTTGCTTGGGGGGTTCGATTGTGAGGGTTTTGTTATCACACCATAGTAGCAGGGCTACTATTCTTGTACAACAGATATCTGCACATTCCAGAGCTTCCATTATTCCAGAGCATGGCTACATATTTTGGATCACTCATGGCCAGAGCAGTATATTATTCAGATTTATGTTTGACCTTGTGTCAAGGCTGAGCCTTGATAGTTCAGATTTGATGACCGATGTGACCCTTTATCCCATACAGTTTCAGTTCAGTGCTTAGAGATGTATTTCAGCAGTGTTTCAGATGATGCATGATGATTATTATTATGATGATGTTGTATGATCTATGGATATGTTCTCACTGACTGTGGATTATTATCTTGTTGATTTAGTCATGATCACAGCATCTGCTTGGTTTATTATTCCTGATGTGGCAAACTATTTAAAATGAACTGTAAATCATAAAATGGACAATTGCTTGCACATTTAGGTCATTTAACAAAACCCACTGGTTTTTTTTACTTTACATAGATATGGTCTTTCCCGACACCAGTTGTCTGCTAGTGTAGGCTCCATATTCACTTGACTCCACCCATACATGACCTTCCTATTTGACTTTAGACCTTGATCTGTCTCATTTGACTTTCTGATACCGAGGACTTCCCCATTGTTCTACCTCTGTGTTTGGAACGCATCCCTGTATATTCAGTGTCTCGGCTCTGAGTTGGTGACAAAACTTGCCTTTGGTGAGTTGGATTGTAGGCCTAAATCATTTTGGTCGGTTGTCCCGATGTTTGGCATTGGCTCGAACT
Organism: Larix kaempferi; assembly: GCA_027924585.1. NCBI lineage: Eukaryota > Viridiplantae > Streptophyta > Pinopsida > Pinales > Pinaceae > Larix > Larix kaempferi. The sequence goes on from BSBM01000136.1 coordinate 7,746,063, forward strand.
CCCCCTAGTCACTTGAGATGTTGTTGGCTAAAACTGAAAGCTCATGTTCTACCTATGGAAACTAAAAAATTTGCCCATGGAAATAAAAAAAGGGGCAAGAGCGATGAACAGCTAAAAATACTCCTCGAAGAGTATAAGAAAGGTCCAAAAAGCAATGGTTCTTAAAAGCTATATCTAGACAATTGCTGACCTTATAAATATTTGAAAAATATGCCCTGGATGCAAGCTGCAACTAGTTGTGCTTCTCAGCACATCTGAAATCCGAAGGGTTATGTAGGCCAAAAATGCCATGGAATAAAATTGAATGATCCTAATGAACCTGGATCAACTTGATGTAGACATGATGCCTAAGTTGAATAAGCACTCTCTAAACAACTTATCCATTTGTGAGACACAGCCATCCCCCGTGTTCTTTTGTCCAACACAGAGTTTGTAGCTTTCCCCTTTCTCCCAATCCAAAGTATTTTTGAGTTGAGTTAGACAGGTCAACCCCTTTGCCCAACCTTGTTCCTAGCCTTCATCCTTCACTAGCAGTTTGACCATGTCCAATGGGTGAGTTTGTCATTTGAACTATTGTGCAAGTAATTTTATATAACAACGGAATATGCTAACTTGATTAATGCCATTGAATGGATCTTATACTTTGAGCTAGGCTGTGAAAATGATCAGAGAAGCACGTCTTAGTCTACTGATGTGATTTATCCTTGGTTGTATATATTATGGGGATCTGTGATGATGTGGGCCATATATAGATGCCTATTTGATGATGATTGATGGTCCCACATGCTTGATGATGATATCATATGATGGACATATGATGCAGATGATGATTGATCCAGTTCAGCAGGTTTTATTACTACTTCAGATCAGCAGATTATACATTGTCCATATATGGTGGACCCTACAGCTGGCCCATTAGGGCAACCCATGGTGTATGAGTACACATTTCTAGTGGATTTGGGTCTTCTGGATCCATTGAGACACTTATCTTTCAGTTCCGGGCACTTCTGACAGTGATTGATGCAGTTTTACACTTGTTGACCAGATTTGGGGCTGATTTCCTAGCCTGAGCAGCAGGGGCCATGATTGGCCAGTTCACCTAGGGTGCTGATTATGGAGGGGGTGGTCCAGCCACTTGTTTTTACCATTTACCCCCCCTCCTGGAGAGCCTGGTGGGCTCAGATGGACAGCGTTGGTACCCTAGGAGGCAGTTTTGGCACTTTCACAGTTATCGAGGCAGTTAAAAAATGGGATAAAGTGGTCACTGAGGAAATCGATTTGGGCAATTGAGGCAAGGTTTTGGCATTTGGTCTTCACAGAGGTCTTCCAGGGTGATCTCACTATATTCCAATTAGTTTTCACCATGTGGGTATGTCCCCATTGATCACAGGAGGTCATTTACTGTTTGACTGTCATGGATTTGGAGGACAGTTTTGGTCATTTATATTATCTTGGACATATTTTATTATTTTATTGTGCCTTGGGGATGAGCTAGTAAGGATTGATGCCTCCTAGCCCCACCATGTGCTTATTTTGTCATGTCCTAGTCATCATGAGGTGGATCATTGTACTTTTACCCCTCTAGTGGATGACGTCACCCCCCTTTTTGTACCATTTAGTGGGGGCGCTATTATTATATTGGGTGATCCATGTGATATATTGTTATGGTTCATCTTAGCCATTGATTGTATGATGAGATCTTTTAATCTCAACCACTCATTTGATGTAGTATTTTGGAGTGGTATAGGGTTTTGGTCTTTATTATCCTATATAAGGAGGAGACCCCCCATTGTATAGCTCATCTTTGGAGCTCTGGAATATTGGAATAGAAGATTTCTTTGTGGAGCACATCTCTCTTGTATTGTGGATTCTCTTGCATATTGAATATACAGTATCTCTTCTATGTATCATTGTGGATTTTGGTGTTTCTACTAATCTTTTTGCAGGAAAGTCGAATTGGTGGAGAGGAGGGCGACTTCATGAGGGTTACTGTTGGAGGGATCCACATATTCTCTCTTGGGTTGATCTTGTGACAGGGAGTATCATTATTGTATCTTTGTGACATAGTTGATGCTTTCTATTACATCTTTCTACCATTTTCATAATCATCTTGCTTGACTTGTTTCTTTGATCTTGTCTTGTAGGAGGAAGACGATTTGGCTATCTTGGAGGAGGACGTTTTGGTTGGAGCTCTTGGATCTCACTCTTGAATATACAGATAGGAGAATGCTATCAATTTGCAAGGTGGCCACAAGCAATTGAGGTAAGATCTACAAGGTATGTGCCTCTTTCATCCATTCTATCTTCATTGGTCATAAAACCCTAATTCATTAAAACCCCAATTTTGGTATTTTTTTAGATCTACTTAGATCTAGCCTTGCTTTTGAGAAGATTTTGAAAACCCACCTCTATAGCATCCACCCCTAGTTGGATCTATAGTTTGGTGGTGATTGGCTTAAAATTGACACACTTTTCAAGGCAAAAAGCCCTCTTGAACCCAAATCGCACTTCCTAGTGAGAGGCTTGTTTGGTTAGATCTAGCACATGGGTAGGTGAGATCCCACTTGATTTGCAATCTAGACACTTGATAACCTATCCCCAGATTGTTACTTTGGTGAATTCTACCTTGTGGACATCATTCCATGTTTTAAGGGGTCAAAACCCCCTTTTGAATTTCTTGGCACCTCAAAACTCAGATCTACTAAGATCTAACCCTTGGATTGACTTGATTTTTGGGATCTACATAGATCGGGGTACTAGCCACTTGGATCTATAGTTTGGTGTCCATTGGACTTGATTTGGTCCACTTAACCCTTGTTTTAGCCCTCCTTGAGCAAGTCGCACTCCCTTGGGAAGGTGAGTTTGTCCACTTTGAGGAAGTGGGTAGTTGAGATTCTTGTGGATTTGAAACGGCCATACCTTGAAACCTAGGTCTAGGGTGTCTTTTTGTGACGATCTGCCTTGGGGGTAGCATTCCTTGTTTCAAGGGATTGTGGCCCACTTAGGGTCATTTCTTGAAAACCTAGATCTAGCAAGATCCAACCATTAGATCTCATTTAGCCCACTTGACATGGCTTCTAGGTGTCCCGATCTACACTTTGACATACTTTTTGACCCCATTAGCCCATCCAACAAGGCACTAGTCCTCCTCTAAGCAAGTCGCACTCCTTGGGAATTGTGTCAAACCCTAGATCTAGTACATGGGTACTCCTAGAATCAACTTAGATCCATAGATCTAGTCTTTACCTATCCTCTAGTACCAATCTCACACCTAAGCTTCACCTTCTGGGCCACTTGAAGTCATTTCACACATCCCAAGAAAAGAAGACCCACTTGTGTAAACATATGGTACTATACCTAGTCATCATACCCCATCATGTGGCCTAAACCATACATAGGTTGAAACACTAACAATCTCTTACACCACCTTCAACCATACCTTAACTCTTATGTCCACTTAAGCCTTGCATTGGTTTCCGTAACTCATCATTTACCTACCCTTAGAAACCTTTGTTTGGGTCCAATCAACCGTGATTGGTTATAGGGTCTCCCCCTTGGTCTTGTTTCACCTTGACCTAAAGCGAAGAGTGCCTCGGTTGACGTGACTCCCACCTTGCATTGGGAACCGTGGCATCTCTTGGGTCACCTCTTTAGTTGCCTGCCTCCTCTACCGTCCCGGATGGGATACCACTAGGGGCAACTGCAAGTTGTGTGATAACAGGTTTCTCCATCATCTCTTGGGCAAATCGTTTTATATCAGGGAGTAGCCAATTGTGATTTCATCCATTGAGTTATTTTCTTTGATATGTTTTGCATAGTTTTTTTTTCATTTGTGAATCAAATCTAACTTACGTTGTTTGAATCTGCAGGTTAAGAGGGTGCTTCCTCCTTGGATCTACACGTTTTAGCTCGGAACCACTTGGATCTTGTTGCCGCCTGGTTCCACACCTGGGAAAATGCAGCAAAAGTCTTCAAGCTGCTGGTGTGGCCTTGGGGGCAAGTCAGAGTCAAGTGCTGTCACTTGGGACTCGACTCCTCCGTCTAGGCTTTCCTAGCGAAGCCAAGGGGGGTAGACCCTAAAAAATTAAAAGAAACTAAAGCCTCTAATCTAGGAGTTAGAAAAAATACTTTTGATAACCAAGAACAGACAACATACACTTTGATCAAATAAAACAATCATTTATCATTTGCTCTCATTTTTAAAATAGCCATCATTTAACTGCATACTAGTCAACAATATAAAATGAAATTTGCAACAAGACCAGTTCCTTATTATGGAGTCAAATAACAAATGCATAAACAGAAAAGGTAAATGTTGTGGAGTGTTCTTGGTTTATTTTAAAAATTAATGTGATGGTGATCTTTTTATTAAGGCAGGTGGGTTCCCGATATACGCAAGGTACGGGGGAACATGTCCGGAATTTTGAAGCGTGGCTTCCCTCTCAGGCTTTGGGCTGAATCGGAGTCTCGAGGAGGTGTTCAGATGCTATACCAACGAGGGCAAGCCTAACGGTTTCCAAGAGGTCACTATTCAGTGTTATCCCAAGCCTTCTGGGAAATTTGCCCACGACAACAAAATGCGTGTTGTGCCGGATTTTCACAAAAAGGATTTTTTGTTGGGGCGGTGTTAGATCCTATTACTAGTCATCCCCTCCTTTCTGGTGTGTACCAACTGGATCAGACAGAGCTGCAAGTTGGCCACAGAGCATACGGGAGAAGACCTTGGTATTTTTATAAAAAATTTATGAACCCAAATTTTATCTTTGTTAAAACCCCAGGAGTCTCTTTTCAGGCACGTATTTCGGGCAAGCCCTCATACATAAACCCTACTTCGGGAAAGCAAGGGGGGCGTTATGAGTTTGTAAAAAAAATGTGAAAAAACTAGGTTGTGAGTGAACTTGTGGCCCGCCAGTGGAACGGACCAACAAGGTTTATTTTAATCCTAATTAATTTTATTAAATGCCGGAAAACAAAGAAATAAACTACTCTAAAAATCACGCCATGAAAATGAGACGACACAGGCCACCCCTGGGGGGATGGGATATGGGCGCTGGCTAGCCGACTTGCTCTCGTTTAATAGTTGTTTACAATGATTTAGAGAAGTGCCTCAGTCTACTTTAAGTGACTTGGTGGCTTACAAAATTTGAGGATAAAATTGACCGGTTTTCAAAAATATGAAAGTTTGTCCTCCGGATTGCCTGGATGCTCGAAATTTCGGCAGCACTTCCTCCTACCTGTTCGTCTTTTGCTGCAAACCAGCAAGCAATAATTAGTATAAGATGCCCAAAAACACTTTAAGAGTGTCTTTGGAACACCTCCTAAAAAACCCAAAAAATTCTAAGTTAAAAACTAAGTAAAAATGACGAAAAGTAACCAAGTAAAACAAGCTATGGGGCTTGTCTACTTGGGATCTTTGCTAGCCTTTAATGGCTGCAAATTTCAAGCTCTAGGGCAGCCAGGTAATACTTTGAAATCAGATCTAATACTACTTCAGAAAAACTTGAAAGATTTTGACAACTTAAACCAGTTTTGAAAAGAAAGTACTAGATAACCAAGAAGCTTTGATCTATGAACAATAAACTCTTTATGAAATGAAAAAATAAAACTTCTTGATGACAGAATCTGATTTATTTAAGTTTTTAACAGCAGTATGTAAATCAGATCCACTTTTGATTAGTAACTAGTAACCATAAAATTTGATTTTTTCTTGAATGAGAGAGAGAGAGATGGAACAAATCCTTGTTGAAAATCGAAGCTTTGAAGATGGTTTAGTGATGTTTGAAGGGACTATATCTGCAAACAATGATTAGTAAAAAGGGGAAACAAACAAGATCCTCCTTCTTGCCAACTCAAGAAAACACCTGCACATCACAGATCTCACCAAAAAAAATATTAAGTGTAGATATATACTCACAAGAAACTATGATTGCATATCCATAAACAAATGAAAGATACAAAAATAATCTCTTACCAAGCACACATCACTAAGCTGCTACAATAAACAAATTGAAAACAACTTATCTCACAGATTGGTAACAATCTTTCCGATGAGCACACCACACCCTTGAAGAATGAAACTCATGCACAAGTCATCTTGGAAAAGGAATCAAGATATTACATCCACATATGACAAAACACCACAAGCTGACCTCCAAAGTCTTCTTTTATTCAAATGAGAAAAAATATTACAATCATAAGTCTCTTGCTCCAATTCTCACTCTAGAAAATGGAGTGGGCAGCCATGCTTAAATAGCCAAAGATGGAGAGAAATGGGTGGAATGAGTGGCATAACTCGTGGAGAAAATGGGGCTGCCAAAATCAGCCCCAAATCAGCTAAAAATCAGCCATGTGACAGCCCATAAACATAGCTGCAAATTCCATGATTAAAGGGGCCCAATTTTGGGAAATATGCCCCCCTCAAATGGGGAAGTAATCCCACTAATATAGCTGCCCGGAATCTTTCCAAAATCAGCTCTTACAACTCCTGAAACATAGCTGAAAAAATCAGTCCATAAATCACTCCCAAAATTTAATATTTTTATGCGTCATTTTTTCACTTTTTTATTTTTTCATGACTTTTTTGGGTTTTTTGGCCATAGGTAAAAATTTAAGCACCCAAACATAAGGAAAAGTGGGTTTAGGGGTTAAGGGGGTGCTCTGAGTTAGAAAACGAGCACCCCTAAGGCAAAAAATACCTCCAGACGCCTCAGATAGGCCAATTACAAAATTTTTAATTGAACCATTAAAAAATGGCCCAATTTACGGAAAAATTAAAACTTGTCGAAAATAAAAAAAACAACCTAGGGGGACTTAGACATGTCCATATGACTCAAAATTAACGCCTAGCATGTTCATATACATTGACCCATAGACTCTAATAACTCCCTAAGGCCCGTCAGCCTCCCCACGCATTCCAGCTTTGGAGGAGCAGGAGAAAAACCCATTAATTATGTTATGCACTAATGCAAGACATAATAGATAGGTGAAAAAACTCCTTGGAATACCTGACTTAGCCAAAAAGTCCTAGGGAACCAAGTCTTTTACAAAACACCATGCTAGTACGTTTTGTTACAAACCCCTCAGGGCCATGGACATGTGGAAAATTTTAAAAACGGGGGCCTTTAAAAGGCCAGCTGGATATCAATTCACCAAAAATGAACATGTATCATGTTCCACTCTGCCCGCTCGCTTGATAATCCAACAAAGTACAACTTAGTTGGCAACATCTGGCTCCAACTGCGGGACGTGTGCTCGATCCAGTCTTCAGGCAAGGAGAGCATACGAGAATACCAGAATCTCCGGTTTCTATGACCTGTAAAAACATCTCAACTTGACAAGAAAACCTTTCAGTAGCACAAGTTCTTATAAGAGGCAAATGAACCATAAGTTGTATTATTCAAAAACTAAAGAATTTCTAAGCATAAAAAAGTAAAGTACCGAAAAAGAAATGCTGAAAGTAAATGCTCATTTGATGAACTTATTTTCCTACTCTAAGCTTAACAAAATAAAATGCTAAGTAAAATGATAAATCCAATGCAACCATCTTAACATTTTATCAATATAAAAACCTTTAACCTTGTGTTTGGTTACCAGCCAAAACAAGGGTACCTTGTTTAGAAAATGCAAACCTGCATGATAATTCTGGTTTGAATGATTGGATGGTAGATCACAGGTGTATGATAGATCTTTGAAGTGCTTCCCCCAATGGTAAGTCCTCATGCAGGCCTCTTCTACCCATGATTGAATAGAGCTGAGAAAAAACTCGGAATGATAAGGCAGACCAACTACCTCATCATATTGATCTGAAGGGCTCTTCTGATAGTTCATTTCTGTGAAAGTATAAGCCCCAAGTTGCTCCAAATCATAAGGAACCTCAGAATGTGCTGATGAAGGTTGAAACTGACATTCCACTGATTCCATCCTATCCAACTCTTCGTTATACTGCTGAAGAAGATCATACCTTTGGAGCATACCTAGATGAAGAGATGAATGCTAGTTGAGATGAGGATTACTTTTGCCAAAGATCAAATGGAGAATTTTTTAAGCCCTCTTGCCAAATCGATTTTTCCAAGCCACATGAGTGTCCCTCTAACCTGTCAAAACCAAGGAGCAAAGCATCAATCAGTTTAACATGTTGAAGGTAGATACAAGCAAGAAAGAGATAAGCAAAGAATAGTTGGTGCAAAGACAAAACCACTCCCTGTTTAACCCAAAACGTCCTCCTCCAAGCTTGAAGGGTAAGCCTCCCCACCAATTCGCACTTGTTGAAGAAGCCTTCAAAACTTGTAAAAAGATATGGCAAATATGCAAGATAGCTACAATAGATCCTCCAGTGCAATGGACAAAAGCATTTACAATCAAAACAACCAACATCCACTCCAACCCAAGCATGTACTCCAAAAGATAGAAATTTTATTCCAAGAGCCAAGAGCCAACAATCTCTAGATCATTTTACAATGAGAGGCTCCCTCCTTAAATAGGATGGGGAGAGAGTATAATCCTAACCACTTTTTACATGAGTGGCTAAGATTAAAAGATCAAAAGATCTAATCAATGGTTTATAATGAATCATAACAATACATCACATGGATCACCCAATATAATGATGACGCCCTAACTAAATGGTACAAAGTGAGGGTGACATCATCCACTAGAGGGGTAAAAGTACAAAAATCCACCTCATAATGACTAGGACATGACATAATAAGCACATGGTGGGGCTAGGAGGCATCAATCCTTACTAGCTCATCCCCAAGGCACAATAAAATAATAAAATATGTCCAAGATAATATAAATGATCAAATCTGTCCTCAAAATCTGTGACAGACAAGCAGTAAAATACCTCCTGTGATCGTTGTGGGCCTACCCACATGGTGAAAACTAGCTGGAAGATAGTGGGATCACCCTGGAAGACCTCTGTGAAAACCAAATGCCAAAACCTTGCCTCAAATGCCCAAATCGAATTCCTCAGTGACCACTTTATCCCATTTTTTAACTGCCTCGGTAACTGTGAAAGTGCCAAAACTGCCTCCTAGGGCATCTGCGCTGTCCAACTGAGCCCACCAGGCTCTCCAGAAGGGGGGGTAAATGGTAATAACAAGTGGCTGGACCACCCCCTCCTCATACAACGCCCTAGGTGAACTGGCCTCTCATGGCCCCTGCTGCTCAGGCTGGGAAATCAACCCCAAATCTAGTCAACAAGTGTAAAACTGCATCAATCACTGTCAGAAGTGCCCGGAACTGAAAGATAAGTGTCTCATTGGATCCAGAAAACCCAAATCCACTAGGAATGTGTACTCATACATCATGGGTTGCCCTAATGGGCTAGCTGTAGGGTCCACCATAGATGGACAATGCATAATTTGATGATCTGAAATAATAATAAAACCTGCTGAACTGCATCAATCATCATCTGAACCATATGTCCATCATATGACATCATCATCAAGTATGTGGGACCATCAATCATCATCAATAGGCATATATATATGGCCCACATCATCACTGATCCCAATAATATACAACCAAGGATAAATCACATCAGTAGACTAAGACATGCTTCTCTAATCATTATCACGGCCAAGCTCAAAGTATAACATTCATTCAATGGCATTAATCAAGTTAGCATATTCCTTTGTTATACAAAATTACTTGCACAATAGTTCAAATGACAAACTCACCCATTGGACATGGTCAAACTGCTAGTGAAGGATGAAGGCTAGGAACAAGGTTGGGCCAAGGGGTTGACTTGTCTAGCTTAACTCAAAAATACTTTGGACTGGGAGAAGGAGGAAGCTACAAACTCTGTGCTGGACAAAATAACACGGGGGATGGATGTGCCTCACAAATGGATAAGTTGTTCAGAGAGTGCTTATTCAACTTAGGCATCATGTCTACATCAAGTTGATCCAGGTTCATTAGGATCATTCAATTTCATTTCATGGCCTTTTTGGCCTACATAACCCTTCGGATCTCAGGTGTGCTGATAAGCACAACTAGTTGCAGCTTGCATCCAGGGCATGTTTTCAAATACATATAAGGTCAGCAATTGTTTAGATATAACTTTTAAGAACCATTGCTTTTTGGACCTTTCTTATACTCTTCGAGGAGTATTTTTAGCTGTTCATCGCTCTTGCCCTTTTTAGTTTCCATGGGCGAATTTATAAGTTTCCATAAGTAGAACATGAGCTTTCAGTTTTAGCCAACAACATCTCAAGTGACTAGGGGGAGTTCGAGCCAATGCCAAACATCGGGACAACCGTCCAGAATGATTTAGGCCTACAATCCAACTCACCAAAGGCAAGTTTTGTCACCAACTTAGAGCCAAGACACTGAATATACAGGGATGCGGTCCAAACACAGAGGTAGAAACATGGGGAAGTCCTCAGAGTCATAAAGTCAAATGAGATATGTCAAGGTTTAAAGTCAAATAGGAAAGTCATGTATGGATGGAGTCAAGTGAGTATGGAGCCTACACTAGCAGACAACGGGTGTCAGGGAAGACCATATCTATGTAAGGTGGAAAACCAGTGGGTTTTGTTAAAAGACCTAAATGTGCAAGCAATTGTCCATTTTATGATTTATAGTTCATTTTAAACAGTTTGCCACATCAGGAATAATATACCGAGCAGATGCTGTGAACATGACTAAATCAACAAGATAATAATCCACAGTCAGTGATAACATATTCATAGATCATACAACATCATCATAGTAATAATCATCATATACCATCTGAAACACTGCTGCAATACATCTCTAAGCACTGAACTGAAACTGTATGGGATAAAGGGTCACATCGGTCATCAAATCTGAACTCTCAAGGCTCAGCCTTGACACAAGGTCAAACATAAGTCTTAATAATATACTGCTCTGATCATGAGTGATCACAAAATATACAATCATCATAGCCATGTTCTGAATAATGGAAGCTCTGGAATGTGCAGATATCTGCTAAGCAAGCATAGTAGCTCTGCTACTATGGTGTGATAACAGTTATTTTTCCAGATCTATCATTTGGGCATTGCTTGATTGACCCCTAAACTCTAGATCTAACCTCAAGCAATCTTTCTAGTGCCTTTGTGTCCCCTAAGCTCCCCCAATTAGTCCATCTCACACTTATTTGCATCAACCCTAGGGGGATCTCATTTGAGTATTTCCTGTTGGCACTAGATCTATCTAGATCTATCATCTTAAATCTCATTGTGGTGTATTTTCTTCAAGGTTGAGCATTTACCCTTTATCTAAGCCTCCTGAACCGGTCCCTAACTCATACAAACCACTTCTATTTCCTAGATCTAGATCTATCCACTTAAAACTTCATTGCTTCCTCTAATTCGTATCTCTTAGTGTGTCTTGAGTTGATTCGCTAGCCCTCATAGGTTGGCTAGGGTCTCCCTCTTGATCTTGCTCTCAGCTGGATTTAAAGTGACAAGAGCCTGTTTGGTGTGACAACCCTTGAATCAAGCGGTGAAGCATGACAAGCATGCTTCACCACTTCATATTTGGTATGTCAAGCATGACCTGATACATATTTTTTTTTCCAGATGTAAATTTGTTTGGCTAGTTAAATATTGTCACTTTATTTTAGCGCTGATTGCAATTCTGACATTCCTCTTAATATTTCTTTACTGTCCAAAGCAAAATATACTTTTGCTTCATGGAAAATTATGAATTCCCCGGTATTCCTGAGTCCTGACCAAATTCTTATTTCCCTTCTCTAGCCAGTATCCATTCACAAAGTGGTATGGTGATTCAAATTACTATGATGCATGATGGTTTTCCTTTCTCATTGCATGCATGAATGGACCATATTGTTTGTTTATGGCTTGTGCTGGTCTCCTGATTTTTATTCTACTGTGAAATAATTCTGTCCATTGTTTAATGCTCTTTATCTTAACCGCGTAATTGTTTCTAGCTGTTGTTGTACTTGGGTTGTCATCAATAATCAGGACAAACTGTTACCTTGTTTTAAAGGGAGGTCTCTGTCTTTGAGTTTTCCAATTTTTGTATCCTTCTATATGATATATTGTAATGCTTCAGAACACATTTCTATTTGAAAAAATGTGGCCAGTTCCCAGTGAAATTCATTGACATAAAACTTTAGTATTGATCCCCATAGAAAGTTCATAGATATGAATATGGTTCGGAACGGTTAGAAATAATATTTTATATTGTGTGAACCATGAATTGCAAGCTTGAGCTTAAAATATATATGACACGTTTGGGTCTCTTGGATACTCTTTTGAAAAAGAAGGGATTCTGTCCAGACAGGACATTTATTTCATTCTGATGCCCCTGTAGGAAATAACAATAGCCAAAGGGTCTGATGAGAATTGGTCATTTTTCACTCTTTCTCTCTCTATGTATAAATGGGCTACATGGAAAAATCACTTGCCAGGTTTAGTCAGGCCTTATTCTTGAGTTATATTGGTATGGAGACTCTGGTAATTGATACACAACAATCTGGATCGGACTTTCTGTTGCAGGAAGCTATTGTGGAGTTGAAAAGAATATGTGGGCAGACTTGTAGTTGTTGAGACTAGATAGCTTACTTGAGTTTGTAGAAGTGAGGACATAGGCATTCCTATTCTTATATATTGGATAATATATACATGGGGTTATGTAGACAATACTTATTCTATATCTCTTTATATAACGGGCTACATGGAAAACATCACTTGTCAGGTTTAGTCAGGCCTTATTCGTGGGTTGGATTGGTATGGAGACCCTGGTAATTGATACGCAGCAATTTGGATTTTTCTGTTGCAAGCAGCTATTGTGTAGTTGAAATGAATATGTGGGCAGACTTGTAGTTGTCAAGAGCTTAATCGAGTATGCCTAGAAAAGGACAGAGACCTTCCTATTCCCATATATTTTATAGTATTTTGTATAGCTGAGAGTGAAGATTACATAAATACGTCCTGGAGTTGAGATCCAAAAGGTGTTTTATTTCAAGTCTCTTCTTGAGTTTCAGCAAAAGCAGAAAATATGGAGGAAGTCAAATATGTCTGAGGCAGCAGGGAAAATAATTATAATAATCCAACTTACATGATTTTTTGAATTTAGAGTTTTATTTTCTAAAATAAAACAAAATATCTTATTACATTATGGCACTGTAGGATTTTATATGGGTGCATACATAACACATTTTCCACAAACATATTTGGAGACCGAGAATAATAGATGTCGATTATATTAATGATGATGCAGCAAGTAAATTCATGGGAGACCAAGGTAGGTTATCCAACATACAATTATCACTCACTCAAGTTACTTATGATTTTATTCACAAAGTGTTGAAGATTGTAGCATGGATAGGAACTTTTGCATAGGTTTAATGTCAAACATGTCAGAAGTAGTTCGAGTCAAATCTATTTTGTAATTCAATTTAGTAATAATGTGAAATGTTTATATTTAGTTGTTGAGCCTAATAAAATGTATTTTTATACAGTGATTTAGACTAATTTCAACTGTACATCTCACTGTGAGATTAGGGTTCCAACTCAAGTATAAAGGCAATTCAGGGTAGAGGGTTAAGACATTCATTTATTCAAAGACAAGTTTTGTTGGGAGGTAATTTATTTCATCTGTTGAGCAGGGTTAGAGCTCTAGATAGTAAAGAGGATCTAGAATAAGAAATCAAGCAAAGAACAGCACGCAAGTCCGTACAGTCGTATGGACAAATCGATACACTTATACGAAGAAATCCATACAGTCGTACGGACAGGCTGTATAGCAGGTAGCAACCAATGAGCATTTTTCTCGATTTTGGCAAGCAGATTTTCCTCAGCAAGTTTGCAGATTTGTTCCATTTTGGGTGTAAGTATTGTACAACTATTAGTTTGGCAGTTGTGGAGGTTTCCTTGTAAGCTTTGAATTATTAATGAAAAACTGATTTGAAGGTGTAAATTATCTGTGTATTGTGTGTTTCCTTCTGTTGTTTATTTTCTATCTATATGTGTGATTATTGCCATGTGAAGAATTTAATTTCTGTGATTAAATAACAACTTTGTTTAGTTGAGAACATAAGGACAGTAGTCACCTAGAGTGTAGAAAGTTAACATGGTACTAGAGATTCTGTGATTGAAGAGTTTACATTAGTAGATCAACTGCTGGAACCAACTATCGGGAACCAGGACCAATAGTTAGAGAGTTTCAGCAGTGGTGCTTATCAGTTTTGGGAGTTTGTGTTTAGATTAGAGATGGCATCAACTAGCCTGAAGTTCGATGACAGATTGATTCCTCAAATTTCCTATCATGGAAAGTCAGGGTATTTCTTCTATTAGAAGAGAATGATATTTGGGATATTGTCAAGGATGTAGTAACTGTGTTGATAGATCTGCAGGATTTGGCAGTTCACAACAAAAAAGAAGTGAAAGCCAAGGGAATGATCATGGGTACTGTTATCACATATATAGTAGCCGGGCTACCATACATTATTTTTCTGATTCCAGTACATTATTCAGCCAGTTCCCTTGCATTGAGATGCTGAGATGAACATCTATTATGGATCACTATCAGATTATGGACAACAGTTTTATTCCCTATGCCATGACTGAGTCTCAGGACACTTAGAGAGATGACCGATGTAGCTATTTATCCATTTGTACAGAGTAGTCAGTAGTGCCCAGAGTTACAGCAGCAGTTTCAGAGGACAGATGATGGGTCTGATGATGAGCATTCAGGTATATGACTCAGCAGGTATATTATGGTGTTGTGGTTATATTGCTTTTATTTCCATTTTCTTAGCATGTCTTAGCATTTAGTATCATGATCTGGCGATCATATAGATATGTGGACTTGGTTGTACTATATATATATATCATATTTGTCCCTACTCAGACTTAGAAGTTCTTGGCCTATACTCATTGGTTTACCCTCCCTGGGGAGAATAGAGGTGATCATTCCTGCCATACTTTGGCTTGCTAGTGTCGGTTTCATTATCCACTGTCTTCATCCATCCATGACTTACTCGGTTTGTTCATTACCTTGACTTACTACTTGACTAGTGGCATGGAGGACCTTTCCCCACTGTAGCCTCTGTATTGGATGAGCTTTCCTGTTTATTGTGTCTTGGCTCTGAGTTGGTGACAAAACTTACCTTTGGTGAGTTGGATTCCCTTGTGAAGTCCCCCTAGTCACTAAAGATGTTGGCTAAACCTGAAAATTTTGGTGCTGCCATGAATACAAAGTATGGAAATAAAATGTTGTATCTTGTATGAAAAGCCCATTCATGCAATGTGTTTCTCAACACACATGAATGAAAGGCAAGCCAAATGAAAGTGGCTATGAAATATCAAATGTTATATCTATTGTGAAATGTAAATACCTAGGTAAACAAGCTGTCTGTGACACACCTAGAAGTGCTCAGGTAAACAAGTGCCTTAAAAACACACCTGCAGCAAGAAGCCTAAATAAATGTAAATCTATGCAATGTGTTTGTAAGCACACATAGATCAAAGGCTATGGAAACTATAGGCCCAAAAAGCAATGGAACTTAAAATCTATATCAAAAAGATTGCTAGCCTCATTGTATTATGGATTGTGCACATCTGTGAAGGTGAATAAACACTCTTTGAACAACTTACCCATTTGTGAGACACCGCCATTCCCTGTGTAATTGCTTGTCCACTATATGCTATGGTATGTATTCCCTTATCCATTTCCAAAGTGTCACAGTGTTAAGTTAGTGAGTCATCCTTTGACCTAGCCATGTTATTCTTAGCCTTCACCCTTCACTAGCAAATTGATCACCTTGAAGTGAGTATGACCTTGAAAGTCTTGTCTGAGTAATAAATAATAATTAATGACCTATTATGTTTGGATTTAGATCGCCAGTAATGATTACTTCTTGTTATAATTGCTATTTGAATGGATTGTAAAGCATGTTTTAACCTTGACACCTTGCAGCATCTTGATGACAGTTTGAGTTACATTTTGGTCATGTTGACTTGGTCAAACCTAGTTTGACCAAAAGTCAGCCACAGGACATGAGGTGGCAGACCTCATATGTTACAGATAGATGATATATGGTTTGGTACAGGTCACCATGGTGGGCTTATGCAGTGGTTTCAGGCTTATGATGATGATTTGTGCTTTTCAACACTTTTACAGATTTTTATTATTTGGCCTGCTGGATATGATGAGCATTTATTTTTTACCATGAAGAGGTCTATATGGTGTATGAGTACACATCTTAGATGGATTTGGGCTCTTCGAGTCCAATGAGACAGTCTGTTTTCAATTCCAGGCATTTGCAGTGATGTTTTAGCCTCAGTTGGCTATCCTAGTGCAGTTTTGACCTGTCGAAGGCCCTGTCAGGGCAGAGCAGAGATATCAGTGGTTCACCTAGAGCGCTATTGATGGAGGGGGTGGTCCAGCCACTTGTTATTACCATATTACCCCCCCTCCCAGACAATCTGGTGATTTTACTTTTTGGAGCCAGGCACTCCAGGAGGTAGTTTGGGCAGTTTCACACTTCCCGAGGCAGTCCAGAAATGGTGAAAATGGTTACAAAGGAATTTGATTTGGGCTACTGAGGCAAGTTTATGGCATGGGATGATCAGTAATGATGAGTGGGATGTCTTCCACACCTTCTCCAGCAGTTTCAGCTTCATCGGGACCCACATCCATCACTTATGGCATTTTTTGATGATTTCTGGAGCCTTCTAAGGCTCACGACTTTCCCAGAGAGACACGATTTGGTGTCTAGATCATTTATTCTTGGATATTGTGCCATGGGGATTGACCAAGGGTGTTAGAAATTACCCCTTGGATCCACCATGAGCTATTTCTTATATTTTATCATTATGATTTGGTGGGATCCCCTCTCCTAGGGCGAGTTTTTCCACATATTGTATTATTTTATTAGTGATCCATGTATTGTATTGTTGAGTTCATCTCAACCATTGATTAGATATTTTGATCTTTTAATCTTAGCTACTCATTCAAAAAAGTGGTTAGGATTTTGGTGCCTCTCCTTCCTATTTAAAGGAGAGAGCCTCTCATTGTAAAGGGGTCTTTGGCTCTTGGAATCTTGATATAGAAAAACTTTTCTGTGGAAATTCTTGTGGTCTCCTTTGAATTTGGTGTTCTTCGATGGTGATTGTAAAGTCTATTGCATTCTAGCATTTGGGTATTTGTGGTAAGATCTATCTTTTTTGGAAATTTTTGTCTTGTCTACAAGAGGGCGACTTCACTTGGGCGTTTTTGCAAGGCTTCTTCAACTCGCTCCACTTGGCATTCGCTTGTATCAGGGGGTTATCATTAGTATCATTGTGATCTATGCTATCTTTTTGTTATTTCTCTTGTGGCATTAGTCTTATCTCTTGTTCGCAGTAAATCTGATGTTGTTGACGTTTATTGTGTAGGAGAGAGGGTGCATTGGCTTCCTTGGGCAAATCGACTTCATAAAAAACTACCTCAAATTGCTTCAAATTGATTGGGTTTGTATAGATCATCATCATCAAGGCATCTACAAGGTTATCCAGGTAAGATCCACAGGTTTGTTCTTCTTGTCTTGGTTCCAATCCATTGGCACAACTACTTCATTGTTAAAACCCTCATATTTCAAACCCTCATTTTACATTTTCTCAGATCTAGCAAGATCTACTTAGCTTTTGGGTATAATATTTAAAACCCACCTCTATAGCATCCACGGCGATCCGGATCTTTAGTTTGGTGAGGATTGGCCTTCATTTGACCCATTTCCCAAGGCAAAGAAGCTTCTCCAAGGGACGTCGCACTTCCTAGGAGAGGTGAGTTTGCAAGGATCTAGCACCTGGGTAGGTGAGATCCCACTTGATCCTTCATCTCCATAATTGATAACTGTTATCACACAACTTGTAGTTGCCCCTAGAGGTATCCCATCCGGGACGGTAGAGGAGATAGGCAACTAAAGAGGTGACCCAAGAGATGCCACGGTTCCCAATGCAATGTGGGAGTCACGTCAACCGAGGCACTCTTCGCTTTAGGTCAAGGTGTAACTAGACCAAGGGGGAGACCCTATACCCCAATCACAGTTGATTGGACCCAAACAAAGGTTTCTAAGGGTAGGTAAATGATGAGTTACTGAAACCAATGCAAGGCTAAGTGGACCTAAGGGTTAAGTTATGGTTGAGGGTGATGTAAGAGATTGCTAGTGTTTCAACCTATGTATGGTTTAGGCCACATGATGGGGTATGATAACTAGGTGTAGTACCATGTGTTTACACAAGTGGGTCTAGTTTTCTTGGGAAGTGTGAAGTGATTCTAGGTAGGCCCACAAGGTGAAGTTAGGTGTGAGGTAGGTACTATAGGTTATATATAGACTGGATCTATGAGTTGAAGTTGATTTCAAGGATACCCATGTACTAGATCTAGGATTTGACACCAATCCCAAGGAGTGCGACTTGCTTGGTGATGGACTAGTGCCTTGTTAAGTGGGCTAATGGGGTCAAAAAGTATGTCAAATTGTAGATCGGGACACCTAGAAGCCAAGTCAAGTGGACTGAAAGAGATCCAATGGTTGGATCTTATTAGATCTAGGTTTTTAAGTGATGACCAAAAGTGGACCACAATCCCTTAAAACAAGGAATGCAATCCCCAAGGCGGATCTTGATGAAAGGACAGTATAGACCTAGGTTTCAAGGCATGGGCATTCCAAAACCACGAAAATCTCCAACACCCACTTCCTAGAAGTGGACCAACTCAGAAAATCAAGGGGGTGCGATTTGCTCAAGGAAGGTCCAAAAGTGGTTTTTGGTGGACCAAATCAAGTCCAATGGCCACCAAAATGTAGATCCGGGATGTTAGTACCCCGATCTATGTTTCTTCAAAGTTTCAAGTGAATCCAATGGCTAGATCTTAGTAGATCTACGTTTTAAGATGCCAAGAAGGTCAAAAGGGGGTTTCAACCCCTTAAAACATGGAGAGATGTCCACAAGGTAGTTTTCACCAAAGTAAAGATGTGGGTATAGGTTATCAAATGTCTAGATGTCAAATCAAGTGGGATCTCACCTACCCATGTGCTAGATCTAACCCAACAAGCTTCTCTTAGGAAAATCGATTTAGGTTCAAGAAGGCTTTTTGCATTGAAAAGTGTGTCAATTTTTAGCCAATCACCACCAAACTATAGATCCAACTAGGGGTGGATCCTATAGAGGTGGGTTTTTAATATCCTTTCAAATGCAAGGCTAGATCTAAGTAGATCTGAAAAAATACCAAAAACAAGGGTTTTAATTTGATTAGGGTTTTTATGATCTAGAAATTATGGAAGATTCAAGGAAGAGAAGATCATACCTCTTGGAACATACCTGGATGAAGAGATGAATGCTAGTTGAGACGAGGATTACTTTGCCAAAGATCAAATGGAGAATTGTTGAAGCCCTCTTGCCAAATCGATTTTTCCAAGCCACATGTGATTCCTTCTAACCTGTCAAGCCAAGGAGCAAAGCATCAATCAGTTTAACAAATCGAAGGTAGATACAAGCAAGAGAGAGAGAGAAACATAGAATAGTTGACACAAAGGCAAAACTACTCCCTGTCAAACCCAAAACGACTTCTTCCAAGATTGAAGGGCAAGCCTCCCCACCAATTCGCCCTTGTCCAAAATCGCCCTCTTAACCTGTAAATAAAATATGGCAAATATGCAAGATAGCTACAATAGATCCTCCAGTGCAATGGACAATAGCATTTACAATCGAAACAACCAACATTCACTCCAATCCAAGCATGTACTCCAAAAGATAGAAATTTTATTCCAAGAGCCAAGAGCCAAAAATCTCTAGATGAATTTTACAATGAGAGGCTCCCTCCTTAAATAGGATGGGGAGAGAGTACAATCCTAACCACTTTTTACATGAGTGGCTAAGATTAAAAGATCTCATGATCTAATCAATGGTTGAGATGAGCTCAACAATAAAATACATGGATCACTAATAAAATATAATGTAAGTGGACAAAATCGCCCTACAAGAGGGGAATCCCACCAAATCATGATGACAAAATATCATAAGAGGCTTATGGTGGGTCCAAGGGGTAATTTTATCCCTCCTTGGTCAATCCCCATAGCACAATAACCAAAAAAATAATCATGAATGTACCAAATCGTGCCTCCATAGTGAAGTCGTGGTCCTCAAAAGACCTCAAAAATCCACAGAAAGTGCCATAAGTGATGGATGCGGGCCCCGATGAAGCTGAAACTGCTGGAGAAGGTGTGGAAGGTCCCGATCTATCATCACTGATCATCCCATGCCATAACTTTGCCTCAGTAGCCCAAATCGATTTCCTCACTAGCCATTTCTACCAATCCTGAAATGCCTCGGGAAGCGTGAAACTGCCCCAAACAGCCTCCTGGAGTGCCTGCGCTGTCAAGGTGAGGGCACCAGTGTGTCCGGGAGGGGGGTAATATGGTAAAAACAAGTGGCTGGACCACCCCCTCCATCATCAGCGCCCTAGGTCAACCGGATAAAAATCACATCTGCTCTGACAGGGCCTCCGACAGACCAAAACTGCACTAGGACAGCCTACTGAGGCTAAATCATCACTGTAAGTGCCCGGAACTGAAAACAAACTGTCCCATTGGACTCAGAAGGTCCAAATCCATCCAAGATGTGTACTCATACACCATATGAATCTCTGCATGATCAAAATAAATATCCAATATACCGGATCAAGGCCAATAATAATGCGCTGTACATATACAAACACTGCTGCAACCCCAGAATCATCATCATAGCCCTGTAGCTGCTGCATGGAGTCATCATGTATGTATACATAGACCATATATCATCTATCCACATCATCATAAGGTCCAACATCTCATGTCCCATGGTCCTCCATGGTCAAACTAGGTCTAACCAAGACCAAATATAACTCAGATCATTATTAATAGCTGCTGCAAAGTGTCAAGGTTAATATATGCTCTACAACTTATTCAAATAACAATTATAACACAGAGTAATCATGACTGGCGATCTAAATCCAAATATATAGTGTCGTTAATTATTATTATTACTCAGACTAGACTTTCAGGATCATACTCACTTCATAGTTGTGATCAATTTGCTAGTGAAGGGTGAAGGCTTAAATTAACTGGCTAGGCTAAGGGATGACTTAACTGTCTTGACTTTGTGACACTTTGGCAAGGGAAAGGGAATACACCATAGTATATACTGAATGGGCAATAACACAGGGAATGGCGGTGTCTCACAAATGGATGAGTTGTTTAAAGAGGGTTTATTCACCTTCACAGATGCGCACAATCCATAATACAAATAAGGCCAGCAATTGTTTAGATGTAGCTTTTAAGTTCCATTGCTTTTTGGGCCTGAAGTTTCCATAGCCTTGATCTATGTGTGTTTACAAACACATTGCATAGATTTACATCTTTCTTTTAGGCTTTCTGCTGCAGGTGTGTTTTTAAGGCACTTGTTTACCTGAGCACTTCTAGGTGTGTCATGGACAGCTTGTTTACCTAGGTATTTATTTTCCACAAGATATAAGATTTTATTTTTATGGCCATTTTCATTTGGCACGCCTTTCATTCATGTGTGTTTAAAAACACATTGCATGAATGGGCTTTTCATACAAGATATAGCATTTCATTTTCCAGATTTTGTATTCATGGCAGCACTAAAAGTTTCAGGTTTAGCCAACACAACTTAAGTGACTAGGGGGAATTCCAAGGAACTCCAACTCACCATAGGTAAGTTTTGTCACCAACTCAGAGCCGAGACACAATAAACAGGGAAGCTCATCCAATACAGAGGCTACAGTGGGGCAAAGTCCTCCATGTCACTAGTCAAGTAGTAAGTCAGGGTGATAAACTAGAAGGTAGGCCATGGATGGATGAAGACGATGAATAATGGAGCCAACACTAGCAAGCCAAGATATGGTGGAATGATCACCTCTATTCTCCCTAAGGAGGGTACATACCAATGAGTATGAATAGTGAACTTCTAAGTCTAGGTAGGGACAATATAATATGTATAATAGATCAACCAGGTCCAGATATCTATATGATCGCCAGATCATGACACTGAGTGCTAAGACATGCTATAAGAATAAGTATAAAAGCAATCTAACCATAACACCATGATATACCTGCTGAGTCCTATCCCTGAATGCTCATCAACCTGTACCATCATCTGTCCTCCGAAACTGCTGCTGTAACTCTGGGCACTACTGACTGCTCTGTACCAATGGTATAATGGCTACATCGGTCATCTCTCTGAGTGTCCTGAGACTCAGTCATGGCATGGGGAATACAACTGCTATCCACAATCTGATAGTGATCCAAAGATAGTTGCTCATCTCATCATCTCAAAGTAAAGGAACTGGCTGAAATGTGCTCTGGAATCTGAAAAATAATGTATGGTAGCCCGGCTACTATATATGTGATAACAATAACCTACCCCCAGTGTGTCACTCCAGTGATTTTCACCTTGTGGGCCCCATTCCTCATTTTGAGGGTTGAGCCCCATTTGGGTCACTTTGTGATACATTTCAATCTCAGATCTACTGAGATCTAGCCATTGGATGATCCTAATTTTCAAGATCCACCTACCTCAACACCTCAACATTCCTGATCTATAATTTGGTGGACATCCGACTCCATTTGGCCCACTTCCCAAGGCATTGATCTTTCTCCAAGCCAATTCGACTTTCTTGGATTGTTGAGTTTGCTTGTGGTTTGATCCCTATTTTGGTTGCTTGAGTACCTTGATACTGTCATATCCATCTCTCAAGCTCACCTTTGGTATTGGTTAGCCCCAATTTGGTCCCTAACTACCCTGCATTGGACACGGCTCCCAAGGCAGTGGATTTTCTCATAATTGACTAGTACCTTAATCCTGGATCTTATATTTAAATGGACCAAAGCTATACTGTCTAAATCCCTTGATCCAACTTATTACTCACCTTGTGACTTCATCCATAGATCTAGGATTCACCATACACCTTACATACTTCACCCATTCCTGATTTGATCTGGTGTTTTGGTTCGATCTCTCCTATCGGGAGTAGATCTGGGTCTCCCCCTTTGTTGTCTTGGGATAGATAACATAAAGTGAAGATTGCCTTGATTGGCGTGACAACCATCCATTGGGAGTCGAGGCTATCTTGGTTGCCCATCCCTTCTGCCATCCATCTTGGATTCATCTCTAGGGGCAACTACAACTTTGGTGATAACAAGTACTATAAAGGATCATTTGATTCCTCAAATATCTGAGAAGAAAATAGTTAAGGAGATGTTCGATGCCTTGGTTAACCTTTACTAGAGCGAGAACATAAATAAATAGAGAGATAATATTGCATAACAGACTCAGATCTATAGAGACGATTAGATTAGACACCATCACTAGTTACGTAATGAAGGTCACACAAATTCGTGATCAACTTGCAATAGTTGGGGAGAAGGTTGATGAAAAGAGCTAGCGAATAGGGCACTGAATGGTTTCCCATCTTGACGGGAAACATTTTATCTAGGATGTTTGTGCTTTGGAAAATCTTCCCTCACGAGAAAGATTGTGGAATGATTATATCTAGGTGGAAACGTAGATGGAGTCTGTTGTCCGCCAAATTGCACACCAGCAGCGGAAATCTTTCTAAAGCTGTCTCTTCACTACAAGTGAGAGAGGTGTGGCCTTGGGGGCAAGCAATGAGCCAGGTACTGTCACCTGAATCCCAGCTCCTCCGTTTAGGTAAACTCCTAACGAAGCCAAGGGGGGTAGTCCCTAAGAAAGAGTTTCACTAAGGCTCAATGTTTTAAGTGTTTAAAATGTACGGTGATGCAGATGGGTGTTGTTTAGGAGTTTTTAGTGATGAAAGACACATGATTTACTTTTAAATAAAACACAAGATAAGATGCAATCCACGTTGCGAAAACAGTATATATAGACTTGAGATAATTAAGAAGCATCCACAGATAAAAATTTGATTATAAAAGGACTAGTGCCTTATCCAATGGGTAACGGAGTCAAAATAACTGAATTTGTAGTGCTGGGGGATGTTGAAAAATAAGTCTTGATAGTAACTGTTCGTGAGATCGTTGTGCAAATTATCTTGGTAAATTTCAAAGTTTTAATGGTCTTGATTATTATGGCTAAAACCAAGGATATCAAAAGAGTGTCCAGAAATATATTCTAAGCAGCTCCTTTAAGAGACATGTCGGACCTGTCTGGAATCACAGCGAGGCGCGCAATGCTAACTAGCCACCGTGTCGTAGATTGGGCACTCAGGCGCCTCTCCTGAGAACTGCTTAAAATACTTTTTGAACAACGCCGGTTCGTTGGTTATGGGGGTGAAAGTTTTAATTAATTATCACTTATGAGATTATCAAGTCCTTCACCTTTCTGAGTACTAGTCCAACCGTTTCCTGTTGGCAGAGCATACGGGTGTTGGATAAACGACCAAGATAAATTAATTAAGGGGGAAATGTGGGTTGAAAAGTTTTATTTACTTAGAGCACTTGTTCGACTCTCCGACAGAGAGCGCTCTTGACTTGGTCTTAAGACCACAGTTCAAGAGACTTCCTACTTTAAAATGCCTAATGCAAGGAAAAATGCAGATCTAACAATGCTCTCCGACAGAGAGTGCTCTTGACTTGGATTTGGCCAAGTTCAAGAGACTTTGTTCATTTTATTGCAAGAAAATGAAATAGTTGTGGAAACAATTATGAAGCTTTGCGGAATTAAATCATGTGATAGCTCAAAGAAATATAAAGACAACTAGCATGCTACTTGCAAAATGAAATTTGAACTTTACTTAGTGTTCTACCAAACAAATTTATTCTAATGGTGGGATCAACCTCCGAACAAGGTCAACCACTAGAACCATCAGTTTTGGAAACCTTCCAGCTAGCTGGATGTCCACAAGAGCTGACGGGGGAACGAGTAGCTACCACAAAGTTATGTGGCCTTTGGGATGCAATCCCAAGGTTAGCTTTACTCTAGTCAAGACTTGAAAATGGAAAATTTAATCTAAGAACAAGAAACAAAAGACTAATCTATAAACTTTGAAAAGATAAGATCTAAACTAACCAACCACAACACTCTTCCCCAAATGGGGAAGAAACCCAAAAAAGTGGAGGCCTCCTCCACTTGAACCTTTTATTAAATGATTACAAATGCCTTGGGTTTAAAACCTTTGAAAGACTTTTGAGAGATAAAACTTGAATGAAAAAGATGAAAACTCTTATGAGTTTGTACAAAGGATAATGGTTTAGTTCAAATGACATTCATGGTTTGCACTTCTCCTTGGTTTGAACTTCACTTGAGCTTCTCTTTGGCTCTTTCTTGGATCTTGCTTTTTGAAAGCTTTTTCAAGTTCTCTTCCTTTTTGAAACACCTACACAAGTCTCAAAGATTTCTTAAAACAAAGCACCCATTAGTCATTAGAAGAAAAACAAGATTTTAAGCTATTGAACCTAGAATCCTAAAAAGAAATTAAAACTATGTTTTATGAGATTTTTATTTCAAAACATGTGTAAAAATGCAAACGGACCAGCAAACAATGAATGCCTAGAATGTGGTGGGAAAGAGATCTAGAAAGTAAAAATTTTGAGAACTTTTTTGTGGAAAATATTCTTTAAACTTGCAACTAGGGTTTAAAAAATGCAAGTTATACTAGTGTGAAACAAGAGATCTAGAATGCCCTAAAGTTAACTTTCAATGCATGCCAATGCCAATGATATAATAAATTGAGATCTAATCTATCAAAGAAACAACTCTAGCAGCTTACTAACTTCCAAAAATAACTTAGCAAATTCGTTTTTGTACTGTTTATGGTTTTTAGGGCTTTTTTTGGGAATGAGGACGAGAGGAAGAAAGGCAAAACGAATGCAAGGATGGAGAGGTAGATCTGGAGCAAGGACTATGAAATGGAGGAGGAGATGAAGAGTAAAGCGAAAGGGTGGAGGAAGAGTAGAACGAATGAGGGAAAACAAAAGGGTGAAGGAGGATCTAGGAGCTAAAGGGAAGCTGATCTAGGGTGGACGAGAGCAAAGAGGAGAAGGTTTTTAGAGAGGCAAGGGTTTAGCAGATCAAAGGGAAAAAGCTTCAAAGAGAAAAAATGATGGCTTGAAGAGGAGAGCCTTTAGAACCAAAGTAACCAGTTTGAAGTTTTGAATAATGGATGGATTTTTATGAACTTCTCAAGCTCAACCTTGAAGCACGATTCGATCTTTTGAAGACCCCTGAAATGCACAAAAGTTAGCAAAATGATGACAAGGGGGAAGAAGAAGCAACCAAGCTCAAGATCCCACTTTGCACTTAGGAGATCTGCAAAACCAAGCCACTTCAACAACGATTTGATCAAGTCTAGTATGATTAACCAAAAAAGACAAGAAGAGCATAAGTATAACAGATTATTGTTTGCTACTTCTAGATCTTAATTAACCAAGCATAAATGAATAGTTTGAACCCAAATATTCATTCCATGGACATAAAAGGACTTCTAAGCTAGAATGATCAAACAATTATATATGAAATAGCATTAATAAAACAACATCACCTCATTGAAGCTTTAACAATTTCTCATGGACCAATGTGCACATCAATAGACCTCCAAAGTCAATTTATTTCCAATAGCAAAAAGCTAGAACACGATTACATATTGGCAGAGTAAGTTTGCCCAAAAGATCCATGAGATAATAACCCAAATGGGCCTCTCTTTAATAGCAAAACCAAATACTAAAACCCTAAATCGAATTTGGCCAAGGACAGCCAAATAACACTGAGTTACAAAGTCGAATTCCAGTTCAAATCAATCACAAGGGCTTGGAGTGGTGGTCCACATGGCAAAATCGAATTAGGGATGGCATGGGAAGGTCCACCCATCCAATGGGCACGCTCCAACTAGGATACACGTGAGAAATTAGGTAGAATGCGTGAGCTAGATGAGGGAATGCGAGTTGGCATGAGTTGGAATGTGGGTGACAAGTGTGAGCTCGAGTGGGAGCCAAGCTAAGTGATTGCTAGATTAGGGGAGGCGCCTACCGTTGGCTTTAATGCCAACCAACCAACCCATTTATCAATTGCCACATCACTAAATCGAATTCTCAAGGAGGGAGGGCGAATTCTCTATTGGAGTTTGACTTGTGCTGACTGGATAGTGGTCTGGTTGATGACTGAGATGATTGGAATACTCTTTAATGTCCAGTGCCATGTCAATTAGCCTTTTATTTTATTCTTTTCTGATTATTTTGGAGAGATTTGGATATCTCCAAAATATTCAATTTTATTATTTTAATTAATAATTTCTCTGTAAATGGCTTTTTAGAGAAAATATTAATTATGAGGCTGAATTGACATCTGAAAGTTGGGTTTAGCTGGTCCATGAGTCATGTGTGATTTTTGGCTTATGAAACGAGCCATCAATCACTAAATTTGGACCCCGGATGACTGACATATTACAGACTCAAATTTCTCCATTTAAACTATAGAGAAATTTAATTAAAATTTAAAAATAATTAAAAATTAAAAACCCCAAATCCAATGTGTCCGGTAAAAAAATTTTGAAATTTTTTTTTCTGGGGGTCCTAGAGACTTAGGACATGACCAAAACCTATTCTAATAGTGTCTAGTAGGTTTATACATATTAGTTGGACTCTAATAACCCCCCACGGCTCAAATTTTCAAAATCGGGCATTCCAGCTTTGGAGGAAGCGGGAGAAAACCTCATCGATTATACATCCCCTTAAGCAAAGTATAATTGACAAGGGAAAAAATTCCCTGGAATACCTTAGTTGCTTAATCAAATCATGGGGAACCGAGCCACTTAGACCCTACTAGCACACTTTGTTACAAACCCCCATGGGGCCATGGTCATGTCGACTTAAAAACAAAACTGGCTAGACCCAAATATCTGAAACCCAGATACTCTGGAAGTGAACACTAATGTGTTCCAACACTGGCGGCTCAATAAGGTTTCAACTATTGTACAGATATAGTTGATAACAGAGTCAAAGGTTAGCAAGTAGGGAGGTGATAGTGAGCATGCCCTATTTGCTCAAACAAAGAAGGGCAGAGGTAAAGGATCCAACACGGGTAAGGTAAAGAGTGAGAAGTCAGCCTCATAGCCAGGGAAGAAGGGCTTGAGTAAAATCAAGTGCTTCATATGTCATAAGCACAACCATTATGCATCAGAGTGGCCAGAGAAGAAGAAGGGTAAAGGGAAGCAATGACACAATCAAGTTGTAGCCTTAGCTGAAACTCAGATGAGTGAGTTTACCTTGGAGTTTGAGAATGATTTCTTGATGGTATCTTGCCTTTCTTCCATCACGGTTATGAAGAATGCTTGGCATGTGGACAATGGTGCATCTAGGCATATGACATCAATCCGAGAGCTATTTTCAAGTTTGAAAGAGCATGTTTCAGGAGTTCAAATCTCTAGTGGAGATCCAAACATGGAAGATCAAAGTTTTGAGATCAGATAATGGGGGTCAGTATACCTCTAATGACGTTGAGGAGTTTTGCAAGGTTGGAAGAATCAAGATGGAGTTCACTATTCTGTACAACCCACTATAGAACGGGGTTGCATAGTAGAAGAATCGATCCATTATAGGGGCTGCTAAGGCCATGATACATGACTAGGATTTGCCAATGTTTCTGTGGGCAGAAGCATGCAACACAACAGTCTACATCTAGAACATGTTTCCTCATAGGATTTTGGAGCACAAGACACTAGAGAAGGCATTCATTGGTGTAAAGCCATAGGTTAACCATATTTGCATCTTTGGTTATCTGATTTATATCCATATACTAGTTGAGAAGAGGACCAAGTTGGAGCCCTCCAGCAGGAAGAGTTTGTTTGTTAGTTATAACCTCTCTTACAAATATCGACGATATATCATCGACATCGCGATATATCGCAAGGCTAAGTTAGTGGTGATATGTCACCAAAATATCGGGCAATTTTTCGTTAAAAATATCGCGATATATTGATGATATTTTAGAAAATATCACGAGTAGGAAACATAGGTTGGCCTGTAGGGGTAAGTTACAAAAGTGATTTTTTTAATTTTTTTGGTCATTTGTTGATGGAAGAGTATTAAAGGGGAGACAAGGAGGAGACCATCATTTTGCATTGTGCCAAGGAGGAGAAAACACTGTTATCACACAAACTCTAGTTGCTAAAGAGGGATATCCCAATAGGGACGGTAGAGGATGAGCAACCAGGAAGGTGTAACCAACAGCAGCCAGGTCCTCTGTCCAAGGGACAGAAGTCACACCGGACAAGGCTACAGTCACTTTAGACAAGGCGTGAAAGCCAAGTCAAGGGGGAGACCCTGCTCAACCAGTTAAGGTCGAGAAACAAAAAACACACCCAAACCCAAAAGATGAGAGATAAAAAACAAGGAATGAGTGTAGAAGGGCTCCTAAGTCTAGTTTCAGCCACAGATTGGACACACGAATGAAACAAGCGAGTAGATGAAGTGTGACCAGCAATAGATTATGATGAAAGTAGTGGATTGGATGGCTGAAAGTAACTAAGGCAGCAAACAATGCGAGAAGTGATTATTAGATGAGAATCTGCCCAAGGGAGAGATTGTTTCTAGAGCTGGTAGACCTAGGGTAGCATAGAATTAAGATTTTTAATCACTTCTAGCTAATGAAACTTGATTCCCTAAGGTAAAATGACGCTCTAAACAAGAATCAAGAGTACCCAGAACCCCAAAGTGACCCAAACCAGCAAGAGAGAAAAACACCCTAGGTGGGGTGTTTTTGCCAGGTAGACCAGTGCCTAAAGTATGGGTTAATGGAGTCGGAAATTAATGAAACTTAAGATTTATGCTATTAGGCTGAAATAAAATGTCTGTTTGCAATAAAAAAGGAGTTTCTACGGTTGGAAATTAAGTTATTAATTTTTAGGGTTTTTATTTATGGTTGCAGCTTAGCATTAACAGTGAAAGAAAGATTATGAGAAACAAGCAGAAATCCCGTACCTAGATAATGAAGATGAAGATATCCTCGTGTTGAAGACAAATGCTGAAGATCAAGTGTTGAGCTGAAGTGTGTTTCTCCCTTTGCGTTTTTGGAACAGCTAGTGAGCCAGTGCGTTTTTCTTGTATCTGCCAAAGAGAAGATGAGGTCAGTTTCTATGGCAAAGAACAACAAACCAGCAAATGAAATGACAAATAATGAGGAAAGCAAATGACAATTAAAGTGAATTCACTTCCCTGTTGAAGAACCCGAAGAGAATAACTAGCAAGGAGACTCTATCTCAAGAGCTGCGTTTTCCTCCAGTGGCCAGCTTCACCTGCAAATCGAATTGCTCAAGGATAGGATAGGAATGTCACAAACAACTCAGCAATGCATCAGAAATTTGATCTCAATCAACACAAGAAGACTCCCACTCCACAATCACAAGTAACTCAGTAAAAATGTCTCTCTATAATCTCAATGTCCAAGAAGAAGTACAAATGGAGGGAGTGCCTTCTCTTATAGAGAAAGGCCACTCCTCACAACAAGTTACCCCCCAAAATGGAGGGTTGAGATCATCTCCCCAATCCACAAAATCGAATGGTGGAGATGTCTCCTAGAGGGGGTGCGAATTGCCCATGGAGCGCACAAGTGGAGTGGGGGTGCCTCGTAGGGCTCGTACAAAACATCAAGGGGGGTGCTAGGGGGTGTCTATATGAGGTTTTAGCCCCCTAGCCAATACATCATGGCCCCACACCATATACAACATGCAAATCGAATCCCCAAGGTGGAGAAAAACGCCCCCAATGGGCCAATTCAACCTCTAGAATGAGCTATCAAATGGAGGGCCCCACAATGCCCAAATACAATGTCATACATTACCAATTTACCTTAGGATTTACCTTTTCATTTGCCATCCATTGATTTTTCCATTTGCCTATAGTTGCCTTAGTCACATTTTAATTTTCCATGTAATTTTTGCTGGTTTATATGGCTGAAGATGAAATTTGGGCTTTTGACCCATTTTTATTGCCCGGATTGCCGAACCGTCTGCTGTAATGTGATCGTGGACCCCAAAAGTAGTAGGAATGACCACTCGAAGGACCCCTATCCATCACTTAGGCATTATTTTCCCAAAATCCACAATTTTTAATTAAAACAGGTCAAAATTGACCAATAATAATTAAAAATTTCTCAAATGCTTCAATCTTTTGCAATTCTGACACCTTCATGCTCATATGGGACCCCTGTAGATAATAACTGACCGAAATCGAAATTCCAGTTGCAAGATTTTTTCGGGCCCATTTTTGGGCTAGTCAACTCAGTTTGACCAAGTCAAAACTGGTCGACAATAGTGCTAGCTGAATACCTGTGTGCAAACATGAAGTGACAAGGCTCAATTATACAAGTTAGTACATTACTAAGCAATATAATGATAACATGGTGATAAAAAATATATTAAATCCCGAGATAATACAAGGCCCTGATGAGGTGGGCCCACCACCTCCAAAAGACTAAAATGCTATGCACATCTTATAGAATTGAACACTTTGCTGGCTTCAGATGATGTGGACAATCAAGGCGAAGGACAACGGGAAGACAAGGATGAAGATCATGTGACCCTTTGGACAACTCGGGAAAGCAGGGTCCACTGAGATAAGTATGCCATGATAGAACACGGGGAAGGGCAGTGCCTCACAAATGGGTATGGTGCAGGGAAACCACCACTCGTCATCTAACAAGTATCTCACAACTCACATCCGTGCCCGAAGACTCTGTGAGGTTCTTTTCTAGAGCCGCCAAACAGGGTGTCCGACAAACCGTAACTTGAGACTCTGGGGGACAATCTTGAGCTTGTCCCTTGCTCCCTCTCACCTCCTTGCCCCGCAAGACTAAGTGAGGAAAAACCACTACAAATGCTAACATGTATAGCTGACCTGTGTCCATGTGTGTTTATAAACACATTGCATGGATTTTACAATGAGTTTCATACTTAGCCCTTTTTTGGCTAGATTTTACATTTACAACATAATAGCCCTTTTTGGCTTGATTTACATTTCTTCATTTCTTCATTTACATCAAGGCCCTCTTGGGCTACATACATATCTCAAAAGATATAAACATGGTGCTCATACTGCGAAGGTAATGGGGGTGAGCAATACATGCTTCGATGACCAATGGGAAACACCCGGTGAGGCTACACAATCCTAACTGCATTGCAACATCGGGGGCAACCGACAGGAGCAAATCCCAGGTCTAAAAGTGTATCTCACACACTAAAGAGCCGAGGCACAATACATGAGGAGTCATGGCAAACTCAAAGAGCAATGGGGAAGGGGTCCTCGGGATCACAAATCAGGATCCAAGTCAGGAACAAGTATCATGGATGAGTCGGATGGATAGCAAAAGTGAGAATGGGGCTAAAGTCAGCTACCAAGAGCGACTAAGTGACCAAGTCTATGCCAAGTGTAGGGGACATGACTCAGCGTGCATATACATAAGTCTAACAGGAGGGGTGGACTGACATCATCAAGGGCCCAATCACATCATATAATAGCTAGATCACCAAACATATCATCTCATGCAAAGTTAGTGTACTAACAAGTATAAAGAAGTCTAATCTAAATCATGAGCAGTAATCATCAAATGCAATACCTGCTGCTACTGAAGCTATCTCTAAGCTGGATCTCTGCTGAATCCGGGCAATCATAATAAACCAGTAATATACTATGATAGTCTCGATCAAAACAAGACTAGGCAACTGTCTCAAATGGGCTTGTATCAAAGCGTGGCAATGAAGAGGTGACCCTGTGGTAGATGGTAAGTGACAATGTGTGTAACACTGTACATCTGTCTGTCCCCTCTGATATGTCTGCTAGGGGCAATCTGAACAAAAGTGCCTCATCTGAAGGCGGCTGATCTCTAATCTTGGAAAAAAAAGTACTGTGCGGTCCTCAGCCGCATAGTCTGCAGTATGGTAGCTCCAGCTAACATAGATGTGATAACATACATCTCATTTCATTTTCCATCGAGGATTGATTTTGTGGAGTGGGGATTGAAATTTGGAATCCAATCATGGTCAATCACATTTCAAGTTATGTAAATGAACCTAGCTATCATATCTAATTGTTCCAAGGCAAAGTTTGGTAGTTTTGAAATGTAAATGAGTTTTTCCTCTTCAAAAACAAATTTTAATGGATCATTTACCATGGATTTTTCGTTGTTTTTTTAATTTGCAATAATCATGTATGGCCACAAACGTTTTTTTTCTTGCCCTAGGTCCATTTCTTTGCATATAAAAATGCCCATGAATTCTCCGTCTTCAAAACCAAATTTTAATGGATGAAATCTCATTGATTTACCATTGTTTGTTTAATTTGCAACAACGATGTATGCTAAAAGATGTTTTTTAACATGTTATAGGTTCAAAGTGCAAACTTCATTTTTTTCCAAGTTTCCATATTACAAACATGCTGAATACTTTGGATCCATTCTAGGAGTATGGTGAGCTTGTTGATCCTCATAATCAGCAGAAACTTACTTGCAATTTGTGTGGGAAGGAGATGACGGGGGGAATAAGTAGGCTCAAATGCCACCTTGCACAAATTACAGGGCATGAGGTGGATATTTGTAGAAACTCCACTCCAGAAATCATTCATAAGGCCAAACTCTCAATTGAAAGTATTAACAAGAAGAAAGAAACTTGGATCGAGAGTGGCATTAGGATTTGGGACAGCTAAACACACTTCATGGGGAGGGGGGAGGTAGACTTCCTCGCCTTCCACAGTGCCTTCAGTTACATCTCCTCTCCTTGTTTCGAGATTTACACCTAGTGGAAAACCAGGTATAGGTCAATGGTCAAGATAAAGGAGAAACAAGAAGCGAACAAGCTTGTGGGTCGATGCCTTCTATGGAGTGATATTCCATTCAACTTTGCTAGAAACCGATTCTATGTGCCTATGTTTGAGGTTGCTGCTTATTGTTGGCCCGGGGTGTAACCCCCCCACTTACGAGGAATTGAGAGGGCCCATCCTTGATAATGAAAGGGCCGATTGCACTCACAGGTTGCAAGAGCTTTAGGATTCATGGGAGGTCTGTGATGTCAGATGGTTGAATCGATGGGAAGGGTAGGACCCTTCTCAATTTCTTGGTTCATCATCCCAGGGGGACAATGTTTATAAAATTCGTGGATGCATCTACAAGGTCAAAGTTGCAACATTACTATGTCAGTTGTTGGATGGGTTCATCCAAGAGATAGGTTTGCAACATGTTGTCCAAGGCATAACAGACAATGCTACAATTTATGTGGCTGCTAGAAGGATGCTTATGGACAGGTATCCTACATTGTTTTGGACTCGTTGTGCAGCTCATTATATTGACTTGATTTTAGAGGATATGGGAAAAATTGATTTTTATTAGGGATGCCATTGATTCAACAAGAAGTATCACCAAATTTATATACAATCATGCATCAATGCTTAGCTTAATGAGACAATTCACTGGTGACAAGGAGTTGGTGCGTCCTGCCATCACACGCTTTGCCACTAATTTCATCTCTCTTCAGTCTCTCCTGACTTCCATGTGGGGCTTGCAGACTATGATCCTTTCAGATGAGTGGTGTGCTTTATCGACTAGCACTAAAATGGAGGGTCAGGCCATATTCAGGCTAGTGTCATACTAGGAGAGTTTTTGGGATGGGGTGAAGGAGGTGTGTACCATCAAGGAACCTTTGGTAAAGGTTGTTTGCTTGGTTGATGGAGACAAGCACACAATTGGCTACCTGTATGAGGCCATGGATAGGGCCAAAGAGGCTATTTGTCCCTATTATGAGGACAAGGAATGAGGGGCATGAGAGACAACAATTGATATAGAGGGTGTTCGATCAAGAATGGAACTGTTATCACATATATAGTAGCCGAGCTACCATACATTATTTTTCTGATTCTAGTACACTATTCAGCCAGTTCCCTTATATTGAGATGCTGAGATGAGCATCTATATTGGATCACTATCAGATTTTGGACAGCAGTTGTATTTCCCATGCCATGATTGAGTCTCAGGACACTCAGAGAGATGATCGATATGGCCATTATACCATTTGTATAGAGCATTCAGTAGTGCCCAAAGTTACAGCAGCAATTTTAGAGGACAGATGATGGTTCAAATGATGAGCATTCAGGTATATGACTCAGCAGGTATATCATAGTGTTGTCGTTATATTGCTTTTATACTTATCCTTATAGCATGTCTTAGCACTTAGTGTCATGATCTGGTGATCATATAGATATGTGGACCTGGTTGATCTTATTATATATATTATATTGTCCCTACTCAGACTTAGAAGTTCACTATTCATACTCATTGGTTTTACCCTCCTTAGGGAGAATAGAGGTGATCATTCCACCATACCTTGGCTTGCTAGTGTTGGCTACATTATTCATTGTCTTCATCCATCCATTGCCTACCTTTTAGTTTATCACCCTGACTTACTACTTGACTAGTGACATGGAGGACCTTTTCCCCATTGTAGCCTCTGTATTGGATGAGCTTCCCTGTTTATTGTGTCTCGGCTCTGAGTTGGTGACAAAACTTACCTATGGTGAGTTGGAGTTCCTTGAAAATTCCCCCTAGTCACTAAAGATGTGTTGGCTAAACCTGAAACTTTTAGTGCTGCCATGAATACAAAATCTGGAAAAATGAAATGCTATATCTTGTATGAAAAGCCCGTTCATGCAATGTGTTTCTAAACACACATGAATGAAAGGCATGCCAAATGAAAGTGGCCATGAAAATAAATGTTATATCTTTTGTGAAATAAATACCTAGGTAAACAAACTGTCTGTGACACACCTAGAAGTGCTCAGGTAAACAAATGCCTTATAAACACACCTGCAGCAGAAAGCCTCAAATAAATGTAAATCTATGCAATGTGTTTATAAACACACATAGATCAAGGCTATGGAAACTTCAGGCCCAAAAGCAATGGAACTTAAATGCTATATCTAAATAATTGCTGGCCTCATTTGTATTATGGATTGTGTGCATCTGTTAAAGGTGAATAAACCCTCTTTGAACAATTCATCCATTTGTGAGACACCGCCATTCCTTGTGTTGTTGCTCATTCAGTATATACTATGGTGTGTATTCCCTTTCCCTGTTCCAAAGTGTCACAATGTTAAGTTAGTCAAGTCATCCCTTAGCCTAGCCAGTTATTTTAGCCTTCACCCTTCACTAGCAAATTGATCACAACTATGAAGTGAGTATGATCCTGAAAGTCTAGTCTGAGTAATAATAATAATTAATGACATTATATATTTGGATCTAGATCGCCAGTAATGATTACTTTGTGTTATAATTGTTATTTGAATAAGTTGTAGAGCATACATTAACCTTTGACATTTTGCAGCAGCTTCTGATGATGGTCTAAGTTATATTTGGTCATGTTGACTTGGTCAAACCTAGTTTGACCAAGGTCAACCATAGGACATGAGATGGTTGGACCTTGTGATGATATGGATAGATGATATATGGTCTGTGTACATGTACATGGTCTATGTACATGTACATGATGATTCTATGCATCAGATACAGGTTTATGATGATGATTCATGGTTTACAACATTATTTGATCATTTACAGATTATTATTAGTTCACCTGTTCCGATATATTGGATATATTATATGATCATGCAGACTCATATGGTGTATGAGTACACATCTTGGATGTATTTGGACCTTCTGAGTCCAATGATACAGTCTGTTTTCAGTTCCGGGCACTTACAGTGATGATTGAGCCTCAGTAGGCTAACCCAGTGCAGTTTTGGTCTGTCGGAGACCCTGTCAGAGCAGAGAGGATTTTTATTTGGTTGACCTAGGGCATTGTACTTGGAGGGGGTGGTCCAGCCACTTGTTTTTACCATATTACCCCCCTCCCGGACACATTGGTGCCCTCACCTTGACAGCGCAGGCACTCCAGGAGGTAGTTTGGGGCAGTTTCACGCTTCCCGAGGCATTTCAGGATTGGTAGAAATGGCTATTGAGGAATTCAATTTGGGCTACTGAGGCAATGTCTTGGCATGGGATGATCAGTGATGATGGGTTGATGTCTTCCACACCTCCTCCAGCAGTTTTAGCTTCATCGGGGCCCGCATCCATCACTTATGGCACTTTCTGATGATTTCTGAGGCCTCTTAAGGCCCACGATTTGTCCATAGAGGCACGATTTGGTATATTGATGACTATTTTATTATTATTGTGCTATGGAGATTGACCGAGGGTGGCTAAAATTACCCCTTGGACCCACCATAAGCTTCTTATTATATTTTGTCATCATGATATGGTGGGATTCCCCTCTCCTAGGGTGATTTTGTCCACTTATGTTATATTTTATTAGTGATCCATGTATTTTATTGTTGAGCTCATCTCAACCATTGATTAGACATTTGTATCTTTTAATCTTAACCACTCATTCAAAAAGTGGTTAGGATTTTGGTGCCTCTCCTATCTATTTAAAGGAGGGAGCCTCTCATTGTAAAGGGGACTTGTGGCTCTGGATTATTGGAATAGAAAATTATTATTGCATCTATCTCCAGTGTTGTGGTGAATGTTTTTGGTGTTCTTTCGTTGGTTCTTCCTTTGCACTGAGTTATTAGAGATCTTGTTTTTCCATATCTTTTGTACCACGTTTTTGCATCCATAGGTGGAGGCTGATTTGTTTTGAGGAGGAAGTATTGGTAGGGGAAGACTCTCCCTACTTCTTCTTTGGATCTCTTCGTTGGTAACAGGGAGTATTACTGTCCCAGGACCTTCTATTTCATGTTACTATTGCATTTCGCTTGTATTTCCTCCATATTTGGTCTTACTGATTGAATCGCTATTCCTTGGTTTGACAGGTAGAGGAGGTCGCACTTGTGGGCTAGGGCATCAATTTGGCAAGCAAAATCAACCATCTCTCATTTGATCTCTGCGGGAATATTCCTCAACATCAAGGCATCTCTCTTCATCACTCAGGTATGATCTCAAGGTAATTTCTATCTCCATGATCTATCCACTTGTCTTAAATATTTCAAACCCTAATTAATCAAAACCCCCATTGTTACATTTTCTTAGATCTACTAAGATCTAGTGGGTTGTTGGGTATAATATTGAAAACCCACCTTTATAGTATCCACGGCATCTCGGATCTATAGTTTGGTGAGGATTGGCCTTCATTCGATCCCCTTCCCAAGCCAACTTGGCTTCCCCAAGTGAGGGCGCACTTCTTGGAGAGTTGAGTTGACCTAGATCTAGTTGATGGGTAGTTGAGATTTTAATTGATTCATGATCTACACATCCTAAAACCTACCTCTAGACTCTTACTTTGGCAATTTCTACCTTGTGGGCCCTATTCCACATTTTAAGGGATTTAATCCCCATTTTGGACCACTTGGTATCTTCAAACTCAGATCTAGTAAGATCTAGCCATTGGATTGCCTTGAAATTGTAGATCCACACTCTCACTTGATCAACCTACTTGGATCTAAAATTTGGATGTCATTGGACTTGTTTTGATCCCATTTATCCCACATTTTACCCTCCTTGGGCAAAGTCGCACTTCCTTGGAGATTGGAGTTGGTCCACTTCTAAGACGTGGGTACATGAGATTTTAGTAGATTTGGAACGAGCATAATTCAAAACCTAGGTCTAGTTGGTCACTTCATCAAATCTTGCCTTGGGGATAACATTCCTTGTTTTAAGGGATTGTGGTCCACTTAGGTCAAACCTTGAATCTCTAGATCTAGACCTATTCATCCATCAAACCTTTAATTGCCCACTTGTCTCATGCAATAGGAGTCATCAGCCACAAGTTAATTTCATTTGACTCCATTATCCCAATTCCCAAGGCACTGATCTCTCTCCAAGTCAATTCGACTTTCCTAGATTGTTGGATTAACTTGTGGATTGATCCTTGTTTGGTGGACTAAACCCTTTGATGTCATCATACTTCATGATCAAGCTTGTCACTTGTACTAGTTAGCCCCAATTCAACCCCTAAACTACCTTGCATTGGATACGGTTCCCAAGGCAGTGGATTTTCTCACATTGACTAGTACTATAATCTTGGATCTTATTTTCAAATACTATAAGTCACTCACACATCAACAATGAACCAAAGCTAAACTCATTGAACCCCTCACTTATCTCGTGACTTCATCCTTAGGTCTAGGATAAACCATACACCTTCTTTCACTTAGTCTTAACTTGATTTGGTGTCTTGGTTTGATCTCTCCTGTCAGGAGTAGATCGGGTCTCCCCCTTTGTTGTCTGGGATAGATAGCATAAAGTGAAGGTTGCCTTGACTGGCGTGACAACCATCTATTGGAGGTCGAGGTGATCGTGGTTGCACCTTTTGAAGTTGCCCTTCCCTATTGCCATCCATTAATGGATACATCCATAGGGGTAACTACAGTTTAGGTGATAACAGAAACTATATACTCCATCTTCCCATTCATGCTGCAGGGCTATACCTGTAACAACCCTCATATACGAACATAGGGAATATTTTATATAATATGATATAATGTAATATAGTATAAGGTAAATAATAAAAAGAAACACGAAAAAGAAGTAACAGAAAGCAAATCTTGCATAAAGAAATAAATTAAATAAGAAATTAAGAAATGGGGAGGAGGGGATAAAAGGAGGAGAAGAAGTGAAGAGAGGGATCTTTTTTTGTCTTTGGCCATCTTGGAAGAGAAGTTCTGGAGGAGAGGAAAGCAAGATAGCGCTGGCATAGGGTTAATCGTTGGGGGCTCGGGGGCCTCAGCGTTTGGCTGAGGGTTGGTTGGGTGGAGAGTCGTCCCCCCACCTTCAGTTGCACATATTAGAGCCATCAAGGTAATCACCAGGTCTTCTAACCAGGTATGTACTCTTTTGTTACAGATCTTTCATTGCATGCTGCTCCTTGTTGTATACTAGATTTATAATCTTCATGATATCAGATCCATTGTATTTATCAGATCTTTTATTGCATGCTGGTCATTTGTTTGTCTTGTTATTTTTATGAGTTTATAGTTCTTACATTTGGTATCAGAGCATGGTTCAGATGCTAGGACCATAAGGGCTCCCTATTTTCTTTTCCCATTCTTGCTATAGATGTGTCTTTGATTCAAAAAAAAAATGTTGAGTTTAGCTTTCTGTCATAGAACTGTCTTGATTCAAAAAAAATGATTGGGATTAATCTGTTGAGTTTCATATTGCATGCTGGAATACTGATCCATTTACCCATTTAAAATGTTTGTGTTAGATCTAGATCTATATATATCGTTTCAGAGGGTTCACTGCATAGATTTGTGTTGATAAGGCTTGGGAATATTTCATATTGCTGTGTAGATGTGTACCATCAGTGAAATTCTTGAATTCCTGGGTATAAAAAAGAAAAGAAAAATAAAAATAAAAGGAGCCAACTGTAAATCTGCAAATCTGAATCAATGTAGGTTATAATCTTCAATCAAACCTCCAACTGTAAATCTGCAAATCTGAATCACTGTAGGTTATAATCTTCAATCAAACCTCCATACGAAACTCAACAAGCAAGTTTATCATATCTGGACCTATATATGTTGCACAGCTATATGTAGCTGCAAAGAAAGCATTGATTATCATCCCTTTCCAGACAGACGATAGAATGACCTATGGCATTGATGGGTTCTGTATATTTGTCCCCACCTTTTGAAAACACCAGTTGGTTTCAAGTACTCGATATGACTCTTGAGCAGTATCCTTTCTTGCAAGATTTGGGACATCATCGAGCTCCAAAGTCTTCTTGTATCCCACAACAAACAAGGGGTTGAGCCAACAGAATGTCATCAGAC
Organism: Larix kaempferi; assembly: GCA_027924585.1. Lineage (NCBI taxonomy): Eukaryota > Viridiplantae > Streptophyta > Pinopsida > Pinales > Pinaceae > Larix > Larix kaempferi. Next base: position 7,786,819 of record BSBM01000136.1, read on the forward strand.
TCCGAACATTGGCTCTCGAATATGGAGTTAATTGATGAATATGGCTATTCCCATGTCGAGGATTTTTGCTCCATGTTAGTATGGCCATTATCAGAAACCCAATTAGGTGATGGGATTTTATTCAAAAGTGGCTGCTGAAGATCATCATGTTGGTGACAAGAAACAAGGTTCAATCTGCCTTGGAGTGCAATGCAAAACATAAACATGAATAGGGGAACAGGCAAAAAATCCATACAGACCTCACAGGGAAAAACTTTCGCTCGTTTTATCAGCAAAATCACGTCCATGGACAAAAGACTACAGTGGAATAAGAAGGATAGAGTCCACCAGAGACGAAGTAGGCTCGGTACCTTTTCATGGTGCACGCAGAGAGAAGCGAGAAGCCATGCAACCGCTTCTGTAATGTTAATATACAGAACCTTTGACTGTATTTTTCCGGTCTCTGGGAGTTCTCTATTCACAGACTCTGGAAATGTAGTGTCACAGTTTTGATCCACGAAAAATAATTAGTTCCAGATGAATCTGAGTATGAACAAGGAAATGAAAACCAAATGAAGAATACCAGCAACAATAGGGAGCTCCATGGCTTCGCTCTCAATGTCTGCAATCATGGTTAGAAACATAGAATACTGTTATTGTTGTAGCTGGGATACACCTGCATTGACCTCCTTTCATGATTAGTAAACCTGTCAGCAAAGCATTCTTTAATGGTTTTCCGGTCCCATATTCTTGAATGACCCAAAATACCCCAACCCAAATGATCTTTCAATTCATCCCACACCTGCTGAGAATAGGGACACGTAAGGAATAAATGATGCGAGGTTTGTACATGGGTCGAGCGGTTTAGTGTTAGGTTTGTTTTCTTTGTGTCCACTATTGGTCAATACTTGCGCTCAGATTTTATTTTATTTTTTATTTTTTTAATCCCTCTGCCATGCCCTTCATGTTTGTCCACATATTTTTTATTATTCCTCGGACAAGTAATTTTAGGTTTCCCATAGTAAGAACTGCACAATCGAGAAAGGGACACGAGGCTTCAGTAAAACCTAATTCTAGCGTTCCAAATTTTTCTTTGTGTAACGTTCTTTTTCCAAGTTACTTGGATTCCATGGATGCAGGGATGCATGGTGATCATTTTCCGTGCCGGAATAACTAAGCGTTTTAGTTGCTCTTTATCACATGCGTTATACCATGATGGTTATAATAGCCCTACGCTTATGGTTAACGGTCTCTTGCCAAGGTTCAAAACAGCCTCATCTCTGCCAGTTGTTTGAAAGATGCTGCTTTCATTATGATTTTCTAAGCCTGCCTATTCTTTTGTGCGCTATCATGTATCACATGCCAAGTGTCATAGAATTCTGCACGTTAAAATCACCCCTGGAGGCTGTCTGCGTTCATCCTATACCTATCGTGGTTAGGGTTTCCCTGGCGTTTTGCTGCCATCTCTATAGAAACGGCCTCCTCCGACGTTTTTCAAGCAAGCACACAAGATTGCAGTAAGTCCATGGTTTCATCCTGTGCAACCCCTTCCTAAATGGTCATTATATATTGGATCCTGCAAAGATAAAGAATGAGTGGATCGGATGCGTGCATTTAAACCTTCATTTATTATGTTTCTACCTGAGTGGAGGCGTCTCCAGGATGATGGACGGTAGTTTCGTAAGTAGTTACTGCCAATGCCTGAGCATCAGTATACCAGGCTCCCTTGTATAGATCAATGTTTTTCACCCGGGGACTAGGTAAGACAGATCTGCAACGGTCGTCTGTACCGATATTTAAGTTATGCATGGTCCTCAACGAATGGTATCTAAAATTAGATTTTTTTTTACTTTTTCTTTTTGATTTTATTGATATACATATTTGAGAATCACAATAATGACCTAAGCATTGCCCATCCACTGCTATGTAAATCTAATATGCAAATTATTTTCTTACCCTCCTTGCAAACTTCTTTTCAGTTTTGCAATCGCTGAAGCGTTGTAGTACTTTTGGTCCCTATAGATTTGAAATGAGTGTTTCAAAGAACGATAAGGGATCAATATGTGGCTAGATCTGTAGGTTTTGGTTGACAGGCCAGTACTTATAAGTTGAAGCTAGCTTTTGAAAAATTAGTTTTTACCAAAACTCAAAAGACAAATGCTCATGTAGAAGGTAACAATGAGTTCAGGTGTTTGAATGTGGATGGATGACCCAAGTTAATTTGTGAGTTGACTCGTGTATTGAAATCCCATTCTTTAATAAAATGGAGCCGACTTGTTCAAGATTGGTTTTATCTTCAGGGTCTGAAATGATGGGGCATAGATATGTTAGCTGGAACAATATGCAGTGGAGAAACTTGGTGGAAAAAGATATGAAAAAAAAAGGGAAAGAAAACGACACTTTAAGCTTGGAAAGCTATTATACAACCTCGGATCAAGTCTGAATATGCTTGTCTACAACTGAAATTGAATCAGAAGGCAGTCCATAGTTGGTCTTGAGTTCCATTTCAATTCTATGTAGAGTCTTCGCATTATTTTCTGAGAGATATCCTGCTTCAATTTACATTTCTCAGGCTGCTTGGATTGGTTATGGTAAAAGCAATGAGATTGTTCTTCTGTCTTAAGTTATCCAGACGAATTCAACTTGAAAAATATTATTACCAGGGTTCTCACACCGAGACTAGGGGTTCCTGAACCTGAACCCAACTTCTTAAATGTGGGATACCCAAGATGCACCATAGATACCCAGCGAAATGGTGGCACTAGGTATGTGAACAATCATAACCAACATTTTTATACAGTGTCACTGGATCTGCAGACCCAGAAATAAGTTTCCCAACTGTTCTCATCTGGTATTTTTCTTATGATATATAATATTCAGTTGGCACAGTGCCACAACTGCACCTGGAAAAACCCAGCTTCACAATATGATTCAACAGAGCCATCCTCACGTCGGTAACTCATCTTAAAACGTTATAAGAGTATTTCATCATATATGATATATGTAATCCCAAGCAAAAGCATCAATCATCCTCTCAAGATTATATTTACTTGTCTTATACAATATGATTACTTACAGTTTTGGATGTTTTGAGTCTTGACTTCAAAATATTTTCCTATTCTATATTGCATTCTGCAAATTTTTACCTATTTAAGGCCTCAAGAAATGAAAAGAAGACGAGGTAGGAATCAAGTATGTTCCATTGACCTGTTTTAATTGTTCCATGTGGCATGACCACTGCTAAGTTTTAATCGTAGACGCAATAGACTAACATATTGGATGATTTACACAACCATTCTTACAAGTTATGTATCAAATGGTTTGACAAACATAGGATGTAAATTGGAAGAATATTCACCAAAGCAGGCAGTGTGAATTAAAAGGTTTGGAGAACACAAAAGAGACATCAAAAGGCCAACCAGTTCTCCCAAACCGGTATTTTCATGACAACTGTTTCGTTTCCAATAGTTAGTTGTTTAAGGATTTTGCGTGTATCATAAAAATCAGTCCTCCAGATCAAGACCAAAGGTTTATCTTCAAAAGCATTCTAACAATGAGAGAGGATAATCCAATGGTTGATAACTTTCAAAGGTTCATGATAGAGGAATGATTTGTAATTGTAATTCGAGTAAATATTTTAAACAGGAATAATAAAATCGAGTCTTCTGTCAATTGAGGTTCTTTGGGGGTAATATATTGACATTATTTATACATGCTTTAGAAATAAAATATGTTGGAGGATTCAACGAACAACTGCTGTCAAAAGCAGCTATTGTCTGCAATCACATTGGCTTCACCTTGTTGTGTAAGATCCTCCTGTCGGTCAAATAAACCCTTTTGTTTTTTTTTTACAATCGCGTCAAACAAATCGTTTAAGGTACCGATTTACAAAGTATGGGGGTGCTTCTCATGCTTGTTCCTGAGCCATTGGTATACAGCATATGCTGCCAAGGCTACAAAGATACAAAACAACGAAATCCCATGTGATGACTAGGGTCCGTATTCTAGACCATAATACATACATGGTGATTTTCACAGATAGCAAACCAGCGACACTCTTTCATCTGATTCCGTCAAGGACAAACAATTGTCACCCAAATTAAGGGAGTTGGGGAATATGCTGTCAAATCTTACATCCAAACTCCCTCGGTGATAGGAGAAAAGGTCACTCTTTAGAGGTATGTAGTTGGCCTCTAGGTTGATTTATTTATGTGATTTGTACCTTCACAATTCGATTAGCTTACAGTGCAAGTGTTCCTCAAAGCCTATGGTTCCTTACCCAACAAACTCTTCACAGCGATAAACTAATGGTCTCTTCAACGTTTTCTTTAGGTCTCCTATGGATAAATGCAACATTTTGGGATCTACTCTAGGCTATCGTGTATGACTTTTATGCAACAAAAACTACTAAACAATTACCATGAAAACAATTAAATCCAATATAGCAAGAGAGACTAATAAAAACTCAAATTTACTCATCTTCTTAGGAACCAATGAGTGTTTATGGTGTCTCACATGAAGCTTTCACGATGATAGTAACATTAACAAAACGCCAATGGGTACACAATGGGTACACACTAGATATGACAATCTTTTCTCCTTTGATATACAATTGTATGACCTTTATAACTTATGGTTGTCACACATAGTTTCTCCACTCAAGTCAACTAATAGTAGCATGCTACCACTACCATGTCTCACTCCCATCCAAAATTAGTAGGATATTTTGAGAGTTGTCTAATGAATTTCATTCAAGCACAAGCACATGGGAGCACATGGGTGCCTTCCCATCGAGCATGCCCTCCACCACCTCTAAAACGTTTGGCTCACTATTGAGGAGCCATGAAGTCGGATAACCAAAGGATACTAAGCTCAATGAAGACCGGCTTAAACTATAATCCACAGCTTCCGTGTCTCATGGGTGTCATTAAGCTTGCATATACAATCTCTCATAACATTATTTCACCATCTAGAAAGCCAAATAGAGCCGGTATTAAAGTCACACTCCCTCCAGGTCTTGTCATTGCATTCTTTATCATCGAAATCGTTGCCCTCCGTGTCAACTAGCATTAAGTTTCCAGCTCTCCGAGAATGCATAACCATCCTCCTCTTAGGGGTGTACTTGTTGATATTTAAAGTGTTTAGAACCACTAGAGCCGAGGGAGTGACAGAACTCATGTGCATAAAAGTGTTTTTTTCCTGTTGACTATAGTATTAAGTAGACTCAAGCTTATGACACATGGATTGGTTCTATTAATTTATGTTGATACTGAGTTAGTATTTATAGTTTCTTATGGTTTTTGAAGTTAGAAGACATATGTTGCATATTTTATGATAATCCTAAGTTTTGCATGCTACTACTCAATTGGTAATTTATTGTTTTATTTATGGAATCTTGAAAAGTAAGTTATGTGGTACATGATATGGTGTTATTACATGTTGTTTCTTAGAATGATGCCTTATAGACATGTGATTCATGGTCATGCATTATTCATGTGAAATTTGATGTTGTTATTTCTAACCATGAAATTTATAGCCAGGGGTTGTACATGTGATACTTCTTGATATTATTCATAATGTGTAGACCTAAAATAATATTATAGCTTATCACTGCATCTAGAGATAAATGACATTTGGCACACAAATGGTATGAAAGCATGTTGTGCTTAATGTTGGTATTTTACAACTCTGTTATGTGTTAGTGAAGAAAAAGAGATTATATCAGATATTTGGTATGACATGATATCGTTTCATGCTAACCCTTATTGCTCCCCGTAGAATGCATATTTGATATGATGATGGATTATGTGAGTTGTTACTCCATGTTGATAGTACTAATGTTGAAATATGGTAGCTTATCATGGCATATTAATGAGATGCTTAGTGAAATTATGAAAGTATCATGACCAATTATGTTATAATGGTAGCATAGGGCACCTAAATGCATTAGATGTTAAACTTGGCATGACTTATTTTGACAATGGCTTATGATGCAATGTATTGCAATATGAATTGGTGGCTAGGCATTCTTGTTAGCACATGATTCAAGGTTGATCCATGATATTATTATATTGAGAAATGGTTACTAATTATCATTCATTATGGAAAGTGCCAGTTGTTCCAGGTGATCCACTCAAATAGCCTGATGAGGCTAAGTATTCTATGATTTCGTGGGAGCCCATAACCACGAATGAGAATGGCCACTATAAATATATTATGGGCTAGGGGACAAGCCCAACAATTAGCTCTATGCCGGTAGCGCTTGACTTTTGTACCAGAAGTTGGGAAGGTGGCAGTGCCACATATACTTCCCGGAGAACTTCTGATGTGACCAGAGTCCACGGTTGGAGACATACTCACCGGGAGGGAAGTTTATGGAGGACTTCTGATGCCTGGGGCTAGTGCCTTGAGGGTGCTGTGGAGGATGTTTAGGCTAGCCTTCCGAGATGCTTGGGGTATAATGATCCTGATATCAGGATAGCGGGTACCGGGAGTATCAGGATCGGGGTACCAGGAACCAAATGCCGGCTAGTACTGATGAGGCCCAGATTCCGGTTAGAATCCGATGAGGCGGTATTATTACCAGAAGTTGGGAAGGTGGCAGTGCCGCGGTAACTTCCCGGGGAACTTTTGATGCCTACTGTATGATCCGCGGACAGGTTTGTTATCACACAATCTCTAGTTGTTTGTGGTGGATATCCCAATAGGGACGGTAGATGATACAACTAGGAGGGTGTAACCGGCAATAGCCAGGTCCTCCACTCGAATGAATGGAAGTCATGCCGGACAAGGCTACTGTCACTTTAGACGAGGCACTTAGCCAAGTCAAGGGGGAGACCCTGCTCAACCAGTGATGGTTGAGACTCAACAATCAGACACCCAAACCCAAAAGATAAACAAGCAACAACTAAGATGGGTGACCAAAAGTGAGATTTGTTCCAGCCTATAGGGATCAAGACTCTGAAATGAGAAGTATACTTGAATGAAACAAGTTCAGGTCTAGTTGCACATGTAAACGATAAAATCAATGAATGAACAGAAGGCTGGAAATTAAATCAGCGAACAGAAATTTACTGGAAGAGTGATTGGAAGCACTACCTATGGGGAATAAGGCTCTTGATGATTTATTCATACATGGCAGTGATAGATAAACGAATTAGACACATTTTCCAGCTATTATATAAATGATTAACTTGCTGATTTAAGACAGGGAAAACAGGCCAGCAATAAGTGAAATTTACAGCCCTAGGAGAATGAGTTAAACAGTAAAAAAATGGACCTAGGGCAGCCAAAAAAACACGTAAAAAATCACTTCCAGCCAATGAAACTTGCTCCCCTAAAGTAAAAAGACATTTTGAAGCAGATTAGCAAGTACCCATAACCCCAAATTGACCCAATCACCTAGAAAATCGAAAATGTCCAGGGAGGGCGAAATTGTCAAAGTGGCCAGTGCTGGTTCAGAGGGTAAATGGAGTCGTAATGCAATGAAACTTTAGATATGGCTACTTAAGTATAAATCATTACTGGGTTTTTAATAAAAAAGAAATCCTACGGTTAAAACTAATATTTTGTATTTTTAGGGTTTTTTAAGTGAGTTTTTTGCTCAACACACACATACAATGGAATTTAAATGCAAGAGACCAGCAAGAGAGACCTACTTGAGAATGAATCGATGGACAAGATTGCCGAAGACTAGCCCTCCAAACTCAATTGTTGAACAACAACATTTTTCCTCTGCGTTTTGAGCTCCAAATGACCAAGTGCGCCCTAGGTCCCTGCCACAAACAGGAAAAAGTCAATGATGCAGCAAATAGCAAGAGAAACCAGCAAGTAAAAATGACTAAAATGAAGGAAATTGAGAGGCAAAATGCAATAACAACTCCCTCTGTTGATATTCTGAAGAAGATGAGCAAGTGTGGGGTTCCCACTCCAAAACCAGCGCCCTCCTCCAGCTGTGCTCTTCACCTGCAAGTCGAATGGCCAAAGACAATAGTGGAAACAATACAATAGCATCTCAACAAGGCTAAGGAAGTCTAGATATCAGTCAAGCAATACATATCCATCCATAAACTCTCAAGAAGTGAAGAAGAATGGCTCTATATCATCAAAAACTCAAGTGTACAAATGTGCCAAGCGGCTAAAATGGAGGTGAGTCCATTCTCTTATAGAGATGGCTCACTCTCTAGCTAGGTTTCCCCCCAAAATGGAGGGTTGAGATCATCTCCCCATCCACAAAATCGAATGGTGGAGATCACTCAATGAGGGGTGTGCGAATTGCCCCAAGGAGAAGCACACTAGTGGATGAGAGGGACCATGTGAGGTCCATACAACATATGAAGTGGTGTTGGGGGGTGTCTATAGTATGTTTTATCCCCCCAACATAATACATTAAGGCTCAATACATGAAACATACACCAAGTCGAATTCCCCTAGTGGAGAAAAACGCCTCCCTATGGGCAAACTCGTCCTCCATGGTGAGCTGGGCAAGTGAGGGCCCCACAAACATGAAATGCAATGTCAAAGCATACCAAAATTACCTTATGATTTACCTTTACCCATGCCAGCCATTGATTTTTCCATTTCACTATAGTTGCCTTAGTCAAAATTCTGATTTCTATGTATTTTATGCTGCTTTATATGGCTGAAGATGAAAATTGGGCTTTTGACCCACTTTTATTGCCCGAATTGCCGAACCGATTGTTGCAATGTGATCGTGGACCCCAAAAGTAGTAGGGATGACCACTCGAACGATCTCGATCCATCACTTTGGCATTATTTGCCCCAAATCCATGATTTTTAATTAAAACAGGTCAAAGTTGACCAATAATAATTAAAAATATCTCGAATGGTTCAATGTTTTGCAATTTCCTCAATTGTATGTTCATATGGAACCCCTGTAGATAATAAATGATCGAAATCGAAATTCCGATCGCAACATTTTTTCGGGCCTATTTTTGGCCTAGTCAACTCAGTTTGACCAAGTCAAATCTGGTCAACTATAGTGCTAGCTGAAACCTGTATGCAAGCATGAAGTGACAAGGCTCAATTAAACAAGTTAGTACATTACTAAGCAATAAATGATATCATGGTGATCAAAAATACATTAAATCCCGAAATAGTACAAGGCCCTGGTGAAGTGAGCCCACCACCTCCAAAAGACTAGGATGCTATACACCTCCATAGACTTGACCACCTTGCTGACTCTAGGTGATGTGGACAACATGGTAAAAGATATGGGAAGACGAGGATAAGGATCATGTGACCACTAAGACAACTCGGGAAAGCGGGGTCCACTGAGGTAAGTATGGCATGACAAAACACGGGGAAGGGCGGTGCCTCACAAATGGGTATAGTGAAGGGAAACCACCACTAGTCATCTAACAAGTATCCCACAACTCACATCCATATCCGAAGACTCCGTGAGGTTCTTTTTTAGAGCCGCCAAACTGGGTGTCCGGCAAACCGTAACTTGAGACTCCAGGGGGCAATCTTGAGCTTGTCCCTTGCTCCTTCTCACCTCCTTGTCCCGCAGGACTAGGTGAGGAATAACTACTACAATTGCTGACATGTATAGCTGACCAGAATCCATGTGTGTTGATAAACACATTGCATGGATTTTACAATGAGTTTCATACTTGGCCATTTTCTGGCTAGATTTTGCATTTACAACATAGAGGCCTTTTTAACCTGATTTACATTTCATTTCTTCATTTCTTCATGGCCCTCTTGGGATACATACATATCTCAAAAGATATAAACATGGCGCTCATACTGCAAAGGTAATGGGGGTGGGTAATACAAGCTTCGACGACAAGTGGGGAGCACCCGGTGAAGCTACACAATCCTAACTACATTGCAACATCGGGGGCAATCGACAGGAGCAAATCCCAGGTCTAACCGTGTATCTCACACACTAAAGAGCCGAGGCACAATAAACAGGGAGTCATGGCAAACTCAGAGATCAATGGGGTAAGGGGGTCCTCGTGATCACAAATCAGAATCCAAGTCGGGGAAGAAGTGTCATGGATGAGTCGGATGAGTGGAGGAAGTGAAGATGGTGCTAAAGTCAGCTACCGAGGGGCTAAGTGATCAAGTCTAAGCCAAGTATACAGGACATGACTCAGCGTGCATATACATAAGTCTAACTAGGGGGGTGGACTGACATCACCAATAGGCCCAAACATATCATATCATAAGCAGATCACCAAATATATCATCTCATGCAAAGTTAGTGTACTAGCAAGTGTAAAAGAGTCTAATCTACAACATGAGCAATAATCAATATATGCAATACCTGCTGCCACTGAACCTGTATCTAAGCTGGATCTCTGCTGAATCCGGGCATACAATAAACCAGCACTATACTGTGACAATCTCTATCAGAATAAGACTAGGCACTATCTCAAATGGGCTTGTGTCAAAGCCTGGCAAGGAAAGGTAACCTTGTGGTAGATGGTAAGTCCAACTGCCTATCCCCTCTGATGTATCTGCTAGGGGCAATCTGAACAAAAATGCCTCCTCTGAAGGCAGCTGATCTCTGATCTGGAAAAAAAAGTACTGTGCGGTCCTCGGCCGTACAGTCTGCAGTGTGGAAGCTGCTCCCGACATAAAATGTGATAACAAGGTTACAGTAGAGGGCCCGTGCCATGGCGAGCTGGACCATCCGGAGTTGGAGGGGAGGTGTAGGGAGGTTGATCGGATGGTATGATTCTCAAGGAGAGGGTGAGTAAGGAAAGAGGAAGTAAACAAACACACAGTCATTAATTATTAATTAATTATCTAATGCTTATGTATGTATGCTGCATGATTGTTTATATGGTTGCATACTAGACTCATGGGGAATTACTTAAGAGCATGTTGTAACTTAGGGCGTTTGATTGTATTAGTGCGATTTGGAGACTTCTATGTGGTGGCCACACATATAAATCTCTAAGCTTCACAATAGTACTAGCTACCTATATATTCTAGTATTTACTTGATTGATTGATTGAATAAGTATTGTATTTATTGCTTGAATATTATAACTTTGGGACGAAGTTTCTTGAAGGGGGAAAGTATGTAACAACCCTCATATACGAATATAGGGAATATTTTATATAATATGATATAATGTAATATAGTATAAGGTAAATAATAAAAAGAAACATGAAAAAGAAGTAACGGAAAGCAAATCTTGCATAAAGAAATAAATTAAATAAGAAATTAAGAAATGGGGAGAAGGAGGGGATAAAAGGAGGAGAAGAAATGAAGAGAGGGATCTTTTTTTGTCTTTGGCCATCTTGGAAGAGGAGCTCTGGAGGAGAGGAAAGCAAGATAGCGCTGGCATAGGGTTAATCGTTGGGGGCTTGGGGGCCTCAGCGTTTGGCTGAGGGTTGGTTGGGTGGAGAGTCGTCCCCCCACCTTCAGTGGCACATTTTAGAGCCATCAAGGTAATCACCAGGTCTTCTAACCAAGTATGTACTCTTTTGTTACAGATCTTTCATTGCATGCTGCTCCTTGTTGTATACTAGATTTATAATCTTCATGATATCAGATCCATTGTATTTATCAAATCTTTTATTGCATGCTGGTCATTTGTTTGTCTTGTTATTTTGATGAGTTTACAGTTCTTACAATACCTCAACCTTGTGCTCTCTTACTCCTATGGCTTCATGTTTGATGCAAAGATAAAGGATGGGTTCTTGGAGTGTGTCCACAGGATGGTGCCAATTGAAATTGATCGTTCAAAGATTTCCAAAAAGTGGGAAGTCTATAGGAGGGCCATGGGAACATTTGAGTTTGAGATGGCTATAAATGATAGGAAGAACATAATGCCAGGTAAGCTTCACCTTGTTGCAAAATTCGTTTTCTTTTCTTTCTTTGTTTTAAATTTCATTTTCTTCGCTTATGTTTCTTCGATTCATTGTAGATACTGCATGGGAAACCTATGGCTCAAGAGTACCTCATCTCCAAAAGCTTGCCATTCAGGTACTTAGCTAGACATGTAGCTCTTTTGGTTGTAAGTGCAACTGGAGTGTATTTGAAAAAGTACACACCAAGAAGCGCAACAGGTTAGAGAATTTCAAATTAAATTTTAAATTCATTATAACTTGTAATTTATATCTCTTGGGTAATTTATGTATTATAATTTAACAAATTTATGATCCTCATACAGATTGGATACACAACGCTTGAATGATCTAGTATACGTCTATTACAATATCAGGATGTGGGTGAAGTAGATTGAGCAAAAGCTTGACATGGAGGCCATTTCATTGGATGGGATTGACACCACTGCTGTGTGGAGGGTGTGTTGAGCATGGTTGTTATTGAAGACAAGCCATTAATGACAAATGAGTCATTAAGGTTGATGACATGGCAAGGAGAACATGATAGTTTGGGCATTGGAACACTAGGTGGTTCACATGGTCCAAATGACCCATTCTGTGGCCATTTGTGGCTCAATGAGGTCATGAAGCCCACACACCTGGTTGCTTGTTGATCTTTTGCCCACAAGCTAAATGATGAAGATAATGTAGCCCATGCTCATATGGATGGTTTGAGAAGCCCACGCAAATGATGAAGAAGCCCTTGTAGCGTTCGTAAAAACAAGAAGCTCTTGTAGTGTTGATGTGAAGAAGCCCTTGCAGAAATGCTAAACATTCTTGTTGAAGATTTGAAGTCCCTTGTTAATATCTTGATGAAGGTTTGGAGTCCTTAAAGAGTGAAGAAGGCCCCTAAAGATATGGTGATGTAACATCCCTTAATAAAGAATTGAAGATGCCATGATGTTCCTTGGTGATGTGTCATGAAATCCTTGAAGCTGAAGCAGCCCTTGTAAATGGTGAAGAATCCCCTCTTTACGTTGCACTTCAACCATTGAAAAGTTGGCTCTAACAAAGATAAATTAAACCCTTGTTTGTTGCTGCATATGTACTTATAACATTGGTGATAAGTCAGCCCAGTAATTAAATAAAAATAAAAAGGCATACATTTGCAAGGTCGGCCCAGATAAAATAAATTATAAAAAAACAAAATATAAATTAAAATCTTATTTAATGACAAGTCAGCTCAGTTTGAAATTAACTTTTGAACCTATATAAATACACTTTTAAAACTTCATTTTAGCTCTGAATTTCAGATCAGCTCTGAGGAACTTCGGGTGGGGTCTGAGGAAATTTTCGCTGGCTGAGGAAGAAATTTTGTTGAACAGGAGTGATATTCAGCAGCAGAAGAGAATTAAAATTGACTCTTTTTTGGCATATTCAGCAGCAACAAACTCAACTCTTTTAGGTCTGTTTTTGGTAGCAGTAAATGTGTTTTTGAAGCTTCTTATCCAATTCTTGAGGAGCCCACAGTCCTGAGGTTGAGAGAGGTTTGTGACAAACCTGAGTTTTGCAAATGTGCATAGTGTGGTAACAATGGTATGTATATAAATCCTATGTGAGATGTGTACAGTGGTACAATAATATGACATGACAGAAATATATACAAGCAGTGACCATTAGACACAATGACCATGATACACAGTGACTTGGATGTACATAATGATCATGCTCAATGAAATGATGATGATAGAAATATATACATAGTGATGTAATGTATGTTTAGAATACACGGTGATGACATACAGTGGTATGATGTTTACACAATTTTGTTAAAGTACTTGAAGACTTGGATGTACTGTACAGACCTTTGATGATTAGCATGTTGAGCAAGTTGATGAGCAAAAGTTGGTTTGACTGAGTCTACAGGGCAGATGTGAACAGCAGATTGAAGTTGACTTTGACTTGCTAAGCATTGATTTGACAGTTTGAAATGATACTTGACATGACAAAGTAGTAGTTGGAGTTGATGACAGCTGTTGTATGAGCAGAAATTGAAGTTAATGACAGTGATAACAGTGGATTAAGTTGACCAGTATGTGAAGGCAAGTTAAGTCTTGCAATTTGAGGTTTGGACACCTCAACACTTCTTAGTTGGAGCTAAGAAAACCAGGCTGGGCCTTGGCATAGGAGTTGGTGCTCTTTGGTCAGTTGGTGCTGATGTAATCGCGAAGATTGAAGTCTTCCATTGTACTTCATTTGAAATTATAAATAATGTTTACTGTACTTGTCTTGTGATGTGTCTCTTATGATCTATGTTGATGACATGATTAATTGATGAATGTTGATGTACTAGTAGCTTTATTGGAATGATGAACTCTGCTTAAATTTTGAAGTAAAAATTGTTTAAAAGTGCTAGCACACTGATTCACCCCCCCTCTTAGTGTGCCATTGTGTTCAACAGGGTGGAGACCGAGGAACCCGTTATGGAGGCAACCCCTGATTGGTTAGAGGATGATACACAGGACATGGAGATAGGGGAGGACGAGTCTAGGAGTGTGCTACCACCAGAGCCACTAGTTTGACAACCACAATCACAGTTAGAGGGAGCCGAAGGCGGAGATAGACCCAGTGGTAGCACTAGTAGTGCTAGAGGACTTGACCAGGGTCTACCTCATCATTCTTCTAATTCTTCTTGAGTACATCAGTTTCCAGGCACTTCTAGAGGACGTTAGAGTCCACTACGACCCTGCAACAACTAGGGCCTTCTAGCTATAGAGGCAGAGCCATTTCCAGAGCGATTACGTTTGCCTGTAAAAGGGGTAGAGGGAATCAATAGTTTACTTGATTTCATTGTATACGAGATACATTGATTGTATTTTTTGGTGATTCATGAGTCGGGGACTTAGGATTCAGGACACGATTCATTTTTGATGTGTGATGTATCACTAGATGTCTTATACATCTTATATATTGATTTTCTTTCCATATTCATGTGGCAATGTGTTTATTTGATTTCTAAATTCTTGTCGCTTTAGATGTTTAAAAAATTGAAAAAAATGATTATTTTTGTATTTTTTTAAGTTTTCCAATATATTGTCGATATTTGTTGACATTTTCGTCAATAAATACAATATGTTGTTTCTGGACCCTTGGTGATATATTCGTCGACACGATATTTGTAACTTTGGTTATAACGAGACTTCAAAGGCCTACAAGATCTATATTCGAGGGGAGAGAGACAATTGCAAGCAAGGATGTAAAGTTTGAGGAAGACTTTGCATCCAAGAAATATCATGAGACTATTCTAGTGATAGAGGGTGAGGAGCAAGAAGCTCTGAAGGTTGAGGCAGGGTCACCGACGACTTCCAATTCAAGGTATCAACCTTCAGGTGCAAAGGTGGAGCAACCATCTCCTACCAGTTCTTAGGAGACCTCGATGGTTCACTCAAACATCGAGGGATGGTCAGGAGCACGTTGAGGCTCGCAAGAGCACATTCAAGGATAGCAGACCTCCGAAAAAGTTTCCAAACGACATGGCGTTGATGAGCAACATCATAGATTTTGACCCTTTAAGTTTTGAGGAGGCAACCAACTAGTAGGATTGGAGGGATGCCATGGTGGAGTAGTCCACCTCCATCATGAAGAATTATGTGTGGGACATTGTGCTTAGACCAAAGGGGAATTCAGTAGTGACTTCCATTTGGCTCTACAAGATCAAGTATGTGGTAGATGGTAGCATAGAGAAGTACAAAGCGAGGTTTTTGGCGAGAGGGTTCTCCCAGAAAGAGGGAGTGGACTATGAGGAGGCTTTTGCTCCAATTTCTAGGTACACTTTCATTAGAGCAGTGATGTTTTTAGCATCCATTACGAGATGGAGTATACATTAGATGGATGGATTTAAAGACAACTTTCCTCAATGGAATAATTGAGGAAGAAATGTACATAGAGCAACCTCAAGGCTTTGAGATCAGTGTCAAGGAGTTCCATGTGTGCAAGTTGAAAAAAGCCTTGTATGGACCCAAACATGCACCAAGAACATGATATTCTAGGATAGATGGATACTTATTGAGTATGGGCTTCACCAAAAACTTATATTTCATATTTGTTGAGGTTGTATGTAGATGACATGTTTCTTATAGGTACACATAGAAGCTCATTGTAGGGTGTAAGGCAAACATGATAGCTGAGTTTGAGATGAAGGACACTGGCATGATGCATTACTTTTGGGGGTTGGAGGTTTGGTAGAGACCAAAGGAGGGTTTCCTTGGGCAGGGTAAGGAAGCAATCAATATCCTAAAGAGATTTCTGATGGAGGACTGCAAACCTATGGCCATGCTTATCATCACTAATTTGAAGAAGGTAACAACTTTAGATTCAGATTTGGTGGATCCCATGTTGTATAGGTAGTTGATAGGTTCCTTGATGTATGTGGTCACACTAGGCTAGATATATGTTTTGCAGGGAACACCTTGAGTCAGTTCATGGTTGATCCTAGGCAGGAGCATTGGGTAGCAATAAAACATGTACTTAGATATTTGAAGGGCACATTGGAGTATGGGCTTAGATGTCTTGGAGATGGTGAAGTGAAGTTGCAGGGTGTTGCTTAGCTTGGGATCAACAATGATATCCTAGTTAAAGAGGAAGCAGACTTTCATGGCACTTAGCTTAACAAAAGCATAGTATACAGTAGTTAGTAATGCTAGTTGTGAAGCCATCTAGCCTCAAAAATTGCTTGTAGGATTATTTGATGAGGGGTTGGATCCCATGGTGATTTAATATGATAATTCGAGTTGTATCAAAATCTTTGAGAATCCAATGTTTCTTGATAGGTCAAAGCACATTGAGATCATATATGACTTCATTTGCGACAGGATTCAGAAGGGATCGATAAAGCTCCAGTATGTACCCACAGTTTAGCAAATTGCTGATATTTGGACCAAGCCTTTGGCAAAAGCGAAGTTTCAAGCATTCAGAGACAAACTTGGATTGGTGCAGAATTCCTTCCTCGCTAAGAGAGTGTTGAAGATTGTATCTTGGACAAGAACTTCCGTCCAGGTTTAGTGTCAAACGTGTCGGAAGTAGTTCGAGTCAAATCTATTTTGTAGTTCACTTAAGTAATAAAGTGAAAGTCTTATATTTAGCTATTGAGTCTACTAAAGTGTATTTTTATACATTAGTGATTAGACAAAACTCAACTGTACATCTCACTGTGATATTAGGGTTCTAGCTCAAGTATAAATGCAAGTCAAGGTAGAGGGTTAAGACACATTCATTCACTCAAAGACAAGTTTTGTTGGAAGGTGATTTATTTCATTTATGGAGCAGAGTTATAGTGCTATAGAAGAGCCAGAGTCAGAAATCAAGCAAAGAACAACACCCGGGTTCGTATAGGACAAATATTTACAGTCATATGGACAAATCCATAGAGTTGTACGAAACAGGTTTGTGCAATCGTACGAATAGGTCGTACAACATGTAGCAACCAATGGGCAGTTTTCTCGATTTTGGTAGGCAAATTTTCCTCAGTAAGTGTGTAGATCTGTTTCGTTTTGGGTGTACTATATAGCTATTAGTTTAGCAGTTGTGGAGATTGCCTTGTAAGCTTTGAATTATTAATGAAAAACTGATTTGAAGGAGTAAATTATCTGTGTATTGTGTTTTTGCTTCCGCTAATTATTTTCCAACGATATGTGTGATCACTGCTATGAGAAGAATTTAATTTTTGCAATTAAATAACAACCTTGTTCAAATGAGAACATAATGCTAAAGTTCTTTTTTAATGGTTGATGAATCCTCATGGCCCATGGGATGTGTTCACGGCATGATTATTGATGTTGTCGTGTGGGTTTGATGCCTCCTAGCTAGAACACTTTAGGGGATGATGGTGCACTTCACTCATATGTCGCTTGCTCATGACACATTGGTCACCTCTTGATGGAGTGCTCTAGCATGTTTGGGTTAATTTGGCATCTTGATGACATGGACTATCATCTTTGATGGAGTAACCCAACCCATTTGATGTGTTTTACACTTGGAGGTGGTTTATTGTTGGACCTCCTTGTGGCACCCTCCCCTCTAGCACATGTTTGATGGCATAACACACATCTTCCATGGATTTTCCTTGCTTCTTGGCACTTGGATGGCATCTTGACACTATTGGTTACCTTTTCTAATGGAATGCATTGTCTTCTCTCTTGGTGCGCTTTTTGATGCATGGTTGCTTGGAGAAGGGGTCGAACCCTTCCTTTATGAGATTGATTGAGTATCGTGGGGGTCTTCCACTTGATTTCATACAACTATCTTTGTTGGTGGGTTCCTTATTCCATGGATCCATCCTATGCACATGTTTTGATGAGTTGGCACTTTGTCATTGAGCCATTTGGAAGTCATCTTCCTAGAGATTTCCCTTTTGATGGCATACATGTGGGGCATTTGCATATATATGATGAGGTCGTCCACTTTCGATGAGCTATTGCACATGGATCTACTTGTTGGTCGAGGGTTTGACCTCTGGGTGCATGGATGTAACCACTTGCACACTTGCTGAGGTATATTTGACTTGATGAGGCTTATCCTCTCTCTTTATGGAGTTTGTTGAACTTGTTCTACCATTTAACACTCACATGTGCCATCATTTATGGAGGTCATTGCATCACTCTTGGTTTTTTCATAGGATTGTCCACCTTGGAGACCTTTTCATGCCCTATATTATGGAGGGATTCCACTCTATTTGGGCTATTTTGCACATCTTGATGGAATGTTTCACATGAGAGCTCACATGTGCCACTCTTGGAGGTTGCTTGCACTCATCTTTTGCCATCTTGATGGGATGTTTTCCTTGTAGGTATCACACATGCCTTGATATGTCTTATTTTGAGGAGGCATCCTACGCTGGAGGACTTGTTGCACATTCTGAGGAGACGTTTTAGCATTGGAGGAGATCTAGGAGGGTCAAACCCTAGATCTAGGGTTCATTCACCATCTTACATGCTTTGAGGACCTATTCTATTAAAACGCTACACTTGGAGAGCCTTAGGTAGCTAGATGTTGGGGTCTACTTGGAATTTTCCCTCGCTTGATGGATGTGTTCCACTCTCTCATTAGTGGAGACTTGTATATGTGGCTTTGACCACCCCATTTTATGGGTTTTTTTGTATTAATTAGAGTATTTTGGTTTCTTTACTCCTCCCTAGGCTAGATATAGGATTTTATGGATGTTTTATTGTAGGAAGAAGATGAGCTAAAACATATACAAGGGTTTGCTCTCTCCTTCATTTCACACCGTGGAATGGGTGAGAAATCCCTTAGAGCTTAGTTGAATATCTTTCGGTTTCTTATGGTTGGTTGATTTAAGCGCTCCATTGGATGGTTTGTTGTTGCTCATGTTTCATTGATGGATGGTGTTGCCACCAGATTACACACCATCTTTGTCGCAGCAGAACTCTATGCTGTCGCTCGGTGTGCCCTTGGTGGCAAGTCTCGAGTCAAGTATGTCACTTGGTTCTTGACTCCTCCGTTTAGGCAAAATTCCCAACGAAAGCCAAGGGGGGTAGTCCCTATGGAAAATTACTAAGGTTGTGAGAGTCTTCCAGTTAAGTGATGGGTTGTTTATTAATGTTTTTGGAAGTTTTTGATTAAAGGTTCAAGATGTAATTGCAACAATAGTTAAGAAAGCTTTCACCAGCATAAGTTCAGAGAAATCACTGTGAATTATAAAGATGCACGATAACTTGATATTGATAATAAGCAAATGAAAGAAGTGCAAGGACCAATGCCTTATGGAGTCAAAAAACAGTGTGAAATTTGTAAATGCTGGAAAAGTAAAATGTTGTGCAATTGTCTCTTGGTTGATTTTAAATTATTAAAATGAATCTTGATTAGGGGAAAGAAGGGAAACTCTCGATATACCGTAAAGGGACAGAGAGGAATGTCCAGAAATCTAGAGATTGGTGCTTCTGTACAAGGACATGTTGGACTGTCAATACCCTGAGCACGTGTTCAACACTACACCAACAAGGATGTAGTCTAACGGTGCCCCAAGGTCAGAGTACAGCTACCCAACGTCCCTAGGCAGAACTTCCCCACTAAAACTAGTTTTCGAAGTGTTGGATTTTCATTATCTTGTGGGTAGTTAATTTTATTAGGTGACTGATTAAGTTAAATGTGAGAATTAAAAAGTGCTTTCAGCTGCTTTTGGTATCCCACAGCTCACACGTACTGCTGGTGGGTAGAGCATACGTAGTGTAGGCAAAAGTTTATTCAAGTTTGAAGCTAGTAACCATCGACCCTTCGACAGAGAGCGCTCTTGACTTGCTTTTCAGCTAAGTTCAAGAGTTATGAAATTGAAAAAACAAGACTTGTAATTAAAAGATATGATGGCCAATCTTATGCGTCACTTTCTGATCAACCTTCACTAATCAACAAAATTGCCTTTGGGTGAAGGTGAGAGCATACTTCGTGGCGACGAATACGGTTTTATTTCTACTTTACTTTTGCAAAAATGAAAATGATTTAAATTGAAAAAAAAGATGGAAGATACACCCTGCATTTCAAAAGTGAGTGTGTGAG
Source organism: Larix kaempferi (assembly GCA_027924585.1). Lineage (NCBI taxonomy): Eukaryota > Viridiplantae > Streptophyta > Pinopsida > Pinales > Pinaceae > Larix > Larix kaempferi. The sequence continues at coordinate 7,807,173 of BSBM01000136.1, forward strand.
TAAGTGTGGTTAGAAAAAAGCAATCTCACGAAAATTGACAAAATACACAAATCCCCCCAGGGGGGATGGGATGTGGGTGTTGGTTACCCCACTGCTCTTGTTTAATGATTTATAATTTATGCTCAAATAAAACTACCTCTTAATCCTTTTAGACTTGGACCTAAGGGCTTACAAGCTGAAATTTGAAACAATGCTAAAAGTGGGTTCCTTTGAAGGTGTTTTGGGCAAGTTTTAGCGAAATTTCGCCAGAGCTACCTTCTATTTTTCCTTCGACCTGCTAAAAACCGACAAGTAAATCTCTTAGAATATGATGGCAAACACAATGAAAAAATAAAAAAAATTGAAAAATTTTATACTCAGAAAAATTTTGAAAAATTTTCTAAGTATAGAAAGTTTAAAATCTAGCTTAGATCTAATGCAAAATAGACTTTTTAGGAGCTTAGATCTAATCTAGCATGTGCTTTCTAAGTATGTAGATTTGAAAATAATTGCAAGAAAAGTATCGATCTACAACTCAAATACTTAGAAAATAGCAAAAAGGGAAAGAGAAGAATGTTGTTTTAAATTTGAAGTTGATGGATGAACCCTTCAAGCCCAAGCTTCATATTTGTGATGCCTTGGAAAATCCCTGAAATACAATATTAGTTTGTGTTGAAGAGGAGAGAAAGACAAGCTAGTTCCAAGCCCTCTTCAAGCTTGTGATCTGCAAAAACCTTAAGCAAACCCTTGCATACAAATGAGTAAGATCTAGTGTGCTTGTTAAAGAAAAATTCAAAGAGCCTAAATACAAACTAGTATAGTTGGCTACTTCTAGTCTTTCAAAACAATACACAAATAAGCAAGTTACAACCGAAATGCTTATTCTATGAACATTCAAGCTAGATCTACAATCATATATAAACAAAAGAGAACTAGATTAGAGCAATATCACCTCAAATACTTGCATGCATCCAAGAAATGTACACCCATGGACCTCCAAAGCCTTTCACTTGCATTAAAATATAATCACTAGTACAATGAGCAAAGGTTTCTTGCATCCATGTGAATAATGGAGCAAGAGCCTTGCTTTTATAACACTCCCCAAGAGCAAATTTGAATTTGTGAAGAAGAGGGCCATTTAGGGCATCAAATGACAAGTGTAGGATTCAAATCATGATTGATACGGTGGTTGGAGTGGTATTCAATGGGATGGCTGCCACATCTTCCCAATCAAATCAATGCTCACAACACTCCAATATTGATTGGGATCTTCTTTAAATGTCCTTGCCAAGTCATGTGGGCCAACTCACTAGAGCACCTACCTTTTCTGTAGGAGTTTGGATTTTCTCCAAATCCATTATTTTTGAATTAAAAAATACTTTTTTAATATTTTGGAGAGAAATTTGATTAAGTGAAAAATAATCACTCAATACTTAGGAAAAGTGGGTTTAGGGGTTTTATGGGTGCTCTGGGTTAGAAAACGAGCACCCCCATGTCCAATTTCACCTCCTAACCCATCTTTTATCACTTTTCTCATTTTTTAATTAAATTATTAAAAACTCTCAAACTCTGAAAAAATAATTTTCTCAGAATGACTCAAAAATCCTAAGGGACCTAGTGCATGTCCATATGACTCAATACTGATGGCTAGCATGTTACAAAAATACATTCTAGTAGGTTTTAATAATCCCTCAAAATTCACCATCATGGAAACACTCCAGCTTTGGAGGTGTGAGTGAAAAACTCAAGAATTATACGTCACTGAATAGTAACGCATAATCCCTAAGGAAAAAACACTCTAGAGTATTTCCCTGATAACAAACGTTGAGGAAGGCCAAACCTTTCATAAAAAACTCATGCTAGACCAACTTATTACAAAATCCCCACGGGGTCTGGATGTGCAAATTGTTACAAAGGGCAAAAATTTTTGCTTGATGGATCTCGGAACACTGATGATGAACATTGATCATGTTCACAACTTTAACGGTTCACTCGGAATCCACTAAGTGCAATTTAGTGGATAACATCTGGCTCCAACTGCAGGACGTGTGCTCGATCAACTTGTTATCACACCATAGTAGCAGGGCTACTATTCTTGCTTAGCAGATATCTGCACATTCCAGAGCTTAGATTTTTTAGAGCTTGGCTATGAAGACTTTATATTTTGGGATCACTCATGATCAAAGCAGTGTATTATTCAAACTTATGTGAGACCTTGTGTCAAGGCTGAGCCTTGAGAGTTCAGATTTAATGACCGATGTGACCCTTTATTCCATATAGTTTCAGTTCAGTGCCTAGAGATGTATTGCAACAATGTTTTAGATTGTATATGATGATTATTCTTGTGATGATGGTGTATGATCTATGGATATTGTATCATTGACTGTGGATTATTATCTTGTTGCTTTAGTTATGTTCATAGCATTAGCTTGGTATATCATTCATGACGTGGCAAACTTTGTAAAATTTAAAATGAACTATCTTGATGATAATTTATAAAATGGACATTTTACTTGCACATTTAGGTTGTTTGACAAATCTCACTGGTTTACCACCTTGCATAGATATGGTCTTTCTTGACACTAGATGTCTGCTAGCTTAGGCTCCACTATCACTTGACTCCATCCATCCATGACTTTCCTTACTTGACTTTAACCCTTGACTTGTCTTACTTGACTTTCTGGTATTGAGGGCTTCCCCTTTTTCTACCTCTGTGTTTGGACCGCATCACTATATGTTTAGTGTCTCGGCTCTGAGTTGGTGACAAAATTTGCCTTTGGTAAGTTGGATTGTAGGCCTAAATCATTCTGGTCGGTTGTCCCGATGTTTGGCACTGGCTCAAACTCCCCTCAGTCACTTGAGAAGTTGTTGGCTAAAACTGAAAGCTCATGTACTACTTATGGAAACTTATATAAATTCGCCCATGGAAACTAAAAAGGGCAAGAGCGATGAACTGCTGAAAATACTCCTCGAAGAGTATAAGAAAGGTCCAAAAAGCAATGGTTCTTAAAAGCTATATCTAAACAATTGCTGACCTTATAGGTATATTTAAACATGCCCTAGATGCAAGCTGCAATTAGTTGTGCTTATCAGCACACCTGAGATCCGAAGGGTTATGTAGGCCAAAAAGGCCATGAAATCAAATTGAATGATCCTAATGAACTTGGATCAACTTGACGTAGACATGATGCCTAAGTTGAATAACCACTCTCTAAACAACTTACCCATTTGTGAGGCACAGCCATTCCCCTTGTTATTTTGTCCAGCACAGAGTTGGTAGTTTCCCCTTTCTCCTAGTCCAAAGTATCTTTCAGTTGAGTTTAGACAAGTCACCCCTTTGCCCAACCTTGTTCCTAGCCTTCATCCTTAGCTAGTAGTTAGACCGATGAGTTTGTCATTTAAGCTATTGTGCAAGTAATTATAAATAACAACGGAATGAACAAACATGTTTAAATGCCAATAAATGATGTTATACTTTAAGTTAAGCTGTGAGTATGATTAGAGGAACATGTCTTAGTCTATTGATATGATTTATCCTTGGTTGTATGTTGACCTAGTCAAACCCAGTTTGACTATGGTTATTTCTTGGGATCCATGATGATGTGGGCCATGTATACTTATTGATGATGATTGATGGTCCCACATACTCTTGATGATGATGCTATATGATGGACATATGATTCAGATGATGATTGATACAGTTGAGCAAGTTTTATTATTACTTCAGATCATCAGATTATGCACTATCCATATATGGTGGACCCTACAGTTAGCCCATTAGGGCAACCCATGGTGTATGAGTACACATTCGTAGTAGATTTGGGTTTTATGGATCCAATGAGACACTTATCTTTTAGTTCTAGGCACTTCTAACAGTGATAGATGCAGTTTTACACTTGTTGACCAGATTTTGGGCTGATTTCCCAGCCTGAGCAGCAGGGGCCATGAGAGGCCAGTTCACCTAGGGCGTTGTATGAGGAGGGGGTGGTCCAGCCACTTGTTATTACCATTTATCGCCCCTTCTGGGGAGCCTGGTAGGCTCAGTTTGACAGTGCAGGTGCCCTAGGAGGTAGTTTCAGCACTTTCACAGTTCCCGAGGCAGTCCAGAAATGGGATAAAAGGGTCACTGAGGAATTTGATTTGGGCAATTGAGGCAAGGTTTTGGCACTTGGTTTTTACAAAGGTCTTCCAGGGTGAACCCCCTATCTTCCAGCCAGTTTTCAGCACTTGGGTGGGTCCACAGAGGCCACAGGAGGCCTTTTACTGCTTATCTGTCACAGATTTTGAGGACAGATTTGATCATTTGTATTTATTTTGGACATATTATATTATTTTATTGTGCCATGGGGATGAGCTAGCAAGGATTGATGCCTCCTAGCCCCACCGTGTGCTTTATGAGTCATGTCCTAGTCATATGAGGTGGGCCCTTGTACTTTTGCCCCCTCTAGTGGATGATGTCACCCTCCTTGAGTATCTTTTAGTTATGACGTCATCATTATATTGAGTGATCCATGTGATTATATTGTTAGGCTCATTTTAGCCATTGATTATGTATTGAAATCTTTTAATCTCAACCACTCATTTTGTTGTAAAGTGGTTTTGAGATCTAGGGTTTTGGTCTTTATTATCCTATATAAGGAGGAGACCCCCTATTGTATAGCTCACCTTTGGGCTCTGGAAAACTTGGAATGAAAAGAATATTTTGGAGATCTACTTCTTGGCTTTGATTGGGTTGCTCTTGCATGTGTTCTTGGATATCTTGCTTCTAGACATTGTTTGCTTTTCAGGTGAAATCGACTTCAAGAGGGGGAGGCCGAATTGCTCAAGCTAGCTCATCGAATTGCTTTGTGGGAAGATTGTAGGGGTTGCTCACATCCCCCATGGGCAAATCGACTTCATAGAGAGGGAGTTTTTCAATTGTGCTTTGTCCATTGATTGCTTTCTTGATATGACATGCTTAGATCTTATGGATTTGTAGATCAAATCTAACTTGATGTAGTTTGATTTTGCAGGTTTTCATGAGACATATTTCCTCCTAGGGTTTGAATGCTATTAGTTGAAAACACTTGGATCAAGCTTGGAATTGTAACTAGGGCAAGAATTCTCCATATGCTAAGAGGCCGCAAGCTTTTGAGGTAAGATCTACAAGGTACGTATTGATTTCGCTTGCTATCCATCCCATTGGTCAAAATTACATTAAAATCAAAACCCTCATTTTTGTTTTTCTTAGATCTACTTGGATCTAGCCTTGCTTTTGGAAAGATATTGAAAACCCACCTCTATAGTATCCACGGCAATTCGGATCTATAGTTTGGTGGTGATTGGGTTCCATTTGACACACTTTCCAAGGCACTTAGTCCTCCTTGAGCATAATCACACCACTTGGGAGAAGCTAGTTTGGTTGGTTCCAACACATGGGTAGGTGAGATCCCACTTGATTCATGATCCTCACACTTGATAACCTACCCCTAGTGCTTCACCTTGTTGATTTTAGCCTTGTGGACCCCATTCCTCATTTTGAGGGTTGTGCCCCATTTGGGTCAATTTGGTGATGCATTTTAAATCTCAAATCTATGGAGATCTAGCCATTGGATGCCCTTGATTTTCAAGATCCACATTCATACTTGCCTAAACTACTTAGATCTACAATTTGGTGGCCATTGGACTTGATTTGACACACCTTTCCATGCTTTTAACCCTCCTTGGGCAAAGTCGCACTTCTTGGGTGTTTTAGTTTGCCCACTTGTAGGACATTGGTGGTTGAGATCCCATTGGATTTGGAACAAGCATACCTTGAAACCTATATCTAGTGTCTCATTTTGTGAAGATCTACCTTGGGGGTAGCATTCCTTGTTTTAGGGGATTGTTGTCCACTTGGGTCACATCATGAAACATTAGATCTAGTAAGATCCAACCATCACGCCTTTAGTTGCCCACTTGATCTACATCCTAGGTGTCCCGATCTACAAATTGACATCTCTTTTGACTCTATTAACCCATCCATCAAGGCACTAGTCCACTTAGGGCCATTCGCACTCCTTGGGAGTTGTGTCAAGTCCTAGATCCCATATGTGGATATCTCTGTTTTCACCTTAGATCGATAGATCTACTCTTCACATACCCCTTAGTACCATTTGCATCCTTAACTTCACCTTGTGGGTCCCATTTGAGCCATTTCCATATCCCAAGGAAGTGGGTCCCACATGTGTATTTCGTGGTACTAGATCTTGTCATCTTATCTTATCATGTGGCCTAAATCATTCATTGGTTGAAACACTAATCATTCTTTAACCCTCCTTCAACCATACTTAAACTTCTAGGTCCACTTAACCTTGCATTGGTTTCCGTAACTTCTTTCATGTATCCCTAGGGACCTTTGTTTAGGTCCAATCATCTTTGATTGGTTATAGGGTCTCCCCCTAGGTCTTGACTCATCTCGATCTAAAGTGAAGAGTGCCTTGGTTGTCGTGACTCCCAGCTTGCATTGGGAACTGTGGCATCTCTTGGGTCACCTCTTTAGTTGTCCATCTCCTCTACCATCTCGGATGGGATACCTTTAGGGACAACTACAAGTTGTGTGATAACACAACCTTCAGGCAAGGAGAGGAAGCGAGAACACCAGAATCTCTGGTTTGTACAACCTGTAAAAACATCTCAACTTGACAAGAAAAACCTTCAGCAGCACAAGTTTAATGAAATAACCAATAAATCATAAATTGCATTTATTCATAAAAACTAAAAAATGACTAAGGAAAAAATTATTATTTCTAAGTACTGGAAAGAAATGCGTAAAGTAAATGCTCACTTTTAGGAGCTTATTTTCCTACTCTAAACATAACATAATAAAATGCTAAGTGTAATAAAAAATCCAATGTAGCCATCTTAACATTTCATCAATATAACAAAGTTTTGCCTTGTCTTTGGTTACCAACCAAAGCAAGGACACATTTATTAGAAAGTGCAAACCTGCATGGATCTTCTGGATGGGAGGGCTGGATGGGAAATCAAAGGCATGTGATAGATCCTGGAAGTGCGTCCCCAAATGGTAAGTGCTCCCGCAGGCTTCTTCTATCCATGATTGGATAGGGCTGAGAAAAAATTCGGAATCATAAGGCAGACCAACTACCTCATCATAACGATCTGAAGGGTTCTTCTGATAGTAACTTTCTGTGAAAGCATAAACCCCAAGCTGCTCCAAATTATAAGGGACCTGTTATCACACCATAGTAGCAGGGCTACTATTCTTGTACAGCAGATATCTGCACATTCCAGAGCTTCCTTTATTCCAGAGCATGGCTATATATTTTGGATCACTCATGATCACAGCAGTACATTATTCAGATTTTATGACCTTGTGTCAAGGCTGAGCCTTGAGAGTTCATATTTGATGACTGATGTGACCACTTATCCCATTACAGTTTCAGTTCAGTGCCTAGAGATGTATTTCAGCAGTGTTTCAGATGATGCATGATGATGATTATTATGATGATGTTATGGATATGTTCTCACTGACCGTGGATTATTATCTTGTTGATTTAGTCATGATCATGGCATGTGCTTGGTATATTATTCCTGATGTGGCAAACTATTTAAAATGAACTGGAAATCATAAAATGGACAATTGCTTGCACTTTTAGGTCATTTAACAAAACTTACTGGTATTTCACCTTACATAGACATGGTCTTTCCCGACACTGGTTTTCTGCTAGTGTAGGCTCCATATTCACTTGTCTCCATCCATACATGACCTTCCTGTTCGACTTTAAACCCTGACTTGTCTCATTTGACTTTCTGATACCGAGGACTTCCCCATTTTTCTACCTCTGTGTTTGGACCGCATCCCTGTTTATTCAGTGTCTCGGCTCTGAGTTGGTGAAAGAACTTGCCTTTGGTGAGTTGGATTGTAGGCCTAAATCATTCTGGTCGGTTGTCCCGATGTTTGGCATTGGCTCGAACTCCCCCTAGTCACTTGAGATGTTGTTGGCTAAAACTGAAAGCTCATGTTCTACCTATGGAAACTAAAAAAATTCGCCCATGGAAACAAAAAAAAAGGGCAAGAGCAATGAAAAGCTAAAAAAATACTCCTCGAAGAGTATAAGAAAGGTCCAAAAAGCAATGGTTCTTAAAAGTTATATCTAAACAATTGCTGACCTAATAAATATGTGAAAAACATGCCCTGGATGCAAGCTGCAACTAGTTGTGCTTCTCAGCACATCTGAAATCCGAAGGGTTATGTAGGCCAAAAAGGCCATGGAAATAAAATTGAATGATCCTAATGAACCTGGATCAACTTGATGTAGACATGATGCCTAAGTTGAATAAGCACTCTCTAAACAACTTATCCATTTGTGAGGCACAGCCATTCCCCCTGTTCTTTTGTCCAGCATAGAGTTTGTAGCTTCCCCCTTTTTCCCAGTCCAAAGTATTTTTGAGTTAAGATTAGACAAGTCAAACCCTTGGCCCAACCTTGATCCTAGCCTTCATCCTTCACTAGCAGTTTGACCATGTCCAATGGGTGAGTTTGTCATTTGAACTATTGTGCAAGTAATTTTATATAACCACGGAATATGTTAACTTAATTAATGCCACTGAATGGAATTTATACTTTGAGTTTAGCTGTGGGAATGATTAGAGAAACATTGTCTTAGTCTACTGATGTGATTTATCCTTGATTATATATTCTTGGGATCCGTGATGATGTGGGCCATGTATGGATGATTATTGATGATGATTTATGGTCCCACATGTTTGATGATGATATCATATGATGGACATATGATGCAGATGATGTTTGATCCAGTTCAGCAGGTTTATTATTATTTCAGATCAGCAGATTATACATTGTCCATATATGGTGGACCCTACAGCTAGCCCATTAGGGCAACCCATGATGTATGAGTACTCATTCCTAGTGGATTTGGGTCTTCTGGATCCATTGAGACACTTATCTTTCAGTTCCGGGCACTTCTGACAGTGATTGATGCAGTTTTACACTTGTTGACCAGATTTGGGGCTGATTTCCCAGCCTGAGCAGCAGGGGCCCCGAGAGGCCAGTTCACCTAGGGCGCTGATGATGGAGGGGGTAGTCCAGCCACTTGTTATTACCATTTATCCCCCCTCCCAGAGATCCTGGTGGGCTCAGATGGACAGCGCTAGCACCCTAGGGGGCAGTTTTGGCACTTTCACAGTTCCCGAGGCAGTTAAAAAATGGGATAAAGTGGTCACTGAGGAAATCGATTTGGGAAATTGAGGCAAGGTTTTGGCATTTGGTTTTCACAGAGGTCTTCCAGGGTGGCATCACTACCTTCCAGCCAGTTTTCACCATGTGGGTATGCCCGGATTGATCACAGGAGGACATTTACTGCTTGACTGTCATGGATTCTAAGGACAGTTTTGGTCATTTTTATTATATTGGACATATTTTATTATTTTTATTGTGCCTTGGGGATGAGCTAGTAAGGATTAAAACCTCCTAGCCCCACCATGAGCTTATATTGTTATGTCCTAGTCACCATGAGGTGGATTTTGATGCTTATATTTTCTCTTGTGGATGACGTCACCCCTCATTGTACCTTTTTAGTGGGGGCGCTATCATTATATGGGTGATCCATGTGATATATGTTTATGATTTATTGTTAGCCATTGATCAGACATTTGTATCTTTTAATCTTAGCCACTCATTCAAAAAGTGGTTAGGGTTTTGGTGCCTCTCCTTCCTATTTAAAGGAGAGAGCCTCTCATTGTAAAACTCATCTAGAGATTTTTGGCTCTTGGCTCTTGGAATAAAATTTCTATCTTTTGGAGTACATGCTTGGATTGGAGTGAATGTTGGTTGTTTCGATTGTAAATGCTATTGTCCATTGCACTGGAGGATCTATTGTAGCTATCTTGCATATTTGCCATACTTTATTTACAGGTTAAGAGGGCGATTTTGGACAAGGGCGAATTGGTGGGGAGGCTTGCCCTTCAATCTTGGAAGAAATCGCTTTGGTGTAACAGGGAGTAGTTTTGCCTTTGTGTCAACTATTCTATGTTTCTCTCTCTCTTGCTTGTATCTACCTTCAATTTGTTAAACTGATTGATGCTTTGCTCCTTGGCTTGACAGGTTAGAAGGAATCACATGTGGCTTGGAAAAATCGATTTGGCAAGAGGGCTTCAACAATTCTCCATTTGATCTTTGGCAAAGTAATCCTCGTCTCAACTAGCATTCATCTCTTCATCTAGGTATGTTCCAAGAGGTATGATCTTCTCTTCCTTGAATCTTCCATAATTTCTAGATCACAAAAACCCTAATCAAATTAAAACCCTTGTTTTTGGTATTTTTCAGATCTACTTGGATCTAGCCTTGCAATTGAAAAGATATTAAAAACCCACCTCTATAGGATCCACCCCTAGTTAGATCTATAGTTTGGTGGTGATTGGCTAAAAATTGACACACTTTTCAATGCACAAAGCCCTCTTGAACCTAAATCGATTTTCCTAAGAGAAGCTTGTTGGGTTAGATCTAGCACATGGGTAGGTGAGATCTCACTTGATTTGGAATCTAGACACTTGATAACCTATACCCACATCTTTACTTTGGTGAAAACTACCTTGTGGACATCTCTCCATGTTTTAAGGGGTTGAAACCCCCTTTTGATCTTCTTGGTACCTTAAAACTTAGATCTACTAAGATCTAGCCATTCAATTCACTTGAAATTTTGAAGATACATAGATCGGGGTACTAACATCCCGGATCTACATTTTGGTGGCCATTGGACTTGATTTGGTCCACCAAAACCCATTTTTGGACCCTCCTTGAGCAAATCGCACCCCCTTGATTTTTTGAGTTGGTCCACTTCTAGGAAGTGGGTGTGGGAGATTTTCGTGGATTTGGAATGCCCATGACTTGAAACCTAGGTCTATACTGTCCTTTCGTCAAGATCCGCCTTGGGGATTGCATTCCTTGTTTTAAGGGATTGTGGTCCACTTTTGGTCATCACTTAAAAACCTAGATCTAATAAGATCCAACCATTGGATCTCTTCCAACCCACTTGACTTGGCTTCTAGGTGTCCCGATCTACACTTTGACATACTTCTTGACCCCATTAGCCCATCCAACAAGGCACTAGTCCTTCTCCAAGCAAGTCGCACTCCTTGGGATTTGTGTCAAACCCTAGATCTAACACATGGGTACTCCTAAAACCAACTCCAACTTATAGATCTAGCCTATACCTAACCTATAGTACCAACCTCATACCTAACTTCACCTTGTGGGTCCACCTATAACCATTTCACGCTTCCCAAGAAAACAATACCCACTTGTGAAAACACATGGTACTATACCTAGTAATCATACCCCTTCATGTGGCCTAAACCATACATAGGTTGAAACACTAACTATCCATTATACCACCTTCAACCATTCCTTAACCATTAGGTCCACTTAGCCTTGCATTGGTTTCCGTAACTCATCATTTATCCAACCTTAGAAACCTTTGTTTGGGTCCAATCAACTGTGATTGGGGTATAGGGTCTCCCCCTTGGTCTAGTTACACCTTGACCTAAAGCGAAGAGTGCCTTGGTTGACGTGACTCCCGCATTGCATTGGGAACCGTGGCATCTCTTGGGTCACCTCTTTAGTTGCCTGTCTCCTCTACCGTCCCGGATGGGATATCTCTAGGGGCAACTACAAGTTGTGTGATAACATTTTTGGCGCCGTGACCCGGGGAGGTAGGGGCCTACCTTGGTTCAACACACCTTTGTGTCTCACTATCTCTCTGCACTTTAAACGACATATCTCTTGGTAGTAGAGCCTAAAAATCTACCTGGCGACTCCTAATCGTGACTCCGCTGAGGAGCGAGCTCATAGTCATCCTTACAACACACGAAGTAAATCAAATCCAAATCAATTGGAAGGAACCCCACTCACATATCACAAAAGAGATCCTAAAACCCAATCAACTAATTTCTTGTGGAAACTTGTTAACTCAGGTTCTCCAAACCGTATCTTAGGTTCCCCTTTGTTCAATCCGGTTCCTCCTTTATCACCTAATCACAACTCTAGTTCAAGCCCAATCAATCCAATGGCAGGACAAGGTCAGTCAAACTCCGGTATCAACAACCAAAACAACCCTCCTGTTGCTCGTGCTTTTGGTTATAAGGCTAGAGCTTCTCCCTTAGACTTTTCTCAGATCTTGGGCGCTCCCCATAGTATGCCAGACAAGTACTTTGAAAAGATCCCAAAATTCAATGGCAACTGTGCCACCTCTATTGAGGACCACATAGACAATGTTTGGGCTCATATGGAAGCTTATGGGGCTGAAAAAGAGGATGTGTTTATTAGGGGTCTCTTTGCATCCTTGGAGGGTGATGCTCGCAAATGGTTTGACCGCTTGCCTGCATCATCAATCAATGGGTATGATGTATTCACCGATAAACTCAAGCAAGAGTGGTCAGTCAAGTTAGATGGGCGTTTCCTTTTACACCAACTTTTTGACATCAAAAAGAAAGAGAATGAGTCTGTCCATGAGTTTAACCAACGCTTTGATAAGACTGTTGCCAACATCCCAAGTAACATAAGGCCCCTTGACCAAGCCATCTTGATCCATTACCTTAATGCTTATGAGGGTTACTTGGGTTACCATCTAAAGGACAAGGACCCTAGTAGTTTGAAGATAGCCCAAGACAATGCTAAGAAAGCTGAGGCAAATGCTGCCTCCATGGGAAAACAAAACTTCTTTGACCTAATTAGTGGACCTTCTTCCTCCAGATCTGAGCCTAAGTTTAAGAAGAGTAAGGAACCTAGCAAAGATCCCAATGAAATGATGGAGAGTATGCATGAAATGATGAAAAACTTAACTCTCCTAACTAGGGACCTAGCCAAGAACAGAGAAGGGGATAGATATAGGCAGCCCTATGGTCCTAAACCTTATTGGAATCAACAAAAGAAACCTAATGAAGGTGATAGAAGAAACCCTATGAACCAAGAACCTTCTATCATAAACTGGTCTGAAGAGCAAAAATTGGAAGATCCTGAGTATACCACCCATGGTGATGATACTCCGGATTCTCCAAAGAACATTAATTGGGTTGATGACTTAAAGTTTGACAAAGACTTCGGAAGAATCCTGATTGATCATGAAGAAAACACCATAGAAGAAACCAACCCTAGTGGTCCCATCTGTGCTACTGAACAAGTTAGTAATGATCAAGCTCCTTATAAAACTTATCAACGAAGAAGGGATGGCCCAAAGCCTATCCCTTTTAGTGAAAAGAAAAACAAAGAGTTGCCTAATCCAGTGAGTGAGCCAGTCCCTTTGCCTGAGTATGACTTCGATATCAACATCGAAAGAGAGTTAGACAAAGTTATGCATAACATTCCACTCACTGAGTTAATGAAAATCCCTTCGATAAAGGAGCAAGTAGTAGAGTTTTTCGAGAGTATCCCTGAGACCGCCACGACTAGTGTTGAGGATTTATCTTCTCAAAACCCAGCACCTTGTGATGTGGTTGATGAAGAGGATGACCCTCCCATTAACATCCAAACTGCCCTATATGAGAGGAAGAATGGGGGTCATCAACCATTTTACCTTACACTACGCATAGGTGATATCCTTCTTCATAACTGTATGTTGGATTCTGGTGCCTCCATAAATGTGATGCCTTTACAAGTCATGGAAGCTATGGGATTAAAAATAACTAGACCTTATGGGAACGTTTGTGGGATTGACTCTAAACCAGTTAAAGTCTTTGGCTTGATCAAAAACCTGAGAGCTGACCTATTTTCATGCCCCGACATATCTATGCTTATGGATATAGTAGTTATAGATCTCCCTCCAGCCTATGGCATGCTCCTTTGTAGGAAGTGGTCCGCTGGGCTAGGAGGACATCTTCAGATGGACTTATCATATGCTACCATCCCCAACTCTGATGGGTCTTTGGTTAGGGTGTATCGGGAGGCATTTTATGATGGACATCTTGAGAATTATGAGGATGGTGTGAGAAACACTTTTGGTGAGGGTGAGTTATTACCTGAGGGTATCTTTATGGTCATGGGTGGTCATGATGATGATCCTAGCATGGAAGAAGAAAGAATTATTGAGGTTGACCATCAGTCCATTCGGGGTGTAGTATCAGAAAACCTTAGGACCTCGAACCAACCCAGTAGTGTAGGGCCAAACGTTGACCAACCCACACATCCTGCTCAGCTAAACACTTCGGAAGATAACTTTGATCAAATTAGAAGGGGTGAGTATATACCTAGGACAGTACATGAGTGGCTTTTCCTAGTTGACCTTAACACAGAAAGAGGAAGACAAGGCTTACCTCACATCACTCCTTGGACAAATAACAATGAAGGAACACACCTGCCCTCACCTGAGGGGAATGATGAAGAACTAGTTGATTATCACTCTTCGGATGTACCTGATCACTTGTCCCATTTGTCCTTAGAGGATGGGGTTTTAAGACAGGTGAATGACAACTCTATGAGTTGGCAAGAACATGCCTTGATCCATGATGCCCCTGGGGAAGACTTTTCTTTGAATAATCTAGCCATTTTTCAAGAAGAACCCACTGACTCACATTTACCTCCTTATTACCCTAGTTTCCTTTTGCCTAGCGAGTTACGTAGTGGTGAAGAGGATATTGATTCCACAGACACACTTTATTCTTCACCAACACCTTTGGATATGAGGAATCAAAGTGCACCTAGCACAGTTCATAGTCCCATTTCTGATGACCATTTGGCATTTTTAGAGAACATGACCATTCCTATCCCATCAGGAGAGGGCAGTAGCAGAAGTAGTGAAAATCAAAGCCCTCCACCCTTAACCCAAGCTGAAGTAAATGAGGATGACTTGTTGACCATAGGGGAAACACCAAAGAATATCATTCACCCACTAGAAGAAAGTCCTCCTAGGGGAACTATAGGAGAAGTCTTGATTGGTAGCATAGTTGTACCTTTAAACGCTGGACCTCCCAGATTTGATGAAATTCCTCCTAATAGGAATTCAAGTATAGTTACACCTCAGCCTCAGTGTACTTCCGATATCCAACCTTTTCCTGAACATGTTATTGAAGTCATCCCTCAATCTGTAAATCACCAAAGGTTCGAAATTGGTGATAAGGTTGTAGTACCTAATGATTTATTTTATATACGATCCAGGGGATCAGGTGACTTTTGGGTTGGACCACTTACGGTTGAGCGCTGCATTGATGAGATGTGTTTTCTCACCACTGGGACTGGCCAACGCATCTTACTCCCTATCAATCAAAGGGAGCTAAGGGATTATCATCCCTGACCTTCCTTACCTTGCCTTGCCTGTTTAGAGTAGGTAGGTTCTGAATAAGCTCACTTGAGCAGTAGGATTTGTGTGATTTTTCTTTTTTCTGTGTGCCGAGTATTGTCCCTTTTTCTTCTTCTGCCTGAGTTGAGTCTTGCTCCTTCCTAAGCTTTTCTCTTCTCCTGCATGCATTTAAGAAATTATAGTTAGCATTTCTATTGTTAGCTGCCTGTGCTGGTTGAGATTTGCCTGTTTAAGAATGTACTCTTTTCCTCCTGCACAGTAAATAAAAATGATAATGATATATGCCATGTTAGTTTATATTTATATTTTGGCGCATTTCAGCTCATGCTTTAGATTAAATTTCAGTTCAGTTTTATTTTATTTTTATCCCATACATGCTCCATGATGGTATTCTAGTTTTTGTGAGAGCAGGAACAGGTGCAAGATAAAAGCTGAAAGCAAGGATGGTGCAGTGCTGGATTGAAGATTGATGCAGAGCAGTTCGAGACTAGAGATTCTGAGGTTCTCAAGCGCTCTCTCCCTTAGAGCACTTGTCCCAGCTGGAGCCAGATGTTATCACACCATAGTAGCAGGGCTACTATTCTTGTACAGCAGATATCTGCACATTCCAGAGCTTCCTTTATTCCAGAGCATGGCTATATATTTTGGATCACTCATGATCACAGCAGTACATTATTCAAATTTTATGACCTTGTGTCAAGGCTGAGCCTTGAGAGTTCAGATTTGATGACTGATGTGACCACTTATCCCATTACAGTTTCAGTTCAGTGCCTAGAGATGTATTTCAGCAGTGTTTCAGATGATGCATGATGATGATTATTATGATGATGTTATGGATATGTTCTCACTGACCGTGGATTATTATCTTGTTGATTTAGTCATGATCATGGCATGTGCTTGGTATATTATTCCTGATGTGGCAAACTATTTAAAATGAACTGGAAATCATAAAATGGACAATTGCTTGCACTTTTAGGTCATTTAACAAAACTTACTGGTATTTCACCTTACATAGACATGGTCTTTCCCGACACTAGTTGTCTGCTAGTATAGGCTCCATATTCACTTGTCTCCATCCATACATGACCTTCCTGTTCGACTTTAAACCCTGACTTGTCTCATTTGACTTTCTGATACCGAGGACTTCCCCATTTTTCTACCTCTGTGTTTGGACCGCATCCCTGTTTATTCAGTGTCTCGGCTCTGAGTTGGTGACAGAACTTGCCTTTGGTGAGTTGGATTGTAGGCCTAAATCATTCTGGTCGGTTGTCCCGATGTTTGGCATTGGCTCGAACTCCCCCTAGTCACTTGAGATGTTGTTGGCTAAAACTGAAAGCTCATGTTCTACCTATGGAAACTAAAAAAATTCGCCCATGGAAACAAAAAAAAAAGGGCAAGAGCAATGAAAAGCTAAAAAAATACTCCTCGAAGAGTATAAGAAAGGTCCAAAAAGCAATGGTTCTTAAAAGTTATATCTAAACAATTGCTGACCTTATAAATATGTGAAAAACATGCCCTGGATGCAAGCTGCAACTAGTTGTGCTTCTCAGCACATCTGAAATCCGAAGGGTTATGTAGGCCAAAAAGGCCATGGAAATAAAATTGAATGATCCTAATGAACCTGGATCAACTTGATGTAGACATGATGCCTAAGTTGAATAAGCACTCTCTAAACAACTTATCCATTTGTGAGGCACAGCCATTCCCCCTGTTCTTTTGTCCAGCATAGAGTTTGTAGCTTCCCCCTTTTTCCCAGTCCAAAGTATTTTTGAGTTAAGATTAGACAAGTCAAACCCTTGGCCCAACCTTGATCCTAGCCTTCATCCTTCACTAGCAGTTTGACCATGTCCAATGGGTGAGTTTGTCATTTGAACTATTGTGCAAGTAATTTTATATAACCACGGAATATGTTAACTTAATTAATGCCACTGAATGGAATTTATACTTTGAGCTTAGCTGTGGGAATGATTAGAGAAACATTGTCTTAGTCTACTGATGTGATTTATCCTTGATTATATATTCTTGGGATCCGTGATGATGTGGGCCATGTATGGATGATTATTGATGATGATTTATGGTCCCACATGTTTGATGATGATATCATATGATGGACATATGATGCAGATGATGTTTGATCCAGTTCAGCAGGTTTATTATTATTTCAGATCAGCAGATTATACATTGTCCATATATGGTGGACCCTACAGCTGGCCCATTAGGGCAACCCATGATGTATGAGTACTCATTCCTAGTGGATTTGGGTCTTCTGGATCCATTGAGACACTTATCTTTCAGTTCCGGGCACTTCTGACAGTGATTGATGCAGTTTTACACTTGTTGACCAGATTTGGGGCTGATTTCCCAGCCTGAGCAGCAGGGGCCCCGAGAGGCCAGTTCACCTAGGGCGCTGATGATGGAGGGGGTAGTCCAGCCACTTGTTATTACCATTTATCCCCCCTCCCAGAGATCCTGGTGGGCTCAGATGGACAGCGCTAGCACCCTAGGGGGCAGTTTTGGCACTTTCACAGTTCCCGAGGCAGTTAAAAAATGGGATAAAGTGGTCACTGAGGAAATCGATTTGGGAAATTGAGGCAAGGTTTTGGCATTTGGTTTTCACAGAGGTCTTCCAGGGTGGCATCACTACCTTCCAGCCAGTTTTCACCATGTGGGTATGCCCGGATTGATCACAGGAGGACATTTACTGCTTGACTGTCATGGATTCTAAGGACAGTTTTGGTCATTTTTATTATATTGGACATATTTTATTATTTTTATTGTGCCTTGGGGATGAGATAGTAAGGATTAAAACCTCCTAGCCCCACCATGAGCTTATATTGTTATGTCCTAGTCACCATGAGGTGGATTTTGATGCTTATATTTTCTCTTGTGGATGACGTCACCCCTCATTGTACCTTTTTAGTGGGGGCGCTATCATTATATGGGTGATCCATGTGATATATGTTTATGATTTATTGTTAGCCATTGATCAGACATTTGTATCTTTTAATCTTAGCCACTCATTCAAAAAGTGGTTAGGGTTTTGGTGCCTCTCCTTCCTATTTAAAGGAGAGAGCCTCTCATTGTAAAACTCATCTAGAGATTTTTGGCTCTTGGCTCTTGGAATAAAATTTCTATCTTTTGGAGTACATGCTTGGATTGGAGTGAATGTTGGTTGTTTCGATTGTAAATGCTATTGTCCATTGCACTGGAGGATCTATTGTAGCTATCTTGCATATTTGCCATACTTTATTTACAGGTTAAGAGGGCGATTTTGGACAAGGGCGAATTGGTGGGGAGGCTTGCCCTTCAATCTTGGAAGAAATCGCTTTGGTGTAACAGGGAGTAGTTTTGCCTTTGTGTCAACTATTCTATGTTTCTCTCTCTCTTGCTTGTATCTACCTTCAATTTGTTAAACTGATTGATGCTTTGCTCCTTGGCTTGACAGGTTAGAAGGAATCACATGTGGCTTGGAAAAATCGATTTGGCAAGAGGGCTTCAACAATTCTCCATTTGATCTTTGGCAAAGTAATCCTCGTCTCAACTAGCATTCATCTCTTCATCTAGGTATGTTCCAAGAGGTATGATCTTCTCTTCCTTGAATCTTCCATAATTTCTAGATCACAAAAACCCTAATCAAATTAAAACCCTTGTTTTTGGTATTTTTCAGATCTACTTGGATCTAGCCTTGCAATTGAAAAGATATTAAAAACCCACCTCTATAGGATCCACCCCTAGTTGGATCTATAGTTTGGTGGTGATTGGCTAAAAATTGACACACTTTTCAATGCACAAAGCCCTCTTGAACCTAAATCGATTTTCCTAAGAGAAGCTTGTTGGATTAGATCTAGCACATGGGTAGGTGAGATCTCACTTGATTTGGAATCTAGACACTTGATAACCTATACCCACATCTTTACTTTGGTGAAAACTACCTTGTGGACATCTCTCCATGTTTTAAGGGGTTGAAACCCCCTTTTGATCTTCTTGGTACCTTAAAACTTAGATCTACTAAGATCTAGCCATTCAATTCACTTGAAATTTTGAAGATACATAGATCGGGGTACTAACATCCCGGATCTACATTTTGGTGGCCATTGGACTTGATTTGGTCCACCAAAACCCATTTTTGGACCCTCCTTGAGCAAATCGCACCCCCTTGATTTTTTGAGTTGGTCCACTTCTAGGAAGTGGGTGTGGGAGATTTTCGTGGATTTGGAATGCCCATGACTAGAAACCTAGGTCTATACTGTCCTTTCGTCAAGATCCGCCTTGGGGATTGCATTCCTTGTTTTAAGGGATTGTGGTCCACTTTTGGTCATCACTTAAAAACCTAGATCTAATAAGATCCAACCATTGGATCTCTTCCAACCCACTTGACTTGGCTTCTAGGTGTCCCGATCTACACTTTGACATACTTCTTGACCCCATTAGCCCATCCAACAAGGCACTAGTCCTTCTCCAAGCAAGTCGCACTCCTT
The DNA here is from genome assembly GCA_027924585.1 of Larix kaempferi. Taxonomy (NCBI): domain Eukaryota; kingdom Viridiplantae; phylum Streptophyta; class Pinopsida; order Pinales; family Pinaceae; genus Larix; species Larix kaempferi. The sequence continues at coordinate 7,826,920 of BSBM01000136.1, forward strand.
GGGATTTGTGTCAAACCCTAGATCTAACACATGGGTACTCCTAAAACCAACTCCAACTTATAGATCTAGCCTATACCTAACCTATAGTACCAACCTCATACCTAACTTCACCTTGTGGGTCCACCTATAACCATTTCACGCTTCCCAAGAAAACAATACCCACTTGTGAAAACACATGGTACTATACCTAGTAATCATACCCCTTCATGTGGCCTAAACCATACATAGGTTGAAACACTAACTATCCATTATACCACCTTCAACCATTCCTTAACCATTAGGTCCACTTAGCCTTGCATTGGTTTCCGTAACTCATCATTTATCCAACCTTAGAAACCTTTGTTTGGGTCCAATCAACTGTGATTGGGGTATAGGGTCTCCCCCTTGGTCTAGTTACACCTTGACCTAAAGCGAAGAGTGCCTTGGTTGACGTGACTCCCGCATTGCATTGGGAACCGTGGCATCTCTTGGGTCACCTCTTTAGTTGCCTGTCTCCTCTACCGTCCCGGATGGGATACCTCTAGGGGCAACTACAAGTTGTGTGATAACAGGACCTCTGTATACGGAGACAATTGTTGTAACTGCTCCTCAATTAGGTGTGTTTGATCTGACTCTTCATTACACTGCTTCTTCAGGTCTTCATGTTGATGCTCATGCATGGCTCATACTGAAAAAAAATTCATGTTCCTTCTCCATGCAAATATTTTCCAAGATCTCAAAATCCAGGCTTTCTGTGAAAATCTCATAAATGGGTTTCTCAATAAAATCATCAAGAGTTTCTGATTCAAGCTTCCTTTCCTCAACTATATTATGTATGGGATTTTCAATTACGCTTGGAAAAGATTCAAGCGCATCATCCTCTTCTTCAAACTCATAATCCTCTTTTTCAGAAAAAGGTCATAAGGAAGGAAACCTTCTGAACTATCATCATTATATACATTGCAAACATCTTCATGATTTTCAACATGGGCTTCTGCAATGGTTTCTTCTGGAGGTGGATTAGGATTACAAATTTGTTCATCATCACTGAAATAAATATGAGAAAACTCCCAATCTTCAATGTTTTCTGTTATGGTGGCCTGAGGAGAGCTTTCAATAACATTTTCAAGAACTAGACCTTCATGAATCTCTTCAATAGGGTCACACTGTGCTTGATGGATAAAGGCATGATTTATTTGAATAAGTTGCCCAGTCTCTCCAAATCTAGAGGCATCTCCCAATATCTTCTGTTTTCCACTATGACAAGACGAGGAGCCCTAGGGTCCTCCTCATGATAATCTATCCAAGGTATGTAAATGGGCAGAAACTTTTCAAGGATACTGTCCAAAGCATCCATACCAAATCCTCTAATGTGCCACTGACTCAAAAATATTCTAAGGAAGCTCGGCAAAAAGGTGATACATTTATCCGAGAGACCATTATACCACCAATAACAAGCATCTCCCCGTAAGGTGCTAACAAACATTTCCATCATGTTATCTTCATATAGAACTTTGAAATCGCCTCGGACCTTAAGAGAGGATATGACATGTTGTGTTTATGACTCACCATTTCCCCAAAAGGTTGGTAAATTATCAGATACATCTCTACCAGTATGATAATTAGGGAAACCCAGGATGTTTGAGAAGTCAATAGGACAAAATTCATTATCAGACACTTCATCGTCCATATTAAGTGATCAGGAGCATATTTGAAATGACCATGGAATGTGTCTGCTACTGTATCAAGAGCTTTGCTTAAAAAAATGAGCTTTTAAGATTTACTGTGTTGCATGGACTCATCTACACACAACAAGTCTCAACAAATTATGAGAAACAAGGGTTTTATCCCTTCAGTGGAGTCGCAATGTGAGAAAAATATACATTTTAAAACACTCACAAAAGGTTCTATTTTTTACTTCGAATTTTTTTTTATAAAAAAGAAAAAAGGTCAGTGGAGTCACCAAATGAAAAATTAAAGATTAAATCTAAGGATTCATCAAACAAAGCAAAAAAGGGTAAAAAAACAAAAGTCATACCCAGGGATAGAAAGATTTATCCCCGACAATGGCGCCAAAAATGTTGCCGCCGGATTACACACCGTCTTTGTCGCAGCAAAAATCTATGTTGTCGCCCGGTGTGTCCCCTTGGTGGCAAGTCTTGATTCAAGTATGTCACTTGGTTCTTGACTCCTCCATTTAGGCAAATTCCCAATGAAAGCCAAGGGGGATAGTCCCTATGGAAAGTTACTAAGGTTGTTAGGGTCTTCCAGTTAAGTGATGGGTTGTTTATTAATGTTTTTGGGAGTTTTTGATTAAAGGTTCAAGATGTAATTGCAACAATAGTTAAGAAAGCTTTCACCAGCATAAGTTCAGATAAATCACTGTGAATTATAAAGATGCACGATAACTTGATATTGATAATAAGCAAATGAAAGAAGTGCAAGGACCAATGCCTTATGGAGTCAAAAAACAGTGTGAAATTTGTAAATGATGGAAAAGTAAAATGTTGTGCAATTGTCTCTTGGTTGATTTTAAATTATTAAAATGAATCTTGATTAGGGGAAAGAAGGGAAACTCTCGATATACCGTAAAGGGACAAAGAGGAATGTCCGGAAATCTAGAGATTGGTGCTTCTGTACAAGGACATGTTGGACTGTCAATACCCTGAGCGCGTGTTCAACACTACACCAACAAGGATGTAGTCTAATGGTGCCTCAAGGTCAGAGTACAGCTACCCAACGTCCCCAGGCAGAACTTCCCCACCAAAAACTAGTTTCAAAGTGCCATATTTTCACTGTCTTGTGGGTAGTTAATTTTATTGGGTGACTGATTAAGTTAAATGTGAGAATTAAAAAGTGCTTCTAGATGCTTTTGGTATCCCACAGCTCAGACATACTGCTGGTGGGTAGAGCATACGCAGTGTAGGCAAATAGTTTATTCAAGTTTGAAGCTAGTAACCATCGACCCTCCGACAGAGAGCGCTCTTGACTTGCTTTTCAGCTAAGTTCAAGAGTCTTATGAAATTGAAAAAACAAGACTTGTAAATTAAAAGATATGATGGCCAATCTTATGCGTCACTTTTTTATCAACCTTCACTAATCAGCAAAATTGCCTTTGGGTGAAGGTGAGAGCATACTTCGTGGCAACGAAGACGGTTTTATTTCTACTTTACTTTTGCAAAAATGAAAATGATTTAAATTGCAAAAAAAGATGGAAGATACACCCTGCACTTCAAAAGTGAGTGTGTGAGTAAGTGGTTAGAAAAAAACAATCTCACAAAAATTGACAAAATACATAAATCCCCCCAGGGGGAATGGGATGCGGGTGTTGGTTACCCCATTTCTCTCGTTTAATGATTTACAATTTATGCTCAAATAAAAATGCCTCTTAGTCCTTTTAAACTTGGATCTACGGGCTTACAAGATGAAATTTGAAACAATGCTAAAAGTGGGTCCCTTTGAAGGTGTTTTTGGCAAGTTTTAGCGAAATTTCGCCAAAGCTTCCTCATCTTTTTCCTTGGACCTGCTAAAAACCAGCAAGTAAATCTCTTAGAATATGATGGCAAACACAATGAAAAATAAATAAAAAATTGAAAAATTTTATACTTAAAAAAATTTCTAAGTATAGAAAGTTTCAAATCTAGCTTAGATCTATTGCAAAATAGACTTTTTAGGAGCTCAGATTTAATCTAGCATGTGATTTCTAATTATGTAGATCTGAAAATAATTGCAAGAAAAGTATGGATCTACAACTCAAATACTTAGAAAATAGCAAAAAGGGAAAGAGAAGAATGTTGTTTTAAATTTGAAGTTGATGGATGAACCCTACAAGCCCAAGCTTGATCTTTGTGATGCCTTGGAAAATCCCTGAAATACAATATTAGTTTGTGTTGAAGAGGAGAGAAGAGACAAGCTAGTTCCAAGCCCTCTTCAAGCTTGTGATCTGCAAAAACCTTAAGCAAACCCTTGCATACAAATGAGTAAGATCTAGTGTGCTTGGTAAAGAAAAATTCAAAGAGCTTAAATACAAACTAGTATAGTTGGCTACTTCTAGTCTTTCAAAACAATACACAAATAAGCAAGTTACAACCAAAATGCTTATTCTATGAACATTCAAGCTAGATCTACAATCATTTATAAACAAAAGAGAACTAGATTAGAGCAATATCACCTCAAATACTTGCATGCATCCAAGAAATGTACACCCATGGACCTCCAAAGCCTTTCACTTGCAGTAAAATATAATCACTAGTACAATGAGCAAAGGTTTCTTGTATCCATGTGAATAATGGAGCAAGAGCCTTGCTTTTATAACACTCCCCAAGAGCAAATTTGAATTTGTGAAGAAGAGGGCCATTTAGGGCATCAAATGACAAGTGTAGGATCCAAATCATGATTGATATGGTGGTTGGAGTGGTATTCAATGGGATGGCTGCCACCTTTTCCCTATCAAATCAATGCTCACAACACTCCAATATTGATTGGGATCTTCTTTAAATGTCCTTGCCAAGTCATCTGGGCCAACTCACCAGACCACCTACCTTTTCTGTAGGAGTTTGGATTTTCTCCAAATCCATTATTTTTGAATTAAAAAATACTTTTTTAATATTTTGGAGAGAAATTTGATTAAGTGAAAAATAATCTCTCAATACTTAGGAAAAGTGGGTTTAGGGGTTTTATGGGTGCTCTGGGTTAGAAAACGAGCACCCTTATGTCCAATTTCACCTCCTAACCCATCTTTTATCACTTTTCTCATTTTTTAATTAAATTATTAAAAAATCTCATAAACTCTGAAAAATTAATTTTCTCATAATGACTCAAAAATCCTAAGGGACCTAGTGCATGTCCATATGACTCAATACTGATGGCTAGCATGTTACAAAAATACATTCCAGTAGGTTTTAATAACCCCTCAAAATTCACCATCATGGAAACACTCCAGCTTTGGAGGTGTGAGTGAAAAACTCGGGAATTATACGTCACTGAATAGTAACGCATAATCCCTAAGGAAAAAATACTCTAGAGTATTTCCCTGATAACAAACGTTGAGGAAGGCCAAACCTTTCATAAAAAACTCATGCTAGACCAACTTATTACAAAATCCCCGCAAGGTCTGGACATGCAAATTGTTACAAAGGGCAAAAACTTTTGCCTGATAGATCTCGGAACACTGATGATGAACATTGTTCATATTCACAACTTTAACGGTTCACTCGGAATCCACTAAGTGCAATTTAGTGGATAACAGATGGGACCTTCAAATGTTAATGGTCTTGAGAACTAATGGAGTAAGTATTTTCTCCTTTATGTGGTGATTGTCAATTGGAAGTGTTGAGTTGTGGCATGTATCTCATTTCTTGGTCGTATGCTCTCTTACCCCTTGCATGACAAGTATCCCTTCAAGACTATTTGAAAACATCTTCACTAGGGTTTTTCTTTTGTTAGATTTCTGAAGTTGGTGAAACAAGTAGAGAGCTAAGTCACCTGACACGAGGACATGGGACACGAGTGTCCCCAAAATACGAGTGTCCCCACAGGACACGGTGACCCCTGGAATCAGGACACGTAGGACACGTTTTATATACATATATATATTTTTTAAATATATTAAAATTTAAAAATATAGACATATAGATCCAATAAAATTTAACATTTACAATTACAAATATTCAATAGAAATTACATTTACAATTACAAATATGAAATATTCAATAGAAATTAGATCATTCACAAATCACAACACATTTGTCATTCACAATCACAAATCACAATGAGACATTGAGACATAGATGCATGTCAGAGACTCGGAACCATATTTATCATTAAGTCATCAAAATCAAAATCAAAATGTATTACATAGATGTCGGAATGCCACTGGGCACTGGCAAATGCCAAATAGACTAATAGTCTAATAGTCTAATAGTAAATACAAAAAAGGGGTGGATCAAGATGGAAGAATCCCATCTGTCAATGACTCAATAGTCCTCCTCCATGCCTAAATCAACAAACTCATCACTGCCCTGATCCTCCTCCTCCTCTCTGCCAATCTAACTAACTGTATCTGCTGGTGTGGAGGATGACCCCTCCATATGATCACCCTCATCAAAAGTGACCGACTCTAGCACTGGATCATTAAGATCCATGTTGGCTAATGCCAACTCAGTACTGCTGTCCAAACCCATCTCATCAGGAAAGACATCCCACATCTGTCTCTTTCCCTTCGCCCACTCCTCCCTCTTCCTGTAAATAAGACGAAGGTTGGAGTGCACATACACCATCGTCTCTGCCCTGGACTGCTCAAGCCTGCTCTTCTTCACACTGTATAAGTTCCCATATGTGCTCCAATTCCTCTCACAACAAGAGGATGAAGTAACTTGAGAGAGGACCCTCAAGGCTATCTTTTGTAGAAGAGGGCATGTCGCCCCATGAGTTGTCCACCAAACAAGCGGTTTCTTAACCCCCATGTCTCTAACCACCTCATATCCTCCAAATCTCCCAGTGCCACTAGAAAACTCATAAAATGCCTCCTCCACCACCTCAAGGTGGTCTCTATCCTGAAGTAGTCGTCTAAATGCTATCTTCCTCCCCTCTGAGATCTCTCCATCCATATCAGGAGGGACTCTGGATGAGGGCCCCGACCCACCACTGAGCCAATCCTAAGCGTAGAACCTGGGGTTCAATGAGTGGGCCAAGCAATGCAAAGGTGTGCAATTCTTATCCCACCTGGAGATAAGAATGCCCTGTATGATGGACCATAAGTTCTCTGCCATGTCTCATCCTCAGCACACTCATTCTCCATAACAATGGTCCTCATGGACTCAATCATGGAATCCCACCCCTCATAAACATCTCCTAGGATGGGCTGGTCCGTGTCTGCAAACCACAACAAAGAAATGATTGGCTCCATGATCTTGATGCTAAGGACTACCCTATCCCACCAACCATCATCTAATACTGTGTCCTTCACCTTTTGTGAAGCATTCTGATCCGACTTTCTCCAAAAAGCCCAAAACTCTGAAATCACCATGGACCCAAGAGCAGTTTTTACCTCTCAATCTCTTGAGCATGATGAATGAGGAAGCAAACCGAGTATCTGCAACCTTCAACAATGAAAGATGTGTGTACTCTTTGTAGATTGTGAGGGCATTGGTGTGGTTTTGTACAAAGTTACGGATATGGCGTGCATCGTCAATAAGTTTGCCAATCCATGGCACATCTGAAGCAATAGATTTTAGTGCTAAATTCAAAGAATGGACAATGCAAGGTGTCTAAAATACCTGTAAGATCAATAAAAGAAAGTATGAATGAGTCATTGAGTCTAGACTCCTAGACTCTACAAGACTACAACTAAGTTACAAACTTACAAACTTACAAACAACTCAAAATTTCAAATAAATGAGTAAATTAACAATCACATACCTGTGGATGTTTAGCTTCCACAATCATGCCAACAACCTTGCAAACAGGTGCATTGTCCGTGATGATTTGTACACAAGAATCAACACCTACTTCTTCAATGACTTTGATGAACAAATCACCCATATATTGTGCATCCTTGTATTTCCCAAGAGCATCCACCGCTTTCAAGAACACTGGTCCATTTGTGGAAGACACCATGAAATTGATGAGTGGATGGTGTGTTGGATTCGTCCATCCATCAAAAACAATACTAACACCCCATGTGGACCATTTTGATTTAATTGGATCAATAATTTTATCCACCTCCTTCTTTGCCTTAACCAACAATGTGGTTCTAAGCTTCTCTGAACCAGGAGGCACACAACCAGTTGGAGCTCATTCCATTATAGATCGACACATCTCAAAGTACAATGGTGACCGTGCAACATTGAATGAGATGAAGTTGAGGTAGAAGAAAAATGCAATGGAGAGGTCTACCTCTTCTCGTGCCTCTTGTTGGAAAATCCTATCCATTGGACCTCTTGAAGTTGGCCTCTTTCTTGTTGGATAAGCAATAGCATCAACCCCACTCCTAGTGCTAGAGGGTTTCCTCAAGAATGGAAGAGGATCCTCACAATGAAATGTCTTACTTGTTGCAGCCACCTTCCCTACCCCAACATGGTCTTCTCTTTCCATCTCCCTCCTTTGGTTAACACTCACAGCTTTGCATGAAGAAATCCCACAAGGGAGGACCAACAAATGGCCTTTAACTCGATAATAGGTGCTCTTGAAATCATGCTTGCAGAAATTGCAAGTCCAACACACATTGCCTCCCCCACCAAGCTTCGCTCCAACACCTTTTTTCCTTGTCACATACTTCCACAAAGGGTATTTACTCTCTTGTGCTTGTTGTTTTGCCAAAGCATGGCTATAATGAGGATGAGCTTGACTAAAACCAGTTGGAGCACTACTAGGAGCAGAAGGGGATGTGCTTGGAGGAGGAATAGGACGAGAGGGAATAGATGGGGCATACTTCCCTTTCCTTTGCCCTCTACCTGCTGCCCTAGCTGGTTGAGACATTTTCCTTCAACCTTGCTGGTGAAATCACACTTGAATCTCCTTCACCTGCAAGAAAACACTCTTGAATCTCCTTCACCTACAAAAAAAATGACTTTGAGCTCTGTCTAACTCTCCCTCACACTCCCAACAGTTAGCAAATGACAAAAAAAAAGACAAAAAAGGCATTTTTATGGGCCCGCGGGCTCTTCTTCACGCATTTTTCGTGTCCTGTTTTTCCCCCACGCTGCACAGTTTTCCCCAAGCATGTCCCGATTTCGGGACACGAAAAAACTCGTGTCCCCCACGTGGGGCCAACGTGTCCGCGCCCAAACGTGGCCCACGCGACACGGGGGCCCTATTGGACGTGTCCGGTTACTTAGGTAGAGAGTGACTAGGGTTTGTAATCTTTCAACCCTAACCATTTCTTTAAACCTTCATATGATCCTTGGTTGACCCTATATTGCCCAATGGATAAGACACTAGTCTTCGGTCCATTCATCCTTATTTCTTAAAAGACAATCATATTGTTTTGCTAGAGCCCTCTCTTCATTGCATGCTCAATTAATCCTAATCTAGGGAAGCCTCCCATTAGTTGGAGAAGAGCCAACCTAAAGAGCAGAAGATAGTTTGGTGTGCTGACATTGGTCTCCCTCTTAGTTTCATCAAAATCATACCATTGACCTACTTTTGTGGTCATTCGTTGGACATTAATAAAATTATCTTATCTTATCTTATCTAATGGTGCAACTTTAGGTGATAATAAAGTGCATCATTATGTAGTAGACTATACTGGTTATGGTGGTTTAACCACCTAACTGCTAACTGAACACCTTGATGTTGGATTGTTCACATATCTAACACTAATATATACTAACATAAAGTATACATGATATAAATAATACATTAATACTAAGTTGGAGCTGCACTGTTTGCACCTCCAACATCTCCTCCTCAAGTAAGAGCTCCAACTGCCATCAACAACATCTGAACTTCAAAAACTGCTTATTTTGAAGATTTCTTTGTCTCTGTTAATGGTGGAGCTTGAAATAAAGCTTAAATTTAAAGTAACTCAAAACTTGCAACTTGACACCTTTATGCCCTCTTTAGATAAAAGTTGCTCATACAAGACTGGACTCCTGATGCAACACCGAGTGCCTTCTCCTAGGTTTGCACTCCACCACACCAAGGTAGTGCAAGCCTCTTTGGGTGCTACAATTGTTCACCTTGATTAATACTTTTGAACTCAAGAGTCCCTCCAATTTATTGCCAACGGTTAATCTTTGTTCTGACGACTACATATGAGTTAGCTCGCACCCTCTGGGTTATGTGGGTAACCAATCACAGTGCCCTTAGTTTTTCTGAAAGAGCCACCTGGGTACATGATGCACCTCCAGTTTGCTACAATAACAATGCTTTTACCAGTCACTTGTGCTTCTTTGGCTACTTTATTACAGCCAACTTCGCTGGGATCGTTACACAAATGGATCAGTTTTTTTTTGAATTTTTTATGGGCCAACAACTTTCTGATATGATGTCTTTATCTCTAAGGGTAATCAAAATCTGTTGTTCACATTTTTTTTTTGTTTTTTTCTTAATTATTTTCCCGTCTTCTGGAGGTACATTTGCGCTGTCTCATTTCACCTTTTAAAAATCTGAATTTGATGCCTAAAGTTGGAATGGTCAGTTCCAACCTAGACACCCGAAATTGTTGAGCTGCCCAGGCCCAACGTTTCAAATACATAATTTCTAGAACCAGACGTCAAAAACTTTATGTGAGCATTCACATTTCAGGAACTTCATAGGTCTTTGTTTGTAATGATCTAGAAATTCCATGCACGCTTTGGACATTTCCAACCATAAACTTAAATTTCTTCTTCTGAAATTTTATTCAAACAACTGAATCGTCATTTATTGGTTATGTTAGATAGTTAATGATTTACAAACCTTGAAGGGTTGAACTGGATACTTATGCAATATAGCTTTATGTTCCTGTCTTCACATCTACAAACACATTTGCTCTTCACATTTGACAAATGGGTTTTCACCGGCGAATCTCCATGCTTGGCCCAATTTGTACAACATTTCTCAGTCTGGACGCCTTTCTGAGCACAATACTTTTGCCAAACGTCAATTCTCTCTGCAAATTTTGTGTCATGTCTGCAAGCTCTGAGATCTGCAATTTGGATCACTCTTCTGCCACATTAAATCTGCAGTTTCTGGGACGTACATCTGCAATAAAATGATGGTTTTCAGTCTTGTGTTTCTGCTATGTTGTCCCAAGGGTGTTTTTCATGTGCTATTTGTGCCATTTGCCTGCCACTGACAATTTGATCTTGATTAATTATCAGAACGTTACAATTTATCTGTTTGCCTTGCCCATGATATCTTAGCACGATGAAACGAAATATTCTGCTACCTTCTCGACCGTTTTCCCACGTTCTGCAATCCTGTGGTGTTTCTGTACACATTTGTCTCTTAAAATTGACACAGTTCTATGTTGTAAGTGTGCCCTTAATCCTAAAGAATCATCTCAACTGGTTTCTTAGCTGCCGTACTTTGTTTCTGCTTGACGTCTCTGCAACTTCATGGGTCTGCTGCCTGGCATTTTTCAGAAAATTGCTGCTGGAAATTTTGTTTTAAACGTCTACCAAAAATTCTGATCTGAAACTATGAAAGTCTGCCATTTTCGCCCTCTTTCTGAAGGTCTGCCTAGCAACTTCATAGTGTTCTACGCATGCCCTGTAATTCATGATGTTTATGTGTAAATAATGGCTTGTCTTCATGTTTTCCGGCAAGAAGCTCCTCTTCCTCTGATGCCTGCATGACGCTCTTCCTGAATTCATGGGGTCTAAAATCTGAAATGATTCTGTTGTCTTGTTCAAAATTTCTTATTTGGGAACTTCATGGGTTGCGTCTCAAGAATTTTTAAATCCTCGGCCTGAAATGCTTAAATATATCTTTTAATTTTAATTCAAAGGTTCCATCAAACCTTTGAGAAAATTTGAGAGAAGTTGACATTTTTAAATTTGAGAATAACTTGCCTGTATGAGAGGATGACTTCTCTTTCCTCGGAGATCCTCTGTGGTCATTCTTATACAATTCTAGTCATGGCCTCAAGACTGGTATTGCTATGACAAACAAGATGAACTTTGGTTTGCTTAGGCCCTTTTGGCAGGATTGGTGGTGGAGTTTTGGAGCCCCCTTCTTACAGTATGGTTCCGGCTACTTGTAATTCATCTCTTCATCAGAGACACCACCTCTCACTGCCTCTTAATGCAAGGTGGGCCTTGTCAGATCTGTAGGTTTGTTGGGTTCATTGACTGCATAGTGTTTGGTGGTGCAACTCTCTTACAAGCGCATGTGTTTGCTTGGTTGGTTATTGTTACCAGCTGAATTGCACATCAGCTGGACTTCAGTGAGCCGCCAGTATTGCACAATTATGTGTGCTTATCAAAGTTCAGATGTTCCATCCTTGGTCAATTTTGGCCATCTTTTTCATTTTTGTAATAAATGACCATGCCCCACGAGGTTTGTAATAAAGCGTGCTAGCATGGTGGTCTTTGAGTGACTCGGTTCCCTAGGACTTGACAACCAAAGAAGGTATTCCAAGGAGTTTTTTCCCTTGACGATTATGCTTTGCCTTTAGCTGAGTATAATCGATGAGGTTTTCTCCTGCTCCTCCAAAGCTGGAATGCCCAAAATGGTGGTTAGGCCTTAGGGGATTATTAGTCCATTTTGTAACATTTATAAACATGTTAGACGCTAGGATTTTATCGTTTGGTCGTGTACTAGGGCCCCCTAAAGTTTCAGTTAATTCCGAGAAGAAGAAAAAAATTTCGCATTTTAAAACCATTTTTTAATGGTTTAAATGAAAAAATTCAAATGATAAAAATGTGATCCATAGTCGCAATTTGGCGCAGGGATGCTCGTTTTCAAGCTCAAAGCACCCTCTTTACTCTGGTACCCAGTCTTCCTATGTTTCAGGCAGTTCAAATCATCCCGAAGAGCAGTTCTGCCTATCAGAACTACAAAGTGCCATTTTAATGCTAAAATGCATCAAATTGCACCATTACAAAAAAATTAAAATATTCAAAAAATGAACTAAGCATATGCCAAATTGACATGGCATAAATCACATATGATGAGCGACTATAGTGAAAAGGTAAAACATTATGCTATAGAGTTCTATGGTGGGTGATTAAGGTTGGATTAAATATATCATTCCAAGGAATGCGCCCACCCTCACGTGGACGTCATCTTCCACTCGGCAGCTCACATTTGATGGTGACATTTCCAATGGGGAGTGCGCCTAACTCATGGGGAGGTGGTGCATCCCCATTGTGTTGGCAATCCAATCGCATTCTAAAACAATGGATTGACTTAACATCAAGCTCATGCGTAGAGACAATCCTCACATGGAAGCTCACGGTTGGAATTGATGATCCCTATGTTGAAGTTCGCCTTCCTCATGGAGAGGTGGCGTAGGGATCTTGGTTTGGCTTCCAATCAAAGCCATATCAACACCAATAAACTCAACGTTGAACTCCTTCATCAGCTCATGCACCTACCTTAGGGTTTTGGCTCCCCCTCACTTGTTTTTTTGTTATATAAACAGAGTTGAGGTCCATTGTTATTCATTTGGAAGGTGGAACCTCTGCTCTTATTTTCTGTAATATTTTTTAAGTGTTGAAGTAATAAAAGAAGACTTTGGAGGCTACCCTAGTGTGTTTGTTGTGTTGGATCTCAGTTATTTGCATCTTATGAGGTAAATCTGTAATCGTACATTATGCTAGTATATGTTGGATTCATCTGTCTTTAAAGAGAAATTATTTTCATTAAGAATAGTAAGTAGTGCTTTATAGTCTATCTTATCTATTGTAAACTTCATTAGAATGCTAGAGGTAGAGAACATTGTTGTTTGAATCTATCATCTCTACTTTTCTTTTGGTTATTTACACAGGTTCTTTTAATCCCTTTGTTAGTCTCTTTTGTGATTTTACAAGTTGCTTCAAGTTGGATGAACGGATGAACATGTTAGATCTACTGTTCTTTCAACAAACTTAGGCAGATTGATAGATCCCACCGATACACCAAGAAGTTGACTCCAAGACCCATTCTTCATTTGCTCAAACCCCCCAGGGTTCAATCTTCAAGATCCAAAACTCTTCATCTAAATCGGTTACTCCTTCCTTAATTCTTTTTTAGATCTTGCATTATAAAAGTTTCATTGATAAATAGATCTAAAATCAAATTGCAACCTAATAATTTCAATATATTTGATAATCTAGATCTAGGTTGTTTAGTTCTCTATTTTGCAACTTTGAAGTAGATCCAAAGCATAATAGAGTATTTTATTTTACAAAGTCTTTTACCAAGCAATTTAAGTGCCTAAATTATTTACTTGTTATCTCTTAAAGAGGTAAGCAAAGATCCCAAGGAGGCAAGCTTTATAGCTTGTCTTACTTAGTTATTTATTTCATTTTAGTTTAGCTAGTTTGCATAGGTCTTAAAACTTGCCTTACTTAGTTATTTATTTCATTTTAGTTTAGCTAGTTTGCATAAGTCTTTTTAGGCATATTTTACATAAGTGGCCAAATCACTTTCTAAGTGTGTTTGGCCATTTTATGATAAAAAGAGCTTGTTGGTCCGTTTTTGCATGCATATCAATTTTGTAATTAAAATCTAAATAAAATTTGATTTAGATACTTCAAAAGCCATCCAGAAAGTAGTTTTTGCATACTAGTTTAAGTATATAATTTTTTTGACAATTTGTAGCATTATCAAAGCACTTTTAAAGTGTTTTGATCATATTTTCTAACAAACTAAGCTTGCTGATCTGTTTTGCATGCCTAGCAGGTTTGAACAAAAAACTTAAATAAAACTTGCATTTGGAGCTTTCAGAACCACCAGAGAGAACCGGTTTCAAGCACCATCTTTATTTCTCTCAGACATTGTAAACTGACTTATTCCCTAGTGATAAAGGGCAAGCAGTATTTCTCTTAAGTTTCCAAGTTGTAAATCAAAGAATAAAAAGAGCATGCAGGCAATTCCAGCGCCTGAACCCCAATCCCCCAGGGGGGATTCGCATTTTTCACTTTTTCACTTTTTTGCATTTTTTTCTTTTTTTCTTGGTTTAGACTAGTTTACTTTTTGTTATTAGTAATTAAATAACATCCACAAAGCACACAAGGCGTCCCAGGGGGGCTTACAATCTTTTACAATCTCTCACCTAAGTGCTACAAAATAAACCACAATCTAGTTCTAAAATTTTCTAAGTAAAATTTACCCTCTTTGCTCTACCGAAGTACTCCACCGTTGGTGAAAGAAAAGATACTCTTGGGGTTTAGCTTAAATTAATCATCAATTCACATTTTCTAATAAAAATTACCAACGCAAGCCCAAAGTATGCTCTTAGCCGTTGCAGCTTAGTTGGAACAGTTGGGCCAATCAGAAACGAGTGTAAGGTACTTAGTTTGATAGGACAATCCATTAGAGCCAAACTCTAAGAACTCAGGAGGTTGCGTGGGCTGAAACTATAGAGTCAGCAGGGTACTTTAAGAAGGTCCATCCTCGCCTGGTTGGACACTTGGTAAAGCTGCTAAAGCACTCAATTCGAAAGGTTAGGTTTCTCTTGGGCCAAACCAAAAATTAACCAATTCCTCTAACTACTCATTTAATAATCATAAAATAAACCAACTGAGACACTGCAATACTTTCCCTAAGACTACAGAAGCAACCCCACACAACAACAATTGCAAGCATTTTATATTCTCGGCACTGGTCATTGTTTTCTTATATTTCAAGTTTAATCATATATGTCGTGAATGCTTTCTATCTCGTGTGGTGTTGATCTTTTGATTTAATTCACAAAGCAGTACTTAGTTATTATTTATTTCATTTCATCATTAAATAACTCCTAAAATAAACTTTTCCTTTTCATAGATTAAAAGTCTTAGATTCACTTTTTCATAGGGACCACCCCCCTTGGCTTCGCTAGGAATGAGCCTAGATGGAGGAGTCGAGTAATCAAGTGACAACACTTGACTCTCACTTGCCCCCAAGGACACACCGAGCGGCTTGAAGGTTTCTTGTCGCGTCCCCCCCAGGTGTGTATTAGGCAGCAACATTTTGGCGTTGTTGTTCCTGGGTACGACCTTGTTTTCTTTTTGTTGTTTTTATTTTGTTTGATGTATCTTGTGAAATTTTGAAATTTACTTGGTCCATCTGGCGACTCTACTTTTATATAATTCAATGAGATATTCAACAAGAAGAAATTCAGAAGGGTTATTCAATCTTATTCTTGAACCTGAAAAGGTATATAGAAGAAGATTAAATAAACAAAACTCTCGGAGAATACTCGAACATCTTAGATTTGAGTCAATTTTAGATATTCATCATCTTTTTGAAGAGTCTAATCCACCAGAAGACATGGGATATTTTTTTAGCCCTTTAGACTTTACTACAATCGTAGGGTACCCTCATGTCGTAATTGAGAAGGCAATTTAAAAATTGCCTTCATTTCAGGGTAACAATGCCATAAGTGCTAAGGCACATTTAAAATCTTTTTCACAATGTTATAATAAATGTGGCCTAAATGCTAAATATGAAGATGTGCAGATGAAGTTGTTTGTGCTATACTTAGAAGAAGATGCCTTTGATTGGTTTTCAGACCTAGATGCCGATAGCTACAAAACTTTTAAAGAGTTCGAAAAGGGCTTCGTGAACAAGTGGGGAGATAAAAAAAGAAGATAGATAGTTGTTAGCATCCCTGAATAACATAAAGAAAAATGAAAATGAGACAATGGAAGAATTCAATAAGAGATTTAATAACCTCATTTCAAGCCTCCATGCCGAGATCAAGCCTCCAGATGGCTCGATCCTCATTCACTATATTGAATCTTTCAATGGAGAGATGAGATATCAACTTAGGGACAAAGAACCTGTCGATCTGAAGAAAGCCCAAGTGATAGCAGAAAAAATTGATAAAAATATGCAATCATCCGGAAAGTCAAATCTTCCAAGTTTCACCAAAGGAACTTCATCGAAACAATCTGACAACAAAGACAAGTCTTCATCAACAGATAGTAAGGACCTAGCAAAAGATCCTTTGAGGGAGTTGACAGATGTGATCAACGCTATGGAAGCCAATCATGTTGCACAAATGAATTCCATGCAAAATAGACTTATTAGTATGGAAAGAGAAAAGTCTCACATGCCTTCCAATAGGTATCCTCCTAGACAGAACAATGAATGGAAACCAAAATATCCATTCGATAATCAGAGGATCCCTAGTCAACTTGAATCAGCTAACATGGTTATGGAGGAGGTGCCTCCTTTCTGTAGGGCTTGTAATGAATTCCATGATGAATCAACTTGTCCTAAATTCAACTATATAAATGAACAAGGTCCTCCATAAGTCAACAACTTTGTAGGGTATTCAAATCAACCTGAGTATATCAACCATGTTGGTAAAACTCACACTTTGCCAAAGGATATTTGGAAACAGGCTAGCGAAATGGCACAAGAAAAGGACAATGTTACGAAAATTTATGGAGAGAAACCTACACCTAAAGAGATCAGAGAATTAGTGAAGTTCAAAGGCTTCACCTATCAGAGAAGAAAGACTACCATCCCTATCAAATCAGATCTGCATATTCCTAAGGTAACTCATCTTCCTTCCCCAGAATTAAATGTTGATGTGGTTAGTTGGCTAGTTGGTGCTAAAATGCTTGTTCCTGTAACTGAAGTCATTAAGATGTAAGGACAAAAGGATAGATTGATAAAATCATTAGAAGCTAGTGGAAACATTGTTGAAGAACCCATGGAAGTTATATGTAAAAAACTTAAGGAAAAGGTCCCAGAGAAGACTAAGGATAGAATTCAAGAAAAACCCAAAGAGGTCATCCCTGAGAAGTCTAAACCTGTCATTCCTGATGTTCCCAAGGAAGTTAATGAAGATCTTTCCGTTATACTACATAGTATGGATCCTCACAAGGAAGAACATCCTCCTTTTTATATATCCTTAGTTGTTGGTGCCAACTAAGTTGTACTTGGTTGGATTATCAAGCAAGCAGGCAGAGTTGAACATGTCAATGTTCATTTTCGATGATATGATGACCATCAGGCCTTTTTGAGGGCCCCTTTTTTATTTTTTTTACCACATGTCCATGGCCCTGCGGGGTTTGTAATAAAATGTACTAGCATGGTGTTTTATTGAAGGACTTGGTTCCCTAGGACTTTTTGACTAAGTCAGGTATTCCAAGGAGTTTCTTTGCTTATCAATTATGTCCTGCAATTTTGCATAACATAATTTTTGAGTTTTTCTCCTGCTCCTCCAAAGCTGGAATGCCTGGTAAGGTTAACGGGCCTTAGGGGGTTATTAAAGTCCATGGGTCAATGTATATGAACATGCTAGACATTATTTTTTAGTCATGTGGACATGTGCTAGGTCGCCATAGGTTTTTTTTAATTTCCGGCGAAAAAAGTTTTTTCCGTAATTGAGCCATTTTTTAATGGTTTAATCAAAAATATTGTAATTGACGTAAAAGTGTGGTCTAGGGGACTCTTTTTCCTTGGGGGTGCTCGTTTTCTAACTCAGAGCACCCACCTTACCCCTAAACCCACTTTCCATAGTCTTAGACCCATTTATTTTTCACTTATGGCTAAAAAATCTTTTTAAAAAAGTGAAAAATGGAGAGAAAAATTCAAAAAAGTCAAAAAACCCATAAAAAAATTAAAATGTTTTTGAAGTTAAAGGTCTGAATTACTTCAGCACCTTTTGTGGAGCATATTGGGTTGAATTTTATGACATATGGGCAGCCCGTTTAGTGGAAGTGACTCCCCACATAAAGGAGGGCGCATTTCCCAAGGGAGTGGGCTCCCCACACTTCAAGGAATTGGCAGTTTGTTTAGTGCTGATTCATGGGCACTCTTTGTGCTGATTTATGGCAGCTTGTAAGATGGGGAGGCAGCCCCTATCTCTCCACGATTTATGCCACTATCTCACCCATCCTCTCCTCACAAATGTGCCTACCTCTTGGAGTATTTTTCTATATAAGCATGCTCTTTCCTCATTGTTGAGCATGAGAAGGTGGAACCTCTACTCCTACTATTGTAATATTTTGCATTTGATTTATGAATAAAGGCTTTGGAAGCAAATCTATGTGTGGATGACCATGTTTTAGCTTAACACATGAGGTAATCTGTGTCTTTACATTTTATTTCATGTTTTCTTGTTGATCAATCATTAGCTTTTGAAGGAGATGTTTATCTTAGTAAGGTAAAAATAGTGTAATCTAATTCATTGTTTTTACTGATGGTTATCATAGAGAGGTTAGATTTCAATGTTATTTTTGTTTAAATGCTTGAATCTAATTCTCTATTCTAGTCAACACTAGTTGCATTTGATCTTGCTTGTGTGAGTTGTCTTTTGTGTCTACAGGTTGCTGATCTGAAAGATTTGGTGGAGCTTGTTTGCATCCATTTGGTTTTCAGAACTAAATCAAGGAAAACTAGTCCCATTGATCTCCACTGTTGAGGACCCCATAGCCCAAGTTCAAGGCTTTCCTTCTTTTTCTCATCAACACAGAAAATTTCTACAAACCTTTGGTCACTTTGGTTTGCAAATCTCAGATCTCTTTTTTCATTTCAATATCATTAGTATATCTGATTTATGTATTAGATCTTAGTTATTTCTCAAAGTTAAGACCAAATCTAGATCTAATACAAGCTTATTTCTTGTTAGAGTTTATTTTTCTTGCATATTTCAAACAACTTAAGCAAGTAGTATTTTCCTTCGATTTTAAAAGCTTCACTTGGCTGATTTTAAGAGCTAAAATTTGCAGCTCCTTAAGTCTGCAAAGATTCTAAGGAGACAAGCCTCACAACTTGTCTCACTTAGTTACTTTTATGTTTTTTAACTTAGATTTTTACTTAGTTATTTTTTGGGTTTTTAGTTGGTTTCCCAAATACACTCTTAAAGCGTTTTTGGTCATCTTTTACTAATGTTTGCTTGCTAGTTTGCAGCATTTGATAAACAGATAGGAGGAGATGCTGGCCAAAAATTGAAGATTGAGGCCATCCAGAGCACCTAGAACCTTATTTTTCAAACCGGATACTTTTTTCTCTCCATTTTTGTAAGCCACTAAGTCATAATAAAAGACTGAGGCACTTGTACTGCATTGTAAAGACATTAAGCGAGAGCAAGTGGGCTAACCAACGCCCACACCCCATCCCCCAGGGAGGAACTGTGTCGACTCATTTTTTCATGGCGTGCAATTTTTTAACTTAGATTTGCTTTTCAGTACTTTAATCAAATTAACTAGGACGAAAATTAACCTCATTGGTCCGTTCCATTGGCGGGCCACGAGTTCACTCGGGACCTAGTATTTTCTCATTTTTTACAATTTTCATTTTTTTTCTACAAATCCAAAACACCCCCTTGCTTTCCCGAAGCAAGGTTTCAGGACAAGGGATTTCCCGAGCACTGGCCTGAAAAAGAGACTCTTGGGGCTTAAAAAAGTAAAATATTGGTTCTAAAAAACTTGAAATTTCCAAGGCTCTTCCCTGTATGCTCTGTGGCCATTGCAGCATAGTCTGAACATGCTAGCACACATCAGAAAGGGATGAGTGACTAGTAATAGGTTCTAACACACCCCAATACACCACCTACTTGTGAAAATCTGGTACAAACGACTATTCTTCTGTCGTGGGAAAATTTCGCAAAAGGCGCGAGAACCCCTGGATAGTGACCTCCTGGAAACCGTTAGGCTATACCCTCGTTTGGTATAGTGTTGAACATCTCCTCGGGACTCCAATCCAGCCCACATGTCATGAGTGAGAAACCACACAGTTGAATTTTGGACATATTCCCTGTACCTTTTTGGTATATCGGGAATCCCCCAGCCCTAATAAAAAAAGATCATTACCACATTAATAATAAAATAAACCAAGAACGAATTGCACAGCATTATCTTTTTCAGTTCGGGCACTTTTTGTGACTCCATTTATCGGCACTGGTCTATCTTGTTATATTTCAATGATGATGGATGTTTTAAAATGGAAATGATGTTGATGACTCATATTTGCTTTATATATACATTGCATTGATCTTGGTTTACAAAAATATTCTAACTCCTAGATTACTTGTTTTATCTTTCATAGATTAGACACCTTAGTTTTTTTTCACTTTTTAGGGTCCACCCCCCTTGGCTTCGCTAGGAGTAAGCTTAGACGGAGGAGTCGAGTTTCAGGTAACAACACTTGACTCTGGCTTGCCCCCAAGGCCACACCAACGGCTTGAAGACTTCTGCCGTGTTTTCCCAGGTGTGAAACCAAATGGCAACATTTTGGTGACGTTGCCGGGAATAAGTCTTTTTATTCCCGGAATACGACTTTTGAGTTTTCCTTTTTGTTTTTGCGTTGTTTGATGTATGTAGTGAATTTTTTAAATTAACTAAGAACATCTGGCGACTCCACTGTCAACAAATTTACCAAGGCATTTTACAAGAAGGAATCCTCAAAGCTTGCTTCAGTTCTTTCCTGAGCCTGAAAAGCAAGCTATCTTCTCGAAAAACCCTTTAGGATCTTGGTTCTCAGTCAATTTCTGATATTCACCTTTTATTTTCGGAAAATAATTTGAATAATCTCCCTGTTAAAATGGCTGATATTTTTTATCCTTATGATTTTACTACTATGGTTTGTTATCCTCATGATGTTCTAGAGAAAGCTATTGATAAACTGCCTTCCTTTCAAGGAAACAATGCTATTAGTGCTAGTTCTCATTTAACTCGTTTTTGCCACTGTTTTCACAAGTGGTGTTTGAATGCCAAGCATGAAGATGTGAAATGTGAAAATGAAGTTATTTGCTTTATCTTTGGAAGATGATGCTTATGAATGGTTCAACAAGTTGGAAGTTGACAAGTACAAAACTTATAAAGAAATTGAAACAGTTTTCCTTGCAAAATGGGGGGACATCAAATAAGACCGCTACCTTCTAGCTTCCTTGACCAACACTAAAAAGAAATAAAATATGACAATGGAAGAATTTAACAAAAAATTCAATGAAATTGTGTCAAGACTTCATGCTGATATCAAGCCACCTGATAATTCCATTCTCATTTACTACATGGAGGCTTTTGATGGAGAATTGAAATATCAATTGAATGATAAAGAGCCCACCAATCTAAAAAAGGCCATGGAAATTGCTGAGAAAATGACAAGAATATGCTAAATTGTGGCAAGTCTCATCTTCCTGGTTTCACTAGGGCAAATGTTCCTATGAAGCAAAATCAAAATAAAGAAAAGACCATAAATGCTGAGATTAAGGATCATTCGAAGGAACCTTTGAAAGAAATTGCCCAAATCTTAAAAGAAGTTGTTTCAACTCAGGCTTCCAACATGACTGCCATACAGAACAGGTTGATCTCCATTGAAAGATTTCAAACCAACCATATCTCAAGCCAGTATGTGCCCAAGCCCCAGTATGCTCCTAGACCTCAATATCAAAGAAGGGCACCCATTCAAGTTCAAAGGACCCCAAATCTTTTGGAAACTGCAAATGCAGTTTCAGAAGAAGTTCCTCCTTTCTGTAGAGCATGTGACAATTTCCATGGAGAGTCTACATGTGTTGTATTTAAATGGTCAATTGAACAAAATCCGTCAGAAGCCAGTAGCAGTGTCAGATTAGCAAGCGAGCTGGAGAACCAGCCTGAATATATCAACATTGTAGGCCAAACTCACCCTGTCTCCAAAGAAACTTGGGAACAAGCAAGACATTACAGTTAAGAGAAGGATAAAGCAACCCATAGATTTGGTGAGATGCCTCCTCCAGAGAAGATTCTAGAAATGTCAAGGTTCAAAGGTTTAACATATTAAAGAAATGACAATGTTGGAACATCAAAGTCAAATCAGAATATTCCTAAGGTAACACCTCCTCCCAACTCAGAAAAGTTTCGTGTTGATTTGGCTCATTGGTTGTCTTCTGCAAAGATTCTTGTTCCTGTTACTGACCTTATCAAAATTCCAAGCTTAAGAGAAGATTTTATGAAGATAATAGATCATCCTGAACAAGAAACAACTAAGGTTCCAATTGACTAAATGAAAGTAACTCCTAGCAAGACTAGAGAAGAGCCTAAGCTTCAAAAGTTAGTCAACCATGAAGATGATCCTGTTATTTTGCATAGCTTGGATCCTAAAAAAGAAGTTCACCCTCCTGTCTACATCTCCTTGCTTGTCAATGGTATGCTTTTGCACAACTGCATGTTGGATTCCGAGGCCTCTTCCAATGTTATGACCAAAAGGGTTATGGATCAATTGGGCTTAAAGACAACTAGACCCTATCACAATGTGTGTGCCATAGATTCAAGGGAGGCTGATACCATTGGTGTCATCCTAAATCTACCTGTTAGGTTGGCCAAGTACCCCAATGTCCAATTGACTATGGATGTCTTAGTAATTTACGTGCCAGATAATTGGGGGATGCTTTTATCAAGAAAATGGGTTGCATCTTTAAGAGGTGACATAAGGATGGATTGGTTATATGCTACTATTCCTGCATCAGAACATTCAATGGTTAAGTTATATAATGAACAGGCTAGAAAATTCCATGTTGAAAACCCACAGAATCTTGCTAATGTGTTTGTGCATGAAGCAGACAACTTTGGAAACTATGATATCTTATCAAATTTCATAGCACCCTTTAAGGAAGCATCTAAAGATGAAAAGAAAGATGAAGTGTGGAGGATGAGTTTTGATGGGGCATGTTCTAGATATGGAAAAGGAGTTGGAATTATTATAACTTCTCACTCTAAACAAACCTTTAAATTTGCCTTCAGACTTGAGTTTGATGCATCAAATAATGTAGCTAAATATGAGGCACTTTTGCAAGGGTTAGAAATTGCCAAGGACATGGGGATTAAAATTTTATCTATCAAAGGAGATTCTGACTTAGTGGTTGCCCAAGTTAAAAACATGTTTGCTTGCAAAAGTGAAAGGTTGAAAAAGTATAGGAATGTTGTTTGGGACACCATGGAGTTGTTTGATGCTTTAGATATCATGGCAGTTCTAAGAGAGAAAAACACTAAGGTAGATCAATTAGTTGTAGCAGCTTCCACACTTCAACCAACAGAGGAATTATTGAAAGGGAATGGGAAATTTGAAATCAACTTTAGACCTTTAATTCCAAACAAGATAGATCACTGGCAAGTGTTTGATAATGACGAGCAAATTCTAAACTTCATTCATAATCTTCAAGAGTTTTCAGATTGTAAAATCACTTATCAGGAAGAAGGAAAAGAGTATCAGGAGGAAGAAGATCAACCAAGGAACAAAATTCCCAGAAGCATCACCCGGCTAGAGCAGCTTTTTGATAGACAAGATGGCCATAAAAAGAAAAAGAATTTAATAAAACCAAGGGAGTTTATTGAAATAAACATAGGAACTGAAACATAACCAAAAATGATAAAAATTGGAAAAGGAACATCTGAAAAAGAAAGAAAAGACTTGATCGATTTGGTTCATGAATATAGGGATGTATTTGCTTTCAACTATGATGAACTTAAAGCATATCGAGAGGATGTTTTTCAACATACAGTCCCTTTCAAACCAGATGTTAACCAGATGTTAAGCATTTTCGCCAAAAATTGAGGCGAATAAATCCCAAGTTGGCCCCCATGGTTTACAAAGAACTTCAAAGAATGTTGGCAGCCGGTATCATTGCCCCAACAAGACATTCCACATGGTATTCAAACTTGGTAGTTGTCAAAAAAAAGAATGGGGATATCAGGTTGTGTATTGATTTTAGAAACTTAAAGTTGGCATTCATGAAAGATAACTACCCCTTGCCCAACATGGACACTTTACTTCAAAAGGTAACTGGATCGGGAATTATGTCCTTGCTTGATGGTTTCTCTGGATATAACCAGGTGTTAGTAAGCAAAGAGGATCAGCATAAAACTACTTTTACTACAACTTGGGGTACCTTCATGTACCTTAGAATGCCTTTTGGTCTTACAAATGTTGGTGCTACCTTTCAACGTGCTATGGATGTTGCATTTAATGGGTTGATTGGTAAAATTATAGAAATATATCAAGATGGTCTTACAGTGTATTCTAAGGAAAGATCAGATCATGTTGGTCATCTCAGAAATATTTTTGAGAGATGTAGAGAATATGGCATATCATTAAATCCAACTAAGTCTGTGTTAGGTGTTGATGAGGGCAAATTATTGGGGCATATTATCACTAAGGATGGTGTGAAGGTTGATCCTGAAAGGGTTGAGGCTATTAAAAAAGTTTTTATTCCTACTAATGTCAAAGCTCTCCAATCCTTTAATGGCCAAATTAACTTCATCAAAAGATTCATTCCAAATCTAGCAAAGCTAATGAAACTTTTACAACTTTTACTTAAGAAAGATGCCAAATTTGAATGGACCAAACAAGGGAAAGAAGCTTTCTCGGGTATTAAGGATGTTATATCTAGATCTCTTGTGTTGATAAGCCATGATTATTCAAAAGATTTCCAAATCTTTTCCTTTGCTTCTGAACATACTATTGCTGGAGTTTTACTTCATAAAAATGACCAAGGCCAAGAACAACCCATAGCTTTCTTCAGTAGAGCTTTACAGAATTCAGAACTTAAGTATACTATAATGGAGAAGCAAGCTTATGCCCTTGTTAAATCTTTGAAACATTTCAGAATGTATATTGGGTATTCCAAGGTTGTTGGGTATGTTCCTCACACAGTTGTTAAAGATATATTATCTCAACAAGATTGCCTTGGTATAAGGGGTAAATGGGTATCCAAAATTCAAGAGTATGACTTGGAGATTAAACCTACCAAGTTAATCAAAGGTCAAGGTCTTGCCCGCATGATGACAGAAAGCAATGAAAAAGCTGTAGGAATGATATGTCAAAATGATGAGTCAGCACCTGTCATGATAGAAGAGCTTCAAAGATTAAGTCAAACACAATGGTATTCCGACATCATTTACCTTCTTAACAATTTTGCTTGTCCTGAACATCTAGTTGGTCACAAAAGAAGGTCTCTAAGACTTAAAGCCACCGAGTATTGTATAACTCAGAATGGATTAGGTTGGAGAAATCCTAATGGCTTAGTTCTTAGATGTGTTGATGAACCAGATTCCGAAAAGCTTCTGGTTGAGTTTCATACAGGGTTTTGTGGTGGTCACTATGCAGCAGATACAACAGCCCACAAGATTCTTAGATCAGGTTACTTTTGGCCCACTTTGTTTACTGATGTGCATAGGTTTGTCAGATCTTGTCCCCAATGTCAGTTTTTCACTGGGAAACATAAATTGGCAACTTTACCTCTTGAGCCAGTAGTTGTTCAAGCCCCTTTCCAACAATGGGGTCTTGATTTTATCAGCCAGTTTAAGGAAAATTCAAGCAATGGTCATACCTGGATCCTAACTGCCACCGATTACTTCACTAAATAGGTGGAAGCAATCCCCACTAAGTTTGCAACAGACAAAGTAGTTATGGACTTTCTTGAAAATCGTATCATAACTAGATTTGGGGTGCCATCCAAGATAATAATTGATAATGGTCCAAGCTTTAGTTCCATGGCTTTCTCTTCATTCTGTTTCAAGTATGGTATAATCCTTTCCCACACATCCAACTATTATCTCCAAGGAAATGGATTGGCTGAGTCAACCAACAAGACTTTAATGAACATATTAAAAAAGACTGTTGGTGATAATAAGAAGTCTTGGGATTCTAAGATAAAATTTGTTATATGGGCTGACATAATAACATAGAAACGTGCCACCGGGAAAACCCCTTTTCAGTTGGTTTATGGTTTAGAAGCTTTTGTGCCCATTCATACTCAATTGCCAATGTATCAGATGTTGCATGATTATGATCCAAATGATGATGGTATGCAGAATAGAATTGAGCAGATTATGAAATTAGATGAAACCAGAACAAAGGCCTTAAACCAGAATATCGAAAATCGGGACAGGGTTAAAAGGACTTTTGACAGATCTGCTAAGCCTAGAGTATCAGAAATCATGACAGGGTTAAAAGGACTTTTGACAGATCTGCTAAGCCTAGAGACCTCCAGCCAGGGGATTGGGTCCTTTTATGGGATAAGCGAAGAGATAAGCCAGGAAAGCATGGGAAGTTTGATAGCTTATGGTTGAGACCATATGTTATATTTGAACCAGCAGGGGTTAAATCTTTCTTCCTTTGCACTATGGATAGAGAAAGATTGACTTTACTAGTTAATGGACAACATCTCAAGTTGTTTTTCAAAGAAGATCTTCTAATGCCCATGGGGGCAGATTGATAGCACGGCCATTTCTAAACCTTGCCTTGCATTTTTTGGTACATTATGTTTTTTGTATATTATTGATGTATATTAGTTTCATTTACTTGTTTTAGTTTATTTTCGAATAATGTTGCAACTTATGTTTTCATTTGGAAAAAATATGTAGGACTGTCAGCATTCTAGTTTTCATGCAGGAACCAGAGATTCTTGGATTCTCACATACTCTCTTTGATTGGGAGAATCAGATCAAGTACGTGTCCTGCAGTTGGAGCCAGATGTTTCCAACTAAGTTGTACTTGGTTGGATTATCAAGCAAGCGGGCATAGTTGAACATGTCAATGTTCATTTTCGGTGATATGATGACCATCAAGCCTTTTTTAGGGCACCTTTTTTTTTTTACCACATGTCCATGGCCCTGTGGGGTTTGTAATAAAATGTACTAGCATGGTGTTTTATGTAAAAGACTTGGTTCCCTAGGACTTTTTGACTAAGTAGGGTATTCCAAGGAGTTTTTTCACTCATTAATTATGTCTTGCAACTTTGCATAACATAATTTTTGAGTTTTTCTCCTACTCCTCCAAAGCTGGAATGCCTGGTAAGGTTAACGGGCCTTAGGGGGTTATTAAAGTCCATTGGTCAATGTATATGAACATGCTAGGCATTATTTTTGAGTCGTATGGACATGTGCTAGGTCCCCCTAAGTTTTTTTTTAATTTCCAGCGAAAAAAAAAAAAAAAAAAATCCGTAATTGAGCCATTTTTTAACGGTTTAATTAAAAATATTGTAATTGGCATAAAAGTGTGGTGTAAGGGACTTTTATGCCTTGGGGGTGTTCGTTTTATAACTCAAAGCACCCACCTTACCCCTAAACCCACTTTCCATAGTCTTAGACCCATTTATTTTTCACTTATGGCTAAAAAATAAAAATAAAAAGTGAAAAATGGAGAGAAAAATTCAAAAAATACATAAAAATAAATAAAAATGTTTTTGGAGAAGTTAAAGGTTTGAATTACTTCAACACCTTTTGTGGAGCATATTGGGCTGAATTTTATGACATATGGGCAACCCTTTTAGTGGGAGTGACTCCCCACATAAAGGAGGGTGCATTTCCTCATGTTGGGTGCATTTCCCAAGGGAGTGGGATCCCCACACATCAAGGAATTGGCAGCTTGTTTAGTGCTGATTCATGGGTACTCTTTGTTCTGATTTATGGCAGCTTGTAAGATGGGGAGGCAGCCCCTATCTCTCCACGATTTATGCCACTATCTCACGCATCCTCTCCTCACAAATGCGCCTGCCTCTTGGAGTATTTTTCTATATAAGCATGCTCTTTCCTCATTGTTGAGCATGAGAAGGTGGAACCTTTGCTACTATTATTGTAATATTTTGCATTTGATTTATGAATAAAGGCTTTGGAGGAAAATCTATGTGTGATTTTACTTGTGTGGATGACCATGTTTTAGCTTAACATATGAGGTAATCTGTGTCTTTACATTTTATTTCATGCTTGCTTGTTGATCAATCACTAGCTTTTGAAGGAGATGTTTATCTTAGTAAGGTAAAAATAATGTAATCTAATTCATTGTTTTTACTGTTGGTTATCATAGAGAGGTTAGATTTCAATGTTATTTTTGTTTAAATGCTTAAATCTAATTCTCTATTCTAGTCAACATTAGTTGCATTTGATCTTGTTTGTGTAAGTTGTCTTTTGTGTCTACAGGTTGCTGATCTGAAGATTTGGTGGAGCTTGTTTGCATCCATTTGGTTTTCAGAACTAAATCAAAGAAAATTAGTCCCATTGATCTCCACTGTTGAGGACCCCATAGCCCAAGTTCAAGGCTTTCCTTCTTCTTTTCATCAACACAAAAAATTTCTACAAACCTTTGGTCACTTTGGTTTGCAAATCTTAGATCTCTTTTTTCATTTCAATATCATTAGTAGATCTGATTTATGTATTAGATCTTAGTTATTTATCAAAGTTAAGACCAAATCTAGATCTAATACAAACTTATTTCTTGTTAGAGTTGATTTTTCTTGCATATTTCAAACAACTTAACCAAGTAGTATTTTCCATCAATTTTAAAAACTTCACTTGGCTGATTTTAAGAGCTAAAATTTGTAGCTCCTTAAATCTGCAAAGATCCTGAGGAAACAAGTCTCACAACTTGTCTCACTTAGTTACTTTTCCTTTTTTTAACTTAGATTTTTATTTAGTTATTTTTTGGGTTTTTAGCTGGTGTCCCAAATACACTCTTAAAGTTTTTTTGGGCATCTTTTACGAATGTTTGATTGCTGGTTCGCAGCATTTGATGAACATGTAGGAGGAGATGCTGGCCAAAAATTGAAGATTCAGGCCATCTAGAGCACCTAGAACCTTATTTTTCAAACCGGATTTTTTTTCTCTCCATTTTTGTAAGCCACTAAGTCATAATAAAAGACTGGGGCACTTCTACTGCATTGTAAAGACATATTAAACGAGAGCAAGTGGACTAACCAGCGCCCACACCCCATCCCCCAGGGGGGAACTGTGTCGACTCACTTTTTCATGGTGTGCAATTTTTTAGCTTAGATTTGTTTTTCAGTGCTTTCATAAAATTAACTAGGACTAAAATTAACCTCGTTGGTTTGTTCCATTGGAGGGCCACGAGTTCACTCAGGACCTAGCTTCTTCACATTTTTTACAATTTTCATTTTTTTTCTACAAATCCAAAACACCTCCTTGCTTTCCCGAAGCAAGGTTTTAGGACAAGGGTTTGCCCGAGTACTGTCCCGAAAAGAGACTCTTGGGGCTTAAAAAAGTAAAATACTGGTTCTAAAAAACTTAAAATTTTCAAGGCTCTTCCCCGTATGCTCTATGGCCACCGCATCATAGTCTAAACATGCTGGCACACATCAGAAATGGATGAGTGACTAGTAATAGGTTCTAACACACCCCAATAAACCACCTACTTGTGAAAATCCGTCACAAACGACTATTCTTCTGTCGTCGGCAAATTTCTCAAAGGGCACGAGAACCCCTAGATAGCGACCTCCTGGAAACTATTAAACTATACCCTCATTTGGTATAGTGTTGAACTTGGGACTCCCATCCAGCCCACATGTCATGAGTGAAAAACCACATAGTTGAATTCCAGACACATTCCCTGTACCTTTTTGGTATATCGGGAATCCCCCAGCGCTAATAAAAAAAATCATTACCACATTAATAATTAAATAAACCAACGAATTGTACAACATTATCTTTTCAATTCAGGCACTTTTTGTGACTCCATTTATCGGCATTGGTCTATCTTGTTATATTTCGATGATGATGGATGTTTTAAAATGGAAATGATGTTGATGAATCATATTTTCTTTATATATATGTTGCATTGATCTTGGTTTACAAAAATATTCTAACTCCTAGATTAGAAGATTTGTCTTTCATAGATTAGACACCTTAGTTTATTTTCACTTTTTAGGGTCCACCCCCCTTGGCTTCGCTAGGAGTAAGCCTAGATGGAGGAATCGAGTTTCAGGTGACAGCACTTGACTCTGGCTTTCCCCCAAGGCCACACCAGCGGCTTGAAGACTTCTGCCGCATTTTCCCAGGTGTGAAACCAAGCGGCAACAGTTGTCAACAACATGTTGCTCCATAATTGCATGCTTGATTCAGGTGTTGCTTCCAACATCATGACTAGAAAAGTCATGGAACAATTGAACCTGCAAGTCACAAGACCTTATCAGAATGTATTTGCAATGGATTCCAGAGAAATTGATGTCATGGGCATAATCATGAATTTACCTGTTAAGTTAGTTGCCTATCCTGATGTGAATTTGACCATGGATGTAGTGGTGATTGATGTCCCACACACATGGGGCATGTTGTTATCCAGAAAATGGGCAGCCTCCCTTGGTTGTTGCATCCAGATGGATTGGACCTATGCCATGATCCCAGCTAACGAAGATGCTCATGTTAGGTTGTATAGGGAAAAGGAAAGAAAATTCCATGTTGAAGACCCTAGTGTGTTAGATAATGAATATGTTCATGAGGCGGACAGTTCTGGTAATTATTCTATTTATGCAAACACATTAGCTCCCATTAAAGAACAGATAAAGGATGATAGAGAAAATGGGGTGTGGAAAATGAGTTTTGATTGTGCTTTTTTGCAGATCAGGAAAGGGTGCTGGAATTGTTATAACTTCTCCATCTCAGCAAACTTTCAATTTTGCTTTCAAACTTGAGTTTGATGCTTCAAACAATGTTGCATAGTATGAAGCACTCTTCCAAGGCCTAGAAATAGCTAAAGACATGGGTATTAAAATTTTGACTATTAAAGGAGATATAGACTTAGTTATTTGTCAAAACAAGAACATCTTTGCATGCAAGAGTGAAAGGCTAAAGAAGTATAGGAATGCTTGTTGGGATACAATGGAATTATTTGATGCCCTAAACATCACGGTTGTACCTAGGGAAGAAAATAAGGAAGCAAATCAACTAGTTGTAGCAGCCTCGACCCTCGAAGCAACTGAAGAGTTAATCAAAATCCATAGGAAATTTGAGATCAATTTCAAACCATCCATCCCAGATAATGTAGATCATTGGCAGGTATTCAAAAATGACAAGCAAATCGTTAGATCAATACATGATGTCCAAGAATTCACTGATTGTAAGATAGGCTATAAGGAAGAGAAGTATGATTATAAGGAAGAAAAAAATAACCCTAGGAATGCTATACCCAAAAGCATAGTTGAATGGGAGCACATCTTTGACAGACAGGATAGGCATAAGCCAGAAAAGGAAATATTAAAGGCTGGAAATCACATAGAGATCAACATTGGGACTGAAACTGAACCTAAGCTAATCAAAATTGGTAAGGGTACAAGTGAAAAGGAAAGAAATGACCTTATAAGCCTAGTTCGGGAATATTGAGATGTTTTTGCCTTTTCATATGATGAGCTCAAGTCATATCGGGAAGATGTTTTCCAGCATACTATCCCTTTAAAAGAGGATGCCAAACCTTTTCGCCAGAAGTTGAGACAGATGAATCCCAAGGTGGCCCCCATAGTTTTGAAGGAGCTTCAAAAGATGCTAGCAACAGGAATCATAGCCCCAACTAGACATTCGTCATGGTGTTCAAATCTTGTTGTCGTAAGAAAGAAAAATGGAAATCTAAGACTATGCATTGATTTTAGAAACCTAAACTGGGCATGCTTAAAAGAAAACTACCCTCTTCCCAATATGGAAACCTTACTTCAAAGGGTAACTGGTTCGGGAATGATGTAAATGTTGGATGGTTTTTCGGGTTATAACCAAGGAGTGGTCAACGAAGAAGACAGGCATAAGACAAATTTTACTACCCATGGGGTACTTTCAAGTATCTCAGAATGCCTTTTGGATTGCTCAATGTTGGGGCAACTTTCCAGAGATCCATGGATTATGCTTTCAATGAGTAATCGGTAAAATTATAGAAATATATTAGGATGATCTCATAGTTTTTTCTAAGGAAATAACTGATCACATTGGCCACCTAAGACAAATCTTTTAACGATGTCGAAAGTTCGGCATATCTTTAAACCCAGCTAAGTTTGTCTTAGGTGTCGACGAGGGGAAGTTACTTGGTCAGATCATATCAAAGGATGGGGTCAAGATTGATCCAGAGAGGGTAGAAACCCTAAAGAAAGTTCATTTACCTTGTAATAAAAGAGCATTACAGTCTTTCAACAGGCAAATCAACTTTATTAGACGTTTTATTCCCAACTTAGCAGAGTTAATGAAATCCATGCAAAAATTGCTTAAAAAGGACGCTAAGTTTGAATGGAATAAAGAAGGTGAGGAAGATTTTAGTGGAATAAAGGATGTTATTTGTAGATCGCCGGTATTGATTAGTCATGATTATTCCAAAGACTTCCAGATATTTTCATTTGCATCACCAGACACCATAGCCGGAGTTTTGTTGCGGAAGAATAAGGATGGCCAGGAGCAACCCATAGCCTTTATGAGTAGGGCCTGACAGAATTCTGAGCTTAAGTACACTATCATGGATAAACAAGCATATGCCTTAGTTAAATCACTTAAGCATTTCAGAATGTACATTGGATACTCTAAATTTATAGGATATGTGCCTCATGTGCCTGTTAAGGATATTTTATCACAAGAAGACTGTCTTGGTATAAGGGGTAAATGGGTCTCTAAGATCCAAGAATATGACTTAGAAATCAAACCCACCAAGTTAGTCAAAGGTCAGGGTTTAGCCCGCATGATCACTGAAGGAAATGAATAGGCCTTAGGGATGGTATGTCACAACATCGAGTCAGTACAGGTCAGATCAGAAGAGCTTCAACATCTTGAACAGGTCCCATGGTATTCTGATATCATTTACTATATAACCAACCTCACTTGCCCAGATCATCTTGTGGGCCATAAAGAAGAGCTTTGAGGCTGAAGTCCACAAAATTTTGTATCACCCAGGATGGGCTAGGATGGAAAAATCCAGATGGTCTTATTCTAAGATGCATCGATGAGCCAGAGTCCAAAAAACTCATGGCTAAGTTTCACTCTGGATTATGTGGAGGACATTATGTGGCCAATACAACAGCCCATAAAATCCTTAGATCAAGGTATTATTGGCCCACTTTGTTCTCAGATGTTCACAAGCATGTCAGAAGTTGCCAGCAATGTCAACTCTTCACAGGAAAACAAAAGTTAGCAGCCTTGCCTCTTAAACCTGTAGTTGTCCAAACCCCTTTTCAGCAGTGGGGTCTTGATTTCATTGGCCAGTTTAAGGATAACTCTAGCAATGGTTATTCTTGGATCCTTACTGACACGGATTACTTCACCAAGTGGGTGGAAGCTATCTCCACTAAAGCAGCAACCGAAAAAGTGATCATGGATTTCTTAGAAGATAAGATAATCACTAGATTCGGTGTGCCTACTAGGATCACCACTGATAATGCCAAGGAATTCTGCTCAGCAGAAATGTCATCCTTTTGTTTTAAATATGGCATCATTCTATCACACTCGTCAAACTACCATCCTCGAGGTAAAGGTCTAGCAGAATCTAGCAATAAGAACTTAATGACCATAGTTAAGAAAATTGTTGGAGATAACAAGAGAGCCTGGGATAGCAAAATCAGATTTGCACTTTGGGCAGATAGGATCATGAAGAAGAGTTCAACAAGAAAGTCTCCTTTTGAATTAGTTTATGGATTGGATTTTACTCTACCTGTTCATTTAAAATTTCCAATGTATCAGCTATTAGAGGAGTGCAACACAGATCTGGATGCATCCCAATATAGGATGGATCAGTTAGTTGAATTGGATGAAATCAGAGGAAGGGCGGCTGATCAAAGTATAAAGAATCAGGAGAAGGTTAAAAATAATTTTGATAAGTCATCTAAGCCAAGAACATTTCAGATTGGTGACACAGTACTACTTTGGGATAAAAGAAGGGAAAAGCCTATACTAAATGGAAAATTTGACAGTTTATGGGCAAGCCCTTATCTCATTCATGAAGTAGCA
This sequence comes from Larix kaempferi, assembly GCA_027924585.1. NCBI lineage: Eukaryota > Viridiplantae > Streptophyta > Pinopsida > Pinales > Pinaceae > Larix > Larix kaempferi. The sequence goes on from BSBM01000136.1 coordinate 7,861,146, forward strand.
AGCACAAACTCTTCCCACCTGAGCAGTATGGATGGCGAGAAGTGTACCCTCCCAGTCAACGGGAGTCTTCTCAAATTATTTTACAATGAAAATATTTGATGCCCATGGGGGCATCTTTGTATCAAAATTTCTAAACCCTACTCCTTCATTTCATTTTCTTAGTCAAATTTAATTTTTGTATACTAATTTTTTGTACATTAGTTTCAAGTTTTGCTTATGTACAATAGTTCCATTGTGTATTAAATCAATGTTGCAACTTAGAAGCTTTCATCTAGTTATTTTATATATATATATGGGACTGATGCACTTATGTTTCCATGCAGGAAACTGAGAATCGAGAGTTCTCGAATGATCTCCTTTCCTAGGAAAGATCAATCACACGTCTTGCAGTTGGAGCCAAATGTTACTAGCTGAATTGCACATCAGCTGGACTTCAGTGAGCCGCCAATATTGCACAATTATGTGTGCTTATCAGAGTTCAGATGTTCCAACTTTGGCCAATTTTGGCCATCTTTTTCATTTCTGTAATAAATGACCATGCCCCATGGGGTTTGTAATAAAGCGTGCTAGCATGCTAGTTTTGAGTGACTCGGTTCCCTAGGACTTGACAACCAAAGAAGGTATTCCAAGGAGATTTTTTCCTTGACGATTATGCTTTGCTTTTAGCCGAGTATAATTGATGAGGTTTTCTCCTGCTCCTCCAAAGCTGAAATGCCCAAAATGGTGGTTAGGCCTTAGGGGATTATTAGAGTCCATTTTGTAACATTTATAAACATGCTAGACAATAGGATTTTATCGTTTGGTCATGTACTAGGTCCCCCTGAAGTTTCAGTCAATTCCAAGAAAAATCATTTTTTCGCATTTTTAAGCCATTTTTAATGGTTTAAATGAAAAAATTCAAAAGATGATAAAAATGTGATCCGGAGTCGAAATTTGGCGCAGGGATGCTCGTTTTCAAGCTCAAAGCACCCTCTTTACCCTGGTACCCCGGTCTTCTATGTTTCAGGCAGTTCAAATCGTCCCGGAGAGCAGTTCTGCCTATCAGAGCTACAAAGTGGCATTTTAATGCTAAAATGCATCAAATTGCACCATTACAAAAAAAATAAAATATTCAAAAAACGAATTAAACACATGCCAAATTGACATGGCATAAATCACATATGATGAACGACTATAGTGAAAAGGTAAAACATTATGTTATAGATTTCTATGGTGGCCGATTAAGGTTGGATTAAATATATCATTCCAAGGAATGTGCCCACCCTCACGTGGACGTCATCTTCCACTCGGCAGCTCACATTTGATGGTGACATTTCCAATGGGGAGTGCGCCTACCTCATAAGGAGGTGGCGCATCCCCATTCTGTTGGCAATCCAATCGCATTCTAAAACAATGGATTGACTTAACATCAAGCTCATGCGTAGAGACCATCCTCACGTGGAAGCTCACGGTTGGAATTGATGATCCCTATGTTGAGCGCCTTCCTCATGGAGAGGTGGCTCATGGATCTTGGTTTGGATTCCAATCAAAGGCATATCAACACCAATAAACTCAACGTTGAACTCCTTCATCAGCTCATGCGCCTACCTTAGGGTTTTGGCTCCCCCTCACTTGTTTTTTCTTATATAGACAGAGCTGAGGTCCATTGTTATTCATCTAAAAGGTGGAACCTCTGCTCTCATTTTCTATAATATTTTCTAAGTGTTGAAGTAATAAAAGAAGGCTTTGGAGGCTCCCTAATGTGTTTGTTGTGTTGGATCTCATTTATTTGCATCTTATGAGGTAAATATGTATCGTACATTTTGCTAGTATATGTTGGATTCATCTGTCTTTAAAGAGAAATTATTTTCATTAAGAATAATAAGTAGTGTTTTATAGCCTATCTTATCTATTGTAAACTTCATTAGAATGCTAGAGGTAGAGAACATTCTTGTTTGCATCTATCATTTCTACTTTTCTTTTGGTTATTTACACAGGTTCTTTTAATCCCTTTGCTAGTGTCTTTTGTGATTTTACAGGTTGCTTCAAGTTGGATGAACGGATGAACATGTTAGATCTACTGTTCTTTCAACAAACTTAGGTAGATTGATAGATCCCACCAATACACCAAGAAGTAGACTCCAAGGCCCATTCTTCATTTGCTCAAACCTCCCAGGGTTCAATCTTCAAGATCCAAAACTCTTCATCTAAATCGGTTACTCCTTCCTTAATTCTTTTTTAGATCTTGCATTATAAAAGTTTCATTAATAAATATATCTAAAATCAAATTGCAACCTAATAATTTCAATATATTTGATAATCTAGATCTAGGTTGTTTAGTTCTCTATTTTGCAACTTTGAAGTAGATCCAAAGCATAATAGAGTATTTTATTTTACAAATTCTTTTACCAAGCAATTTAAGTGCCTAAATCATTTACTTGTTATCTTTTAAAGAGACAAGTAAAGATCCTAAGGAGGCAAGCTTTATAGCTTGTCTTACTTAGTTATTCATTTCATTTTAGTTTAGCTAGTTTGCATAAGTCTTTTTAGGCATATTTTACATAGGTGGCCAAATCACTTTCTAAGTGTTTTTGGCCATTTTATGATAAAAAGAGCTTGTTGGTCCGTTTTTGCATGCATATCAGTTTTGTAATTAAAATCTAAATAAATTTTGATTTAGATACTTCAAAAGCCATCCATAAAGTAGTTTTTGCATACTAGTTTAAGTATATAAGTTTTTAGACAATTTGTAGCATTATCAAAGCACTCTTAAAGTGTTTTGATCATCTTTTCTAACAAACTAAGCTTGCTGGTTTGTTTTGCATGCCAAGCAGGTTTGAACAAAAAAACTTAAATAAAACTTGCATTTGGAGCTTCCAGAACCACCCAGAGAGAACCGGTTTCAAGCACCATCTTTATTTATCTCAAACATTGTAAACTGACTTTTTCCGTAGTGATAAAGGGCAAGCAGAATTTCTCTTAAGTTTCCAAGTTGTAAATCAAAGAATAAAAAGAGCAAGCAGGCAATTCCAGCCCCTGAACCCCAATCCCCCTAGGGGGGATTCACATTTTTCACTTTTTTCACTTTTTTGCATTTTTTTTTTCTTGGTTTAGACTAGTTTACTTTTTGTTATTAGTAATTACATAACATCCACAAAACACACAAGGCGTCCCAAGGGGACTTACAATCTTTTACAATCTCTCACCTAAGTGCTACAAAATAAACCACAATCTTGTTCTAAAATTTTCCAAGTAAAATTTACCCTCCTTTCTCTACCGAAGTACTCCATCGTTGGTGGAAGAAAAGATACTCTTGGGGTTTAGCTTAGATTAATCATCAATTCACATTTTCTAATAAAAATTACCAACGCCCCAAGCCCAAAGTATGCTCTTGGCCGCTGCAGCTTAGTCAGAACAGTTGGACCAATCAGAAAGGAGTGTAAGGTACTTAGTTTAATAGGATAGTCCATTAGAGCCAAACTCTAAGAACTCAGGAGGTTGCGTGTGCTGAAACTATAGAGTCAGCGGGCTACTTTAAAAAGGTCCATCCTCGCCTGGTTGGACACTTGGTAAAGCTGCTAAATAACTCAGTTTGAAGGGTTAGGTTTCTCTTGGGCCAAACCAAAAATCAACCCATTCCTCTAACTACTCATTTAATAATCATAAAATAAACCAACTGAGACACTGCAATACTTTCACTAAGACTACAGAAGCAACCCCACACAACAACAATCGCAAGCATTTTCCATTCTCGACACTGGTCATTGTTTTCTTATATTTCAAGTTTAATCATATATGTCGTGAATGCTTTCTATCTTGTGTGGTGTTGATCTTTTGATTTAATTCACAAAGCAGTACTTAGTTATTATTTCTTTCATTTCATCATTAAATAACTCCTAGAATAAGCTTTTCCTTTTCATCGATTAAAAGCCTTAGATTCACTTTTTCATAGGGACCACCCCCCTTGGCTTCGCTGGGAGTGAGCCTAGACGGAGGAGTCGAGTAATCAGGTGACAACACTTGACTCTCACTTGCCCCCAAGGACACACCGAGCGGCTTGAAGGTTTCTTACCGCGTCCCCCCCAGGTGTGTATTAGGCAGCAACAGTTATCTATCAGGGGATCTCGTCCAAAGCCAGGGTGGCTAAGTCTGGCCTTTCAGATGGTTTTTGCCCAGAGTGCCAAAGACTTGAGATGGTCAAGCATATTTTTTGGGGATTGTGGGACTACTAGGCAGTGTTGGAGTTTTTTGGAGCACCAACATCTTGGCTTGTTTCAAAATAAGCTAGTTTGAAGGGAAATTAAAGAATGGCAGGAGGGACATTGGCTAAGTTTACTCTGATCAATAGGAGGGGAAATTAAAGAATGGCAGGAGGGACATTGAAGAGAGGAGTTAACACCTCTGTCAAACCAATTATGTACATTTGTATGAAGGCAAGCAGAAGAGGTGTTTGTTGGATGATCACGAGAAGGGATAAGGTGAACTTGATTATCAGAAGTGATAGATTTGCGAAGAGGTGCAGATTTCTAAGCAGGAGAGTTGAGAGATTGATATTGGAAATACCAATCATCTGGGAGACTGACATCTTCATAAGAAACTCCATAACTTTCGGCATTAGAAATACATGTTGTGACACAGTCGTTAAAACAGGTTGTTTTAGTTTGGGGTGTGCAGTATTAGATAGCATGAAGGTGGTTTGGATGATAACTGATAAATATTCTGAATCATCCCCCATTTGAAGGTCTTGAACCCCAATCAACATTTTCCAAGCATCCTTAAGATGTGGATTTGCTAAACCCATAGCATAATCAAGAATGATAGTTCCATATTGTGTTCATGCTTGCAGGTTGCCCATGATAGTTCCTATTCTTGCATGATCACAAGAAAGATGTCTTGTATCGAAGAGTTCTACTATACATGGAGTATTTATTCCTCTGTGGAAAAGAGAAGCTAATCCAATTGGGATTCCGCCAAAATGAATATATCTATATCTTAAGCTTCTAACATACTCTGCAAACTTTTTCAATTCATCTCCACAAAATATATTTATAGCAACTATTTGAGTAGTTGGACCGAGGATCTTTATTTTTACTTCTACTTATTTTAATACAACTTTCTTTCTGAAGATTGCAATTAAGGATTTTTCATAGATTTATGAACTGTCAAGTCTTGGAGGATTCCAAGATTGCGGATATTCTATTTCATTACTTTTAGAATATCTAATGCTAATTTCAGACAATCTTATTTTATCTACTGAAGAAAATGATCTACTGATGCGATTAAGAGCCATTATGATAAATGAAGCTAAATTTATCCTTTGCAAAAGGTATGGGGACCTGTTATGTTTCAATAATCAGCACAGTTGAATACCTACTCCAAGGCTTCTTGGGTACACCCGCATATGCAAACTAGACAAATCCAGGCTCTAATACCATTTCTAAGGATCACACAAAACAACTCTGATGCGGAAGAATTTCTGAAGAATTTATGTTACATACCTGTCAACAGGTTTCTTATCTGTCGTCCACGCAAACACTAATAGTCCTACACGCCTGAAACATTAGAGAAATTTTGAGGTCAAAAAAGGGCCTCAAAACAAAGAAAATGTACTATAAAATACAACCAATCACATTCTAGTAGATGACATCACCCCCCTTGGTGAGGTGGCATTGCATGAGTTAAGAATGCTTATTTGTCAAATTTTCTATGGTGGATGAAAACACATAGTTAACCAAGGTAGTGGTGTAAGTACTTTTAAGTCATAAAGTAAAGCACTCATAATGATAGTCTTTTCATAAAATAATCTTATTGTCATTTTCATGTAAAGTACTCATAATGAATGTCTTTTCACACTTTCACATAAAATAATATTATTGTCATTTTCAAGTGAAGTACTCTTAATTCATAAAGAAAGTCCTTTCACAATTTTTTATAAAATAATATATTATCATTTTTATGTTTTTAATTTTAAATTATATATTCACTCCATTCTATTTAATAACATAATGTCAAACTAATAAAGAATAATAATAGATTTAATAAATAATTATAATAATGCAATGTGGATTATAATAATATTATTGGCATTTTACATGTAAATAAATTCTCAATTAAATTACATTATTAAATTCATGAGAAAAGTACTAAATATAAAAAGTCAACATAAAATTCAAAAAAAAACTCTTAAAAATGTTTTTTATTATTTAATTTCATTTGCAAGTTCAAGACAAATAAATGTTAAAGGACAATACATTTTTGGGAATTTACAATGAATCTTAGTCACATCAATGTAAACTTATTTTATTAATTTTATTTCTAGTGAATTTTGAAAAGTAACTCAACCATGGTTATTTATATTGTGCATAGAAAATAGTGTGGGAGGTGACTTGTCATATATACCTACCCCATAAAACCCCCAATTCATAATATTTTAATATATTTCATATTTTTGTAGTACATCTCTTAGGAGGCCCTTTTTTTACCTCAAAATCTCTCTAATGCGCACCTCTCCATTGCCACCTGCCTTCAGGAGGATTTTAAGCCATCGGCGCTGCACCCAACTTTAGTTGCCTTTGGACAATTACTCGAGAACAACGGGGCATTAATTGTATAACATAGATCTCAATCAGTAGATACAGAGTCCAAACATAATGTTTTTTTCATTAATCATGATAGATTACAAAACAATGATACTAGGAGTTTTCTGATGTCTTCTTTTAGCTCGAGGCCAAGAGACAAAGCATACTTCCTCTGGATATTACAGACTCAAAATATACAGACTTAGAAAAATTCAGATTTCTGATGTGATCTAATACCACTAGGGCCAGTCACAGAGCATACGTCTACTTTTCTTCCTAACAGACTCGAGACTTAATTATATAAACATTGATAAGATTTCTGATGCAATCTGATACCACGAAGGCCAGTTGCAGAGCATACGACTTGCTCAGACTCTTACTCCGACTCTCTCCAAAAATGTGAATGCCAAATGACATCTGCCTCTCTTTATTTATAGCTCGAGAGGAGCATCACCGGTAGCAACCGGGAGAAACCTAAGGAACCCAAAAAGACAAAGCTTCACGTGAAAGCAATCCTCGAGATCGGACAAAAGACGAGACCCAAATCTCTTTTCCGAAGATTCGATCATACGACATGGATCAAACCACATCAAAAGTCGGAGAAGTGCTCTGAATCATATGAAGGAATCGTCCTTAGAGAGATTTGTCGGTTAGACAATATCATGAGAGGACAGGCCCACTCTCGACAAAGACAATGGAGAGGACAGACCCACTCTCCTAATCACGAGGAATCTTTATTATGACAGACATACTTGAATAGACAGGCCCCATTCATAGCCAAAATAGAATCAAAAGTACAATATTATTGCTCATTCGAATGAGGTGGACCATAAAGTTCACGGAAATTAGACTGAGTGTCCTAGGCTTTGGAATAAAGCGACCTTAGGACAACTTGTCGGTTCTGATGCATGTGAACTGCAATTCTTGTCTTGACTAGCCATTCTGTAGTAATTAGTAAAACATTTTCTTACTCGTGCAAGTTGATATTTGGCTCTTTTATTAGTAAAACATTTTATTCTTTGTGCAAATCACTGGAACAAATATTTGGCTCTTTTTCGCGTATGCTCGTCCATCATAGGCTCGCCTAAGCTTTGGAACAATCAGAAACAGAATCATAGCACTTGTTAAAATTCCACATGTTATTAAAAACTCACATTTTAATTAAAACTTAATTTTTTTAAGGATGGAAATTCGACGTCTCGCCTTTGTCTATAGTGGGAAAATTTCACGAAGAAAAGGGAACTAGGTAGTGACTGTGGGGCCCCATGAGACTACACCCCTATTTGGTGTCAGTGTTGGACATCCCCCCACGACTCCGATCTAGCCCTTCTTCTTGTGTGGAACCACTTTAGGCAAATCCAGACTTCTTCCATGTACCTTGGTGTATATCGGAACTCCCCTCCCCTTAATCAATTCATCCTAATAATTCTAAAAACTAACTAAGAAACAATTGCAAAACATTTACCAGTACAAAAGCATTTTATTTTACATTTGTCGGCATTGGTCTACAATATCATTTGCTTAAGTTATCACATGTGGTGAATGCTTGATTATTATATGTTGTTCAATTAAATCATACTTCACAATATCTTGTCTTGGTGAATCACATTTTAACTACTAGAATTCATTCTCATAAAAACAACTAAGAACCTAAAAGCCTTAGTAACCCTTTTTTTAAGGTCCACCACCCTTGGTTTCGCTAGGAGTTGGCCTAGACGAAGGAGTTGAGTGTTGAGTGAAAGTATCTCAACTCGAGACTTTCCCCTAAGGACGCACCGAATGGCTTGAAGATTTCTGCTACGCTAACCCTAAGGTGCGTATCCGGTGGAAACACAACTCATCCAACAACTCGTCAATGCGAAGAAGGGGGTACCTATTTTTAATGGTCTTCTTTTTCAATGCTCGATGGTCGATGCATATCCTCATTGACCCATCCTTCTTTTTGACCAATATAACCGAAGATGCAAATGGAATAGAGATGGGTCTGATGTGTCCCATGACTAGTAGCTCCTTAATAGCTTTTTTCATCTCGTCTTTGAATTTCTTCGGATGTCTATAGGGGGTGGTGATCACTGGTTTAGCCCTCTCCTCAAACTCTATAGTGTGCTCAAAGTCCCTATCTGGTGGTCTCCCTAGGGGAATTTCTCCAAACACCCTATCATTCTTCCCCAAGAACTCCTGAATGTCTGTGGTATTGTTGGTTGTCTTGAGAAGTCTTTTGAGTCATGATTAAGCACTCTGCTGCATATACTACATCTCCATGTCTGAATATTGCCTCCATCTGCTTGCATGAGACAACTCTTGGGGTCTTAATGGGGATGCCCCACAAAACTATCCTCGTCCCATCAGGAGCGTTGAACCCCATATCCATGGTTTGATAGTTCGTCATTATGGGTCTCAAAGTGTTGAACCACTAAACACCTAAAACTATTTTGGTCTCTTCCAAATCGACCACAGAAGTCATTCGTCGGACTGTAGTTCCCCATGGTCACCATCAACTGCGAAACCCTCAATAGACAAGGCATCACTCGACCACGAGCTACCTTTACACCAAATCCCTCAAGTTGTGGGTTGCCCCACCATCTATTAAGATTGTGATCTGCTGCCCCTGTATAACTCCTCTGACTCTGAAAGTGTTGAACCTAGGGGTGACTGATAAAGTGGCAATCGTCCTGCCTTGTGTTTGTACCTATATGGTGGCTGGACCTGTGGTTGTTGTACCTGCGACTGTTCCTATGCCCCATTGTCCCACCCTTCATCTTGCACCTTCTCACCCACATCAATGCCCTGACCATTGTCTGAATATACCTCTATGAGGTGAACCTTTCCTTTTCCCATGCATCTGTTCCCTAGTTCCCAAGGTTCTTTGCAACTAAAGCATAGATTCTTCTTCCTCAACTCGTTCTGGGTCTCTTCATCCATCCTGTTCTTCTCGGCTCCTCCCTTCTGAAAGGGCTTCTTGTCCTTTCCTTTCCGGGGGACGAAAGGTTTGGACGGAAATTTTCTCTTTGGGGCGACACCCTCCATGTCCTGCACTCGAGTAATAACATCCGATAGGGTTGCAGGTTTGAAGACCTTGACCCAAACACATAGTGGTTCGGGCAACCCTTCTATGAATAGCATAACAAGTCTGGTCTCTGAAACATTTGTTACCATAATTGATTGCCATATCTAGAACTCTGCAATATATGCATCTGCCATACTGATTTCCTTGATCTGTCCCGGCTCTCTGAAATGTAGTTCCTGATCCATCCTGTCAAACCCGTCCATCAACCTCTGTGTGAAATCCATATATACGATGTAATGCTAGCATGGCCCTATTATCACATATATAGTAGTCGAGCTACTATATGTTTTATTCCAGATTTCAGTACATTTTTCAGCCAGTCCTTTACATTGAGATGCTTGAGATGAGCATCTATATTGGATCACTATTATGATTATGGACAGCAGTATATTCCTATGCCATGACTGAGTCTCAGGAAACTCATATTAGATGACCGATGTAGCCATTTAGCCATTATAGAGCATTGTGTATTGCCCAGAGTTGCAGCAGCAGGTTCTCAGTGGACAGGTGATGGTTCAGATAGTTTATGCACAGGTATATGACCCAACAGGTATTATTGTATGTTTATGGTTATTGTTGCTTTTATACTCATTCTTGTGGCATGTTTTAGCACTTGGTGTCATGATCTGGCGATCATATAGATATGTGGACTTGGTTGTATTATTTATTTATCTATCTATGTCCCTGCTCAGACTTAGAAGTTCCTGGTTATACTCATTGGTTTTACCCTCCTTAGGAGAATGGAGGTGATCAGTCCCACCATCCTATGGCTTGCTAGTGTTGGTCTCATTATCCACTGTCTCCATCTATCCATTACCTTCTAGTTATATCATTATCCTTGACTTACTTCTTGACCTGTGATATGGAGGACCTTCCCCCACTTTGGCCTCTTTGTTGGATGAGCTTCCCTGTTTATCTTGTGTCTCGGCTCTGAGTTGGTGACAGAACTCGCCTTCGAGTGAATTGGATTTCATCCTTAGTGGTGGAACTTCTGCATTAGTCATTTGGGTTGCTGTTGGCTAAAACATGAAACAGATAGTACTACCATCATTACAATGTGTCTGGAAATGAAATGTATATCTTACATGAAAGCTCATTCTAGAATGTGTTTCTCAACACATGTGAATGAAAGGCATGTGAAATGAATGAAAATCCAAGAATGTGTTTCTCAACACACACGGATCAAAAAGCCTAATAAATGTAAAGCCAAGAATGTGTTTTTCAACACACACGAATCAAGGTTATGGAAATGAATGAAAGGCCTAAAAAGAAATGGTTTAACAAATGTTATATCTAATGATTGATGACCTCACTTGTAATGACTTATTCCTCACTAGCCTATGGGTTATCATGTGAGATGGAGTAAGGAATAGCTAATTCTAAGTGTCCCCTAGAGTCTCAAGTTACGATTTTTCAGGCACCTAGTCATGGCGGCTCTAAAAAATATCCTCACGGGGCTGTATCAGCTTGGATGTGAGTTGTAGACGTCTGTCAAGGTCGAATAAACACTTCCCAGACTGCTTATCCATTTGTGGGACACTGCCTTCCCCTGTATTATTTGCTTGTCCAACATATGCCTTAGTATGTATTCCCTTTCCCATTTCCAAAATGTCACAGTTTAGATCGCCAGAGAAATGATTACTATATGTTATATTGCTACTTGAATGATTTGTAAAACATGTCTTAACCTTTTAGCACTTGCAGCAGCTTGATTTCAACCTGGGTCATTTTATTGGTCATGTTGTCTTGGTCAAACCTAGTTTGACCAAGGTCAACTACAAGACATGAGGTGAGATAGACCTTGGATGATGCAGATAGATGATATATGGTCTATTACAGGTCACCAGATGATTTCAGGCAGTGGTTACAAGTTTATGATGATGATTTGGCATTTTTATTATATTTGATCATTTACAGATTATTATTATTTTTATATGTTCGAGTATACTTGAGATATTATATGATCCTGCAAAGATCCATATGGTGTATGACTACACACCTCTAGTAGATTTGGGCTCTCTGAGTCCATTGAGACGGTTGGTTTTCAGTTCCGGGCAGTTATAGTTGGTATTTTCCTCAGTTTATCATTCTGGTGCATATTTGCCATTAATAATGGCCTGTCAGAGCAGTTTTATGATTTATTTGGTTCACCTAGGGCGCTACAGAGGGAGTATGGGGTTCAACGACTTGTTTTTACTATTATACCATACTCCCAGACATTATGGTGCAGTCAGATTTGTCCCCGGATGAACAGGCAGAGAGCTACAGGCATTTTTATACTTTACAGAGGATTTACGAAGGCATAAAAATGGTGAAAATGGCTACAAAATAAATCGATTTGGGCTACTGAGGAAAGGAAATGGCATGAGGATATTTTTTATGATGAGTGTGATGTCTTCCACACCTTCCACAGCAGTTTCATCATTCAGTGGGACCCACACACTTCCCAATGGCATTTTATATGGTTTTATAGAGCCTTTGGAGGCTCACGACTTCCATAGGAGCACGATTTGGTGCTTGGGTTGATCATATGTTATTATTGTGCCATGGGGACACACTAGGGAGGTTGGATATCACCCCTTGGACCCACCATGTGCGTGTTATCATGTTTTTCTAGTCACTTTGAGTGGGATGGCCCCCTAGGGCGATTTGTCCATGTATATGTTACATTTTTTAGTTGATCCATGTATTTTATGTTGAGCTCATCTTAACCATTGATTAGAACTTATGTATATTTTAATCTTAGCTATCCATTCAAAAGGTGGTTAGGGTTTTGGTATCTCTTCTTCCTATTTAAAAGAGAGAGTTTCTCATTGTAAAGGGACTTTTGGCTCTTGGCTTTTGGAATAAAATATTTTCTTTGCAAACTCTTATCTCTTGGTTGTGGATGCTATTGGTGTTGGTTGAAACTGTTCTTCCTTTGCAATGAGAGTATTGGTGAAGATCCTTTGTATGTTTTTCTCCACGTTTTGATCTACAGGTGAAGAAGTCGATTTGGTGAGGAAGACGCATTGGCTAGGGAGACCCTCCCTGCTATTTTATCTTCTCTTCGTCGGTTACATGGAGTATCATTGTCTTAGTACCTCTTACTCTTTGTTGTCATGTTCATCACTTGGATTTCTTCCATTCTTGCATTAAACTAATTGATCTTACTGTCCTTGGTTTATCAGGAAGAGGAAGGCGCATTGGTGGAGCTGGGCAATTCGCATGGGCAAGGAAACTCTTCAATCTTTCATTTGATCTCTGCGGGAAAAATCCTCGGCATCATAGCAAACATTTCCATGACTCGGGTACGCTTGTGACTATTCTTCTAACCTAGCCATCTGTCAATTTCATTTAAAACCCTATAAGTAAAAATAATCGAAAAATTCTTTAGGTCAAACCACTTGGCAATTTGGCAAAACATTTCTAGGTTTTTCACCTTAGGGAAAACCCTATGAGGGTTCTCCAAGATGTCATCTTTGGAGGACTCCCTGTGGCCCAAATCCCTAGGCACTGGAACTCTTTACCCTTGTGCATTAGTTGAGCTGTCTGATTTTCCTGTGTTGTGACCCTGTTTGTTGAGCTTGTGTACTTTGACACTCTCACATCCTTTCATCAAGTTGTGCTAGAAATCCCTAAACCTTAGATCCACTCTTTGGGACACTTTCCCTTTTTTAAGGGTCACGTTTCCTAAGGCAGTTGAATTTGACTATTTTAAACTAGCACCTAAATCTTGGAATCATACTTAATTGTCAAGTCATTGTGTATAATTAATCTCTATTAATTCAAATCCTTTCTAAGCCTCCAGGGTGGTCTTGTTTCCTTAAATCTAGGATTCCATACCTGTCACCTTACGTACCCTATCTGAATAGCTGGATCTGGTGATTGGGTTAGACCTCTCCTATTGGGAGTAGATCAAGGTCTCTCCCTTGTTATCTTGGCTTTGATAACTCAAGTGAAGGGTGCCTCGATTGGTGTGACAACCAATCCATTGGAGATCGAGGCTCTCGAGGTTCACTACTTTAGTTTCCTATCCCCTCTACCATCCTCCTGGATCCATCTATAGGGGCAATGTTATCGGACAATTTACCAAGAGCGGACTCAAGGCGTGATCTCCCTAGCTTAAGTGAATCTAGAACAAATAGAACAGAATACAAGACTCATTTCCTAGATCTAGTTACAGATCGAGTACTTAGATATCATACCTTTCAGATCGTGGATCCATCTCCTTGTTGTTGCTCCAAGTCCCACGGTCGTCAGATCTACAGCTGCAAGACCTGTCAAGATTATATGGAAACAATACAAGCAGTACAATATATCTAAACAATAACTTATCTAAGTAAATGGTTAAGGAAGTAAACTACAAATAATAATCAACACGATAACATTTGTGGAAAGAGTTTGTATTACTGTATTAAAAGTGGGAATACATAGAAAGGAGAAGAACACAACCAAAGCCTTAACGTCGCATCCTCCATCCAACATATCCAAGCCAAACCTCCAAGATGGTACAAGCTTCCCAATATGATAAGGGATCACCAATGTGGATTCTACCAACATAAGGATACTGTAGACCTTCCTCCCTTTGGAGTGGAGAGGAGCTTCACTTATATAGGGCTCAAGAGATAGGGTAGGTTGAGGATTAGGGGGAGATGGTTAAGGGATCCTCCCATTAGGTTAGTAACCAAAATGCCACCTCACCTAGAGTCTAGGAATAGGTCTCCACCTCAAAAAACTTCTAGAAAGACATCGAGACTCCCCAAAATAGCCTTTAACCAACCTCGTCGCACCCTGGTAGAGGACATAGAGCGACAAAGGGGGTCTGTCGCATTTTTACTGAGGACAACCTACGACAGTGTCTCACCCTAACTGACCAAGAAATGTGACAGAGGGGGTCTGTCTCACCCTGTAGGAAGACAACGTGTGACAGCCTACTCAAAGAGGTCAACTAGGAAGGGAAATCTCTCAGTTGAATGTGTTTTAGCCCAAAATGAGTTTAGGGTTCAGAGTAAAGAGTTACACAATGGTCAAGATGATGACATTATCACAACGGTCATGATGACGACACTTGGTCATAATGACATCACTTGCAACGGTCATAGTGACGACACTAGGTCATGATGACGACACTTGGTCATAATGACGTCACTTGCAACGGTCATAGTGACAACACTAGGTCATGATGACGACACTTGCACAAGGGTGACGACATTTTGGTGTAACAGAATTCCCCCAAAGCATGAAGTTGACGTAATGAGACAGGTGAAATGTTTTGTAGTAAGAAAAATGGCAAGGACTTGCTGGTTGGAAGGAGCTACTGCATAAATGACCTGAGATCCACAAGTCTCACAAAACATGGCTACTAACCTGTTATCACACTATCTCTAGCTGCTAGTGGAAGGTGTCCCAACAGAGATGGTAGAGGAAGTGCAGCTAGGAAGGTGTAACCAACAATGGCCAAGTCCTCCCTTCAAGGAACAGAAGTCACACCGGACAAGGATATTGTCACTTCAGACGAGGCACGTAGCCAAGTCAGGGAGGAGACCCCGCTCAACCAGTGATGGTTGAGAGACAGAAATACACTCAAATCCCAAAATATAAAGAGATAAAGAGGAGTTGAGTGTAAAATGGATCCTAAGCTCAATTTCAGCCAATGGTTGGACACAGACGTGAAATAAACATGTAAATGAAATGTGACCAGCAATCAATAGTGATGAATAAAATGGATTAGATAAGCGATTAAATGGTTGGGAATAAGCAAGGGATCAATGGTAAGCTAGAAGTGATGAGATGAAGTAAAACTGCCCAAGAATGAGGGTTAAACAATGACTTAAATTGATCTAGGGCAGCGAGAAATTGATGTTTTAATACACTTCTAGAAATTGGTAGCTTGGTTTCTTAAGGTAAAAAGACGTTCTAAAATCAATTCTAAACTACCCAGAACCCCAAAGTGACCCAACCAAGCAGATAGAGAAAAACACCCAAGTGGGGCGTTTTTGGAAAAAAGACCAGTGCTAGACCTATGGGTAAATGGATTCGGAATTAGATGAAACTTGAGATATAGGCTTTTAGCTACGTTTCATAAGCGGGTTTACAAGAAAAAAAAGATTCTAACGGTGAAATTTAAATATTTTGATTTTTTATGGTTTTTATGTGAAATTTATGCTCAACACACACAGTGAAATTTAAAATCTACAAGACCAGCAAGAAGAACCTACTTGAGAATGAATGAATGGATGAGATTGCCGAAGACTAGCCCTCCAAACTCAGTTGTTGAGCAGCAGCGTGTTCCCTTTGGCATTTTGAGCTCCCAATGGCCAAGTGCGCCCTAGCCACCTGCCACAAACAAGAAGAAGTCAGTGTATGCAGCATATAGCAAGTAAAACCTGCAAGTAAATGACTGAAAATGAAAGAAATTGAAAGGCAAAATGCAATAACAACTCCCTTTGTTGATATTCTGAAGAAAATGAGCAATTGTGGAGTTCCCACTCCAAAAAATACACCCTCCTCCAGCCGTGCTCTTCACCTACAAATCGTTGGCCAAGGAAAAGATGGAAATAATGTACTAACCACTCAACAAGGCTAAGGAAAACTAGATATCAGTCAAACAATACATATCTATCCATAAACTCTTAAGAAACTCGGTGAAAAATGGCTCTAGATCATTCAAACTCAAGTGTACAATGTGCCCAGAGAGGAAGAAATGGGGAGGCTTCTCTCTTAAGTAGAGAATGCCCCATCTCAAAACCTAATTCCCTCCAAAATGGATGACTGGGATCAATTCCCCAATGGCCAAATCGAAGGATGGAGAAATATCCATGAGGGGGTGCGAATTGCCCAACTATAGCGCACAAGTGGAGAGAGGGTCCCCTTTGTGGGGCCCATACAATGCATAAACCAAGGTTTGGGGGTGTCTATATGATGTTTTATCCCCCCAACTCATATAACCAAGGTCCAACATACAATAAAACATCCAAATCGAATTTGCCAAGGTGGAGAAAAACACCCCCATGGGAAAATTCAACCTCCCATAGTGAGTTGGTCCAATGGAGGACCCCACCTCAAAAATGTAATGTCCAAACATCATGAAATTACCTTATAAGTCACCCTTATATTAGCCAGCCTTTGATTTTGCCATTTTCCACAGTTACCTTTGCCAAATTTTGATTTTTCATTTAATTAACTGCTGGTTTTTATTGTTGAAGGTGTAAATTGGGATTTTGACCCACTTATAGTGTTCGTATTGTCGAACCGTCTATTGCAATGCAATCGTGGACCCCAAAAATAGTATACATGGTTACTTGAACGACCACGATCCATCACTCAGGCACTGTTTGCCCAAAATCCATGATTTTTAATTAAAACAGGTCATTAATGACCCATAATAATTAAAAATCTCATCGTTGCCTCAACTTTTTCAAATTCTGACGCTTGGAGGTTCATATGGGACCCCAGAAGATAATAATTAACCAAAATTGAAATCTTGATCGCAACATTTTTTTCGGGCTCTTTTTGGCCTGGTCAACCTAGTTTGACCAAGTCAAATGTGGTCAACATGGTGTTGGCTGAATACATGTATGCAACATGAAGCGATAGGCTTCCTTATACATGTTAGTACATTACTAAACAATATGATGCCAACATGGTGATCAAAAATACATAATATCTCAAAAATACGAGGCCCCTGGTGAGGTGGGCCCACCACATCCAAAAGACTCAAACTGCTATGCACAACCTATAGATGTGACCACCTAGCTGACTTTGGGTGATGTGGCAAACAAGTTGAAGGATAAGGGATGACAAGGACAAAGATCATGTGACCCTTTGGATGAATTGGGAAAGCGGGGCCCACTAAGATAAGCATACCATGACAAAACACAGGGAAGGGCGGTGCCTCACAAATGGGTATAGTGCAGGGAAACCGCCACTGGTCATCTAACAAATACCTCACAATTCACATCCGTGGCTTAAAAAGACTCCGTGAGGATCTTTTCTAGAACCGCCAAACTGGGTGTCCGGCAAATCGTTACTTGAGACTCTAGGGGACAATCTTGAGCTTGTCCCTTGCTCCCTCTCACCTCCTTGCCCTGCAAGACTAGGTGAGGAAATAACCACTACAAAGCTGATATGTACAACTGACCTGTGTCCATGTGTGTTTACAAACAAATTGCATGGATTTTACATTACATTTCATAATTAGCCTTTTTGGCTAGATTTTACATTTACATTATCCTTTTTGGCTTGCTTTACATTTCTTCATTTCTTTTTGCATCAAGGCCCTTTTGGGATACATACATATCTCAATAGATACAATCAAGGTGCTCATACTACAAAGTAATGGGGGTGAGCATACATGCTTCGATGACCAATGGGGAACACCTGGTGAGTCTACACACTCCTATACTGCATTGCAACATCGGGGGCAACCGACAGGAGCAAATCCCAGGTTTGAGAGTGCATCTCACACACTAAAGAGCCGAGGCACAAAAGACAAGGAATCATGGCATACTCAGAGGTTAGTGGGGAAGGGGATCCTCAAGGTCACAAATCATAATCCAAGTCGGGAAAGATCAATCATGAATGAGTCGGATGGGTGGAGAAAGTGAAGGTGGATCCAAAGTCAGTTGCCTAGGGGGACTAAATGACCAATTCTATACCAATAATGGGGATATGATCCAGTGTGCATAGACAGGAGCCTACTGGAAGGGGTGGACTGACATCACCAAGGACCAAACACATCATAATGACAACAAGATCACCACATCAACATCATATGTAACGTCAATGTAATAGCATGTATAAACAAGTCTAATCAACAACATGAGCAATAGAACATCAAATGCTATACCTGCCACACCATATACCTGCTACTAAAGCTGACTCTGAAACTGGATTTTCAAGCACTCTAATTGCAGATAATTAAATATCAAACATACAGAGCGTATGAAATTTATTGTCAACCCGAGGAAGTCTTTTTATTTCAAAGGACAAGTGCACAATATATGCTTAAACACTAAACCATTAGCAATAAATACTTCTATATTCTATCATTCATGTTCATCCCCAGAATCTTATGCAATCCAAAGCCTTCTCACTGCTATAATTCAAATCCTCTCTATCATGCATCAACTAAGAATTAACATCAGATCTAATGAACAATAGGAAGGAATCTCCTTTATATCCTAGAACGATCACTTGCCTGATCTAATCAACCTGGAAATCGTAAAGCAAAAACTGAGCAGTAATCTAGAAATCCAATTGCGAAATAATTGAGTTAACTGTTCTAAGAATATTGAATTGCAGAATGGAAATCAAGCAACACACAATCAGAACAATAAATTGTAAGAACTCAGGGGATCGCAACTCAGCTGTAAGATGAACACAAGTGTGTATGATCTGTACTTGAAATGTATATAAAGCAAACCTTACTCAGTCGACTGTTATTCTACACCATCTACCAAACTCACAGAAATATGATCCTTAACTATACTGAAAATTCACACGATAAATATTGTTGCTGCGTACAAAAGGAAGAACAAAGCATCACACAACAAGAAAGATGAAATCCTAAATTAACACAGCAATCTCGTGGAAGACGGGCCCAGTCTTCACACAGAGACGCTGGTTGAACAACACTCTCTTTAACTCAGAAGCAACTCAGTATATTAACAGAAGGATGAGTACACAGTTTTGGCTCGACTGCTAATACAAGATAAATTAATTAATTGCTGTCCAACCCCTTAGTCGAGGCAATTCCCCATACTTATACATACAATTGCAACATCTAAAACCTATAATTGGGCAGCCATGAAGATCTCTGATCTTCAGGCGCCCTAAATAATCTAGCTGTTACAATGCGTGGCAGAACTGAAATATGAGAGAAGTATAAATTGTCCCAAGAGTGACGGTCATTCCAGCTCACAGCGGGATTTGAGCAGCGACATACTTAATATAGTTCTTCTGTTACAGCTGCCCTGCCACGACTGTGCCTTGATTGACGAATTGAGCCCCAAGGAACCTTCCACAAGCGATGAACGTTCCTTCATGACTTGTCCAGCTCCGATCTTCCTGCAGTCTATTGTCTTACTACCTTCATAAATCGCATCATGTTAGCACAGATTAAGAGATGCACAGCTTTAATCATCACAATCATAAGTATTAACACAATAAAACAATAATCGGCCATACCTTGGTAATTGGGGAATAGATAAGGACAATAAGTTGAATTGCCAAGGTAATTGGTGTAAGACAAGGGAAGGGAAGATGATAAATGATGGTCAAAAAGGGCCAATTCTGGGCTCAACATCTCCCCCCAACTATCCTATTGCATGTCCTCATGCAACAACCTGCATCTGAATATTGCACTGAACTTTGCCCAGGCAAGAGGAAAGAATGTAGATAAATCAGGCATCCCTTCTATCTTTTTGGAAAGCTTCTGTGAGCAGCCCGGCATCTTCCAACTTCACTGTTCCCCTTCCACTGCTACTTACTAATATCTGAGAATGCACTTGATGTGGTGGGGACCTTTCTGCAGTTCTCTTATGCTATGCCTGGGGAAGTTGAAAAGACACACTCAATCTGAATCCAACTCAATGACACCTGTAGGAGGTGGAAGCACTGGTTCTTGTGGGACAGTGTCTTCCAGCGCATCTGATCTTAACAAGGGAGTTGCTGGTTCTTGTGTAACAGCAACATCCCTTAAACCTTCTTCAGCAGCTGCCTTTATTGCTTTTGGAGACACTGGTTCTTGTGTAACAGTGTCTTCTTTGTCATTTGGCTGCTGAGATTGGATATCCTTTTCAATTTGCAGCTCCTCCTCCAGGATTTCAGTGTCACCTGAGCAGGGTGTCTGTACCTGTTCATCATCACTCCATTGTGTATCAGGAATGATATCTACTCCCGAGTTATCTCCCAACTGCAATTCAGGGGTTCTTGCTGCAGTATCCGAGGACGTTGGTTCTTGTGTGACAACATCCTGGCTTACCTCTTCATCCTTCTTTTGCTGCAGCTCCTCTTCTATGAGTTCTGTATCATGAGAGCTTTCTGAGGTCACTACCCAGAGTTCATCGTTGAATGCCAGAATATTCTCTGTCCCAGCTTCTTCTCCTGTCTGCTCAGTCGGTTGGGCGGTCAAATTCAGGATTGTTGGTTCTTGTGTTGCAGCATCTTGTTCCAACTTATCACTGTCCTGCCTTTCCGTTTCTTCTTCTAAAATTATTGTGTCCTGGGAACATTCTGGGGTTACAGCACAAAATTCTTCACTATCCTCCAGGGTATCCTTTGGCTCCATGATCTCTGTATCAAGGGAACATTCTGGAGTCTCACCATATTCTTTTATAAGCTCCAGAGCATCCTTCATTTCCTGTTCTTCTCCCATCTGTTCTATGATTTCTGTGTTGTGGGAGCAATTTGGGATTGCCATACATTCCTCATAAATTTCCAGGGCATCCTCCACTCCCTGTTCTTCTCCCATCTGTTCTATGACTTCTGCATCATGGGAAGTAGCAGCTGTAGCAAGGATGTTTAAAGATGCTGGTTCTTGTGTTGCAGCATCCTCTTTCTCCACTGCTTTCCCTTCTGTGGCTACAGGCTGTTGTGCCGAATAGGTGCTAAGCAAAATTTTATGGCCTGCTTCCTCAAAGATCTCCCCACAGGTGGAGCAGAGTATTCGCTCATCCTTTTCTCCAGCTCCAGCAGAAGCTGATTCCTCCACTTGGTCTGCAGCCTCTATTAATGTATACATCTTCCTTCCACCCTGCTTTCTGCAGACTTCCTTCCATGTTTCCAGCTCCCTTCTAAGTGCTTGGAGGTCCTCTTTCAGCATTGCATTTTCATACAAGAGTCCCTCAACTCCAGGTTCTTCCTCCGCTGGTCCTTGTGGGGTATCCCTCGGTTTTGGTGTAAGGACTGGGGGTTCAACCTGTGTCTCTAAGGTTGCCCATTTTGTTCTAGTTGCCTCTGCTGCTGTAATTGACCGAGTTCGCTTCCTTCTAATTGGTGCCACTAAATCAAACTCATTGGTGGCCCTCTTCCTTTTCTGTGGCGTTTTCTTTTGTGACTTCCCTTTCTGTAATGTTTCTTCTCGTGGAGCTGGAATATAGGGAGGTAAAACTGAAGTTAAAGGAACATTTCCCTGCCCCCCATGCTGTTCTTCTTCAATCACAGCTCCTCCTCCTACCCACTCCGGTGAAGACTCGATTGTGACCAGCTCAATATCGTCTTCCATTGCTCTGGCTCCGTCATCTTCAGGTTCCATTGTCGCAGCATTTGATGCTGCTCCAATTTCACCTTCTGTTGTCGGAGCTGCCCTGTTATCTAGGTTTTCCGTGAGGGTTTCATCTACATTGTCACCTGACAGCTCTGTTTGTGCTTCCCCTCGCTCTCCTTCAAATGCAGGGTCATCCCCCACTGGTTCTGCTTGTGCTGGGGATTCATACACTTCAAATGGCTCTGCCTGTGCCCCTGTTTGTTCTTCCTCTGTGGTTTTGTCCATCCCGGATGGTCCTGCCTGTGCCCCCTGTTTATCCACCCCAGAGGGTCCTGCCTGTGCCCCCTGTTGTTCTTCTTCCATTTCATCCCTCCCCCCAACTTCACTGGAGGAACTCCGGTCCTCCTGTTGTGGCGGAACTGGTATTTGCTGTAATGGAATGACCCTCAAGGGAACAGGTTGCTGTGGTCGGGTAATGAATTCCTCCCATGTTATATTATGTTGGGCCAGGGTTCTTATAATAATTAACTTAATAAGGCCATGGTGAGTGAGGGAGGATAATGGGTGCTTTGCAGATTGAACAAATGTTGCCATATGGCGCAAATCATGCAATAGATAAAATGGAATATTTAACAAAATGCCATGACGGAGATGAGAAAGCAAAGGAAGTTCAGAGTTGTACACAGTTTGGTATCTACCTTCGCAAGTTATGTATTTCTTGAGGAAGATAGAAACCTGGTCCCATGGCTGCGGCAGTGACTTCAATGCAATCCCTCGCCTGGATGCTTCAACTTGCTCCCCTGGAAGTAAAAATTCTTCCCGTGCAACTGTTGCAGGGACTCGACGGTTAAACCAAGGTTTTCCCACCAACGGGATAGCTGTAACCTCGGATATAATGACCTCCGAAACATCTATACACAGCCCCCACACCGTGGAGTGTGTTTTAGTAAGATTAAATGCGAATTGCAGGGCTGCGTCCCGATCGAACCCGTCCAATCGTTCAAAGAACTCGACCCAGCCAGCAGCTTGAAAAATGGCCAGAACCCGCGGATTCCGTCTAAGTTCCCGGGTATTGAAAGGTTCATGGCGAACTGGAATTCCCATGGTCCTGGCTGCAAGATGAAACTACTGTTCGACAGAGTACAGGATCCCAGAATGGAAGTTGCAGCACAGGAAATGCACGAATTGTTGAGCGGAGACGTTGAGCGAATGAACTAATTCGAAAAGTTAAGCGCAGAGAAGAGTTTGAACTTTGCATGCCGAATTGGAGAAGGTGGCAGTTATTAGTATTACGTCGTTCGAGGGAAAGGTTCAATCAGGTATAAATGGTGGTACGAGTGAAGGTACGGCCAATCTCGTTTAAATGATATCAATACTTAATCACGTGATAAATGAAAGCCATACCTCATAGAACTGTGCGTCGGAAGGCTGCGGAAACTGGTGGAGCATGGAGTTGGTAACGTCACAGAGCCGAACGCGTGCACAGTCAGCCGTGGGATCATGATGACTCGGATAAGGCACGAATTTCCTCCGCCGGTAGAACACAAGGCGTCGCATCCTCCGGGTTAAAATGATGAGTTCGCCGGCAGGACTGGGGTGAATCAGCATCATAATTAGCAGATTGAACAATCCTTCTGTTAACACGGGAGTTACCACTGCAAGTTGCCAAAGAAATGATCACACAGCCGATGAAAAAGCTTGTTGCAGCTGGCAGGAAAGAAGTTACAGCCACCGGAAAGGAATTGGCGGCAACCGGAAAAAGATTTACGATATCAGGGAAAATTACGGCTGTCACGGGAAAATTTTACGGCGGCGGGAAAAAGCTTACAGCTGGCGGGAAAAAATTTTACGACTATGGGAAATATATGGCAGCCGCTAAAAAGAAATGGCAGCTATGTGGAAATGATGTGGAGGTGACTTGGTCAATGAGGTGGCAGCCGTCGAGAAAGAAGGTGGCAGCCGAGAAATGATGTGGCGGCTGCGGGAAAAAGATGTTGCAGCCTCCGAAGTTGCAGCTGCCGGAGTTGCAGCTGCCGGAATTGCAGCTGCCGGAGTTGCAGCTGCCGGTAAAGATTTGACGGCAGGCGGAAAAAACATTACGGCTACTGGGAAGTGAAATGGCCGTGGCTGGTAAGTGGAGTGGCAGCTGCGGAAAATGAGATGGCAGTCGTGGGAGATGAGGTGGCCATAGCTGGTGAATGAGGTGGCAACCATGGGGACGATGAAGTGGCAGCCGCGGAAACTGGAGTTGCAGCCGCCGATGTTGCAGCCGCAAATGTTGCAGCCACCGATGTTGCAGCCGCAAATGTTGCAGCCACCGATGTTGCAGCCGCCGATGTTGCAGCCGCAAAAGATTGACGGCTGACGGAAAGGGCATTATGGCTACCGGGAAATGGAGAATATGGTTGCCGGAAAAAGGATATACGGCTGCCGGAAAATATGTTGCAGCTGCCGGAAAATATGTTGCCGCTGCCGGAAAATATGTTGCAGCTACCGAAATTTTTATTTTTTTTATTTTTATTTTTTTTTTTTTAACACAAGGACAGCACAGAGAGATTTTCATTACGGGCCCCAAACTGATCGTTCTCCTGGCGCTTCCCTGAAATTTTTTTTAAAAGACAACAGCAAGCAAAGAGATCAAATGCAAAGAGAAAGAAAATGACAACTATACGCTACAGCAAGAAATTATTTATGTACAGCGAATATAATTTTCATTTTAAGATTTGGCAAAGGTAGAGAAATGTTCCTGCTCTGGTGCCAATTGGTAGTTTGGATCAGCAGCAATCTGTGAAATGAATGCATCTTTCGAAATAGGCTTTCGATACAGTCGCAGTCTGTGGCCATTAGCAAGTAATGGTATACGGTTTTCATCAATGGTGACCAGGCGAACAGTGCCATTGTCAAATACCCTGTCAACCAAATATGGACCCAGCCATCTTGTGCGTAATTTCCCCTTGAAATCCTTCTTGAATCTGGAATCGTATAATAGTGCCCAATCTCCTTCATGGAAGATTTTCTTTTTGATGAATCGGTCATGCCAATTAGATCTCTGTTGCTGAAGCAGCCCAGTCTGGTCTACCGCAGCTAACCGTTTCTCATCCAATTCATTCAATTGATTCAATCTTCTTTTCTGGGCTTCTGTTACATCCAGGTTCATTTCAATGGCTGTTTTCAGGGTCTTGATCTCAAATTCAATTGGAAAGATGGCACTCTTACCATACACCAGATCATAGGGAGAAAAGCCCGTGGTGTTGCGCCAAGTCGTGCGATATGCCCACAGCGCTTCTGGAAGTCTGTCAGCCCAATCCCTTCGATGGCTTTTAACTGTTTTAGTAAGGATTGCTTCGATGACTTTATTAGTGCTTTCCACCTGGCCATTGGCCTGGGGATGATAAGGTGAAGCTATCTTGTGCTGCACATGATACTTCCGGAGCAAGGATTCAAATTGGTGTGAAATAAATTGTGGTCCCCCATCGGTGACTACTTCCTTTGGTACTCCAAAACGGGTAAAAACTTCACTGTACAGGAAATCAATCACCGCCTGATCATTTGCTTTAGCCAAAGCTACAGCTTCTACCCACTTAGTCATGTAATATGTACACACCAAGATGTAAACCTTCTGTTTGGAAGGAGGGTTGATAGGACCAACAAAGTCCAATGCCCATCTATCAAACGGTTCCAGTACCACTTGGGGCTGTAAAGGCATCTGATCTGTCTTATTAGGTTGGCCCATCCTTTGGCAGCTGTCACAGGACTGAACATATTTTTTAGCATCTCTGAACAATGTCGGCCAATAATAGCCCATCCGCAACGCCTTATGTCCTGTTCTTTTATCTGCAAAGTGTCCTCCGCAAGGTTCATCGTGACAGGCCTTCAGTATATGAAAGATCTCATCTTCCCTTACACATCTTCTAATTTCAAGATCAGGTCCTGTGTAAAAGAGATGGCCTTTGAGCCAACAATACCTGGCACTTTGCTGAATAATTTTTCTTTTCTCTCGTTTAGACATATGTGGCGGAAGCTTCCCTGCAGCCAAATAATTAGCAACGTCTGCATACCAGGGTGAATGAGCTGAGAGTGCGAATAAATGTTCATCCGGGAAAGCATCCTCAACAGGTGAACTGTCATCACTGTTAGTAAATCGTGATCAAAAATCAGCAACAACATTTTCTTTTCCAGGTTTATCTATAATAGTAATATCAAATTCCTGTAATAATAAAAGCCACCTGGTTACTCTGGCATTAGTGACAGGTTTATTCATTAAATACTTAATGGCAGAGTGATCAGTATGCACAAATGTAGGATACCCAGTAATGTAATGCCGAAACTTATTAATAGAATAAACAATAGCAAGGAAGTCTTTTTCAGTAACAGTATAATTTAGTTCAGCAGGGGCTAAGTTTTTACTAACATAATAAATAGCATAAGGTACTTGACCATCCTGCTGTCCTAGCACTGCTCCAATGGCGGTATCAGAGGCATCTGAAGAAATGTGGAAAGGTATGGTCCAATTAGGTCCCCTTAAAATAGGGGCTGTGGACAGTTTCTCTTTAAGCTCATCAAATGCTGTCTGGCATGCTGTACTCCATGCAAACTGTGCGTCCTTCATTAACAATGAGAACAAAGGAGAAGCAAGTTTGGAGAAGTTTTCTATGAATCTTCTGTAATACCCAGCATGACCCAGAAAACTTCGCACTTCTTTCTGAGTTGAAGGGGTTGGTATATTCTTTATCACCTTAATTTTTGAAGGATCCACTTGAATACCGTCAGTAGAGATGAAATGTCCTAATACCACCCCCTCACTCATCATCATGTGGCATTTTTCAGTGCTCAGTGAGAGGCGAGCCTGTTCACAGCGAATTAAAACTTTCTTCAAATTTTCCAGTGCTTCCTCAAAATCCCTGCCATAAGGAGTAAAATCATCCATAAAAATTTCCATGCTATCATTAACCAATTCAGAAAATATGCCAATCACAGCTCTTTGAAACGTTGCAGGTGCATTGCACAATCCAAAGGGAAGCACCCTGTAGGCGAACGTTCCCCAGGGGCAGGTGAAGGTGGTCTTATCCTGATCCTCTGGAGCAATCTGAATTTGATTGTACCCACTGAACCCATCCAGGAAGGAGAAGAACTTCTTCCCAGATAGGTTATCAAGTACCTGGTCAATAAAGGGCAGAGGAAAGTGATCCTTCTGTGTAGCCTTGTTCAGCTCCCTATAATCGACACAGACTCTCCATTTACCATTTTTCTTGGGTACAATTACAAGTGGGGAAACCCACTCACTGTCTGAGATAGGATAGATGAATCCTGCTTCCAAGAGTTTCTGGATTTCTTCCTTCACTATATCCCTCAGATTGGGGTTCATGCGTCGTTGGGGTTGACATACAGGCCGGGAGTCGTTTTTAATATAAATATGATGAGTGCACAGACTAGAGGGAATACCCTTCATGTCTGTATACTCCCAGGCGAATGCCCCCTTACGTTCCTTCAAGAGATTGGTTAGGCGCTTTTGTTCTTCTGAGGAGAGACCAGGATTGATGTTCAAAGTTCTCCCAGGCTCTACCTCAATAGGAATGCTTTTCGAGTTTTTCAATACTGGGATTACGTTTGTGTCATTTGCTAGTGCTTCCTCCGTAAGCTGTTCTTGTTCTTCTTTACCGAGGGTACTGTTCAGGAGTTGATAAACTTCCTTGTTTACTGAAGCAGGTTCGCTAATGAAATTATTAATGGCATCGTCCTCTGTTTCGTTTTTGAAGGTTAGTGCCTTCCCTATTGTTAGTAATGGCTGAACATCTTCCTCTTCTTCCTGTTCTATCCAAAGGGAGGTTTCAGTTTCTAGACTCGGCCGTGCTGGAGGGTACAGGGTGAGGTTTTTGGTTTCCATGCCATCAGATATAGTCATAGATCCTGATCGGCAGCTGATACAAGCATCGGTTGTAGCCAACCAGGGCCTCCCCAAAATCAATGGATGTCCCCCCAGCTGTGATTTTGGTTGTAATACCAGAAAATCGGCAGGGTATTCCCATGAGTCTACTGAAATAACAAGGTCGTCCAAAATCCCTTCAGGTCTGATAGTGGATCTGTCTGCCAATTCTAAGATAGTAGGGGTCGGTCTAATATTGGTGAATCCGAGCTTCTTTACAGTCTCCATTGTTATAACATTGATCGCAGCTCCTAAATATACTAGTACGTTGGGTATCTGTGTTTGTCCTATGTGTACAGTAACAGTAGGATTGCCGGGATCCTCATACTTGGTTATAGGGGTTTTTCCAGTCATTAAAGCGGATAAATTCCCTATAACATGAACAGTAGGAGGATCTCTGGGTTTCCTTCCCGGTCTTTTAGTGCACAGGTCCCGAACAGTTCTAGCGTAGATAGGTACATCTTGAAGAGCTTGTAAAAGGGGAATCTTAACATAAAGGTTCTTCAATTCTCCTAAGAGATTGAATTGAGGTTGCCCCCCTCTTTGTGGCAGCATCAATCTCTCAGGGTAAGGTGGTTGCCTTACCAACTGGGTAGGCTGCGTGTTATCCACTTCATCGTTTAATGTTTCAGCCCTCCCATCTGAGGGATGCTCAGCATCTTCAATGATAGGAACCGGATCAAAAGGATGCTGGGAACTCTCTCCTTTGTCATACACAGTTGGTGGAATATTTTCTGCAGTTCCACGTTCTACTATCTTTCCAGACCGTAAGTGAATATCATTACAAGGTACAGGGGAGAGAGAGTAGGCTGGCATATTGAGAGCTTCCAATTGCTGGACTGTTTTATTGTTTGGGTTAGGGTTAGGTTGGGCAGGCAGCTGAGGCCGTATTGGTATGTTAGGCACAGGATTATTTTGCAGCTGCAGCTGCGACTGCTGAGGTGGGTATTGAGGATATTGATGAAATTGAGGATATGGAGGATACGGTAACTGTTGAGGTGGAGGTGGTTGAGGAAACTGGTTCCCAGGATGGAAGTTCCTCCATCCAGGAGACCATGAAGTAGGTTGGTGTGGAGGCTGTGTCCAAGGACTCCATGAATTATATCCTTGCATCGCAGGTTGAGGGGAATTCCACTGAGCATAATTTGAAGGGAATTGTGTATTCACATTTTGCATATTAGTATTCCAATTATTCAAATTATTCAAAAATGGAAATGAATCGGGAGACATACCTTGATTCCGGGGTTGCCAGGGTTTCTTCTGTGCAATGAAGTAGGCTGAATCCGCCTCTGGAGTTGATGCCTGCAGAACAGCCTTCACTTGGGGCAACGTGGGGCATTCTTTCATATCATGATTCAGCTCACACAGCTGACACACTTGTACTTTGTCAAGAGGGCATTCCTTCAGTGGATGAGTCTTTCTACATCGGGGACAAAACACCCCTAGTGTGAGATCCTCCACTGCCTGTCTTTGCTTGGCCTTCAAGACGTCAATCTCTGAAGAGATAGAGCTCATCATTTCTGTTTTAAAGTTTTCAAGAAGATTGCCTATCTCTGCACGTGTAGCTCCCCCATTGGATGACTTCTGAGTTCTGTCGAAGACATCACGTTCCAGGTTATTTCGTTTATGCTGCTTATTATGCCTAGAAGATCCCCTGGAATATCTCTTACATAATTCCACAATTGTCTCAAAAGATTCTTTAGAGATATCCCCCTTTCCTAATAAATTTAGCATGTCTAAACAATCGTCCCTGATTCCTCGAAGCAGGATTATCTTAAGCACATCTAGTCCTATATTCGTCTGTCCAGCTCTCTGCACATTGTACAGCAACCTCTCCACAAAGTCCTCCAAACTTTCATCCTCCTTCTGTACCATCTTGAATAACTCCTCCCTTTTGTCCCTGGTGTTACAATATTCTTGATATTTTTCCAGGAATACTTGCTTCATCTTATTCCAATTAGCAACAGTTCCTCCCCCAAGGCTCATGAACCATCGTAATGCATTGTCCTTCAGGGTGGCAGGAAAAAGCTTCAACTTTTGAGCATCTGTAACATAATCATAGCTACGACAGAGGATATCGAATTCAAACAGGAATTCGTCTGGATCCTCTGCCGCCCTGCCATGGAAGCGGGGTAACACCGACGGTGAAATGTTTTTCATAGGAGCTGTCCCCTCTAGCTGCTGTATTGGGAATTGCAATGTAGCCATAGTTTCTGGCGGGGAATTGTCTTCATGATGGTATTGTACCACTGCTTCTTCCTCTTCGTTCTCATGTCTATTATTCATCTTTTCTTCTGTATCTTCTCCTTCGATTGTTCCTCCGTCCCTTACCTCAATTGTAACAGCTGCGTATTCTTCGGTTGTAACAGCTGCGTATTCTTCAGTTGTAACAGCTGCATATTCTTCAGTTGTAACAGCTGCGTATTCTTCAGTTGTAACAGCTGGATCAGCTGTTCCTTCTTTAGCAGGAGTATATGCAGGAATCACAGCTGCTCCTGTATCTTCCACTGTAGATCCTGATGCTGGCGCTCCAGGATCAGCAGGGCCTCTTTTGATAGGAGTCTCCCGTTGACGAGATCTGACAGCTGAATCCGTTTTGTCAACAAGGTCGTCGATGAATGTTCTTCTGCCCAGCGGTGGACCTCGACCACGACCCGAACCACCTGCACTGTTAGTAATTTGTGGAGTTTTGGGGGTTGGGAGGTGATCGCGTTTTACCCTCCTCGTATTCATGCGAAGCAGATCATTTCAAAAACAACCCAAAAGACTGGCTAAAAGTAAATATCAAATACGACTAATGACTAGTGTTTAATTTTCATCCTTCCCCGGCAACGGCGCCAAAATGTCAAGCACTCTAATTGCAGATAATTAAATATCAAACATACAGAGCGTATGAAATTTATTGTCAACCCGAGGAAGTCTTTTTATTTCAAAGGACAAGTGCACAATATATGCTTAAACACTAAACCATTAGCAATAAATACTTCTATATTCTATCATTCATGTTCATCCCCAGAATCTTATGCAATCCAAAGCCTTCTCACTGCTATAATTCAAATCCTCTCTATCATGCATCAACTAAGAATTAACATCAGATCTAATGAACAATAGGAAGGAATCTCCTTTATATCCTAGAACGATCACTTGCCTGATCTAATCAACCTGGAAATCGTAAAGCAAAAACTGAGCAGTAATCTAGAAATCCAATTGCGAAATAATTGAGTTAACTGTTCTAAGAATATTGAATTGCAGAATGGAAATCAAGCAACACACAATCAGAACAATAAATTGTAAGAACTCAGGGGATCGCAACTCAGCTGTAAGATGAACACAAGTGTGTATGATCTGTACTTGAAATGTATATAAAGCAAACCTTACTCAGTCGACTGTTATTCTACACCATCTACCAAACTCACAGAAATATGATCCTTAACTATACTGAAAATTCACACGATAAATATTGCTGCTGCGTACAAAAGGAAGAACAAAGCATCACACAACAAGAAAGATGAAATCCTAAATTAACACAGCAATCTCTGTGGAAGACGGGCCCAGTATTCACACAGAGACGCTGGTTGAACAACACTCTCTTTAACTCAGAAGCAACTCAGTATATTAACAGAAGGATGAGTACACAGTTTTGGCTCGACTGCTAATACAAGATAAATTAATTAATTGTTGTCCAACCCCTTAGTCGAGGCAATTCCCCATACTTATACATACAATTGCAACATCTAAAACCTATAATTGGGCAGCCATGAAGATCTCTGATCTTCAGGTGCCCTAAATAATCTAGCTGTTACAATGCGTGGCAGAACTGAAATATGAGAGAAGTATAAATTGTCCCAAGAGTGACGGTCATTCCAGCTCACAGCGGGATTTGAGCAGCGACATACTTAATATAGTTCTTCTGTTACAGCTGCCCTGCCACGACTGTGCCTTGATTGACGAATTGAGCCCCAAGGAACCTTCCACAAGCGATGAACGTTCCTTCATGACTTGTCCAGCTCCGATCTTCCTACAGTCTATTGTCTTACTACCTTCATAAATCGCATCATGTTAGCACAGATTAAGAGATGCACAGCTTTAATCATCACAATCATAAGTATTAACACAATAAAACAATAATCGGCCATACCTTGGTAATTGGGGAATAGATAAGGACAATAAGTTGAATTGCCAAGGTAATTGGTGTAAGACAAGGGAAGGGAAGATGATAAATGATGGTCAAAAAGGGCCAATTCTGGGCTCAACATGGATCTCTATTGAATCCGGGCAATAAGTGGCCAACCAGCAATACTCTGTACTCTCAATCAAAAATATGGCTAGGAAACTGTCTCAATAGGCTTATGCAAAGCCTGGAAAGGAAGGGTGCCTCTGTAGGTAATAATGTATACATGTCTGGACTCATGAATAAACTATCTGTCCCCACTAATATCTCTGCTCGGGGCAATCTGAACAAAAATGTATGCCTCATCTGAAAGCATTTGATCTCTGATCTAGAAAAAAAAAATGTAGTATGGTCCCCGACCACACAATCTGCAGCATGGTAGCTCCAGCTAACATGGATGTGATAACACGACCAATACACTGCAAATCCATGATAGTAAAGATCGACCGAACACAATCATGGCTACTAGACACAATCGTAGATCCATAATGAGATGATAACACAACCACGACCAATACAAAGTGAATTCGTGTAATATAACTCAAACAATCTCCATCGCAACCTGGGTACAATATGACTTCCCCAGGGTCTTCAAGTCGAACCCACAATGATATGAATCTATCCATGTGATTACACTGTTTTGGAGTCGAACATGATAGAAACCACTTGATTACCGATCATTAATGTATATTGTTAACAAGCGCGAGGGAAATCACCATTGATGTCAATGATTCCCAAGGTATCATAGTACATATCACCAAGCGTGAATAAATGAGTTGAAGTCGAATGCTTGACGAAATATTTCAATCAAGAGCCAATGACGTAAACTCATGTTGAAAGCGAGGTAACCTGCCATTGAGGCATGCAGGCCCAAGGTACTTGACTGGTTTCTAGATTCAAACCTCGGATGATGAGTTGAATTCGACAAGGATGAATCTGTCGACGGAGGGCCATGATGATTCCCCCATCAACGACACGAAACTCGATGACAGATATTTGGAGTAGATTGGATGGTACAGTAATGTGCAAGATTGACTCAAGGTAGAACGACATGATCGAAGGTGTATTGACTGCAGATGTTGAGTAACAAATGTCTCTTGAACATGGGCATGGCATGACTTGGCAGTATTGACATGATGAGAATGACACCAACCCCCAATGCAACTTGATGATGGAAGCATTCTTTGGGCGACCCAAAGGAGTGACAAGACTCACGGAATTGATAGGACTTGGAGACAAATGGATTACCCCAAGTACTGAATGCAAATGCAAACTAGTTCCATGTTCAAGAGTGACTACGTACTGCCGTAATTAAGATGTAACACAAAATATTCCCTTTTTCCCCATCATGATTGATGAGTACCTCATGTGTTTTTTACGAGCTTGATGAGGGTAACCAGATGCTCGGTATAGCTCATCTCATAGATGAGTCCAATTCCACATGTTTTACGAACCTGGGAAAGGAGGGGTTTGTCCCATAACGGGCACTTCAGTGTTGAGTTTTAACGAGTCCAGAGAAGGAAAACTCGATCGTCATTTCATGTTTAGAGAGTCTGAAAAGAACTAAAGAAGACTCCAGGAGGTTCTTTTTCGTAAAGTTAGTCCCTCTGCTTGAAAAAGGATAAAACAACGCAAGAGAGAACTCTTCCAATCATGATCGATTGAAGTGCTCATTTTCCGTAAAAAGTACCCCCTGGTCCGAAAAGGGAATAAACTACCACCAAAGAGACGATCATTCAAATACTTTTACAAGCATGGACACATCAAGTTCGCTTGGCAATCTTTTCCTATTTAGGGAGTCTGAAAAGAGCTTGAAGAGGACTCCATGGACAACTTTGTCATGGTTGATGACCGAGTACGACAAAGGAAAAAGTAAACTCGGAGTTCCTTTTCCGTAAATAGTCTAGCGAGGCCGGATAAAGTGATAAACCTATACTCGATAGACACACCTTTTTACTCAAATTTTTAACGAGCACGACAATGGTATCAAAAGCACTCGAAATCTTTTTCATGTTTGAACCAAAGCACAAAAAAGTAAAAACTAAGCTCAAACCACTATTCATGTTTCAACCAGAGCACGAAAAAAGTGAAAAGTAAGCTCAACACCATCTTACTGTTTTTAATGAGCTCGAAGATAGGTTGAAAGAATGCTCATGGTGTCTGCTTCATTTTTTAACGAGTTTATGACAGAAAATGAACTATGCTCGGGATTATTTTCATGGTTTAGAGAGCTCGAAACTCAAAAGAAAGTATGCTCGGAAATATTCCCATTGGTCGAAGTTTTTCCATCAAGATATCCAGAGGTTGGTATATGCCCCCAGCAAGACTGCTAGAAGTAAGTGACTTAACTTCATAGAAAAGGAACTAGGCCCCCAGCATGATTGCTAGAAGTAAGTGACTTCAACATAACGTACCGATGTTGAAGAGATGCCCCCAAGCTTCCTTTCATTCGCCTAAGCTACCCCTAGGCGGATGAAAAGAAGGTTCAGGTATCTAAGTCAATGGAAAGACTCGACCCAATGGAAAAGGATCTGTTTCATTTTTTAACGAGCTTGACACAAGAATAGAACTCTGCTCGTATGACCTGTTTCATTTTTTAGCGAGCTTGACACAGAAAGGGAACCATGCTCATTGGGTATTGTTTCATTTTTTAACGAGCTTGACACGGGAAAAGAACTATGCTCGTGAATGGTTTCATTTTTACACAAGCTTGAAACCAAAGGGAAACTATGCTTGGAGGGACCTGTTTCATTTTTTAATGAGCTTAAAACATAAAGGAAACTATGCTCAGAAACGGTTTCATTTTTACACAAGCTTGAAACCAAAAGGGAAACTTTGCTTGGGGGCACCTGTTTCATTTTTTAATGAGCTTAAAATAGAAAGGAAACTATGCTCAAGAATGGTTTCATTTTTACACAAGCTTGAAACCAAAGGGAAACTATGTTTGGGGGGACCTATTCCATTTTTTAACGAGCTTGGAAAACGAAGACTAATCTGTGCTCATGGGAACCTATTTCATTTTTTAACGAGCTTGACATAGAAGGGGAACTATGCTCGTAGACCTGTTTCATTTTTTAAAGAGCTTGACACAGAAAAGGAACTATGCTCCAAAAATTGGTTTCATTTTTTTAATGAGCTTGAAGCCAAAGGTAAACTCTGCTCAAACTACTGGTTTCATTTTTTAGCGAGCTTGAAGCCAAAGGTAAACTTTGCTCAAACTACTGGTTTCATTTTTTAACGAGCTTGAAGCCAAAGGTAAACTCTGCTCAAACTACTGGCACCTATCCAAAGGTTGGTAGTGTGCGCCCCAGCATGATGTCCAGAGGCTGGAAACATGTCCCTCATGCTTAAGGGGAAGAAACCACTAATACGTGTGGAACATTTAGGGAAGTCTGGTGACTAGGAGTCATGCGATGAGTGGGTGTCACAAAGGAAAGTTGATCAATGGTCACCATATCCCCATGATGAGGAAAATACATCACTCGAAAGAGTGTGGACACTACAGCTTTCATAGTGTAGACATAATCATGTCCAAGGAGCAGATTAAAATCTAAGGGACCTTGGACTACCATAACATCAATACATACAGTTTTCCCTCCTACAGTGATAGGTAACTGAGGAAGGATCCCTAAAGGTCCAGTAGGCCTTATATTAAAAGCCAAAATCTGACCAGTAATCGGCACAAGCTGAGGAGACCCTATAGCTTTCCAAGTAGTTGAGGATAAAATACTAACAGAAGCTCCCTCGTCAACTATAGTGCGAAAGGTTTCCTTATCGGCAACACCTACAGATATTTGAAAAGGAACATCTGAGGGGAGACAAGACTATGCTAGACTATTCCAATCAAATGAAATAATCTCAGTACTTGGAGGAGGTCCCGTGGACAAGACTTCTCCTTGCCTAGAACTTTCTGAACCGACCAGAAAGACATCAGTGGTTTCTAATTCACTTTCAGTTGGAAAAGCAGGATACAAAGAAGATTTTGTGATGGTGACTGCTTCAATCTAGGCATTTTCCAAAGAAAGAGTCGGATGGACCGAGGATAAAACTAGATCTACCGCTTGCATTTCACTCTTCAAAGGAGGAGTGGGATCAACCGAAGATGATGCTCGATTAATCACTTGGATTCCACTCGTCATAGGAGGAGTGGGGTCAACCAAGAATGAAACTTTATTAACCGCTTGGGTATCATCCCTCAAGGGAGGAATGGGGTCGATCAAGGATATTGTTGAATCGACCACTTCATTTTCACTCTCTGATGAAAGAGTGTGGTCAACCGAGGGTGGGGTTGGATTGACCGTCCTATAAACTATTGCAGGATCAAGGGACAACCTATAATATTCAGTTCGAAGGTGTTTATGGGATATGTCCATGTCTTCCAACAATTGTGAAGCTTCATCCATATGAGGACAAAGGTAAGTACGGTGCATGCCCTTGCATAACCAACAAGGGTCTGCAGTTATACCCTTCCGACCCTTAATTACAATGTCACTAGTTGATGGGGTATCGTCAGTGTCATGTCCAGAGACTGATGACATGGGTTGTTCAGAATGTGACCATATTGCTAAGACCTTGGAGATACCAGGGCATCTCTTAAGAAAATGGGACCCTTTACAAAGTTTGCAAGGGAATTTCGGTTTACGCAAATTCAAAATGAGTGTATCGATGCTCCTAGCATGACAATCAGGGGCTGGTGGGTTCCCAGCATGATGGTCAGAGGCTGGGGTTGTGACCTTCTGCTTAGTGTTCTTCTTCTTAGTCTTCCTTTGCTCCTTCTTCTCACCCACCTTCTTACTAACATCAAAGTTTTCAGTAGGAGAATAGGAAGAGAGGGAAGCCGATTCAACTTTCGACGAAGAAGGAGAAGGGTCACCATGAGATTGATGCTCATGTGGTGAAGGACCTAGGTCCGACACAATTGGTGCACTTGGTGTAACTAGATTGGAGAATAACCATACTGGTAATCCTATCG
Organism: Larix kaempferi; assembly: GCA_027924585.1. NCBI lineage: Eukaryota > Viridiplantae > Streptophyta > Pinopsida > Pinales > Pinaceae > Larix > Larix kaempferi. The sequence goes on from BSBM01000136.1 coordinate 7,898,026, forward strand.
TCAATCCAGGAAGACTCAACGTAGCCATAAAGGGAGGACCAACAGTTCCACAAGGGGGAATAACAAATGGTACACCCTGAAAATGGGCGCCTTGGTTGGTAGTCCTGAAAGAATCTTCCATATTTGAACTCCCTAAGAGACTCTAAAGTACCACACAAGTCAAACACTACTCAAGTCTAAAAGCAAAAAGAAAATTGTGTGAATAGGAGTGGATTAAAAGTCAGGATCCTCACAGGATTATCAAGGCTTCGCAACTCGCTATATACCACAGGGTCTAACACTAAAATGCGACAAGGAGGATTGGGACCATACCCTTGCCTGAATACCCGACTACCTGGATGGCACGTGTGTAGTAATCTCCCCAAGTGTTGTTCTCAGTGTATTGCGATGCCAAGATGGCCAAATGGTTAACTTAGTTGGTCACAGGAATCCTAGGAGTGTCTCTCGATATACGCTAGGTACGTGGGAGCTCAAATCCGTAGTGATGTTGTCTAATGCACAACGTGTTCGACAAGGGTCGTTCCTATATAGCATCAAGTACGTGAAAGACCTTTCGATATACACCGAGTACGTGAAATGCCTTTCGATATACCCTAAGGTACGTGAAAGAACACCTCGATATACCGGCTGGTACATGAAAGAGCTTCTATATACCGATAGTACGTGGAAGACCAACAATGTCCCCGGGTTACAGTGCAGGAAAATAACGACAGCTGTCATGCTTAAAGATGTCGGAACACATCTCTAACTTTCACACAGTTATTACATGATTTTAACCTAAGCTAGCGTTAATTTTATCTTATACAGTTAGGTGGATGCATGAGGTGAGTACATAAACGTAAACATAATGCAGTCCTCAACTACATGAAAAATGCGCCCTTTTCTTTACTTTTCGATGAAAACTACTTAAGGTAAGGAGAGATTTTTCTTTCTTTCAAACCAAAGAGTACTCAAATAGCAACGAAAAGAAGAATTCTTTCCTAGAGTGCAATAACTCTAACTTTCCACAATAATAAGCTAAAAAGCGCAAAGAAAATGAAAAATGCGACGAATTTTAACAATGCATAAGATAAAAATAACGAAGCGCTTTCAATTTTCACATGTATGTATCAAAAATGGGGCTTGATAACTAAATGCTTTTCATATCTATATACGGAAAGGGAGAGAATATCTACAGCACTTACTCATTCAAAAAATCCCCAAAGAAAAGAACGACATGCACCCAAACAACTCAAAAGTACTCAAGAAAGGCTCAAAATCTACCAAATGCAAACAAAACTCAATGATTGAGCAGGAGAAAGGGTTTGGTGATTAGATGTAATGATCTGAACAGATCCAACAAGATCTGGTGGGGTGATCAAGGGTGGAAAGATCAAACCAACTGGTGGGGGATCGAAATTGCCCACCACAACCAAGCCAAACACTTGACTGACTAAGCACCCAAAATCAACCAAAACACATCCAAACAAGGACTATGCTGGATCTAGGGGGTGTGTGACCACAATACACAGCCTATAGGCCTCAAGCAATCAGACCAAAAACCCAAAAAAAGGGAAAACCATGTTGATCCCTAAGTTTTAAGAGATCGTCGCACCCTATACACAGGCATGGTGCGACAGAGGGGGTCTGTCGCAGGTTGTACACAGGCAAGGTGCGACACCATCGCAGTTTGGCTTCAGGCAAAGTGAGACAGCCAGATAGTGGCGCAGGGAAGACTCAACCCAGGTGCGCCAGTCGAATTTTGAGCAGTAAAAGTGTGAGATCTCTCAAGGTATAAGGGTAGGAGGCCTAATGATGATCCCAAAGAGAATCAAGGACACATAAGAAACTCTTTAATGACAGAGATCTGATGGTAAGGAGGCTCAAAAGAATAGAAATGGCTCAGACAAAAGAGATGAAATCAAACATAAATGAAATCAATTCTACCGTTCGGTATCCCCAGTATTGTCGCCAAATTTGTTATCAGACAATCTACCAAGAGCGAACTCAAGGCGTGATCTCCCTAGCTTAAGTGAATCTAGAACAAATAGGACAGAATACAAGACTCATTTCCTAGATCTAGTTACAGATCGAGTACTTAGATATCATACCTTTCATATCGTGGATCCCTCTCCTTATTGTTGCTCAAATTCTCACGGTCGCCAAATCTCCAGCTGCAAGACCTATCAAGACAATATTAAAACAATACAAGCAGTACAATATATCTAAACAATAACTTATCTAAGTAAACGGTTAAGGAAGTAAACTACAAATAATAATCAACACGATAACATTTGTGGAAAAAGTTTGTATTACTGTATTAAAAGTGGGAATACATAGAAAGGAGAAGAACACAACCAAAGCCTTAACGTCGCATCCTCCATCCAACATATCCAAGCCAAACCTCCAAGATGGTACAAGCTTCCCAAGATGATAAGGGATCACCAATGTGGATTCTACCAACATAAGGATACTATAGACCTTCCTCCCTTTGGAGTGGAGAGGAGCTTCACTTATATAGGGCTAAAGAGATAGGGTAGGTTGAGGATTAGGGGGAGATGGTTAAGGGATCCTCCCATTAGGTTAGGAACCGAAATGCCACCTCACCTAGAGTCTAGGAATAGGTCTCCACCTCAAAAAACTTCTAGAAAAACCTCGAGACTCCCCAAAATAGCCTTTAACCAACCTTGTCGCACCCTGGTAGAGGACACAGAGCGACAGAGGGGGTCTGTCGCATTTTGCCTGAGGAAAACCTACGACAGTGTCTCACCCTAGCTGACCAAGAACTGCAACAGAGGGGGTCTGTCTCACCCTATAGGAAGACAAAGTACGACAGCCTACTCAAAGAGGTCAACTAGGCAGGGAAATCTCTCAGTTGGATGTGTTTTAGCCCAGAATGAGTTTAGGGGTCAAAGCAAAGAGTTTACACAATGGTCAAGATGACGACATTATCACAATGGTCATGATGACGATACTTGGTCATAATGATGACACTTGCAACGGTCATGGTGACGACACTAGGTCATGATGACAACACTTGCAACACTTGCGACAATTGCACAAGGGTGACGACATTTTGGTGTAACAGGCAACTACAAGATTGGTGATAACAAGCCCAATGTAACTAGGTCGTGATACTGCGACTCATCGGCCTCTCCCTCTATATGCAAGGTGGCATATTTGATATTCTTTGCTTCCCTCATGGGGTTGAGCTGGAAGTAAGAGTCCAACTTCTGAACCCATGCCCTCGATGTGCTTTTATTGGACCCATTGAAGGAAGGGATTGTTAGTTTCCCAACCTTCCATTGAAGATCGAAGTTTGGTTGTCCCCTATTGAAATCCCGGGGTCTGTTCCTGTACTTGACGTTGTAGAATTCCTGAAAATTTATTGCGGCATGAAAATCATCACCAAAGTCCCAATACTCCGTCAAGTAGTCTGTAAAAATGTCACCTGGCACTGGTTGCCTTGGTTGGCCAACTGGCTGCTCATTAGTGAGCTGGGGAAAGAGGGGTCTGGGTACCAATTAACTGGATGCTCATGTGTTTGGTCAAATGGGAATGTTGGTGTTGCTCCCCTCAACATGATTCCCATTTCGTCCATTGGTACCCCTGTTGCTTCCCTCGGCATGGTTCCCATCTCATCCACCTGTACCCCTTGGGCCATTATTGCCCCCATGATCGTGGTTCTCCCTATTGTTCATGAGAAGCTAGGTCATGAGGTTAACTAACTATTGCTATCCTCTAGCCAAATCATTTAGGATCTTCATGGTACTATCATTATGTGGTGCTTCCCTGTTTGGGTCACTCATGCTGCCCCCTAACCGCTCATACCCATCTCCTCGAAGCGGATCATTTTTGTCACCCATCTCTTCTTTTTCATCTAATTCTAGCTGCTCTTCTTCTTCCTCGGACTCAACCAATGTTTCCATGTACTCTGATAGAAAGATTCATCTAGACTCTCCCCTCTTCCTTCTCCTATAAGTGATTGGTTCAATATTCTCTGGATTCATATAATGACATGCACAAATAGTTGTTTTAAATGTACCTTCGGAAGATATTCTTTTGTATATTATTATTGTATTTTTATTGTATCTCCGTCGGAGATGTTTTTCCTCCATTTGGTGATGTCATTGTTGTATTTGGTCATGCAAGAATATCGAGGTAAAACCTCCATTGTAAGTTGGGGCAATAGATCCCCAAAAGATAAATGTAATTTATATTTATGAGTCTCCCTAGGACAGGTCGGCCCAGTCAGTTAGACAAGTCGGACCCATTAAGTTATTAGGTCACTCTCACTTAAAGTATAAATAGAGAAAGTCACTCTCTCATTTGAAGATCACACTCACTCAAGCAAGTTCACACCAAATGAGAGAGAAGACAAGTTCGCTGGAGGAGAAAGAGAGAGAGCTGCAAAAGACATCTTATATTTGGGTTTTCCACCTTGTTTGATATTGTACTAGTGATGAATCTATTTCTGAGGAAGTTGCGTAGTTTTCTCCTTTATGGTTTCCCCGAGGAAAATTCTTGTGTCTTTTGTGTTTTGTTGTGCTTGTCTATCTTTCAGTTTAAAGATCTCACTAAATTGAATTAAAGTGCAAACTCTAACATGGTATCAGAACCAACTTGAAAAGAAGTCATTGTGCAACAGCGGGAAACTAGGGCTTCCTAGTTCAAGGTCTCCTCTTTACAGATCATCAAGAAAAGAGATCTAGGCTAACTCGCCCTAGGAGGGCACATCTTTTGGAGGAAGTAGAATTCAATTGAAGAATTTTCATTTTTGACCCAGTCACTAGTGCCGGGAGAAAACTAGGGCATCAAACTTTTGGGGCTTCCCTCCACCAATCCAGGCTAAGAAGTGCACTAGACAACTCGCCTTGAGGAGGCGCATCTTTCTGTCCTAACAGAAGTTCAAAATTCCAAGTTTGGAAAATTAGGGTTTCTCTGACAAACCTTAGGTCAGCCAGCTCCAGAACCAGGTTGGGCATCTCAAATTGGTAAGATCTAATTCTTTGTTATTTCCATTTGAGGTTCTCATTTCAAAATGACAAATCACACCAAGCTTGAGGATAAGCTTGAAGGAGCTGACAACTTTCGAGCATGGAAGTATAAGATCTCTCTTGTCCTAGAAGAAAATGACTTGGAAAAGTATGTCAATGAGGAGGTTCCAGAACTAGAGGGAGAAGAGGCAAAAATAATCCACAAGAAGAACTCGGTCAATGCCAAGAGGATTATTGCAAACTCCATCAAAGATCATCTCATCCCTCATGTATCATCCTTGAAGACTCCCAAGGAGATGTTCGATGCTTTGACGAAGATATTCGAAGGGAAGAATATCAATCGGAAGATGACACTAAGGAACCAACTCAAGAATGTGAATATCCAACACTCAGAGACCATGCAATCTTACTTCACAAGGGTATCTCAAATCAAGAAGCAACTTGAAGCACTTGAAGACAAAGTAGAAGAAATAGAGATTGTAATGACCACCTTGAATGGTCTCCCAAGATCATGGGACTCATTCATTCAAGGAATATGTGCCAGGAAGAAGCTGATCACCTTCAGCAGACTATGGGAAGAATGCACCTAAGAAGAAGCTCGACTAGTAGAAAGAGAATAGAAGATGGGAGTTGATGACTACCAAGCTCTAACTACTCACATTAAGAAAAATCAAAACAAAAGGGAGGACCATCATCACAAAAGGTCCAGAAGGCCCAATAGGAATCATGGACCTTATTACAAAAGGTCCAATATTAGGGGCTTCACATGTGATGAGAAAGGACATTATTCAAGAAACTATCCCAGAAACCAAGTATCCTCTAGGAAAATCAATAAGAAGAGGCATCATGCACATACTGCAGAAGATGATGAACCCGCAAGCAAAAGAACAAAAGAAGAATTTTCAAGTGATGAAGAATATGTATTGTAATATATTACAAGGGTTCATTCATAAGGTTCCACCTCATAAGGTGTAGCTAGAGATGACTTTCAGTATTACATGAAAGGAGTAGGAGAAGCTCCTACAAAGTTGGACTCTAGAAAACAAATAAAGATCAATGCTCTACAGAAGAACCTCTCATCCCTTTCAGCATTGGTTAAGATGCAGAAGAAGGGACACACACAGAGTCTACTCCAGTACAAAGAACAAGTGATATAGAGTGTAGAAATACTTGTTCAACATTTCCGATCATAAGCAAGAAAAACACAGGTCCTCAGAATCAGACGATGAAGTAGAACACACTGTCAGAAACTCCAGTAGTTCCTGCAAGAAAGCAAAGATCAAGAGGGAGTCCACCCAACAACCAAACAAAGATAAGTATTTGAATTGTTATTTCTTGTATATCTAATTACTTAATTGATATTGTTCAATTGTGTACATATTTATGTTCCTAGATTTAGGATATGCAATTAATAGGTAAGTGGCCTATGGTACTGTAGATTTAGGATATGTAATTAATGGGTAAACCTCTTTTGCTGACATGTTGGGAGTAGTGCACGCTCTTAATAATGTTCTAGTAGAGATGGAAGGCATCTATAAAGTTACCGTATGAATACGAGATATGGATGAATGTTGTGTTGAAGCATTGGCTAAGATAGTTGCATGACTGTGTGACCTATGGCTTTATGCATAAGAATTTGTTCCAACCACGCAACTGAATTTGACTTGTAGGAAAGATCGTGTACCATCACCTACAAGAGAATAATATTGAGACTTGTTCCGAAAAACAAGTGACGATGACTCGGCGAACGACAAATCAAGAAAATTACATATTGAAGAAACTAAAGAACCTGGAGTTCCCAGAACCAGAGACAGTTATGGAAGAAACAATTCAAGAATATCATGAAGACCGCGACATGGCATAACCACAAGAACTTGTAGATCCACCTCGTGAGAAGAACTCCCACAAGAGAAGACTAGCATGGGCACGTGAAGCAATACAAGATGCAGAGAAGTATGGTGCTCCAGATGGGATACAAAGAGAAAGCAAGAGACCCAGACCATACTCTAGTTATGTGGCCCTACTATGTGACATCATTGATAAAGAACCTTCCAACTACGAGGAAGCATCAGAAAAGAAGGAATGGAAGGATGCCATGATCGAGGAGTACCCGTCGATTATGAAGAATGATGTCTGGGAGATAGTTCCAAGACCAGTAGGGAAGTATGTTGTGGCTTCGAAATGGATCTACAAGATCAAGCATGCTACAGATGGTAGCATAGAAAAACACAAGGCAAGATTTGTGGCACATGGCTTCTCCTAGAAGGAAGGCATAGACTACGAGGAGACATGTAGAAATTTGATAAAATAACAAATTCTCTTTATGAAATTTTATCAAACACTTTGAATGCATAACTTGGTTTATAATTTAACTGAGTTATGATTTGTGTAATCCTTGTACAATAAATCTACTGATAACTGAAACATAAACATTTATACATTCTTCCAATGACTCTGATGAAGACAAATGCATAAACATTGAAAACTCAGAAATTTAGGGCCAAGCCCAGGGAAAAACACTCACGCGTCATTAGGGAAAACCTAGAGAGATTTTTATTAAAGAGCAACAACTTAATTATAGCAGAGACATTAATACTTAGGAAATCTGAAATACATTGGAAAATGTGCCAGAAAATAGAAATAAAATACCATCAATAAGTGTAGTTGTACGACCCTACTGTATGACCACCTTCCACAACAAACTGCCTCGAAATCTGTGCCAATGGCTGACCTCAATTTTTGTGCAAATGTTCTTCAAAAAACTGTAGAGAACACCTCAAAATTTGTGCCAAAGTTTTGCTCCTCGATTTATGTGCCAATTAATGCTGTTGTATAGACTATACAGCCTACTCTACGGATTCGTACAGTACAAATTTTCTCAGTTTTTGTGTAGTGGTACAGTTTCCTTCTTCTTGGTATTTGTGCACAAGCAAACTCAGTCTCCTTCTGTTGCAATTAATGCTCTCTCTCTCATAAATGGGTTTTCTCTCCTTTGAAACCCTAGATCTCTCTCACTTTTTCTCTCTTTTGTCTTTCTGTGTGTTTTGGCTCTCTTCCCAAGGTGTATTATATATGTATCCTCCCTAAACCCTAACTAATTCAAACTACCTTTTGAATGGCTAAGATCACTTTAGATCTAAGGGCTTGCACATTAAAAGTCCTTTTTAATCATTTAATGCACACATATATTCAATAAAGTCACTTTACTTTTAAAACATAAAGTCGCTTTTTATATTTCAAAAGTACATTTCCTAGGAAAGACAACTTTTGTCCCTGCCATGGTAAACACAAAAACATGGTAAGGGACCTAATTCATTAAAAAAATTCAATAGCCCCTCTTAATGAGGGAGGTTGCAACACAATCATCTTGACCATTGTCAAGAGCTTCAACTAAATCTGGAAGCTGGTGTCAGAAAATAACTGGATCCTGCTCATCTTCACTGCATTGATTGAGTCTTCCACCAATGCAACTCTCCCCATCTGAAGGTACCATCTGTGCATCTGCTTCATTCTCAAACTCTGATTCGAATATCCATCCACCTGAACATGGAAGCATAAACTCTCCATGCAGAAAGTAAAGTTTGTCTTTTCTATTCCCAAGTAGAATAGTATTGTCTGAGTTTTATGTCCGGTAGAGGAACACATTTCCTCTTTTCATGAAAACTCCATACCCATCATCCTCCAAGGATGATATAGAAAGTATGTTGACTTTCATGCCTAGGACGAACAACACTCCATCTACTTCAAGAACTTCTCCAAACCTGAGTTTGAATTTTACAGTTCCAAGTCCTCTGATTTTTGCTTGAGTGCTTCCAATACCTGTTCCAACAAAATGTCCTTTGGCTATTTCTTATATCTTCTGAAAATTTCCATATTTCCCCATCATGTAGCTTGTTGATCCACTATCAACTACCCACATGTCACGGAAATCTATAGTGCTCCCTACACTAGCATGTACAAAAACTAACGAGAATTCATTTTCAAACTGGGAAGCAAAATCTCCCATCTCTGCTGATGATACTCCATTCTTTTCTCATTCCCTTTTCTTTTTGGACATTAACTAGCTTAATGGCCAATTTTATTACAACAGAAACAACGTACCTTGCTGAGGTATTTTTCTTTCTTCTTCCATTCTCCCTTAACTTTTGTTGCAAGAGCAACATTGTCTTCACCGTTTTGAGCTCCATTCTGGAGTGTCCCCTCCCGGGACTCTTCTTGAACAAAGTCATCCCATAACCTTGTCCAATCTGGAAGCTTTTCGCTGGCAACAAATCCTCGCACAAAAGTGTGCCAATTTGCAGTGAATCCATTGAGAGCATACCTCACTAGCTCTTCACCATCCACTTTCTCACCTGCAGCACCCAGTTCATCTCTAACTTGGGTGACCTTTGTGAGAAAAGCAGAAACAATATCAGTTTCTGTCATCTTGGTGTTCCTCAGCTTCTCTCTGAGAACCATCTTCCTGTTTTGGTTCTTACTATGATATAAGGTACATAAAGCAGTCCACATTTCAAATGCATAAGGCTTACTAGAGACATGAGGTATCACATGATCCTTGATAGAGTCCAAGAAGATCCTCTGAGCTTTAATATCCTTCTTATCAAAGTCAGATTTCTATGTGGCATCTGTAGGAACTGTTATTGTAGTGGAAGCTCTAACAATATCCCACAACCCTTGCTCTTTGAACAATACAGTGATATGCTCCTTCCATGGACTGAAGTTGTCAGCTCCATCCAGCCTATCCTCGTACCTTAGTCCTGCTGAGGCCATGATGAACTGATAATCACCTGAAAGACTCTTATGTTCTAAGTTCACAAAGAAATATAAACTGTCTTCAACAATCTTACAGATCTAAGCTCTGATACCATGTAGAAATTTGATAAAAGAACAAATTCTCTTTATGAAATTTTATCAAACACTTTGAATGCATAACTTGGTTTATAATTTAACTGAGTTATGATTTATGTAACCCTTGTACAATAAATCTACTGATAACTTAAACATAAACACTTATACATTCTTCCAATGACTCTAATGAATACAAATGCATAAACATTGAAAACTCAGAAATTTAGGGCAAAACCCTCACACTTCATGAGGGAAAACCTAGAGAGATTTTTATTAAAGAGCAACAACTTAATTACAGCAGAGACATTAATACTAAGGCAACTGAAATACATTGGAAAATGTGCCAGAAAACAGAAATAAAATACCAGCAATAAATGCAGTTGTACGGCCCTACTATACGGCCTTCTTCTTCCACAACAAACTGCCTCAAAATATGTGCCAATGGCTGCCCTCGATTTCCGTGCAAATGTTCTTCAAAAAACTGCAGAGAATACCTCGAAATCTGTGCCAAAGTTCTGCTCCTCGAATTTTTGTTCCAATAATGTTGCTGTACAGACTGTACGGCCTACCGTACGAATCCGTACAGCACATATTTTCTCGGTTTCTGTGGAGTGGTACAATTTCCTTCTCCTCGGTATTTGTGCACAAGCAAACTCAGTCTCCTTCTGCTGCAATTAATGCTCTCTCTCTCACAAATGGGTTTGCTCTCCTTTGAAACCCTAGATCTCTCTCTCTTTTTCTCTCTTTTGTCTTTCTGTGTGTTTTGGCTCTCTTCCCAAGGTGTATTATATAGATGACTTTATCCTCCCTAAACCCTAACTAATTCAAACTACCTTTTGAATGGATAAGATCACTTTAGATCTAAGGGCTTGCACATTAAATGTCCTTTTTAATCATTTAATGCACAAATATATTTAATAAAGTCACTTTACTTTTAAAACATAAAGTCACTTTTTATATTTCAAAAGTACATTTCCTAGGAAAGACAACTTGTGTCCCCGCCATGGTAAACACAAAAACATGGTAAGGGACCTAACTCATTACAAAATTTCAACAATTTGCACTTGTAGCAAGATACACTTCCATCGGATCTATACTTACATTGGCTGCGGTAATGAAATGGAAGGTACACCAGATGGACATTAAGGCAACATTCTTGAATGGTGTAGTTGAAGAGGAAGTGTATGTGGAGTAGTAATTGGGATTCGAGACACATGACAGACAGACTTGTGTGCAAGTAGAAGAAAGCGTTGTATGGATTGAAGCAAGAACCCAAGACATGGTACAGCAGGATGGACAACTTTCTGATGAGCTTAGGATTTACCAAGAGTAAAGCAGATTCCAACCTTTACTTTAAGGTTAAGGGGAGAAGACCAGTGATATTACTACTATATGTAGATTACTCTTTGTAATAGGAGAGGATGAGCTCATTGCAGATACAAAGAGAAAGCTTGCCGTAGAGTTCGAGATGAAGGACCTGGGAATGATGCACTACTTCTTAGTTATGGAGGTGTGGCAGAATGCAGATGGGATTTTTCCTTGGTCAAGGAAAGTATGCAGTAGAGATTCAGAAGAGGTTCAAAATGATGGACTGCAAGGAAATGGCCACACCAATGGCATCAAACTTGAAGCTACTGTGTGACGCTTCTTCTGAGACATTTGATGCCACGATGTACAAGCAGATGATTGGTTCGTTAATGTACTTAACGAACATGAGACCGGACATGTTTTGTTGTGAACACCCTGAGCCAGTTCCTAACGGATCCAAGCCATGTTCACCTAACGGCTACAAAACATATATTGAGGTACCTGAAGGGTACGATTGAGTATGGGCTCAAGTGTGAGACGAATCAGAAGATTAACCTGCATGGTTATGTTGATTCAGATTGGGCAGGCAGTGCCATAGACAGGAAGAGCACTTCGGGATGCTGCTTCAGTTTGGGATCCCATATGATCTCATGGTTTAGCAGGAAGAAGTCATGTGTGGCATTGAGTACAGCCGAAGCAGAGTATGTTGTAGCTTGTTCAGCTAGTTGTGAGGCAGTATGGCTTCGAAAGCTACTGTCAGACTTTTTTGATCGAGCTCAAGGCGACTTGTATCTTCTGTGACAACTAGAGTTGCGTGAAGTTGTCTGAGAACCTGGTGTTCCATGACAAGTCTAAGCATATCGAGATCAAGTACCACTATATCCGAGATATGGTGCAGAGAGGATCATTGAAGCTCCAGTATGTGGCGACAGACGAGCATACAGCCGATGTGTTGACCAAGCCGTTAACAAGAATGAAGTTCGAGTACTTCAGAGAGAAGCTTGGTGTTATCCAAATCGAGGCTCCTCGAAAGAGGGAGTGATGTGACCGAAAGACGCAGGTGCACCAGGGTTGTATCTTACATGGTGGAAGACGCAGGTGGTCCGCAAGGACGTAATGCACCTGGGGTGCTCTTGGGATTTATCCACATGTTTGAAGACGCTGGTAGGTCCATGGGTCATAAAGCATCTGGGATGCACCTAGGCTATATCTTACATGGTGGAAGGCGCAGGTGGTCCGCAAGGACGTAATGCACCTGGGGTGCTCCTAGGCTATATCCACATGTTTGAAGATGCAGGTTGACCGAGAGAGTCGTAATACATCTGGGTTGTATCCACGGGGTGGAAGACGTAGATGTCCCTCGGTTGTACCCACTGGGTGGGAGACGCAAGTTGACTAAGAGAGAGATGTAATGCATCTGGGGTGCTCCTGCGCTGTATCCACTGGGTGGAAGACGCAGGTTGTCTGATGGACATGATGTATGCACCTAGGATGCTCTGTGTGTGTGATGATGAGATGATTCGAATATGATGAGATGATAGTAGGAGACGCAGGTGATTGTTGTGGCAATGTAATGTGTGGTCCTGGGATGTACCTACTTGATGGCTTGCTCATAGAGATGATGAAGACCTAGATGAGAGCTAGGCCTGCATCCAACATGAAAAAGGGATGACTCTATAGAACTTCTCATGACGGATGGATTCAAGATATGTCACTAGTCAATGATCAACGAGATGAGGATTGTTGCAACAGCGACGATTATGATCCGGTGTTGATGATGTTCCAACATTGATGATGATCCAGCAATGATGACATTGTCCAGAGTGATGATGACTATGGCGAGAGAATACCTTCCTATTTAAGAGGGAGTGTTGTTGTAAATGTAACTTCAGAAGATGTTCTTTTGTATATTATTATTGTATTTTTATTGTACCTCCATCAAAGATGTTTTTCCTTCATTCGGGGATGTCATTGTTGTATTTGGTCATGCAAGAATATCGAGGTAAAACCTCCACTGTAAGTCAGGGCAATAGATCCCCAAAAGATAAATGTAATTTATATTTATGAGTCTCCCTAGGACAGGTCGGCCCAGTCAGTTAGACAAGTCGGCCCCATTAAGGAATTAGGTCACTCTCACTTAAAGTATAAATAGAGAGGGTCATTCTCTCATTTGAAGATCACACTCACTCAAGCAATTTCACACCAAGTGAGAGAGAAGACAAGTTCGTTGGAGGAGAAAGAGAGAGAGCTGCAGAAGACATCTTATATTTGGGTTTTCCATGTTGTTTGATATTGTACCAATGATGAATCTATTTCTGAGGAAGTTGCGGGGTTTTCTCCTTTATGGTTTTCCCAATGAAAATTCTTGTGTCTTTTGTGTTTTTTGTGCTTGTCTATCTTTCAATTTAAAGATCTCACTAAATTGAATTAAAGTGCAAACTCTAACACAAATAGGTTGGCAGAATCAAGGCTCTGATGCCACTGTAATTTCCCAAGCCAATTTAACCACAAAATTTTCCCTATTAGGCTATTGTTGTAATTGTAACTTCGGAAGATATTCTTCTGTTTATTATTATTATATTATTATTGTATTTTTGTTGTACCTCCGTCGGAGATGTTTTTCCCTTGTTCGGGGATGTCTTTATTATGTCTAGTCATGCAACGTCATTGATGTAAAACCTCCATTGTAAGTTGGGGCATTAGATCCCTCAAAGGTCAAATGTAAAATGTATTATTAAGTCTCCTAGGACAAGTCGGCCTAGTCAGTTTAGTGAGGCTGACCTAATTGTGAATTAGGTCGCCCAAAAGTAAAGTATAAATAGAGAGCTTTGCTCTCTCATTTGGACACACCAATCACTCACTCAAGTTCGCATTTGCAAGAGAGAGAAGACAAGTTCGTTGAGGAGGAAGAGAGAAGCTGCATAAGACATATATTTTGGGTTTTCGATTTTGCTTGATATTGTATTGGTGACGAATCTATCTTTGAAGAAGTTGTGGGGTTTTCTCCTTTATGGTTTCCCCGGGGAAAATTATTGTGTCTATTATGTTTTGTTGTGCTTGTTATTCTTTCAGTTAAATATCCTAGCTAACATTGAATTAAAGTAAAAACTCTAACATGGTATCAGAGCTAACCTGAAAAGAAGACATTGTGTAACAGCGAGAAACAAGTGCTTCCTAGTTCAAGGTCTTCTCTCCACAGATCATCCAAAAAATAGGGCTAGGTTAACTCACCCTAGGAAGGTGCATCTTTTGGAGGTAGTAGAATCAAATTCCGAGAATTTTCATTTTTTGGCATGTCACTGCTGCCAGGAGGAAAACTAGGGCATCAAGTTTTGGGGGCTTCTCTCCATCAATTTGGAAAAAGGAGTACATTGGACAACTCGCCTTGAGGAGGTGCATCTTCCTGTCCAATAAGAAGTTCAAGATTCCAACTTTGGAAAATTAGGGTTTCTCTAACAAACCCTAGGCCAGCCAGCTCCAGAACTAGATTGGGCATCTCAAATTGGTAAGACCTAAATCTCTGCTATTTCCATTTGAGGTTCTCATTTCAAAATGTTTCACCACACCAAGCTTGAGGATAAGCTTGAGGGAGCTGATAACTTCCAAGCATGGAAGTATAGGATTGCTCTTGTCCTTGAAGAAAATGGTTTGGACAAGTATGTTAGTGAAGAAGTTCCAGCACCAGAGGGAGATGAGGCTAAAGCTATCCACAAGAAGAACTTGGTCAAGGCGAAGAGAATTATTGCAGACTCTATTAAAGATCATCTCATCCCCCATGTGTCATCCATGAAGACACCCAAGTAGATGTTCGATGCCTTTACAAATTTATTCGAGGGGAAGAACATCAATCGGAAAATGACATTAAGGAACCATCTCAAGAATGTGAAGATCCAACCTTCAGATACCATGCAATCTTACTTCACAAGGGTCTCTCAAATCAAGGAGCAACTCGAAGCAGTTGAAGACAAGGTAGAATAAGGAGAGATTGTTATGACCACCTTGAATGGTCTCCCAAGATCATGGGACTCATTCATTCAAGGAATATGTTCCAGGAATAAGTTGATCACATTCAACAGACTATGGGAAGAATGTACACAAGAAGAAGCTCGACTTGTAGCACGAGAAGAGAAGATGGAAGCAAATGATGATCAAGCTCTCACAGTTCACGCTAGAAGAAATCACAACAAGAGGGAGGGCCACTATCACAACAAGAGGGAGGACCACTATCACAATAAGAGGGAGAATCACCATCACGGAAGACAAAGGAGACCCAAAAGAGATCTATCCAATATTAGATGTTACACATGTGATGAGAAGGGACACTACTCCAGAGATTGTCCCAGAAACAGAGGTTCCTCCAACAAGAAGACTAACAAAATGAGACATCATGCTCACACCGCTGAAGACGATGAACCAACAAGGAAAAGAACCAGAGAAGAAGAAAGAGACGATTCTTCAAGTGATAAAGAATATGTCCTAATCTCAGCACTCACGGGCACTGTCACACATGGGAGCAATGATTGGCTTGTAGACAGTGGAGCATCCAAGCACATGACGGGATACAAAGAATCCTTCGTTAATCTATCTGAGCATGAGTCACCTCACAAGGTGAAACTTGGGGATGACTATCAATACCCCATCAAAGGAAGTGGAGAAGCTTCCTACAAGCTAGACTCCAACAAATATTTGAAGATGAAAGATGTCATATATGTTATAGGACTAAAGAAGAATATTCTCTCCATCTCAGCACTAGATGCTAAGGGAATGAGGGTTTCATTTGTCGATGGCCAAGTCCTAATGTGGCCAAAAGGAAAGACAATAGATGATGCAACAGTGATTGGAGAGCAAGAGGGAGGCTTGTACAAATTGAAGGGACAACCTGAACAAGAATTGGTTCATGACTCCATGGATCCAAGTGAACTAAGGCACAAAAGGCTTGCACATGTGCACTATAGAGCACTACCTATTCAGGACTTCCAAAAATCCAGACAAGACATGAAGGCATTTGCAAGGGATGTGCGCAAGGAAAGAATGTAAAGAAGGCATTTCCCAACAGTGAAAGCAAATCAAAAGGAATATTGGAGATAATCCACTTCGATGTATGCGGTCCCATGTCATCCAACTCACTAAGAGGGTACGCATATTATGTTTCTTTCATAGATGACTTTTCTCATAAGACTTGGATTTACTTCTTGAAAAGTAAATATGAGGTATTTAGTAAGTTCAAGGAATTCAAAGCTTGATCGAAGAAAAAAAAAAAAAAAAGATCAAGACCCTTCGATCGGATAATGGCGGAGAATTCACCTCGGAAGAATTCAAGAATCTATGCAAAGAATCTAGGATTAAGAGGGAGTTGAGCACGCCCTACAATCCTCAACAGAATGGGGTTGTAGAACGGAACAATAATGGAAGCAGCAAAAGCAATGCTACATGAATAAGATCTTTCGATGCACTTATGGGCAGAAGCAACAAGGACAATCGTGTTGTGATGCACCTGCAACAATTAATTAATACGAATATGCGAAATAGCAGAAATGACAGAACTCGGAATCACTTTTATATTGATCATAGGCCACTTCGAGGGGGCAACCTCCTATGAGCAAGCTCAATACAAATAACTTCACGGTCCTTCATAGGTCTCAACACACACTTATATACTAAGTCTAGGCGCCAATACTATGGTTCAAAACCATGGGCCACTACAAAATATGGATCAACAATACTACGGGCGACTTACAAAGCATATGCGCCAACAACAATAACACAAACTATTGATCAACAAATACTATGGGACGACTTACAAAGCATATGCGTCCAACAACAACATACTAACAAAGTAAAGACATGGGTTCCTTACATCCCCTCCCCCTTAAAAAAAGCTTTGTCCTCAAATCTTTAGATGTGGAAATTGTTGTTGAATCTGAAGGAGTAGTTCCCATGTAGCATCCTCTGGTTGCATGCCGTGCCACTGAATTAAGACCTCTATGATAGAACGAGAGTGAAGCTGACACGTGTGCCGATTGAGGATGGCCTCTGGCTCCAAAAGGATGGATCCTTCATTATCCAATTCGGGTAAAATCGTTTGTCCACTGATGTTGGTGCCAAGAACTTTCTTCAAACAAGATACATGAAAGACTGGATGAATGCGGGAAGAAGGGGGAAGTTCCAATTTATAAGCAACGGACCCAATCTTCTGAAGAATCCGATATGGCCCATAGAACTTTGGAGCGAGCTTATGACGTCCTTTGAGTTTCAAGGAGGATTGTTTGTACGGCTGGAGACGAAGAAAAACCATATCGCCGACTTGAAAAGTGCGCTCAGAACGGTGTTGATCAGCTTGTTGCTTCATGCGATTTCTTGCCATGTGAAGATTGTCCCGCAAAATGCGAAGAATCTGATCGCGGTTTTGAAGGACCGTGGCAACTTCCTGAACTGGTGAACTGGTGGGGGTGTATGGAAGAAGAGCTAGAGGTGCCTGACCATAGACTGCTTCATATGGGGTCATTTTAGAGACGGTGTGGTAAGAGGTATTGTACCACCATTCAGCGAGAGGAAGCCACTTTGCCCACTGATGTTGTTGTTCCGAGGTGAAGCAACGAAGATAAGTTTCCAAGCATTTATTGATAATTTCAGTCTGACCATCTGTTTGTGGGTGATACCCTGAACTCATCTACAGTTTGGTGCCAGTGTGGCGAAATAGTTCTGTCAAAAAATGACTGGTGAAAGTCGCATCACGATCCGAGACAATGGAAGAAGGGATGTCATGAAGACGAAAGATCTGGTCCAGGAAAATTTGAGCGACGGAGGAGGCTGTATAGGGATGGCTGAGAGCACAAAAATGACTATATTTGGAGAGGCGATCAACCACAACGAGAATCATTGTCTTCCCGCCAGATTTAGGGAGCCCTTTAATGAAATCCATAGAAATATCTGTCCAAATCCGTGTAGGTATGGGCAAGGGTTCAAGCAATCCTGGAAGAAGTGTTGTTTCACCCTTATTGCGCTGGCAGGTATCACATTCGGCCACCATCTGTTGAATTGTCCTTTTCATGCCCTGCCAAAAGAAGTTACGTCGTGCTCGTTCATACGTTTTGAGGAATCCAGAGTGCCCTGCCGATGGAGAAGCATGGAGTTCATAGAAGACAGCCTGTTGAAGATCTGTGCTCTGGGGAAGCACCAGACGACCCTTGTATCGTAGAGAAGCACCATCCCAAGAGTAATGTGGTACAGCAGAAGGGTTGTTGGTCAAGCGTTGGATGATTTGAGACAAAGAAGAGTCATTGAGATAACCCTGTTGAACAGATTGCAACCAATTTGGAACAGGCATAGAAATAGCTGAAAGAGAACCTTGGGCATCAAATGTGCGAGAAAGAGCATCTGCCACAATATTGTCTTTACCCTTCTTGTAAGTGATCTCATAGTCATAACCCATGAGTTTGCTAACCCATTTCTGTTGTGTCGGGGAGGAGACACGCTGATCCAAGAAATATTTCAGACTCTGGTGATCAATCTTGATGCAGAAATGATTCCCTAATAGGTATGGGCACCACTTCTGTACCGCATGCAAAATAGCCATCATTTCCTTCTCATAGGTAGAGGCAGCTAAATTCTTACCTGAAAGTGCTTTGCTGGTGAACGCAATGGGGTGTTCATCTTGAAGGAGAACAGCACCAAGTCCATTTCCGCAAGCATCACTCTCAATAGTGAAGGGCTTGAAAAAATCGGGCATAGCGAGCACAGGTGTAGTACACATAGCTTGTTTTAGTTTGTCAAATGCACACTGAGCAGCAGGTGTCCATGTAAAAGCATCATTTTTCAATAAAGCAATTAATGGAGCTGCAATCTTCCCATAATCCTTGACAAACTTGCGGTAGTAGCCAGTCAACCCCAAAAAACCACGAAGGCTCTTGAGTGTCTGAGGAAGTGGCCAATTGTTCATGGCATCGATTTTGGCAGGATCCACGCGAACCCCTTGTGATGAGATAATGTGCTCGAGATACTCAACTTCCTTCTGTCCAAAAACACATTTAGACTGCTTGGCATGGAGATGATGGTCAGAGAAAAGTTGCATGACAAGATCCAGATGCTTGAGATGTTCATCCCATGTTTTACTGTAGATGAGGATATCATCAAAGAATACCAGAATGAATTTCCGCAAGTAGGGTCGAAATATTTTATTCATTGAGGCCTGGAATGTGGAAGGAGCATTCGTGAGGCCAAAGGGCATGACCAAAAACTCATAATGGCCATCATGTGTGCGGAAAGCTATTTTAGGGATATCATCCTCATGAACCCGAATTTGATGATACCCAGAACGAAGATCCAACTTGGAGAAAAAGTGAGCCCCTTGAAGCTCATCAAGAAGCTCATCAATAACAGGAATTGGAAACTTATCCTTGATGGTGAGGTGATTAAGTGCTCGGAAGTCAATGTAGAGGCGCCATGACCCATCTTTTTTGCGGACAAGAATAACTAGAGAAGAAAAGGAACTAGTGCTTGGGCGAATAATACCTTGCTTCAATAAGTCCCGAACGAGCATTTCAATCTCTGTTTTTTGGTGAAATGGGTAGCAATAGGGCCTGATGTTGGGAGGAATGCTGCCAGGAAGGAGCTGAATATGATGGTCTTCTGGCCTGGAACGTGGCAATCCCACTGGTTCAGCAAAGACACCTGTATATCGATCCAGAATTTGTTGTAGATCCAAAGGAGTAGTGGAGACCGCTGATGGTTGCATCTGAATGGAATGGATCTGAGCGATGACACCATGTGAATTCTTCTTGAGGAGTTTTTCCATGCGATGTGAACTGATGATGCTGAGAGAACCTGGTTTTAATCCTGTCAATGTGTGTTTTTGTCCATTGAGGGAAAACTGCATCCAAAGTTCAGCAAAATCCCATAAGATAGGGCCAAGTGTGCGTAGCCATTGAGCGCCCAAAACCACATCACATCCGCCTATGGGCAAGGCAAACATGTCAGAGCGCAAGGTATAATCTCCCATAGAGATACGCACATTTCGACACTTCCCTTTGCAAGGTAAGGTGCCCCCATTGGCAACCATGACTTCAAAGTTGGAGCAAGGATGGATAAAACAATCAGCTTGTTTGGCGATCCGAGGGTCAATGAAATTATGAGTGCTACCAGAATCAATGAGTATTGTAAGAGGAAGCTTCTTGAAGTAACCCCTAACCCGCATTGTTTGGGGGATGGTGATTCCAGCTAAAGCATGGAGAGATATCTCTGGCTGGTCATCTTGAGACGGAGGGTCAATAGGCGGTTCTTGAATGTCGACCGGAGCATCCAGTGTTTCTGGATCTTCGTCACCAATTTCAGAGGCAGGCGGAGACTCTACATCCAAGAGATAGAGCTTTTGTTGAACACATCTATGTCCTCGAGTGAATTTCTCATCACAATTATAGCAAAGCCCCTTTTCTCTACGTGCTTGCATCTCTGTTTCAGACAAACGCTTGATAGGAGTTGGTCGAGGAGCCTGCGGTATAGGTGGTCGCTGAGAACCCATATTTCGGAAGGGAACAAAAGTGGGCTTGAAGCGTTGTTGGGCTGCAATCTTGTCTTCTGCCAACCCTAGGGCTTCCATCATTGTGGTGGGACAGAACATTTTGACCTCAGAGCGGATGGCATCCTTTAGACCACTGATAAAACAACTCTGGTAAAAGTCATCAGACAATCCTTCGGTGTGGTTGGCTAGGTTCTCAAATTCAGTTTGATACTCTCTCACAGTGCCAATTTGGCGAAGTTTAGTGAGGGCTCCGGTGAAGTCATCAAAAGCACTAGGACCAAATCGTTGTAAAAGGAGCTGGCAAAAGTCTGACCATTTGGGCTCTGGATGAGCCTTGATGTACCAACGGTACCATTGAAGAGCTTCCTGTTCCAAGTGAAAGGATGCCAGCGGAACTTTGTTGACATCAAAAGTATCATGCAGACTGAAATATTGTTCTACACGATAGATCCATCCAGTTGGATCAGTACCATTGAAGCGAGGAAAATCAAGCTTCGGACCACAGAAATTGTTGGAAGAAGAGAACCCATTGTCTGATGAAGATTCGGACTGCCGTTTGTTGTTCATAGCTGAATGTTCAAGATGGAGGCCGAGAAATTTTTCATCCAGATCCTGGAGTTTGGCTTGGATGGCTGCAAGTGCTTCTTCCATGGTTTTTGCTCCTACACGGGTGACAACCATAACCAGGAGTTTTTTTTTTTTTACTGGGTAGGAAAACAAAAACAGAAACTGCTTCAGTAAGGGAAAATCTAGACTTGGGAAAAAATTTGAAGGGTAATTAGGGTTTGACTAGGTGTTGGACACTGTCGACTAGACAAGGAAGCAAAAATGAGGATTTCAGAAGCGGGGTGAAAGAATGGGAAAATTTGGCAGAGGGGGACAAAGAAGCAGAATTCATAAAGGAACTCTATGGTAAAATTTGAAGGTGATTGGGTGAAATCTGAGGAAGTTATGGCAAACCCTAAAAATAGACAAATGTGGGCTTTCGGGCTTTGGGAAGGGGAATTGGGGATAGGGTCCTCAGGAATGAAATACGCAGAAGGGGATGACAGGGGTTCCCCAAAAATTTCAAGGGAAACAGAGTGAAAACAAGGGAGATATGGACAAAAAACTGAATTTTATACTCTTTTTTTCTTTTTTCTTTTTCAGACTGGAGCAGCTACGGCTCGGAAGGGATCTGGAACAGCGCCGAATGGATTGAAAACGGTTGGATCTGGAACGACTTGCAAAATGGATCTGAAACGGCGCAGTAGTGATCGACAATAGTTCAGCAGAAAGTAGATATGGACCCCAGGTATGTGCGGCTTCCTAACAGTTCAGGGGTTTCACTCGGCCACCAATGTTGTCTAACGGCTTGCGTATTGGGGCAGTACCCCTCACTCCACGGCTCAGGTAAAACTGATAACCGCTTTGCCATAAACGACAACTCTTGGTTTACCTCACGGGTGGGAACTAGTCAATCAGGTAGGGGTCATTGCCCTTTTCGCTGGCAGGTCCTCTCAATGGGCCAACTACTTCAGGGTTCCTGTGGTTCTCCTCACAATGAGTTTTAGGGCTTATGCCCAAGTACTTCCCACAGTTAAACGGATAGGGATTATTCCCAAATCCGAACCTGCAACAGATGCAAAAAAAAAATTGGCAGAAATTTCACCCAGCGAGCCCAAGAAAGTGCTCTGATACCAGATGTGATGCACCTGCAACAATTAATTAATACGAATATGTGAAATAGCAGAAATGACAGAACTCGGAATCACTTTTATATTGATCACAGGCCACTTCGAGGGGGAAACCTCCTATGAGCAAGCTCAATACAAATAACTTCACGGTCCTTCATAGGTCTCAACACACACTTATATACTAAGTCTAGACGCCAATACTATGGGTCAAAACCATGGGCCACTACAAACTATGGATCAACAATACTACGGGCGACTTACAAAGCATATGCGCCAACAACAATAACACAAACTATTGATCAACAAATACTACGGGACGACTTACAAAGCATATGCGTCCAACAACAACATACTAACAAAGTAAAGACATGGGTTCTTAACACGTGTATGTACATAACCGTACTCCTCATCGAGTACTAAGCAACAAGACTCCCGAAGAAGCTTTCCCCTATGAGAAACCAGAAGTCAGCGATCTCAGGATATTTGGCTGCCCAGTGTACATACACATCCCGAAGGAAAAGAGAACCAAGCTAGGTCCATCGGGAAAGAAGGGAATATTCGTGGGATACAACAACACTTCAAAAGCCTACCGAATATACTTCCTAGGATTCAAGAAGATCGATATCAATAGAGACGTAACATTCGACGAAGACTCAGCATACAACAAATCAAGAAAACTACCTATTGAAGAGACTGAAGAACCTGAAGAAACCAAATTCAGAGACACGTCGATGGAAGAAGTGATTCCAGAAGATCATGAAGACTGCGACATGGCAAAACCATAAGAACCTGTAGATCCACCTCGTGAGAAGAACTCCCACAAAAGAAAACCAACATGGGTACAAGATGCAGAGAAGTATGGCGCTCCAGAGGGGATTCACAGAGAAAGCAAGAGACCCAGACCATACTCCAGCTATGTGGCCCTACTATGAGACATCATTGATAAAGAACCTTCCAACTACGAAGAAGCAACAGAGAAGAAAGAATGGAAGGATCCATGATCGAGGAGTACCAGTCGATTATGAAGAATGATGTCTGGGAGATAGTTTCGAGACCAGAAGGGAAGTCTGTTGTGACTTCGAAGTGGATCTACAAGATCAAGCATGCTACAGATGGTAGCATTGAAAAACACAAGGCAAGGTGTGTGGCACGTGGATTCTCCCAGAAGGAAGGCATAAACTACGAGGAGACATTTGCACCTGTAGCGAGATACACTTCCATCATATCTATACTGCATTGGATGCAGTAATGAAAGGGAAGGTACACCAGATGGACGTCAAGACATCATTCTTGAATGGTGTAGTTGAAGAGGAAGTGTACGTGGAGAAGCCATTGGGATTTGAGACACATGACAGACAGACTTGTTATCGCACCATAGTAGCTGGGCTACTATTCTTGTTGAGCAGATATATGCACTTTCCAGAGCTTAGTTTTTACAAAGATCAGTTATGATGAGCAGAGTTATTTGATATCACTCATAGATCAGAGCAGTATATATCTGACATTGACTAGACCATGTGTCAAGGCTGAGCCTTGAGAACTTAGATTTGATGACCGATGTGACCTTTTGTTCCATACAGTTTCAATTCATTGCCTAGAGTTCCGGATATTATTAGTGCAACAGTGTTCCAGTTGGTTATGGATGATGATCATTGACATGATATGATA
Source organism: Larix kaempferi (assembly GCA_027924585.1). Lineage (NCBI taxonomy): Eukaryota > Viridiplantae > Streptophyta > Pinopsida > Pinales > Pinaceae > Larix > Larix kaempferi. The sequence goes on from BSBM01000136.1 coordinate 7,922,019, forward strand.
TGACCTATGGACTTGTGATTATTACTATGGATTATTATCTTGTTGCTTTAGTCATCTTCATAGCATTGACTTGGTATATAACTCATGATGTGGCAGTATTATCTAAATAATAAAATGAAATATCTTGGATGATTTTATAAAATATAAAATTGGATGTATTACTTGCACACTAAGGTTTTCTGACAATACTCATTGGTTTCAATACCCTCCCGTGAGCATGGACATGGTCTTTCCCGATATTCTTGTTTGCTAGCCTAGGCACCACATTCACTTGACTCCATCCATCCATGACCTTCCTTGTTTTGGCTTTCACCTTGACTTGCCTTCTTGACTGTTTGATGTGGAGGACTTTCCCATTCCTACCTCTGTGTTGGATCGCATTCACGTTCGTTTTGTGTCTCGGCTCTGAGTTGGTGACAGAACTTGCCTTTGGTGAGTTGGATTTTATGCCTAGATCACTCTAGTCGGTTGCCCCGATGTTTGGCTTAGCGCGGAATTCCCTCTAGTCACATGAGTTGTTGTTGGCTAAAACTAAAAGCACATGTACTTCTTATATTGTAAATCTATTATGAAAGCATATGAACTTAAAATTCTAGAATGTGTTTTTCAACACACGTGAATAAAGGCTAAAGCAATGAACTGCTAAAATACCCCGCGAAGGGTATAGAAAGGTCTAAAAAGCAAAGGTTAAACAAATGTTATATCTAAATATCGTTGACCTCATAAATGTAAATATGCCCTGGATGCAAGCTGTGATTAGTTTTGCTTTTTAGCACATGTGAAATCCTAGAGGGGTCATATAGGCCAAAAAGGCCATGGAAATTAATGGATGATCCTAATGAACCTGGATCAACTTGATGTAGACATGATGCCTAAGTTGAATAAGCACTCTCTAAACAACGTATCCATCTGTGAAGCACTGCCATTCCCTTTGCTATTTTGTCCAGCACATAGTGTAGCTCCCCCTTTCCCCGTCCAAAGTGTCACTTAGTTGAGTTGGTCAAATCATCCCTTTTTTGCCTAGCCTTCTTCTTAGCCTTCACCCTTTGCTAGCAGTTAGGCCATGTTCGTTGAATGAGTATGTCTTTAAAGCTTTTGTGCAGGTAAATTATAAATAACACTGAAATATATATGTATTAACTGTAACTGAATGATGTTTTTACTTTACGTTAAGTTGTGAATATGATTAAAGGAACATGTCTTAGTCTTATGTTATAATCTAGTCTTTGGTTATAGTTTGACCATGGTCATTCTTGGGATTCATAATGAGATGGACCACATGTGCCTACTGATGTTGATCTATGGTCCCACATACACCTTTTGATGTTTCCATATGTTGGATATATGCTTCAGATGATGATTGATGTAGTTGATCAGTTTTATTATTATTTCCAGATCATCATATTTTACATTGTCTGGGTATGGTGGACCCTATAGATGACCCCATAGGTTATCATTGTTAGTTTTTCATCATTTAATTCAATATGATGTAGGATCTTAACTGAGAGAATAACATGCACAAAAAATCAAACACAAGAAACAAGAGACACAAAGCATTTCACCGGGGAAACCATAAAGGAGAAAACCCCGCAACTTCCTCGGAGATAGAATTAGCAATAATGCAAAACCCCAAAACAAAGAGATGGTCTCCAACAGCTTTCTTTTCTTCACTTGTGTGAACTCCTCCTCTCTCTCTCACTAATGCGAAGTGAGTGAGTGTGTGAATGATCAAAATAGAGAGGAGCACCCTCTCTATTTATACTTTACCTTTCACTTAGCCTTAACCCCAAACAGGTCGGCCCTGTTAAATTTTCAGAATTTACTTCAATCTGATCTAGGATCTTAACTGAGAGAACAACATGTACAGCATATCTACAGCATATCAATCATGGAGACAATAATGCAAGCACACAAGAGACACAAAGATTTACTTGGGGAAAACCATAAAGGTGAAAAACCCCAATAACTTCCTCAGAGATAGATAGAGCAATGATACAACCAACCAAGAGAGATAGCCATAACCTAGCAGCAGATCCTCCTCCTCCATAAGTGCGCCACTCCTCCTTGAGTGCATGTGTGAGAAGTGAGTGAGCAAATAGAGTGCCTCCCGCACTCTATTTATACTTGACTTGACTTGCCTTTTTACCTAACTCATGTAGGCTCGAACTTAACCACATAATATAATGCTGACTGGGCCGACCCCCAATAGGGTGGTCTAATAACCCTTTGACCCACATGGCCGACCCCCAATAGGGTGGTCTAATAACCCTTCGACCCACATGACTTATACAGGGCCGACCCCAAACAAGGTGGTCTAATAACCCATCAAGTATAAGTTACGACACTTACAATATAAATAACGACACTTCCTTATAGAGGAATAATACCATCTCTATAGGAATATAATATACATATATGTGAAATACATTCCGAAGTTACATATACATCAACACTCCCTCTTCACTAGGAAGGTATTTCTCAGCATAGTTCTTCTAGCACAAGTCATCTTCTCTGGATCATCGTCACTGGATAATCGTCATCGAGTCATCATCATCGTCACTGCTGCTGCTATCTCAATCAATCTCTGAATCTACTCGTCATAGGAAGTTCTACAGAGCCAGTCCTTTTTCATACTGGATGTAGGCCCACCACCTGCAGGTCTTCATCATCACTGGCCATACTGTGGAATCCTCAGGACTTTTACGTGCGTCACAAAACCTCGAAAGAGCATCCCAGGTTGTTACGAGCACACAGCTCTACCTATAGGATCTCCCAGGGCAACGAATTACATGTGACCTCACCACAAAACCTCGCAAGAGCATCCCAGGCTGTTACGAGCACACAGCTCTACCTATAGGATCTCCCAGGGCAACGAATTACATGTGGTCATGGCAAAACCTCGCAAGAGCATCCCAGGACTGATTACGGGCACACAGCCCAACCTATCGGATCTCCCAGGGAAACGAATTACATGCCATAGGACAAAACCTCGCAAGAGCATCTGCCAGATATCCCAGGGCAACGAATTACATGCCATAGGCAAAACCTCGCAAGACTATCTGCAGATATCCCAGGGCAACGAATCACATGTCCTCCCAGAGCAAAACCTCGAAAGAGCATTTGCCAGATGTCCCAGGGCAACGAATTACATGCCATAGGCAAAACCTCGCAAGACCATCTGCAAATATCCCAGGGCAACGAATTACATGCTCATCTGCACAACCTGATCCACGGCCACAGAGTATCAACCTGATACTCACCATACATCATCCTGATGTATCCATGATCATCCTGATCATCATCATTGCAACGTCCTGTTGCATGTCATCTGGAGCAACATCCTGAAGCTCGTCATCTATGATCATCCTGATCATCACTGCAACATCCTGCTGCATGTCATCTGGAGCAACATCCTGAAGCTCGTCATCTATGATCATCCTGATCATCACTGCAACATCCTGCTGCATGTCATCTGGAGCAACATCCTGAAGCTCGTTTTCTATGATCATCCTGATCATCACTGCAACATCCTGCTGCATGTCATCTGGAGCAACATCCTGAAGCTCGTCATCTACGATCATCCTGATCATCAATGCAACATCCTGCTGCATACCAAGTATCTACCTGATACATATCATCATACATGATCCTCCTGATCATCAATGCAACATCCTGCTGCATGCCAAGTATCTACCTGATACATATCATCATACATGATCCTCCTGATCATCAATGTATCCACCTGATACAAATACAAAACATATGATATATATCACCATACATGATCCACCTGATCATACAATGTATCCACCTGATACATATACAGATACATGGTCCAAGCATCCAACATGATGCATATAAAATACATACACATGATCCAACTGATCATATCCAGCATCCAACATGATGCGTACATACATATAAAATGATCCAACTGATCATATCCAGCATCCAACATGATGCGTACATACATACATAAAATGATCCAACTGATCATATCGAGCAGAAACTAGAACATCATCCTGATGTTCATCATCCAGCGCTTACATCCACAGCCATGTGAAGGATCCTCCTTCCAACATGCTTGGAATGGCTTCAGCAAATGTGTCCATCACTTCTTCCTCGAAGTGTCCTCGATCTGAATAACGCCAAGCCTCTCTCTGAAGTACTCGAACTTCACCCTGGCTAGTGGCTTCGTCAGCACATCTGCAATCTGCTCGTCCGTCGCAACATACAGGAGCTTCACAGCTCCTCTCTGCACCATATCCCTGATATAGTGGTATTTGATCTCTATGTGTTTCGACCTGTCATGAAACACTGGGTTCTCGGACAGCTTCACACAACTCTGGTTATCACAGAAGATACCAGTAGCTTCCAACGGGAGATAATAACTCAGACAGTAGCTTCCGTAGCCATACTGCCTCACAACTAGCTGAACAGGCTGCAACATACTCTGCCTCAGCTGTACTCAGTGCTACGCAGGATTGCTTCCTGCTAAACCAAGAGATCACACCTGATCACATACTGAAGCAACACCCAGATGTGCTCTTCCTATCTGCAGCACTGCCAGCCCAATCTGAATCAACATAACCCTGCAGGTTAAACTTTTGATTTGCCTCATACCTGAGCCCATAATCCACTGTACCCTTCAGGTACCTCAGAACATGCTTTACAGCAACCAGGTGAACACTCCTCGGATCTGTCAGGAGCTAACTCAATGTGTTCACAACAAAGCAAATGTCCGGTCTCATGTTCATCAGGTACATCAAGGACCCAATCATCTGACGATACATAGTGATATCAACTGGCTCAGATGAAGCATCACAAAGAAGCTTCAGATTCGATGCCATAGGTGTGGCCATATCCTTGCAGTCCATCATCCCGAACCTCTTCAAGATCTCTACTACATACTTCCCTTGTCCAAGGAAGATTCCATCTGCACTCTGCCACACCTCCATGCAAAAAACAAATAGTGCATCATCCCCAAGTTCTTCATCTCGAACTCGGCAGTAAGCTTCCGCTGCATGTCGGTAATCAATCTATCCTCACCTGATACAAACAGGTCATCCGCATAAAAAGTAGTATCACTGGATTGCCTTCCTCAACCTTGTAGTAAAGGTTGGAATCCGCTTTACTCTTGGTAAAGCCCAAACTGGATAGAAAGTTGTCTATCCTACCATACCAAGTTCTGCACACATATATGACTACACCATGCTGTCTTGAAATCCATCTGGTGCATCTTCTATTTCATCACTTTTATATTTCTCAATGCTGCCATCTGCAACATGCTTGATCTGATAGATCCATTTGGAAGTCATAACAAACTTCCCTTCACGTCTAGGGACTACATCCCAAACATCATTCTTCATGATCGACGGATCATGGCATTCCATTTCTTCATCCCAGATCCTGGGAACTTCAATATCTTCAATAGATATCTTTGTTGCTGGAACAAATGTTGTAGTTCTTCTTTTGTAGGAGATGGCATACGATCTTTCCTACACAACAAGTTAAATTGCATGATTAGAAACATCTCATAATTTTCAGAACAAATTCTTACACATAAAGAAATATGTCATACAGTCATGCAATTATCTTAGCCAATGCTTCAATACAACATTTATCCATATTCCGTAACTTTCTAGATGCCTTCCAATCTCTACCAGAACATTGTTCAGAGTGTGCACAACTCTCAACATGTCAGCAAAGAGGTTTCATTCTAGATAAGTAGCAATGGAATGTTGTACAGTTCCATAGGCCACTTATCCATGCATATTAGGAGTATACTGTTAATCAATGCAATTATTCTAATATGCATAATACACAACCTAATTCTAGGAACATCAGTATATACATTTATTGAACAGTATTATTTAAGAAATGACAATTCAAATACTTATCTTTGTTTGTTCGTTGGGTGGACTCCCTCTGAGTCTTCGCTTCCTTGCAGGAGCTGCTGGAGTCCTAATCTGAAGTAGCTTCTTCTACACCTTTCTGTTGTGGGATGTAGAGAGATGGTCAACTCCCTCTGAATATCTGCATCCTTGCATAAACCACTGGAGTGTACTCCCTCTTGATCTTTGCTTCCTGGATTACTTGTCCTTGAACTTACATTCATCCTTGGTTCCTATGCATGCTTATTAGTATCATGATTGTGATATCCTTGTGATCTCATATAAAATCATACATTCATTAGTATACTATTAAAACAAAATAATCTCAAGCATGTATAGTCATGATCATTTCAAACAGAAATAATAAGCATTAGCATTCAAGGTTTATGTAGGATTCTTATGGTTAGTCATAACATGTCTAAACCTGTAATTACTCAAACATATGACTCTTCAGATTAGTTGAATCATCAATAAAGATAAGATATATAAAATGCATAAAACCTGTGATTATTCAAACCTATACCATCATGATTCTTCTGGTTAGTCATATCATCAATTAAGGTAAGAAACATACTATGCATACAACCATGATTATTCAAACCTATGACTTCATGAATAATCATTATCAACAACAGTATAAGATCCTAACAAAAGGTAGGATTCTATCTTGATATAGGAAAAACATACCTGGATTAGCATGCTAGCTATTTATGTCTAACATACTCACATGATGTCTTCTTGTTCTTCTTCAATGACTTGTGCTAGTAACCTGTATATCTCATAGGTTAACTATTACAAAACCAAGTTATACATACCTCGTAGATGGATCTTCTATGAGATCCATGACAATGGATGAATCTTTGTCCTCATGTTATCATGATCATATGTTCTTGGACCAGAACATGATCTGTCTTTCTTGGTGTACCTTTCATGTTAGTAGACAACATAAACCTCATACAACACCATAATGCATTAGTACAATCATAAGTGTCAACACCCTAACCAATGAATATCTTCTATCATGCATTCATAATTTTGTTAAGGTGATACAACAAATCTAAAATCAAAATTGTACTAACCGTAATAACATGAAGACAAACATACCATAAACTTAATCATGGACAAATATCGAAACATACCTCGATGAGTCATACCTGTCGAGATCGCTTGTAATCTTCTTATGTAAGGCCTTATCCTCATCTCCCTCTGAGACAGGAACTTCTTTCACTTATGTAGGTGATCAATCCATCTTCTTCTAGGATTAACCCAATCCACTTGATTTGCAAGAACTGGACCTTGAGCTGGATATGGGTTTGTCAGAGAAACCCCAAAAATTCAAACTTTGAATTTCAAACTTCCGAAAGGATAGAAATATGCGCCTTGATGAGCTAATCAAACTGGTATATTCAGAATTTGAAAACTGCAAAGTTTCACTCCTCAATTTTGCCTTTGAAACTTCCAGATTCACTGGACGTGACCTTGAACTGGGGTTTGATGAAGCCCACTCTTTTGCCCCATCAAAATGTTTGATCCAAAGCTCTAAGCTTCTATTTTTCTGAGGAGCTTCCAGCCATGGTCACAGATTTCAAAAACTTCCCATTTTTACAGAAGCCCTAATTTTCCACTTTTCTAATCAAAGTCTTGAACTAGGGTTTGATCAAGCCCGGCCTTCTGCCCAACCAAAAATTCTGATCTTGGTCTCTAAATTTCTATTTTGATGAGTAGCATCTAGCCGTGGTCTCCGATTACAGAAATTCCAACTTTCTTCAAAGCCCTAAATTCCGGAAGCCATGAATGAAGGTACCAAAAAATAATTATGTTTTGACAGAAATATGTACCTGATTGTTTCTGGTGTAACTCTGAAATTTTTGATCCATAGGGTCTGAAAAAGTTTCCTGAGATAGCCTGACCTGTTATCTTTCCATCCTGACAGGTCTGACCTCAATTGGATTCTCTGTGAGAGAGTTATGCCAAATGTCGCAACGTGACCTGTTTTGGGATAAAACAGGAGAGCGAACTTGTACGGCGTGCCATGTGTCACTGTTTTAACTTCGGCCTCTGAAAAAGTTTTCTGAGATAGCTCGGCCTGTCACCTTTCCATCCTGACAGGTCTGACCTCAATTGGACTCTCTAAGAGAGAGTTATGCCAAATGTCGCAACGTGACCTGTTTATGGGATAATACAGGAGAGCGAACTTGTACGGCGTACCACGTGTCACTGGTTCAACTTCGGCCTCTGAAAAAGTTTTTTGAGATAGTACAGACTGTGTACTACCTGTCACTTTTTACGAAATTTCATTTGGAGCTTCCTAGCCCAAGATATGACCTTTTTCCCAAGGTCACCTGATTTTGACTCAAATCTGGAAGAGGCAGAAACCCTATATTGTACAGATCATAAATCACAAAGTACAACGAATTAGAGGTTGTCCTTTGGACACAAGATACCTGGAGATCTTAGCTTCGGCCTGTAACAATTTCAGATCCGAAAACTTCGCCAAAACGGATTTATAGCGAAAGTGCTACGATTACTGGTTTTTTCTATATCAAGCCCTAGCATCGTAAATGCAACAAGTGTCATACATGCCATATCATGCCTTCTTTCAGGCTAGCTCTGATACCATGTTAAATTTTCAGAATTTACTTCAATCTGATCTAGGATCTTAACTGAGAGAACAACATGTACAGCATATCAATCATGGAGACAATAATGCAAGCACACAAGAGACACAAAGATTTACTTGGGGAAAACCATAAAGGTGAAAAACCCCAATAACTTCCTCAGAGATAGATAGAGCAATGATACAACCAACCAAGAGAGATAGCCATAACCTAGCAGCAGATCCTCCTCCTCCATAAGTGCGCCACTCCTCCTTGAGTGCATGTGTGAGAAGTGAGTGAGCAAATAGAGTGCCTCCCGCACTCTATTTATACTTGACTTGACTTGCCTATTTACCTAACTCATGTAGGCTCGAACTTAACCACATAATATAATGCTGACTGGGCCGACCCCCAATAGGGTGGTCTAATAACCCTTTGACCCACATGGCCGACCCCCAATAGGGTGGTCTAATAACCCTTCGACCCACATGACTTATACAGGGCCGACCCCAAACAAGGTGGTCTAATAACCCATCAAGTATAAGTTACGACACTTACAATATAAATAACGACACTTCCTTATAGAGGAATAATACCATCTCTATAGGAATATAATATACATATATGTGAAATACATTCCGAAGTTACATATACATCAACAGGCCCCTAAGTGTAACTGACTAGGCCGACTTCTCTAGGAGAGTCTAATAACCCATTAATAACTTAACTCTGGGGTCTAATGCCCCGACATACATGGGAGGATTGACCTCAACGACTTTACATGACCCAAGTACAATAATGACTTCTCCGACCGAAGGAATAAACATCTCCGTCAGAGGTACAATAATAAAATACAAATAAAATATATAAGTGAATACATTCCGAAGTTACAAATACATCAACACTCCCTCTTAACTAGGAAGGTATTCTCTTGACATAGTTCATCAGCACAAGTCTTCGTCACTGGATCATCATCGTCACTGCTGCTGCTATCTCGACCATCAGTCTCCAATCTACTCGTCATAGGAAGTTCTACAGAGTCAGCCCTTTTTCATGTTGGATGTAGGCCTAGCCTCCATGTAGGTCTTCATCATCTCTGCGAGCAAGCCATCAAATAGGTACATCTTAGGACTAATTACACTGCCTCTGCAAAACCTGCAAGATCTCTCAGGACTGATTATATGCCACTGCAAAACCTGAAGGAGCATCCCAGGACTAATTATATGCCTCTACAAAACCTGTGTACCCTACTGTCACCTCATCATCTTCAGATCATCTTATCGTCAACGGAGCACAGCCCAAATGCACACAACACAGGACTTACACTCACCGGCATGGAAGGACTTTCCTATCACCATCCGGGAAAGGCTCGGCAATTACATCAACAACCATAGAAGGACTAACCTCTGACCATGTCGGAAAAGCTTCAACAATTACATCAACGACCATGGAAGGACTTTCCTCTGACCATGTTGGAAAAGCTCAGCAATTACATCAACGACCATGGAAGGTCTAACCTCTGACCATGTCGGAAAAGCCACGGCAATTACATCAATGACCATGGAAGGACTAACCTCTAACCATGTCGAAAAAGCCATGCTGCAGCAACTGTATTTGGTTGGACAACCGTATCCAGTTGGACTCTTAATAGTCGAATCCGACTTTCATATTGAATGATAAATAGGAATAATATATTAGATAATGTTGATAAATTACAATAAGATTGTCTTTTAAAGGGCTTGAGCAAGCATAGTGAAGGGTTGCGCTCTTTCACTAATAACCTAATAATCTATTAAGTTATCAATAATAATATTAATTAAATATTCACAGCATTGCCTTCCCCTTAGGAAAAGCTTTGTCCTCAAAGCTTGAGTATTTTCCTAATGTCGTCCTTCATTCAGATTCGGCGTCGGTATTAGAATCGGATGAGATTTCTTGTGCAGATACTTTCACTTCCTCTCCATTGGTGATTTTGCACTGTATTGTCTGGTTGTTCCTACATTTATGGCCTAGGGTCTAGTCATCACCGCATAGACGACATATGTTTTTCTTCTTTTTTCTATTATCAGAGTAACTGTTAGATGACTTTGATCTATTTTCCATTCCATCGGCATATGATTGAGGTTTGTGGCATTGATGGTCGGGTGACCAAGTATCTGCACAGTACCTACATTGTGTCTCTTTTTCTTGTCGATAATGGTTATCGCCTCTTGTTTTTATTCCTTCCAATTTGCATTCTGTGGCTTTTGCTTTATGTCTTGTTACTTCTACGTTAGGTATGTCATGTAACTTTAACTCTTTTTGGAGGTATGGTTTAAGACCTCCTAAATAGGTTTCGATTCTTTGCTTGTCAGACAACCCAAATACTCGTGTCAATAAGGATTCCCACTGATGTGTGAATTCCTCTGCGCTTCCAACCTGTTGTAATCTGGTAAGTTTACTGAAAAAATCATCTTCTTTGATTCCTTGAAACCTATTAAAAAAATCACTTTTTGAACAAGTTCCAGGTGTAGGAAAAATTGTCTCTCTTCCACCATAAGTACTAATTATAGGCATACCCTTCCATATGCATTGACGCATATTTCACCTTCTCCTCGTCAGATTGAATATTGTAAATGTCGAAGTATTCTTCTGCTTTGTTTAGCCAAGCAACGCATTGGTCTTCACTTCCATTGTATTTTGACAACTCTATTTTTGCCTTAGGTGGGTACACTATGTAAGGGTGATATTGATTGCCTTTACCTTTATGGTTTGATGGTGGATCGAAACTACTGGACGATGTAAGTGACATATCTGAATTGCTTCGTTGTTGGCGGTGACTTATAGCTTTTTTATTCTCTACTATCTTACGAATAGCTTCTATTTTGTTGTTTAATCGTGCCTCCATATCTGGCAGTACTTTTGTTTCTATCTCTTGCTTAAGCGTCGCATTGTTAATCTTTATTTCTTTTTGCAATTCTTCTTGATTCTTGGCAAGTGCTTCCTGTGTGAAAATATGAAATGAGGCATCTAGCATGTCTGGACTGCTGACTTGGTCTGTTTTAAACATTAGTATTTGTAACACCTCCATTAATGTATTATGGTTCTGCGTCATGGTGCTCAAGTTCTGGGTTAGGGTGTTTGTGTTTTGAGTCATAGTACTCATTTTGTCATCCAAGTCTTTTTGTTTTTCGTTCAGGATGTCAAATTTTTCATCCAGCCTTCTTTCTAGTACCAGAACAACTTCGTCTTTGATTTCTTTTTTAAGCACTGTATTGTTATTTTTCATCTCTTCCTTCAAATTTTTTTGGGTAGCGACGAGGGATTTGATGTCCTTCTCCAGTTTTTCGATTTGCTCTTTTAGTTCCGCCATGGTCTTGGACCTTGTAGGCGGAGGTGTGTATTTCGACGTTATTTTGGCTTCTGAGGGGTGGAAAAATCCTTTTTTCTAAGGATGGTGAGATTTCAAGGATAATAATTAATTATTATATAATAAAATATTTTTTATTTTTTTTTAATATAATAAAACAAATTTGAAATATTAATATATTATATTATAATATATTTGAAATAAATATTATATTATAATATTATATTATATTATAATATTATATTATATTATAATATTATATTATATTATAATATTTATTTTTTTGTTTTTGTTTTTTTTGCAGGTCGTGGAGGTAGGAAGGAGGGCACGTGGAAGCAGTGCGGATGGAAGAGTGGTGCTGTGGCGAAAGAGAGCAGGCGGGGGCGGACTCTGGAGTGTGCAGCGCGGAGGGATGGGGTGTGGAGTTGTGGAATGGCGCGGCGGTAGATGGGTGGAGTGTGGGAAGTGAGGAGAGGAGCAGTCGAGGGGAGGATGAGTGATGGCGGAGAGGGAGCTGAGCGGAGATTACGTGGGGGTGATGGGAGATGGAGGGCGGAGGTGATGGACGAGGGGGTGATGGGAGATGGAGGGCAAGGGTGATGGCGTGTGCAGGCATGGAGAAGGAAGTGTGGAAGTGGGGGCGGCGTGCAGGAGAGGGAGGGGGGACGTGACCGAGGTGGGGAATGCGTGTGCAGGTGCAGAGAAGGGGGGCGTGAATGGAGGTAACGGAAAGCGTGAGGGAAGAGGAGGCAGCAGGGAGCTGCAGAATGAGCGTGGAGGGTGGCGGCAGCGAAGGCGCGAGGATTTAGAGAGCTAGGCGTGAAGGGGAGTGAGCAGTGGAAGGTGAGAAGGGTGGTGGAAAAGCCGAAACCGAGCTCAGGCCGAAGGAGTGAATCTGCTCTGATACCAAATGCAGCAACCGTATCCGATTGGACTCTTAATAGTCGAATCCGACTTTCATATTGAATGATAAATAGGAATAATATATTAGATGATGTTGATAAATTACAATAAGATCGCCTTTTATAGGGCTTGAGCAAGCATAGTGAAGGGTTACGCCCTTTCACTAGTAACCTAATAATCTATTAATTTATAAATAATAATATTAATTAAATATTCACAGCACACGCCCAACCCAGCCCTTACATCTGCACCATGGGAGGACTTGCCTACCACCATGTGAGAATGGCCCAACCCTTACATCTACACCATAGGAGGACTTTCCTACCACTATGTGAGAAAGGCCTGTGTGCATCTGCGTCTTTCGAACTCATCACTTTCCCTTGGAAGGAACCTCAATCTGTAGTACACCAAGCTTCTCTCTAAGGTATTCAAACTTCACTCTGGCCAGCGGCTTGGTCAATACATCGGCTATCTGCTCGTCCATCGCAACATACTGGAGCTTCACTGCTCCTCTCTGCACCATATCCCTGATATAGTGATACTTGATCTCGATGTGCTTCGACTTGTCATGGAACAACGAGTTCTCGGACAACTTCACACAACTCTGGTTATCGCAATATATACAAGTCACATCCAACTGGAGATCAAACAAATCAGATAGTAGCTTCCTTAGCCATACTACCTCACAACTAGCCGAACAAGCTGCGACATACTCTACTTCAACTGTACTCAATGCCACGCAAGACTGCTTCCTGCTAAACCAAGAGATCACACCTGATCCCAAACTGAAGCAGCACCCCGAAATGCTCTTCCTATCAATGGCATTTCCTGCCCAATCCGAATCAACATAACCCTCCAGGTTAATCTTCTCATTCGCATCATACTTGAACCCATAATCAACCGTACCCTTCAGGTACCTCAGAATATGCTTTGCAGCAATCAGGTGAACATGTCTCGAATCCGTTGGGAACTGGCTCAATGTGTTCACAGCAAAGCAAATATTTGGTCTCGTATTCGTCATGTACATCAAGGACCCATCATCTGACGATACATCGTGGCATCAACCGACTCTAATGAAGCATCACTCAATAGCTTCAGATTCGATGCCATAGGTGTGGCCATGGCCTTGCAGTCCATCATCCCGAACCTCTTCAGGATCTCTACTACATACTTCCCTTGTCCAAGAAAGATTCCATCCGCACTCTGCCAAACCTCCATGCCTAGAAAATAGTGCACCATACCCAAGTCCTTCATCTCGAACTCGGCAGCAAGCTTCCTCTTCGTGTCAACAATCAACCCATACTCACCTGTCACAAACAGGTCATCTACATACAGTAGGAGTATCACTGGATTGCCTTCCTCAACCTTGTAGTAAAGGTTGGAATCCACTTTACTCTTGGTAAATCCCAAACTAGTCAGGAAGCTATCTATCTTGTCGTACCATGTTCTGGGTGCCTGTTTCAACCCGTACAAGGATTTCTTCAGTTTGCACACATGAGTCTCCCTGTCATGTGTCTCAAACCTGAGTGGCTGCTCCACATACACTTCGTCTTCCACTACACCATTCAAGAGTGTTGTCTTGACATCCATCTGGTGTATCTTCCATTTCATTACTGCAGCTAGATCAAGTACTGATCTGATGGAAGTGTATCTGGCTACAGGTGCAAATGTCTCTTCATAATCTATCCCTTCCTTCTGGGAGAAGCCACGTGCCACAAATGTTGCCTTATATTTCTCTATGCTGCCATCTGCAGCATGTTTGATCTTGTAGATCCACTTGGAAGTCACCACGGACTTCCCTTCTGGTCTCGGGCCCACATCCCAGACATCATTCTTTATGATCGACTGAATTTACTTCAATCATTGTTGTATCTCGGATCCTGGGTACTTTTGGTTCTTCAATATCTTCAATATGTAGTTTTATGAAGTATGTTGATTCTTTGTTGCTTATTCCTCGAAACAAGTCTCTCTTGTAGGTGATGGTATATGATCTTTCCTACAAGTCAAGTTCAATTGCATGATTAGAAACATTTCATGGTTTTCAGAACAAATTCTTATGCATAAAGACATAGGTCATACAGTCATGCAATTATCTTAGCCAATGCTTCAATACAACATTCATCCATATCCCGTAACTTTCTATATGCCTTCCATCTCTACCAGAACATTGTTAAGAGTGTGCACTACTCTCAACATGTCAACAAAAAGGTTTCATACTATATAAGTAGCAATGGAATGTTGTACAGTGCCATAGGCCACTTACCCATCACATGCATATTAGTAGTATATTGTTCATTAATGCAAATATCCTAATATGCATAATACACAGCCTAAATCTAGGAACATAAGTATATACACCATTGAACAATTTTATTTAAATAATCAGATATACAAGAAATGACAATTCAAATACTTATCTTTGTTTGTTTGTTGGGTGGACTCCCTCTCAATCTTTGCTTCCTTGCAGGAACTACTGGAGTGTGCTCCCTCTTGATCTTTGATTCCTTGCAGGAAATACTAGAGTGTGCTCCCTCTTGATCTTTGCTTCATGGATTATCTCTTTTTGAACTTATATCCATCATGGACCACTATGCATGCTTAAGTGAGCACTAGTGTCATCATTGTGTCATCCTCAAGATCTCATACATAATCATACATTTACTACTATAATCTCAATACTATTAAAACATTATTATTCTAAATAATCTTAAACATGTATGGTGATGATTATTTCATACACAGGTAACTTATCACAAGGTTTCGGGGAGTACTTCTTTTACTCATGAATATCTCATAAGTTAAGCATTGTAGAACCAAATTATACATACCTTGTAAGTAGAACTTCTATGTGATCAATGACTATGGATGAGCCTTTGTATTCATGTCACCATGGTCATATATTCTTTTCTTTCTTGATGTACCTTTCATGTTAGCAAACAACATCATCCTCATACAACACCACAAGTGCATTAGTACAATCATAAGTGTCATAACCCTAATCAATGAATGTCTTCTATTATCCACATGCATTCATACATTTACTAAGATGATCAGACAATCTAAAATTAATCATGATTGTACTAACCTCAATAATATGAAGACAAACATATCATGAACTTAATCATGAAACATATTTCAAAACATATTTGTATCTCATCCAGTCATACCTGTCGAAATTGCTTGTAGTCTTCTCTATAAGGGTAAAACCCTAACCATCCAAAGTAGATGACTTGTAAACATATTATATAGGTTCATGGTGCTAGGATTATAGAATATCAGTTCCATTTAGACTTCCTTCATTGCTTCCCTATGAGTCTCCCAACTTTGCTAGGGTTTCTTCTTACTTGGAAACCCTAATTTTCAATCTCCTTCCTCCCACAAAATTTTGGATTAATATCTATGATGAATGGATTCCAAATCCATTTTCAAAGTTTCCAATGTTGCATCAGGTGTCTCCAACATTGTATCAAGTCATGCCATACCTAAAAACTGAAAACCCTAAGTGAGAGCTTCTTCCTCCTCTTCTTTGATTTCCTCCATTGAGCCATTTCAGATGTGTCGTATTGTTTCTGGTGTATCTCTGAAATTTCGGATCTACAGGGTCTGAAACTTCGACCTATGGTATCCTGACCTATCATCTTTCCAACCCCACAAGTTTTAGCTTAATTCAATTATCCATCAAGAAGATATGTTTAGTTTCCCAACATGACATATTTAAGGGATGAAACAACATAGCGAACTTGTACAGAGTGCCACGTGTCACTGTTTCAACTTCGGCCTCTGAAAATCAGACCTGTGAAACTACAGTCCATGCCCTAACTGTCAATTTTTACGGAATTCCATTTGGAGATTCCTATCCCGATATATGACCTTTTTTCCTAGGTCACCTGTTTAGGGCTTCATTTTGGAAGAGGCAGAAACCCTAACTTGTATGGATCATATCTCAAAAAGTACAACGAATATGACGCTGACATTCGGACACAAGGTACAGGAAAATTTCATCTTCATCCTGTCCAATTTTCAGATCCTGAACCTTCGCCAAAATTGATTTATAGCGAAAGTTCCACGACGACTAGGTTTTGCTATACAAATCCCTAGCTTTCAAATTGTCACAAGTGAAACAAGTGTCGTAAATGCCATACATGCCTTCCTTCAGGCTAGCTCTGATACCATGTTAGTTTTTCATCATTTAATTCAATATGATGTAGGATTTTAACTGAGAGAATAACATGCACAGCAAATCAAACACAAGAGACAAGAGACACAAAGCATTTCACTGGGGAAACCATAAAGGAGAAAACCCTGCAACTTCCTCGGAGATAGCATGAGCAATAATGCAAAACCCCAAAACAAAGAGATGGTCTCCAACAGCTTCCTCTTCTTCACTTGTGCAAACTCCTCCTCTCTCTCACTAATGCGAAGTGAGTGAGTGTGTGAATGGTCAAAATAGAGAGGAGCACCCTCTCTATTTATACTTTACCTTTCACTTAGCCTTAACCCCAAACAGGTCAGCCCCTAAGTGTAACTGACTGGGTCGACTTCTCTAGGAGAGTCTAATAACCCATTAATAACTGAAATCTGGGGTCTAATTCCCCGACATACATGGGAGGAATGACCTCAATGGCTTTACATGACTCAAGTACAATAATGACTTCTCCGACCGGAGGAATAAACATCTTCGTCGGAGGTACAATAATAAAATACAAATACAATATACAAGTGAATACATTCTGAAGTTACAAATACATCAACAAAAGACCCAAGTTGACTAGAAATGAGTACTCATACACCATATGATAACCTGTGGGGTCATCTGTAGGGTCCACCATACCCAGACAAAGTAAAATATAATGATCTGGAAATAATAATAAAACTGATCAACTGCATCAATCATCATCTAAAGCATATATCCAACATATGGAAACAACACAAAAAGATTAAGTTCCTTTGCCTTGTTGATATCGATCAAATTATGGGTACTCCCAGAATCGACCAAAATTGTGATATCTATAATTTTCCCATTAAGTTGTAGTCTTTTTGGCCCTGAATTCCTTGGTTCTGTAACTCGGAATATGAGTTGTTCCGTTTTAAGGATGTCACGATTTCTCAACTGAGGTGGAATATATTTTCCTACGAGTGCTTGGCTTCCCTTCTGTTGGGTGTAATCTTTCTCTGGTGTCTCTACTTTTTCTTCCTTACAGACTTGTTGAGTACACATAACCATTGCAACTGATGCTTCAGATGAGCTTGTGTCTGTATCCGAATCAGTTGTATCTGCCTCTCTTGATACCTATACTTGCTTCCCATTAATGATTTTGCAATGTACTGTGTGACTGGTTTTGCATTTATGGCCTGGAAACCAATCTTCTCCACATCGACGACATGTATTCTTCTTCTTCTTCCTATTATTGTCAGAGCATCCAGTGGATGTTTCAGAATTTTTCTCAACTTCATAACTATATGATTGAGGGGTGTTGCATTGATGACCAGGTGACCAATTGTCTCCACAATATCTGCATTGCACCTCTTTTTCCGAGCTTGCCTTGGGTATTCTTTCTAGTTTGAGTTCTGCTGCTTTTGCTTTATCCCAAGAATGACCTAGTCAAACATAGTTTGACCATGGTCATTCTTGGGATCCGTGATGAGATGGACCACATGTGCCTACTGATGTTGATCTATGGTCCCACATACACCTTTTGATGTTTCCATATGTTGGATATATGCTTCAGATGATGATTGATGCAGTTGATCAGTTTTATTATTATTTCCATATCATCATATTTTACATTGTCTAGGTATGGTGGACCCTACAGATGACCCCAAAGGTTATCATATGGTGTATGAGTACTCACTTATAGTGGACTCGGGTCTTCTGGAACCATTGAGACACTTATCTTTCAGTTCCGGGCACTTATGGGCATGATAGTTAAAAGTTATCCACCTGTTGACCAGTTTGGGCATGTTGATCTAGCCTGTCCAGGAGGAGCATTGGAGGCAAGTCGTTTCCTAGGGCGCTACAGAGGAAGGGAGTGGTCCAACCACTTGTTTTTACCATTATACCCCTATGACACCTAAATCTTACCATCATGATAGTCAGTGTAAACATCCCTAAATTTTCTTTGACTAAGTCATCAACTTGGAAGAGATACAAACCTTTTCTTGCTAGGTTTTGAGAGGTCGTCGCAGGTTGTCCTCATGCAACCTGTGACGTTGCAGGTTGTCCTCTTATAGCCTGCGACAATGTCAGTTAATTGATTAAAATAGCTTCTTCGAGCCCATTCTCGAAGCTAGCTGATGTGGATCCCTATCCCTAGCCTTTAGGGAAGCTGGCATTCGGTTCCTAGCCTCCTGGAAGGATACCCTAACTCTCTCATACCATATCTCAACCTATCCTATCCACTTAGTCCTATATAAGTGAAGCTCACTCCCATTCCAAAGGGAGGAAGTCTATGGTATATACATGCTGGTGAAATTAGCTTAGGAGAGATCTCTACTCATACCTTGAGAGATCCATCATCCCTTTGGGGGCTTTGGCATTGGCTTGGTTGGAGAAGGATTGCTACGTTAAGTCATTGGTCATAATCTCTTCACTCTATGTACTTTCCCTTTTATACAGTAATATAAATGCTTTCCACCAAATCTCATTGCATTGATGATATTTTGTGTAGTTTGCCTGCTTAACTGCTTACTTAGATCTATTATTGTTTAGGTGCATTTTACCGCTTGTTTTGTTTCTATGTTGTCTTGACATGTGTTGCAGCTAAGATCTAAAGACCATCAAGCAACATCAAGGAGAAAGGATCAGCGATCTATAAGGTAAAGTACCTATCTACTCGATCTCTAATTAGATCTAGGAAAGTGTTCTATATTATGTCCTATTTGTTCTAGTCTTACGTTGAGTTTAGGGAGATCAGGCCTTGAGTCTGCTCTCGGTAGATTGTCCGTCAAACAAATCTGGCGACCATACTGGGGAAGAACATTGTTTTAGTTTTCAATTTGAATGCCATTTTTCAGTTGATTTCTTTTGCAAGCCATCTTATTTTGCCTCTTAAGTCTTCTTTCTCACCATCAGATCTTCACTTTGAAGAGTCTATAGTCCTCCTATGAGTTTGTACTCACACTTTTTAAACCATTTTATTGCTCATTTCTTGGAGATCTATTGATCCTAGAGTTTGGATCTCGCCCGTCGCACCTGGGCAATGCAACCAGAGCGTTGATTTGACCTATGTTCTCTGTCTTTTGGCCTGTCGACGCAACCCATCCATTAGTGTACTGCGACATCGTCACAATTCCCGCACTAGTGACCTGCAATGGTTGCTCTGTGTATGAACACAGACTGTGCCGATCTGTTAGAATTGGTACAAGGGCATCCCCCCTCCATTTTTTGGGTTGAGTTTTGATTTGGTGTGCAAACCCTCTCTATGCTGCAAGATCCAGTCAGAGATTTCTTTTTGACTCGTGTTGAAAGTGTTTAGTTTTTGTGTGGATTTGTATTGGGTCACTTTCTTGATGAGCTTAGGCTTGGTAGTGGTGGACACTTTGAGTTCCCCCATCTTCATCCACTTAACCTTGTCATCCCTCCTCTCCTCACCTGATCTGATCTTTGCATTAGATCTGATCCCAAACTCCTTTTTGCACTTGTCATTTAGTTTTGTTTGAATTTCAGTTGCTTGATTGAGTGTTTTGAAGTGTTTTCAGTCCATTTGAGTGCTTGTCTTTTGGTTGAGATTTCCTGAGCATTTAGAGTGCTGCAAATCAACTTTATTTTCAGTTATCCATGCTTAAAAATATCATTGTTATCAAGTTGTAATCTTGGCATATCATTGGAAATTGAAAGTGCATCATTTTTACTGTTTTCAAGTACATTCGAAAATTATTGTAGGAATTACTTCATGCATTGGAAATTGTCGTTCATTAATCTTTTGGGAAAAGTCTGAAGAAAAATTAGTCATTTGTACTTTTCGGGAATTATGAATCATTCATTTTCTTGAAGAATTCAAATGAGATCAAGTTTTTACAAAAGTCACTCCATGCTTGAAGAAATTGCATGCATTTTTTGTTTTTAGTGTTTATAAGCTATCATAGTGAAATTGAAAAGTTAGAGTGCTCTAGATAGGAAATTTCTCTCTTTTCATCTCTTAAGTTTTGATTCGAAAAGACAAAAGAAAATGTTTGGATTTATGTAATGTCCCCATTCAAATAAGTGCATAGTAAGACAATCCCATCAATCCTACTAGTTTCCTAGGTTGGATGGGCACATGTGGGATGGTAATAAGGAAACTAATAAATGATATTTAGACATTAGAAGGGTTCAAGCATTTAATAAATATGATGAATAAATAAATTCAAGAGAAATTCTAGGTGGCAAGTGGTTTTGGAGACATATGGAGGTGGTGGGACCCACACTAGCTTGATTTTTCAATGACACATGGCAGCTCTCTCTTGCCAATTCGAATTCATGGGAAGGTGAACACTCTTGGGTGAGTTGGTAAGTCATAACACATGGCATTGAGCATATTAGGTCGAAATGGGAAGGAATAGTAACCTCCATGGGAGAGGAAGAGTCAAATTGGAGACTAGTGGACACATGGGCTAGATTCCCTAGTTTTATGACAACAATAATGAAGCATCTACGACATTTTATGACAAAATTCAGACCTGACTTCTTACACCTAACCATTATGACATGTCAGCCCCAAAAATAGGCTCAAGAAGGCGCTCATGGAGTTGGAGGAATCTAAAGAGACTCAAATTCGAATTTGGGAGAAGATGGAAGGTTGGAACTAAGAGACAAGTGGCAAATGAGGAATATTTTCTAAATGGAAAATTATTGAATCTATTGAGAGGATTTCGACCCCTTGAAGGCTAATGTTGGTTATAAAATGTAGAAATCAAGTATGAGAATGGCTTTTGATGATTTGAGAAAAATTGCATTTGTGAAGAGAGAGCTAGTGGATGACTAGTTTCTTGCCTTAGCCAATTTCGAGGGTGAAAGATTCCCATCCAAGTTGGTGTTTGGAGAGGCCACTCAGGTCTTTCATGGTGCTTTAATGGAGTTTGTATTTGCAGGTAGCAGCTACAGGAAGTTTCATGGTTTGGTTTAGTGCAACACTTTCTCTCCACCGTTTCCAGTTTTGAAGGCATATTCGTGCTCCTTGAGGGAGGGCGTTTTTGGTGAGCACTTGTGCTTCTTGAGAGAGCTTCTCATTATATATTTATGATTGTAATAGCTTCATATCCTCTGTTATTCATATGCAGAAAGTCTCAGGTCGAAATACCCACTGGTTGTATGCAAAACTATTGATTAATGAGCAAACAATGTCCATTTCCCCAATGCATTGATGTATGACACTATAATGTTGATTATTTCGAATGGATGGATGATTCTCTGATATATTTGTGATAAATATACTGCCATGGATGTATTATACAAGTTTCATGTACTGTACTTGAGCATTTGAAGCATTTTTACTCAGTTTAGTTGTATTGGGAGGTGAAATAGTGCCATTTCCCCAAGGGTCGAATTGGGGGTTTTGTTGTTGAATGTGAGAGAGTTAGAACAGTATTAAAAAGCAATTAATGGTGCATATGAGACCTTAATCACATACTTAACACATTATATACCTCTGTTCATAAATTTGTGGGAGTTTGGAGGCATTTGGAAGGCCATTTGCAGTGTTACCCGAGGGGGATTTGATGCACAAATTACTAGTCAAAATTACATATATTGATCAGAATACAAATCAAGTTTGCAGCAGTATTTGGAGGGCCATAAAACATCCCTGAACCTTATATTCAAGTCTAAATACCATTCATACACTCCTACAGAAGATTTGGGAGCATTTGGGTTGATTTGGAGGTCAAAACAGTAAAACTAGTCAAAGGTCGAAATCGGGAAAAAAAGTGGAAAATTGGGCATTTTAATAAAATTTGAAAAAGGGATATTACAATTTAGTTGTCATGCTTGTTGATTTTTTGAGTTTTGCTTGGAAAAAATGGAAAAGCGAAAAGAGTATTTTTTATCAAATTTGGTAGATTTTGGGATTGTGTTGCATTGTGTTGCTTTGGTAAAATCACTTGGAAAGAAATTTCTCCCTCCCATACATAGAGTTCATCAAGAGAAAAGTATATTTTTTGCATATAGTTAGGGCCTGCATTATGTTTACGATTATGTACTCACCTCATGCATTCACCTAATCGTCCAGATAAAATTAACGGTAGAACTAGGGTAAAAATTTTAGTAACTTGTGTGTAAGTTAGAGACATGTTCCGGCGTCGTAAAACGTGGCAGCTGTCGTTACTTGCCAGAACTGTATTCCGGGGGTATTGTATTCTTCCACGTACTTATCGGTATATCGAAGCTCTTTCACGTACCAACTAGGTATAACAAAGCTCTTTCACGTACCCACCAAGTACCTCGTGTGCTTGGCTTATATCGAAAGGTGTTTCACGCACTTGGCGTATATAGAAAGGTGTTTCACGTACTCGGTAGTATATAGGAAGGTCTAGTGCCGTACGGTTGTGCATTAGACAGCACCACTACGGATTTGAGCTCCCACGTATATCCAGAGACACCATTAGGATTCCTGAGACCAACTGAGTTAACCTTTTGGCCGTCTTGGCAGAGAAATACACCAAGAACACCACTCGGGGAGATTACTACACACGTACTGTCCAGGTAATCGAGTATTCAGGCAAGGGTACGGTCCTAATCCTCCTTGTCACGTTTTACTGTTGGACCCTGCGGCATATAGCGATTTGCGAAGCCTTGACAATCCTGTTAGGTTCCAGACCTTTGAATCCACTCCTATCACATAAGTTTGCTTGCGGCCTTAGTTTGTGTAGGATTTTTTCTGGACTGCTTTTATTTTGTTTAGCTTGCCTTAGGAGAAACTTTTGTTTCAGTCACTCTGGTTGACTTTCCTTGGAGAAGGTCCCATAGGATTCAGAACTTATTGCCCGAATATCCCCTTAACCAGGAGGTAATTTTGAGGGTAAGAATGGACCCACAAGCCACGGTTGTGTCAACTGAAGTGGAAAACCCCACTTTGAATGTTGGAGCACATATGTTCCCTCCAGATTCACCTGCCTCCAACCCCCCACAGGGTGAAGAGGTGCAAACTTCTACTTCGCAAGACCTACCTCCCGTTTTACCGGGAGAGCCTGGATCGTTGGAATGGTTAAATTCACCCCAGGACGGCCTTGCAGCAGCTGTTGGTCCAAACGCAACTTATTAGACATCATCTCTAGGCCACCCAGTGGCTCATTTTTTCGTTGCATGCCCACCCAGTTGGGATACTCCTGATGACCGCATGGCACCTTATCGTGAATAATTGATTCGATTATGTGCTATGGGTGAGGAGTTTCGAAGACGAAGTCTTCTATGAAGGATCACAATCGCTATTTATCTTATGATTCACTGGGATCATCCACACAACACGTGACCACTTCTGAGTCTGGTCAACCCTCAACTCCTACACATACACACCCTAGATAGGAGACCAATCCTATACCTCATACGACTCGACCCGTTGAAGTACAACAATCCAACACACATGTTACTACCACGGTTACATTACCCATTCCTTCCCCACCTCAAAACTCGCAGGGAGGATACTCTTTACCCCCTACCTTCCTTACCGGCAATGTTAATCCTACGGTAGATAATCAACAACCCGCATTGGGTCAACCTTTACTTAGTGGTCAGCAAGTTGTTGCTGGGGGGAAACCCCCATCTCTAAACCATAATACTGAAGGAGGAGTTCCCATCGGTCCTTCCATTGGAGATTCCTTACCTGTCGGGCCTTCCACTACGGGATTATCCCAGGTTGGGGGACTGTCCAATGTAATTCAACCACCATGGATTCAAGCGTATCCAGGTTATCTTAACCCTGTGTCCGGACAACTCAATCCCGGAAATGCACTCTACGGGGTACCCTAACCCGAAAATCCATACACTCTATGGGGGCAGCAAAATGTTTTACAACATGGACCCCCACCTACAGTCTCTCAAGTAACACCACCCCCGTTTGGTCCACCCCCACCTCCCATCAGAGGTGGCGGGCCCCCACACAATTCAGGAGGAGGCGGACCTCTACCTTCTGGTGGAGGACCACCTCATTCTGATCATCATGGCCCTAGCAGTGGAGGTGGAGGCCCTCCCCCTTCAGGCGGAGGCGGAGGAGGTGGCCCATCCCATCCTAGTGGTGGTGGTGGAGGTCCATCCCACCCTGGTGGTGGTGGTGGAGGACCACCCTACTATGGTGGAGGTGGCGGTGGTGGCGGACCACCACCTCCTCCTGGTGGAGGTGGTGGAGGCCCACCCTATTCCGGCGGTGGTGGAGGACCACCCCCTCCTCCTGGAGGAGACGGTGGAGGCCCACCCTATCCCAGAGGCAGTGGCGGACCACCATTTCCTCCCGATGGAGGTGGTGGAGGTCCATCCTATCCCGGCGGTGGTGGCGGACCCCCACCTTACAGTAACAGGCCACCTTATTATGGTAATGGACCGCCTTATTACAGCGATGGACCTACTTATGGTCCGAGTGGCACACCCCCGTACGGTCAGTTCCCTCCAAGGACACCTTATAACCAGTCGATTCAAGGTCCTACCGATCCATACATGCCTTATCAGTACCCTCAGCTAAACCAACAACTGCCATTTTTGGCTACTCTGGAGTTACCCGACTTGTCTCGTCTGACGAATTATCCCATCTTTCACGGGCATAACTGGCCACCCCTTCCGGTTAAATTACCATCAGATATCCCCAAATTTTATGGCAAGCCTGGTGAGGATCCCAAAAACGATGTGATGACATACCATTTGTGGTGTTCATCCAACTCCTTGATGGACGACTCGATCCGTCTTAGGTTATTTCAACGGACTCTCACCGGCCCAGCTGCCAAGTGGTATATTGAGCTACCACCCCATCCTTTTCCTGATTTCTTCTATCTTGCTATGTCATTTTTTTTACTCACTTCCAGTTTCCCATTCGCTATGAGACTGGTACGGACTTATTGAACTCCGTTCGCCAGAACATTGCCACTCATATTTTCGATCATATTCAGGAATGGCAGTGAAGACGACGTCTTATTAAAGCTCATATTCCCGACCAACTCTTAGTTGACTGGTTTACAAAGTCACTTTTACCCATTGTAGCTCGAGACGTAGCTATGGGAGGAGTTGTCACTAAGGAACAGACTATTGCCCATGCCCATTACTTAGACTTGGTTTATGCTCAATCCGGCACATTATATGAAATTGTTCCTGACGCACCTCGCCCTACTTATGATCCCGCAAAACCACCCAAGGGACCACAGGCTGATGGCATTATTGGTTCTCTTGCTTCCCAGCCTTTTATTCAAACTGGTGGCTCGTCGAACCCTCAAGGTTCTTCCCCACCACCACCACAGGCTAGAAACAGCACTACCAAGTCCACCACTCCCACTTCCACCGAAGAGGTGAATTCTGTGCAATCAGCTTCATCTCAGAAATCCGGTGGTAAGAAGAAGAATAAAGGGAAACCTAAGAAATCTTCTAACCAACAGGATCCCAATCCCACTCAAGAAGACACCAAACAAAAGAGGAAGTTAAAGTATCCGTGTTTGTTGTGCAGTGGAGACCATTTCTCCAAGGAATGTCCCCACCGAGACGAAGTTCAGAAGTTTCTCAAGGGAAACTCTACCACCGCAGTTCTCAACGATCCCTTCCGCACTCAAAACCAGCAACTCATCGCACACACCTCTCCTTCCCAAGGAGAAGCATCCTCCACCGTGCATGTTCTCATGATGCATAGTGAGACCATCAACTTGAACACCCGTTCTCATTCATATGACTCTGTCCCACCAAAGAACCCATTAGAAGTAATACTGAAAAAGCTTCCACTTCGATCCCCGACGTCACCGTACCGCACACTTCTCTCACCATCGAGAAGCCCTCTTTAGAGTTAGTGTTGCGTCCGCCCAAGAGCACGATTCGAAAAGTTGTTTTCAATCCCAATGCTCGGGCCGCTCAGAATTACAATATTGTAGAGGACCTGGCACAAGCTCCTTGTGCTATGTCGACGCTTGAGGTCTTGCAGAAATGTCCTAACCAGCACAAGACTCTCCTCGCTGCTATCGGCATGGTTGATCCGGATTCTTCTGTACCGCGCACTTCTCTCACCATCGAGAAGCCCTCTTTAGAGTCAGTGTTGCGTCCGCCCAAGAGCACGATTCAAAAAGTTGTTTTCAATCCCAATGCTCAGGCCGCTCAGAACTACAATATTGTAGAGGACCTGGCACAAGCTCCTTATGCTATGTCGACGCTTGAGGTCTTGCAAAAATGTCCTAACCAGCACAATACTCTCCTCGTTGCTATCGACGTGGTTGATCCAGATTCTTCGAACACCATCATGTTTCGGCTGGAATACTTCAAACCAAGGCTCTCCCATCAGTTGGCATTTCAAGTTCCCACAAACATTGTCGGGAAGACAATCCCTCGTACTGTCTTGGACGAGGGTGCCTCTACTTCAGTCATGTCGATCTCATGTTGGAGAGCCATTGGCTCTCCCAAGTTGAACCGTTCTCCTACCACTTTGAAAGCATTCGACGGATGTGGATTTCAACCTCATGGGATTTTACAAGCCTTAGCAGTCGAGTTGGGGGGCAAGACCGCAACCATTAACGTGGAAGTAGTCGCTGCACCGTTAGATTATAACATTCTGCTTGGTCCTAATTGGTTTTATGCCATGACTGCGGTCGCATCATCTGTCTTCCGCATAGTACAATTCCCCCATCAAGGCCGAATTGTTACTGTCGACCAACTGGATTTCTGCACACCTGACACCGCTACTCATCAGGGCGATAATGTTCCATTACTTGGACAATCTTCGCATCCTTATGAGAGCGTGGGGGTTGGCCTCATCAAGGACTCATCCCTTATGGGTGTTTTTCCAACTTGGGATCCCCCAAATCATGTTGCCACGGTGACCACGATCTCCTCTCGGATTTCATCTATCCCCAACTCTACTGATCAATGGCTTGTACCTGACGAAGCCACCACACACCTAATTGGAGACATTATGCCTCTTTCACCCGCCGAACTCACTTACGAGGCTATCCAGTCAGCTCTGGAGGACCACTTAACTGTGGCCTCCACCTCCTGCTCTTTGCAGTGGACATCATCCCTACCCGATCCTTTGCTACAGACTTTTCATTCTGATGAGTCCATTATGGAAATCATGTGCTATGAATATTATATGTATGTTAATTAAAGTTATTAATTATTAAGTGAAAGGGTGTAACCCTTCACTATACACGCTCAAGCCTATAAAAGCGAGCCTCATTGTAATCATTAATCATCCATTATCAAGTATATTATCTATTTTACTCCATACTTATGGCTTATCGTATATACCAGATCTTCTGGTAAAGTTATTTGTGTGAAGCAAATAATTATTTGCCGCATTTGGTATCAGAGCTTCGTGCTAGATTCCGGCCTTTGGCTGTCTTTGGGCTTTTAGTCATTAACCAAGGTTTCCCTGAATTTTGGTCTTTGACCATAAAATTACAATACACTCCAACTCCCCCGCCAGTCTTCCATCCCTTGCTGCCAGGATCTCTTCTTCCTTCCGCCTCCATCACCTCATCCCTTTCTCCCTCACGCATCCGCTCTCTACCACCGCATCTCCACAGCCCTTGCGTCCACGCCTGCATCCTCCTCAAAGCCTGCACGCCCACTTCTCCTCACACGTCCTTCTCTTCACGCGGCCTCCCCGCTGCACATTCCCCATGCCTTCCCGCCATTTCTCATATCTCCCTTCGCATCCCCTTCCCTCTCTCCACCTGCAAACTCACCCCGCGTCCCTCCCTTTGCTCCAGCACTCACCTGGCCTCTTCTTCCCACCCCTTTTTGCATCCACGCAGCCTACCCCCCATCTGCTCCACTCCGCTCACCTGCACACTCCCTCCAGCGCGCCATCACCTACTCACTCCTCCCCTTCGCCCTCCTCCCAACCTCCATACACAGCTGCCAGCACCGTTGCCAACCCACCATTTTGCACCCAGGTCAGCCGGCCACCTACGCCACGGTCCACGCCCACACCCATCTCCACTTCCACCTGCTCTCCTCTCATCTTCCCATGCCGCCATTGAAACCCTAATATTTAAAAAAATATATATATATAGATATTAAAACATTATAATTGTTTCAATATTTTAATTTTTGGAAAAAAAAAAAGCTATATATTAAACTATATATGTATAGTTTATAAAACATTAATATAATAATATTATTAATTAATAAATTAATAATTATTATTATAAATAGAAAATAAAAGAAATAATAATTATTATTTTATAATAATTATTTTTGGAAAGAAAAAAAAAAGATCAATTATCGTCGAAGGAAGCCAAGGACCAGTTGTCATCGTCAAGAAGATCATTCCACCGTCAAAGAAGACAGAAACCATGGAAGCCGATTTGCGAGAGAAATTAGAAGCCAAGTTAAAGCGCTATCAAAAAGACAATGAAGAATTACGAGACATTAATACACAATCAGAAATAAGGATTGAACTACATAAGATACAAGAACGGTTCAATGAACAAACAATGTCCAACCAGAAAAATCACATAGCAAAACTATGTGTGTAAATCAAGGAATTAAAAGATGAGAGTGATTTCAATCAGAGGTTGAAAAATCAAGATATAAAGAAGGAAATAAATAATTACGAAGCAGAAATAATACGCTTGAACAAAATCGTTAGCAACAAAGATGAAGAACTAATGCAGTTACGACATAAATTAGAAATTCAAGAATCAGAGGTCGGCCAATGTCGACAACAGATAAAAGTTCTTCAACAACAAAATGACGACTCTAAAAAGACACATAAGTCAAAGATCGCGAAGAGTAATAAAGCATTATCTAACAATGCTGAAGAAATTTTTAGATTAAGAAATCATAACAAGACACTAGTCACAAAAATTAAGAAGTTGAAAAATAATCGGAAGACAGAACAATCTATGGAAGACATTGAAATAAAACTTCTAGACAAGCAGGAAGAAAATAGCTACATCAGAAGTCATAATGAAGATCTTAAGGAACAACTTAAGAAGTCTGAAGATGACAGAAAATCGCAAGTCGAATTGATCAAGAAGCTTCAAAATGATAACAGGCAGTTAGGAAACAAGTTGGAAAAGATACAGAATGAAACATTAAAACCTCAAGAGACGAAATAAAAGTCCCAGCTCAAATCAATGCTCAAAAGACGACACTCGTAAAAGAAAATGACATTGTGAAAGTTCCCTATCGACACCCCAACCATAAAAACCGATATTTGAAAAAGTGGGAAATGTCGAAAGATAATGGTACTAATGTGATCAAATCTTCTGACGACACATCAGTAGGGAATCCCATCAGTCCACAACAAATCAATTTGGGATGGATTGATCCGTCGATGTATCGGAAGTTATGCTCTACACTTAGCAGTTCGTATCGACATGTTTCATCAGCCATGACATCGCAAAGAACAATGCGACAAAATTATAAGGCTTTGAGGACAAAGCCTTTCTAAGAGAGTGGCAATGCTATGAATATTATATGTATGTTAATTAAAGTTATTAATTATTAAGTGAAATGGTGTAACCCTTCACTATACACGCTCAATCCTATAAAAGTGAGCCTCATTGTAATCATTAATCATCCGTTATCAAATATATTATCTATTTTACTCCATACTTATGGCTTATCGTATATACCAGATCTTCTGGTAAAGTTATTTGTGTGAAGCAAATAATTATTTGCCGCATCATGAGTGCGGATGGCCCTCTGTGGGAAGACCTCCATCATCGATCGTCTTTCCTTCCCTCATTAGATACTATGGAGAGTAGCATCACCACCATCTTTACGCCGGATGTCTACCCTGGTTCTCAATCCTCGATACTTATGTGTCAAACGGACTCTGAAGGAAACTTAGCCAACATTGAGCCTACCATTTCGGTCAACATATCAGTTACACCTGGTGTAGTGGAACACATTCGCTTAGGCCAGAAGTGTTCCCCTGAATAATTTACAACATTCACGGCCTTGTTCAAGCAATTTCGAGACGTGTTTGCTTAGACTTACGAGGAGATGCCCGGGATAGACCCCGCTATTGTTTCGTACACGATTCAAACCTATCCTGACGCCAAACCAGTCCGACAAAAGTTGCGACTGGTGCACCCCTGAAAGACTGCGACAATCAAGGCAGAAATTGAAAATCTCTTGAAAGCTGGTTTTATCTACCCTGTCTCGTTGACAGAATGGGTCTCAAACGTCATCCCTGTATGTTGGGTATGTTATATCTCTTCACATGGTCGCTGCGTGTACAACACGATCCCTACGGCACTCGCCTGCGCCGGGCGCGTCCGGAGGGGGGGGTTTAGAGGGGGGGGTATCCCGACAGGGCCCACCCCCTTCGTTTCGGACCGTTAGGTTCCGAAACGACACGGAGGGGGCCGTTAGGCCCCCGGAGTCCGCGCGAAGCGCAAAATTTTTTGGGTTGCTTTTTGCTTTTTCGCGATTTTCGACCCATTGTACTCTAATCTAATTCCGGTAAAAGGAATTAGGGTTGTAACCTAATTCGGGTAAACGAATTAGGGTTTTAGATGCTGCAGAATACCATTTATTGTATTGTACATGTAAAATAAACATATAATGAAAAAGGAGCTATGCGGCTCTAAGTTTGGCTGGTTTTTTCCCGGTTAAGGGTTTCCAGGTGAAAATCTCTGTGTAATGTGTGTGCCATTGTGTATTTTCTGTTAATGCTTAAGAATCATATGAGTTTGTACTTCACTGTTAAGGTTTAAAACTTACACTGTAGCTAAAAAGCAAGGTACCATTCATGTCTGCGTCGATTATCGAGATCTCAACAAAGCTTGTCCTAAGCACAATTACCCAACTCCCTTTATCGACCAGATCATTGACAATTGTGCGGGAAGCGTCATCATTTCATTCAAAGATGGCTTTTCTAGCTACAACCAAATTGAGATCCACCCGGTCGATCAACACAAGACAGCTTTCATCTGTCCTTGGGGTACATTTGCTTATCGCAAGCTCCCTTTTGGTCTTAAAAATGTTGGTGCCACATTCCAGCGGGCCATGTCGTACGCCTTTCACGACGTGAAGGACTTTGTGGAACCTTACTTGCACGATCTACGTGCCCATTCACGGCAGCGCGAGTACCACATTGACCATCTGATGGCGGTTTTCCTCAGATGCAGGCGGTATAACATTCGCCTGAACCCTCACAAGTGCATCTTCTGCGTCGAGTTTGGACGCCTCCTCGGTTTCATAGTCTCGAAAGATGAGATCCGCATTGATCCCTTGAAGGTGGCAGCCATCATCTCTCTCCCACTGACATAACGAAAATTCAGAGTTTGCAAGGGAAGGCAACTTATCTAAGGCATTTTGTCTGTAATTTTGCGCAAAAGATGTAGGGCTATATGAGATTGATGAAGAAAGATGTCCTATTCATATGGGAAGACCAAGCTCAACAATCTTTTGAAGTCGAAAACATGTTATCACGCATGCCCCTGTGCTCCAGCCACCAAATTAATACAAGGATTATATCCTTTATCTTGCTGTTTATGCCACCATGATCGCCATGGTCTTGGTTCAAGAAGACAACAACGCCCAGGAACATGTGATATACTACGCAAGTAAGGGTCTCATTGACAATGAAACTCGTTATTCACATGTCGAGAAACTCGCTCTCGCGACAGTCATTGTCGTCGAAAAGTTTCGACATTACATCTTACTTCGCACCACCACCATCATCGCCAATTCGAACCACATGTACCACGTTCTGACACGTCAGGTGCTTAGGATCAAGTATTCACGCTGGATTGTGATATTGTGGGAATTTGATCTCCTATTTGAAAAGGCTAAGTCTAACAAGTCTTTGGTTTTTGCTGAGTTGATCTATGATCTTCCCCGTCCTAATGTCGAATTTGAGCCCAATGATTCTCTTCTAGACGAATCATTGTTCTTCATTAGCACATCTGATCCGTGGTATGGAGATATCCTTTTATATCTTCAAACCCAACGTTTCAACCCCCAACTCTCGTGGGACGACCGCCGTCGAATACGCCACCATGCAAAGTATTACCTTATCATCAGTGATACCTTGTACCATCGTGGTATCGATTCTATTCTTTGACATTGTCTCACTCATGAAGAGGCTGAACACATTCTAAATGACTGTCATGCTGGGGCGTGTGGTGGTCATCTCTCTGGGATGGCTACAGCCCAGAAGATACTTCCCGCAGGATATTTTTGGTCATCTATCTTTAAAGATTATATCGAGGCCATAAAAAAATGTCCTCCATGCCAGCACTTCCAAACTAAGAAGTGCACCCACCCAGCCCCGCTACACCCGGTTATTATCGTTGGCCCCTTCGCTAAATGGGGCATTGACTTCGTGTACTGTAAGGCTACCTCGGCCGGGGGGCATGGTTACGTCATAATAGTCATGGATTACTTTACAAAGTGGGTCGAGGCTATGCCTACATACACGGACGATGGCAAAATCGTCGCACTCTTCATGTTTAATCATGTTATAGCGGGGTTTGGAGTTCCTCAAGCTATAGTTACCGACCACGGTTCTCACTTCATGAACCACATGGTTGATGAATTGAGCATTATATTAGGTTTCCGCCATGAAAACTCAACACCATATTACCCACAATCTAATGGACAAGTATAGGCCATTAACAAGGTCTTGAAAACTATGATCCAACGCATGGTGGGTATGCACAAGTCCAACTGGCACAATATGCTCTTCTCAGCACTTTGGACTTATCGAACTTCCGTTAAAACCGCCACTGGATTCACCCCCTTCCAATTAGTTTATGGATTGGAGGCGGTCCTACCAATTGAGTGCCAGATTCCGTCCCTCAAACTCGCAGTTAAACTTCTCCCTAACACTACTACTAAGGAAGAACAATTCCTCTACCTGGAAAAACTCGACGAGACTCGCCACGATGCCGCTCTTGCCAACGAGGCTCATAAGAAACGCATCAAAGCGTAGTATGACAAGTCAATAGAACCCCACGTCTATAGCGAGGGTGATTTGGTCCTTACATACGACCAGAGACATGACAAGCTAGGGGCAGGAAAGTTTGAGTCCATGTGGCATGGACCCTACATAGTGAAGCGCGTTTTAGAGAAGGGAGCCTACGAGCTTGAAGACTACGATGGGATATCTTTAGGTGAACCCTGCAATGGGATTTAATTGAAGAGGTACTATTCCTGAGTCTTCCATGCATAAGTACTTTTGTATATACTGTACATGGTGTGTGTGTTTTGTGTGGTGTGAAGCTTTGATTTCTTGCGTGCTTAGGTCTTGTTTCGTTACTCATACCATGTTCTGTCTACGTGTGCAGATGGCAACTTGCTACGGATTCGCGGACGGCGCCAGCCGGCATACCCTCAACCTTGCTTCGGCAGCCTGGGTGTTGTACTCACCCACCGGCGAGCTTATCATCTCAGGAGGAATGTATCTAGGTTTCGCAACCAACAATGCTGCGGAATATCAAGCAGTCATTAGAACCCTAACCGACGTTATTTCTTTGTGTATGGACCACGTTGTCATCCATTTGGATTCTCAACTGGTGGTCTCTCATCTTAACCGGGTTTACACCATCCGCGATCCTACCCTACTCCATCTCTACAGACGAGTTCGTCTTCTGGAAAGGTCCTTCGAGTCCATTCAATACCTGCACATTCCACGAGACGTGAACACAGTTGCCGACTCCATGGTCAACTTCATCTTAGATTGGTACATTGCACACACATAAGCATATCCATGAACTGTAAAGGTGGACATAACATGTAAATAATTCATTGTATAAGTAAACACATAAACAAGATCACATCATTCATCCATTAAAACACATAATGTATAAAGCCGCCAAAATGTCTGTATATATATATATAATCAAGATAAAGTAGTGTCGATACAAATTCTGAAGCACGATGGCTTTCAGTGAGTCTATACAAAATATGAAGCCTGATAGCTTTCAGTAGTACAAAATCTAAGGCTCACAAGCTCTCAGTACATAATAACCTAAGGCCTAACGCCTAGCCCGTGCACCCCTAGGTCTCGCAGCTCTCGCCTCCTAACTATGGAAGCAGTCCACCGCTCTCACTACCTTGCGGAGCAGCTCGCTAAAGCGCAAGGTCACACCCACTGTGTACCTCTGCATAGGCCTCGGTAACTCATGCACTGCTGCATCTAGAGCGCCCAATGTCAACCTGGTAAGGTTCTCATAGACATCCTCCATCTCCACCATGGCATCGTGCATGGTTGGGGCTACTGGTGGTGCCTCTCCTCTCCTCGCAAGGAGTGAAAATCCCATTGGCCGTGAACGGCCCACATCTGCACACACATGTTGTTAACTCATCAGCACTACACAAAAAAATTATAAATACACAAAAATAAAAAGTACAAGGGTCATTGTTCTTACTGATGTCTCCCCACTCTGCTCCCTCATTCAACACGAGGTCTGGATCCTCCCTGAATTCCGTACCACTGTACGAGTAGTCCTCAATCATGAGTAGCTGGCCTTCTAGCCAGGTAAAAAACCAGGACCGTATCCGATGATCGGACCCCAGCCACCATGGCGGGCCATCACTTTCGTCCATCGGGCCATGTGTGGATTCTTGGGATCCCTATCATCTAAAGTCACCTGTGGGCGCAAGAGGGGAACCCGCTCCAACAAGAATGAGATCACTACCGTTCCATACCCGGACTGCTTGAGCTCACCGCGCCGACACTTGCTCAGCTGAGCTCTGAGGTTGGTGAGGAATCCCTCACACCAGTTGAACACCTTCAGAGACATAAAGTGTTCCGCATACAACATTTGGGACTTCGTAGCTAAGTGAGCCGCTTGGCTCCCTGCTATCCTCACTATGGTGAAGAGTATAGCACGCAATGGATGATCTCGCACCTCGTTGATGGGAATATTTGTCATGTCCCAAATTTGGAATTGGGTCACAATGGCCTAATCACATTAGCCATATTCATTAGAGTTTGCAAAGTTGATGTTAAGGGTCAAATAATTGCCAAGGAGGAAAATTACTAGTTTCCTAGGTTTGGGGTGGAAGCTTTGGGATTTGGAATAATGGGGATAATAAATGATGTTTGAACATTAGAATGGCATAAATATTTAATAAAGGAGCTAAATAAATATATACAAGTGAAAATCAAAGTGGCATTTCATCATGAAGACACATGGAGGAAGTGGGACCCACATATGGCTAGATTTCCCCACTACATTTGGCATCATTCTCTCACCAATTCGAATTCAAGGTGAATGGTAACATACTTGGGGAAGTCCAAAAGGTATTATTCATGGCATAACTCATCCAAGGTCGAAATATAGAGGAAGAGTAACTCCCATGGAAGAGGAAGAGGCAATTTGGAGCTAGTGAGACACTTGGGCTAGATTCCCTAGCTCTATGACAACAATGATGAAGATGCTATGACACCTATGACACAAATCAGACCTGAAGGCTGACATATGACATATATGACATATCAGGGCTAAAATTAGACTCCAAGAGGGCGCTCAAGGGTGTTAGGGCAGCTAAGATGCTTCCACATGTGATTTGGTGGAAGTGGGAGACTAGGAATTGTTGTACAAGTGGCGTTCTTTGGAATCTCTTCCCAACTTGAGTTGGCATGAGTCTCTTGGAAGGAATTCGACCCATGGAGGCCATTAGAACTTTATAAATGTCAATAACAAAGAATGAAACCAGCTTTTGATCATTTGTAGAATTTGTAATTGCATTTGTGAAGAGGGAGAGCTAGTGGATGACTAGTTTCTTGCCTTAGCCAATTTCGAGGGTGAAAGATTCCCATCCAAGTTGGTAATTGGAAAGGCCATTCAGACCTTTCATTTGGAGCTTTAATGGAGTCTTTATTTGCAGGTGTAAGCTACAGGGCAGCTCATGGTTTCTTCTATTGCAGCTCACTCCTTCAACCATTTCCGGTTTTGATGGCATATTCTTGATCCTTGAGGGAGGGCGTTTTTGGTGAGCTATTGTACTCTTTGGGGGAGCTTTTAATGCCCCATTTCTTTTGTAATATGAAGTAAATACTCTGTTCTTCATCTCCAAAAAGTTTCAGGTCGAAATTCCAAGTAGAAATGTATAAATCTCATTTTTAATGGAAGAACAATGCCATTCCCCCACTACCTTGTTGTGAGCCAATGTATTGATGATGATTACGAATGGATGGATGATTCTCTGATATATTTGTGGTCAATATAATTCCATGGATGTCTTATACAAGTTTCATGTACTGTACTTGAGCATTTGAAGTATTTTTACTTAGTTTAATTGCACTGGGAGAAGAAATAGTGCCATTTCCCCAAGGGTCGAATTGGTGATTTTTGCAGTTGAATGGGAGAGGGTTGGAACAGATATAATAATCAATTAATGGTGCACATGAGACCTTAATAACATCCTTAATACATTCCCTACCTCTGTTCAGAAATTTGAGTGGCTTTGGAGGCATTTGGGAAGCCATTTTCAATACTTACCCTAGGGGGATTTGAACCCCAAATTACTAGTAAAATTGCATACTTGGTCCAGAATCTTAAGAGAGTTTGCAGAGGTATTTTGGTGGCCATATATCATCCCTGAACATCATATTCAAGTCTTAATATCATTCATACACCTTCCTTGAATATTTGAAGGCATTTGGAGTCAATTCGAGACATAGAGACCAATACTAGTCAAAGGCAAATTACTAGTAAAGTTCCCTACATTGGCCAGAATTGAAAGAGTATTTGCAGAAGTATTTTAAAGGTCCAAAGGCATCCTTAAAACACATATTTATGTTCTAATCTCATTCATATACCTTCTCAGAAGATTTGAAATCATTTGGGGCAAATTTGGGACCTAGAGATCAAACTAGTCAAAGGTCGAACTAGGGAAAAAAAGTGGAAAATTGCCATTTTAATAAAATTCCTAACAAGGGACATTACAGTGGTATCAGAGCATGGTCCTTGCACCTGTGTATTAGTTACATACATTCAAGAATAATTGGCAGCCATGTCTTACTATTATGATGAATCCTATGAGTACAATTCTTATGATGAATATGCAGATGCTTATGAGCAATATGAAGCAGAATGTGAATGATATGAGGAAAAGGTGCCATCATGCAACACTTCTTACAATTTCAAGAGAAATGAAGATTATTCTCATGACTTTAAATCTGATGAATATGAATGTGTCACACCAACCAAGGATAATTCTATGAGTGAGTTCCAAAGATGGAGAGCAAATTATAAAACCTTGCCCCAGCAATATCAAAAATATCAAGAATATCTTGCTTCGAGCAAAAATACACAAAATGGCATGTCTTTTGAGTACTATGCTGAACATGTTTTTGAAAATAGGCCCAAAAATGAAGATGTGGAGTTAGTGAAGAAAGGTTTATGCCCTTCTTGTAAGAACCCTTGGAGCGAGTATCATATATGTGTGCATGAAATGATGTCCTCTTTGATGAGAGCTTTTGAGATTTATTCAAGAAGGGATTCCAAATATACCGATCCTAAGGAAAACAAGGGGAAAAATGAATCAGCTTGCTTGAAGGAGAAAAATGAAGAGACATCACAAGAGCATGAAGAAGATTCTATTGAAAATATGGAAGATCATTTTGAGACACCTTCTAGCTTAGACATGAACCAAAGAGCATCTACTGATGGATGCTTAAACTATGAAGGAGTACCTACTGATGGGTGCTCACACCTCTATGTTGGTGACATAGAGATCACTTTTGAAAGTGTTGCTGCAAGCCCAAGTTCCATTAAGCATGATAATGAAGACCTTGTAGCAGTTGAAGAAGAACCAAGATCAACTTCCCCATCACCACTTGAGCTTCATGAAGTTGGTCCAAGCAAAAATGAAGAAGATGAGGAGGTTCATTTGCAAGAGCCTCATTTTCTTGAAGGGTCCTTAAAGATGAATGAAAAGAAGATCCAAGAGTCCCTCAACATTCTCCATGAGACTCAAGCATTGGTGTCAAATTCTTGTTGGAGAGCTACTTCATTGGAGGAAACATCCTTCCTTGAAGATATGGAGAAGATTCAAAGAGCAATGTGCCACATCAAAGGTAATTTCATGTCTTTGCTTTTTGATAGAAACCATTTGTTTGAGCTTAATGAATTGTTACATGATGCATACTTGAAGAATAATGAGGATATTCATAAGCTCACAATTCAAAATGAGCAACTTCTTGAAAAGTTGCAAGATACTTGTTTTTCCTCCTATGTTTCAGATTGTCAAATGGTAGATTGTTTGGAGGATTCTCATGACATGGTGGATCATGAGAAATGTGAAAATTTGAATGTTCTTGATGTGTTTGGAGATGAACTTGAAGAGATCCAAACACTTGATGTGGTGGAAGAAGAATTTGAATTGCCTCTTGATGAAGGTTGTGCAATTTTTAAAGAAGAGCATGATTCATCTACATTGGAACCAAACTATGACAAAGAGTTCACACTTTTGAAGGAGCTGCATGATACTACCCATATGGATCCTCCCCATGATGAAACTTCTGTACTTTTTGATCATTTGGGTGATTTGGTTCATTCTCCTACATCCTACAATTCCATGTTTTGCAACATTAGTCTCAATGAAGTATGGGTGAAAGGGTTCTTTTTGATGGTGCCACATGAGGAGTATGATATGGTTGGAGCACATTCTTATTCACATTTGCAGCAGCATACTTTATTACTTTATGATGATGCACATCTACATGGATGCACCTATGATATGCATTTGAGTCACTTGAAGACTCATGGTTTTTCTTGCTCAACACTTGATTCATTTGATGTTGGAGGAACTTCATCCAACACTTGGGTGAATAGATTTATGATTGGAGAACATTTTTGTTGGAAGCCACATACTTTGTTATATCTTTATGATAATCACATTCAGGGATGTATGGGTGAGACTTCTTTGAGTCATTTGAAGTCTCCTTGTTTTTTCTGCTCATTATTTGGTTCAGATTTTAGTGGAGATTCTTCATTCACTTCTTGGATGAAAGAATACATGGCTGAATATTTTGATGCATATCACATCCTTTTGGAGCAGCTTTATAGGACATGGGATCCTCACCTATGTCATTGGAGCAGATTTGATTGGTCACTTGAAGCTTGTATGCACTTGGAAAACGGTGGTCTACTTGCTTGGAGAATGCATACAAGAAAATGGGATCCAGGAATCCTCTTATATGATGGTATGGGTTGGAGAGCACTCTTAATTGTTCGGGTGCAATACAAGCAATGGGACCCTGGAATAATTTTTATCTCATTGGTTTCAAATTTTTTGGGGAAACAAGCAGTATGGGAGATGGATTTTCCCACTTAATAAAGTGATTTTTATCAGAGTAGTGCAGCAGCAAGCATGTTGGTTCCTCTCTAAAATATTCATGGAAACTCAAAGACTCAAGGTTTGGCAATTCAATGGCAACTTCAAAGAATTATACAGAAAGCAGGTTCTTCAACACCCATGTTTGAAATTGCTTGAGGACAAGCAATATTGGGAAGGGAGGATTTGTCATGTCCCAAATTTGGAATTGGGTCACAATGGCCTAATCACATTAGCCATATTCATTAGAGTTTGCAAAGTTGATGTTAAGGGTCAAATAATTGCCAAGGAGGAAAATTACTAGTTTCCTAGGTTTGGGGTGGAAGCTTTGGGATTTGGAATAATGGGGATCATAAATGATGTTTGAACATTAGAATGGCATAAATATTTAATAAAGGAGCTAAATAAATATATACAAGTGAAAATCAAAGTGGCATTTCATCATGAAGACACATGGAGGAAGTGGGACCCACATATGGCTAGATTTCCCCACTACATTTGGCATCATTCTCTCACCAATTCGAATTCAAGGTGAATGGTAACATACTTGGGGAATTCCAAAAGGTATTATTCATGGCATAACTCATCCAAGGTCGAAATATAGAGGAAGAGTAACCCCCATGGAAGAGGAAGAGGCAATTTGGAGCTAGTGAGACACTTGGGCTAGATTCCCTAGCTCTATGACAACAATGATGAAGATGCTATGACACCTATGACACAAATCAGACCTGAAGGCTGACATATGACATATATGACATGTCAAGGCTAAAAATAGACTCCAAGAGGGCGCTCAAGGGTGTTAGGGCAGCTAAGATGCTTCCACATGTGATTTGGTGGAAGTGGGAGACTAGGAATTGTTGTACAAGTGGCGTTCTTTGGAATCTCTTCCCAACTTGAGTTGGCATGAGTCTCTTGGAAGGAATTCGACCCATGGAGGCCATTAGAACTTTATAAATGTAAATAACAAAGAATGAAACCAGCTTTTGATCATTTGTAGAATTTGTAATTGCATTTGTGAAGAGGGAGAGCTAGTGGATGACTAGTTTCTTGCCTTAGCCAATTTCGAGGGTGAAAGATTCCCATCCAAGTTGGTAATTGGAAAGGCCATTCAGACCTTTCATTTGGAGCTTTAATGGAGTCTTTATTTGCAGGTGTAAGCTACAGGGCAGCTCATGGTTTCTTCTATTGCAGCTCACTCCTTCAACCATTTCCGGTTTTGATGGCATATTCTTGATCCTTGAGGGAGGGCGTTTTTGGTGAGCTATTGTACTCTTTGGGGGAGCTTTTAATGCCCCATTTCTTTTGTAATATGAATTAAATACTCTGTTCTTCATCTCCAAAAAGTTTCAGGTCGAAATTCCAAGTAGAAATGTATAAATCTCATTTTTAATGGAAGAACAATGCCATTCCCCCACTACCTTGTTGTGAGCCAATGTATTGATGATGATTACGAATGGATGGATGATTCTCTGATATATTTGTGGTCAATATAATTCCATGGATGTCTTCTACAAGTTTCATGTACTGTACTTGAGCATTTGAAGTATTTTTACTTAGTTTAATTGCACTGGGAGAAGAAATAGTGCCATTTCCCCAAGGGTCGAATTGGTGATTTTTGCAGTTGAATGGGAGAGGGTTGGAACAGATATAATAATCAATTAATGGTGCACATGAGACCTTAATAACATCCTTAATACATTCCCTACCTCTGTTCAGAAATTTGAGTGGCTTTGGAGGCATTTGGGAAGCCATTTTCAATACTTACCCTAGGGGGATTTGAACCCCAAATTACTAGTAAAATTGCATACTTGGTCCAGAATCTTAAGAGAGTTTGCAGAGGTATTTTGGTGGCCATATATCATCCCTGAACATCATATTCAAGTCTTAATATCATTCATACACCTTCCTTGAAGATTTGAAGGCATTTGGAGTCAATTTGAGACATAGAGACCAATACTAGTCAAAGGCAAATTACTAGTAAAGTTCCCTACATTGGCCAGAATTGAAAGAGTATTTACAGAAGTATTTTAAAGGTCCAAAGGCATCCTTAAAACACATATTTATGTTCTAATCTCATTCATATACCTTCTCAAAAGATTTGAAATCATTTGGGGCAAATTTGGGACCTAGAGATCAAACTAGTCAAAGGTCGAACTAGGGAAAAAAAGTGGAAAATTGCCATTTTAATAAAATTCCTAACAAGGGACATTACAATCTTCCCACTAGAGGCACGGGCATGTGGAGTACAGTGTTGGGCAATCAAGTCGTCTACAGTCCGGTCACTCCCTTGTGATCCGATGAGTGATACATTATCCCCTCTCCGGGATAATCCTGTCAAGAAATAGATGTCATCAACATCTATAGTCAATATATGCTCTCCGATCATGAAGTACTACTGCAATGCATCCCAACTCTGAAGCATATGCTCAAGTAGTAGGACTTGGGACCTCATTCCCTGGACCTGGAAGAACTTCAGTAGCCCACAGTTCCTCAATGCCTCCACACACATCGGATCGTTTGCTGCTTGCACATCTTCCACCTCATGTTCACGCTAGCGCCATTCTAGAACCATGTTGGCGGCCACAAACCTGTCAAAGGGAGCATTTGAACACCATTAGACCTCACCCAAGCCATCAAAACTTTTTCTTTTGGGGTAGGTTTTGAGTTGAACATGGACGTTTCCGCCGTCGCACCCCGTCTTTGCAGACAGGGCGACATCGTCGCAAGACACCCATGCGGGTTTTGCGACGACCCGGGTTCATCACAGTTCCCGTAAGGGACGCCTACGACGACCCGAGCGCACACAAACTCCCCACAAATTAACTCAAAAAAACTAAAAATGGACAAAACATGAAATTCTAAACCATTAGAAAGATGTTGGATGAGATTTAGGTTTACCTGCTCTGAACGGTTCATGAAATGGTCGCTCATAGCTCCGACAATTGGTGAATGAAATTATGCTCCAAATGGCACTTTTCTTCTCCCCATTTTGGCAAATAACAATGGTAACTATATTTGGTCATTTTTTCTATTTTATAAACAAAAAGGGAATATTCTTTTTCAAATTTAGATGCTCTGTGGGTTATTTGCTATAGTTTGGATCATTTTTACTGCATTTGAAAGGCTGGTTAACTGTTTGACCTAGTTTTCAAGCATACATGAGATGTTAAGTGTTTCATTTGCGTCATTTTCGCAACGTAGCGATCATATCAGGTATGAACAACCCCTTGAATGTTTTTGTTGTTATTTTTCATCCGTTAGATTTCAATTATTTAATGATTACGAGCTTAGTCTCTGTTCTTTCTTGTGCTCGTAAAACCATGAGAATAAGTCACCGAGTTATGATTTATAACTTTTTCGGACTCGTTAAAACTCCTACGGAAAAGGAACCCCCCGGAGTCTATCTTTAAGCTCTTTCCAGGCTCTCGAAATACGTAAAGATTGCCAAACAAACTTGTCGCATTCACACTTGTTAAAAGATTTTGAATGGTCGTCTCCCTGGTGATAGTTTACCCCTTTTTCGGACCAGGGAGCACTATTTACGAAAAAGGAATACTCCAGCCAATCATGACTGGA
This sequence comes from Larix kaempferi, assembly GCA_027924585.1. Taxonomy (NCBI): domain Eukaryota; kingdom Viridiplantae; phylum Streptophyta; class Pinopsida; order Pinales; family Pinaceae; genus Larix; species Larix kaempferi. The sequence continues at coordinate 7,965,741 of BSBM01000136.1, forward strand.
AGAGTCCTCTCCCGCGTTGTTTTACCCTTTTTTGGGCGATGAGGCTAACTTTACAAAAAAGGACCGTTGGAGTCTTTTTTAGTTCTTTTCAGACTTTCTAAACATGAAATGACGACCGAGTTTACTTTCTATGGTGTTTGACGGACAATCCACTCGAGCAGACGCGAGCCAGATCTCCCTAGCTCAATGTGAGTCGAGAACAAATAATACAGACTATAAACCACTTTCCTAGATCTAGTTAAGGATCAAGTCACTAGATGTCTTACCTTAAGTTTGTAATCCTTTCTCCTGGATGTTGCTCCACGTCTCGTAGTCGTCAGATCTCAGCTGCAAGACCTGTCAAGACACATAGAACAAGACAAACAAGTAAAGAGCATCTATACAGTAGCAGATCTAAGTAAATAGTTAAGCAGGTAAACTACACAATATCATCAACACAACAATATTGGTGGAAAGCGTTTATATTACTGTAAATACGGAAAGTACATATAAAAGAATGACTACAACCGGAGCTTAATGTAGTAGCCCTTCTCCATCCAAGCCAATTTCCATGTCCTTCCAAGGAAGTGTGAGTCTCTCAATGGATGAGTTAGAGATCTATCCAAGATGATTTCACTAGCATGTAGACACTATAGACTTCCTCCCTTTGGAGAGGGGTAGAGCTTCACTTATATAGGACTAAGTGGATAGGGTATGGATAGGGTAGGTTGAGATATGGTAGGAGAGAGATAGGGAATCCTTCCAAGAGGTTAGGAACCGAATGCCATCTCTCCCAAGAGGTCAGGGATAAGGATCCAAGTTAGCAGGCTTCGAGAATGGGCTCGAAGGACCTATTTTTGTCCATTAACTGACTTTGTCGCACCCTGTAGTAGAGCAAGATGCGACGTCGCAGGTTGCATGAGTGTAGCCTGCGACGACCTCTCAAAACCTGGCATGAATGCAATGGTATCTCTTCCAGGTTAATGACTTAGCCAATGAAACTTTAGGGATGTAAACGTTGAATCTCATGATGGTAGGATTTTAGGTGTAACAGAATGCCCCCCAAAGCATGAAGCTGTTGAAAAATTGGACAGGTGAAATGCTTTGACAGAAAGAATGGCAATGGCTTGTCGAACAAAGGACACTGCTGCAGTACAACTGAATCTGAGTACACTATCTCATATGACGTACAACATGGTTGTCGACCAATACAATGCAAATCCATGGTAGTAATGACCGACTGAACACAATCATGGCTACTAGACACAAGCGTAGATCCATGATGAGATAATAACACATCCATGACCAATACAAATGTGGATCCGTTTGATATGACTCAATACAAACTCCATCGCAACCTGGGTAAAACATGACTCCCCATGGTCTTCAAGCTGAACCCGCAATGATACAAATCTATCCATGTGATTACAAATGTCTTGATGTTGAACATGGTAGAAACCACTTGATTATCGGTCATTGATGTATACCGTTAACAATTGCGAGGGAAATCACCATTAATTTCAATGATCCCCAAGGTATCACAGTACATATCATCAAGCGTGAATAAATGAGTTGAAGTCGAACCCGAGATGAAATCTTTCAATTAAGAGTCAATGATGCAAACTCATGTTGAAAGCGAGGTAACCTTCCATTGAGGCATGCAGGGCCAAGGTACTTGGTTGGTTTCTAGATTCAATCCTCGGATGATGAGTTGAAGTTGACAAGGATGAATCCGTCGAAGGAGGGCCATGATGAATCTCCCATCATCGACACGAAACACGACAAAGGATGTGTAGAGTAGATCGGATGGTACAATGACATGCAAGACTGACTCAGAGTAAACCGACATGATGGAAGGTGTACTGACTGCAGATAATGAGTAGTAAGAGTATTCTTGAACATGGGTATGGCATGCCTTGGCAGTATTGACTTGACGAGTTATGGTACCAACTCCTAATGCAACTGATGATGGAAGCGTTCTTTGAATGACGCAAAGGAGTAACAAGACTCAAGAAATGGGTAAAACTCAAGGACAAACAGATGATCCAAGTGCAATATGCAAATGCAAATGAGTGCCATGTTCAAGAAATGACTATGTATTGCCATTGATAAGGGTGTAACATAGAGTCACCATTGTTTCATTTGCCAAATTGGAGGAGAAGTGCCATTTGGATCCAAAACTTCACTTGTCGATTCTGGGAGCTACGAGCAACCATTTCACCAGCCGTCCGGAGCAGGTAACTCTAAACTTCATCCAGCATAATTGTAGTGGTTTACATTTTTTTATTTTTGTTCATTTTTTTGGGTTTTGAGTGGATTTGTGGAGGGCTATTGCGTCTTCGGGTCGTCATAGGTGGCCCTTACGGGAACTGCGACGAACCTAGGTCGTCGCAAATCCTGCAAAGGTGGACTGCGACGACGTCACACTATCAAGATTGACGGGATGCGACGGTGGAAGCGTCCATCCCAACCAACAAACCAAGCCCAAAAAAAGACATTTCAGTGGTTGAAGTGAGTATTAATAATGTTTAAACTCTCCTTTTGGCAAGTTACAAGCAGCCAAAATGGTGTTGGAGTGGCGTGAACGGGAGCACGAGGTAGATGATATGCAAATTGCAAATGATCCATTATGCGTGACAGCGTTGAGGAACTGTGGTCTGTTAAAGTTCTTCGAGATCCAGGGCATGAGAGCCCAAATCCCCCTGTTGACGTATATGCTTAGATGTTGGGATGCGACTCAACAGTATTTTGTGATCGGTGAGCACGTGCTTACCATAGATGTCGAGGACATCTACTTCCTGACTGGATTGTCCCGATGGGGGGACAATGTACTTCTTACTAGATCATGGGGAAGTGATCGGACCATGGAGGACATGATCCTACAGCACTGCACTCCTCATGCTTGCGCTTCTAGTGGGAAGATTCCCATAAAAGATGTGCGAGAGCGTCCATTACGTGTCATTCTTTTCACCATCACGAGGGTAGCAGGGAGTCAGGCTCCTCACTTGGCTACTCGATCTCAGATGCTATATGCGGAGGACTGCATGTTTCCAAATATCTTCAATTGGTGCGAGGGACTCCACGTGAACATGCAAGCTCAGCTGACCAAGTGTTGGTGGGGAGAGCTCAAACAGTTCAGTTGCGGTTCGATAGTGATCTTGTTCCTATTGGCGCGGGTTCCCCTCTTGTGCCCACAGGTACCACTGGATGACAGGAATCCTAGGGATCCTCACATGGCTAGATGGACAGAGGTGATGACCCACCATGAAGGGGGCCCTATCATCGGATACGGTCCCGAGTTCTTCACCTGGATAGAGGGCCAGTTGCTTATGATAGAGGATTATCCGTACAGTGGTACGAACTACAGAGGTGACCCGGACCTGGTACTACCTGAGGGAGCAGTATGGGGAGACGTAGGTAAGAACGAAAAACCCTTGTACTTTTTAATTTTGTGCATTTATGATTTTTTTTGTTATAGTGCTGACGGGATAACAACATGTGTGTGCAAATGTGGGCCGCGTACGACTAGTAGGAGTCTCTCTTCTTGCGAGGAGAAAGAGAGGAGAGGGAGAAGTCATGGCTCCAGCCGTTCATGCTACCATCGCTGAGATGGATGGAGTCTAGGCGAACCTAAGTGGGTTGACGTTAGATGTTCCCGAGCCGACGGTAGATGAGGTACCGCGGCCCATGCAGGTGTATACGGTTGGAGCGACTGCACGCTTCAATGCGTTGCTTCGCAGGGTTGCGAGAGCAGTCGACTGTTTCCACACTCAGCAGGCCAGAGTTGTCAGACCTAGGGGTGTACGGGCCAGGTGCTAGGCCTGTTGTTGTTATCATGGATGCACTGAGAGCTTATATGCCTCATATTTTTTGTACTTACTGAAAGCTATGAGGCTTCAGATTTTGTAGAGACTCACTAAAAGCCATCATGCTTTAGATTTTGTACCAGCACTACTTTTAAGATGATATATATATATATGCAGACATTCTAGCAGTTTATACATTATGTGTTTTAAATGGATGAATGGCGTGGTCTTGTTTATTGTTTTCTTATAAAATGGGTTATTTACATGTTATGTCTACTTTTAACAATTCATGAATATGCTTATGTGTTTGCAATGTACCAATCTAAGATGAAGTTGGCCATGGAGTCGGCAATTGTGTTCACGTCTCGTGGAATGTGTAGGTACTGAATGGATTCGAAGGACCTTTCCAGAAGATAGACTCGTCTATAGAGACGAAGTAAGGTAGGATCGCGGATGGCGTAGACTCGGTTAAGATGAGAGACCACTAGTTGAGAATCCAAGTGGATGACAACATGGTCCATACCCAAAGAAATAGAATCGGTTAGGGTTCCAATGACTGCTTGATATTCTGCAGCATTGTTGGTTGCGAAACCTAGACACATTCCTCCTGAGCTGATGAGCTCGCCAGTAGGTGAATAGAGTACCCAGGATGCCGAAGCAAGGTTACGGGTATGCCAGCTGGCGCTGTCTGTGAATCCATAGCACGTTGCAAACAGAACATGGTATAAGAAACGAAATAGGACCTAAACACTCAAAAAATCAAAGCGTCACACCACACAAAAACACACACACACGCCATGTACAGTATATACAAAAGTACTCATCATGAAAGACTCAGGCATAGTACCTCTTCAGGTAGAGCCCATTACGGGGCTTGCCCAAAGATATCCCGTCATAGTCTTCAATCTCATAAGCTCCCTTCTCTAAGACGCGTTTCACAATGTAAGGTCCATGCTACATGGACTCAAACTTTCATGCCCCCAGCTTATCATGTTTTTGGTCATATGTGAGGACCAAATCTCCCTCGATGTAGGTGCGAGGTTCTACCGACTTGTCATACTCCACTTTGATGCGTTTCTTATGAGCCTCGTTGGCAAGAGCGGCATCTCGGCGAGTCTCATCGAGCTTAGCTAGGTAGAGAAAGCGTTCTTCCTCGGCAGTAGTGTTTGGGAGAAGTTTGATGGCGATCTTGAGAGACGGAATCTCACACTCAATGGGAAGGATCGCCTCCAATCCATACACTAGTTGGAAGGGAGTAAATCCAGTGGCGGTTTTAAGGGAGGTTCAATAAGCCCAAAGCACGAAGAAGAGCATATTATGCCAATTGGCCTTGTGCGTACCCACCATACATTGGACCATAGTTTTCAAGACCTTGTTAATGGCCTCGACCTGTCTGTTCAACTGTGGGTAGTACGATGTTGAGTTTTCATGGCGAAAACCCAATCTATTGCTCAACTTGTCAACCATATGGTTCATAAAGTGAGAACCATGGATGGTAACTATCGCTTGAGGAACTCCAAACCACGCTATTACATGGTTAATATGGTCCATTCTATTACATGGTATCTCCCCAGTATGGTCGCCAGATTTGTTTGACGGACAATCCAATCGAGCGGACGCGAGCCGGATCTCCATAGCTCAATGTGAGTCTAGAACAAATAATACAGACTATAAACCACTTTCCTAGATCTAGTTAAGGATCAAGTCACTAAATGTCTTACCTTAAGTTCGTAATCCTTTCTCCTGGATGTTGCTCCACGTCTCATAGTCATCAAATCTCAGCTACAAGACCTGTCAAGACACATAGAACAAGACAAACAAGTAAAGAGCATCTATACAGTAACAGATCTAAGTAAACAGTTAAGCATGTAAACTACACAATATCATCAACACAATAATATTGGTGGAAAGCGTTTATATTACTGTAAATAGGGAAGGTACGTAGAAAAGAATGACTACAATCGGAGCTTAACGTAGTAGCCCTTCTCCATCCAAGCCAATTTCCATGTCCTTCCAAGGAAGTGTGAGTCTCTCAATCGATGAGTTAGAGATCTCTCCAAGATTATTTCACTAGCATGTAGACACTATAGACTTCCTCCTTTTGGAGAGGGGTAGAGCTTCACTTATATAGGACTAAGTGGATAGGGTAGGTTGAGATATGGTAGGAGAGAGATAGGGGATCCTTCCAAGAGGTTAGGAACTGAGTGCCAACTTTTCCAAGAGGTCAAGGAGAAGGATCCAAGTCAGCAGGCTTCGAGAATGGGCTCGAAAGACCTATTTTTTGTCCATTAACTGACTTTGTCGCACCCTGCAGTAGAGCAAGATGCGACATCGCAGGTTGCATGAGTGCAACTTGCGACGACCTCTCAAAACCTAACATGAATGCAATGGTATCTCTTCCAGGTTAATGACTTAGCCAATGAAAATTTAGGGATGTATACACTAAATCTCATGATGTTAGGATTTTAGGTGTAACAGAATGCCCCCCAAAGCATGAAGCTATTGAAAAATTGGACAGGTGAAATGCTTTGACAGAAAGAATGGAAATGGCTTGTCGGATGAAGGACATTGCTGCAGTACAACTGACTCTGAGTACACTGTCTCATATGACGTACAACATGGTTGCCGACCAATACAATGCAGATCCATGGTAGTAATGACCGACTGAACACAATCATGGCTACTAGACACAAGCGTAGATCCATGATGAAATGATAACACGGCCATGACCAATATAAATGTGGATCCGTGTGATATGACTCAATACAAACTCCATCACAACCTAGGTAAAAGATGACTCCCCACGGTCTTCAAGCTGAACCTGCAATGATACGAATCTATCCATGTGATTACAAATGTCTTGATGTCGAACATGGTAGAAACCACTTGATTACTGGTCATTGATGTATACCGTTAACAAGTGCAAGGGAAATAACCATTAATGTCAATGATCCCCAAGGTATCACAGTACATATCATCAAGCGTGAATAAATGAGTTGAAGTCGAACGTGAGATGAAATCTTTCAATCAAGAGTCAATGATGCAAACTCATGTTGAAAGCGAGGTAACCTGCCATTGAGGCATGCAGGGCCAAGGTACTTGGTTGGTTTCTAGATTCAATCCTCGGATGATGAGTTGAAGTCGACAAGGATGAATCCTTCGAAGGAGGGCCATGATGAATCTCCCATCATCGACACAAAATACGACAAAGGATGTGTAGAGCAGATCGGATGGTACAGTGACATGCAAGACTGACTCATAGTAAACTGACATGATGGAAGGTGTACTGACTGCAGATAATGAGTAGTAAGAGTATTCTTGAACATGGGTATGGCATGCCTTGGCAGTATTGACTTGACGAGTTATGGTACCAACTCCTAATGCAACTGATGATGGAAGCGTTCTTTGAATGACTCAAAGGAGTAACAAGACTCAATAAATGGGTAAAACTCGAGGACAAACAGATGATCCAAGTGCAGTATGCGAATGCAAATGAGTGCCATGTTCAAGAAATGAGTAGGTACTGCCACTGATAAGGGTGTAACATAAAGGCTTTCCTTTTTCCCCATCATGAAAAATGAGTGCCTCGTGTGTTTTTTACGAGCTTGATGAGGGTAACCAAATGCTCGGTATAGCTCATCTCATAGATGAGTCCAATCCCAAATATTTTTCGAACCTAGGATAGGAGGGGTTCGTCCCATGGCGGGCCCTTCAATGTAAAAGTTTAACGAGTCCATAGAAGGTAAACTCGATCGTCATTTCATGTTTAGAGAGTCTGAAAAGAACTAAAGAAGACTCCAACGGTCCTTTTTCGTAAAGTTAGCCTCGTCGCTCGGAAAAGGGTAAAACAACGCGGGAGAGGACTCTTCTAGTCATGATTGGCTGGAGTATGCCTTTTTCGTAAGTAGTACCCCTTGGTCCAAAAAAGGGGTAAACTATCACCTGGAAGATGGCCATTCAAATTCTTTAACAAGCGTGAACGCAACAAGTTCGCTTGGCGATCTTTTCATATTTCGGGAGCCTGAAAAGAGGTTAAAGATAGACTCCGGGGGGGTTCCTTTCCTGTAGGAGTTTAACGAGCCCGGAAAAGTGATAAATCGTAACTCGGTAACTTATCCTCATAGTTTCAAGAGCACGAGAAAGAACAAAGAGTAAGCTCATCATCATAAAATAATTACAAACTAATGAATGAAAATAATGACAAAAACACACAAGGGGGGTTCATACCTGAGATGATCATTCCAATGCAAACACGGCATCAAAGGACACTTAAAGACTCCTGCACATTTGAAAAACTAGGTCAAATAGCCAACCGAGCGTTCAAATGCGATAAAAAATTATTTAAACTGTAGCAAATGACCTAAAGGCATCAAATATTTGAAAAAAGAATATTCCTTTTGTTTATAAATAGAAAAATGGGTCAAAAAGAATCAACATTGTTTCATTTGCCAAATTGGGAGGAGAAGTGCCATTTGGAGCCAAAACTTCACTTGTCGATTCCGAGAGCTACGAGCAACAAATTTCACCAGCCGTTCGGAGCAGGTAACTCTAAACTTCATCCAGCATAATTGTAGTGGTTTACATTTTTTATTTTTGTTCATTTTTTTGGGTTTTGAGTGGATTTGTGGAGGGTTATTGCGTCCTCGGGTCGTTGCAGGTGGCCCTTACGGGAACTGCGATGAACCTGGGTCATCGCAAATCCTGCAAAGGTGGACTGCGACGACGTCGCACTGTCAAGATTGACAGGGTGCAACGGCGGAAGCGTCCATCCCAACCAACGAACCAAGCCCAAAAAAAAGACATTTCTGGTGGTTGAAGTGAGTGTTAACAATGTTTAAACTCTCCTTTTGGCAGGTTACAAGCAGCCAAAATGGTGTTGGAGTGGCGTGAACGGGAGCACAAGGTAGATGATATGCAAATTGCAAATGATCCATTATGCGTGACATCATTGAGGAACTGTGGTCTGTTAAAGTTCTTCGAGATCCAAGGCATGAGAGCCCAAATCCCCCTGTTGATGCATATGCTTAGATGTTGGGATGCAGCTCAACAGTATTTTATGATCGGTGAGCATGTGCTTACCATAGATGTCGAGGACATCTACTTCCTGACTGGATTGTCTTGAAGGGGGGACAATGTGCTTCTTACTAGATCACGGGGAAGTGACCGGACCGTGGAGGACATGATCCTACAGCACTGCACTCCTCATGCTCGCGCTTCTAGTGGGAAGATTCCCATAAAATATGTGCGAGAGCGTCCATTACGTGCCATTCTTTTCACCATCACAAGGGTAGAAGGGAGTCAAGCTCCTCACTTGGCTACTCAGTCTCAGATGCTATATGCGGAGGACTGCATGTCTCCGAAGATCTTCAACTGGTGCGAGGGACTCCTCGCGAACATGCGAGCTCAGTTGACCAAGTGTCGGCGAGGAGAGCTCAAACAGTTCGGCTACGGTTCGATAGTGATCTCGTTCCTATTGGAGTGGGTTCCCCTCTTGCACCCGCAGGTACCACTGGATGACAGGGATCCTAAGGATCCTCACATGGCTAGATGGACAGAGGTGATGGCCAGCCATGGTGGGGGCCCTATCATCGGATATGGTCCCGAGTTCTTCACCTGGCTAGAGGGCCAGTTTCTTATGATAGAGGATTATCCGTACAGTGGTACAGACTACAGAGATGACCTGGACCTGCTATGTCATGTCCCAAATTTGGCATTGGGTCACAATGGCCTGATCACATTGTCCATATTCATTAGAGTTTGTCAAATTGATGTTAAGGTTTAAATAATTGCCAAGGAGGAAAATTACTAGTTTCCTAGGTTTGGGGTGGAAGCTTTGGGATTTGGAATAAGGAAGATAATAAATGATGTTTGAACATTAGAATGGAATAAATATTTAATAAATGAGCTAAATAAATATATACAAGTGAAAATCAAAGTGGCATTTGATCATGAAGACACATGGAGGAAGTGGGACCCACATATGGCTAGATTTTCCCACTACACTTGTGTAATGTCCCTTGTTAGGAATTTTATTAAAATTGCAATTTTCCACTTTTTTCCTTGGTTCGACCTTTGACTAATTTTGATCTCTAGGTCCCAAATTTGCCCCAAATGATCCCAAATCTTCTGAGAAGGTATATGAATGATATTAGAACATAAATATGTGTTTCAGGGATGCCTTTGTACCTTTAAAACACTTCTGCAAATACTCTTTCAATTCTGGTCAATGTAGGTAACTTTACTAGTGATTTCCCTTTGACTAGTATTGGTCTCTAGGTCTCAAATTGACTCCAAATGCCTTCAAATCTTCAAGGAAGGTTTATGAATGATATTAGGAATTGAATATGATGTTCAGGGATAACATATGGCCACCAAAAGATCTCTGCAAACTCTCTTAAGATTCTGGACCAAGTATGCAATTTTACTAGTAATTTGGGGTTCAAATCCCCCTAAGGTAAGTACTGAAAATGGCTTCCCAAATGCCTCCAAACCCACTCAAATTTATGAACAGAGGTATGTAATGTGTTAATTATGTTATTAAGGTCTCATATGCACCATTAATGGTTTATTACAACTGTTCTCACCCTCTTCCATTCAACTACAAAAATCCCCAATTCGACCCTTGGGGAAATGGCACTATTTCTTCTCCCAATGCAATTAAACTGAGTAAAAATGCTTCAAATGCTCAAGTACAGTACATGAAAATTGTATAAGACATCCATGGCAGTATATTTATCACAAATATATCAGAGAATCCTCCATTCATTCGAAATCATCATCAATACATTGGCTCACAACAAGGTAGTGGGGAAATGGCATTGTTCTTCCATTAAAAATGAGATTTATACATTTCTACTTGGAATTTCGACCTGAAATTTTTTGGAGATGAATAACAGAGTATTTACTTCATATTACAAAATAAATGGGGCATTAGAAGCTCCCCCAAAGAGTACAATAGCTCACCAAAAACGCCCTCCCTCAAGGATCAAGAATATGCCATCAAAATTGGAAATGGTTGAAGGAGCGAGCTGCAATAAAAGAAACCACGAGCTACCCTGTAGCTTACACCTGCAAATAAAGACTCCATTAAAGTTCCAAATGAAAGGTCTGAATGGCCTTTCCAATTGCCAACTTGGATGGGAATCTTTCACCCTCGAAATTGGCTAAGGCAAGAAACTAGTCATCCACTAGCTCTCCCTCTTCACAATTGCAATTGCAAATTCTACAAATGATCAAAAGCCATTCTCACACTTCATTTCTACATTTTATAACCAACATTATCCTTCTAAGGGTCGAAATCCTCTCAATAGATTCAATAGATTTTCATTTAGGAAATATTCCACATTTGCCACTTGTCTCCTAGTTCCAACCTTCCATCTTCTCCCAAATTCGATTTTGAGTCTCTTTGGCTTCTCCCACTCCCAAATTCGCCTTCTTTGAGCCTATTTTTGGGGCTGACATGTCATAGTGGTCAGATGTCAGAGGTCAGCTCTGCAATTTGTCATAGTTGTCATAGATGCTCCATCATTGGTGTCATAGGGCTAGGGAATCTAACCCAAGTGTCCACAAACTTCCACTTTGACTCTTTATCTTACATGGAGGTTACCAATCCTTCCAAATTCGACCTAAGATGTTCAATGACATGTGTTATGACTTACCAACTCACCCAAGAGTGTTCACATTCCCATTAATTCGAATTTGCAAAAGAGAGATACCATGTATTATGAAAAATCAAGCTAGTGTGGGTCCCACATCCTCCATATGTCTCCAAAACCATTTGTCACTTAGGATTTCTCTTGAATTTCTTTATTCACTCTATTTATTAAATACTTGAACCCTTCTAATGTCTAAACATCATTTATTATCCCCCTTATTCCAAATCCCAAAGCTTCCACCCCAAACCTAGGAAACTAGTAATTTTCCTCCTTGGCAATTATTTGACCCTTAACACCAATTTTACAAACTCTAATGAATATGGATAATGTGATTAGGCCATTGTGACCCAATTCCAAATTTGGGACATGACAAATCCTCCCTTCCCAATATTGCTTGTCCTCAAGCAATTTCAAACAAGGGTGTTGAAGAACCTGCTTTCTGTATAATTCTTTGAAGTTGCCATTGAATTGCCAAACCTTGAGTCTTTGGGTTTCCATGAAGATTTTAGAGAGGAACCACCATGCTTGCTACTGCACTACTCTGATAAAAATCACTTTATTAAGTGGGAAATCCATCTCCCATACTTATTGTTTCCCCCAAAAAATTGAAACCAATGAGATAAAAATTATTCCAGGGTCCCATTGCTTGTATTGCACCCCAACAATTAAGAGTGCTCTCCAACCTACACCATTAGATAAGAGGATTCCTGGATCCCATTTTCTTGTATGCATTCTTCCAAACATCATGAGTACCAAATATATATCATCAAAGTACATAACAACATAATGAAAATGTACATCAAGGATATGCTTCATCAAAGAGTTATGAATGTGCTTATACCTCCAAGCAAGTAGACCACCATTTTCCAAGTGCATACAAGCTTCAAGTGACCAATCAAATCTTCTCCAATGACATAGGTGAGGATCCCATGTCCTATAATGCTGCTCCAAAAGGATGTGATATGCATCAAAATATTCAGCCATGTATTCTTTCATCCAAGAAGTGAATGAAGAATCTCCACTAGAATCTGAACCAAATAATGAGCAGAAAAAACAAGGATACTTCAAATGACTCAAAGAAGTCTCACCCATACATCCATGAATGTGAGAATCATAAAAATGTAACAAAGTATGTGGCTTCCAACAAAAATTTTCTCCCATCATAAATCTATTCATCCAAGTGTTGGATGAAGTTCCTCTAACATCAAATGAACCCAGTGTTGAGCAAGAAAAACCATGAGTATTCAAGTGACTCAAATCCATATCATAGGTGCATCCATGTAGATGTGAATCATCATAAAGTGACAAATTATGCTGCTGCAAATGTGAATAAGAATGTGCTCCAACCATGTCATCATAAAAGTTAAATATAGGAGTTCCATACTCCTCATGTGGCACCATCAAAAAGAACCCTTTCACCCATACTTCATTGAGACTAATACTGCAAAACATGGAATTGTAGGATGTAGGAGAATGTACTAACTCACCCAAATGATCAAAAAGTTCAGGAGTTTCATCATGGGAAGGATCCATGTGGGTAGTATCATGCAGCTCCTTCAAAAGTGTGAACTCTTTGTCATAGTTTGGTTGCAATGTAGAGGAATCATGCTCTTCTTTAAAAACTGCATAACCTTCATCAAGAGGCAATTCAAATTCCTCTTCCCCCACATCAAGTGTTTGGATCTCTTCAAGTTCATCTTCAAACACATCAAGAACATTCAAATTTTCACATTTCTCATGATCCACCATGTCATGAGAATCCTCCAAACAATCTACCATTTGACAATCTGAAACATAGGAGGAAAAACAAGTATCTTGCAACTTTTCAAGAAGTTGCTCATTTTGAATGGTGAGCTTATGAATATCCTCATTATTCTTCAAGTATGCATCATGTAACAATTCATTAAGCTCAAACAAATGGTTTCTATCAAAAAGCAAAGACATGAAATTACCTTTGATGTTGCACATTGCTCTTTGAATCTTCTCCATGTCTTCAAGGAAGGATGTTTCCTCCAATGAAGTAGCTCTCCAACAAGAATTTGACACCAATGCTTGAGTGTCATGGAGAATGCTGAGGGACTCTTGGATCTTATTTTCATTCATCTTTAAGGACCCTTCAAGAAAATGAGGCTCTTGCAAATGAACCTCCTCATCTTCTTCAATTTTGCTTGGACCAACTTCATGAAGCTCAAGTGGTGACGGGGAAGTTGATCTTGGTTCTTCTTCAACTGCTACAAGGTCTTCATTATCATGCTTAATGAAACTTGTACTTGTAGAAACACTTTCAAAAGTGATCTCTATGTCACCAACATAGAGGTGTGAGCACCCATCAGTAGGTACTCCTTCATAGTTTAAGCATCCATCAGTAGATGCTATTTGGTTCATGTCTAAGCTAGAAGGTGTCTCAAAATGATCTTCCATATTTTCAATAGAATCTTCTTCATGCTCTTGTGATGTCTCTTCCTTTTGATCCTTAAAGCAAGCTGATGCATTTTGCCCCTTGTTTTCCTTAGGATCAATATATTTGGAATCTCTTCTTGAATAAATCTCAAAAGCTCTCCTCAAGGAGGACATCATTTCATGCACACATATATGATACTCGCTCCAAGGGTTTTTACAAGAAGGGCATAAATCTTTCTTCACTAACTCCACATCTTCATTTTTTGGCCTATTTTCAAAAACATGTTCAACATAGTACTCAAAAGACATGGCATTTTGTGTATTTTTGCTAAAAGCAAGATATTCTTGATATTTTTGATATTGTTGGGGCAAGGTTTTATATTTTGCTCTCCATCTTTGGAACTCACTCATAGAATTATCCTTGGTTGGTGTGACACACTCATATTCATCAGATTTAAAGTCACAAGAATAATCTTCATTTCTCTTGAAATTGTAAGAAGTGTTGCATGATGGCACCTCTTCCTCATACCATTCACATTCTGCTTCATATTGCTCATAAGCATCTGCATATTGCTCATAAGCATCTGCATATTCCTCATAAGAATTGTACTCATAGGATTCATCATAATAGTAAGACATGGCTGCCAATTATTCGTGAATGTATGTACCTAATACACAGGTGCAAGGACCATGCTCTGATACCACTGTAATGTCCCTTGTTAGGAATTTTATTAAAATTGCAATTTTCCACTTTTTTCCTTGGTTCGACCTTTGACTAATTTTGATCTCTAGGTCCCAAATTTGCCCCAAATGATCCCAAATCTTCTGAGAAGGTATATGAATGATATTAGAACATAAATATGTGTTTCAGGGATGCCTTTGTACCTTTAAAACACTTCTACAAATACTCTTTCAATTCTGATCAATGTAGGTAACTTTACTAGTGATTTCCCTTTGACTAGTATTGGTCTCTAGGTCTCAAATTGACTCCAAATGCCTTCAAATCTTCAAGGAAGGTTTATGAATGATATTAGGAATTGAATATGATGTTCAGGGATAACATATGGCCACCAAAAGATCTCTGCAAACTCTCTTAAGATTCTGGACCAAGTATGCAATTTTACTAGTAATTTGGGGTTCAAATCCCCCTAAGGTAAGTACTGAAAATGGCTTCCCAAATGCCTCCAAACCCACTCAAATTTATGAACAGAGGTATGTAATGTGTTAATTATGTTATTAAGGTCTCATATGCACCATTAATGGTTTATTACAACTGTTCTCACCCTCTTCCATTCAACTGCAAAAATCCCCAATTCGACCCTTGGGGAAATGGCACTATTTCTTCTCCCAATGCAATTAAACTGAGTAAAAATGCTTCAAATGCTCAAGTACAGTACATGAAAATTGTATAAGACATCCATGGCAGTATATTTATCACAAATATATCAGAGAATCCTCCATTCATTCGAAATCATCATCAATACATTGGCTCACAACAAGGTAGTGGGGAAATGGCATTGTTCTTCCATTAAAAATGAGATTTATACATTTCTACTTGGAATTTCGACCTGAAACTTTTTGGAGATGAATAACAGAGTATTTACTTCATATTACAAAATAAATGGGGCATTAGAAGCTCCCCCAAAGAGTACAATAGCTCACCAAAAACGCCCTCCCTCAAGGATCAAGAATATGCCATCAAAATTGGAAATGGTTGAAGGAGCGAGCTGCAATAGAAGAAACCATGAGCTACCCTGTAGATTACACCTGCAAATAAAGACTCCATTAAAGTTCCAAATGAAAGGTCTGAATGGCCTTTCCAATTGCCAACTTGGATGGGAATCTTTCACCCTCGAAATTGGCTAAGGCAAGAAACTAGTCATCCACTAGCTCTCCCTCTTCACAATTGCAATTGCAAATTCTACAAATGATCAAAAGCCATTCTCACACTTCATTTCTACATTTTATAACCAACATTATCCTTCTAAGGGTCGAAATCCTCTCAATAGATTCAATAGATTTTCATTTAGGAAATATTCCACATTTGCCACTTGTCTCCTAGTTCCAACCTTCCATCTTCTCCCAAATTCGATTTTGAGTCTCTTTGGCTTCTCCCACTCCCAAATTCGCCTTCTTTGAGCCTATTTTTGGGGCTGACATGTCATAGTGGTCAGATGTCAGAGGTCAGGTCTGCAATTTGTCATAGTTGTCATAGATGCTCCATCATTGGTGTCATAGGGCTAGGGAATCTAACCCAAGTGTCCACAAACTTCCACTTTGACTCTTTATCTTCCATGGAGGTTACCAATCCTTCCAAATTCGACCTAAGATGCTCAATGACATGTGTTATGACTTACCAAATCACCCAAGAGTGTTCACATTCCCATTAATTCGAATTTGCAAAAGAGAGATACCATGTATTATGAAAAATCAAGCTAGTGTGGGTCCCACATCCTCCATATGTCTCCAAAACCATTTGTCACTTAGGATTTCTCTTGAATTTCTTTATTCACTCTATTTATTAAATACTTGAACCCTTCTAATGTCTAAACATCATTTATTATCCCCCTTATTCCAAATCCCAAAGCTTCCACCCCAAACCTAGGAAACTAGTAATTTTCCTCCTTGGCAATTATTTGACCCTTAACACCAATTTTACAAACTCTAATGAATATGGATAATGTGATTAGGCCATTGTGACCCAATTCCAAATTTGGGACATGACAACTTGGCATCATTCTCTCACCAATTCGAATTCAAGGTGAATGGTAACATACTTGGGGGATTTCAAAAGGTATTATTCATGGCATGACTCATCCAAGGTTGAAATATAGAGGAAGAGTAACTCCCATGGAAGAGGAAGAGGCAATTTGGAGCTAGTGAGACACTTGGGCTAGATTCCCTAGCTCTATGACAACAATGTTCAAGATGTTATGACACAAATCAGACCTGGAGGCTAACATATGACATATATGACATGCTAGGGATAAAAATAGCCTCCAAGAGGACGCTCAAGGGAGTTAGTGCAACTAATATGCTTCCACATGTGATTTGGTGGAAGTGGGAGACTAGGAATTGTTGTACAAGTGGTGTTCTTTGGAATCTCTTCCCAACTTGAGTTGGCACGAGTCTCTTGGAAGGAATTCGACCCATGGAGGACATTATAAGTTTATAAATGTCAATAATAAAGAATGAAACCAGATTTTGATCATTTGAGAAATTTGCAAATGCATTTGTGAAGAGGGAGAGCTAGTGGATGACTAGTTTCTTGCCTTAGCCAATTTCGAGGGTGAAAGATTCCCATCCAAGTTGGTAATTGGAAAGGCCATTTAGACCTTTAATTTGGAGCTTTAATGGAGTGTTTATTTGCAGGTGTAAGCTACAGGGCAGCTCATGGTTTCTTCTAGTGCAGCACACTCTCTCAACCATTTCCAGTTTTGATGGCATATTCATGCTCCTTGAGGGAGGGCGTTTTTTGTGATCTCTTGTACTCATTGGGAGAGCTTCTCACGTTGTATTTCTGATTGTAATAGCTTAATATGCTATTTTATTCATATGAAGAAAGTCTCGAGTCGAAATACCAACTAGTTGTATGAAAAAATGTTGATTAATGAGCAAACAATGTCCATTTCCCCACTACATTGATGTATATCATTATAATGTTGATGATTTCGAATGAATGGATGATTCTCTGATACATTTGTGATTAATTGACTTCCATGTATGTATTTTACAAGTTTCATGTACTGTACTTGATCATTTGATGTATTTTTACTCAGTTTAATTGCATTGGGAGAAGAAATAGTGTCATTTCCCCAAGGGTCGAATGGGTGATTTTTGCAGCTGAATGGGAGAGAGTTGGAACAAATATAATAATCAATTAATGGTGCACATGAGACCTTAATAACATTCTTAATACATTCCCTACCTCTGTTCAGAAATTCGAGGGGGTTTGGAAGCATTTGGGACGCCATTTTCAATGTTACCGGGGGGGGATTTGATGCACAAATTACTAGTTAAAATCCCATACATTGACCAGAATATAAATCAAGTTTGCAGAAGTCTTTTGAGAGTTGTAAATCATCCCTGAACCTAATATTCAAGTCTAAATATCATTCATATACCCTTACAGAATATTTGGGATCATTTGGGTTAATTTGGAGGCCAAAACAACAAAACTAGTCAAAGGTCGAAATTGGGGAAAATTGGAAAATTGGTCCTTTTAATAAAATTCTTAAAATAGGACATTACATGGTACTACCCGAGGGAGCAGTATGGGGGAACGTAGGTAAGAACGAAAAACCCTTGTACTTTTTAATTTTGTGTATTTATGATTTGTTTTTGTTATAGTGCTGATGGGATAACAACAACAGGCCTAGCGCCTAGCCCGTACACCCCTAGGTCTGACAGCTCTAGCCTGCTAAGTATGGAAACAGTCGACTGCTCTCGTAACCCTATGAAGCAGCGCATTGAAGCGCGCAGTCACTCCAACCGTATACACCTGCATGGGCCGTGGTACCTACCGCGAATTGTCCCCAGTATGGTCGCCAGATTTGTTTGACGGACAATCCACTCGGGCGGACATGAGCTGAATCTCCCTAGCTCAATGTGAGTCTAGAACAAATAATACAGACTATAAACCACTTTCCTAGATCTAGTTAAGGATCAAGTCACTAGATGTCTTACCTTAAGTTCGTAATCCTTTCTCCTGGATGTTGCTCCACGTCTTGCAGTCGTCAAATCTCAACTGCAAGACCTGTCAAGACACATAGAACAAGAAAAACAAGTAAAGAGCATCTATACAGTAATAGATCTAAGTAAACAGTTAAGCAGGTAAACTACACAATATCATCAACACAACAATATTGGTGGAAAGCGTTTATATTACTGTAAATAGGGAAAGTACATAGAAAAGAATGACTACAACCGGAGCTTAACATAGTAGCCCTTCTCCATCCAATCCAATTGCCATGTCCTTCCAAGGAAGTGTGAGTCTCTCAATGGATGAGTTAGAGATCTCTCCAAGATGATTTCCCAGCATGTAGACACTATAGACTTCCTCCCTTTGGAGAGGGGTAGAGCTTCACTTATATAGGACTAAGTGGATAGGGTATGGATAGGGTAGGTTGAGATATGGTAGGAGAGAGATAGGGGATCCTTCCAAGAGGTTAGGAACCGAATGCCAACTCTCCCAAGAGGTCAGGGATAAGGATCCAAGTCAGCAGGATTCGAGAATGGGCTCGAAGGACCTATTTTTGTCCACTAACTAACTTTGTCGCACCCTGCAGTAGAGCAAGATGCGACGTCGTAGGTTGCATGAGTGCAGCCTGCGACGACCTCTCAAAACCTAGCATGAATGCAATGGTATCTCTTCCAGGTTAATGACTTATCCAATGAAACTTTAGGGATGTATACACTGAATCTCATGATGGTAGGATTTTTGGTGTAACAATGGACTCATAAAATCCAACATTGAAGGGCCCGTCATAGGACGAACCCCTCATCTCCCAGGTTCGGAAAACATTTGGGATTGGACTCATCTATGAGATGAGCTATACCAAGCATCTAGTTACCCTCATCAAGCTCGTAAAAAAACACATGAGGCACTCATCATTCATGATGGGGAAAAAAGGAAAGCTTTTATGTTACAACCTTTATCAGTAGCAGTACCTAGTCGTTCTTGAACATGGCACTCATTTGCATTTGCATACAGTACTTGGGTCATCCATTTTGTCCTCGAGTTTTACCCACTTCCCAAGTCTTGTTACTCCTTTGGGTCATCCAAAGAATACTTCCACCATCAGTTGCATTGGGAATTGGCGTCATTCTCATCATGTCGATACTGCCAAGTCATGCCATGCCCATGTTCAAAGAATACTTTCACCATTCATTATCTGTAGTCAGTACACCTACCACCATGTCGTTCTACTCTAAGTCAGTCTTGCATGTTACTATACCATCCAATCTGCTCTACACATCCTTTGTCGTGTTTCGTGTCGATGATGGTGGATTAATCATGGCCCTCCTTTGGCGGATTCATCCTTGTCGACTTCAACACATCATCCAAGGTTTGAATCTAGAAACCAACCAAGTACCTTGGACCTGCATGCCTCAATGGCAGGTTACCTCGCTTTCAACATGAGTTTACATCATTAACTCTTGATTGAAAGATTTTGTCATGTGTTCGACTCCAACTCATTTATTCACACTTGATGATATGTACTGTGATACCTTGGGGATGATTGATATCAATGGTGATTTCCCTTGCGCTTGTTAACGGTATACATTAATGACCGGTAATCACATGGATAGATTCGTATCATTGCGGGTTCGACTTGAAGACCCTGGGGAGTCATATTTTATCCAGGTTGCGATGGAGATTGTTTGAGTCATATCACACGGATCCACATTTGTATTGGTTGTGGCTATGTTATCATCTCATAATGGATCTACGCTTGTGTCTAGTAGCCATGATTGTGTTCAATCGGTCATTACTACCATGGATCTGCAATGTATTGGTCGACAACCATGTTGTACGTCATATGAGATTGTGTTCTCAGAGTCAGCTGTACTGCAGCAGTGTCCTTTGTCCGACGAGCCATTTCCATTCCTTCTGTCAAAGCATTTCACCTGTCCAGTTTCAACAGCTTCATGCTTTGGGGGGCATTCTGTTACACCTAAATCTTACCATCATGATAGTTAGTTTAAACATCCCTAAAGTTTCCTTGACTAAGTCATCAACTTGGAAGATATACAAACCTTTTCTTGCTAGGTTTTGAGAGGTCGTCGCAGGTTGTCCTCATGCAACCTACGACATCGCAGGTTGTCCTCTTACAGCCTACAACAATGTCAGTTAATTGATTAAAATAGCTTCTTCGAGCCCATTCTCAAAGCTAGCTGATGTGGATCCCTATCCCTAGCCTTTAGGGAAGCTGGCATTCGGTTCCTAGCCTCTTGGAAGGATCCCCTAACTATCTCCTACCATATCTCAACCTACCCTATCCACTTAGTCCTATATAAGTGAAGCCCACTCCCATTCCAAAGGGAAGAAGTCTATGGTATCTACATGCTGGTGAAATTATCTTAGGAGAGATCTCTACTCATACCTTGAGAGATCCATCATCCCTTTGGAGGCTTTGGCATTGGCTTGGTTGGAGAAGGATTGCTACGTTAAGTCATTGGTTGTAATCTCTTCACTCTATGTGCTTTCCCTTTTATACAGTAATATAAATGCTTTCCACCAAATCTCATTGCATTGATGATGTTTTGTGTAGTTTTCTTATCATTTAGGTGCATTTTACAGCTTGTTTTGTTTCTGTGTTGTCTTGATAGGCGTTGCAGCTAAGATCTGAAGACCATCAAGCTTGGAGCAAATGTCAAGGAGAAAGGATCATCGATCTGTAAGGTAAAGTACCTATAAGGTAAAGTACCTATCTACTCGATCTCTAATTAGATCTAGGAAAGTGTTCTATATTATGTCCTATTTGTTCTAGTCTTACATTGAGTCTAGGGAGATCAGACCTTGAGTCTGCTCTCAATAGATTGTCCGCCAAACAACCCCCCTTTCGGACATGTAAAAAAAGATGTAAAACTTGTTTGGGATAAGAAATGTGATGCCTCCTTTGAATCTCTAAAGAAAGTTATCTCCTCTGCCCAAATCTTAGTACGTCCTGATTATAACAAGGAGTTTTTTATTTACTCATATGCATCTGAGGACACTATAGCTGATGTTTTGTTGCAAAAGAATGAAAACAACCATGAACAACCAGTTGCTTTCATGAGCAAAAACCTTAGAGACGCAGAATTAAATTATACAACCACCGAAAAAAAAAGCCTACGCTTTAGTAAAGTCCTTAAAGCATTTTAGGACATACATTGGTTATTCGAAGGTTTTAGCTTATGTCCCATGTCAAGCAGTCAAAGATGTGTTGTCTCAGCATGATGGCATAGGTGCTAGAGGAAATTGGATTTCTAGGATTCAAGAGTATGACATTGAAATTAAGCCAATCAAGATAGTAAAAGGTCAAGGGTTAGCCCAACTTTTAACTGATTCCAAAATACAGCCAAGTCACGAGGATGTAAGTTCTCAAAATGTTATAGTGCTCTATATTGATGAAGACCATGAGTGGTACAAAGACATAATTTTCTACCTTAAACATATGTCTTGCCCTGATCATCTTTTAGATCACCAGAGGAGAGCTTTGAGATTGAAAGCATCTAAATATGTGTTAACAGAAGATGGATTGGGATGGAAGAGTCCAGATGGAATTGTGCTAAAATGTGTGAACCATGATGATTCTCAAAGAATCATAAACGAGATGCACTCTGGATTATGTGGAGGAAATTATGCTCCTAGAACGACGGCCGCTAAGATCATGCGAGCTGGATATTATTGGCCATCTTTATTCAAGGATGTGCATGTTTTTGTTAGAATTTGCCAAGAATGTCAATTTTATTCAGGAAAGCCTAGATTGTCTGCCCTACCTTTGACCCCAGTCATTGTAGAGGCACCTTTCTAGTAATGGTGAATGGATTTTGTAGGACCAATAGATCCTAGTTCTTCTGGTGGATATAAATACATCCTAACTTGCACAGACTATTTCACTTGCTGGGTAGAGGCTATCCTTACTAAAAGAGCTACTGCGGAAGTTGTGGTTAAATTCTTAGAAGAGAACATAGTCTCTAGATATGGTTGCCCTTTTAAAATTACAACCGATAATGCAAAAGCTTTTAGCAAAGAAGAGATGTCCACCTTTTGCTCGGATCATGGAATCACTTTATCTCATTCCTCCAACTATTACCCGCAGGGAAATGGCTTGGCAGAATCAAGTAATAAGAATATGATAAGGCTTTTAAAATGAATGATTGGTGAAAATAAAAGAAGTTGGGACACCAAGCTTAAATATGCTCTTTGGGCAAATAGAACTACCATTAAGAGAATAACAGGTAAGGCTCCTTTTGAAATTGTATATGGCCAAAATTGTAGGTTGCCCATAAATCTTCAAATCCCTATGTATGAGATTTGGCAACAGTGTTCCTCAGATCAAGAAGCCCTGCAAGCAAGAATTGATAAATTAGTAAAATTGGATGAAGCTAGAAGAGAAGCATGGAACAAAATGATTCTTGAGCAAGAAAGGGTAAAAGGAACATTTGATCAACGAAGTAGAAATATAAGTTTTGGAGTAGGTGACATAGTTTTGCTATGGGACAAAAATAAAGAAAAACCAGGAAATCATGGCAAGTTTGAGAAATTGTGGATGGGTCCTTATCGAGTAAACAGATTAGCAGGTAAAAACTCTTTTTGGTTGGAAACGTTAGATAGGGATGAATTAGAGTTACCGGTAAATGGAGTATTATTGAAACATTACTACCCCCTTGTCCCTCTGGGATAGGGACTCTGCCTGCCTGTTTAGAGTAGCTAGGTTTTTGAATAAGCTCGTTTGAGCAGTAGGATTTGTGTGCTTTTTGCTTTTCTATGTGTTGAGTATTGCGAATTTTTTTCCTTTTTCTTTTTGAGTGCTTGTCTGCTTGACTCGAGTCACGCTCCTTCCTAATTTTTTCTCATCTCCTACATGCGTTTAATAAAACTTGAAAGTGGTTAAAGTTCTTCTTGAGTTTTGAGTTTGTTGTTCTCTTGTGTCAAGTGAGTTGGGTGTGCCTTCTTGAAAAACTTTCTTTCCTCCTGCACAGTAGAATTAATAAAATTTGCATGTTAGATTAGTTTAATATTTCCCTTTATGCATTTCAGTTTTTGCTATAGAATAGATTTCATTTTCAACATTTATTTTATATTTTTCCCATACATGCTTTATGGGTATTCTAGTGGCCATGAGTGCAAATACAGGTGCAAAATAAAAGCTGAAAGCAAGGATGATGAGTTGTTGAATTGAAGATTGCTGCAAAGCAGTTCGAGACCTGAGATTCTGAGGTTCTCAAGCGCTCTCTCCCTTAGAGCACTTGTCCCAGCTGGAGCCAGATGTTATCACACCGTAGTAGCTTGGATACTATTTTTGCTGAGCAGATATCTGCACTTTCCAAAGCTTTGCTTTTACAGAGATCAACTATGATGAGCAGAGTTATTTGAGATCACTCACAGATTAGAGCAGTATCTGTTGGACATTGAGTAGACCTTATGCCAAGGTTGAGCCTTGAGAGCTTAGATTTGGTGACCGATGTGACCTTTGTTCCATACAGTTTAAGTTCAGTGCCTGGAGTTCTAGATGTTATTACAGTAGTGTTTCAGTTATTTATGGATGATGATTATTGATATGATATGATGTGACCTATGGACTTGTGATTGTTGTCATGGATTATTATCTTGTTGTTTTAGTCCTATTCATAGCATTGACTTGGTATGTAACTCATGATGTGGCAGTACTATCTAAATAATAAAATGAAATATCTTGGATGATTTTATAAATATAAAATTGGATGTATTACTTGCACTCTAAGGTTTCCTGACAATACTCATTGGTTTCATTACCCTCTTGTGAGCATGTACATGGTCGTTCGTGACATCTTTGTTTGCTAGCCTAGGCACCACATTCACTTGACTCCATCCATTCATGACCTTCCTTATTTTGGATTTCTCCTTGACTTGCCTTCTTGACTGCTTGATATGGAGGACTTCCCCATTTCTACCTCTGTGTTGGACCGCATCCACGTTTGTTTTGTGTCTCGGCTCTGAGTTGGTGACAGAACTTGCCTTTGGTGAGTTGGATTTTATGCCTAGATCACTCTAGTCGGTTTCCCTGATGTTTGGATTAGCGCAGAATTCCCTCTAGTCACATGAGTTGTTGTTGGCTAAAAATGAAAGCACATGTATTACTTATATTGGAAATCTATTATGAAAGCCTGTGAACTTAAAATTCTAGAATGTGTTTCTCAACACATGTGAATAAAGGTTATAGCAATGAACTGCTAAAATACCCCGCGAAGGGTATAGAAAAGTCCAAAAAAGCAATGGTTAAACAAATGCTATATCTAAAAATAGCTGACCTCATAAATGTAAATATGCCCCGGATGCAAGCTGCGATTAGTTGTGCTTCTTAGCGCATGTGAAATCCCAGAGGGGCCATATAGGCCAAAAAGGCCATGGAAATGAAATGAATGATCCTAATGAACTTGGATCGGCTTGATGTAGACATGATGCCTAAGTTGAATAAGCACTCTAAAAAAAACTTATCCATTTGTGAGGCACTGCCCTTCCCTTTGTTATTTTTTCCAGCACAGAGTGTAGCTTCCCCTTTTCCCGTCCAAAGTGTCACTTAGTTGAGTTGGTCAAGCCATCATTTTTTTTGCCTAGCGTTCTTCTTAGCCCTCACCCTTTGCTAGCATTTAGGCCATGTCCGTTGAATGAGTATGTCTTTAAACCTTTTTATGCAAGTGAATTATAAATAACACTAGAATATATATATATTAGTTGCCATTGAATGATGCTTATACTTTAAGTTAAGTTGTGAATATGATTAAAGGAACATGTCTTAGTCTTATGTTATAATCTAGTCTCTGGTTATATTTTGACCTAGTCAAACATAGTTTAACCATGGTCATTCTTGGGATTCGTGATGAGATGGACCACATGTGCTTACTGATGTTGATCTATGGTCCCACATACACCTTTTGATGTTTCCATATGTTGGATATATGCTTCAGATGATGATTGATGTAGTTGATCAGTCTTATTATTATTTCCAGATCATCATATTTTACATTGTTCAGGTATAGTGGACTTGGGTCTTTTGGATCCATTGAGACACTTATCTTTCAGTTCTGGGCACTTCTGAGCATGATAGTAGCATTTATCCACCTGTTAACCAGTTTGGGCGATCCGACCTATCCAACAGAGGCATTAGAGGCCAGTCGTTGCCTAAGGCGCTATAGGGGAAGGGGGTGGTACAACCACTTG
This sequence comes from Larix kaempferi, assembly GCA_027924585.1. NCBI lineage: Eukaryota > Viridiplantae > Streptophyta > Pinopsida > Pinales > Pinaceae > Larix > Larix kaempferi. Next base: position 7,991,489 of record BSBM01000136.1, read on the forward strand.
TTTTTACCATTATACCCCCCTTCCAGACAGCCCGGTACACTCAGTTTGACAGCACAGGCACCCTGGGTGGCAGTTTGGGGCACTTTTAGGGTTTTCAGGAGGATTAAAAAATGGAATAAAAAGGTCACTGAGGAATTCAATTTGGGCAATTGAGGCAAGGTTTTGGCACTTGGTATTCTCAGAGATCATCCATGGTGAACCCCCCTTCTTCCAGATCAATTAGCATCAATCGATGGGGTCCACAGTGGTTACAAGAGGTCTTTTACTACATGTCTCTCTAAGATTTTGGAGACGGGATTTGATCATTTGTATATTTGACATGTCATATACTTATATTTTATATTATTGTGCCATGGGGACATGCTAGTGAAGGGAATTAATACCTCCTAGCCCCACCATAAGCTCCTAGTGACTTGTCTTATTCTTATTGTGTGGCACATGTGTTTCTAGCCACCCTCCATGTATGACGTCACCCTCATTGAGTCTATTTAGCTATGACGTCATCACTTTGTGAGTGATCCATGTGATATATTGTATTGGCTCATCTTAGCCGTTGATTAGATTGTTAGATCTTTTGATCTCAACCACTAGTTTTAAAAAGTGGTTTTGTGGTTTAGGGTTTTGGTCTTTGTTATCCTATAAAAAGGAGGAGACCCCCCTATTGTGAAAGCACCTTTGGAGCTCTTGAAGATTAGAATAGAATACTATTTTGTGGATCTACTTCTCTTGTCTTGATAGATTCTTTTGCAAGTTGAATATACAGTAGTTTCTCTATGTATCATTTGTGGATCGTGGGCTACTAGTTGTTTTTCTGCAGGGATGCCGAATTGGTGAGGAGGAGGACGATTTGAAGGAGGCTATTGTTGGGGGGACCCACATATCTTCTCTTGGGTTAATCTTTGTGACAAGGAGTTTCATTATTTTATCTTTTTGACATAGTTGGTGCTTTCTATTACATCTCTTCATCATCTTCATAATTTTTCTACCTGGCTTGTTTCTAACTTGATCTTGTCTTGTGGGAGGAGGACGTTTTGGCTTGGAGCACTAGATCTCACTCTTAAATATACACATAGGTGGAATGCTATCAATTTGCAAAGTGGCCACAAGCAATTGAGGTGTGTTCTACAAGGTATGTACCTAAATCCATTCATTCTTCTTCATTAGTCATCAAACCCTCATAATCAAAACCCTCATATTACATTTTTTTAGATCTACTTGGATCTAGCAAACTTTTGGGGATAATTTTTAAGACCCACTTATATAGCATCCACGACAATTCAGATCTATAGTTTGGTGGTGATTGACCTCCATTTGACCCGGTTCCCAATGCACATTAGCCTCTCCAAGGCAATTCGCATTCCCTTGAAGAGGCTAGTTTGCTAGGTTCTAGTACTTGGGTAGGTGAGATCCCACTTGATTTGGATAGATCAACCTTGATAACCTACCCCTAGGGCTTCACCTCTTTGATTTTTGCGTTGAGGGCCCCATTCCTCATTTTGAGGGTTGATGCATTTTCAATCTTAGATCTATGGAGATCTAGAAAGCATTTAGATTTAATAATTAAAACCCGCATTGATATTGGCCTTGACTACCCAATCTACAGTTTGGTGGAATTTGGACTCCATTTGCCCCCTCAAATTAAGGCACTAGTCTCCCTTGGGTAAATCGCACTCCTTGGGCTAGTTGTCTTTTGCTAGATCCCATATGTGGGTGTTTCTCCTTGCATCTTAGATCCATAGATCTAAATCATTGCATGCCCCTTGGTAACATTATACCCCTAACTTAACCTTGTGGGCCCCATTTGAACCATTTTCCACTTTTTAAGGAGTCGGCCCCACTTGTGTGATTTTCATGGTACTAGATCTATTCAAATTGAGCTTCATAAGTGGCCCTAGTCATTCGTTGGTTGAAACACTTGTCACCTCCTAAGCCTCTTCAACCACACTTAAACTCTTGGGGCCACTTAATCTAATTCACTCATTGCTTTCCGTAACTCAACTTACACGTTTCCCTAGGAACCTTTGGGTTAGCTAGTCTTCATTGATTGGCTAGGGTCTCCCCCTTGATCTTGTTTAGTCTCGATCTAAAGTGAAGAGTGCCTCGGTTGACGTGACTCCCAGCTTGCATTGGGAACCATGGCATCTCTTGGGTCACCTCTTTAGTTGTCCAACACCTCTACCATCCTGGATGGGATACCTTTAGGGACAACTACAAGTTGTGTGATAACATTTTTGGCGCCGCTGCCGGGGAGGTAGAGGCTCACCTTACGTGTCTGCGAGTATCCATGCATAATTCATATCTTATCACATCCGGATTAATCTAGATGGTTATCATTTCAATCTTTAACTAAAACATAGCCATCTATTTGTCACTCATCTTCTCCCCGCTTATTAACGACACACATCTTGGTAGAAGAGTTTTTAAAGGCTACCTGACAACTCCAATTCACGACTCCGCTGAGAAACAAACCCATAAAGAGATGTCTTCTCGAGACAATATCTCTCCTGAGATGACTATGGAATTCATGTCAAACATGTGTGAAATGGTCACCAACATTGCTACGTGTCTTAAGAATCAAGAAGACGATCTTAAAAGACGTAATCAACAAACTAAAGAAATGTTAAAATCTATTTGTAACAATTCGGTTCCTCCTAAGGCTAGTTCCCCTAGGCCTCAACAGCATAAGCCAGTTGATTCACAACCTAGCAAGGCAGTGTATCCTAACAATCAACCTGTGTGGAGAATCATGTCCAAGACTCCAAAACCTTCATCTGAAGTAATAAAAAAAGTGGAACTTTGGCTAATGTTAATCGAACCCCTCCTGCAAATCAAAATCCTGATCAAGAAATTAAAATTGATCTTCCTCCTAAAGCTAATGTGCCCAAAGCAACTCTTTGGAGAAAACAACCTAGGCCTTTGAATACAAATCCTCCCATGATTTTAAAACCTAATCAAGAGCATCCAAGAACAAATGTTCCTAGTGAGTTGACCAATTCCTCTGCTTTAGTTTCCCTAAAGGATCTAATCAAAATCCCATCTGTCAAGTATGACACTATGAAGTTTTTGGGTTTAAGTGTGAATGAAAAGGACAAAGAAATTTTCAAAATCCCCTCCTTCCATAAGAGAGCTACCACTCATATAGGAATCCAAACAAGGAAGCAAATGACAAAGCAAGTTTCTATAGAACCTAAGGATTCCCCTGTCATGATCCAAAGTGTCTCCGGTGATAACTTTGGGGGTTTCCCTCCCTTTTATGTAGATTTGGAAGTAAATGGGTTGATATTGCATAACTGCATGTTAGATTTGGGAGTTGAGGTAAACGTTATGCCCCTAAGAGTCATGGAGCAACTTGAGCTAGTGCCCACAAGGCCTTACAGGAATGTATGTGGAATGGATTCCAGAATTGTGAAAACTATTGGGATAATATAAAATTTGCCTATTAGGTTGGCTACCTATTATGATATTGAGCTTTCAATGAACATCCTAGTCCTAGATGTCCCTGATGTCTGGGGAATGTTGTTGTCTAGGGAATGGTCATCAAGACTTGGTGGAAGTGTGCAGATGGGTCTCACATATGCCACAATCCCAACTGGAAATGGTGCATCTATAACCTTGTTTAATGAACCGCCTATGCAAGAGCATGTTGAGACACCTGAACACTTGTTTACTGAGGCAATGTACTCAAGTGATGAAATTGGGAACTTCATGTTTTTGGCAAATTATTGGGAGGAAGTTAAGAAACATCCTTTCCCATCTGATCAAATTTGGAAGATGCACTTTGACGGGGCCCATTCCCGACATGGTGCAGGAGCAGGGATTGTTTTTACTTCACCATCTGGAGAAGAAAGTTTGTTTTCTTTTTGCTTGGAGTTTGATTGCACTAATAACGTAGTTGAATATGAAGCCTTGCTTCTAGAATTAGAACTTGCTCGGGAAAGAAACATTAAGTCCTTATCTGTCATAGGTGATTATGATCTTATTGTGTCCCAAGTCAAGAATCAGTTTGCTGCTAAGAATAATAGACTTAGAGATTACATAAATGCAGTTTGGGACACCATTGAATGTTTTGATGCTTTCATAATTAAGGCAGTCCCCCGTGAACAAAACACTTTGGTTGATGAATTGTCTGTCATAACCAGTACCCTCCAAGCTTCTAAATCTTTAAAGTAAAGAAATTGTAAGGTCGAAGTTTTATTCAGACCCTCAATACCTGATAATCAAGACTATTGGCAAGTTTTTGATGATGATGCCCAAATCATCCAATTCCTGACTGCTTCTCAAGCCCCAATGGTAAATTTTGAAGATCAAATAAATGTATTTTTAAGTTGATAATATAACAATGAGTTAGATATTAGTTTTGTAATAATTGCAAATTAATGCTCTATCAAGCACATATAAACTAGCATAGATCTATCTTAATGCTCTGTCAAGGGCTGAGTCTAGGGATCAAATCCCTTGAGGTGAAAACACCTTTTTAGAGTCCTAAACTTCCTCAAGAGATTTGATACCTATCGACCCTTGATAGAGCGAGAGTTAAGATGGATCTATGCTGGTATATTTGTCATTTTTAGTGTGTAAGACATCGTAAAGACACAAAACACATGGATGCATATTTATTGAGTATCAAATATTTTTTCATGAAAAGAATAATGATAATTGTTATACCAACTTTGAAATATTGAACCTTAAAAAATGAGATGGAATTAATTAGTTTATTTTAACATTTTGTTTTTACGATTGAGAAAATTGGGTAGTTTTGATGAGTAAATAGGTTATGGAATGAAATTTGGTAGTGTTACAACTAGCATTTGCCCTTTGAGGGGCAAAAATGAACGCTGGTAGGAAAAGAGGAAAATTAGAAGGAATGAAAACATAGGCACAGGCAACGAAGGATACTGGTAGGAAAAGAGCAAAATTTGTAACAATCTCATATTACAAAGACATAGGCACTCAACCCATAACAAAAAATAATGTTAAGTTCATCAACACAGTGAGCCAACTTCAATTGATTTTCTCACAATCTCTGTAGTAGTGATCTCAACAATATAGATTACTACTATATCTGGAATATATAAGCAATTTGAAAAAATATTTCTGCAATAATATCAATGAAAACAATGATTATAATAGCTCCTAAACTACACAAACTACTTGTGAACAAAAGTTTGCTTTCATGCCATTCGTTGTAGCAATAAATTTAGGAATCTCCATTTACAAGTAGAGGTATATAGCTCTTTCATGGACCATCTCTTGATAGTGCCACAATCTAAGTTGTAAATGAATGTTCGTTATGCTTGCTTCAAGAATGGAAGATACAGTGGGAAACCCAAATATGTTTCTTTCTTCTCATTGAGGATTTCAAGACCAGAATAAAAACTTTACATCCTTCTCAACCATGTAAAGGCGAACAAACCTGTCACTACGTGAACTAATCTTCTGAAAATTACTAATAAACCAAGGAAAGTAACTGGTTATCAATTATTCTCACCGCATCAAAGATTTGCACGTCTTTTAACAATATAGATAGTTCACCACAAAGCACAATAAATATGCAGACTTACAACATAATAGGAGTGGTGAATCTTCGTTATGCTTGCTTCAAGAATGGAAGATACAGTGGGAAACCCAGATATGTTTATTTATTCTCATTGAGGATTTCAAGTCCACAATAAAAAAACTTTACATGCTTCTTAACCATGTAAAGGCGAACAGACCTGTCACTATATGAATTAATCTTTTGAAAATCACTAATAAACCAAGGAAAGTAATTGGTTATGAATGACTCTCACTGCATCAAGGATTCACATGTCTTCTGACAATATAGATAGTTCACAACAAAGCACAATAAAATGCACACTTACAACAAAATAGGAGTGGTCGCAGCTGTCAATATAAAGGTTGTATTTATCCAACGTGGAGGTAGATGAGGAGAGGTCGCTTTGCTTGGCTGCTTTGTTTTTATGAATGTAAAAGAGAGTACACAGTTTACAAATCAGTTGAGATTAATATTTATATCACTACTGCTTGGGATAATCCATTATGATCTTAGCTTGAAAAGCCATTTCCAACAAGGAAACTAAAGAGCATTGGACTAAAAAAGTAGTAAAATACAGCACTGTTACAAAAATATGAACAAGCATTTAGGTTTTTTAGAGAAAATGAATCCCAATAATATCCATTGAAAAGTACACATTACATATAAACATTTATGTAATAGTTTCTCAAGAAGGGAAATTTGTTTTCATTGATAAAGAAGAATAGATGAACAACAAAAAGGGTTGGTTCATCACTATATAGCCTTGGAAGAGTTTGTTATCTGGTGAAATTGCAAAAATGAGAATAGTAGGCAAAGTTTTCATTTGAGTGTTGTACATATGAGAATGTACAAATGATAGTTACAATTAAAATTAGTTGGACGCTTATAAATTGGAAATATAGTCTGCCCATGCAGTAGCTTCTTCAGTTATGATATTAGATTTGTCAGCCTTTAATAGTTTTAGAGACACTTCATGATAAGACAGTTATGTTTCTATATTTGCAACTTCTGTTGGTGCAGCCTTGCAGGTATCCTCAAGGAAAATGAGATGTGTAGATGTTTGCCTCACATAGAAGTCGATGTCTTTTTCTGTGAGAGCATCAATTTTCTTGATGTAGTCCAGGTTTGATTGCAACACTTGCTGGAGTTCTTCCATCTGTTGATCCTTGGGGGGAGATCATCGATATTGGTTGCCATAGGAAGCTGACATTTATGGTGAACCTGATGGATTTCCTCATAGAAGTGTGTGCACTTTTCAAGAGTTTTATCAATCTCGACATAGAATAAAATATTGTACTTGCAAATTCATGTTAAAAATAGACATGAAATAACAGCAAATCTTTAATATACAAATGTGAATTACAAAAATGTGCAACATGGTGAACATTATGCAAAATAGATAAGAAGAAACATACAAAGTCAATGCAAAAAGAAGTACCTTTTTGGACTGTTTGTTATTGCTGCAGATGTTGTCATTGAAGATTCTGTCACTGTTAATGTTTCAGCAACATCTTGAAAGAGAGAAATAGCTTTTTCAATAGACGGGCTAGCAGGTGTCGACATAATATGCACTTCTCTTTTGATATCAGACAATGAACTTTTTTGCTAATTGAGTTTTGGCGTGGCTGGTTTCTGTATCCCGTGGATTCACTTGAACACAGAATTTGAGACATGTAATCGAAGGAGAAAAAATTGAACAAAGTTTTAAATTGTTTCAAGATAAAAGTGAGCTAATAACATTTACATTGCAATGGAAATGGCAACATATAAAGGTTCTGGAAAAACGGGAACAAGCATGTGTTTTTCTGGTTTTTTTCCCTCTTTTTTTGTTCTTTCTTTTGCTTGTTGCATTTAGGAAATTTATAGTTAAATACAGGTAGGCAGTCTGAAATGATTGTGCAATGAAAAATACAAATAAAAAGGTCTTCAAAAGGTCTTTAAAAAAAAGGGCCTTGCATTGAGCCAAGCACATGATACTTGCGAATGTTAGAGGAAAGTGAGCATAAAAAACTGACAATAAAATATTTGTTGAAGATATCGACTGCTTTTTTCTAGCTACCTTTTAGTTGTATGTTCGATGTTTGTGGATCTGATATATTTTCAGCTATACATGGAAAGGAAGCTCGTTCTAGAACAAGAAGACAGGGAAGGTTAAATGTTATTGAATTCTAAAAGAGGAAAAGTTTTTCAAGGATTGGAGAAAATGCAGATGTGAAAATGTAGAATGAGAAGCAAAAAAAACATGCAATAGAAATTTTTTGTGGAAGCAAGAAACCGAAGCAACTGCCTAAGTGATGGTGTGAGGTTGGTGCTACAATGGTTGTATGAAAAAATCATGTGCAATGATGAACAATAAGTATATGTGGTAGTTCAAGGATGGAGAAATAGTATGTTTACAATAAAGCAATGTCAAAAAGATATGAATTGTATTTCCAAGAACAGAAGGAGAAAATGTGATAATCATTTGTTTTGGAAAATGAAAAATAGCAGGTTCTATGTTTGTTGCATGAACGTTGTTATTTTTTTCATAGTTCAGTAGCATTGATGTGCAAAAAAGAAAAGAAAACAAGGGTAAAAGCATTATAGGTAAATGTATTAAAAAACAAACAAGCAAGAGTTCAATTGATGTTAAGAGGCATTGACAAGAAGCTACTGAGATGGTCTGTCCAATAAGCATCTGAAGTGTTGAAGTACATTGCAGATGTGGACAAATTTGTCTAGAAATGGTCGAGCATAGAGCCAGAATTAGTTGTAGGTTTAGTTGTTCTTAACATTAGTGAATTTCTTTCCATGAAGAGCCGTAGCCTTTTGCTTGCTGTTGTTTGTTTTTGCATATCAATATTGAAATCGCCAACGACAATGAATTTTGTGTCATTTTTCCTTTGAGAAAGGATTGAGTCTAGCATAGAAAATAGTGAATTCAAATTGTTGGTGGGCTTGTTATAAACATTGACAATGTCAATGGTTATTTGTGGATGTTTTAGACTAGTCACAATTGCTTCAAACGAATTTCTTGTATAGACTTATGTTTTTAGAACAATAATATTTTTTTTAATCATAGTTAGGATGCCATGCACAGTGCATGCCATTGCACAAGTGTAGGGTTCAAAAAAAGATGAGTGTTTCAAAATCATGTCCATATGGGTCTCTTGTAGACACAAGATGTCTGATTGCATTAGTTCAAAATCATTTGCAACGTCTTCAATGTGCAAGAGAAGACTTCGTGTATTTAGTGTAGATATCAGTATATGGTTTGTAGTGGGAAATGAACTTATTCCATATTGGAAGTGTAACTGTGCATGTTGTTGCAATCTTGCAATTTCAATTGCAACTTTTGTTGAAATTGAAAAATTCTTTTGTTCAAGCTTGTTTATGATATAGAGGCAATCAACACTTTTGACCCGAGAAAGTGCAGTGTACACAAGGCCATGTCTTCTAACCCCTTTAGGGTCAAACGCTAGTCGTTCCATTGTCAAGCCTTGTGCCCTATGGATTGTTCATGCACATGCTAATTGAATTGAAAATTGTCGTCTAACTATATGTTTTGCATTGCCAATTGATATTTGCGATGCCATTCTTTGAATTGGTGTCCAAGTGCGCATTGAGGTGAATTTGTAAAGATGTTGCATTTTTTCAATTACACGCGCACCGACCGAAGGCTCTGTGAATTCAACCCAAACAATGTTAGTGGATGTTGGAGAATATTCTTTGGAAAGCCCTTCTGCACCATTAACAAGGCCATCTTTGACTGAGTAATTTCCACCGACAAGTTCCACGAGCATGTTCTCTTTAAGAACTATTGTAGATGGAAGTTGAATATTCTTATGAGTTTCAAAGTTTTTTTCAAGTTGATCAAGTTTCGAGTCAAAAGATGTTAATGTGAATACTTTTGTATTTACAATAGACAACATCCTAGAGTTATGTTATTTAACATGTTTGTTGCAATGATATAGATATGGGAATGTCAGATCTAATGGAGGCTGTCTGTGGCAATGCCTATTCAAATAGTCAATATCATCAGTTGTTTGATTTGATGTCCTGATCCTGTTTAAAATTGAGGCAAACGTTTTATCTTTTGACGAACGACTGTTTTTAATTCGTAGTACTTGACAATGTCAGGCCAAAAACTATAAGGAAATATCTGGACATGGAATCTTGGTTGCTCAAATATCCAGGCATCGTGTACTGGTTCTGTTTGCAAAAGATCACCACAGAATATGACATCAAGATTCCCAAATGGTTTCATTGGCGTATGCATTATCTCACGCAAGCGTTTGTCTATGTTATAGAGCATTTTAGAACCTATCAAAGAAACTTCGTCAATTAAAAGCACTCGAAGTTGTTGGTAATCTTTTGATAGAATATCAAGCATATTTGCATTTAATGGCAACATGTTAGAAGAGTTCAAAGGCAATTTGAATACAGAGTGCATAGTGACACCATTAATATTGTAAGTTGTTTTACCAGTAAAAGCAACAATAAGACCTTTTCTCTTTAATGGATCACTACCAAGTTCTTTGTCATAGAAATGGACAAGAGCATCATAAAGAGATTTAGCGGTGTGAGTTTTTCCAGTGCCAGCACTTCCTGTCAAGAATATATGAATTGGCGTAGAAGGGTTAGCCTTTTTCCTAGAGATAATTTCTTTGACAATTGATTGTTGTTCCTTGTTCAACAATTGTCGTATTGCATGGCATTGATTTATTTTCGGTAGATATGGTTTATCTCCCAAAGTGAAAGAAGGTGTAGGTCATGATACACGGATTGAGTTCTTGACCTAGAGATCAGATTGAATATCATAATGCTCTATTGTGGTTTCACGTGCTTTGCCATTCTCAAAGTAATCAGAGTCATTGTTATTGTTGGAATGAAGTTCAATATTTTGAAGTTCAATGTCGAGGTCGCCCCATTTTCCAGTCATGTTCGCCACAAACTTTTGTTCAACGAAAGAAATCTCTTCTTTTCGGCTTAAATATGCCTCTACCCATGTTTTAAAGGATTTTTTCAACAAATTGAAGTCATCCCTGTGTGCTATGAAGAGGAGAATCTTTTCCCGTGCATAGTTCTCAGGATCTTTCTCTTTGTTGTATCGAATGAATCGAATGATACAAGGTCTATTTCTTTTGACTATTTTTGTATCAATACAATTGAAATAAGAAGCATACTCTGCTAAAGAAATGTCTTCAAGTTCAATTGGTCGTGCATTGTATTTGTCTATGATAGATGGTGAAACAATGTCTTCGGAGTCATCTGGCTCGTTTTGCAACAATGTTGGTTTCTTAAGAACAACTATTTTTTTCTCATCTGGTGCAGTGTTAATGAAAGTTGTCTTTCTAGAAGATGAATGAAAAGGCAGAGAAAGAACAACATGAGCTGCTTGTCTGGTGGACATTTGTTGCATGTTCAACAATGTGTTACCTAGTCTACGAATTGTTTTGACATTGTTGGCATTGCCAAAGATAGCTTGCTCTTTGATTTTCTTAAATGCAAGTGTCATTGGACGATCTATCTTTGTTATGTATAAGCTTATGTATGTTGCTGTAGCATATGCATCTAGGATGAATTGTGCATCAGTGTTTGCTTGCCACAAATCTGGAATTCCTTTTGCAAATGCATTGATCCAAACATCTGCAGGATCTCTTTTTAATACCAAGGAAGGGCGTGTGATACGAGAACGCAAAAGAACAATGTATTCATCCTTGGTAATTTGCAACTCTTGAAGAAATGTTTGAAATGATGTCTCCTTTGAGTAAGTTGTTTTTTCAAGCATAGACAACAATTGTTTGGCTTTCTCAATTAGCTCATTCGATGTATCTTCAAGTGGCTCCAGAACCATTGTATTGTCAATGGGAGGAAAGGGGAAGTTAAATCTGCATGAAGAATGGAATTTTTTTTTGCATGTCCTACTATGTCGATGTGTTTGAAATTTCACAAGATCATGTTTAAGTAACGATGAATCTGTTGAAATATATTGGTCAACGAAGACCACTATATCGCTATTGCTATTTCTTCCAAACATTGGAGCATGTTTGATCCATATAACGCCATGCCCATGCTCATTTCCCCTTTGTTGGAACTCAATTGTGAAGAAAAAATCTTGAACCTCGCCAAAGAAGCTGCTATTCTTACATATCAAAGACTTAAGTGCATTCATTCTTTGTTTGTAATAGCGGGCACAAACTACTGGATGCTTTCTTATTAGTGCATCAAGATCATCTTCAGTAGCTGGAATAGATCCCGCGTTGTGTTGTGTTGTTTCAAGTTCATGCAAGGCAGAGCACAACAGTTTCCAAATATGGTCAGCACTAGTAAAAGTAACAAAGAAAGTTGGTGGTCCTGGTTGGCATATCATTGCAAAAAGGTTTTTTTTCATGGAATCGAAATAGTCTGGCGATGCTCGAATTGCTTTCAATGTGCGGAAAGCAAGAGGGGATTTAAGAATTTTGTCAATGTTTGCTTTTGTTTTGACATCTTTGGCTACTAGTTTTTTGCCTTTCAACTCCCCTATGCGTATTGTAATCCAACAAGTGTTTGAAATTTGTTTAATAATAACCTTAACCGCTTTGAAAAAAAGATTAGTTGGGTGTGTTTCAAAATCATAGCTTTCATGTTGGAGTTCCCACTTTGGCACTTGTTGATAGTGATATTTTTTGTAGATATTTGCATCACGGCTATATCCAAAGAACAAGATTGGGAAATTCAATTCTTCAGAATATCTATCTTGGAAAATGCCCAATGGACGGAAATTCTCAGAAGGTGCTAATTCAATGGTTTTGTTGACCAGGTCATCTAGCAAGTTGGTTTCTCCATATCCATGGACCAATGTTTCTAACACAGGTTCAGGATCAAGATCAGGAGAAGAACTAAGCTCAAAATCAGAGAGGTCCAAGCTATTTTCATTGAGCGGTTCAGTGATTGATGCCAATGGCAAGGTTTCTGTTTTAGCAAAGATGGTAAACATTTCTTCCCATTGTTCATTAATGGTTACACCTTCAGTCTTGTATAGCATAGTTTTAGACAAGTTTCTTAAGGTTGTCATGACAATGTTAGGGCGCACATTTCCAGATAGAAATGCATTTTTGAATTCTAGTCTTCGTTTTAATACAACAGCAATTGTCAAGACATCGTCAAGATTTCTGGGCAAAGCAACTTGCACTTTATCCAAATCTACAGGAACACTGATGATTGTTCCAGTTAAACCTATTTGGCCTCGCTTGTAACTAAGTTGTCGTATTTGTACAAATGCATTTCTGGGCGAGACCAAGCGCTCTTCAAGAGGAGTTAACATTGCTACGGATGGAATTGAGGTGTTTCTATGAATGGAAATAGGAGATGCATAGAATGGAATTTCTGACTTGGAAATGTCTTTCTTACAAAACTTGCAAATTTGATCGGAGATAGAAAATGTACACTCGACACTGCAATTTGGAAAGGATCTGAAAGCCAATATAGTATTTTCGTCAACTTTTCGAATATCTTTTTTGAAATGCAATCGTCTACAACAATAGCATCCATGGGTAGGAGTGTCATTGATACCTTTTAAGTAAACATGGACATGTTTTTTCTCTAGATTGCTTCTCTTTTTAGCTTGAGATTTTTTAAAAGCCTCTTGTCGTAGTGTTGCCTTCAAAGACCGTAAACTTTTTGCTAAACTACATTGAATATTGCTTTGTGGTTTGGAACCATGTTTTTTTTGTTCAGAAGTGACAACAAATGTTTTTGCATTTGTGGTTTGCAATTGCTTTTCTGATTTTGCATTTGAAGAAAGCATTGCAACATGTTTTTTTTTTGCATTGTCATTAGTCTCTACAATTGCCACGTGCAACTTTCTTTTAAGTTTCCTACCATAGGAATTTCGATCGTCCATGCTCCGAAACTGGTTTTTTGCAATTGGCAATGTGCTCTTTGAAGTGGATGCTTGTCCATTTGTACCTGGAGCAAAGAAATGAGTATTTAAATTTGCTACCGCCAATGGATAAAAATGTGAATGATTTGCATCTACACCATGGTGGAAAAGGTAAATATTTGAGTCTGTGCTAGATGTTGAATAAAAACATGTCAAGACTTGTTGCACATTGCTTTCCCATAAGAATATGTTAATGTCCATTAATTCAGAAAACCATTGCAAAACAAATTCTTGCATATGTGCATAATGAAATTGACATGTATCTGTCAATTGAACTAGGAACGTTTTCCATTCAATACCAGGTTGGTTTATCTCTAGAAGATTTCCTTGTAGATATCTTTCAAAGCATTTAGTTGGTCTATATCCATTTAAGGCCATGGAATTGGAAAACGATTGCGCAAGAGCTTTCTGTAGAGAAATAGTATCTGTAAAAGCTGTCAATTTACATAGGGATTCAAAAAGAGAGCCATGACAATCACCGCTGATTCTAGAGCCAAGACTAAAACCTTGTTGGGCCAAAGCGTCTATGGATATTGAAAGTGCAGTATGTAAATCAAAACAATGGAGCATCTCAACATTGCCATCTACTTGTCCAAGGGCAGTAGTGCTTGTTGATATAGGGCCATACGATAGCAGAGGCTCAAAATGACCGGCAGCAAGGTTGATGTCATGGAAAAGCAAGTTGAAGCAATATCCTGTTTCATGTGAGTTGAAATGAAGATACTTATTTTTTCTTGTCGATGACCATACAGCAACAGGAACATTCAACCATTTTGCAAACCATTTTATGCAAAAGATATCACCCCACAATCCGTAGGTATTATTTTCATTGATTTGTGAAGCAGATTGCGACATCCGTTCAAGATACAAGTCCACACTTCGCACTCCATGCAAATCAGCCAAGATTTCAATCGATAGGTCTAATTGTATCGAGGTCAATGCAGTAGGCTGCGACTGAGCCAATGACATGCGGAAATGATTAACAATTGATTGTCTTATTTCAAGTGACGTGTATTGAAAGTGCAAGAGAACTGCAAGCGCATCAAAAAGGCAATCACCCATTCGAAAGTGGAAATCCTGTAGATGAAACAAATTGTGCGTAGACAAAGCAACATCAATGCCTTCAAAAGGGGAATGTCTTATTGGAGGCAAGGACATGTTTCTATTGAAATAGCCCTTGCAAGTGATCTGCTAATCGTTTTCTCCTGTTTCCTTTGGTTCAAGGTCAAAAGCATAAACAACAAGAGGAATGACAGATGAACTTGGACTAGACGATGGACATATGTAAAACCAAACATGCACTTCGCATGGAATGAAGTGAACTTGCAGAAACAAGAGAACTTGTACGGAACCTTTGAAAGATGAACCTGCAATGAAATGTGGCAAGGTTAGAAGCAATGCCAATACATAGTTTGATTTTTTTTCTTTGGTAGGGAGTTGTGCAACACTCATGCGCATGATTTGAAGGAAAAGAATAGTGGTGAAATAAACAAAAGCATAGAATCAAGCAACAGAGAGTGCTCACATAGAAAAATTGATTAGATCTTTGCGATTTTTGCAGAGGGGATGACGTAAAACAGTTTTAGTTTTTTTTCAAGATACTATATCTATGCAAAGTTACCTAATTTTTTAAAAGGAAGGAAAAGCCATGGACATAAGAACAGATGAAGTTTTATATTAAAATAGTATACACTTTTTATTTTGCACATCAAATAGGGAAATGCAACACAAGCAAAAAAACTAGTATTTGCCAACGAAAAGAGTTGAAAAATGGCAATATGTCGTTGGCAATGTTCCAACCAGGTATCCACCATAGTTTATAAGAAATAAATAGAGGTCAAGTTGTTATGCACAATGGCATTGTATTTGTTCCCAAAATGATATTCAGCTAGGGAAGATTAGATTTGCAAAAAAACATGTAGGTGCTTAATACCTGTCTCTTATAACAAACAATGTAAACTCTACATATGCGTCTAATCAACAATAGACTAACAAAGTCTCCTAATTGTTTGCAATGCCTGAAAGTTGATTTGGTATGGCAATGGACAAATGCATTCTGCTAAATACTCATTGCCAATAAATATGGACCCCAAGTATGCTCAGCTTCCTAAAGGTTAAGGGCATTCACTCGGCTACCAATGTTGTCTAACGACTTGCGTATTAGGGCATCACCCCTCACTCCACGGCTCAGGTAAAACTGATAATCGCTTTGCCACGAACGACAGTTGTTGGTTTACCTTACGGGTGGGAACTAGTCAATCAGGCAGGGGTCATAGCCCTTTTCACTGACAGGTCCTCTCAATTGGCCAGCTACTTCGGGGTTCCTGTGGTACTCCTCATAATGAGTTTTAGGGATATGCCCAAGTACTTCCCACAGTTAAGTGGCCAGGGATTATTCCTAGATCCGAACCTGCAATTGGAACAAACAATCCAAAGGCAAAGAAGAAAGAACTATTGCAACAACCAAAACGCTTGAAACTTGATGGGAGGAATATATTCTTGCGTTTACTGCGAAGCATATATGAATCAAGTAGCGAATATCGGTTTATTATACATGATTTCATACTAAGAAAATATACACTTGCCACATAAAGAAAGTTGCTAAAGGTATTAAGTAGTATCAAACTAAGAAGATTCTAATAATTAGCAACATACAAAAGGAAAAAAAAAAAACAATGGATTTTAGACTAAACCAATACAATAACAAAAACTTTAGACTCAATTTTTTTAATTAATTTTCATATTACAAAACACCTAAATGGAAATCATGTTTCGACAAAAGCTCTCTTTTTCTAGATTTTTACTAAAGCTTTGAGAAAAAAAATTGGAAATGCAATTGATTGCAAAAATGTTTCGTTTTTATGGCAAAAACCCTATTTATGTATTTACATAATTAAAGCAATGATGTAAGTGTAATTTTAAAATGGCCGAATGAAATAAACATATTTAAAAAAAAGCCTTATGTTGAAGTTTTTATTTCCTATTTTCTATTTCAATCAATGAGTTTAGAAAATGCAAAAAAACCCAAACTTGAAATAAAAATATGGGCAAGCCAATACCTATTTCCAATTCAATGAAATCTAAAACACCTACATAACAACAGACATAGAATATCTATGACGAAAATATGTTTTCTTGAGATAGCAACCAATATGGAAATATTGTAAAAACTAGTCTCTCCATAACAAAGAAGAAAATAAATACATGACACTACATCTATGTAAACTTACCTAAATTTTTAAAAGAAAGAAAAAGCTAATAGCATAGAATAGATGAAGTTTTTATTAAAATGCTATAGACTTTTTATTTTGCGAATCAAATGGGCAAATGCAACAGAAAACAAAAAAATTAGTATTTGGTAACTAAAACAGTTGCAAAATGCCAATATAACATGGAAGTGTTCTAGGAAGTTATCCACTATACTTGTTAAGAAATCAAAAGAGGCTAAGTCACTATGCACAATCGCAATGCCATTGTTTCGTAAAGAATATTGAGCAAGGGAAAATTAACTTTGGAAAAGAACATGTCATAAAGGTCTTGCAAAAACTAAATCTAAGCAAGTGGTATTTTAACACGATTGCAAAACTTGTACGCAGGCAATGAAGGGAGGTATTGCAAGTTTGTGAGCTTGACCTTGGCAAGAGTTTTTCAGTTTGCCAGACAATGGTATTGCTGTTCAAATTTGTTAATGAGATGGATTTTGAAAAGATTAGAACAATTTGAAAATGAGAGAGGTTGTGGAGGTTCAACTGCTTCATCCTAAGAAATTTGTTAAGCTTGAAATAAATCTCCTTATGGTGTTTTGTGCTATCGACCACCTGGCACAGGAAATACACTACTAGTTCTAGCAGTCGATATTTGCAATGTTCCATGTTTAATTAAAGCTAGTGAAAAATTAATTTGTTCAGAAATATATTGGTGAGCATGGTCAAATTGTTGAAGAGTTTTTTAGATGGCTCAGTCAAAGAAGGCTTGTATTGCCTTTTTGATGCCAAGTTAAATATACAACCCATATTTTATTTTGCATTTGAAGATTTCAATGATATAAGTTATAGGAAAAGAACATAGCTTGGAGCCTAAGAAATCATATTTTAGATTTAATGGTAGTGATTGAGCATCATGTGTAGATCTAGATGGTTTGATCCACTTTTTTAGATCCACATTTCTATGAACAGTTGCAACATCACAATATTTAATAAATATTTGCAAGTGTTTTTTTCTATAGACTTCCATAAAAAACAATACAATAAAACCCCTAGAGTATGATTATAAATGCCGTTGTTCATGTTCTTGAATAGCCTAAAATCCTTGTTGCACCATAACACCTTCCTTGGACTAGTCATTAACATTTTAACATCTTGGTTAATTTCCTTATATACATGGTGATAAGAAATGCATTGAACAATAAAAGAGATACATCCTAAATCTCAGCTCATTTAAAACTAGTTGCAATAAGAAATTCCTAAAAAAGTATTCATTTTTCACTTGAATTGTAACCACAAGTGAATCTTGACACACTTCTAATGTGCAGGTACAATTTTCAGTAGTCAATAGCAAGGTAAACTAAAAAGTCATTATCTATGAAAGATTGTTTGTTCTAGGTCTAGGCATGCTTTAAAATTAAGAAAATGAGAGTCTTCCAAAAAGAGAGACCCATTGACTCCTAAAGTAAGTTGCACCATCAAAGAAAGCCCATGCACCTCCTATCCATTCTTCGATAATATGTCTTTATTCTTTTTCCTTGTCATGATTCTTTATGGTGGACTAAATGTTGAAACTATAATTTCTTACTATCCAAATGCCCCATGCTAGAAGCATAAGCAGAGTTGTTATCTATTGGATCAAAAGGATTCCACACCAATTTGATTGGGCAATTAGGGCTTTTTTTTGTTATCTTGATTAGAGGGTACAAGTCTATCCTTAAATTTTGTGAGGTCAAAATTCATACTTTTCTTAATTGATTTATGTAAGTGTATATTTATGTGTGTGTGTACTAATAATAATAATTAGTAATATTATTATTATTAAAAGTCACAACTTAGTTAGACGTGAAATTATAGATGAGACCCTTTCATTATGATACAAGGGATTTCTTTGTGCGATGGTTTAATTGCTTACTCTACAGAGGTGTATGTAGCCTATGCCCTTCAGAGTTGAACTTGTGAGCTAGAAGGAGTAAAGCCATGTTATTTAGATCCACTCAATCTGGACATTCATACCAGGCTTCTACAAGTCTCAATTTGTTTAGTGACCATTGCGAGATTCTATATACAACTAAAGTTACATGTTAACCAATGTACTATCAACTTGAACGAATCCAATAAGAGATTGCAAGTATGAACTTCCAATTATCTCTGACCGATAATCTTATTGCTAGGAACACCTTTATTTCCAAGTTACTTAAAAACCTAAAATTATTGTTCTTATGTCTACTCTCCCTAACCCTAGCCTTAGGAAATGGACTAGGCTTCCTAGTATAGGGTGAACATCGACCATGGTAACACCTTATACTTGTTCTTGAATTAATAATCTTCATTGAGAAGTAATATTGATGATTTGAAATGAATGATATTCATTCCCAATTGCAAGCTCCAACAATTGTCTTCAAGTGGAAATTGATATCAATTCCCAAATATAGAGATCCCTCATTCATATATTAGATAAGAGCAGAAACAACATAAGGAAGTACAAATTCCCAATGGCTACTGAGCTATGATAATGCATGTAATTACTTCATAGTAATTATTGCACTCATCATCATATGACTTCAGTTTTATGATTTTTTTTAATTGCAGAGAGGGAAACATTGAATTTTGTTCATATAATAATTTTTGTACAAGTCAAGATGTCTGAACAATGCAAAAACCCTAGATTCTAGGCATGAGCACCAATAGATCTAACGTACGTACCAATGCAAAGCAAGAATATTTGATGCTTATTTTGAAGACTTTAAATGATAAATAAAAAATGTTTGACATAGGTTAGGGATCATGGCCCATAGGATACATAATTTACAAAAGGACTACAAAATTTAATATAAATTATAAAGTCCAAATTTACAGCATATATATTATATTCTATATAAAATACAAAATATAGTTTTCAACATATATATTGTACAAAATTATAAAATACAAAATATTTATTAAAGTTGCACTTCTTTGGAAAAGAGATTATTTACATAAGTCTTAGGTTGTTTTAAATGAGGACTTCATGAGTTAAAATTTCCATAAAGAGTCAATCAATAATGACATTTCACCTATATTCTGGAAAGTGTTGTATGTATATTAAGAGAACAATTGAGCCAAACTAACATTGAAATAAAAATGGATAATGTTAAAGTGAGATTGGAATGGAAAAGCTTGTTATAAAGTCATAGCAAGCTTAATGACCTACAATCAGGCCAAAACAGGATTCTTTCTATGATTGACTGATATGATGGACGTTTTTGTATAGCTGGGTAAACAAACAAAACCGTGGTTATAATTTGGATATAGTTGCATGTGTAAATCATATTTACAAGTAAACGAGCATTGGGTTTTAAGAATTCTAATTACGCGAATGAAGACTAAATGTAAATATAGGAATAGATACATAAATGAAAACTAAGCACAAGAATCTGAATTGCAGAAATAAAATAGGACGGAAACTAATGGTAATCCAACTCAAAAGTAAAATCTAAACCAAAGTATGGAAGGCAACATGTGCAAATGAATTATGGAATAAAACCTGCAAAGATACAGTCTATTTGTATCTACTATGCCACTAACACAATACTAGCCAAATCAACCACACTTGGCTGGCCTCTAGCACAATCCAAAGTATGGAAGGCAACATGTGCATATGAATTATGGAATAAAAGCTGTAAAGATACAGTCTATTTGTATCTACTATCCCACTAACACAATACTAGCCAAATCAACCACACTTGGCTGGCCTCTAGCACAACATTAATGATGTTGCTAAGAAGATAAAACTACCCTAAGACAATATATTTCTTTCTATCCTTAATGACTATTTTTTTAAATTTGGTTGCTCTAAATAAATAATATATGTCACTTGATCACCACTTATAACAATACATAAACTCAAAAAATATATATATATATGTTTGATGATCTATAGTTGTAATGTTGATGTCTTATTCAAGACAATATGCTATTTGTGTGCAATAACAATTTGAGGAATTTGATAAAGTTTAGAATAGTTACAAAAGAATGGTGGATGGATTTAATGTACTCAATGCTGGTGCAAGAATTACATGTAACATGTACATGGACGACCTCAGACCACCACCCCCTCCACTTCAACAATTGTGCAAGACATCACTTTAAAACCAATCAAATTTTGAATCAACAATGTTCAAATTTTCCATCTAATAAAACAAATTTCCAATTTTTATTTAATAAAACATAATTTTGTAACTTTGCAATTTTGTGCAGTATAACTGTTTTCAGTTTCAGAAATCATCATTATAAACTGCAATGCAAACACTAGAAAATGGCCGAAAAGAAAAAGAGAAATCCAGTTTGATAAAGAGGAATCACTTGGCTGAGCATTGAACCATATTCCATGGTTTGATTATTTTTTGTTGCAATTGTTTTTTTATATTCAATTTTCACATGGATTGGATCATCTTTATTGTCGATTATCTCATTTCAGTTTACTATTTTAAATTTAACAGTCTTTTTATATCTGCCTATGTTTTGGTATTTTGCTTTGAAAATATAATTTAAGCCAAATCTATGTTGTACATGACACCAACTTAATATTTGCAAATGTCGTCCTAGTTTGTTGCAGTTGTCATGTGCATCAAACAACAATGCAGTTAACAATGTCTTTGGCTTGGATACAAACTTTTTTTTTGAACCCGGGAAGCCCATTAAATCCATGTTCTCTATTGCTACAATATACGCCTTGTCTATGTCCAGGTTCGCTAGGCTGCAACTTGAAAGTCTAGGGGCTAGTGCTGAAGCCACAGGAAATAGAAATGACGAGATTAGAAGACCTGTACAAATGCTTCTAGAAGAATCCGGGAAAAGGTGAAACGATATCGTTTGTGAATCATTTGCACCTGAAAATTATTCATTGTATTGCATGAGTCTCTTGGAAATTCAGACTATGCAATTTCTACAATTAATAATTTATATAATTAATATGACTAATATATTCATTTTATTCCATGAGTCTATTGAAAATTCAGATCATGCAATTTCTATAATTCATAATCTATATAATTAATATGTGACTAAGATTTTTTGAATTTTTCCAGATTTTGCAAAATAAACAAAGCTGGAATCAGCTGATAAGCTTACTCTTTTGACTCTTTTTTGTTGGTGAATAGAAAAGCGTCGTCTCAAAAGAAATGGTGGACAGTGGGCCATTTCTATACAATTGTTTTTACAGTCAAATGTCTATTTAAAAATCTTGTAACTGATTGTCTTCCAATGTTGCTAGTATGGTTACATTGGCTTCAGACTCTCATAAATAAATATCTTCCCATAATATCAGCTAGAAATTAGATGCTACTATTCTTACTCTAGCTCCCCCTTTCCCGGCCTGCTTCATTCTGGTGTCATCATACTAATTCTAGGTTTGGGTAGAGGTTGGTCGCTTACAGTTCTCCAGCCAAATAGCAGGTCAACTGTCATGCGACATTTGGAAGCGATTGTCCCATTGCAAAGATAGATGCAGATGCAGCCAACGGTGGCAATAAGAATGGAAAGAGGTCTCGCGTGATGTCGGCTTCGTCTCATCATCATCCAATGTGCCAAGTTGATGATTGTAAAGCAGATCTCAACAATGCAAAAGGCTATCACAGGCGCCATAAGGTCTGTGAGATGCAGCCTAAGGCTAACAATGCTATTGTCAGCAGACCTATGCAGAGGTTTTGTCAACAATGAAGCAGATTCGCTAATGTGTTTTTACATTTTTCTATAATTTATAATTTTTTCTTCACGAGATGATTTCTGGGCAGAAATGCCCTTCCCATCCTAGGAGCATTACAATGGAATGTAGCTGGCTTACAACACTTTAGAAAGATCCCCGATCCCTTTGTCTCAGAAGTTGTAAGTGGGTATCTATTCTGCCAAATTTGTCCAGGACTCGCACCTGTCCCCAAATGGAAGGGTCCAGGACTTGCAACTATCTCCAAATGGAACTGGGTGAGACAGTGAGAGAGGCCACTAGAGACAAAAGCTGTCACCAAATGGAACGGTCCAGGAATTGCACCAGTCCCCAAATGGAATTGAGTCAGACAGTGAGACAACCCACTAGGGGCAAAGGCTATCACCAAATGGAACAGTCCAGGACTTGCAGCCGGTGCCAAATGGAATTGGCTGAGACAGTGAGACACCCCACTAGGGGCAAAAGGTGATTATGGGGGATTTGAACCTTGGTGGGGGTATGAAACACCTGCACTTTACCAACTGACCAAGTTTTTTGTTACATTTCACCCTATGCAGACACATCACATATCCACCAGCGAGTATGATATCTATATGCACGTAGCAGCCCACGGGTACACTCTATAGTCGAAGCGATCCATGACCATCTAGTGATTCTAGATCCCAAGACAACACCCCAAAGCCCTACCCTTGGATTGGAAAAGGTCTAAACCTATATTCTTCCCATCATACCATCTTTGGCATGCTTCCTCTGTTTCTAACTTTCTATTATGAAGTTGACCTATTTTGTAACTCGGCAACAGGAAGAACACCCTTCAGGGAATTGCTTGTTTTCATTCTGCCGTGATTCTTATTCAATCAACAACAAGATTGAAGGGTGTTTGTCTTTGATAGCCTTGAAGAATGTAATAATATTTGACAACTAGAAGGCCCTCTGAACTTCAATTCTCTGTCCATTTTTCACATTTATATTTGTTGCAGTTTTTCATTTTAATGACTCAAAGCTAGAGCAACATTAATTTATTTCTCAGAACTCTTACGTGAATTTAACTCTTAGAGTATTGTTTGCAGTACTGTATTGTAGCAAACAAAGGCAACGAAATTGTTCAGTGGACTTGGTCTATTTTTTTGTCCAATTCAAGCTTAGCGTCGAGAGCTTGTTTTTTTTGCCAACATGAAATTTTGTTGATGTAGACCAGAATATCTTTTCGAGTATGTTTGATTTCATGCCCAACTACAGATTGATGCCCAAGAGGAAGCCTTCCTTAGTTTCAGCCATAAGAGTAACTTGCCCAATTTTGTAATAGTGCCATATCTGCTTCTATTAATATATAGTAGAGTAAGAGCAGCTTTGCATTGAGGTAAGTTTAGCAAATTTTGATGTTTTTGTGCTGGAAAAAAAAAAAAAAAACTTACTCTTGTAGCTTCATTATAGTGCTTTGTGAGTTACTTTAAGAATCTATAAGATATTAAGAGCCAAGTCGTTTTAGTCAAGTTTACTTTGAGCTAACAGAATTATACCTAAAGCTACAGATAAATGCATGAATTTGTATTTGAACTTATCTGGCGGGCCCTAAGTCCAGATACAAGCGAGTGGCACGCGCGACGTGGTGGCCAGCCAAATGATATGTCAATTGCCACATGGCCTTTCTAAAATAATGGCAGCCCTGCCGTAAATAAACCTCACAATCCCTTCTGATTTATTCAGCGATAAGTTGCACGATCCATGATGAAAAAGCAGTCGATTCCCATTGCAGTGCTTTCCACCAGGTGATAATTCTTAGAGTCCAGGTTTCGAATCTCCCTGTATTTTTCTTTTGCCTTTTGGCATTTAGTTTGCCCACATGAATTTATATTGGTTATTTGATTTATGCTTGGGAAGCCTCTAATGCATGGCTAACTCTTATGAGTAGATTATATTTGTTAGATGGTTTTTTCGTCTCAGGGTTTTCAAATTCAAGGCTTTAGGGTTCCTATGATGTGGCGTTGATAAAATCTGTCCAGGGTTAGGGTTAGTTTAATTATTAATATTTCCATTAATAATTGTTTTACAAGCTAGGAGTTGTCCGTTTTGCACAGTATCTGACAAATTCTTTTGCATTCATTCCTGCATGCTTTCCTATGCTTTTAAGTAGCACAGTCCGCCACGCTCCCCTTCTGATTTATTCAGCGATAAGTTACATGGTCAATGATGGAAAGGCAACCGATTCGCGTTGCAGGGCTTTCCACCAGGTGATAATTCTTAGAGTCCAGGTTTCAAATCTCCCTGTATTTTTCCTTTGCCTTTTGGCATTTAGTTTGCCCACATGAATTTATATTGGTTATTTGATTGATGCGTGGCAAGCCTCTAATGCCTGGCTAACTCTTATGAGTAGATTATATTTGTTAGATGGTTTTTTCGTCTCAGGGTTTTCAAATTCGAAGCTTTAAGGTTCCTATGATGTGGCATCCATAAAGTCTATTCAGGGTTAGGGTTAGTTAAATTATTAATATTTGCATTAATAATTGTCTTACAAGCTAGGAGATGTCTATTTTGCATAGTATCTGACAAATTCTTTTGCATTCATTCCTGCATGCTTTTCCATGCTTTTAACCAGCACAGCCCGCCACGCTCTCAGAGAACACAAGAGCTTTGAGAAATAAATCTGCGGTTTGATGCGCAATGTTTAAACACAAGTAAGGCATTTAAGCTAGGGCCTACCAGGAAGGCACATACAGTCACTTTCAACCAGTTTATGCTCACACCATCAGACGGATTTATTTCCAGCAGATATCTACATGACAGATATCATGTTCTGCATGACAAAAAAAGCATCCAGGCTTACAGGGAAAAACACTATTATCATCTATGTGAAAAAAAAACAAATTCAACTTAACCCATTTCAATTGAGAGGCAAACATGCACACAAACGTAACATGCCCTAACTTTAGGGTTCTTATGATGTGGCATTCATTAAATCTGTTCAGGGTTAGGGTTAGTTAAATTATTAATATTTCCATTAATAATTGTCTTACAAGCTAGGAACTGAGCACAAGGGCTCTGAGAAATCAATCTACGATTTGATGCGCAGGGTTTAAACACAAGAAATGCATTTAAGCTAACGCCTACCAGGAAGCCACATATAGTCACTCTAACCAGTCTATTCTCACACCATCAGGCGGATTTATTTCCAGCAGATATCTACATGACAAATATCATGTTCTGCATGACAAAAAAGCATCCATCCTTACAGGGAAAAAGCACTATCATCATCTATGTGAAAAAAAAAACAAATTCAACTTAACCCATTTCAATTGAGAGCCAAACATGCCCACAAATGTAACATGCCCTAAAACTACAAGCACCACCCACAAACGATCGAAGCAGATGCAAATAACGTTGAAGACACCAACAAATACAGCAAAAGAATATTGTTTTTTTACTATAAATTGCGGTAAAAACAGTGAACGCCTACCTGGTCCACACGCGAAATCCAACCACCACCACAACAACACTCGAAACAGTAGACGAACAACACCTCTCCAACGCCGAGGACGAAGCAAAACGCAGAACCCGCTGGAAGAACAACCTCGGACCCAGCAGCTTGCACTAGAGCAAAATAGAAGCAACAGGCTGGAAGAAAAACCTCGGACCCAGCAGCTTACACCAGAGAAAAATAGAAACAATAGGCAGGACCTAGCAACTTGGTCCAGAGAGAAATACAAGCAACAGGCAGAAACAACACTCCAAACACACTTAAAACCAGCTGCAGATGACAGACGAACAACACCTCTCCAACGCCGAGGACGAAGCAAAACGCAGAACCCGTTGGAACAAAAACCACGGACCCAGCAGCTTGCACCAGAGCAAAATAGAAGGGACCCAACATCTCGCACCATAGCAAGATAGAAGCAACAGGCAGGACCCAACAGCTTGCACGAGATGGAAATACAAACAACAGGCAGAAACGCCTATGCAATAAGCTAAATAGCTCTCGTCCATAGGATGAAGCAAAACCCAGAACCCGCTGGAAGAAAAACCTCGTACCCAGCAGCTTGCACCAGAGCAAAATAGAAGCAACAGGCTGGAAGAAAAACCTCGGACCCAGCAGCTTGCACCAGAGCAAAATAGAAACAACAGGCAGGACCCAGCAGCTTGCTCCAGAGGGAAATACAAGCAACAGGCAGAAACAACACTCCAAACACACTTAAAATGAGCTGCTAATGACAGACGAACAACACCTCTCCAACGCCGAGGACGAAGCAAAACGCAGAACCCGCTGGAACAAAAACCACGGACGCACCAGAGTAAAATAGAAGGGACCCAACAGCTCACACCAAGGCAAGATAGAAGCAACAGGCAGGACCCAACAGCTTGCACGAGACAGAAATACAAACAACAGGCATAAATGCCTATACAATGAGCTAAATAGCTCTCGTCCATAGCTCTGCACAAACCCCACAACAACAGCGCATTGAAATCCTCCATCAACCGTAGCAGCGCATTCAAATCCTCCATCAACCGCAGCAGGGAAACAATAAAGCGAGCATTCAAAGCTGATAGATATGGATTACGTCCGCCCGCCGCCGAGGCTCGGGCACCAGAAACCAAGGCAAACGTCAACCACAAAACAACCAATCAAATTTCAAAAAATCTGTTTTTAAAAAATACATCATAAATAAAAAAAAATCACAACTTTATCAAAAACTTTGACATGCACAAGTATTTTTGTCATGCACCGACAGATTAATAGCACCCACCGAATCATATATAGTCCCTTGCGGGGACACAATAAGTTAGTCTCTTGTATTTTTTATGCTAATTGAAATTAAAATCATATTACTTTTGTATATTTTATTATCATATACATAAATATTTAAACAAAAAAATATTTTAATTTTGATAATAATTGAGTTATTTGTAAACATTTCTTCTTACAACCACTTAAATTAATTTTAATTCACCATTTTATTTATGATTTATTAATATTTTTTATTTATTTATGGATAACTTATTCTCATAATCATCAATGTTAAACTCATTAAACTCAATTGATAACTTTTTTTTCTTATTTATTCCTTATCTTTTTTCTTTATTCAATACTTAAATTTAAAAACAATTTTTAAAAACAATAAAATTATTCCAATAAATTAAAATATTTAATCCTGCCGATTGTTTCGCTGGAGACAAAGTTAATCCTGCCGACAGTTTCGCCGCCTTCGGGTTTAACGTTTGCTGCACTGTGCTTAAACTTGCTCGCATTATTGTCGAAAAAAAAATATTGCAAAAATTAGAGGTCAACAGGCTTAACATAACTCAGTCGAAACGGTTGCCAGGTTTATGTTAAGTCTGTCGACCGAAGCTCAGGCCGTACAGAGACCTTCTCCCCTATGAGAACCGAATTCTTCTTCCTAACCTTTAAAAGGATTTCTATGAGTCTTCTAATCTCATCATTTCTATTGCCGGTGGCTTCAGCACCAACTGTAAACTTTGAGGTCGCAGCCAAGCAAGCAGGGGCTGCCAAAAAAACGTCGCAGCCGCCTCCCGGGTTAGTGTCTGCTGCACTGTGCTTAAACCTGCTTGCATTATTGCCGAAAAAACTTTCGCAGAAATAAGATGAGTTTGGCGGACTGTTTCGGTGGAGAAAAGCTAATTCTACCGACAGTTTCGTTGTAGAAAGGTTAATCTTGCCGACAGTTTCGCTGTAGAAAGGTTAAGCCTGTCGATCATTACATCCGCAACACTTCCTTCTGTAGGGATAGCAGGATACAAGCACTTCCTGTCAATTACTCAAAATAACAGGTTACATTCGCAACACTGTTGCGGCAGTACACTATCCTATTATAAAGATATATCAAACTAAATGATAATATAATGGTCTATCTTTCGAAACTATCTAGATCTCTAATGAGGTCAGGATATTCTATTAGAAGAGAAAAAGTAGTCACCTACCACAGAAAAACTCCTCTTTGCCTTAACGTAAATGCAGAGCAAATTGATTACTTTAACACCCATCTGTATTTATATTTACATATATAATTAGTGGATCTCTTTCTTAAAGAAGGATAAAGGGTAAAAGAAACACGAACTTTCTCAGCTCGGTGTACATATCACAAGTATCCAAGGCGATTCAGTTCTGTCATTAAGAATGTGCATAGATTGCCTCCAATATACGCTAGACAGAGCTTAAACATAAACTGCTATTAGATGAAAAGATGCAGAAAATCGCATTTAAACTATACTATGCAGGTTTAAACTTCTGAAATAGAAAATCGCAGAGACGATGGTCTCTTATAGAAAGGATCCTCCTACTGCCAATACACCTATCTCTTAACGCAGAGATCCTATTTATGTGGAGGTCAAATAAAATCCTAACTCTGTCAACATAGAGAAATACTTTAACACAATTCTCTATTCATCTCAAGCATTTATCCACACGACGCAGATCAAACCAAAGAAAGACAAACTAAACAAAAACAATGAGGTTGCAGACCACCGTAATGAAATTATGGCTTAAGTAAAGATCCCAAGATCGCATAAAGGGAAAAGGAAGACAAGCTAAAACAACGATCCTATTGGTTTGGGCCTGAGTCTCTTTCTCCAAGGCAACTCTTTAAGAAAAATAAAATAAAACAACAATCGCAATTCAAACAATTAACCCTATCAGGCGACTGGTTAGTAGAGATCGCATTCCTTGCGGAGATGCCATGGAAGGATACTCTAACCCACTTAGTCCAGAATCACATTTCTTGGGCAGATATGTAAGGGAAAAGCATTTAAAACACAAAACCTTCACAGAAAGTCCCTCGATCTATGATATAAATAGATACAATACTTAAAAATGCACATAAGATTACGGGTCCTTCTTCCCAAGGAATACACGCAGCAAAACTTACTGAAAATAAAAGGAAAGGTAAGTGAGAGTGTCCATTAGCCATTGCCACATAGAGAAGGGTCGAGGAATGCAAACATGCAGTGGAAAAGGAACAAACGCTAGACCACAAATGCATCTCCATAGAAATGGCAGACACACGCAGATAGTAAACTCGCGATCTTGATTTGCAAGAATCTCGCTGCATGTTTTGCGGGTTTTATGATATAAGAGCCGACCAGCGGCAGCGGCCAAGAAATTTTAAGAATCTCGCCGCATGTTTTATGATATAAGCGTCGACCACGAATTTGCAAGAATCTCGCCGCATCCATTTCGTTGGAGTTATGTTAAGCCTCCCGATCGTTTCGGTGGAGTTATGTTAATCCTGCCGCATTCGTTTCGGTGGAGTTATGTTAAGCCTTACGACCGTTTCGGCGGAGTTATGTTAATCCTGCTAGACTGTTTTATTGAGATGTTCGGCAGGATTAACATAACTCCGCTGAAAATGTCGGCAGGCTTAACATAACTCCACCGAAATGGTCGGTGGGCTTAACCTAACTCCGCCGAAACAGTCGGCCAAACTCAGCTTATTCCTTGTAATCTTTCTTCGGAATCGTCGATACTCGAGCAAGCTTCAATGTTGGGTTGATCGATTAAAGAAAATAAAAGTCCGTAAATACAATAACGTTGGGTTGATCGATTAAATTTGAATAAATAAAAATTAAAAATTAAATTTGAATAAATAAAAATTAAAAAATATATATAAAGAAATCCTTTCAAAATGCTTTCGGACGACATAATTGTAGATGAAGCGTTAAATTCCTTGCTCAGGTTATACCTGGAGGGTATCCAACCGCCACCTGTGCGGTTCCCTACCCATTTTTCAATACCATATAAAAATAAATAGCTTAGTTCATAAGAACTTGAATAGGTCGAGAGTGGGCGGAGAAACTTTTGACAGGGATCCATCAACAATGGCCAGCATTCTGGAGAATGCACGAGAGGAAGGTCATCCCCGTGCATCTAATTTGCTCAACAATTTCTTTCATCGGATGAAGTTCCGAGAGTTGAGCAACAAGAGGAATGTTGTACTGAATAGACTAGGAAATATCTATCGAGATTATCATCTTCATCAATATTCTCTTTGTAATTCTCAAATTCAACACATAGTGATGGCCGATGATGTAATATGCGTTCTTTATGAGGAAACCATTATTTATGACGAAACCATTCTTGACGAAACCAATATTTTTTGTGAGTTAATGAGTCTTGTTCCATTCACACGATTCACAAGAGACAGAAATGGAGAACTGGCAGCTTGCACCACCCAGGATAACGATTCAACGAACATCTGCCATACATTTAATGGATTCTGTGAGTTTGTTTGTTACAACAACAATAATAATTCATTGATAATGCTCCTGGGATGGTTTCCAAGCGGCTTCAGGATTATGAGCTCCCAACTTGAGTTCATAAAGTCGAGGGAAGCTATAACAATGCACACGACACAAGTACTTCCAAACGAAGTTTTTGCCTCCAGCAGCTCTGCAAATAAGGGATGGTTGAGAACAGTGCCATCTATCACAAATCTTATAAGAATATTCTTCCCTACATCCACATGGAGGGATCCCTTGGGAGCAATATTTCCATTCTTTTTACCGTCTGAACTCTGTAGATGTCTTTTGGAATCTCAAGATAACTTAGATCAAAAGATATGGAAAGATTTCGAGGTCGGATACTAAAAGTTTATGGCCTACATGGGAAATCATTATAATCCAAATCAGAGGATTGGCGGAATTGAACTCGCGACGTTGAGAGGCTAAAAATTAGTGTTGAAATGAATGATCCTTCGATGATTCTTGAGGTTTTATGAACGCCGATGTTATATCGGAGTCCAACCCATGGGATTTCAGGCTTTCGAAGGATAATATTAAAGAAATGGCCATTCATGCTAACAACATTAAAGGATTTCAGGCTTTAATGTGTACAAATGAGAGCGCAGCGAGGCATTCTGCAATCGTCGGTCGGAGCTCGGCCATGGGTTGGCGGTCGGAGCTCGGCGATGGGTTGGCTTGGGAGGCTAGTGGTCGGCGATGGGTCGGAGCTTGGGAGCTTGGATCCCACAGATCTGGGCAGGATGACTCTCAAACTCAGCACTATCGAAGCACAAAAGGTCTTCCAAATAATTTCTAGTCGGCAGGATTAACATAATTCCGTCGAAACGGTCGGCAGGCTTAACATAACTCCACCGAAACGGTCGGTGGGCTTAACCTAACTCCATCGAAACAGTCAGCCATTTTTAGTCAATGAAATAATTTATAGTCGGCAGGATTAACATAATTCCGCCGAAACGGTCGACAGGCTTAACATAACTCCACCAAAACGGTCGGTGGGCTTAACCTAACTCCGCATTGAGATGTTCGGCAAGCTTAACATAACTCCACCGAAACCATTGGTAGGTTTGAGATAACTCCGCCGAAAGCAGGAATTTTTTGACAAATTTTGAATCTTTACAAGAAAATCAAATATATTCTTAAACATTTGCAAAAATTTTGAAGACCGTTTCGGCGGAGTTATCTTAAACCTAGAAACCGTTTCGGCGGAATTATATTAAACCTACCAACCTCTAATTTTTGCATTTTTTTTCTTTTTTTTTCGGCAATAATGCGAGCAGGTTTAAGCATCCCTTGCTTGCTTGGCTGCGACTTCAAAGTTTAGGGTTGGTGCTGAAGCCACTGGCAATAGAAATGATGAGATTAGAAGACTCATAGAAATTCTTCTAAAGGTTAAGGAGAAGAATTCGGTTCTCGTAGGGGAAAAGGTCTTTGTATCGCCTGAGCTTCTGTCGGCAGGCTTAACATAAATCTGGCAACCGTGTCAGCGGAGTTATGTTAAATCTGCCGACCTCAAATTTTTGCAATATTTTTTTTTTTGGCAATAATACGAGTAGGTTTAAGCACAGTGCAGTAGACGCTAACCCGGGAGGCGGCTGCGACGTTTTTTGGCAGCCCCTGCTTGCTTGGCTGCGACTTCAAAGTTTAGGGTTGGTGCTGAAGCCACCGGCAATAGAAATGATGAGATTATTTCTAAGAATCACTCCAAAGTTGTAGATGTCGGATTTCTCGTCCGTGGAAGGTTCATGTTCTGCAGGAAAAAGACAAGCCATGATAAATCGATAAGACCTAAAATAATTTGAAAAATAAGAATATTAACGGTTATAAATGAAGAATTTACCTGGGGAGATATAAGCAGTGGAGTCCATGGCGTCGTCCGGGAGCTTATCCATGTAGAAATCAGAGACCTGGGCTTCCATATGATTGTCTAGCAATACGTTGCTTGGCTTTAAGGAGCCATGCACAATGAAGAAGGTTAACACGTGTTATGTGCGG
The DNA here is from genome assembly GCA_027924585.1 of Larix kaempferi. Classification (NCBI taxonomy): domain Eukaryota; kingdom Viridiplantae; phylum Streptophyta; class Pinopsida; order Pinales; family Pinaceae; genus Larix; species Larix kaempferi. The sequence continues at coordinate 8,024,077 of BSBM01000136.1, forward strand.
GGCGATTAATTCAACGATTGGGCACTCTCCATGTGGCATGATTCCATTCGCTCCATAAGCAAGGAATCTAGTTGATGTGGAGGTTATGCACCTCCGTGGTGAAACGCCTACGACATAAATATTTTGAAATTAAAATTTAATGTGATCATATAGAGAACATTTCAAGAAAAAATGTTTTTCATCCCCACTTTCTTAATTTCACATATAGGTGACAAACTTTTTGTTTAGAATTTGTGAAATGCCCACTCTTGTCCATTTCAAAATTACACTAATAATAATTAAATAATACAATACAATTAAATGAGCATTTTTTTTAATGGAAACTATATGTTACATAATGTTACACAACATAACTCCCCGTGCAATCAAAATATTTGATACATCTTGATATATCTAAGTTTAAGAATAATTTAATATTTTTTGTTTAAGCCCACATCGTTTACATTTTTTTTTTGGACCGACATGTTACATAAGGTATAACATACTTGGCTATAGAGCACCTCGTTACTCTAGTTGCAATTACAATACAATTAGCACAACCACTTAACTTGTGGCTGAACACCGATAGGCCACAAGTTAAGTGCCACTTATTCTTGCCTTCTTATAGTTAAACATGTTGTCTACCACAAACTGTCAATTATCCATATATCAACTAAAAGATCTATACATCACATTCTTTTTTATCATTGTTTATTTCAAATTTAGAATGAAGTAATTCAATAAATCAAAGCAACAGCGTAAATTTAGTAAATATAAGAAACGCTGGTAATCACAAACTAATACATTAAAATTGAGTGGTGCCATTTTTAACCCTTTAAACTCATATTTACGACATAGAATTATTTCTGTTTTCCTCGAACAACCAACCCGGCTCAAACCCCCGCTGGGAACCGCAACAAGCGCTCGGGATCAAACCCCATACGACCGGGGCGCTGTAATCGACTCCCGTGTGACGTCCCGCCGATCCGCCCGCGCGGCACCTCTCCTTCTTCCTTCCTCTCCTCATCCGGTCTGTATTTCATTGAAAGAAGAGAAATATCCAAGAAAATTCGCGACGTTAGATCTCAGAAATCGGGCAGGAGACGAAGAAGATTCATAAGAAGCCCTCGATTGAATGCTCATCGCAATCGCAAGAGCAGGCGAATAGATTGCAGGGATGTTATGCAGGCGAGCAAGCTGACCCTAGCGGAGGTAACCCACCCATCACAGGTGGTCAAGGTGTGGTTAGATCCCAACTCAGAATCATTGGCTTTAATGCTGTCAGATTCATCATGCCTTCTGTATACTTTGAAGTTCCCATCTTCTACAGCAACCCAAGTCCCGGCTCCCACCTCAGACGCCTGTTTTCTCCGCCTGATCAAGCCCCGGCCGGCCAACAGATCCAGAAAGGCCACCGGAGCCGTGGTTTTTATATCCACTATGCCCGATCGGGCCGGATCTCGGACAGTTCTCAGGGCCTGGCTTCTTCGACAGAGCTCGGGTTCGAATCTGGTCTCGAATTCGGGTTTTAACCGTGCGGGTATCGAGGTCAGGACTTCGAAGGGTTCCGAGGGTTTGGGAAAGCCGGGGGTCGTGGACTTGGCACACGGATTTGCGGTGAAGATCGCGGCGTCGGTAAATGTATTGGCTCTGTACTCGGCTTCTGCAGGGAAAATATGGGTCATGGCAGCCAAGCTCAAGGACGAGCAGTGGACTGCGAAATTGAAGGGGGAGGGTTTTGAACCTGGGAATCTGGTATGTATTAGTTTGATTAAATGCTGTGTCGTTGATTGCAATGGGCCCGTTTACACAATTCAGCTTTCGCTTCAACATATGCTGTTGGGGCAGGAGAATGGGGTCAGGGTTTGGCCCCTGCGACCTTTGGTTAAAGGCAAGCAGAAGAAAAGTGTTCCTGAGAGGCGTGCCCTGTGCGAAAGGAGCCGAAATGAATTGCAGATGAATGGGGGCAGAATTGGGGATTTGGATCAGAGCAATTCGCAGTTGAGTTTTTCGGAGATTATGCCAAAGAGCATCAAGGGCGAGACCAAAGCCAGCGAATTGCAGGGGGAAATTGTTCTGAAAAAAGTGGGTAGCCTTCGGGATGAGACAACTCTTTCGAGTTTCCCGTGCAATGGCGGTGAAATAGCCTTTGCCGATGTTGCGAAAGGTGTAGAATTTAGCAAAGTCTGTGAAAGAGCGATCAGCGTTCCAGCGTCTGCAGATCGTGTGAAGAACAGTTTGGTCAAGAGACTGGGTAATGGTGAAAGAGGGTCAGATTTCAAGGGTCATCCCAGAAATGGAGTGATAGGGAGTGTAAATGGAAGCATTGTTTCAAAGACCAATGGCGAAATATGGTCAAATGCTGCTGGGGCCCATTGTAATGGAGAAACATTTGGTGTTTTACAGCAGGGGATTTTGGCATCTGGTGGTAAAGGATCTGCAGATGCTGTGGCCAATTGGGTGGATGGTATTAGATGTAACTGCGCCAATGCGCAAGTGGCCTTTACAGTGCAGGTCCAAGGAACAGAGGCCTTTGCTAATGTGCACAGCAATGGAACCACAGAGAAAGGGTTTGAAGTTGGTAAGTCTGAAATTGCTCTTTTTGTGGATGTCAAATGAACCTGCCTATTTTTGTCAAAATTTTAAAATTGTCTGAGTTCATTTTCACTCCGGAGACGAATTGAAGTTGGTTTGTCTGGAATTGTCCTTTTTATGATGTTGAAATGGATCTGCATTTTGTTGTATTGTCCAACATTAAAATTAGTTTATCCTGATTGTTGGATGTATGTAATGCTTCTTTCGTGTTACTCTGTTCTTTTTAATCTCCAAATGGAAGCTGGATGAGAAAATAAACCTTTGTGTAGTGCATGCTTAGAAATTGTGGAGCCCCACGGCTATCAACAGGCTCCCCTTTTGTACATAAGGGAGGAGGGCAATCATGCTTGGTTTGGCTCTGATCTGAAAGGAATCTAGGTCTTTCCTAAAAATGCCCAGCCCAGTTTTGCTAAGATCTGCATAGCCAACTTTGATTTAAGAAGTTGTTAGTTTTCATAATTGGCATGGATTAGCAGCCTTGTGAAAGCTTGTTATACTTATACACCATTTTTCCAGAAGCAGATGCCTGCCAGTCTTAGAATGCCCAACACTCCTTCCTGCCTGCTGGATCAGCTATTTATACCCCCAAAAGGCTCCTTTCCAACAAAGTGTGGTGACAGACAGGATATTTTACTTAACATCAACCCATGCTCAAAAAACTCTGCAACCCTGCATTTCCACACAACATTCTTAGCTGTGTCGAATTTGTGGCAAACAAACCATGTAAAATCTTTTTATAAAATTAGAATGATGTAACTGATGCCTAATTGCCAGACTGCTATGAATATTCAATTAAAAGAGTTACTGTAGATATTTCCTTTGGCTCTGATCTGAAGGGAATCTAGGTCTTCTCTAAAAATGCCCAACCCATTTTTGCTAAGATCTGCATAGCCAACTTTGATTTAAGAAGTTGTTAGTTTTCATAACTGGCACGGACTAGCCGCCTTGTGAAAGCTTGTTAAACACCATTTTTCCAGAAGCAGATGCCTGCCAGTCTTAGAATGCCCAACACTCCTTCCTGCCTGCTGGATCAGCTATTTATACCTCCAAAAGGCCCCTTTCCAACAAAGTGCGGTAACAGACAGGATATTGTACTCAACATCAACCCATGCTTAAAAAACTCTGCAACCCTGCACGTCCTCACAACATTCTTTAGCTGTGTCCAATTTGTGGCAAACAAACCATGCAAAATCTTTTTATAAAATTAGAATGATGTAACTGATGCCTAATTGCCAGACTGCTATGAAGATTCAATTAAAAGAGTTACTGTAGATATTTCCTTTATATTCTTTACAATTTTTTGGCTTACCTTTGGATTTATGAATATTCATTCCTACGATTAGTTACGTATATCTCTCTTTTCTATTTGCATCACTTAAATGCCAACACCAATACTACTTTACTGATTGCTTTTAGAATTTTATGTCAGCTGTCAGTTCAGTGTTGGGAATAGCTGTATTGTGAATAAGTTGTTCTGATATTTGATCTTTTTGAGCAGGAAACCGTGTAAATAATGCTTTGCATGAGTGTGAAGCAAAGTTGCTTGCATCAAAAAGGAGGAATGGTCAAATATGTCAAAGTAGAGTTGCTTTAGATGATTGGTATGCTCAACAGCAGCTTTCACAGCTGTCATATATGTCCCTCTCATCTTCCTCAGCATCATCATCATTATCTGGGCCACTTGCTCCTCTTTCAGTGTCAGTTTCTGCTTCTGCTTCCTCGTCTAGTATTTTTCCATCAGTTATGGGGAGTAACCACCCCATAGAAGGGACTATTCATTCACCTGTCTCCTCTTTGCCGATGAAGAGTAGATCCTCCTTAAAAGTGAGGGATACCTTGGGAAAGGAGAGTTCTTTTTTTGTGCCTTTCAAGGATGCAAACAAAGAAGGTGATATATTGTCCCAACTACCAAGGAAGCTGTTAAGGGCAGTCTCCATCCACACTTTGAGCCAAACCAAGTTTGTGGTATTGGATTCAATGGGAGACATACATATTCTGAGCCTTCACAATCCGGTATCTACTGGGGAGGGTCAGAAAGAACAAGATCGTGATGTTGCTGTAGATAGCTGTTTGAGATATCTGAAGTGCCCCATGAAAGTTAATATGCTTGCAGTTTTCCCGGAGGTCTCATCTTTTGGTAAGTGCTACTACTGTTGCCCTTTCCATTAAATCTAGCAATACCATGCTAATATCATCAGTTATATTCCGATGAAATTTTTTCAGCATCGCAAAAGCTTTGGGTATCAGACGGTCGCCATTCAATTCACTTGCTGTCATTTCCTGATGTGGATGCTTCTCATTGCGAGAGTAAGGATCTTGCTGACAAGAAGCCCTTACAGCTCTCAGGTTTGTCTGTCTAAACTCAGTTTCTAAGGTGACATCTGTTCTGGTTTTTAGGAAAATGCTCTTAGCCAGAGCCTTAATATCCTGGACCCTAGTTAGCATGCCAGTTCTGTATTTTTGAATGCATCTATGAAATGAATTGAATGCTCATAGAGAACACATTCAGTTATAGAATTGACCACTGTTACTGGGTGAAATGTTTGGGAGTCTGGGATGGTGCTAAGAAAACATTTCCCTTCATTTCTGGAAATAATGGATAAAATGATATAATTTTCTTAAGAGGGACGAAGATTGAAATGCATTGCCTTACTAATGGTAACTGTATGTTTTATTTCCTTGGAGACCATTCAAAGTTTTCATATGGTGCAACAGGCTAAAAATAATAAAATATGCCACTGAAAAGGAAACCATACCTGTTTGCTAACATTTTTACTGGGCGTTGTGGCAGTTGACCAAGCAATGTTTCTCAGTGAGCGCGTTCGTGCCATATCTGCAATGTCTGTAAATGCAACATTGGTATTAACACAAGGTAGGAGAGAACATTTTCGATTACCGGCATTGGGTGTACAATAAAACCAATTATTTCAAGATATAAGTATTTTTTATATGAGATACATTCAAGTACCAGCAGGAAACACATTGAGCTTCTGCAATTCTGCCCCATTTTTTTACTGGTTGGTATTCTGAACTCTATCATTCTTGTTTTGCAGGAAGTATTACTGCATATTCTCTAGCTGGAAGTTGATACCTCATTATTAATTGCAGTGCATGGTAAATATGGTGTACTTTTGTTCTCTGTGCATTTTTTATTATTAGTACAATATGGTTTTTTTTCTTTAGTTTTAGTGTTTCACTTCTTTAATAATTTTCATTTTTGATGTTGTTTCCTTTTAAATCTATTTCAGATATATTAATGCCACCTTGCTGAGAAAATCTCGATATTCTTTTGAAATATATTTTAGTGGTTGAGCATGTAAATTTTATTAAATGCTTTTCCTACCAATCATCAGGACTCAGGAGCAGTTGGACAAGAAACTATTGATGATTTTATAAAGATGAAAAAATCAGTAGTAGCAGTGGCGGTGACAAGCTTCTTTTATATAAAAACTAGGAAATGATAAACGAAACTGTTGGTAACCATGCCAGATTCTCTAAGGGGGTTTTAAAATCTCTTTACAAGGTCAACATGTTCACTATGGACATGCTTCCCTTTTTCTCTATCTGAATGCTATGTGACAAGCTTCTTTCATAAAAAACTAAGAAATGATAAACGAATCTGTTACTGACCACACCAGATGCTCTAAGGGGGTTCTAAAATCTCTCTACAAGGTCAACATGTTCATTATGGACACACTTCACTTGCTCCTTTATCTGAATGATACTATTTCTTGTGTCTGGCCAGATGGACATCTGAGTAGAAAATGAGCATAGGATCTTCATTGATACCATATCTCATGTTGACATCCACTGCAGTCAGTAGAAGGCCAAATTATTTCCCATTTCTATTAAAGACCTCTGACTATCTTTTGACATGGGCATAGTCAATGCATCTGAGTGCAAGATATTCCTTTTTCTGCTTGTCCTAATTTGCAAATTTGACAACTCTATTTTGTCTCCATCTTTGGCCATCTCCATATTAAACCCTACCATGAATTTGATTAGAGCTTATCCCTAGGAATCAGGACACACCCATGTTTGTATCTAACATGTGTTTGGCACGTGTCCTAAAATGGGGCACATGTGGGGCATGTGCCCTAGAAGTGCCCCATTCAAAAGCCCTTTTTCATTGTGTTTTCTCACTTTTATCTTCAGGGAAAGAGATCTCACGGTCTCTCTTTCTGTGGGTGAAGGGTAAAATCAAGTTCTGAAGGGGTTCCAAGTGTTTTGTAAATGTTGTAGTTTCCATGGATCTTTGTCAATATTTCATTTTTGTACTTGCAATTTGTAATCCTTCAATATATATATATATAGAATGTGTCCTTGTGTCTTGTTTTTGGGGTCGACGTATCTTGTGTTAAATGCTTGTATTTTCGTGTCGCGTGTCCTCATGTCATGTGACTTAGGCTTATTCTTAATCTAAGTCACATGATTTGAGTTCATGTTTGAGTTCAGAAACCATCAAGTTCAATGAAAATTTGGCATTGGCATGAAGTTTAAAAAACTATATAATTCAAAAATTTCAAAATCTACAAAATATGTATAATAAAATTTCATGCACTCTTTGAAAGTATATTATAAAAATGAGATTTTCATGCCAACATTAAACATATATTTAAAAAAGATGATGTCTTTTTCAATATTTAGAACACATTGAGATCCACTATGGAAGCTTGAAATAAGACTAGGGTTGAAGTTTGGTGAATTTTGAATTTCAAGCTTGAAATTTGCTGACTGTGGTGACTAAGTCCTAAATTTCGCCAGTTGTTGTTTTTGATTAGGGAATCTTTGATATCAAGCATGGTTATACTTGTAACTTTATTTTAATTAGGATCATTCTAGGTACTACAATGTCAGCCAGCTTGTCTGCTTTCTTTTTGAACTCGACCATTCCCTCCATTCATAATCTTTAGCAAGCACATATCTATCTCTTCTAAGAGCAATATGAAGGAAGCACTCATCTTTACTTAGGAGGCAACTCATGGTAAGTCATCCTTCTTGTTTGCTTCTACTTCTTCGTTGTTATTATGCTTTGCCCCAGTTCAAAATCCAAGAACTGGTATATCTAGAAGAAGTCTAAAGCAAATTCTTATTGTATTTCATTCCTAGAGTTCTACTTGTACTTGTTTTGAATGTTGTATAGTGCTTTTGAGCTCTGTGAAGCCCTTTTTAATGTACATGATTCCCAACTTAACTTGGTTGCTTGTAAAATACCCAAGAAATAGAGTAACAAAGAGCACATATTCATACCCTATGTTGTCCAGCGACAAAAAGCACAGATTCTGACACATGATTGGTCCAACAACATTTAAAAGGTATTCTTTGTCTGAAATTTTTAAAACAAATAAGCAAATTCTGTATTTTCAATCCACAATGAAAATCCCTCTAGAAAAATGCACCAGATATAGTTTTCATACATAGAAAGTGAAGATTCAAATACAATTAATGAGCAAAAATATGTGGACAATAGTCAAAGGCATTGAAATAGAACCTGTACAACCAAGTAAAATGATTGAGTGGCAGAATAGAGATGGCATCAACAATTGAATCATTGGCCTTGTTCTTTTAGATTCGGAGTTATGCCATGCTGATCTATATGTTTTTCTAAAGAAATTTGGAAGGAATTACAAAAATGTTTGGTGCAAAAGTGATAAATACTAAATGCAAAATTTTCTTTAAAATTACATTGTACAACTATTTATATTTAAAATAGTTGTTGAAACTACTATGTTTAGCCATTTAAAAGATTTGAAGTAATTTATAAGACAATTAGTGTAAGCTGGTGCAAATATAGAAGAAGAGGATGCAAAAACCCTGTTTGTTAACTAGTTAACCTTCAACTTTTTTTTTTGTAAGTTGCAGGCAGAAATTTAATTAACATAAGCAGAATATGCATTGTAAGCAGTAGAGTTTGTTGCAGATTGGGGAGGCCTCAGATAATGAAGCCACCATCCCAATTGCTCAAAAAGACTGAAGTGACTGACATTATACAAAATAAAGACCCTGTGAGTATGGTCTGCCCATAAAAAGATTGGGACTTTCTGCAAAAGTAAATACTGATAATGTCTGATAGAACTATAAACTAGACCATACAAAAAATGAAAACAGAGAAGCTGATGGTCACAGAGATGACCAGGGGCTACCGCCTTCCCATTAGCATTTTGCAGGCATGTTCTCTGGTTCTTCCTCAAGGATGGGGCGGGCTGCATAGGAATTCTCAAAGGTGCCCGGAGGGGGCAGAGTTGGAGAGGGTGACCCTGGAGAACGCGTGTCATCAGAAGCGGCGCCACGCACAACATCATAGACAACATCACGAACAGCATCATGAGCAGCGTCACGAACAACGTCACAGGCTGGTGTTGCATAGGTAGAGCCTTTGTTCTTCTTGACCTTGGAGAGTTTTTTTGCGGACCCGGTGTCCATGGCTTCAGCAGCATCAGTCTCCTTGTTATTGTTCTTGACCGGTTCAAAATTGTTGTCCAGGGAGAAGATGTCCTAGGTCATATTGGCGTCCAGTGTGTTAGAGTGGTCCGCCGCCTCTTTTAGACTGGCATTGATGTTCCTGACAATACTGTAGTTGGCTTGCCAACTAGCTTCTATTTCCTCTATGAGGTTGCTCATCATGTTCTTGAGCAACCAATAATGATTAATGGCGCCTCCATTGCTACCAGAGGCAAGGAGAGCCGCCACCTTACGAGCCTCCCACCCATCGATAAGGCTTCGAGTTCTTGCAGAGATTCTTGGAGCATAACCATCCATGACCGACCAGTCCATGGTGACCTTGGGCCTACGGCTGGAGCTTTTCCTGCCGTTGCCCCGACGAGAGACCCCCCTATTGCGAATTGTCATGGCTCTGAGAATTGCAGAGTAAGCCACCCCTAAGATTTCAAGCTCTGCGCAATAATTCTCAGAGAGAAGCCTGAACTCGACGGTAGAAGCAGAATACATGTCGGCAGGGTGTTTTAAAGAGCCGAGGCCATTAATGTTATAGTCTGTCGACCTTGAGGAAGGTGGCAGAATTGAATGCAGGACGCAGTCGCCAAGGGAGGACGTCATTCTAAACACGCGGGAGTGGATTGTCACCATTCCCTTCGTCCTGTGATCTTAAATATGCGTCGGCGCTCAGTGTGGTGGAGTGATCATCGGTCCTGGTGGACAGATGTGCGGCTGCGATCGTCTTGTCCACCGGTTCATGCATGTGAAGGGACGGCCCAACGTTGCCACGTGCAACAGTGCGAGGAGGCAGCTGTTCTCGGTTGGTATTGTACACGGTGTCGGGAAGAGGAGCACCCGCATCCCGGTAGTTAACCTTCAACTTACAACAATGCTATTTTTACATTAAGTCAAATGTCTTTGCAATCTTTAGATGACATGATATCATCTCTTCTGGTTCAATATAAAAGGCTAAATGAGGGAGATTCAAAATTTTCTATCTTGAAAATGCATTACTTACTAGAAATTGAATGGGTAGAAAAACAAGGAAATAACTAATTAAAGATCTTGAGTGTTATTGTTGTAGAAAAATAGGTCACACATCTTGGAATTATAAAGTTCAAGCCATTGATCTTCTAAAGGGGAAGATTAAAGAGAAAGGAATGTTAGACACAATGCTCACTGAGAGGGTGGGGTGAATCAGTGAGCCTACTTTTGATCTAATTTTCAACTTCAATCAAAAACTTATGTCTTAATTCACACATCCACTTTCATATCATATTCATCAATAAACTTATATCATTAATCATTCATCAAGTAAAGCATATAATGAACAACACATTGCACAAGAGACACAAAGTTTAGATTTGTAATCTTTATATATAAGTGGAGACTCCAATCTCCAGTATGGGCTACAACCCATAAGGTGGCACCACCTACCAGATGATTCAGTCAGCTACAATTGACTGGGATGCTACAACATCCAGACAAGCTTCAACTTGCCAAAAGACCAATAGGTCTTTCCCCAGCGCCACCCTACCTCCCTATACAAAATTTCAGACATATATTTTTCAAACAAGAAACCCTTGTTTGTTTACACCATCCTCATTTTGTCCAATACATTATCCATCACAATTCTGTCTGTGTAATCAACAAGTTCATAGACTCAGCATATCATTCTGATCATGGGGTTATTCATGTGATCATAAACACATTCTTCACCTCAGGCTGTCTCAATTGTTATCCAGTAAGCAAATCCACTGTTCATGTCATGCTGCTGCCTAGAAATCATTCATTCTGTCCATCCATTAGCTGTCTCAGTTTTTAACCCGGAATTAGAGATAAAAGCCAAGATTGTTTCACTGTTGCTCCATGCCACTATCCTCGGCCCTGTCCTCCTCTTCTTATGTCTCCCTGAACTCAGAGCACTTCTACCATCGAAAAACTACTCTCGCACTCCCCCTTCAAAACAACGAATTTTCTCTTTTATTTATACTTTATTTCTCCATGTAATTGTGAGGCCGACATGGCATTGTATATTTTTATTTCATGAATTTAATAACAAACTAATTCTTTGATGGCTGACTTGTCAATATCAAATGATATGTATATATTTTTTATTCCACATTTTCTCAATTAAGTCGACTTCATGATAAATTTTGTTTTTATGTAATGGCATGGGTCTTTGATCACAATGATCTTCATTTACATGCGCATGAGGGTTGGGTGGCATGCCCGCACTTGTCTTTATTTAGCATGCCCACATTTGTCATTGCCTTCCTCATCGTGCTCTCAAGTTGAGCCATAAGATGCTTGCATTGTCTTTGAACCCACAAGCATGGTGGTTCCTCACGCCATGCCCTCATATTTCTTTTTGATGCCCTTATTAGATCACTTCAGTGATGCCCGCGATACCTCTTCCAGGATGCCCGCATGAGGGTTTACAAGATGCTTGTATCTCAGTCACGGTTTGACTCTTCCAGAGATATGCGCATGGTGGGTCTCAGCACTTGTAGGAGGGTTTTCATGTCAATTAGGGCCACATTCCTTTTCTTGTCTAGACCTCATATGACCTTCACAATGATGACCTCTGGATTATGCCCGCAGATGGTCATCTAAATATGCTCGCATGAGGCTCTTTTCATGCATACAAATGTGCCATCCAGTGTCCATTTGCCAATATCCACTTGCCAATATCCACTTGCCATTCTTACCAAGTGCTTCATTTATTGAGCTTGCCATGTTGTCTTTCATGTCATCTTCAAATGACCACTGTATGGGTCATTTGACTCATTTGGCGATCCAATGAGCTCAATGCACACATGTTCTTTGTCCATCTTTGTCATTAGCCTTGTGAGCCTATGTCATGTTCTCATACACAACATCATCCATGCTTGTCATCAATCATGCTACTTTGTCCATGTCACCCAATGGCATGTCCTCAAGCTTCTTTGTCATTAATGTTCTCATCAGTGACAACTATATTGATCGAGGAAAACATAATATAGCCTTTATAGCTATATTATAGCTATAATATAGCTTTTATAGCTATATTATAGCTATAATATAGCTTTTATAGCTTTTATCGCAACAATTGAAGAATCATTTGAGATTGACTATGAAGTTGAGTACTGTGACATTGTAACAAAGGAGGATTACTTGTTTTGAGTGGTCAAATCTTTGATATAGGAGGAAATTTTAGAAGGTTTAACTTAGCATGGATTGTTATCCAGGTAGTTCAAGCTTTCAATAATTAAGGAGTTTGGAAATTTAGGGAATTTGAGAACTTGGGAATTCAAAAAAATTATCGAGTTTGGAAATCTGATAAATTCTTGAAAATTTTGAAAATCTGGGAATTTGCAAATTCTACCTTTATGTGGGTGCCAAGTCACACAACACGAGGAGACAAGATATGCAAATATGAGTATCTGACATGGGACACGCCAAACTCAAAAATAAGACATGAGGGTCACGCTTTATATATATATATAATAAAATTACAAATTATAAATACAAAAATGAAATAGACATAAAGATCTAAATTTTATAGAAACTATAATACAATTGGAATTCCTTCAAATCTTGATTTTACCCTTCACTTGCACAATGAGAGCTCTTTCCTTGCAGCAAAAAGTAAGAAAATACATTGAAAGAATATTTTTTAGAGTTGGATACGTAGGACACATCCAAGGCACGTGTGTTGTTTTAGGACACATGCCAAACATGTTTCTCGGCGTGTTTGTGTTTGATAGGTGGGATATGGACATGTGTCTCCAGTTTGATGTGTTTTCTTTCTTAGTGTGGCTATGATGAGACAACATGATGGAGTACTTACATGATTCTAGATTTGTAGAGCAGAGAAGCTTCTTAGGACAATTTTTTCTTTCCCGGTGTTATTGTCAATTAAGCTTAATAGTTAGGATTGTATATCGCTCCAATATGTCCTAATTTAATGAAACGTAATAAGGCACATGGTATAAGTGGCTTTAATATTTAATAATGACATGCAATGAATTTAATAGGTGTTTTTAAGAAAAAGGTATTTGGGTTCTGTAATAACCTAGGTATGAGCCAAATAGAAGAGAATTGATGTTGATGTACTTGGAGCAAGGTTGCTAGAGTGGAAGTGTTAGGAATGTCCTTTTTGAAAAAACCTTATCTTGGGGCTAAATCCTCGGCACATCCCCTCATTTTGAGGATGGTACCCAAGGAAAACCCCAAATTCTTCAAGGCATGAGGCCAAGTCAATAGCATGGTTTGTATCCATTACAACAATATACTCATTATGAGCTCAACATGCCAAATTAGAGTTGTAGAATATATAGAAACATACATATTTGTGCCACGTGTAGGTGAATACTACATTATCATCAAGTTAGAAATGTTATCCATGGTAGATTAATGATTAATCATTCAAGCATCAAGCATCTTGTTTTTGAGGAAAAAATTGTAGTATAATATATATATATATATTAGAAATTACATTCCATATATGTTAGGAAGCATTGCTTGACTTCCAAGACAACAATAGAGAGAGAATCTCTTTTCGATTAGGGTCTCCATAAGATTCAAAAGATATTTCCTACAAGTTTTATCCCATCTAACCATTACAGAGCTTAAAATTTTACAAATTTATATCAAAATAAGCTTTAAACCCTTACATCAATCTTGTACAATATTCACCATAATCCTCAACGAGAAAACAAAGGCAATACAAAAATTATAAAGGTTTTGTTACATGATTTGTTGGGCCTAGCAAGTGGATCAGTTGATCCTTTTATCTTCTGCGGATTTGGATTTGGATCCACTGTGATTTGCTCACGGCACATGTAATTTGGTATGTATGAAATGCTAATACCATGTAATCCAAAATGTCAAAAACAAGAAAAGTCAGTTGTTGCCTTGTAGTTTGGAAGGAAGGGGAAGAATAGTTGACGATTTGATAAATTCAATGTATAGTCCTGAAATGTAATGTTTAAAAAACCAAATAAAATATTTTAAAGCTTGGCCCTTGGCCTTATTCCTGTTATGTTTTGGATTCCTAGATGGTATTGATATATTTTCTATGGTTTGCATAGTTATGAATGTAACTAGTATTTTCATCCTCATGGCAAATTGAAGATCATTGCTCTTTAGTCTCCCCTAGGCCTGCTTTTCTTCCAATAATTCTATTGTCATTTTTTGGAATCCTCAATTTGAATCTATCATTTTCATGAAAGCTCGTTACATAATCTTGAGAGTAGATCTTTGCTATATCATTCTTAATTGATACTAGAGCCTGCTCATCTTTACTATTATCAAAAGCCCATGTTGTCACAACAATTTTGACCTTTTTGAGATTGTTTGCTAGTTGTGGGTTAGTTGACTCTGTTTAGGAAGGATCACCTCTCAACCATTTTGAATTGAAAAGGTTTATAAATCCATCATCCTTTAACCACTGGGCATTGAATTTAAAGGGACCATAAGGTTTTCTGTCTTCCCTTTCTATTTGAAGAAGTATTCAGAGGTGATCAAAATTCCCTCCCCCACCTCTACCCAGAACCTAATTCCTTTAGGGTCATGTAATATTGATTTAGACACTAAAAGATTATTGAGCCTTTTGGTAATTTTTTTCTCTCTAACCCTTAGATTTCTCTAGGTCGAGGTGAGCTTTATAGGCTTCACATCCACTAGCCCAACCTATTCAAACTTTTGCAAAGAGAAGTCTGCTAATGGGTCCTCCTTGATAGTTTTCCCCAGTTTTCATCTCTTTTTGTTGTTAGATTAAGATCCTTTGCTACATTCAATCTTTCACCTTTTACAAACTACTCATTCAGTAGATCGTCCCAAAAAGAGATCCTCTCCTCAGTGAATAGAGGAGCTCCAATCCTTGAATTCAACCCCATGGAATGCCAATATGAGTGATATTTTCCTCCATCTAGTGAACAAATCCCTTGAATGACCTATACAGTCTAATCCTAAAAAATCCCATTACTTCCAAGACTTTGAAAGATCTTTGATAATTTTTGTTCTCCCTCATCCTTAGATTTCTCTAGGTCGAGATGAGCTTTATAAGCTCCACATCTACTAGCCCAAAGAGAACTAGCCCAAAGAGAAGTCTGTTAATGGATCTTCCTTGACAGAGTTCCCTAGTTTTCATCTCTTTTAGTCGTCAGCTCGTGATCCCCTGCTACATTCAATCTTTCATCATTTACAAACTACCCATTCAGCAAATCCTTCTAGAAAGGGATCCTCTCCTCGGTGAATAGAAGAGCTCCAATCCTTAACTTCAACACCATGGAGAGTGTTAATATGATTGTGACTTTTTCCTCCACCTAGTGAACAAACCCCTTGAATGACCTATAGAGTCTAATCCTAAAAAATCCCATTACTTCCAAGACTTTGAAAGATCTTTGATAAATTTTTGACTATCCCTGCCCAAAGCAATCTTATTTAAAGATTTGCCCAACCCCTTGATATTTAAGGAGAAAATAATCTTTGGGGCAACTTCTCAAGGGCATGCCTTGCTCTAAGGTCCCCTCCCATGTTTTTTTGCTTCTTCTCAATCAATTCCTAAATATAGCTTTATTTTGTGTAAGAGAAATTTTTTATTTCCTACGCTTGCCATTTGGTTCCTTATGAACATCCTTGATTATCCCTCTTGCCACTCCTCCCACAAAATTCCCTTTGAACCCTTGCCTAGGTTTAGAGGTTATTTGAAGGGATCACCCTTAGAAGGCCCCCTCCAATATTCTTAGAAGCATTGGATCATTTAGGCTCATTTAAACCTTTACTTAGGTCATAAGGATTATAATTGTCCCCTCCCAATAATAAGTCCAAAGCCTTGTTCACTCCATATCTAGAAGGAATCTCAACTTTCACATCAAAGTCCTCCTTGCCATGATTCTCATTCCTAATTCTCAACATTGAACTACCTTTATATATATACAAGGAAGCCTTCTTTCATAAAAACATGATTAATGCCCCCACTCCTACGTACAGATCTATGCCCTTCTAGTGTCATATTTTCCTTATTTTGCTAGAGAGGCTTGAAGTTAGATCCAAAATTTTCTTGCCCAAATTCCTTCCAGTAGACTTCATCCCTACCTTATCAACATTTAGGGAAGATAGACAGTTCTTTCCTTCGATATTTGAGGCTCTCTTGCCATGATATTTAATTACATAGCAACCAAATCTATTGATGGTAGATGATCTTTCAATTAATGAGGCCGCTATATACCATGCAACAATTACCCTTACCCATTATCTACACCACCTACACCCATTTCATCACTAATCCTCTTTTTAAAGCCCTTGAACTCCTCCCAAATGATCGCTATCCTTCTTTAAGATATTCCTTCCAATGGATTTGGAAGAGGATTCATTGATATGTTCCTTAACAGATTCCTCTATATTAGGCGAAATTACTTCAAGATTTCCATCAATCACAAAGTGGGGGGCATCATAAATAGACTTAGCCATTTTTGTAGAGCTTAAGATTGGAGTTGTCTTCAGATGTTGCTTCTCTACCTCAATGACATGCTTAAGATTGTTAACATTTACCATCGAAGGATTATCTCTCAACGAACATATCCCTTCTATAACATTTAGAAATTTCTTCATATCTTTTACCCTATCACCTAAAACCATTTCAATACTCATCTCTGTTTTCACCCCCTTTTGTTCATCCCTACTCTTCCTGCACACTCTATTGTGAAACTTAAGTATATAGTCACTAACAAGATGCCCATCGTTATGACATTGGGCACATCGAAATGGTAGAACAACATAGTCAAGGCTTTGAACAAAATCCTCGTTTCTTGCCACTATCTTGATATACTTAAGATTGGAGTTGTCTTCAGATGTCGCTTCTCTACCTCAATGACATGCTTAAGATTGTTAACATTTACCATCTAAGGATTATCTCTCAACGAACATATCCCTTCTATAACCTTTAGAAATTTCTTCATATCTTTTACCTTATCACCTAAAACCATTTCAATACTCATCTCTTTTTTCACCCCCTTTTGTTCATCCCTACTCTTCCTGCACACTCTATTGTGAAACTTAAGTATATAGTCACTAACAAGATGCCCATAGTTTGTAGAGCTTAAGATTGGAGTTGTCTTCAGATGTCGCTTCTCTACCTCAATGACATGCTTAAGATTGTTAACATTTACCATCGAAGGATTATCTCTCAACGAACATATCCCTTCTATAACATTTAGAAATTTCTTCATATCTTTTACCCTATCGCCTAAAACCATTTCAATACTCATCTCTTTTTTCACCCCCTTTTGTTCATCCCTACTCTTCCTGCACACTCTATTGTGAAACTTAAGTATATAGTCACTAACAAGATGCCCATAGTTGTGACATTGGGCACATCGAAATGGTAGAACAACATAGTCAAGGCTTTGAACAAAATCCTCGTTTCTTGCCACTATCTTGATATACTTTGTCAGCCCCTCTTTTAGTTCTAGTTCTACTGGTATCAGGGCTAATGTGTGTGAGGTGTCGGATTTAAAATGCTTGTCAATGTCTAGGAAGGTCCCAAGCTTTCCCCCAATTGTCATGAAGGTCTCAACAATCTAGAACTCCAATAACAAATTGAGCATTTTCACGTAGATAGAATGCAATGCTATCCTTTTCGACTGAGGGTCAAACACTGATTCCCATTTTGCTAAAGTTAGCATGGACAAGCTCCAAAACTAACCGCTCTTCAAGATTAGTGTTCCATCTTGTCATCGCTAAAGTGGAAGGCCAACTAACTGTTGATTTTTAGTGCAGCTGCGAGACCCATTCTCAGAGAGAATGGTACCCTAGTCATTTGACTAGGGTTCCTGGTCAAGTTAACCAGGCAGAGTATGAGTAAGACCCTAGAAGGTACCCTAGGGCCCCCAGTTGTCTCCTGGGGTTCTTGGTCGAGGACCAAGTAGTTTGATGCCATGGCAAAGTCCCTAGCATGTGGCTAGGGCCCCTATTTGTCTCTAGGGTATTCTGGTCTAGAACCAGACGGTTTCTTGGTCATGATGACCAAGCAGATCCTGCAGGTTGAGACAGAGACTTCCTAGGTTTTGCAGATGGTTGATCAACATTCAGCCTAGGACTGAATGCTCAGCTTGAGGCTGAGGGCCATTCTCTGGGAGAATGGAGATCCTGGTCATGGACCAGATGGTTGATCAACATGTCCCAGTCTAGGACTGAGGTTCAGCCTTGAGCTGAAAGCCATTCATTGAGAATGGAAGATATTGTTGTCCCCTCCTAATCGGTTATTGCTAGGTTGCTTCTCAAGGGACTGGCCACCCCTTGGCGATGTCTCTAGTATCTAACCCTTAGGAGCAGCGTTAAGGACAAAAGGATTGCACCATCCGTTTGGATCTTCTCCCTTATACAGTGATGACAAAAATATATAAACTATGTATCTTAAGAGAGAGAAAAGTTTTTGGTCTTGATGGTTCTATTTGATTGCATGCCCACCTTGGTCTTGTGGTTGTTGACTCATGGTCTTTTTCTTACTTGGTCCTAGCACTCTCACTTATGTGCATTCTTGACCATGTTGACTCCTACTTTATGGAGTGTATTTAAATATTAATTTATTAAAAGTTTATTGGACCATGTATTGTTATGGTTACCTTATGTTTGAGTTAAGACCCTTGACCCATGATTTTTGGTCCTCTTACCTTTGTGTTGGTCCTTTGATTTTTCACTTTATGTTAATTTCATTAATTATTTATTTTAGTCTTATTAATAAAATCTTTATGATTTTATTAATAAAGACTTTGTGATTTTATTTATTATTTTATTATTCTATCTTTGTCCATTTAAGTTTTATTTTTACATTGGACTATTGGTACTTTATTCGTTGACCTCTCTTTTCTCATTATTTTATTATTTTTATTTTTTTCTATCCTAACCTAACGTTGTTAACTCCTAATCTATATAAACCTTATAATTTTTATGATTGTGATATATCTTACGGGAGATAACACTTCACTTTTCGTTTTGTCTTCTCGGGTAATTTTATCGGATCTGCTCCTAATCGGATTTATCTCCACGGCTTTCCTTCACGGGTTCTCTGTCACGGATTTATCTCCACGGCTTTCCTTCACGGGTTCTCTGTCACGGTTTTATCTCCACGGCTTTCTCTTTATGGTATCTCTGTCACGAGTTTATCTTCTCGGCTGGGTTTATCCTCTCGGCTGTATTTCACCACACGGCCTTACCTTCTCGGGTTTATTCCTACGCTGCTTCATCCCTGTCACGGGTTTATTTTTCTTACGTGATCTCCCTCACGTTGTTTCATCTCTGTCACGGGTTTATCTTTCCACGTGATCTCCTTCACGTTGCTTCATCCCTGTCACGGGTTTATTTTTCTTACGTGATCTCCCTCACGTTGTTTCATCCCTGTCACGGGTTTATCTTTCCACGTGATCTCCTTCACGTTGCTTCATCCCTGTCACGGGTTTATCTTCTCACGTGATCTCCTTCTCGGCTTCATCCCTGCCACGGGTTTCTCCTCACGCTGCTTCATCCCTATCACGGGTTTATTCTCTGGCTGATCTCCTTCACGGCTTCATTCCTGTCACGGGTTTATTCTCCTGCTATTCTCCTTCTCCTTCACAGCTGCATTCATTTAACTGTCTATAATATAATATTCAGCAGTCTCACAGTTTCTTTATTCTGCCTGTAGCATGCAGCAGTCTCACAGTTTTCTGCCTGTAGCATTCAGCTGTCATCATTATAATTGAACTCTGAGTGAGTGTTTGTTTACGTGCTTGACCTTTGTAGTCTGCAGCACCTGTGTGTTTTTCTTACCTCTGTCATTTTAATTGAAGAACTTGAGGTCTGTTTTATTCTACCTGAACCTTCTCTCTCTTAAGGTACGTATATGGTTTATCTAGTTTGACTTGTCCTTTCAGTGACAAGATCAAAACTATCTGAGTATAAGGCTGATCCAAATAATGGTTATAATTTGTTAATGCTACTTCTCATGTACATGACATTTGAAATTTAGTCTACTATTCATGTCACTTGAAATTTATTTTATATATTATGCATTTGATGATTCTCGATGACCAACTCTAATGCAGTGACCAAATGGAGCATTAAGTTGAAAGAGATGAAAATTATGTTTTAAATCAGTTTAAATTTAAATATTGCAGTACATTTGTTTACATATTCTTGTATCAAGTTTTATATATGCGTTAAAATGTACATAACCTGGATTTTCAACACTAACCTCATACTAGGGCATGAAAACCTGATACATACCGTAGAACCAAGTAAAAAATGAACTGACCATAAAACTTTCCAATCAAGGTTTTAAAAGATGAAGGTTTACCCTTTCATATGTATCTCATATCATTTTATCATTCAATCAACCAATTAGTGGTGCTTATTGGCAATTGGAGACATCTTCCTCCATTACTTGCACTTGTAGGTGCAATCCACTTTTGGGAGTACAGGTGCCCCCATTGTTTCTCTGCTTATTTTCTATTACTAGTGGTAGTTCCATTTGGTTACAGGACCAATGCAAGTTGGTATTAGAGCTAGTTTCAAATTTTGTGGTAGAAAAAGCTCTTGTTGCTGTAAAGATTGTAGCTTTTTATTAGAGAATCGGATTGGAGTGATAATTTGTTGTTAGAAAGTAGACTTCGACGTGGTTTTACAAAAGATTTCTTTAAGTGGATAAAAAGTTATAAGATCTGAAAGTGGTTGTTCATTTTGAACCTCAAAACCTTACTTGTAGGGGGGGGATCCATCATCTCTTTCCATTGGGGTAAGAAAATTCATTGCCATTCAAAGAAGTTCAGATTTACTTGTATACAAAATGTTAGCTTCAGATTTGCAAGTTCTATTATTTCTTGTATTAAACCCCCTCTTGAGAAAAATAGAACATGGTATATTAAAATAAGGTTAGGATGGAAGTTTTAGGAAAATGAAGGATGCATGTTATAGATTTATTATTTCGATCTATATAGGAGGAGAATATAGAGAAAAATAGATGCTTGGTTGGATTTAGAAGGCGCCTTTCGATGAATGGTGTGTAGACTTATTTTCAGTCATGCGAAGACAAATATTTCCAACTTATTTTGGTTGAATCTACTCCTCTCAATGATGAATCTCCATATGTAGAGGATTTAAAAGATGAACACATACCTCTCTTCCATGAATCTTGTCTTTATGGCGGATCTTCCAGTGAGCAAGTATATTGCCTAAAGAGGAAGAAGAAACCATTGAAGGCAATTATGAGCATGTGGTGAAAATAAGTTTTCCACATGATCTTTTCTACTGGTAATGCTTTCTTCAGTCCCATCATGAACCTGTTCTATATTGCAGATGATATTTTTGATTTAGGGGTTCTTTGTATCTTGGTTGAACCATATTTGGGTGTATATGAGTCTAAGACCCCATTGAGCATTTTCAACATGAGTACAATAAGTGATTTCATCAAAGAAGGCTGTTAGCAAAACTTCTATCCATTGGAGTGCATGCATTTGATAATATTCAAGCAAAGGTCAAAGAAGTGTTGGAAGGAGATTCATGGACCATTAGCTTATGGTGACATTTCCCCTAATGAAGCTATCGATTTTTCTCACTAACATCAAAAAGATGTTGACTAATAACAGTAGAAAGTGCTTCATCTACCTCAACATCCTTAGGCTGTTTTAAATCAAGAGATCAAAGTCTGAATAGATGTTCTCATGCCTCGTGAATTTGTCCTCCAAGCCAGTTGATCCACTTCAGCATCATGCTCACACTATATGTGTTGGAACACATGAGAGAATGCGATTACTTGCAAAGTTTTCATCTTTCAAGGGCTTCTCCTCAAGGTGTATACTAAAAAAGATTCTTCGTTAGTTCATAAATTTGAAAAGGAACATCACAATTTCTTACCAAACCCTTGTCAAGGATGGAAGATGTGGTGGCTATTGAATTGCCTTTTTCATGCAAGTGTACCTCATCATCATAAGATGCTTTCTCTGGATCAATATGGGATGCAAAGTCTTCAACAGAATCTTGAACATTAGGGTCTCCATGACTTCATTCTTTGTATCTGCCATATATCCTTCTTCTAGTGAGTTAAGAAGGGCATTCATTTTTTCGACCTTGCCCTTTATTTCAGACCATAACACCTCTGAGAGATTACAATGACATTCAAGCAATAGGTCTTTGAGTCCTTCATTTCATAGGAAATATCAACACAATCAATGGGTTTGTCATTGCTTTCTTGGTCACTACATCTCTTTCTAAAAACTGGTTCAAACTCATCCCAAGAGAAAATAGTCTTATTAGGTAGACCATCAAACCATAGTTTTACTCTTCTTTCAACTGTATGCACAAAAATCTGCACAACAACATCATGTGATACATTCCCTATGCACAAATAATCATAAAATATGCTCATCTGCAGAGGTGCCAATGTCTCCATTAAATCGTGGGAGTCCATACCTTGATCCAAAGGAGGATACAACCTAGCCACAAAAGCCATTCTTCTTTGAACTGAAACACTGATATAAAATTTGCAAAACATATTACATTCATACCTCTTTGATACCAATAGAGTGGCCTGATGAAAAACTAAATCTTCAACCAAAACCTCTCACCTAAGTCACCGGACACGTCATTTTAGGGCCAAGTGTCCCGTGGGGACGTGTTGGCGCGGACACGGCTCCCCCACGTGGGGGACACGACTTTTTTCGTGTCCTGATTTCGGGACACTCGTGTCCTGTCTCTGCACACCGTGTCCTGATTCCAGGACACTTCTGCGCGGCAAAATTGAACCTGCAGGCCCATAAAAGTCGATTTTTGTATTTTTTTTTGCCATTTGTGAATTGAAGGGAGAGTAAGGGAGAGCTGGGGAGAGCCCAGACTTGGTTTTTTTGCAGTTGAAGGAGTTTCAAGTTTGTTTTCTTGCAGGTAAATGTTCTAGTTTCTAAATTTTATTGGATCTATATGTCTATATTTTTAAATTTTAATATATTTTAAAAATATATATATATATGTATATAAAATGTGTCCTTCGTGTCCTGATTCCGGGGGTCATCGTGTCCCGTGGGGACACTCGTATTTTGGGGACACTCGTGTCTCGTGTCCTCGTGTCCTCGTGTCAGGTGACTTAGCCTCTCACCATATCATCATAGTCTTGCCTACTGAATTTTGGAAGTGGACTTTATTTCGACAACAGTACCATTTTGTTACTTCCAAATTCCAGATTTCGAAAGAGAAGTATAATCAAGTAGAAACCCTAGGGCAATTTAAGAACATCACCGATTTTTCACCTCAGTGATCATCCTCCTCACTTTTGGTTGGCTCTTCTCCAACAAGTGGGGATTCCCTTGGATCAAGTCACTAATTTGTCTGCTAATGCAGATGTGAAAATCAGATTTGTGATTTGGATTGTTTAGGATTTTACAGTGAAAATTTGGTGGCATTGAAGAGGACAATTGCCTTAACCTATGGGCTATGGAGTCTGGGATCAAGATGACAAAGCAGCCTTAAATGGAATGGAGAAATCAACAAAATTATCATCAATATACACAACCAATTATATCAACCAAATTAATGTGCAAACTGTATGAAATGTTTATTTAGATACATATTCACTTCCAATAAACATCTAGTAGACCATGCAATCATCAATGCGATAGAGAACAAGAAGACAGAAGAATGAACAGCGAGTGATTACTTCATTAACAGATCTGATTACATCAAAGCATGAAAGGATAAAAAGATCACTGCCAAAGCCTTTTTCTTTAGCCAAAAACAGCAACCAAAATGGGTGAAATACCTCCAAATAAGAAGGTTACACTAGCAGATTACAATGGTAGCCTTGCAAATCAATCCAACCTACAGAAAAGAAGAAGATGGAAGCATAAATCTGTCGTGAGTCGTTTTTTTCCCTTGCTTGCAAAAGAATCTTGTGCTTGGCATATGGAGGGTTTT
Organism: Larix kaempferi; assembly: GCA_027924585.1. Classification (NCBI taxonomy): domain Eukaryota; kingdom Viridiplantae; phylum Streptophyta; class Pinopsida; order Pinales; family Pinaceae; genus Larix; species Larix kaempferi. The sequence goes on from BSBM01000136.1 coordinate 8,048,011, forward strand.
TTCCTCCACTTCAATCCAGTTTGTAAATGGGAAGTGGTCCTCGTTTTATAGTTTACCTTTCTAATGACTCAAATAGAATATAATTTTTAACCTCCTAGATCCATATTTTCCTCCAATAAAATAGATTACAATGTTTAGAGTCCTTGAAGAAAGTCGCTCGTCATTTAGAGTCTTCTTTAGACTTGGGGAATGTGGTACATTGCTTCCTTGCTGCCATGTGTTACCTCCTTATAAAGGGCACTCCCCAAGATGCTTTTCTTACCCTCTCCATTTCATAAAATATGCTACCATGAAAATCTCTAATGGAAGGAAGCCTCCCATAAATAATGAATCTTGACTTTTCACATAAAATGATCCTACATGCCACATGGCAGCTCAACATGCAAGGCATTATTCAAAATGTGCCCATCCTCGAAGAATAAAAACTATAAATTAATAAACATCCCTAGGGTGGAGCGTTCCTCCACTCTATGTCACATGGTTTGGGTTCGAATTCGAATTCGACAACCTTGAAATTCGGTTCGAATTTGAATTTTTTTATGAGATTCGAAATGAGGTTCAACATTAGGTTCGCCAATATACATTTTTTCAAAATATAAATATTTTATCAATATTTTTCCCCAATATAAATATTTTATAACATAATAATATAATATTACAATAATATAATATGTATATTTAATATGTTATATACATATAACCTATGTATTTTTACCTTATGCTTTTACGGTTTTACCTAGCATGTATTTAATAATTAAAATAAAAGACAAGTAAAACAAAAATTACTGCGACTAATTAAAGGTTTCATGGACTCCTTCCCCGACTCCTCTGTTTGGCAGTTGGCTTCTCCGACTACATGTAGATTGAACCACATGGACTCCTTCCTCGACTCCTCTGTTTGATAGTTGGCTTCCCCGACTACATGTAGATCGAACCAGGCATAATAAACTCTTAAGCTTGCGAATTCACCACACGTAATAAACTCTTAAATTGGTGAATTCAAAACTCTTAAACTGGTGAATTCACCGTCGATCATCGTAGTCACCATTGATCATCGTATATCTCGTGATTTTGAAACTCTTAAACTGGCTATTAGTTAGTTGACTGTTCCTTTTCTTAATACCTCTGAATTGGAGGAATTGGAGTTGGAGTTAGGGGGATCAAAATATACAAGACATGGGGCTTGTAAAAGACCCCCTAACCTTCTATTTAAGTTAAGCTTAACAGAAGGTTAAGATGGCAAACGTAAATGGTACAATTACAAATGATTGCAAGCTATTTGGGATGCAAGGTTTTCCTTTAAAATTAGGATCCTTGTCTCATTCATTCTGCACATGGATGGATTCCCAGCAAAAGTAAGGCTTCATGAAACAAGATAAATGGTTGGAAATGACAACTATTGTGGAAATCAAGAAGAGATGTTGGTGGATGTGCCCTTTTGCTAAACAGATTGGGATGTGAATACAAAGTTTTTTCATAAGTATGTTTATGTCACAACTCAATTGGTGGCTGTCCAGGCCATTCTTAGGTGCTGCAACAATGCTTTATGGACTCTCACTCTCAACTTCCTGTGGTGAAACCGTGAAAGAAGTTTCAGAAGGTTTGAATTTGCCCAAAGTAAAGGTAACTAAAATTGGCACAGTTTTGGACTCTATAACTCTTAATGTTGGTTGCATCTGATTGCCTTGAAAAAAGACACTAAAAAGTTAATTGTAGAAGCCAGATTTCAAGCACTTGCCGGAGTGACATAGGTAGGTGGGGTGGAACTATTTTGATATGATCATGGCTTAGCATGTACTCTTTTGAAGGGACGACAGTTGCATCCTTCTCAATCATATAAGCATCGGATTTTTTTTAGAAATGCCCAAGTTAATAAGATATGCTGATGGTAGTGCCTAGAGGCAAGGTGAATACCCCACGTAGTTTGGTAATTTCTTCCAGTGAAATTGTAGGTTCTGAAAAGAAAACTCCAAATTCTGCAAAATATTGAGTTACCTGATATAAAACTTGGACGACTACTTAAACATGAATGATATCTGAAAATAAATGTTGGGTAGGGGTGAAAATCTGAGCTTGTTGCATCTTTGCAACTTGTGGAGATACAAGGAATCTACATTAATAAGCAAGATGCAGATCAGGGAGCACCCAGCTCATTCTCGATAAACATGATAATTAACACAATATTTCATGTCTAGTATAAAAAGTTCTCATTATCAGAAGTTGTCCTTTAAGTGAATTAAAACTCCTCTACTAACTATTAAATAAGCATTACTAAGAATTTGACGCTCTGGTAGTACCAATCTGCTGTTGAGAAACTCCCCTCTTGACCTTCAATTGACTCGAGCACAGTCAGAATCCACAGAACTGTATAGCTTGACTTGAAGCAATCTTCACACCTCTTCTGATTAGCTATAAGTAGTGGTCGCTTTTGATTCTAATCTTTATCTTTTCTAATCTGGTTGATGCTCTCTGTGTCAATGCTTGCTTGGCAGATAGGAGTGCAGGCCAAAGTATTTTAGATGAGGGCAAAAATTTGTGCAAATTAAACTTTAGATGGTAGAGATGCAAAGAATCTACATTTAAAAAATTAAAATTTCCAGCAGTGTCACAGCAATAAGCAAGATGCAGATCAGGGAGCATCCTGGCTCTCTTAGGATTTTGAGAATAATAAATCGATAAACATGATAATTAACACTATTTTATGTCTAGTATAAAAAGTTCTCATTATCAGAAGTTGTCTTTAAAGTGAACTAAAACACATCTACTAAGTATTAATAAGCAGTACTAAGAATTTGACACTCCGGTTGTACCAATCTGCTGTTGAGAAACTCCCCACTTGACCTTCAATTGACTCAAGCAAGCCACAATCCACAGGACTGAGCAGCTTGATTTGAAGCAATCCTCACACCTATTCTGATTAGCTACAAGTAGTGGTCGATTTTGATTCTAGTCTTTGTCTTCTCTAATCTGGTTGATGCTCTCTGCATCAATGCTTGCTTGGCAGATAGGAGTGCAGGCCAAAGAGTATTTTAGATGAGGGCAAATATTTGCGCAAATTAAATTTAGATGGTAGAAGGATGTTAAACAGGAGTGGAAATTTGAATTTCAGTTAGCTATTTTAATTTTAACTTTATTTAGATGCATACAATTATCAGAATGCTTGGAATTTTAGGAATCATTTTATGGGAACTTTGGGATTTTGTGTTGCAAATGAAAAATAATTGAGGTTTAACTGGAGCTTTTTTGTTACAGGAAATTCCTGTTTTTAAGGCCAATGTAGAAGCCTATATGGATTACTAGCCATGGTTTATGGCTGCTTTCATCCTAGTTTTTATCAGTTCAGGGTAAGTCTATCCAAAGATTGCTGCAAATTAAAAAAATGAGTTTCCTACAGTATATATACTTCCTTATTATTTTGGATGTGGTATATTTTTAATTGCCCTTTTGCTTTCTTCTTGTCCAGCTGGCTATCATGTGTGCATTTCACGATTTATCTGCTAAATGGCACAGCCTCTCTACATAACCATCAGCTGCGACCACCTTCCCTTTCCAGATTTTAATCTTCATTTCATTATAAACACATTGAAGTGTTCCGAGGTAAAAATGTTCTAATTCCTGACACATCGGTTTCTTATTTGGAGTTATACTGCATGACTTCTGTTTATATGTGATCAATTCATTGGTTATAATTCATTATGTAAAAATGTTCCAACTCCAAATGATTTTTATAATTTATCACATATTTGGAGGCCTTTGCACGAACTATGCTAGCTTCTGTGGTTAGTGCCATGGCCTTGATCAGTTTGAGTCACATGGCAGGATGTGCATCCTGCATGAGCAGGGTCGTTAACATTTAGGCTGCCAATTTTTCTTTTTATAGGTTTCGATTGGGGCATGGACATTTATGTGCCACCCTTGTATGTGGTCTTTTGATTTAGAGAGAGTTTAGAGTTCATCGTGTTATTCAGATTTTATGGTTCAGTAAAATATTTTGCAGGTTCGGAAGAGAAGGCGCGGTCTGTGCATCATTGATTAAATCATGATTAGACAAAGTCTGAATGCAGCTTCTGGTTCTATTGGTGCTCAACTGGATTGGAGAAGCATGAATTTGATAAATGAATCTAGTGGCAGTTTTAAGTTTTGCAGGTTTCGTTTTGTAGTTCTGTTCAAGCCCGACATCCTTGACTTGCAACTGCTGATACAGCTGTAAAACTTGAAACGGTCAGGACTCGGAGTGTGCTTAGCATTTCAACAAGATGCCGAAGTTGGCATGCTGATTCTATGGTCATTGAATCATATGTGCGAAATTATTATGGTCATTTAGGAAGAGATGTTTTACACTTAACCTATACGTTATAAATGTTAATTTAATATTCTGCCTTTCTACGATCTTTTAAAATTTTATGAGTGAAAGGGGTAATGGATCACCTATTCAAAGAAGTTTGGGACGGAAATGTATGAACATTTAGTAAAATATTTACTTGTTACTAGTTCCTTTTATTATCTCATGAGCGCAATTATTTTCTTTAATTAGGAATGTCTTGTTATTCTTTAATATCTTTTCATTCTGCAAACTTTAGATGGTTTTGCTATGTCGATTTTTGTCCCCTTTGGCATATAGCTTTTCTGGCATGATTGAAATAAGCCCACGTCTGGAACCCATTATATCTATACGTTTTAATTCTCTGTTTAATCATCTAGATTTTGTTATCTCTGCTTTACATGAGCTTGTGAAGTGTCTGCATGCTGTCATGGATTATAATGGCACGTCATAAATCAAGCAATATGGATATATCTTCTATGCATTGCTTTAAGCATTAATTCAGCATTTCTGAGAGTGGTAATGTTCTCAGTAGTTAAAATTGGGCAGCCATGAGGGCTACAGGGGAAGACACCGTCAAAACATACAAGGAAAGAAACCGCAAAAAGAAAATAGGCTAGCTCACAATTATAAAGAACGGGATTGTACATTTTTTACAACCTTTTAGCTTTGGATTTCACATTTACTTTTCTCTGTCCTGATATCAGTATCAACCATGGAATATTTTGTCGAAATGCATATGTTTTGGAATTTGTGCCAACTTGTGATCGTTGCTGCTTATGAAACATTACTGTGTTTTAGTTTGCAGGACTAACACAAAATGATATGGATAATATGCCCGTTAACTACTAAGAACATTTGCGCTGCAAGGTCAATGGAAAAATTTCAATCTTGGAATTAAACCTTTCGTGAAACTAGGAAGTAGATAGTTGTCCTCCATGTTTAAGCTGCAAAGTGTCTGTAACAGAACGAGACCAATGAATGAATGAACTTGGAGAAATTGATAAACACAAACATATGTGCCTGAAAGCTGTAATAGACACAACCAGGCATGATCTCACTTGGAAAAGCCAGACATGGATAATATGCCCATTGTTGGTAGCGAGGATCAGCGTCAAATCCGCATTATGCTTCATGCCTACTTCGCCAGATAGCTTGCAAAGAACTCTATGTTGTAATGGTCTAAGTGACTTTTTCGATTCAAGAAAAGACTTTTAGGTCAGTAAATTTGCCATTTATAGCCAGATTATTCTGAACTGTGGTAATTTATCCTGAAACCCACTGCTTAAATCCCAGTGGACATCGTCTGTTATTTCCGCCGAAGTCGCAATTAAATACAAAGTGAAGAGGAATTGCTACAACATAATTGGAAGGTCCTTGTTCCTTCTCATCCCATTCGTAAATGTTTATTTATTTATATCGAGGTCTTGGATTGAGGGATTTTCCGGAGCATTGAAATTATATTGTTGGCATCGAATCGTCAGGCCCTTTAAGATACATTTTCTTGTTATTTTCATTATGTTTTAATTTTGGTTTATGATTAATGACATTGGTAATGAATGATTTAGTTTAGTTATGCAAAACGGTTTACTTCAAAGAAATTTCTTGGTGCCCTTTGGGAATACATTATTCATGTCGAAAATATAAAATATCTATTACTCTTATTGGGTGGTATAGATTTTGATATTCTTTTCTTTCTTGACACTCGCTTTGTGAGACATGCTATATAAGTTTTCCAATGAGACCCTCTTTCAAAGGGTAGCATATTCCTCTTTTAAATATCATACGATGATAGGCCCTTTACGGTAAAGTATTTTCTTATGGCATATCTCTACTGTAACTTGATTTTCTATGAGGTGATATTTCTGCCATTGTAACTTGATTTTCTGTTTTCTATGAGGTGATAATTTCCGCCACTGTAACTTGATTTTCTGTTATATGAACATGGAGTAGGAATAACAGAGTAATGAGCCAAATTTAAAAAATTAAAGTATCCACGTGGTTATGATATAAAGAGACTGGTAAAAGCATCGTTATGGTATGGGAGAGGTGTAAAGTTTTATCTAACCCTGTGTGTTAACACGAATTTGGTTTCACATCGTTTCCTTTAACAATCTTATAAGAATTTGGCTTCATAACATTTCCTATGGATTAAACAAATACAATCTTATAAGAAAAAACATAAACAGAATAGTTTACTATTCCAAACCTCTTGGGAGACTTTCTCTATGTTACCAACTACAAAAGGAATTTTACATTTGAAAATAATTAGATCTATAATGAAAATTATTTTACATTTGAAACTAATTAGAACTATAATGAAAATTATAACAATATGCTTTGTAGAATGAAATCATTCTTTATAATGAAATGATTAAAAAAGGAAATATCTCATATTTTTTATAATAAAATTGTAAAATTCTTTTGATTTGAGGGCATCGTGTTTTCCTTGGGTATTTAATAGAGGATATCCAATCAAATTTTCATGATTCTATAGCCATTTTATGTATTAATTTTTCAACTACATTTTCATTTTTTCATGATTGTAGTCATTTTATGTGTTAATTTTTCAAAATTCACGTAAAATTTATATTGTTTAAGTACAAATTTAATAAAAGGTTTATAATCAATTTTGAAAAATGTCATTAATTATTTTTTAAGTTAATAACATGAATCATAGTCAACAATGCTTTATCAAGAATGAAATGACTTTGTCTAACATCTTTCATTAAGAATAAAACCAGCCTAGATCTAAATCCTAGTCTCTATCAAGCGTCGAGAGGGATCAAATCTCCTGAGGTGCAAACCTCGGTTCAAGTATTGCACTCAAGGAGCTATTCAAAGAGAGCTAGTAAAAAGAAATTACTATAGCCGACATAAGAAATATAAATTACACGATCTCCCTCATATTTACTTTTTACATTGCATTATTCTTTTTTACTTTATATTATTCTTTTTTGTTTACTTTGTATTACAAGATCTCCCTCATATTTACTTATTACTTTGTATTATTCTTTTTTGTTTATGGCCGGTATAATATTTATTATTTTGTTACTTGACAAACTCTCGACACATGTTACAAGATCTCCCTCATACTGGGCTGTAGAACGCCTCTCGACGCAATGACTTTCAATTTGTTTTATTCTAAAATTAGAATATTTGAATTAGCCACATAATTAACAAACAGTGCTTATCAAAAATGAAATGACTTTGCCTAACATCTCAGTAAGAATATATTGACTTTCACTTTGTTTTATTCTAAAATTAGAATATTTGAATTAGCCACATAATTAACATTGTAGTAAAAGGAAGGGGTTTGCATAAAGTTAGTTAGGAATTCAAACACGTTCTTCTATCAAATTAACTTTTCTATAGGAAACCAGAGTATTTTAATTATAATTGTACAATTAAATAATTCTTATGATGCAAACAAATTAATTTATGGCACTCTATTTAAGACAAATCATATTTGGAGCACTTAAGATATGATTTGATTTATGAACAAATTAGAAGCCCCTTATATTGGATGGGCGTCAAATGCACTTGGACTTGAACCAATGACCTATAATATTGTACTGGACCAAAAAAGGATGGTTAAACTGTTTGCACTATAAGCCCTTGAAATCAAGATCATGATTTTATATGTAAAGGAGATGGAATTTGGAGCACTCCAAGAAGTAATTCTCTTAATTATTGAGTATTTTCTTCATCAAATTAGTAGTTCATATATCTGGGGTCATTTAGACAAATACATTCAATTTTTTACAAAACTTTGAAACAATAATTTTTACAATAAAACCAAAATGCGACCTTGTATATCATTTGTGGGCCTCTGATGCTGAAAACAATTATGTCACCTAAAATATATTAAATGATATATTGCTGTCATCTTAATTTTTTTTTGAATCAAATCAAAATTTAAACATGTATCCTTCCCACCACAAGTGAGAATGTCAACACTGATGGTACCAGATTCGTGCTACTTGACCACAAATCTTTGTACTAGTAGTGGAGCTACGTGTGTTTGCGCTAGGTGGATGAGAGTTTAGAGTCGTTGGTTCCATTATGAGTTTTAGGGATTGGCGTGTTTATTGGAATCCTCCAAGCTTGATAACAAGAGATCTAGAAGAGTCGACACTGTCGTGTGAGTGAGAATGGTATCCCAAAGTTGACACTAGTGAAACATTTGCCTTTGCAGAAATCCCCATCTTAGCCTCCACCAATTTTGGAAACATATTTTCAAAATCATTTATTGAGATCGACTGAGAACAGTTTGCATTAGCTATTCGCTGAGAGAGTTCCTTGACCGATTCATTCAACAATGAATCCAATCCAGCTCATAATATAGCCACTATTGAATCCGAATAAGAAGAAACCATGCTTCCATTTGTGGCAAGAGACCCTACAATGCAATAACCCAGACCATCTGCGGATATATCTAGACTTATATGCATGTATGCTTTGTAGAAGCCACATGTGATTGTCGTTGTCATTGTTCTCTCCTGGACACAACCGATTGCCTAAACATGTCGTTGTTCTCTACTGGACACAACCAACTAGTTGGGAACTTTCATTCCCAACAGGGCACTGGTCTGAAGTATTGCTATCGACACCTATTTGCGGTCCCCTTTCCATTGCACCTGAGTTGTTTAAAGCATGTAATAAGCTATCATTGACATCCTCATTGAACTTGAAGAAGGGATGCACTACTTCCCCTTTGATGAAACCCTAGAACCATGTTTCCCTCTGCCTCCACATTTTCCTCTTCCATCACTCTCCCCATCATCACTTGTTCAACAGAGTCCAATTTGGAAAAAGAGAGGGAAGATATCCAACTAACTTGGAAATATTTGCATTAAAACCTAAAAACCGACAAAACAATGTCCAATTATACATGCAAAATGAGAGCTCGATAGAGCTTTGAAGTACTTCAAACTAAATAGTTAAAAGTATCAAAATCACATATTAATAAACACTCATAAAGAGTTCCCTGTATGCCACTACATAAAGCAAGAGGGGTTAGCTCAATTGCTTTCCTATGTTGATGGGCATTTGGTTTGTTCTATACTAATAAGTGCTTGGTTTGAGTCCCCTTCGACGAGGTGCACCAGTTGATGTTGATGGGTTTATTAGGGATGTCAAGCATGAATGTCGGGAAGCATCAATTGGGTTTCCCCATGAGGTTTTCCTAGGAAAACAATAAGCAACTTCATAAAACTAGACATAAATGAATCTAATGGAATGAGGATGAAAGACACATCCTTCCAACTTGAAATTTCTTGAACTCCATCAATCAACTCCAATTTTTTTAGATAACTCATCTACTTCATAATTTAACTCCCCATAGATAAGAGATAAGGCACCAACTGTAAGGTTGTTCACCATAATCTTTGCTTGCCCAAGTAGGGGTCTCAAAATTAAGTTATGCATGCCAAAGGAACTAGAAAACCAATTAATTACAAATTTTGAATCACCTAGGAAAAGTATACGAGTGATAGTTCTTTCTAAGGCTAGTCTTAAGACCAAAACAAGGGCCTCTCATTTAGCATTGTTGTTACACCCACCTCCTAAGTTTGGTCCGAAACAAATTTTGTGTGTCACTAAAGTAGATCATTCCTCTTACCCCATAAGAAGTAGGTGTACCTGGGCATGCACCATCAAAAAAGGCTCAAGGGAATATTTATCTAGCTCAAGGTTACCAATTTGTTTAGGAGTTTTCGACTTTGGAGATGTCTTGATGCTATTTTTATGGACCAAATACCTCAAATATCATAAAATAGAAAGTACTTCCACACCTTGAGAATGAGAGAGGTTGAATGAATAAGAAGTCTCTTTTAGGGGTCATTCTCTTTTTACAATATGTCAAATGCATAAGATGAGATGCCTATTCAAATGAATGTCCTATATTTATAAAAAGGAAATAAATAAGGCATGTTGTATCTTACACTAAAGGTTGACCTAACTATAGCTAATATAATAATAATGAAAGAGGGTTAGGACCCTAACATAGCCCCCATCTTTTTAAAATCCTTTCCCTCAAAGCTTATAATTGAGGGTGTTTATGTATGAATTACTCATCATCCCATGCCACTTCTTCTGGAGGCCTCTAATATCATGGTAGGTCTTCTTTTCACCACCATATGTCTCACTAAATTCTAATGTGCTAGGAAAAATCTTATGATAACTTTCCATAAACTCGTTGATTTTGGCACCCTACAAATAATAAAACTTATACTGTATGTCACACGTCCTATTTGCAAATGTAATTATGAAATTTTGACGTGCAACACTTTGGTGTGTCTTATTTCCAATGTTGATAATGGCATTTGATTTGGGCCTCTTTAGCTTTAGATACGACTTTTACCAAAAAAACCTTCTTGAGACTAGTTTCGAGACTACTCCATTGACAAGGAAAAATGCCCTTTTGCCAACAACAGGGTTCACTTCGATGAGAAGTCTCAGTTAGAATGTTTATTATTTGGAAGAGGGAACCCATTCAAAGTCTAACTCGTCAACCATTATTGATTTGGGATTTTACTAGCTGTGGCTCCGTCCACTTTTTGGGTTCTGATCATGTTAAAGAATGAAATGCATCTAATCTAATATGCACAGTACAAAACGTAGGTGTTTGGATTAAACTAATAAAATTAAAAGAGTAAAAACAACAAGAATCCATAGCCACTTTTATTTTCACGGTAAGGAATTTATTGTGTGAATAAGACCATAAATGCAAATAACCATATGCACAACCTAAAATAGTCGAAAACTAAACCACTAATTACAACTTTGTGTTAAAAATTATACTAACATTTAAGAAAGAAAACAAAAGTAGGAATGCATAACTTGTTCATGAGAAAAAATATACATTACAAAGCAACATTCTTACAACAATCCCAACGCTCAACAAACCAATGGAAGCAATTCCACACATTTGTAGCACCATAATCAAAGTTTCCCCCCAAAAAATGCTTGGCCAAAGATAACTTCCCTCATTCAAGTTTCAATAAGTTTACAGAAAGGTTTTAGAAGTTAAAAACCCATTCATTTGGTTCTCATCTTGTATATAAGCAGTCGAATAGGATTTAGTTACAAAAGTTTGACAATCTCTTGAACCACTTGGAGTGTTGAAATCTTGTATAAATGTTTCTTTGTCTTGTACATTACTATCGGTGCAATGTTTATTGGACATGTGTTGTACTCTTTGTAGATTCCCAAAGCAAAGGGGGTATGCTTTGTGCTTTCTTAGTCAATAGTTTTTTGGCCCATTGTTAACTAACTATGGTTAAGGAATTATGGTTGTAATATAATATGAGTCAATAGATTTAGGTTTTGGATGCTAATATTGTATTGTAAATGGTGAAGTTAATACAATGAGATAGAGAGATGAGAAACTCTTAGTAAGGTTGGTTTTCCGGGTTAAGGGTTTCCAGGGTAAATCTTTGTGTTTGTGAGCCATTATTATATTTTGTGTTTTAGATTCTGTTTGGTATTTCTTTTCTTACACAAGTTTATCAAACTCTTAAATGTTCCCATGCTAAGAAAATTTCATTAATAACACTAGCATAATGGAAAACATGTTTCTCTATTGGAACCCTGAGTGATACGAGGCTCTGTTTTATATTTCCAACATTATTTTCCAATTTTCAAACCAAAATTTTAATTAATCCTATCTGGCTAGGTAGAGTCTCCACATGTGATTTGGGTCTTGGGATGTTGACATTGAAGATAGTGAAGAGGGTTTATTCCACATCTTTAAAGTGATCTTCTAACTTTTTGTCGAATGTCTTGCAACCTTCTTTAATTATCCTCATCTTCTTTCTTCTTACATTATTCCTCTACTTCCTTCTCCTTTAGCCTCAACTTCATTTCTAGGTTCTTCATCTTTTCTCAATTTGTTAACCTCCGCATCCAATTTGGCTTTTTCATTAGTCTCTTGTTTCTTTCTCACCTCTTCTTTCTCTTTCTCTTTTATTTCAACCTCTTTCTTTGCTTGCTCCTTTGGAGCCATATATATGTACCCCAATTTAAGTTGCATCTTGCCAATATATTCGTAAAAATCCTCACTTTTTCGAATAAGGATCAAGAGAGGACCCAAATTAAAAATCAGGCCCAATGGAGGCATAAACATCATAATTCAAAAAGTTATTAAAATAGGCCTTGATTGCAAAATTAGGGCCTATTTACAAATTAGTTTAATCATTCAAACTAAAAATTGAAACCCAATAGGGATGAGGCCTCGATTAAGGGATAGGGCCCTTATTTGAATCAAAAGTAAAATTCAAATGGAAATAGGAATAATAAGCCCAATCATAAGATCAATTTCGATTCAAATATAGGGGAAAATTAAAAAAAGAAGAGGAAATAAAGGCCACATCAAAAGTTTGAGGAAATAAAACATTTTGAGAGATATAAAACAACTCAACCAAAAACCTGAGGTTTATTTGGAAATCAACAAGGAGAAAACTGACTAATGGAACAAATAAACAGAAAAGGACTCCACTTCAAATTGAGCATGTTTACTAGAACCTATTGTTTTTGCCCTATTTCAAGAGATCAACCTTGTTGACTAGTCAATATGTGCCTACAACTCATCCAAAGGTGAAAGACTCATGCTATTTTCATTGTCGTTGATCTTACTTCCATTGGTCCTATGAATATGCAAATATGATCTTTTTCATAAAATCTATGCTTTAATCAAACCCAAATCTAATTTTTTGACTAGTGATATTTCATTGTGTCTTCTTTCTAGTCCCACAAGTCTTAAGCCAATTCAATATTCCAAAAACAATTTAAAGCAAAAAATAGTTATATACTTTGTTTGAAGGAGCCAAACCAAGTATTATTCGCTCATATAACAAATGTTATTGTTAACTTTTGAGTTATTTTGAAAGTTTTGACACCGTGCTTGGGTGTGCTTCATGATATTTGGGGTACATGGCATATGATCAATCCCTGGATGGTCTATTTTGGATTATGAATGGGATATTGTCCATGATGGATTTTCACATTGGATATGTCTTCCTTAGTGGTTTCTTGACCTTAATTGAGTGCTTGCATGATATCCTTCCATAGGGAATTGGGGATCTCCTAAAAGCTTTGGTGATGTTTTACTTGATGGCCACATGGAGATGGTTGCTTGCTTGGAGAAGGACCTACTTATGAGGAGGAGCTATTTTCATCATGGAGGAGGGCATTGGGCCCTATTCAACACTAGGTGGTTTGGATGGTTGCATGGAATCTTGGAGTTGGCTCGGGGATTCCTAAGTATTGACATTGTTCATGCAGGGGGAGTGGATCCAATGGAGTACATACCATAGGAGGATTAATGGAGAGTTTGGAGGCTTCTAGGAGGAGTGTTAGACATACCTTATGGAGGGCCCTTGCCTTTGAAGCCTTGCTTGTGGACAACATCACCTCAAAGCTTGACATGTCTACATATGGAGTGCTGTGCTCCACATGTGTGAGAATACATATGTTTATTGTAGGCTTCTTGTAAGCGTATTGACCCACATATATATTTTTGGCCTCCATTATATTTCGTATATATGGAGGGAGGAGAGACTATTTCACTCACTCATAATTATTCTCACTTGTTCATAGATGTGATCAAGAGGAACGCACCACTTCTCATCTCTCTCTTCTCTCTTCTTTTGTGATTAATATATATCTCTCTCTTAGAGTCACTAGGGTTTCTTGAGCTTCTTGGAGTATCTTGAAGATTAGGGTTAGGGTTTCATCTCTTGGGGATTTGGAGATTGGGGTTTTGAGATGAAACCCTAATTTGTACTCGTTGAAGAGAATACGAGGAGATCCCTTGCCTTAGAGGACATGTCTATGCAATGCATGCTCGTTGAATCTCCTTGGTTTATCTAGGGTTTTCTTGGTTTTCCCTACCTAAGGTTTTGGATAGCTAGTAGATTGTATTATCCTTGTGATAAGGTTATGGTATATACAAGAACTTCATCTTTATGCATATTAATGAATTTTTTAGTTGTCAAGTGCTTGAGTAAATTGTAGATTTGATTTTCAACCATCTATATTATTCATGGTTTGAAATTCCCATCTCCATATGTCTTGTTGATTCGACATATGTTAAGGGTGATTATGTTAAGTGATTCAACATTGTAATTGAAGAATATAAGGGAAATTTTAATTGTTGTTTTATAGTAGTAATAAGTGAATTTAAGGGTATCTAGTTGGTTATAGGTCAATTGGTAGGATGGAAACCCTAGAATTTTCTTAATAGGTGCAATTGGTTAATGATCCCACCAAGGGCATTCAAATTTTTTAGTACATAGGGTCTGGTTTGATTGTGGACGCATTAGGTAATAATACATTTTTGCCTTCAGGGGTTGAAAAGGGGCCCACTTTTGAATACTCTATACAAACTTTGACAAGTGTGGATTTTTTGGGTAGCATTGGTCAAAATAAAAATGTCAGAACCTTGTTATTTCACCAACATTTGTGGGTTTTTCAAAGGTATGGAAACATGCACAAATTTGAATGGAATTTATCCTTGGGGATCTTAATCAAGGGTTGGAAATGATGATAAAAGTACATTATGTACCCCTAAGGCTTCAACTTGTTGGGCATGTGTTATATTATTTGCATGTGTTTGTGTGTGGGGTGTGTGTCTTTGACCGTGCTCCCGACGACCCCCACCATCCAGTTCTCTACCGTATGCGCCAGTAGCTGCATTTAGCGCTGGCTCAGGGGAGGTTGGGGGGAGGGGTGCTGACGCCCTCCCCCTTATGCAAAGCGAGTTTGAAATTTTTTGGGCTATTTTCAGCCTATTTTTGGGTTTTTTCTAAAAATATGTAATTAATCTCGGTTAAGGGATTGGGGTCTATTTATAATCTAGGTTAACATATTAGGGTTCTGGATGCTGCAAAATACCTATAATTTGTATTGTGAGTGGTTAATAATCATGATGAGAAAATAAGAGGTGCAACTCTAAGTTTTGCTAGTTTTCCTGATTAAGGGTTTCCAGGGTAAATCTCTATGTATTATGTGTGTCACGTCCCCCTCCCGTCGATTTGAAACCCAGAGGGGACATGAGAGCACAACAGGGGTACTGATTTTTCTCCCAGTGCCATAATATAAAATTCTTAACAGTCAAATGTATGTGCAAATACATGATAACATACACAACATAAATAACTCTGAATACTACACACACATAATGCATTAACAACATCCCAACACAGGCATAACAGAATAGTGCATAAGCATATTAACAACGTAATGCACAAGCATCCATTTCAATAACATAACTGGTCCAATCCATGCAATCAGACATACTAAACAACCATTCATAACACATGAATGAAGCATAATTAACAACATAATAAACACTTATCTTTTCCAAGTGAATTCACCAGGCAACCGGCTATGGACTGCAATGTTCCAACACAACCATAGGTCTATGCCCAACCTATATTATTTCGGCACTCAGAGACCACCCCCGAGCTGGGGCTATGTATCCACTAAGGAGACTGCACAGGCTCACTCACAACCATGGGCTCAATCATTCAAGCTAAACCAACATACAATTGCCTTTGTCAAGTAAGTGGGGAGGCAGAGAAGGAGTTCACTAACTCATTGATCTCAACCACAGAGCTACAGGCATATATCCTTGGCTTCAGCATCCCAGGCCACCCCATCACCTCCACTCTTAGCCCGAGTAAGGTTCCCTTCTCTGCTACACAGTCCCTCAGGCGCCCCTTCCCTCAGCACTGACCTGGGCAGGTATGGCTGGTCCTGACTTCTAAACCAATGGTTACTTGAGCCTTCACTGGCTCCACAATGGAATCCAACTCTCTAATCTCTCTCCCACTTCAATCCACTCTTAGATTTTCCCCCAAATCTGCCCACGTGAATCTCATTCATGGATTTCCACTTTCGGGCTTCTAAAATAGGGTTCTCCCATGGATTTCGGGGCTCTTCACAGGCTCAAACTTGCCCTGGCGTTCATATCTATGGATTCCCCAACGGATTTTACATCCTCCACGAATTCCTGGGCCGATTTGGCACCCCAAAACACAACTTCTTTACAAGTTGCGATTTCTGGTTTTTCTCTTGCTGGGCATGCATTCTCTGCACATAATTACAGCCTGATGGATCTCCCATGGAGTGAAGAGGATGGGATACGAATTCCCATGAGGTGGAGTGACTTGTGGGTCAAGTAAATAGATCCCACACCCACCCATACGAATTATGGGTTTCCCATACTAAATCAAGTTCATGGACTGATTTCTGGAGTACTTTTCTTACAACAGAAATTAATGACAACAGGGAAGTCAAAGGGAGTTCACAAAGTGACACATGGAAATATAGGGTTAAATCTCCCAACCCCCTTACCTCTCCCTAGTGGATACACAACCCCCTCTTATTAGTTGCATCCGTAGCCAGCCCCTTGGTATTTTATTTGCATTATAGTTATTTACATGCTTTTACAATTTCCATGGCTCACTAGCACATGGTTAGCACAATATAAAATACCGGCCTTTTCAAGGCTAAGCATTCACTAGCGGGGCCTTGGCCTTGAGCTCCACGCTAGGAATCATACATATGCACAATATTTACATATAAGGCCAATATGCTCTAAGGGCCAAAATGGGGGTATTACATTCCTCTCCCCCTTAAAATAACACAATTCTCGGTGTTCCAACACTTAGGGATACTTACACATACCCAAAGTTGAAAAAATGTTACAGATCTGTCATGCACTTTAGCTTTAATTTTGGATATTCAGGACCAAGTCATTTGGCTTCTATAGGCTTCTCCTGCTGGCTTTGACCTTCCAGCTCCACAACAAGCCCTTCCTTTTCTTTACTTTCCTGCTGATCCACCAGTCTGGAAACTTTATGGCAGCTATCTTTCTTGCTGCCCTTTTCCAACTTGAGCATTTCCCCAAGATTCTCTCGGGTCTTGGCAATTATTTGAAGCAATTTATCCGCCAAATCAAATAGCCTTTGGTCTGTTTCCATGGCCAATGTACACAACTTCCCACACTTTGCTTACTAGCAACACTTGTAACAGTTGCAACCAATTGGTTTAAGTTTCACCTGTGAAGTTTATCATTGCAATTCTTGTTAGGCCAAGCGTAACATAAGCATTAAGATCAGTCAATTACTTTCCCAATTGACATAGGAAGTGCATGCTTTATCCAAAACATTTCCACACATTTCATGCTTTCCCAATCATATGAATGAACTCATTTATGTTCATCCTTTCACAGGGAATTAATTAATTTAGCATTCACAATTTCTTTCAAGCAAAATAAACACAATCAGTTTTCAGCCATATATGCATTCAACAATTTTTTGTTTTTAGAATGCATCAGTAAAAAAGGAAAGAGATGGGTAAGAGTTTCCCCCTCTTAAAATTGTTCCAATCCGGAGCCCCACCACAAACGTGGTTCCATGCTCCTTGGTCTCTTTCACTTCAAATGTGAATGCTTGACTCACCTTTTCTTGTTTCGGCGATGACACTTAGTGTTTAAGGTCGTTTAAGGCTTCTAAACCATGGAACCCCTTCCCATGGTTGGCCTACAAAACCTTTGGCTGCTAGGACCCACACAAGTCCACTGGCACCATTTTTCTCTTTGCTGCTCATACTAAGATTTCTAGGATAGTCACATGTCAAATGCATCCTTAAGATGCCCTCAAGGTTCTTGCTTCCCGACATTACCTGGGTTTCAGCAAAGGAACAACAATGTATCAGCTTGGCTATTATAAAACTTACTCTCTTTAAAATTGACACATATACATGAGAGTTCACATTAATCCAAATCAGAAAATGCATGTTAACCAAATACTTATCTATATTGGACGTCTTCACGTTCCTCCACAGGCTCCTTTTTCCACTCTACAAGCATTGGATCACCTGTGGATATAATATCGAATGTTTGTCCAGCACGCAGGCTGCGCCACAACATTCGATGAATGTTCGGCCAACACGCAGGCTACTCCACAATATTCGATGAATGTTTGGCCAGCACGCAGGCTACTCCACAACATTCAAATAACCAATGCCAAGCCAGTACACCGACTGGGTTTATTAGGCATTCAACAACCAGTATGCTAAGACAGTGCTCCAACTGGGTTTATCAAGCATACAACAACCAATATGCTAAGCCAATGCTCCGACTGGGTTTATCAAGCATACAAAAACCATTGACCAATACCACCACAACATCCAAATATCCAATTCCAATCCAGTACACCGACTGGTTTTATTAGGCACGCAACAACCCTTCACCGCAACCCCTCACAACAACCTCTTCAACTTGCTTCTTTAGTGTGCAGCACCAAATTGCATCTGTTCAAGCTGATACACAAGATGGATAAGCAAGCTCATCAGTGTTGCTGCTCTAAAACTGTATACATGTTTCATAACATTCACCATCGAATATTGAAACACCACGAATGCGTCCATTCCCTTAGGGTGTAGTCAATATTTGACAACCCTATCATAACCCAGCACCAGAAAGGTATGCATCCCTTTCTGAAGTGATCCATGCAAGTCCTAATCATACTTCAAGCAATTTGAAATAATATAAATAAAATAAAACATGCTTCTGCATATTAACTCTAGTAGCTAATCATGTATATATTTCAACTAGGGTTACAGAACACTTATCCATTTTGCAGAGGCATATTATCTTCCTTCGCAAGGAATGGGGCTCCCTTCTCTGAGTTAACAGTCCCCTGGGTTCCCTTCACTGACTTAGTAGTGCCTCGGGTTTGTTACCCCAATCCCTTTTCGCGTATCATGGACAACACATGCCCCATGGGCATAATTTTACCATCCCACCTGCATTGTTTACCAACATGCAGTTCTCATGAGATATTATCAAAATTTATAATGGAGTTTCACCCGAAACCCATTTTCAAAGCATGGGATCCTTCCCATGGAGTTTGGCTTCTGCAGGTCATAGCACGCAACTTCATGCAATGTGTCCTCCTGACACGCTTTTCAAATAGCCAAACAGTCAATAGCGTTAGCAATCAAATTCAAATTTGAATATTTTCACTATTCTGTTCTCACAGAAATTTGATATACTCAATCATGAGGCCTTCCTCATTTTGTTTGGCCCTTGTAGGTGGTAGCACTCCATCCCTTATGGCTTTATGCTTGCTTCCATATCTTAGACATCCACCTACAACATGTCCTCTTGACATAATTTTAGAGATCGACCAAACAATCATTAGTGTTGTTAGCAATAATTTCAAATATGAAATTTTATAAATCTGTCTGCTACATAAATTATATTTCACAACCATGAGGTTCTTCTCAGAAATTTAAATCAGAAAAATTTCAAATTTGTTTCATACAGAAATCAGATTTCACAACCATGAGATTCTTCTCATAATGATTGGCTTTTACACATGGTATCTTCTAACCTTTATTCTGGGCTAACCCACATTGTCATGTCAAAGACAATTCCACCTATGATCTGAATTTTAAATCAGCCAACAGTTTGTGAGTACCCAACATATACTATTTTCATTGCAACATTTGCAACAGTCACTTAAGAGATTTCATAATTATAACAATCAACAATTCAAACATTATCAACTGTTAATAACTCAATGCAATGAACTAATGAAATGCATTCACTTTATATGCATCATTACCATAATACAATTGCAAGATAGAGTCATATCATCTATGCAATTAAATAAAACTTCCAATACTCATGATTACACAATCATATCTTTCCATGTAACTATGTCCTCTCAACAAGGCATCATAGCAATTAATCCAACATGGATACCTTCTTCATGGAAGTCCTTCCCCTGCATCCACAACAGCTCATAAAATGATCTCAGAGTTACCAATAATTATGTCATTTCAGCCATGAACAAAATCAAATTATTACAACCATGCCTTTACACCATGCATCTTAACATATGCATCAACACATGTAGGCACGCATAACCATAACAAGACCATCTTCCCTTGCATCCTTTGATTATTAAACTCATAACCAACACACATGCATGACATTCTTTTTCATATGAATGTATTGAGGTTTCTAAGCAACTATAGGGTGTAAGGATCCTTTCCTTCACTTACCCACACCTCACCATACTCGGTAGGATAACATTCACATTCACATTCAGGCACTCAGTACCACATGCAAACCAAATCAACATAGTTTAAACAAAGTTGAAGGGATCTTACCAAATCCTCTTTCAACATTCATGCAATTAAGCACAAATAACCATTACCTGCATGGCTGTCATTGACATCACTTGATGTAACCTGATCAATTGGAATCTTACCAAGGCTACACAGTCCTTTTTCCAACCTTTTGATCATGAATCATTACTCCAGCCTTCCCTCTCAAGGTTTGCTGGTCACATGCTGTGACTTCTTTGCATTTTCAGTCATGCTTCTATGGTCTAATTCCTACAATCATTATCAACAACATTAACTGTCATCGACCATAGTCAATACCATTAATGGGCTACTGCATGTGTAACTTCACTACCTTTACCCATATGCAACAGCATGCTCATGCATAAGCAATTCACATGCACTTTACAATGACTCTTTAATCATGCCCACTAATTCATATGCATTTAATCTACTACTCTATTGCATTTCCAGCATCCATATGCCATAGTTTATATGCATGACAATTTCAAAATTATAATACAATAGCAAGAGGGTAGTGGAGGGATTCTCCCTTCCAATTCCCCATCATGACATGGAGCTCCTCCTCCACATCACAGTTGATCATTTTCTTGGCTTCCCACTTTCTAAGAATACAAGGATTCATTAGCTATGATTTCTCACCAAGTAGCGATTCAATACATATACATATGTACAAATTTTATACTTTCCACTTTCTAAGCATACAATTCTTATGCTGCAAACATGAATAGTTTAAGGTGAGAAATTTCCCTTTTATTAATTCTGGATTATGGAGATCATTCTCCAATTTTTTGCTACATCCATCTATCAGCTTCATGTAGCCTTCATGGATCACTACTGTAGTTCCATGCGCTATGTCCATAGTGCTATGTTGCTCCAATTTCTTTAATCAATTTTGGCTATGTCCATCTATGAAGCTTGAATTCTCTTCCCATGGAATACCTGACACAGTTCTACACCACACCATAGATCCACACATGAAATGCTTCATCCTTTACATGGCCACTCTGCCATCTTTTGCAACTTGCATAATCCTCACCTGATGGCCTATACTATACCTTGTTGAGCATTCTTCTATGGAATGCAATATCCACATCCATTCTTCAAGAGCTCCCATGGATCTTCCTTTATTGACATTTGTTGTCAAAACAAGGTCATAGACACTTTTATGCTCCAAATCTATGACACATCAAAATTCTTCATTCAAATTCTGATCATGCATCTCTGTTCTCCTCTGGATAAGCTTTCGAATTCCTATCCCCATGCTCCATTCCGATCCAGGACATGGAATTTACATTCTTCCAAAAATGCAAAATTTTCCCAAATTCTGCACTTTTTACACGTGCAATTATCCTGAAATGCCAACTTCAGCCACCTGCAAAAACAAATATGGGAGGAATCATGAAAATATTTCTATCCGGAAAATTAGTCCCCATAGAAAGGAACACTCAACAACTTGCGTATCTTTATTCTGATGCACTATTCATCTTCTATAAAATTCTGGGTTTGACTACTTTGACCTTTTCACTTTTTCCAAAATTTCAAATATTTGGCCAAAAATGGCCATCTTCCAAACAGAGCATTTATGGAAAATATCTTTCTAACGGAAAAAGTATGTCTGGATGAGTAGATCAAATGCTGAGTTCAGTAAATTTTCTGCTTCCAACATCTAAGGCCACTTTCACCCTCTGTAAGCTTTTCAAAATCCCTCAAATCTACTCTGAAATAGTGATTTTTGACCTTCTCGCTCACCCCGACTCCACATCCTTTGGATTTTGGCTCCAATATTCCAAACTTAACATTGTGCTTGCTCCATGGCCGCTCCATAGCGATTTCAACTCAATACGACCTTCTTCCAAGCTTCGGGACACTGATTTATAAAAGTTAGTATTTCCCATTTTATGCCAAATTGGAGCATAATGGGCTTGGGACCCTCTCTAGTTCTTTCATGGTCTTTGTTAATGGCCTCAGAACATCACAGGACTCATCCAATTTTGATTTCGACTGCTCCTGCTATCCAAAAATCAAGTTCGGGCTCTATACTCATTTTTTTGTTTTTTGAAACCGACGTTCCGCAATCCGCAATCCGTACTACGGGACTCAGAAATGCGGAGCACCAAATTTACAACTTCGGGAAAATTCCACTTCCACAATCTCCAATGTGGGAGTCGGAAATGCGGAACGCCAAAGTTCCCAACTCCAGAAAATATCACTTCTGCAACCCACAATCCGCAATGCGGAACCCGGAAATGCGAAATGCCAATTTTGCAACTCCAGAAAATATCACTTCCGCAATCAGCAATGCGGGAATCGGAAATGCGGAACGCCAATTCGCAACCACGCCGAAAATTCCCTTCTGACTTCCGCAATCCGCAATCCGCATCGCGGGTTCGGAAAGTCGAAAGCCCAACTACATAACTTATCAGGCTCGTAATTTTCTCATTCCAAGTCCATTTTGAAAAAATTTGGCACCATTGGAAAGCTCTCGGAGAGCACTATGCAACTGTGTGATCCTATGCCACACCTGAGAACTTTGATTTTGTCATTCATTCAATCAAAATGTTTCCCACACTTCATCAATACCTCTTTTAAACATTTTGATATCTGCTTGTAAACTCATAGTTTGGCCCAAGCAGCCCTAGTGCTGCAACATGGGCTCTGATACCACTCTGTCACATCCTCCTCCCGTCGATCCGACTCCCATAGGGAACATGAGCACATCAGGGGTACTAATTTTTCTCCCAATGCCATATTATAAAATTCTTAACAGTGAAATGTATGTGCAAATACATGATAACATACACATCGAAAATAACTATGAATACTGCACATACATAATGCATTAACAACATCCCAACAAAGGTATAACATAATAGTGCATAAGAATATTAACAACGTAATTCACAAGCACCCATTTCAATAACATAACTGGTCCAATCCATGCAATCAGACATAATAAACAACCACTCATAACACATGAATGAAGCATAATAAACACTTATATTTTCCAAGTGAATTCATCAGGAAACCGACTATGGATTGCAATGTTCCAACCCAACCATAGGTATCTACCCAACCTATATTCTTTCAACACTCAGAGACCACCCCCGAGCTGGGGCTTTGTATCCACTAAGGAGACTACACAGGCTCACTCACAGCCATGGGCTTAGTCATTCAAGCTAAACCAACATACACTTGACTCTGTCAAGCAAGTGGGGAGGCAGGGAAGGAGTTCACTAACTCATTGAGCTCAACCATAGAGCTACAAGCATATCTCCTTGAATTCAGACATCCCAAGAACCCCCATCACCTCCACTCTCAGCTTGAGTAAGGTCTCCTTCTCTGCTACATAGTCCCTTAGGCGCCCCTTCCCTCAACACTGACCTGGGCAGGTATGGCTGGTCCTGAATTCTAAACCAATGGTTACTTGAGCCTTCATTGGTTCCACTATGGAATCCAACTCTCTGATCTCTCTCCCACTTCAATCCACTCTTGGATTTATCCCCAAATCTTCCCACGTGAATCTCAATCACGGATTTCCACTTTCGGGCTTCTAAAACAGGGTTCTCCCATGGATTTCGGGGCTCTTCACAGTCTCAAACTTGCCCTGGGGTTCATATCTATGGATTCCCCAACGGATTTTACATCCTCCACGAATTTATGGGTTGTTTTGGCACCCCAAAACGCAACTTCTTTACAAGTTGCGATTTATGGTTTTTCTCTTGCTAGGCATGCATTCTCTGCACAGAATTACAGTCTGATTGATCTCCCATGGAGTGGGGAGGATGGGATACAAATTCCCATGAGGTGGAGTGACTTGTGGATCAATTAAACAGAGCCCACACCTACCCATACGAATTCTGGGTTGCCCATACTCAATCAAGTTCATGGACTGATTTCTGGAGTACTTTTCTTACAACAGAAATTAATGACAGTAGGGATGTCAAAGGGAGTTCACAAAGTGACACATGGAAACATAGGGTTCAATCCACCAACCCCCTTACCTCTCCCTAGTGTATACACATCCCCCTCTTATTAGTTGCATGCATAGCCAGCCACTTGATGTTTTATTTGCATTATAGTTATTTACATGCTTTTACAATTTCCATGGCTCACTAACACATGGTTAACACAATATAAAATATCGGTCTTTTCAAGGCTAAGCATTCACTAGCGTGGCCTTGTTCTTGAGCTCCACACTAGGAATCATACATATGCACAATATTTACATATAGGCCAATATGCTCTAAGGGACAAAACGAGGGTATTACAATGTGTGAATGTTGTGGTGTAATCTCTATTTTGCTTAAAAGAATTTGTATGCTTTGCTTCTTTTCACAGGTTTAAAACTTACACAACTTTACCAAAAATACTTTTGAAGTTTCCTAGTAGTATGGAAAGGGTCGTGGGGCTTGATTTGGTCACTGGTAATACTTTTGCTTTTAAAAAGGCCAAAAACATATGGAGATAGATCCTTAGGAAAAGCTTCGAAAACTTTCTACAAAGAGGATGGTAGTACCAACCAACAAAATGAGATTAGAGTAAGCCTTGATTATAAAGTGTAGAAGGAAAGCAAATTTATAAGGAAGGAGGGAGGTCTATGCTTGGTGGTTATAGAAGATATCTGTGTTGATCAAGTACTCTCCTTCACTAATACAATGCTTGTTGGGAAATTCCCTAGGAGATTTTTTTTTAGAAAATATGAATGACTAGATGTATTCACATTGGTTTCCCTTGATAGATTATGGGCCTACTTGTAATCTATTGTCTCGTGGGTGCCTTGGGTTTGTGAGGGAACTATTTTTGGAGTACTGTATATTTAAGCCTCAAACCTTGGCATCCTTGGTTTGATTCAAAGATGGAGGCTAACTCCAAGATACCCATTTGGGTAAAGCTATCGAGATTTCCGTTGGAGTTTTGGACGGAAAGTTAATTAAACTATTGAGCAATAGCTTAGGGTAGACCACATTGGTTGATCAATCTTATAAAGATGATGGTAGGAACTAAAATTCTAGTAGAGTTGGATATTAGAGAGGGTTTATTTGAACGTTTGGAATTGGCTAATGGGGTTTCAAAGATCACCCAAATTATGAATTATAAGAATCTACCCTTTATATGCAATCGTTGTCACCTATACGGTCACATAGTTTGAGATTGCTCGCACCCTTTTAAAAATTATATTTGGAGGAAGAAGCTAATTGTTTCAAGTGACAAGGTTGATGCCAAAGTGGCAAAGATACTCCTGAAGGAATCCTTGGATAAAGGGAATTTGTCAATGGAAAAAACACATGAAGATACAAATATGGCCACAAACCCACTACAGTGAAAGAGGCAACTTTTAATTCACCTCCTCAAGGGATGGGAATTAACGAGATTCTGAGCTCAGTTAAGGTGACTTGTAGTGATTCATCTAGTGATGGTGGGGTGAATGTGGATATTTCTTTGTTGCAGGATGCAATCCCTTTAACGAATATTCCTTCCATAACTATGGAACATGTTACATTTGGTAAGCCTCTTATTCCTGTTACAAATACTTCTTCAACAAGAGTGGCTCTCTTAGAATCTTCGTGGCTGACCTCGGGTGAAATATTGAAGTCAAGAAATAAACCTCCCAAAAGAAAATTGATAAACGTTTTGTTAGTGTAGGTGAAGGGTTGACTATTTCCCAGCTAGAGTTCATTGTTAGTGGTTCCAATTATTCATCTAGAAGTGGTAATTCTCATGTTGTCCCTGAAACAATCTTGGGGGTTGGTTTAGATATAAACTCTATAAAAGCAAGCAAAAGTGGTTATTATGATATTTTTTCTAACATGTCTAATAATAATACAAGTAGGATGATCTCTATTGGTTTAGGTTTGGACCTTACCTTAGAACCTTATAATGCCCATGTTGGTAGAAAATATTATCTTTACCATACATAGGTAAAGGCATTAGAAGAAATTTCTCAAGGTCGAAAAACGTATATCCCAAGGGTCCTTAGAGTAGACCAAAACCCCATTACGGGTGGTTAATGAAAATTCTCCCAGCAAATGTAAATGGAATATTGGGTAGTCAACAAAAAATACTGGCCCTATCTAGGCTCTATGAATTAGAGAAACCAAATGCTATATTACTGTAGGATACTATGGGTGGTGGTTTGATTATTATTGAAATGCCAAGGAAGTATTTTAAAGGCTAGGAATTTACATTTATAGATTTTTGACTCATTACAAGATGGAACCCTTATTTGTCGCTATTATCTTCTTTAGTTGTATTTTCAGGTCTATGCATCAAACAACCCTTCGAGGACAATTTATTTAAGCTTGAGGTTCTCAATGAAGGAAGAGTGATTCTAGGAGGTCATCTCCATTTCACTTTGAATAGATTAGAATTTTGGTGGGGAGGGTAATAGAATGGATAGACATGCATACTAGTTTTGTCATCTGCTTGAATTTGTTGGGTTAATAGACGTTGAGAAATCACCTATTAATCCCACATAATAGAATAATAGATCTAGGTGTCAAGCAATCTCTATAAGACTTGACAAATTCCTAATATAAGCTCCATTAATTAACCAATTTGATAAGTTTAGGACCTGGACTGAAGAGGGTAGGATCTTTGACCATTGTCATATATTTATACAATTTGATATAACTGGAAATGAGCCTAGAAGCCCCTTTACATTCAACTCAAATTGGATAAAAGAGGAGGATTTTTAGGACATTGTGAAGAGCAATTGGAGAAACTTTAGCCCAAATTCATAGGCCTTTATCAATGAACAATTTGCAAGATCACTTAAAGAAAACTATACTCGATATTGGTGATATTTTAAGAGATCCCACTTGTGGAGTTCTTAGCAATGAGACTCTAAAAATATTAAAGGGGTTGGAACAAAATAAAAGAGAGTTATTGAATGAAAGGGAAGAAGATTAGAGATAGAAGAGTATAGCCACTTGGCTTAAGCTGGGTGATGAAAACACCAGATATTTTCAGAAGTTTGCAAAATTTAAGAAAAATGTTAATACAATTTGGGATTTCGAAACTGAAGAAGGTCAAGTGGTTTGAGGTTTTAGAGATTTTGCTGAGCTAGGGGTTGGACACTTTGATAAGACCTATATAGAACCTGAAAGAGCCAATTTTGCAGAAATAATCAAGGTTTCTTCCTATTTCCTAGGATAGTAAGTGAAGAAGATAACCATAACTTATCTGAGGAAGTATCCCTAGATGAACTCATGATATTACTTACCTATTTTCAAAAAGACAGAAGCTTGGGACCTGATGGCTAGTTTACTTGTGATTTTACTTGTGATTTTTTTACTTATTAGGTACTAATTTATTAAGACTGGTGGAAGAGGCTTGAAGGAATTACAATTTTTTGGGCTTCCTTAACTCCACATTCATTGCCCTTATTCCTAAATTAGACAAGCAAAGGTCCTTCGACTATTTCAGACCAATCTCACTATGCAATTGGATTTATAAAATAATTTCTAAGGTGTTGAAAATCAGATTAAAAAGCATGATTTCAAAGATTATCTCTCCTAAGCACTTTGGCTTTTGGAGGGAAAAAAATCCACGAAGCAGTAGTTTAAACGCAAGAACAATTACATTCCATTATACAAAATAAAATGCCAACCATGGTTTTTAAATATTGACTTATCAAAAGCTAAGATTATTACTTATTCAAATTGGTATTTGTTTGCTTATGATCAATTGGATTATGGGATCTCTGACTTATTTTCCATTTGTTGTGTTAAGCAATGGTGCTACCTCTAACTTTTTCATGCCTACAAGAGGACTCTGGTAGGATTGTCCACCATCATCGTACTTGTTACACAGATAAGTGTTAGAATAAAACCTATTGGTCTTATTCTCTCCACTTTGGGGGAGGGAGGTTGATATCCATAATCCCCAAAATCTAGGAAGATTCATCGTAGTTATCATTGATTAGGCATCTTAACGAATGATTACGATAAGGCAAACAAATTACAATTATATTTTCAAAACCCTAACGGCCTTGCGCAACTGATAACTACTTACATTTTCATTCTTCTTGTAGAACTTGCAAGATACATTCATGTCTCGGACCTCTACTTTAAGTGTTAGGCCTCCACAGGAGCATATAGTTATTATTGATTATATCATTGATTAAGCATACTAACGAACGATTATGATTATGCAAACAAATTACAATTATATTTTCAAAACCCTAATGACCTTGCAACTTATAACTACTTGCCTTTTCATTCTTCTTGTATAACTTGCAATATACATTCATGTGTCAAGTCTCTACTTATGTGTCGGACCTCCGTGGGAGCGTGTGAGGACCGCTAAACCGCACCTGCCACATGTGGATTAAAATATGTGTTGCTTCTCAAAACCCTCAATAGCGACGTTCTCCTTCTCTGCTAGTGGCGTGTTTAGGATCTATCTATCATTGAGATTCCTATTAATTTGTGTTTTTCTCTCTATTTTTAGCGTAAGCATATTCATGATGATTGGCGTGTATGTGTATGCTCTATTGCAAGGTCACAGTAGTCGGTGCTCTATGTTGACTTGGGAGCCATGGATTTTCTTTGGCCACGGCAATGTAATATTCCTTACAACACTACTAAAATCGATATCCTTTGCCCTCTCTGAAACCTTCGATTATGATGATATTATCAGCTCTACTTTTATAATTAGAGATAATTTGGGAAATGAATAATAATTTAGCAGTACTATGGTCATTGAATTTAATCCTTTTTTTGAACCAGTTGCACGCGAGGATACAGTTGAAAATGTGAATAAAAAGAAGAACAAGATCCAACATTGATGCACATTAAAGAGAAGATCGATACGAGTTGGAATCCATGCATATCTTGTTCATAGCTGCAATTATAATTCAGAAAATTTGTCTCATGTGCAAAGCTCATTTAGATTTCCTTCATTTGTTGGTGGCAACCATTGCTTTCCAGTGCACATGGAGGAGCAAGCTTGTCAGAAAGGAACTCCATAGATTGAAGTTGGCTGCAAGGGAAATAGGGGCCCTACAAGAGGAAAAGAAGAAACTTGAGAAGCGATATGAGGAGCAAACACGAGATTAGATTTTGACAGAGGCAAGGCATGAGGAAAGTAGTTGTATCTGTTCCTATCCACATCTTTGTTTGGTATCATTTAATTATGAAGCATTGTAGTAATAGTTGTAGCTACCTCTAGCAGAGGAGCAGTTTATTTTTTTGAAGGCAGATTTGACATTGAAGCAACATATAAATGTCTTGAGTACCAATACCAAGCAACGATGGAAGTATGTTTTCCTTATCTGCAGTGTGCGATCTTGTTGTAGAAGGAGTCCACAATAACCGAAGAGAGGTGCATCCTTTCAAATTGATAAAACAAGTCTTACAAAATGCACCTCCCTTCGATTAAAAAAATATTATAATCACATCCATGGTCCAAATTGGAAACTCAAAATCCCTAAAGAGGAATTAGATTAATGGTTGAAATCATGCACCAATACACTCTCTGCTTCGATGGAGCTTTCAAAGGTAATCTAAGGGTGGCAGGTGTGGGGGGGAGGGGTGCTCTATGGCCCTGAGGGAAACATGAAAAAAACTTTCGTCTGGGGTATTGGGATAGCATAAAACAACCAGAAACAGATCCAAACATTATGGAAATGGATTCAGATAGTGAACAAAAGAGGAATAATAGTCGTCATAGTTATTGGTGACTCTATGATCATTCTTATATTCCTCCAAGAGCATCCCTCTCCAAGAGAAATGTACTTAAAAATAATTATGAGTCGAATCCAAATATTAATTCAAACCTTCCACCATGTGCAATGTTTCCACATCCCAAAAGATCTAAATAGTTTCGCTGATAAACAAGCCAAAAAATCTAGCTCCTTGAGCCAAAGCCAAATTCTTGAAAATGGGGGGTATGAAGGTTATTCCCCGATCCCCTAAGTTTTAGGTACACTTATACCCCTCTTCCTTATGATGTTCACATGTCATGTGCATGCTTTCAAGAATTTGTAGGGTTCCTTTGTGTTTATCCACCAGGCATCAATCATCTCATAGATATGGAGGTTCCCACCATCATTTCCTTACCATGTGGGTTATTGGTGTTTCCAACTCTCGACAAAGTATTAGAACGAGGTCTTCCCCAGAAATGCCTCATTCTCACCACTCCTACTATGGTTCCATCTTAGTTGCAGAAGGAATTTAATGCATATGAGCTCTGTTTGTTTGTGACTTAGGAAAATATAGGGCGACTCCTTGCAAGCATGGGTTCAGGTTTGAGTTCAATGCTCTTCAATTCCAGGCATTTCTTGTAGCATCTTTTCCCAATTTGGTTATTTATTTGTTCGTATGGGTCCTCAATTTCACCTCATGGTTCCTCTTTTCATCGGGAGTTTGGATTTGTTCACCTATTTTGGCTATGTTCTCCTACCATATCATATGTTTTCCTAGTTTGGATTTGTATCATACTATTGATTCCAAATTTTCCCAAAAATCAAATTGTCGTGGTCCCGCTTGTCACAATTTTGTCACTCTCATCACAATATGGTCCCACTCACCATAGTTTGGCCCTTCTCATCACAATTTCGGTCACCTTCTTGTTTGCTACAAATTCTTCTTATGGTATAGAGTTCTCTACTTATGCAAATGTAGACCTCCTTGTCGATGACCCCCAATTCAAGCTTCATGACCTTTACCTTTTGTCTAAGTCTTTCCTTTTGTTTTCCATGTTCAAGAATGACTTAGTTGATTCTACTTTATCTTAGGAGCATCGTATCCAAGTCTCTTACATGGTTTCTCTTCTTACCCACAGGGTCATAGATCACATGAGTTTGCAGGGACTCAAGGTCACAAAGGGATCCCCATTAGAAACTTCAAAGTGTAGGCATAAGAAATGGAGTAAACAGTGAGGTATAAAGAATTAGAATCACGACAATTCAAAATGATGCATAAATTTGAATCAACATTTAGCCAGAACTGTCATATGCTCTCTTCACTACCAGTCATAGATGCATGGTTTTTTGGAATGCGAAACATAGGCAACGAAATTGTGTTTTTAAATCTCTTAATATGTTTTGTAAATTTGTATTAATCCTAGGGAAGTTCTTGAGGCATTATACCTGCCATTTATTTGAAAATAGTAGGAAAATTTTGACCTCTCGTCTAAAAGACAATTTTGAAGCAAGTAAGGTGAAAATTTTGGAGAACATCTAGACTTGCTTGTTATTATTTTTGTACAATATGGTTGGATAATTAGGTTGCTGTTAAGATTATATGCTACTATAGACTAGATTCTAACTTCATGAGCATTCAATACATTTTCACAATAGCAGCATAATAAGGATCTCTGAAAGATACACAATCACAAAGTACACAACAATAATCCTGGGAAACCCTCAAGGGGAAGAAAACCTAGCAAGAAATTCCTCAATATAGATTACCAAAGTACAATGCCCAAAATAAGTCTCACAAATAAGAGAGACAAGAAACCCAAAATCTAGAGCCAATCCAATCCTCCTCCTCCTTCGCAGAACTCTCTCTCTCTCTCCTCTAATGCACAATGCATGAATGACTGAATGGTACAAATGAAGGAAAGACTCCTTCTATTTATACTTTAATTTTCACTTAACTTTTAATCCAACTAGGTTGGCCCCAATAACCTAACTGGGCTGACTCCTCTAGGAAGACTCAATATAATATTTATATTATATTCTTTTGGGTACTAACGAACCGACTTACAATGGAGGTTTTACCTCATGAATTTTACATGACCAAATATAATAATGAAATCCATGAACGGAGGTAAAACATCCCTGACGGAGTTACAATAATAAAATACAAGTAGAATATTCTTCGAAGTTACATTAATTCAACACTCCCCCTTAAAAAGAAGGGTATTCTACTGACAACAACAACAGGATGTGTAACTCTACACAACATCATCGGAAGGAGGGAGGCAAAGGCATCATCAACAACATCATTTCGAACATTGGTTGGTACATCTTTAAATCATTAGAAGTTCTTCAACAACATCAATATCAGCAACTGGAACAGCTGCTATAACATCATCAACATCTGCAGCACGGGGCTAGAACATCATCACCATCTTCAGTATAGAGCTAAAGTATCATCATCATCTGCAACACGAAGCTGGAACATCATCATCATCTTCAGTACAAAGATGAAGTATCATCATCATATTCAGTACAGAGCTGAAGTATCATCATCATCATCTTTATTACAAAGCTGAAGTATCATCGTCACCATTTGCAGCACACATGATCCTTCCTTTCAAAACTAGGGATCATGGACAATCCTTCCTTTCAGAACTAGGGATTTAGTCCAACAATAGTGGTGATCCTTCCTTTCAGAACTAGGTATCATGGACAATTATTCCTTTCGGAACTAGGGATTCAGTCCAACAACTTTGGTGATCCTTCCTTTCAGAACTAGGAATTCAATCCAACAACTCTAGTGATCCTTCCTTTCGGAAATAGGGATCATGGACAATCCTTCCTTTCAGAACTAGGGAGTCAGTCCAACAACTCTGGTGATCCTTCCTTTCGGAACTAGAGATCATGGACAATCCTTCCTTTCATAACTAGGGATTCAGTCCAACAACTCTGGTGATCCTTCCTTTCGGAACTAGGGATCATGGACAACTCTTCCTTTTGGAACTAGGGATTTAGTCTAAGGATCAACATTTAAAACTATCCTTCCTTTCGGAATTACGGGATCACTGTCTAGGGATGATCAATCCCATCCGCACTACTCCCCCTTTCGAGGGAAGTCCTTGCGGACTATACCAAGCTTATCACGTAAGTGCTCAAAATTCACTCGAGAAAGAGGCTTAGTCAACACATCTGCAACCTGCTCAACAGTGCTCACATATTGGAGCTTTATAGCTCCCTTCTGCACCATATCATGGATGTAGAAATACCGTATTTCTATGTGTTTCGAATTATAATGGAACATGGGGTTCTCTGTCATCTTTATACAGCTCTGGTTATCACATAGAATGACTATGGTATCTAACTCCAGATCAAATAGACCTAATAAAAACTTTCGAAGCCATATAATTTCATAACTAGCAGAGCAGGCTGCAATATATTATGCTTCTGCAGTGCTAAGAGCAACACTGGACTACTTCCTGCTTAGCCATGAGATCATGGCTGACCCCAGACTATAACATCCACCTGAAGTGCTCTTTCTGTCTGAGACACTTCCTGCCCAATCTGAATCTATATAACCATATAGTTTGAAATCATGATCTCTAGTATAATTGAGACCATAGTATATTGTACCTTTTAGGTACCTCATCACATGATTTGTAGCTACAAGGTGAACATGCCTGGGCTCAACCAGATACTGATTCAAGGTGTTCACAACAAAGCATATATCTAGCCTGGTATTCGTCAGATACATCAACGACCCAACAATCTGCCTGTATAGAGTCATATCCACTAATTCTGACGAAGTATTAGATAGTAACTTCAAATTTGTATCCATGGGTGTGGCCATGGATTTACACTCCAACATATCAAATATTTTCAAGATTTCTACTGCATACTTCCCTTGGTTAAGGAAGATTCCCTCTGAGCTTTTCCATGCTTCAAGACCTAGAAAATAATGCATTGAACCAAGGTCTTTCATCTCAAATTATGCAGCGAGCTTCTTCTTGCATTGTGAGATTTGCTTCTCATTACCTGTCAGGAATAAGTCATCTATATATAGCAATAATGTGACAGGTTCATAATCCATAGCCTTGATGTAAAGGTTAGGATTGGCTTTACTTTTGGTAAAGCCCAAGCTCGTCAGAAAACTATCAATTCTTCCATACCAAGCTCTTGGAGCTTACTTTAACCCATACAGGTCCTTCTTTAGTTTCCAAACATGCGTCTCTTTGTTTTCAACCTCAAATCCTTATGGTTGTTCTATGTACACTTCTTCTTCAATGACATCATTTAGGAAAGTTGTTTTGACATCCATCTGGTGTAACTTCCACTTCATAGTGGTTGCAAGTTCCATGATGGTTCTAATGGAAGTGTACCTTGCTATAGGTGCAAATATTTCTTCATAATCGATTCCTTCCATTTGAGAGAATCCACGAGCCACAAATCTAGCTTTATATTTTTCAATACTTCTATCAGCAACATGTTTTATCTTGTATATCCTTTTGGAAGATAGCACGCTTTTACCTTCTGGTTTGGGAACTATGTCCCATACATCATTCTTCATTATAGATTGGTATTCTTTTGTCATAGCTTCTACCCATTCTTTCTTTTGAATGGATTCTTCAAAACAAGTAGGTTCTTTGTCTATGATATCACACATTAATGCCACATAACTGGAAAATGGCTTTGGCTTCTTGCTTTCTCTCGAGGAGCCTTCTGGAGCTCCATATGTCTTTACAACTTGAATAATTTCACGAGCCCAAGCTGGTTTTCTCTTGCGAGAGATAGTCATGGATGGAGGTTATTGGGGCTCGAACATATCATGATCATCCATAGTCTCATCATTGGGAGAGGGTGCAACTTCTAGGAGCTACATCTTCTTCATATACTTCTTCATGTTGGCACTTTCTGGACTTCTTGAGAGCTGCATCTTCATCAAATGCTACATCCCTGCTAATATCCATATGATTATAGCCTGGTATATAGATCCTGAAGGCCTTGGAGACCTCACAGTACCCAACAAAGATTCCTTTCTTTCCGCAAGGATCCAACTTGGTTCTTTTCTCTTTTGGAATATGAACAAACACTGTGAAACCAAATATATTGAGATGACCTACCTCTGGTTTCTTTCCCGTGAACATCTCTTCGAGGGTTTTGAACCCCAAGTGCACTATGGGATATTCTATTTTGGACATATACTGTTGTCCTTGTTGCTTCATCCCATAGATGCATAGGAAGATCTTGATCATGGATCATGGTCTTCATTTCTTCCATAATAGTTCGATTCTTTCTTTCAGCAACACCATTTTGTTGAGGATTGTAGGGAGTGGTAAGCTCCCTCTTAATCCCAACATCCTTGCAAAAGGATTCAAATTCTTTAGAGGTATATTCTCCTCCATTATCTGACCTGAGTGTCTTGATCTTTCTTTTTGAAAGATTCTCTATCAAGGCTTTGAATTCCTTGAACTTTTCGAATACCTCATCTTTTGTCTTCAAAAGGTAAACCCAAGTCTTTCTAGAATAATCATCAATGAATGTGACATAATATACATACCCACTTAACGATGTTGAAGGCATTAGTCCACATACATCTGAATGAATAAGTTCCAATATCCCTTTTGTCTTGGTGTCTCTCTTTAGAAATGGATTCTTTATGTTCTTCCCTTTTGCACATCCTTTACATATTCCTTCATGATCAATCTTTAGATCGGGTAATCATGTTACCTTGCTTACATGTGGTAATGATTTGTATATTATGTGAGAAAGCCTTCTATGCCATAGTTCACATGGACTTGTAGTATCATGAATCAAAGTTGCTTATGAATGTCCTTTTAGTTTATATAGACTTCCTTCTTCTATTCCAATAACAATTGCATCTTCTATAGATTTTCCGTTGGGCCACATGAGAAGTTCTCCTTCTATAAATGCAACCCTAAACCATTTATTATCTAAAGTTGAGATAGAAATTAGGTTCTTCCTTAGTCCTGGAACATATAGTACATCCTTCATCTTCATTGGGGTTCCTGAAACAAGCTTGTAAGTGGCTTCTCATATTCCCTTAATAGGGTATTGATAATCATCTCCTAATGATACCTTCTAAGGGGAGTTCTTTTCTTCTAGACTGGGAGAGTCTTCTTCTAACTTGTCATGTGCTTTGAAGCACCGCTATCAATTAGCCATGTGGCATTTCCAGGTGTCACGGACCCAGAGAGAGCGGAGAATAAAACATATTCTTCTACTTCTTCTTTTGCTAACTTCCTCGGAGGTTCTTCTTCTTCTTCTTCTTCGACAAAGTGAGCATGATGTATTTTGTTACTCTTCTTCTTGTATCCTTCTTTTCTTTCTGGAAAATATTTGGCAATATGTCCCATCTTATCACAATGGAAACATTGATAAGAAAAGAAGTCTCTTCGGTTGTGGTTTCCCTTCTTATACTTTTGAATCTTCTTAGGAGGATGAAACTCCTTATGGTTTTCCTTCTTGAAATGAGGTTTTCCCTTTCCTCTCTTAGTATGGGTAGTTAGAGCTTGATCATCATCTCTGAGTAGTGCTTCTCGATTTGCCACTCTAGCCTCCTCTTGGACACATTCTTCCCATACAACTTCAAAAAGTAGACTTTCCTTTCTTGCACACAATGTCTGGATAAAAGAGTCCCAAGGTCTAGTAAGACCATTTAGAGCAGTCATCACCAATTCTTCTTCGTCAAGATGGTCTCCAATTGCTTCTAGTTGTTCTTTGAATTGAGAAACCCTGGTAAAATATTCTTGGATGGATTCACCTTGACTCATATTTGTAATTTTGAGTTGAGTTCTCAAATTCATCTTCCGATTAATGTTTCTTCCTTCATACATTCTTGTTAGGGCATCAAACATCTCCTTTGGAGTTTTCTTGGAGGACACTTGAAGAATCAAGTGATCTTTAATGGAGTCTGCTATGATCCTCATATCTC
Organism: Larix kaempferi; assembly: GCA_027924585.1. Classification (NCBI taxonomy): domain Eukaryota; kingdom Viridiplantae; phylum Streptophyta; class Pinopsida; order Pinales; family Pinaceae; genus Larix; species Larix kaempferi. The sequence goes on from BSBM01000136.1 coordinate 8,085,097, forward strand.
TAATCATGTCCTTCTTATGCTTTTCCTTAGCTTCAGCTTCTTCGGGTTTTGGTACAACTTCTTTAACAAACTTTGAAAGATCATTCTCTTCTATAATGAGTCCAATCATATACTTCCAAGCACGAAAGTTCTCTATGCCTTCCAACTTGTCATCAAGCTTAGTGCTTGGGGCCATCTTATCCCAGAGAGTAGAGAATAACCAAACATTTAAATTGCTCAAAAGTAAAAACTGAACTCACCAAAAGATGTGCTTGACTGAGGCGAGTATGATGGTACACTTTGTTTCTGGAGATTCCAAAATTTCACCCTTGAAATTTGACTTGTGAAATTCTGGATTGCAATTTCTAGTTTTCTGGTTTTTCTTGTCCAAAGTCAAACTAGGGTTTGAATTGCTGGAAGATTCACCCACTAAAAAAAATTTGATCTTGGTGCCAATAGATGCGTCTAGGAGGGGCGCACTTTCCTATGCCACTTGCACTAAAAAAACCCACTTCTGTGAGAAACCCTAATTTTTATGTTCGAAGAGAGAGATAAAGAGAGATTTACCCTGTGAAAGTTTCTCTTTTCAGGCTAGCTCTGATACCATGTTAATATTATATGCTACATGAGAATTCAATACATTTTCACAATAGCAACATAATAAGGATCTCTGAAAGAAACACAATCACAAAGTACACAACAATATAGCCTGGGAAACCCTCAAGGGTAATAAAACCCAGCAATAACTTCCTCAATATAGATTACCAAAGTACAATGCCCAAAATAGGTCTCACAAATAAGAGAGACAAGAAACCCAAACTCTAGAGCCAAGCCAATCCTCCTCCTCCTTCGCGGAACTCTCTCTCTCCTCTAATGCACAATGCATGAATGAGTAAATGGTACAAATGAAGGAAAGACTCCTTCTATTTATACTTTACTTTTCACTTAAATTTTAATCCAACTAGGTCGGCCCCAATAACCTAACTGGGTCGACTCCTCTAGGAAGACTCAATATAATATTTATATTATATTCTTTTGGGTACTAACGACCCGACTTACACTGGAGGTTTTACCTCATGACTTTTACATGACCAACTATAATAATGACATCCCCTAACGGAGGTAAAACATCCCCGACGGAGTTACAATAATAAAATACAAGTAGAATATTCTTCTAAGTTACATTAATTCAACAATTGCAACCCCCCTTTGCTCTATTAATATAAATCTATCCATTTCTTTTATAAAAAACAATTGGACACTCAATTGGTGTAAATTGAGACACCAATTATTGATCCATGTTATATTAAAAACCCAAGCAAGCACATTATTATAAACTCACTGGCCTATAGTGGGAGTAAATATCGCGCATGTCAATACTCAAAAGGTTTTTTCATCAACACCACTTAATTAAAACCCATAACTCCTCTAGAAAACAAGAAGGAGCAACCAATATTAACTAGATAACCATTATAGTTTCAACATTTAAAAGCAAAGAAAGAGAGTTTATGTCTAATATTTGGTTGAACTCACAAACACTATGAGAATCAATATCATAAATCCATAACTAACAATGCAACGTTGTAGCAAATACCTACCAAATTAGAAATAAATTAAAAATGTATAATGCAAGGTTGATAAAAGCTGTGAAGAAATTATTTGAAAAACCACCCTTGAAGCTAGTTGTCCAGAATTTGTTACTAATGCTAAATATACCATTCATACTCAAACTACTCAATGACCTTTGTTGTTGATGTTTCTAGTTCATTGACTGGATAACTTCTGCTACCAATGCTATCGGTTCATTAACTAGAATAATGGATTCTATTGGATCTAACTTTGTGGAGGATCTAACTTTGTTGAGGTTGTTGGTTTATTGATCAAATTAATGGCTTCTATCGGATCTTAACATTATTTATGAAACAACTTTTCATCTAACATGTGGTTTTTACAATTTTACTATATATTTCAAGGGCGTGAATGAATCAGAACATGGTCAAGCATTACTTATTCCATCATAGAAACAAAATTCTAAAGAAAACCAAGCGACTCCTTACCTTTTTAAGTCCTATAGACCAAAGTTGGTTTCACTGGAAGTTAATCATCATCATCATCATCATCATCGAAACATGGCACGAATAAATCAAAACATGGTTGGGTTGTTGACGGTACTTTTTTTTCAAGAAAAAAATCTTTTATATTTGTTATTTCTATTTGAAGTCAAAATATAAATGGACAACTCATTACTCTAGTTTTTGTTCTGTACTCACTGGAACTTTTAAAACATAATAACTTTCCCTTCCCATAATAATTCTATCATCCAAAACCAAGATAATCAAAATCAAACTGAAAAACAAAAGATCTACTTTTCTCTAATACCCGTTTTCTAAAAATAAATCACCTTACCCTCTCCCAAATAGATTCTTTCATCCATTATATAATAGTCATAACCATATCAATAGTGTATTTTCTATGTTATAATATATCTAAGAAATCCAGGTCAACATATCATCTCCCATCAAATAATGAAACAAAAACAATTTTTTTCCTGTAGAAATAAGATTCCTATGTTAATATAGAATATAAGTGATAGGTTGTTTCTCCTCTTCTCCTCTAAATTCTTGATTCACCAACACTCCATCTTGTAGTTGTACAACTTCCTTTGAGATCGCATTTTCCTTCTGGTTTAGTTCCTTGTATAAGTGTTCAAATATGAGATGTGTATACCATGTTCTTACTTCTTGTATACGTCGTATAGATGCCAATTAAATATTTGTAATTTGTGCTTTTCCATTGCACCAGTCTATAATCAATTTGGAGTCTCCAAACACATGAAGAGCATTAGAAAATTTTAAGGTAATCCATAGTGCACATATCTCTACTCTATTGTAGGTACCCCTTCCTGCACAAAATTTTTAAGTATAAAAATGACTGTTACTAAGGTATATCATTGCTGCTGCTCCCGACATTGCTTCATGTTTACATTCTCCATCAAAATTTTCCCAAGCTATATTTGGATTAATGAACAGTTCTTTTATAACTTGGCCTTTTTTATAATGTTTTTCCTTTTGTCCCTCCCTAAATAGAACTATGATTTCATGAGCCACTATTAATGATTCACATATCTTACCTTCAAATATATGAATATTCCTAGAGTACCATAATAGCCACACTACATAACAACTTGGCAGAGCTAGAAAAATTTTATTTCCTATATTTTCTTCCCAATCTTCCAGGAAAGATATAAGCGTAGGTTCATTCCAGGAGCCGAGACAATGGAAGGATTTTAAAACATCCTTCCAAACATGTTGTGCATAAGAACACAAAAATAAAAGGTGATCAACCAACTTAGCATTTTCTTTACATAAAATACACTAGTTTGGACCTATTCAATTCCTTTTCTGGCCATTGTCTCGGTTAAGGATCTGGTTAGAGAGTGCCAACCATAACAATATTTTGTCTTTAATGGACTTTGGTATTTCCAGATATGTTCCCACCACCATTTTTTTTCAATAGGCCTATATGTATAGGCTACAACCTCATATCCATGTTTAGCAATTAGCATGCCAAATGCCCGATTCCAAGCCCAACGTAGTTCATCTTCCCTATCTTGCAAATTTATTGCATTGTGTGCTAGAGAACTTGTATAATTATGCCATCCAATTGCTAAATGCTCATGTAGATTTAACTCGTAAGATGAAACCCATGTTTGGACCCAACTTCTCGGATTTATGTAATTTCCTACTAGATAAAAATATATTCCATATCACGTAATATTGTTAACAAACTCTCCAACAATTTATAGTTTTCATTGGCCCTTTATACAAGGATCCTCCTCGATTTTACATTGTTTCCTATGCCTATTTTCCAGGCCACCCATCTGCCTAACAAAGGGAGGCTTGTACCAAACCTTTTTAGATGTTTGATACACTTTTTATAGATTTTTGTTATTTTCGTATCCAATTCTCTGCAAATTGTTCCTTGAGATATTTCGCCCTCATGATCTTTCCCCAGAAACCATCTTTAAAAAGGATCCTCCATAAAAAATTTCCTGCCAAGGATTTATCAAATAAGAAAATATTTTTTAATCCCCAATCCCCGCATTCCTTTGGTCTCACCAGTATGCTCCATTTAACTAGAGGTATACCTTCTCTTTGTCTTTTTCTAGTCCAAAGGAAACTATAACACATTTTTCCGGATTTTATTTAAGATTCCTTTTGGTACATTTTCTAGTGTCAACCAATAGACATGTATACTCTCAAGTACCAATTTTATGAGAATCAATCTTCCTCCATGGGACGTGCACCAGAAGCACCAACATAAAATTTTTGCCTCTATTTTCTTGTATAGCTACAACAAGTCCCTTACTCTATAGTCATTTGGTTTTAGGAAATAACCAAAGTATTTAAATATCATATTGAATTTGTCTTGTGAAATAAGGAAAAAGTTGAAATATATCATTCTCTACTTCTGGGGAAAGTGAATTATTATATAACTAAGACTTTGAATGATTGACCTCCATACCTGCTGCATGGAAAAAAAGTTCAATTATCTCCTTTATAACCTTCCATTCATGCATTATTCCTTTCCCGAATAACAAGATATCATCTACGAATAAGAGACGTGTCAAATTGATCCTATCTGCCATTTTTATACCTTTTAGTTTTCCTGCGAGCTTGGACGATATTATTAACCTACTTAAACCTTCCACTACCAACAAAAACAAAAAAGGAGATACGGGGCAGCCTTCTTTCTGCCCTATGGAAGCTTCAAGAAAGTCCGAGGGTGATCAATTTATTAGAATAACATAAGTGGAGGAGGAAACACATCCCAATATCCGATTTACAGTTTTCAACCCTGTCCCCATCTAAAGAAGGACCATTCAAAGAAAAGTCCAATTGACTTTGTCATAAGATTTTGACAAGTCAATTTTTAGTACAACTGCGTGGATTTTGTTCATCTTAATGGAGTGTATACCCTCATGAGATGCATCGACAATGTAATGTACCTGTCGATTAGATAAAAAACCAAATTGCTCTTCAAAGATGCAGGTCGATAACATACCTTTGATTCTATTCGCTATTACCTTCGATATGATTTTATATATCAGGTTGCAAAGAGAGATGGGCCTATAATTTTTGAAGTTGGTTGCATCCTCTTGTTTTGGAATTAAATCTATAAATGTTGAGTTTGTGGCTTTCAGAACCTTACCATTGTGTCTTGATTCATTTACCACCCTTAAAATCTCTTCTTCTAGCAAATCATAAAAACCCACATAAAATTTCACTATCCAACCATTTGGCCTTGGACTTTTTGACTTTTACAAGATGTCACAACTCCCTATAACTTGTCACGTACCCCAATTTTGCAAAAATAATGTAATTATTTTATTAATATTCCTGAGACATTATGTTAAATTTAATGCTAAGTAGGAATTGATGACTCAGCAGAGTCACCAGAAATGGAATGTAAATTCTGAATATTTTATTATTAATAAATAAATTATGGAGACAACAGCATGGGAGAGCTGTTAAAAGAGGTTACTGGTCTAACTGGTGGGTGGAACTAGGTGGAAAGGCAAAAGACAAGTGGCAGCATCCTCAAACACTTCCTAAGTTGCAGGTGGCAACTTCCCTATATTTTGGGGTCATGATTCCCCAAGAAAGTGGAATTTGAGTAGGTGGCTCATTAATGACAGTTAACCCAACTAAGACCTAGGAAATCTTTTAAATAGTACTCAATGAACTGAGCTGGGGGTTCAGCAGTTGTTCTAGAGGGAGAATACATTCAGGTGAATGTCATTCAGGATTCCCATTGAGGAAGAGGGAGAACAGTAAGGAAGTGTTTGAGATAGGAAGCTGCAGTAACTTGGTTCCAGTTTAGCTGTTTGGCTGTGTGAATGGTTTTGCTGCACCTAGTTCCAGCCAGGGAGACCAGAGCAAGCTCGGGGGTCCTGAGAAGTGTTGTCTGGGCACTCTCCAGGAATTGGTAGGGAGGAACAGCCTCCCATTGCTGTTGTTGTCCACACATCAAGACAGGTTTTGCTACTTACTCCTATATGTTCATTAAGGAAGAATTAATGCATGTTATGTGTACTGTTAATATGTTTAAATGGTAATTAATCTGTTAGTAAATTGAATAACTCAGAATATCAGTAGAAGATTTCTGAAGATACTGTGATTTTCTGATTTGTAGAATTAGTTAATATCTTTGTTTTTCGGTTAATAAGGCAGTTATAATTTACTCAGAAAACCATCCTTATTTATATACAATAGTTATAAATTGTAAGCATAAGTTAGATTATTGTTATTTTGTTAAATACGAACCCTAGCAGAAAATATTATAGTTGGAATATTAAAACAAATTAAAGATATTGGAACCCTGTTGCCGAACTTAACCTTGTTTTTTTTATTATCAGTCATACTTAAATCCTAGAACTTAGATTCGGTTTTTTTTTACAACCAAACAACAGCTGAATAAAAGTTTAATTCATCTATCAAATACAGAATATAGGAAGACATCATTCTTTTTATCTGCTTTTAAACGAAACAGAGTTGAGACCAAAGTAATAGAAAGACAGTATAACTGTAGGATTTATTAAACTCTATTACTCCAGATCTCAACTTTAGAAGTTATTCATCATTTAATAACCTAGCTGTTAAATCCATAAAAACGAAACCGACAGAACAGCTTACAGTTCACTATCGAGTTCCATTATAAAATCTTTCTACTATTTCCTTAACTACTAACAGTAAAACATTTTTAACTACAGAATCATAATATGATTAAAATTCATTACTGTGCTTTCGGGTTAGACCATAGGGTGCTAGAAGTTACAGGCAAGCATGTAAACATTGAAGAGTTTTACAATAACCAGACAAGTAACAAAACAAAAATACGAATGCGTGTTCACTCGAACCACATTATCCCAAGTTTTTACATAATAATAAGTTCCAGTAAAGGCAAACATAGTATATTAAATCCTCAACAAAACTAAAACCTACAGCACAGTTGTTTTTGCTCATTATCGAGCCCTCATATCATTACATTATATTACGTTGGTTCTACATTTATCAACAAATGAAAACCATAAATCAACAACTAAAATTAAATCATCGCCGTAGTTTCTTTTAATTTATTTCTATCTCCTCTGATTTCGTTTTAATACAAAAGAAATAGTAATGATAATTTATAACAATTCACCTATGGCCGTAGCCCTAATTTGTATCAAACCGAAACAGTAGTTAATTATAGAAATCTTTTAATGCAGTCCATTCCAGCTCATTGTACAGTTCAGGTCAAAGGTAAAACAAGCATTATACAAGCCTGTGTGTAGGCAGAACTGTATGACGATATATTTCGAAAATCCCTGGAAAACATCCCAAACCCTTTTAAAAAGGGTTGTAACAGAACTTAAAAACACCGAGGTCGTAACCCCTTTTAGAACAGGCTTACAAGCCTCTATTTTTTCTTTTCAAAAACAAATTTACATCATTTGGTATCAAACAACCTAAGTGCCGACAGGTGTTCCAATAGCCACAACAACGAATGAAGCCATGCTTCCAAAACCAAAACCCTACAGTGCAAACAATCCACAAGGAGGACTTGCCATGGTGGAACCAGGCTTACCCGGTTATGCAATCAACAGCCGAAGCCTGAGTCATCCGCAATGTGAAGGGAGTCCGAGCCTGCAACGAAACAAAAGCATTATTCATAATCATATTCATATATACAAAAATGACGAGTCCTAAAAACAACTAGTGGCGTACAGAAAGACAAGGATAACCCATAAGCTTACTCGAGGATGATTGCAGGCATGTACAGTAGGTTGGCTATCGTGAACCCCTCTCACTTCACCAAACGAATAAGAACTGAGTAAAAACGCAAGGCCACACCGTGACAACAGACTCCACTGTTGACAAAATACAAACCCTAGATGCTGGACTAGCTATCGTTACTTCAACAACGGAAACAGCAGACTCTCAGACGAGGCTACGAACAAAGTGAAGACTGAGGTAGCTTTCAAGCCGTAGCACCCTGTAAAAATGGCAACCAGACCTGTAACTGAGCCAAGGGAAAAACCCTAAGCACAAAAACTACCCATAGCCGACCTCAGTTACTGATTCAAGACTTACAAACGAAACCATAAGCAAAGGAATGGTACAAGCCTAAGAACTGTAACAACAACAACGCCATCATAGCTCAGATCTGGAGGGGTTGCAGAGAAAGACCCGAGCCCGAAGGCGAAGGAAATGAGGAGGTAGGGTTAGGACCAGAGTCTTATATCATCCAGCACTTGGTCCTCATGGAGCCACGTAGTAGTTTAATATTTCAAAGCTGTGGGTCGAAACTACATAGTTCTTCCAATTATTGTTAATCGATTAAAAATCATAGCAATGATACCCAATCATGATGATAAACCATAGTTATAAACTTGTCAATATTTCCATGTTAACATAGGCCTCGAATTGATTTTGAAATGCCATAAAGCTTGGACCTACAAACAAGGTAATTGGTGATAATAATTTAATAATCAACGATCTCAATGATATTTTTTTATCATTGTTGAAAAACAAACACTCATAATATGTATAATTAAAACATTATGATAAGATCCTCATAATGAGTAATTCAAATAATAAAAACATGAGTAAGAGAATTACTGGCATGTAATCATTAAGAGTTTGACTTGGCATAGTTCCCGTACCTCAGCTCTTGCAGAACATTGTTCCAAAACCAAACATCAGATTTGTCTAGAGGACACTGAAATCATAGCCAAAGAAAACCACTATTTCAAAAGGAAATTTAGAGAAGCACTAGAAATAATCAAGCATCCGATCAATTTAAATAGGGATGGAGGCCTTGAGGTTAGCACCAGTTGGCTTCCTTCCATCCTAAACCAGAGATCAAGTAACTAACCTAACAAAACCGATTATATTAAACTCTAAAAGAAGCATTTTTGAACCCTAACAGACAACCTCTCTTCATTAACATTAATTTTTAAATTTGATAATTAAAAAATTTTAAAAAATTTTAAAATTAAAATACTTGAATTAAAATTTTTATTAAAGTTAATAATTGTTTATTTTGTTAACAATTTAACTTCATGAATAAAAGGATTTATTAAATCCTTTATTTTCAAAATTTTAATTCCTAATAAATTATGGTGTAAAACCATTCCAACTTTATATTTGTTCCCTTGGTTTTTGTTATAATCCATCATACTAAAATTGGAAATTAGAAATGAAAAATAAAATTATAAATTGGATTTTTGAAAAATTAAAAATTAAAAATTAAAATTTAATAATTAAAATTAAAAATTAAAATTTAATAATTAAAATTAAAAATTAAAATTTAATAATTAAATAAATTAAAATGTAATTATTTAAATTTAAATTATAATTAAAAAGTATTATAACTAATTGTTAAGTGCTCATTTACTTTAATAAAATTTACTCCAATAATACTCTAAAATTTACTCTAAAGAATAAGAATTTTTCAATTTATAACATAAGGTTCTTCTAAAAAATAATTAATAAATTATTATTTAAGGTTTTTTATCATTAATTAAAAATATCAATATTTCAACCTAAACCCTAAAATTTTCCGTAAGCCGACCTTGAACCCTAAAATTCTCCGTTAGCCGACCTTGAACTTGTCTCCAATTTTCTTAGCACTATTTATCAGATCTTTAGCTCTTCATTCAAAACTCGGCAATTTGTCCTGATGATGGATCCTGTTTTGGATTCGAAACGTCGATTTTTAATATGGATACTGTGGGTTCTCCGATTCCTCCCGCAAACAACTACCACAGAAGTCTTGCTACAGAAAATACCTTAGATAATAGCTTGAGTCTCTATTTTTCTTGAGGAATAAACCTTGACTCATTAATTCATGCAACATGGGCGTTGATCGAAACTTAGACTTATATTATTCTAGACATAGAGGGAGTGCATAACTATACAATGGATATTGTGAGTAGGTAAGTAATGTAAGTTGGAAATAGCATAAAACAGTGTAACAATAATTACGTCTTAAGCCTAATCCCATAAGCGGCAAGGGTACAATCAAAACCTATGAACCTACAAACTATTAAGATGAAGATAAGCAGTATAACTTGCAAATTTTATTATATCATTGTCAATAGATTATTTAAAGACTTTGATTATCATGCAGTGCAGATAATAAGCTAATTATACATTACAATTTTCTAGATCCTGGTAAGTGTAATCATAAAGCACACAGAAATGACAGATAAACAAAATGTGTTGATTTTCCATATCGTTCCGTGACATTACATAATGATAGATGAAAAATATTATTACCACACAATATTAAATATCAAAGAGCAGTACTCCATGGTGGAATTTAAAACAGTCTAATAAAGAGCAAAATCTATCTTATGCTCATGCAATTTGGTCAATTATCTAACAGTAAGAACGTATGAGTATTACAGGAATGAAACTTCTACCTTTTACACTTTACCACCTGTCTCGCATGATTAAACTTGTACTGGACATCTTTGGTACAATTACATAAACTTTAATGCTTTAAAAAAAATAATTACAGCGATCATAATTCTACCTGTATACCTGTAGAAAAGGACGGATTATGCATTAGCTCGAAAGCTAAGTAAGCCAGTCAGCTATGGCAATTTTCACCCCTTGAGGATTAGAGCACAGAAGACAATCTTTAACTGCAATTAAAAACTCACATTAAAATATAAGTACAATAACAAATCATTTAGACAAAATTATGATCACTTAAATAAAACAGACAGATCAAGGAAGGCAATTAATAACATTTATTGCTATCTTAAAAATTTTAAAATTTTCGTAAATTTTGGGTTCTGACATAACTCCTCCTTTGTGACATTTTCCTCCAATTTGTCATTCATTTCTTCATCAACTATTCTAGGAAAATGTCAAATAACTCTCAACTTATCCACTATATTTAGTTCTTCTCACTCCTTGAATAATTTTTGAAAATGTGCCATCCTCTCTTTTGCCAAATATTTAAATAAGAAAGCTTTTGTTCCATCAAATTTTACCACTGCCCATATAGTATTCAAATCCTTCCTATGAGAAGCACATTTGTGAAAAAAAATTGTATCGTTATCTCTTTCATCTAACCAAATTGGTCTACTTTTTAGTCACCAAGTAGTTTTCTCCAATTCCAAGTGTTTCTTCTTTGTTTCCTCCTATTGTTTCACTAAGGCTAATTCCTCATCATTAAATACACCATAAGTATTATAGTAAAAAAGGGTTGAAATTTCCCGTTCGACCTAGATTAGCTCTTCTTTTTGGTTTGTTCTATACTTCCTGTCCCATTTCGTTGCTAGCTTTTTAATGTGCTTTAGATTATTTGCAAACTAGAACATCACAGAGTCCCTGTCATTAGGATCATAGAGATTCCAATTTGAGATGATAATGGATTGAAAAGTTTCATTTTCTAACCAGGCATGGTTGAACTTGAAGGGGCATGGTAGCTTGGAGTCTTCCTTTGACATTTACAGCAGTATCACACTGTGGTATGATGAGCCACCATTTCCTACACATGAACCATATCGTCCAACCTTGTCGACTAATGTCTCAGCCAAAAATAATCAATCCAACCTTTTGAAGACTTCGTTCCTTCCCGTCCGAGCATTCCTCTAGGTCGGACTGAGACAGGCCGACTCTATATCTACCAGCTTTAAATCTTCAAAAAAGTGTGCAAAATAGTTAGATAAAGGGTCCTGCCTCGCCAATTCTCCCCAAACCTCCTAAGGTGACAAAGTAAAGTTGAACTTCCCCCCTAAAATGATGATTTCACCCTTAAGTGTATCTTGAGATTTCATTGCCTCCTAAAAACACAACAACCTCCATACGGGCTATATATATATTGATAATTTTGAAGGACATCCCCAAATCCTTGGCCACCCCTTCCATGAAAACACTTGCAGGGATAATTAAAGATGAAATGGCATGAGAATTAGGGTTCGATACCATGACTACACCGCCTAATAAGCAAAAAACATCAAACACATAGAATTTCCAATTTTTTAATATGGTTGACAAAACTTCAATGAATTTTGTACTAAAGCTTGGTTTCCTAGAGAAATATAATATCTAGTTTGTAAATATTGAATAATCTTATGAGGGGTCTTCTCTTATGGGCTCTCCCCACCCCTCACACGTTCAAGGAGAGCAAAATCATTTTTTAACCTTCATGCGAGAAGTGTTTTCTCTAAGGACATCTCGAGAAGCTTTATGTTTAGCTATTGACAAAAGAGACTTCCTACCGGTGTCCAGGCCTGGGTTGACGGTACTTATAAAAACAAATGTTCCAAAATCAAGTAAATGAAAAACTAGTAGCCATGCTTATAATATAAAAATTACATTAAATGTATGCATACTCAACGGTCATATTTGCCAAAAATTTAATCAATTGTTATCCTACCATGCCAGTAAACAAAAATAAAAGTAGCCATGCGTCAAGCTACCTTACAGCATTGGGCAGAACAGTTGATGGTTTTCATGTTTTTGGTTAAACAAACAAAAATGGTATGGAAGCAGGATACCCGAAATATGCATTCAATAGCATAGGTGTGACTGTAACAGCTCTATTGACATGTCGATCGCTTAGCCCGAACAATGAAGTCTTTCCCCAGTCCTTGTTGGTGGTGTAACTGTTTTTGCTTTTTGTATTTGCAAATGGATAGTCAAGCTTTAGAGAAGGTAGATGGTGGGTTTATATTGTGGGTGGCTCTTTCTTTATGGCTATGGCTATTTCTTGTAGTGCCATGATGATATTTCAGCCATCCATGCCTGAATTATCCTACCTCGCCGAAACACCAAGCAAGTGCTAGTGAAGAGATGAGCTGAGCTGCTGAGGTGCTTTCATTCTTTTCCGGTGGAATTGGAAGTTTTTTTTTTCCTTGCTTTCAAAAATAGTAGAGTAGGTTGGAGAGATGGGAAAATATAGTTGGTGATAATTTGTTCCGCATTTTTGTGTAAAAGGGATTAAGTTTCTCATAAATAAGGGAGTCTCATACACAAAATTGGTGTCGAGTTTTTAGCTTAATCATAATCTTCAAAATATATTATTATTATTATTATTATACATATTAATGTTGTATTAATCCTTACCTCTAAACAAAATTCTATCTACGAGCTGGAACTGGTTCTAGAAATGAAAGAAAGAGATGCTAAATTAGGTGGTGGCTCTCCAACTATCCAGAAATATCAGTTTGCATTTCACCTGTAACATGAATAGGCTTTGGAATTCAATAAGCACTGGGAAATGCGTATGTAGCTGGTAGATCAACCGGTTTTGATTTACCCTGGTGGTGTCCTTGCTACTTCAACTCTCAATCTTTATCCAAGCTAGTAGCTTTGGAACTTTCGTTTCCACCTTAGTTGTGCTTTCCTTCGGAAGTTAAATTGATTTGGAATTTGCCTTCGAAGGATAAGTATGTGGATGTACTGTAGAGACAATGGGAAAACTCAGAGAATGAAGCAAATTAATGCTTAGAGTATCGTTGCCAGCGTTGGCATGCATGGAGAATGATGTTAATTAACATAAACTAATAACCAGTTAACAATAAATCCATTACAATATACACTCTCTATCAACTGAAACTAATAACCAGTTAACGGTAAATCCATTACAATATACACTGTCTATTGGGAGATATAATAAAAATGATGGAGATATAATAAAAATATATATGAGGATGAATAGTAAATGGTTGGCGGTTACAGTTTGGGTCATGGGATGGTGTAATGTAGTTATAGTTTGGGTCATGGCATGGTGTAATAAGATGTATATAGTTATGAATCTTCGAGAATGGATTGTTGTTCTGCTCAAAGTTCTTTGGTTCAATAATTAAAACAAAGGAGTTATGCACAAGGATTGGATTTTTCATTTTGATAGTGTAAGGCTTTCCCAAACCATCCAAAAAGCATACATGTAGCTGAATAAAGCTAAAGACAAAACATAGTTTCCTCCTTCCCTAGCCTACCTTCCTTTTATTCTCTCTAACTATCACTCTTAAAAAATAAGATAGTCCTTACAAAAGTCTCACTTCTTAGTTGGGACAATAGTTCATCCCAGTAGATTTGTTGGGTAAGACTTAATGAATTAAGGAAAGCTAATTCTCATCTATAATAGTAATCTTGTGTAATGTACCCTTCTGTTGGCTGCCTTGATACCAACTCACAAACTGCCTAAATGACAACCTGTTGGCACTGTATCATGTTCCTATTGTTATCAACTATTAAGCCCTGGACCCAATGGTGTTTATTTTCTAAATCTATGTGCATACAGAGTATGCCATGTTTCCCATTCACAATTATATACCAGAATTACACAGGTTTATTATTTAACTATCATTCTACATGCTAAACACACATTCAAAATGCATACATTCATTTAAACATCCATATAACATACATTCATTTGCTCACTCATTTATATGACCATTACACATAAACATAAGAGCTCAGAATACTTATATTAAACATATGATAACCGAACTAGCTGTGGAAGAGCGACATTCCTCCCAGCCATAAGCTCTCTGCACTCCTTTTCTCTCAGTACAGGAGCCACCCCCGAGCCAGGTCCATGAAACCACCAGGGCGAAGTTGGGTGCTCACTCAGTGCCTTCCAAAGTTTCTCCTTGTCTCCAGATCACCCCTGGAACCAACTATCAACCTGACTGTCTAGGTACGGGTAAGGGATCCCCTTCTCCAACACAGTCCCTCGGTTAACTCCTTACCCTTCAATACCCCATCCCAAGTACTTGGTCCAACCGGGTATCCTACTAGGGAGTCTACTCAGTCTTCACATACCTACATACAAAGCTCAATCTCTCACTCGATGGTACATCTCCCGCATGATAGATGAAGAACCAACCACCTCCCTTATATAAAGACTATGCCATGCATTTGCATGGCTTCCACTTGTCACTCTAAAGGCAAACAGGGTGCATGGTTGCCACATGTCACTTTGGGCCCCACTCACTCACTCACAAGTCTCAACCCATTGCTTCCCCTCTCGTGGCTTCATGGACCCCCATTCTCGTTTTGCCTTCCTTCCGCAGCCATGGTTATTTTTATATTAATTGATATATAAACATGTTACATTGTTGTTGGCCCTTGGCCATCATCCTCTACCCTTCTACTATATTTGGCCCACGGCCTATTCATCATGCATATTTTATTTACATTGATTACATAATCGGGGTATGCATAACTGGGGTATTACATCTTGAGTGATCATATCGTGGATTATGCAAAGAGGATTCATCACTTTATTCATGACTAGGATTCTCTCTTGCTTTTTGTGGTTGTGTAATGCTTCCCACCTCGATGCTCACTCACTAGAAACTCTACAATGAGAATATCAATGCAAAACTAAAGGTCCAATTTCAATTAGCCTTGTTCGTGATCATTTTCCTTGATCACTTCTATGCAACCTTTATCATTTTTGGGTACACCAATGCAATTTTTGGGGTCCCTTTCACCTATATGTTGTCTCCAATAATCCAAATTCCATGTAGACACTAAGAAAGGGTGTGCAACAAGCACACAATGGGCATACAACATCAACACACTTAGAAAAACACTCAATCTTTGTATGATACAAGGATACAACGCTGACACAAGTGTTAGGTGCCAATCACACCAACTCTACATTTAAACCAAAGCCAGGAATTGTAAACTTACAATCACTCGGGCTAGCCGGGAAAAGGGGATGCAAGATTATTGTGTAATGACAAATATAGAAATTTATAGATGTTTCAAGCGCCCCATCAATACATATGCTACCGGATGGAACTCGAAGTCAGGCATGGTTGACTAATATGCTACAGTAACAAACTAAATGATGGAGACACCTTAAATGATCATCTAACACATATAACAACTCTCAACTCTCCAACCATCACATCAAGAGCATAACTTCCATAAGCATAAACACCTTATAGTGTAATAAATTAAGGAAATGTGTCCTTTCAAATTTCCTCACCTTGTATCAACCTTCCAATTTTTCTTTCTTCACCTTTCATTTTATTTTCTATATAATTATCAAATAATCAAATCTCTATTCCAACAAATACATAAATTTATTTTCTCGGGAAATTCATATTTGGCCAATATATTATGCACTTTACAAGACCTTTACAGTAATACTAATAACAATGTCCAAAATGTATGTAATGCAATGTCTAGCATCCATGTGATGCTGCTAAATTATAATTATTTTTTATATATGTGTACTAACTATATTATGATGCTATGATATACATTATCAGTGTTCATGTGCTACATTGTGTTTAACCCAAATTTGAATGGTGTTATAACTAATGTTCTTATTACTTACATTTGATTAACTATGTTTTCCTATCATTTTTGAGTTTGTGATTAAATACAATTCTTGGACACCACTGGGTGTATTTTGGTCTCATTAGGTGGATCCACTAAGTACCCTACCAACCCATTGACGGTAAGTTGATTGTAACTTGTTGGATGCATGTAAGCCATGAAATGCAAATGGTCTAACCACTTTTCGGCCACTTTGGGTGATCAAAGTTGATCATATCAACCTTAGTTTAAGGGAGATTGGTTACATGTTCAAGTATGAATAGATGATCACTTGCATCAACCTATGTGCCATAAAAATTGTGTTATGCAATTATTGTATGATTTTGTTATAACAATGTTCCTTGACACTATTGACTTTCCTTGGACATGTTTACTACTTCTATAGTACTTTTGCAAACTATAACATGGTATCAGAACCTAGGTTTTGCAAAAATAGTATGGGTTTCAAGTATGATCATGTGGTACTCGAGCAACACCATTATGGAATGTGAGCATAAGACAGTGAGACCTTGTTGAAAAGCAAAGCATTGTGGTTTTTCACAAAGATTATTGTCCCTAATCCTAAAGGTGAACATGAAGAGTTCATGTTTGATGAGAAGAAGGATGAAGATGTAGGTTAGGGCGACTTGCATCTCCCTTGAGAAATGGAGTAGGAGGAAATAATCAATTGGCCACCTTAAGACCTTTGGATACAAAGCTTGGGCTCATATTCCAAATGAGAAGAGAAAGAAGTTGGATTCCAAAAGTCAGTGAACATGCATCATAATTAGGTACTATTGAGAGTTGAAATCCTATTGACTATATGATCAAATTAAGCTAGAAAAGAATATGGCGTTGAGATGTTGTATTTGATGAGCAGATGTAATACCCCAGTTTTGACTTGGAATGTATTTAACCAAAATGATGTAAATGATGTAATATGCTAGTGTGGATTCCTAATGTGGATCTCAAGGCCAAGGCCCCACTAGTGAATGGCTAGGAATGCATGATGTATATATTTTATTTGGACTCTGTGGTTGTCTTGTTATGCTGATTTAGAATATATGTAAATATTATGTGCATAAATAATAAAATGGTCCAAGAATGGATGTGTAAAGAGCACCAAAGGGGCTATGATTCCACTAGAGGGGAAGAGGAAAGGGGGTCCATGGGAGACTAAATCCTTGCTTCCAAGTGTCCACCTTAGAACTCACCCAGATTCTGTCATGTGTTTTGAATAAGCCAATTATCTCCTTTTTGACTATTATCCAATCATTGAATGCATGTGTGAGGTTGGTGGGAAAACTCACCTCATGCAGTTATTGAAGCATGGGGCTGACTACACTTTTGTGACAATTTTTTCATGACAGAAGTCAGTCTGCAGCTACCAGGAGTCCTTTCTTCTACTGTCAGAAGCTACGTCAGTTGTATTTTCACCATTTTCTCATATCCCCTGGATTCAACCCTCATTCTCTCATTCTTTCACACAAATCTACACTGGGCAGAGCTCTCCATTGTTTTCCATGAACTTACCATGCTGTGTTTAACCCATAAATTCGAATTTGGAGACCATGTTGTAGAATTGGAAGGGAAAACCTGATGGTTATAGGTGAACAGAGAGGTTGGGCAAGCTACGAACCTTACCCATTGAGTTCTACTGCTCATAAGTGCTTGAGAAGCCACAAATTGAAGCTGCAGGTGATTCTATAGTAGCACATATCATATTGGACTTCTTCTATGCACACACTATAAGCACTAGGAAAGATGGATCACCCAGGAGAACTGTGGATCGGTGAAGGGGATGCCTAAGCCAAGAAGGGTGTTGTGCGGGGCGGGTATTGTGGAATCCAAGGATGTGAGGGCTGAGTGAGACCCCTGTACAGCTCTGTATGAACAATTGACTAAGCATAGAGAGCAAAATGGGTTGTGGGATGAGAGATAGAATCTTGTATGTGTTTCCTTCGCCCTGGTGGCCTCATATCCCAGCTTGGGGGTGGCCTCTTAGCAGAAAGAGTATATGATGGACAGAGTGCCTATGGTTGGGTGGAAAATTGCTCTTACTTAGCTAGTTGCTTGGATCTGCGTTGGATTAAGATAACTATTCTCATGCATATGAATCTGAATTGTTTTTATTTGATGCCTGTAATGTTTATGCTTGTATTTGCATGCTAGATGTGTGTGGATAGAGTTTAATTCATTGTGTATGTTTACTACATTTTTGCACACATTTTATCTGTTGAAATTCGTATTATGGCTTTGGGGCTAAATTTGAGAGCCCAAATTTAGTTAATGTCCCCTCCCAATGGTCGGATTGGGTGAAGGGGACGTTACAACAAACTTCGTGTTTTTCTCTACTAATTGGTGCTTTAGGTCATAATTTAGTCAAAGTATTGAAAATCTATGAATTGATTAGTCTACACTTTGAATTGACTAGCTCAATTTCTAGTTAGATTTGTACCACCAAATTGACTATCGGTGGAATTCCTGATTATGAATTAACTAACAACGTCACTAAGTTTTTTCATGTTGAATGGGTTGTATGGAAATATTCTATCATAAAGATTTGTTACCCCAATGAGGATGTTGGTAGTGTTGTGGGTGATGCTGCCATTTCAAGGAGAAATCGAGGAGAAAAATAACAAGGTAATATTACCACTTGTGCACATTTTCCAGAGACTTGTGATCTTGAGATTGGTTAGATGCACATGGAAAACGTAAACATGAAAATTCTATTACTTAAGAATATGATCCTTTCCCATGAGAGAAAAATGTGGTAAAATGCAAATGGTGCTATAACACCAAATTCAAGTTTGGATTGTATTATTAAGAAACATAAAGATTGCTTGTAAGCAAAGATTTCTTCTCAACAAGAAGGTATCGACTACATAGAGACTTTTTTCCCCTATAGCCATGATGAATTCTGTAATGTCCCTTGTTAGGAATTTTATTAAAATGGCAATTTTCCACTTTTTTTCCCTAGTTCGACCTTTGACTAGTTTGATCTCTAGGTCCCAAATTTGCCCCAAATGATTTCAAATCTTCTGAGAAGGTATATGAATGAGATTATAACATAAATATGTGTTTTAAGGATGCCTTTGGACCTTTAAAATACTTCTGCAAATACTCTTTCAATTCTGGCCAATGTAGGGAACTTTACTAGTAATTTGCCTTTGACTAGTATTGGTCTCTATGTCTCGAATTGACTCCAAATGCCTTCAAATATTCAAGGAAGGTGTATGAATGATATTAAGACTTGAATATGATTTTCAGGGATGATATATGGCCACCAAAATACCTCTGCAAACTCTCTTAAGATTCTGGACCAAGTATGCAATTTTACTAGTAATTTGGGGTTCAAATCCCCCTGGGGTAAGTATTGAAAATGGCTTCCCAAATGCCTCCAAAGCCACTCAAATTTCTGAACAGAGGTAGGGAATGTATTAAGGATGTTATTAAGGTCTCATGTGCACCATTAATTGATTATTATATCTGTTCCAACTCTCTCCCATTCAACTGCAAAAATCACCAATTCGACCCTTGGGGAAATGGCACTATTTCTTCTCCCAGTGCAATTAAACTAAGTAAAAATACTTCAAATGCTCAAGTACAGTACATGAAACTTGTAGAAGACATCCATGGAATTATATTGACCACAAATATATCAGAGAATCATCCATCCATTCGAAATCATCATCAATACATTGGCTCACAACAAGGTAGTGGGGAAATGGCATTGTTCTTCCATTAAAAATGAGATTTATACATTTCTACTTGGAATTTCGACCTGAAACTTTTTGGAGATGAAGAACAGAGTATTTACTTCATATTACAAAAGAAATGGGGCATTAAAAGCTCCCCCAAAGAGTACAATAGCTCACCAAAAACGCCCTCCCTCAAGGATCAAGAATATGCCATCAAAACCGGAAATGGTTGAAGGAGTGAGCTGCAATAGAAGAAACCATGAGCTGCCCTGTAGCTTACACCTGCAAATAAAGACTCCATTAAAGCTCCAAATGAAAGGTCTGAATGGCCTTTCCAATTACCAACTTGGATGGGAATCTTTCACCCTCGAAATTGGCTAAGGCAAGAAACTAGTCATCCACTAGCTCTCCCTCTTCACAAATGCAATTACAAATTCTACAAATGATCAAAATCCGGTTTCATTCTTTGTTATTGACATTTATAAACTTCTAATGTCCTCCATGGGTCGAATTCCTTCCAAGAGACTCATGCCAACTCAAGTTGGGAAGAGATTCCAAAGAACGCCACTTGTACAACAATTCCTAGTCTCCCACTTCCACCAAATCACATGTGGAAGCATCTTAGCTGCCCTAACACCCTTGAGCGCCCTCTTGGAGTCTATTTTTAGCCCTGACATGTCATATATGTCATATGTCAGCCTTCAGGTCTGATTTGTGTCATAGGTGTCATAGCATCTTCATCATTGTTGTCATAGAGCTAGGGAATCTAGCCCAAGTGTCTCACTAGCTCCAAATTGCCTCTTCCTCTTCCATGGGAGTTACTCTTCCTCTATATTTCGACCTTGGATGAGTCATGCAATGAATAATACCTTTTGGACTCCCCCAAGTATGTTACCATTCACCTTGAATTCGAATTGGTGAGAGAATGATGCCAAATGTAGTGGGGAAATCTAGCCATATGTGGGTCCCACTTCCTCCATGTGTCTTCATCATGAAATGCCACTTTGATTTTCACTTGTATATATTTATTTATCTCCTTTATTAAATATTTATTCCATTCTAATGTTCAAACATCATTTATTATCCCCATTATTCCAAATCCCAAAGCTTCCACCCCAAACCTAGGAAACTAGTAATTTTCCTCCTTGGCAATTATTTGACCTTTAGCATCAATTTGACAAACTCTAATGAATAAAGCCAATGTGATTAGGCCATTGTGACCCAATACCAAATTTGGGACATGACAAATCCTCCCTTCCCAATATTGCTTGTCCTCAAGCAATTTTAAATGTAGGTGTTGAAGAACCTGCTTTCTGTATAATTCTTTGAAGTTGCCATTGAATTGCCCAACCTTGAGTCTTTGAGTTTCCATGAAGATTTTAGAGAGGAACCACCATGCTTGCTGCTGCACTACTCTGATTAAAATCACTTTATTAAGTGGGGAATCCATCTCCCATACTGCTTGCTTCCCCAAAAAATATGAAACCACTGAGATAAAAATTATTCCAGGGTCCCATTGCTTGTATTGCACCCCAACAATTAAAAGTGCTCTCCAACCCATACCATCAGATAAGAGGATTCCTGGATCCCATTTTCTCCAAGCATGTAGACCACCATTTTCCAAGTGCATACAATCTTCAAGTGACCCATCAAATCTGCTCCAATGACATAGGTGAGGATCCCATGTCCAATAGTGCTGCTCCAAGAGAATGTGATATGCATCAAAATATTTCGCCATGCATTCTTTCATCCAAGAAGTGAATGAAGAATCTCCACTAAAATATGAACCAAATAATGAGCAGGAAAAACAAGGAGAATTCAAAGGACTCAAAGAAGTCTCATCCATACATCCATGAGGATATGTATCATCATAAGGTAAAGCAATATTCTGCTGCAATTCTAAATAATGAGGTTCTCCATTCATGTCATCATCAAAAGGAGAGGTAGGAGTTTCATACCCCTCATGTGGCACCACTAGGAAAAAACCTTTCACCCAATTTTCATCCCAAAGTGATGTGGTTGGAAAAGAAGTGTGGGGTGAGGAATTATGAACCAACTTTAATTCTTTACAACTCTTACCCATTGAAATATTTAATTCATCTTCTCCATAATTGGTTGGTCCAACTATTGTGAGATCATGTACCTCTTCCAAGGCTTTGTAACTCTCTCCATGAGGCAACTCATAATCCCTTTGAACAAGGACAAGTTCTTGTCCTTCTTCTTGTTTCAGTGTAGTATCTTCAAGAACCTGCATATCAACATGTACCTCATGTTCCACAATTACATTAGGTTCCTCTTTTGTGGCATAAATTGTTTCATCCTTTTCCTTGAAAAGAGAACCATTGCTCATTACTTTTTCCGAGTTGCTTCCAATTCCACTAAGCAACAATCTGAACTCTTGAAAGTATTGTTTCCACTTGTCTTCAAAGGATGGTTCAAGTAATTTCCTAAACTCCTCATTCTCCTTTAAGGTTCCTTTCTCATCCTTACTCATGGTGACCAATGAATGCACTTCTTCTCCTACTTCTTCCCTTTCACCAAAGTACATCCAGTTTCAGTTTCTAAGGGTGGTGGATTATTTCTTTGACTCCTGGTATGCATTAATGTTCTACCACATCAGGTGCCAAGACCATGCTCTGATACCACTGTAATGTCCCTTGTTAGGAATTTTATTAAAATGGCAATTTTCCACTTTTTTTCCCTAGTTCGACCTTTGACTAGTTTGATCTCTAGGTCCCAAATTTGCCCCAAATGATTTCAAATCTTCTGAGAAGGTATATGAATGAGATTATAACATAAATATGTGTTTTAAGGATGCCTTTGGACCTTTAAAATACTTCTGCAAATACTCTTTCAATTCTGGCCAATGTAGGGAACTTTACTAGTAATTTGCCTTTGACTAGTATTGGTCTCTATGTCTCGAATTGACTCCAAATGCCTTCAAATATTCAAGGAAGGTGTATGAATGATATTAAGACTTGAATATGATTTTCAGGGATGATATATGGCCACCAAAATACCTCTGCAAACTCTCTTAAGATTCTGGACCAAGTATGCAATTTTACTAGTAATTTGGGGTTCAAATCCCCCTGGGGTAAGTATTGAAAATGGCTTCCCAAATGCCTCCAAAGCCACTCAAATTTCTGAACAGAGGTAGGGAATGTATTAAGGATGTTATTAAGGTCTCATGTGCACCATTAATTGATTATTATATCTGTTCCAACTCTCTCCCATTCAACTGCAAAAATCACCAATTCGACCCTTGGGGAAATGGCACTATTTCTTCTCCCAGTGCAATTAAACTAAGTAAAAATACTTCAAATGCTCAAGTACAGTACATGAAACTTGTAGAAGACATCCATGGAATTATATTGACCACAAATATATCAGAGAATCATCCATCCATTCGAAATCATCATCAATACATTGGCTCACAACAAGGTAGTGGGGAAATGGCATTGTTCTTCCATTAAAAATGAGATTTATACATTTCTACTTGGAATTTCGACCTGAAACTTTTTGGAGATGAAGAACAGAGTATTTACTTCATATTACAAAAGAAATGGGGCATTAAAAGCTCCCCCAAAGAGTACAATAGCTCACCAAAAACGCCCTCCCTCAAGGATCAAGAATATGCCATCAAAACCGGAAATGGTTGAAGGAGTGAGCTGCAATAGAAGAAACCATGAGCTGCCCTGTAGCTTACACCTGCAAATAAAGACTCCATTAAAGCTCCAAATGAAAGGTCTGAATGGCCTTTCCAATTACCAACTTGGATGGGAATCTTTCACCCTCGAAATTGGCTAAGGCAAGAAACTAGTCATCCACTAGCTCTCCCTCTTCACAAATGCAATTACAAATTCTACAAATGATCAAAATCCGGTTTCATTCTTTGTTATTGACATTTATAAACTTCTAATGTCCTCCATGGGTCGAATTCCTTCCAAGAGACTCATGCCAACTCAAGTTGGGAAGAGATTCCAAAGAACGCCACTTGTACAACAATTCCTAGTCTCCCACTTCCACCAAATCACATGTGGAAGCATCTTAGCTGCCCTAACACCCTTGAGCGCCCTCTTGGAGTCTATTTTTAGCCCTGACATGTCATATATGTCATATGTCAGCCTTCAGGTCTGATTTGTGTCATAGGTGTCATAGCATCTTCATCATTGTTGTCATAGAGCTAGGGAATCTAGCCCAAGTGTCTCACTAGCTCCAAATTGCCTCTTCCTCTTCCATGGGAGTTACTCTTCCTCTATATTTCGACCTTGGATGAGTCATGCAATGAATAATACCTTTTGGACTCCCCCAAGTATGTTACCATTCACCTTGAATTCGAATTGGTGAGAGAATGATGCCAAATGTAGTGGGGAAATCTAGCCATATGTGGGTCCCACTTCCTCCATGTGTCTTCATCATGAAATGCCACTTTGATTTTCACTTGTATATATTTATTTATCTCCTTTATTAAATATTTATTCCATTCTAATGTTCAAACATCATTTATTATCCCCATTATTCCAAATCCCAAAGCTTCCACCCCAAACCTAGGAAACTAGTAATTTTCCTCCTTGGCAATTATTTGACCTTTAGCATCAATTTGACAAACTCTAATGAATAAAGCCAATGTGATTAGGCCATTGTGACCCAATACCAAATTTGGGACATGACAAATTCAACCTGAATTGCTTTTTCCCTTACTATGAAGTTTGGTTGGGAGATACAATAGATGGGTGTGAAGAGTGCCTTCTCACGCAATGATATTGCTAAGGAGATTTATATGGAGCAACCACATGGCTTTGTACAAGACAAAAATCTTGTGTGAAGATTAAAGAAACCTCTATACAAATTGAAACGAGCACCTCGAACATGGTATGATAATATTTATTGCTTATTTCTTCCACTGGGTTTCAAGTGTTCTGAGTCATATCACAATGTCTATGTGCCACATGTGAATGATGTAGCTCTGTTGATCGTACTTTCTATGGATGATTTGATCAATATTATAAATAATGGTGATTCAAATTTGATATGAAGACAACATTGAAAGATAAATCTGAAATGATCGACTTAGGTCAACTGTAATTATTTCTCACCATCCATTTTATGCAGTTGGATGATGGTATCTTCATTTTTCAGTGAAAGTATGCTTTGGTTGTCTTGAAGAGATTTAAAATGGAACAGTGTAAGTCTTGTTCCATCATGTTTAAGTTCAAAGTTAATTATCTAACTAGGGAACAATATTCTCAAAAAAGCTAATGCCCTATATATAAAAAAGTGTTGGCGATATTATTTACTTAAC
Source organism: Larix kaempferi (assembly GCA_027924585.1). NCBI lineage: Eukaryota > Viridiplantae > Streptophyta > Pinopsida > Pinales > Pinaceae > Larix > Larix kaempferi. The sequence continues at coordinate 8,110,425 of BSBM01000136.1, forward strand.
TCATTGTAAACTTGATATTGCTATTGTTGTTAGTTTTGTCTCCAAGTTCATGTAGGATTTGAAGGAGAGCCATTCAAAGGATGCATAGGGGATTGATCAATATATAAAAGGTATTTATCAATGTGGCATTAAGTATTTAAACAAATATTTGAATTAGTTGGTTGAAGATGCAAGCTATGATTGGGTTGGCTATGGGGATGACTGGAAGTCAACTTCTAGATACATGTTCATCTCAAATGTGGCTATATTGTATAGTCATGTAATGAACAATAGGTTGTTTCCTAATTGATTGTTGAAGCTAAATACAAGGGAGAAATTAATGTTGAAATTGAGGTAGTTTATATTTGAACCCTAATGGGAGAGCTTGGGTTTCCTTGTAAACACGTGACTACACTGCATTTTGACAATCAAAGTTCAATATGGCTTAGAATATTGTTACACATAGGAAGATGAAGGATGTTGAGATTCAATATGCACATTACATTAGACATTTGGTATAAGAGGATGGTAATTCTTGTTCTTTCATCTATTAGGTTTCATGCATTGTGAACCAAATCATAGTGTTTAAGTGCCACAAGTGAATGAGCATACCTTATGTATATGATTTGACATGATTGTAAATAACGGTGATCCAATTTTTTGTCCAAAGAGAAAATTGAAATCTACATTTGAAATTATAAACTTAGGGCTGTTGCATTTTTTCTTGGCATCCAAGTTATGCAGTTGGATAATGGTATTTTAAATTTTCGGCAAAATTATGCTTTGGATATCTTGAAGAGATTTAAAATAGAACATTGTAAACCTTGTTCCATTTCAATTTAGTGGAGAGTTAACTATTTGAATGAGGAATGTGATTCTCAAAAAGTTAATGCCATTGTAAACAAAAAAAATGTCGTATGTTTTATTTACACGACTCATGGTAAATTTGATATTATTGTTGTTAGTTTGATCCCCAATTCCATGTAGGATTCAAAGGAGATCCATCTAAATGCTACAAAGTGGATTGTTCGATATTTAAATAAAGTTTCAAATCAATCGGTTGGATATACAAACTCTAATTGGGTTGGTTATGAGGGTGATTGGAAGTTGACTTCTAGATCCCTTTTTAATCAAAATGTGGTCCGACTGTATGATTGTGTAAAAAACAATAGGTTGTTTCCTCATAGACTATTGAAGCTTAATATAAAGGAGCAATTAATGTGGGAATCGAGGTAGTTTGGATTTGCGGCTCAATGGGAAAGCTTGTGTTTCCTTGTAAGGAAGCAACTACAATGTATTAATTAAAGCACAATACAAGTGGTTTGGAATCATGTTGTACATAGTGAGATGAAGCATGTTGAGCTTCAATATGCACATTACCTTGGACATCCAGTATACTAGAATGTGATAACTCTTGTTCTTTCTTTAACTAGGTTTCTAACATTGTGAATCATATCACAACATTTTTGTGCCACATGTGGATGATGTAGTTCTATTGATCATACTTTATGTGGATGATTCGATATTTATTGGAAATAATGGTGATTCAACTTTTGATCTGAAGACAAAATTGAACATACATTTGAAAAGATCGACTTAGGTATGTTGCATTTCTTTCTTGGAAACCAAGTAATGTAATAAGGTGATGGTATCTTTGTTTTCCAATGAAATTATGCTTTGAATCCCTTGAAGATATTTAAAACAAAAACACTATAAACCTTGTTCTGTTATGTTTCAGTTAGGAGTTAAATATCTAATTGAGGAATGTGATTCTCAAAAATTCATTGACACTATATATACAAATAAATTCTTGGCAGTGTTATTTACTTCACTAATAATAAATATGATATTGTTATTGTGTTAGTTTGGTGTCGTGGTTCATGTAGGATTTGAAGGAGATCTATCCAAAAGCTGCAAACGGGATTGTTCGGTATATCAAAGGTACTTATTATTGTGGCATTAAGTATTTGAATAAATATTCAAATCAACTGGGTGGATATGTGTTTCAATTTGACTCCTAGATACGTATGGTTATGTAAAAAACAATATTTTATTTCCTTATTGATTGTTGAAGTTGAATACAAAGGACAAATGAATGCTAGAACTGATTTAGTTTGGATTTGCACCTTGATGGGAGATCTGGGGTTTCCTTGTAAGGAAGCAATTATAATGTATTATGATAATTGAAGTGCAAAACAAATGGCTTGTGATCCCATTGCACATAGGAAGATGAAGGACGTTGAGCTTCAATATGCACATTACCTCAGACATTTGGTATAGGAGAATGGATTGTTGTTTATTGCAGGACATATGATCATTGATAGAGATGAAGTTAGATTAAATTGTTCTATGCTTGGGATTTAGGGAGTTTTTATTAAGGTTGGGGAGGGTGGGGATGAGTGTTGAGATAATGCCACTTGCCTATCCTCCAATAAATCACAATGAAGGGGGAAAGTTGGAATATGTGGTGAAACCCAATTATTGGAAATTAGTGGGTGTATTTTGGTGTTAATCGATGGATTGATTGAGTAGTTGACCAATTGACTAGGAAGACCAGAGTAGAAAAAGTGATCCTAACCAAGTTGATTATAATCCACTAGGCACAAATTATTAATCCATGAAATACAAATCGTTAATTTTTTTGGGGCCACCTTAGTTGACCAAGGTTAACCAAATCAACCTAAGTTCAAGGTAGATTAGTTATAAACTCAAGTATAAATAGATAATCATTTGGATTGATCTATATGGTAAAATTTATGTTTTGTTGTTATATATTGTGTGCTCATTCTATAACAATGTTTCTTAACACCACTAAACTACTTCGATTTGTTTTACTACACTAGTGAATTCTAACAACCATTCATAAATAACTTCATACAAATTCAATGGGAAGTAAAGGCAACCCATTTCTCATCTCATGTCTCGACCTTCAAAATAGTCTTATTTGGGGTCAAAGGTTGAACACTACATTTATAGATGCATTATTCACTAATTTTACTTACTTGTAATTTTGTCAATAATTAAAATTACAATGGAGGGTGGGGGATGCAAACAATTAGTACAATAAAATATGACGTGCTTCTACTCAACCTTCATATTTGACAATGATGGTTCGAGGCACTACTGAGAGCACTCTCACGACATTGGGATACCAAATGAAATAAGAGTTAATAGATATTAATGCCTAATAAACCCATGTAGAGAGTCTTTCTCGACCCAAGATTGAGTCTGGTTAGTGCTAGTCTCAACCATTACAATGTCATAAAATTTGTAACAAAATAGTTGAATACAAAATTGATATATTCATTTGTAAATGAATACTAATTTGTTTTCTGATCTTCAAAAAAAATTTACCAAGAAAAAGTTGTACTTGATATTCATTATAGAATCAAAGTATACAATGTCCAAACTTCCCTAATACAGGGCATCAAACAAGTGCATTTAGCACATTACAAAAACTGCCAAATAGCAATAAAAACTTGAGCACCGAGGCACTCAAGAACAAGAAAAATCCCCAAAATAAATCGGCCTTTGGAATCCCTTCCCCTTATCCTTGAGCACACCACCACTAGATGACCACCATCTCGTAGCAAGCTGTTAGGATCGATCTCCAAAAAGAGAAACCGGTGACTAGGGGATGCCGCCACCACCACATGTTCTCGTCAGAAGAGCCTCCACCACATGTTCCTAGTCCCCTCCATTGCAAATCCGAGCAAAGGACAATGCCACCACCTCTAAAAGCTATCATCGCAAGTGTCGCACCATCTTAGGGATCCCCACCGCCACTACCAGATAAAAGGTCGTCACCACCACTGGAAGCCACAGGGACGAAGAATCAGTATCGAGTCTCAAAATGTCTTCGGCTTAGAGCTCATGGTGTCAAGTTGGTCTTCAACGGAATGCCACCGTCACGGCACCACCTCAAGGATCCCCACTGCCACTGCCAGAGAAGGGGAAAAGTTGTCACTGCCACTGGAAACACACCACCCATGACTAGAGAACATAAATATGGGAAGGGGCGGGTAGGGTAGGAACCGTAGCCGCCTGTAAGGGTATAAATTCAACTCTCAAAATGTCCACTACCTGATCACTTCTTTTTTATCTTCAAAGTATATGATAAGGAGAATGTGAATTTTTAAAATCATGCATTGGTGGAGTTGGCTATATACCTTTATTATGATTTAATGAATCTTGGGGTCTATGCATATTTTTTCACTATAATTTCAATGCATGCTAACACAAAATCATTTTAATAAAATCCTCAACAATCATTTTCATAAATGCCTCATGGAAGTGGAGATCAAAACCTCTTATCTATGTTACATTATAGAGATGTTTGGAAGTGAACCGAATCAAGGACGAATTGGAACCCCTCTTTCCCCTCTCACAATCCACACATTTTCATGCGACAAGAGATCATAACAACAAATACGAAAGATGGATTTATTTGAATATGAAATATTCATTTATGACTAAAGTTCTTATTCATGTTGGATTTTTCATTTAAAAAATAGTTTAGATCTAAGTTTAATTATTTGATTTTATCGTGGCAACCTCTCCAAACCACCCAATGAGCCTCGTCATATAAACCATCTAGATACCAAATCCACAGATCGAGGCCAACTTTAATGTTGACCAGGACATAACCAATGGGAGTACGGCCACCACCACAGTTACACAATTTTATTTGAATAATTATATGTAAGTAGAGTTTACAACTCCCCACCACGATGGGTGTAAACTAGATGGGTGTCAACTGGAGTCCAGTTCGCTCGTATGATCCTATGTTGGATAGATGGTAAGTTGGTTTCTCCTCCATTTTCTATGCTTATTCAGTGCATGTTCCATCTTGACGTCGACAGGATCCTTATGGCAATTTCAGTCGAATTTGGAAAGTATTCTTCACTCATGCGAATGATTATCTCTAGGCTTCTGTGTGATACCCACCAGCCTTTTTGTCAATCCCGTATGGTATCCGTAGTCCACTCATTGTGGGAAGGAAGAATCAAATGTGAAGGTTCTATCATGACTCATGAGTTAGACTTGGTTATGCACCGGCCATATTGCTTTTTCCTTTGGTCTTCATTTTGGTTTTCCTCTCACCAATAACTTGGACCCAATATTTTCTCGCTCCTCTAAATGATCGTTGCCTTGCTTGCGTTAATTGCTCTGCAATCATGGTCTAGGATAAATGCACTGAGCGCAAAACTGGCTCGGGCCCTTGTCGATCGCATATGCCCCAGGGCTCAATTTCTTATAGTTTGGTAGTCATAACCCTCGGCCTGTGGGAAATTTTGATTTCATTGGAAAACTCTTAGCCTCTAGCTATTTCAAACTTGCAAACTTGCGGTAGTAATGGTCCTCACAACTCTTCTCAACTCTTCTCTGGGTCAGACTCTTCCTAGATTCTTCCTTTTGGCATCCTTTTGACAACCTTCTTTGTACAGTTTATTTTTAGTTAATATAGCTTTCGAATTAAAAATAAATAAATAGAGTTTACAACAGTATATCACAATACATATTAAGTGTACACTATAGTTGTTCCAATTTGAAATTTACGAGAATTGTTATTATTTTTAATGGATCAAACCCTGCTTTAGAGGGTGAGTCAAAATTCTAGAATTCCTAATGGCTATCATTAGATTTTTTTTAAGTTTCCTAAGTTTGTTATACAAATACTTGCACAACCCATTAAAATATGTAGGTGAGTGAAAATTCAAGTGATGCATTACAAACACATATATTTACATGGGAGGTTTTTTTTTATAATCTTTTTATTAATGATATATAAGCAAACGTGTTTTGCATCAAGCACCTAAAACCTTATTTTACTATAGTGTGTTGACATTTGTATAAAACCTTATTTTACGACATTTGTATGTGAGTTTCTCTCATTTCCACAAGTTTAGACAATTTAAATCATTATAAGGAAAACACACACTTTATAGCGGAGGTTTTTGGTGTTTGGCAAATTTATCCAAAAAACCTCTACTAAAACCTTCACAAATGGTAACGGATAGTTTGGAAAAGGTTGTAATAGAAATTTATTACAATTAAAAGGTTTGGTCAGTCAAGGGTTTTAGTAGAGGTTTTTTTAAGTGCAATTATATAGGATAAATGCACCAATGCATTCTTTAACACACGCACCAGGGTATCTACATTAAATATTCCCACAGGTGCATTCCATGTATATAATGAACCAATGCATATGATTTAAATGCCCCACATCAATGCTTTCAAACAACGTACACACGAGTGTGTAATCATCCACATATTTAATCACCAATGTGACATTTTACAACATTAGACAATATAATATAATAAGAAACTCATTTTATTATATATGAATAACAGACCCTTAGTTATACAAAATGGGATAACAAAAATCTCTACAATAGTCAAAATGACAATATGTAATTGTTACATTTATTGGTAACCAATTGGCATTATGTCCAGTACATTAAACAAAATGTTTGATTTTCACACAACCATTTTAAAACATACAACTTGCATTGACATCCAATTATATATATATATAATATTCATTCTTCGCTCGAACTGATGTTAATGCTCGAGCTACTTGCATGGTGCCTCATTTATTCATCACTTTCATACGCTATCGTACTTAGGTTATTTGGCCGAATATTTTGTTGATTGGCTTGATTTCATTCCTCTTCTTCATGTTCCATCTACAAACATAAAAATAAAGTGTAAGGAGTATATCTACATCGGTGGGAATAATTAATGCAAAAATAAATCATATACATGATTATACATGATTATGTAAATTGAAAAACGTACCATAGCAAGAAGTAATTCATAAGTGGTACACATTCTTTCAAAGTCGGGAGTCATGTTGTTTCTCAACATCTCTTCTATTGGATCCACTACACACTTTGTTTAATGCAAATTTTAAACACTGCGACAAATCATAGATTTACCATAAAGGTGTATTGTTGTTCTATTAATTATAAAATGAGAGAAGTAAATAAACATAGCGACTTACAAATTGCACAATTAACTCTTAATATTGCAACATATACTCAAAACCCATACTTAACCCCATGTCAATCAATTCTTTGGATAGCTCTTTTTTGTATTTTAACATCTGGTAGAAGACATCCTATGATGAGTGTAAAATAATTAAAATATAAAGATCACTACTAATATGAAATTTTGAGTAGGAAAACACAACTTCTCACAAACTTTACGATCAACATTTTTCTTCCTTGTTGTCTTGTCTTATGTGTTGAATGGGTTCCATTTTGTTTTATTTTCTACAACAAATCCATTGAAAATCAATATTTGATGGAATAATTAAATTATATGTACATAAATAAAAAATCTACTATTACATACATTTGATTGACATTGTTTTTAGATGACTCCTCGTGCGATCCAATTATGTTAATTTATTTAACCATCTCTTTGTACACTTTTTTGGACATCCCTATTGGAATTTTTTGAATACCATATCTTTCGTCTTTTGGGATTTTCAAAATATTCCTAAAAAAAAAATCATAATTTTTTTTTTATATTGATATGAAAAAATATATTCGGGAATAATATTTTTAAATGATTATTTCTTCTTATTGTATGTTTTTGCTATTGCAAGTCCGATGGGTCTCATTGACCATTGCTGTAGAAACACTTTCTATAGTTTATATATAAATTGATTCTTAGACTCATTGGATTGAATTTTGTATTGTAAGTGGAAATTACATCTATACGTTCTTTGCACTATACCCCTCATAGTTTTATAAAAAAAATATCTGTTTCATTAACTTCCAACACCACTCCAGATGAACTACATACCAATTCATCGTCATTTACATCCTACATAATTTTTATCTTCTTAGGAAGACACTCCCTTACCTTGTTGTAAATCCCTACACAACATTGAAAAAATGTGAAATAGATTGTTTGAAACATGTTAGCAAATATTCTTAAGAAGTACATTATTATTGAAAATTCAAAGAATTTTTTTTGTAAGCTGTACATTTCTATTAAATAATAAGAGTCAAAATTACATAACACAGAGCTGGTAATGGTGGCGTGAGAGTGCCGACCACTAGCTCAAGAAAGCAGAAGGATCCAAGTGTGTATAGCGGAGGTTTCCAACCTTCCAGTAAGTGCAAAAAAGATCATTATGATCAGGAGAAAGCCTAAGGCTGTGAAAGCCTATGTAGAAACTACTGGAGTAAACAACAAAAGTGATCATGCTATGATAAAAAAAAAAACTGAAAAACAGAGAGGTTCTCCAAAACCTTATTTACTTGTTGTTGTGAAATTGGGGGGGGGGTCTTCCAGAATTGGGCAGCTAAAGTTATCTTCCTCAATAGCTTCCTGGTCCAAGATTTTGATAGGTAGGGGAGTCATTTTGCGCCAGGGAAGAACAGTCTTCTCTGTATCATCCCAGATTCTTTTGCAAGCAAGCTGGCTGACTGTAGAAGGGGTGGGAAAAGAGTGAGTGGCAATCTCCTTGCCATGCGGCTCAGGGAGTGAGGGTATTCTGTCTCCTTCTCCAACTGCCAGTGAATTGTCTAAACCGCCCGTTGGGCCAATGCTGCTACCACAGCCTACATGGCTGCCACCTGCCAGACTACCTCCATCCCAACTCCCTATAGCCTGATTGTCGTCAACCTGACTCCCCCCAGCATGACTACCACCAACTTGACTCCCAACGCCATGGATGCCACCCGCGAGGTTCCCTCCTGCATGGCCACCCCCGACAAAATTCTGACCATTGAAGATGGATTCCAGAGAGCAGGCCAAGCCGTTCAACGAGGTCGAGTGGGATTTCAGAAACTGAGTGATTTCTCTGGCTCTGTCCCAATTGGCCTTCGTCTCTTCCATGAGGGCGCCTAACATGTTTTTAACGAGCCAATAATGGTTGATGCAACCATCATTTTTACCCGAGGAGATGTGGTCGGCTAGTAGATGCGCTTCCCAACTATCTATCATCAGGAAATTCGGGATGGAGATGGCTTCCCCATAGCCTGAGGCAGAGAAGTACTATTGACCTTCGGCACGGCCAAATGTCCCTCTACGAGACCTACCTCTTTGTCGAGACATGGTGTCCGGTAGCCAGGGGGCACATCCAAGAGCCGAATACAGACCAGAGACGAGTTGCAGATGCCTGCAGTTATACGAGTAGGAGTGACCTTGGGGGGCACATAGAGGATGGCGAAAACCGCCCAGCTATGCCACTTTAACCTGAGGCCAAGGGGCGCCATAGTCTTCACACGGATGGGCATTAATTCATTGGTACTGGGAGAGCTGAAAGAAACTAGCCGATGTGACATGGAGCGTCTATCTGGAACGAGCTAGGGTGAAGAGTCCATGGCTCATAAATTACTGTCACCTCCTCCGCCACAGAAAGGTCTGGTATCCTGGCAGGAGATGGGAGTGACGCAAGTCATGGGCCCAGGGACACCCGCATCCGGGGTAAAGAATTTTGTTTGTTGATTACCTTTTGATTCACCTAATTAATCTCTTTGCAACTTTTCCATCATGTTTTATTTATTTATTTTTGCATTTGGATTGCAAACAATTTTATTGAGTTTCTTCAAATGTTTGCTTTGCATGACACACATTAACCAATATACATCATTTAAAGTCTCTAAAATGACTTAATTTTTATCAATGTATTTATAAAGCACCAGTGCATATCATTTGTATGTGTCGCACCGATATACCTATGAACTTTTTTTAATTAAAATTAAAACAATGCATGTTTTATTGAAATGCATCGGTGCGTTAAGATGTACTATACATACTAAAAAAAGTGGCAACGTTTTAAAACAAACTGACATGGACAAGTTTCAACAACATTTAAAAAAATAACATTAAAACGGTGCACTTTTAGTGAAGCACTCTAGTGTTCATTTGTACACTACACACTGAAAAATGGTAGCATTTAAATAAAAAAACAACAAAGACAAATATCAATTGTCTATGCAATGAGTGTACCTATTGCAATATATGCCTCATATTTAAAAGAAAAAAGACATCGAGTATACAATGTCTACAAAGAAGATCTCTCCTTGTGAAATAGAAGAGAGGATTAAACCCTAATGTTCAATTTTACAACTACGTAAAACAAAAGGGAAGGAACAAGAAAACGAGGGTTTGAAATGTTAAAGGTAACTAGTAAAATCCATTTTTTAGAAATATTGTAAATATTATTAGGAAAGGTTTAATATATTTTAAAAACTGAATACCTGGAATTTATGATATGCATAGTTGTATGTGACCCACAATACTTTACCAATTTGGCTCTCCATAAAATTTTACCAACTCCAAAGTTTTCCTTGGTAATATCTCTTGTAGAACTCTCTCTTGAACGTTGGGAAAAATATTGAGGTAGTGATTAGATTTTCTTTTTTAAACGCATTTTTTGCAACTCACTTTTCAAAAATAAAATTATCGCTCATTTATCAGCTGGATGTTTGTGTTCATTGATGGAAAACACATGCAATTTGTTGTCAATGTTTCCATTTTAGGTGCTTGTACATGGGTAAAGCAAACCGATGCGTTTTTGTAAATAACGCACCGCCATATATTAAATAGAAAATTGCAAGTAGAAACCTTTGCTATTATATCTTAGCGGATTATTTCTTTAGCACATGTTTTTATGTATGTTTTTATTCGATGACCATTTTTTGCACACTAATAGACTTTATTGTTCATACTGCACCGATGCAATATGTTGAAATAAATGCATCGTATTCATTTAACATCCCTCAGAATTTATATTTGATGTTAAGATGTTATAGAGGTAAATTAAGAGACTCCATGTGATACATATGATGTTTAAACTCGCACCATATACATAAAAAATTGTTCAAAAGTATTTTTAAAGTTAGATTGTTATATGCTTCATAAGCTTTCTTATAAGAGTGTAGACATCTATTGATTGTTGGTTTGGCCCAAATGTAGGTAGAAAACATAACAATATCAAATGGTGAAATCTTTAGATTCTACCTCATACCATATCATTCAAAGTTCATTTTCTCCCTTGTTGTTCACGGTAAATTCATATTTTTATCATATAATTGAATTTATGTTATTTTTACACGTGCATGTGAATAATTATGTATTGAAATTTGTAGGATCCTGATTTGGGATTGATTTCATATGCACAAGATATTCCACCGGTCGAAAAATGTCGCAAGCTCTTATCAAGAGCAAGATACCTCAAGCAGCTAGTATATGAAAATGGAAGTCCAATTTACCCCACTAATTGGCGTAACATGACATCTTCTAGCCACAATCATTATTCAATGGTATTTAATCATGAAATATAACTCTTTTATGACACCCCAGTATTGTGTGGTTGTTCAAAATGTCAAGGGTTGAAGGAGAACCATCGACATGTCACACTGACCCATTATATTAATGATCAAGTATTGAATGATGACAGTCTAATACATCCCATTGCAGTCAATGATCCAATAGGTGATATAGAAAAGACACATAGGAACACTTCTATATGCTCCTTTTTTGAAAAGTTGCAAGCCAAAACAACTATGTTTCACTGTAAACTGACCAACCCATCTCCTTTCTTGGATTCAACCAAGAGTTTAGTGATCCAAAGAATGATATCAACACCACCCAAAACATCTCTACTAGGCGATCCAAAAAGTTAAATGAGCTAAGAGCAAAAATGCTCAAGTACACACCAAAGTCATTTCAATTGTTGGAGGGTAACAATGACTTCTCTCTTCCTATCCATTTGCAAAGTAAATACCAAACCTCTTACAATCACGATTTGTATTGCACTTGGTCGTCTTATTTGCTTCTACCCTATGTTGGAAATGAATTATCCTTTTATCGTAATAATTATACGATTTTAAAGTCTAAAATAGATGCTAAAATCTTGAGGTGTTTATCCTTTCACATGTCTTCATTCCTCCCAAACAATCAGTAGCACTTATGCCATTTTCACATGTATAAACGTATTGCTCAACTTGACATTTTGTTTTGTAAAGTGATTGGTTGTACATGTACTATTGGAAAATTTAATGCTAATTATAATAATTTTATGGTGTGGTGTTTGGACAATCTAATTGAATTGTGTTTACTAATATCATAGATGTACTATTCAATATTTTTAAAATCATAATTTTGACAACAAGTGGCATGTATACCATCTTCTATTTCACCCCACTATGATGTCAAATCAAGAGAAGGCTACAAATCAATCACATCTCAAAGAGGAAGCATACCAAGCATGGTTGAATCAAACACTTATTCAATTCCCACTACGTCCTTAGTCACAAACTCAGAACGTCTATAGTAACATTGATTCTTCACATGTTGGCAACAAAGGCAATGAAATAGAGGCTATTATGGATGATTTCTTACAAGATACAACTTCCACAGAGGGAATGTTGTTAGATGCATTCCAACAAGATGCTACGGGTGACGATGCTCATATCATCGAATCCTTATTCAAAATCCTAAAATGTGCATCCGCCACCCCTCTCTTTGATAATGGCCGATCAAATTCTACCCAACTAGGGATAATAATGTTAATGTACAACTTGAAAACAATGTATGGTATGCCAGACTCGTGCTTCTCGACACTTTTGAGGTAACTAACCATTATGTCCCCTACAATTTGAGGATTCTTTTCACACAATCAACATTGAAAATGGTTGATTTTTAAAATGTTTAATGGTAGTGTACATTTATATTTCCCACTAATTATAGTTTATTAAAAGATAAGGTACTTCAGAGAAATAATGTGTTACCCTACAGTTGCAAAGAAGAAAAATAAATGTTTTAAAGGTTGGGTGTCGAGTACATCTCATATCATGCATGTGTGAATGATTGTATTCTATACATAGGCCAATATGCAGATAAAGAGATATGTCCAAAATGTGGGCATGATAGGTACCATAAATAAAAAAACAAGGGTAAAGCACATGTTCCTCCGTAAAATATTAAGGTGCATGCCTATAATCCCAATGACATAGAGGCTCTCTAGTTGCAAATAATTATCATGTTGTAGGGGTGGTATGCCTCACACAAAAGTGCACCAAGAGTATTGCAAATCCCAACATATTCAATAGCCATGAAGCATATAGAGGATACATGGCTAAATAAATTCAAGGATGAAGTATAGTGCCTTTAATTGAGCATATAATCATGGATGGAGTTAACCCATATTCCCTCTAAAACACCAACTCTTTAGTTTTGGCCAATAGTAGTGGAAAATAACAATATCCCCTTATTGGTTGTTTGTGAAGAATGAAAATATTATGTTGGCTATTATAATCTATGGTAGGAGGCATGTGAAGAATGTGAATGTCTAACTACAACCACTAATCAATGAATTGAAGGAATTATCCACATGTTGGACAGTGTGTTGACAACAAAGGGTCAAGAATCATCCACATGTTGGATAGTGTGTTGACAACAGTTGAGCTTAAACCCATCCTTGATGTGTTCTGGAACTTCAATAAACTACAATGAACACAATCATAAGAATAAATTAATTATAAGATGCCATGGCTATTGGGAATCCCTAAAGTTGCATATTTAAAGGGAGTTGACTTATACATTTATTGGCAAGAACATTACCTATAGCAATGCATATCGCCAAGTATCCAATAAAAGAAGCGACAAAGTCAAATCAAAGTCAAGTCAATTTAAGAAAAGTCATCATTACATCAATCATTGTTAGAAGAGCCTTGTGAGTTAATATTATGAATATAAGTTTCTATAAAAAAAATATCCAAGAGTAAGTCAAAATAATTTAAGTTATGCATATCGAGCAAAAATGTGGTCAATATGTGATCCCTCAAAAATATCCAAGAAGTAGTCAAAATAATGTAAGGTATGCATATCGAACACACATGTGTGATGTGAGCAATCTGTGATCCGTTTTGTTGACCATTACAACCATACTTATGGTACAAGGGAAATCTATAAACACCTTTTAAACTCCCAATAAATGGATCTTAGAAATGGATAGAACCATGCATGTAAAAGTTGAAAAGGTACGTCAAAAAGGACAAGTAGTATAAGAAGATCACTTCAAAAAACAAACAATCAAATATGAAAACCCACATTGCTGGAAAGCCAAAGTAGTTCACATAAAGTAATTGTATACGTGCAAGGTGAAAGCATACGTATGAGGTATGCAATGTTATTGATCACATTGTGAATAAGAATTAGAGCATCAAAAGTGTCAAACCACTTGATTTCGTGGAAAAGAATTAGAAAGCAAATGGAGAAAGAAGGTAAGTATGCCAACACTCAAGATCCTCAACTGGGGAAATTGAAGAAAAATGCATACCTTCATAAAAGAATCCATTTTTAAAGTTGCATCTAGATAGAAAAATAATAATTTATTTGTGGAGCAAGGGATTATGTGACCATGTTAACCCATGGATAAGCATGGTTAACTTTTGGGGACCATGTTTAAATATGATTGATTATGTGTTTATAATTGTTGATTTTGTTTGATTATGTTTGATAATGGATGACTATGTTTGACTTATGTTGACTTTACTTGATTATGGTTGCCGATGGTTGGCCATGTTTCACTATGGTTGACTTTGGTTGACCGTGGTTGATATGTTGACTATGGTTGACATTGGTTGAGTATGGTTGGCCATGGGTGACTACTATGGTTTCTGATGGTTGAGTAAGAGGTTAATAATTTGGTTATGTCGCATTGCACTATTAATATTAGTTAACTTATGCCAAATTGATATGTTTGTTGGATTGAGACATCCCTCATTAGTTATGTCATATGTAACATTCATCTTAGTTGACTTATGTCATATGTAACATTCATCTTAGTTGACTTATGTCTAATATTGTTCTTATTATTGAATTAATTTGATGGTTTATGGAATGAAGCTATCTTTATCATATGGATTGCAATATTCTAACGTTGTCAGTTTTTTATTACAATGTTATTAAATAAGATCATAGTATGGTTATGTCACAATGTGGCATTCATCTTGGCTAATTCATGTTGAATTTCTATGTTCATAAAGGTTTATGTCACATTGTGACAATCATGTTGCTAATATGATAATGTGACATTGAATTATTCATCTTCGTCGACTTAAGTCAAATTGATATATTTCTCAATGATATAATTGTAATGCAACATTCCTCAAGGATTAAGTCATATCACAACATTACTCGAGAGTCGTGTTGGATTGTGGTATCCATCAATGGTTATGTCACATTGTGAAAAACTTATGGATTGAACTGTGTAGGAATACTAAACCATAAGGCAATTCAAACAAGATTTTTTTCATAATATGTCTAACTGTGGAAATCTAATATTAAATAGTGTTCTCATACTTTAATACATTGGTATTAAATACGATGATATTATGGCTATGCCACATTGTGACGTCTAATATTAGTTGATTTATGTTGAATTGCTACAATCAGCAATGGTTATGTCACATTGACAATCAATAAGAGTTAAGTTGCATTATGATATTGAATATTGGTTGACTTCTTTGGTTATGTCATGTTGCGAAAATAAATAAGAGTTTTGTCACATTACATTGTTCCTCAAGTTATGGAGCATTTCCATGTTCCTAAAAGTGTTATGTCAGATTGTAACTTTTCTTAATAAGGGTTATGTTGGATGATGACATTTCTAAATGGATACGTAGAGCATTGTGATGTTTATATAAGTTGACTCATGTTGATTTCCTACATTCCTCAATGGTTATGCCATGTTGCATCGCTCATCAAGAGTTGCGTCACATTGCTAGGTTCCTAAAGGGTTATGTTTGATTACAATGCCCCTCAATTGGTATGTATTATATATATGTTTGGCATAAAGAAGATTGTGTTGACTTGCAAGTTTCCTTTTGATAATGCGAAGAGTAATAATTTAGAAGGTTCTATTTAAGGTTGATGTCAATATCTATCACAATACATCATTGAGAGGATGAATTCAATATTTTGTCACCTATTGACATTATGAGGTTGATATTATTGAAATTTTTGTCACATTGTGACATTAGGAGGTTGATATTGTTATGTTGGATGATATTATTGAAATTTTCTTATATTGTGACATTATGATATTGACATTGTTATGTCACATTGTGACAATCAATAAGATTTGTGCCCCATTATGACATGATTTAATATTGGTTGAGTTATGTTTAATTGCAACGTTACTTAATAGTTATATCATATTGCAATAATCAATTAGAGTTATGTCACATTACAATGTTCCTTAGGGTTATGTTGAATGTGGCATTCATGAAGATTTATGTATCATTTCCATGTTCCTCAAAGTATATGTTAGATTGCAATATTCCTCAACAAGGCTTATGTTGGATTACAACATTCCTCAAAGGAAAAGATATATATAGCATTGCAACATTTGAATATAAGTTGACTTATATCACTTTTTTACATTCCTCGATGATTATGTCATGTTGCAATATTCACCAAGGATTACGTTGAATTTTTAGGTTCCTAAAGAACTATCTTTCATTATAACATCGCTAAATGGTGATGACAGGCCCATCTCCAAGACCTGCCTTACCCGAGGACACTCCAATCTCTCTGTAGTGTGCCTAACCTTGAAACACGCTCTACTAGCTTAAGCTAAAGTCTTTTAATCATTCCAGACCCTGCTTTTCATTAACTTAGTTCTCTAACTAAGTTTAGCTCTCACCTAAACGTAGCTCTTGGCTGTTCATGCACCCAGCACACAACTCGAGCACCTTAACTCACCTCCTTTTGCGCTCCCCATCTGAATGCATACAACCATGCCTTATAGCCAAGGGCTATCGCAACTCTAGAGGGCGCTTAACACTAACTTCTCTTGGCGCTCGTCCACCACATCATAGGACCTCATTCTGCTCTGCACATCGACCTCCACATCACTGTATGGTCAATCTCGTCAACATTTGACCAACCTCCAACATTCTCCATCGTCCGATCATCTACAGGACGCACAGCTATCGTCCATTTTCTGTCCACAGCTCGTTAACTGTCTTCTCTGCACAGTCATCTTCTTAACCAATTACCACCATTCGATCAAGCTCAAAATGCACAGGCACCGTCCATTCTTGGTCTCATTTCCAATAACCAATCATTGCTACTCTCTGCGCAATAGGCCCATTACATCTCTGCAACTCCTCTATGCAATCCTCGGCCTCATATCCCGTCTGCAAGCTTCGACCTCATCAACTTGAGTCTACAGTCTGCGCACTTCCTTTCTGCATACTAATTTGATGTTGATGATTACACTCAACGTTTCTCCATCGTTGGATCACTACTACGACCTACAGGAACCGTTCATTTCCTGTTCACAATACATTCAACCACCTCTGCATTGTCTATACGCCATATCAGACTACCTCGTCCATCTCTGTACAGTCAATCCATTACTTCTGTAACCCTTCTTCGCAGAACCCTCTTTCACACTCGTGCTCACAACCTACACATCAAAGCTAGGTTTTGAATCTCGTACTTTGTCCTCCAAGTTACACATTCAGAGCTCATAATCTTCACAAAGCAACTTCTCGAGCTAACTTACATTACAAACGTGCTCGAGCTTGCTTTCACCTTGATACCACTTCTGCATGCCCTCAATACTTTGATGCATCAAACATACATAACCACTCTGGGTTCCAGAGTTTTCTTAAGCCTGAAATGGCTTCTGCAGGGTTCACATATACACACTAGCTACACACAGAGCCACTACTGTCTACTAAAATGCTCAAACACCTATACACAGCATATAAGAACAATCACATCCAGTAGATAAACTTTCTTTCATTAATACAATGAGACTGTACATATCATCTGGAAACCCTAATCTATGGCCTGATACCCTTTCCCTGGCCAACTTCATATCCCGAGTTTTTTTTTTCTAGATTCCATTCCAAGAGAGCATTTTTCGAGCTCTTCGACTAATCCCTACAATTCAGCAACTAACTCTTATTTTTAGAAAACCATAATTACTTCCTCTATGACTCATTCAACTGCTACCTAAAAGGCTAAAACAAGCTACTCCCTAATCCCTACATTCCAGGGATTTGTTTACATAATCATTATGACTAACACTTATCCACTAACCCTATGCTTACTTACTAACTAAATGCTTTTACTTAGGATTTACAATGTCCTTTTTGCAATAAGACCTTCCTTGGCTGATGTCTAGACCCTTAGGTCTAACTAGACATTTACTCTTGATCTTGAAAGCCAATGCTCCTGCATCAAATGGACATGTAAGTTTACTTTTAGCAATTGGTCTTTGAAGATTGATGTCAATATTTTGTCAAATTGAGACTTGTTCAGGAGAAGCTAATATTATTAATATTTCCCCTTATTTTATATATCTATTTGGCTTAAAGGTGACTTGACATTGACTTGCAAATTTCTTTTCTGCATTTTGAAGAGTAATAGGTTAAGGTCGATGTCAATATTACATAAACATGTGACATTACCAGGCGACTTCAATGTTATTTGACATTATGACATAAAAAGGTTTCTATTATTGATTTGTTTTCTTTATTTCAATGTTGATATCATTAGACAAGAGGCAAGTAAAAGAGCATGTATAAGCATATTGGGAAAATCATGATACATGTCCTTTGCATGTTATTCTTTGCATGTTATTCTTTAATGTGCTTTTATTGTAGATTTTACTTTCAAATATAATATTTTTCTATTTTTTAGTATTTACTTATTTCTATAATAATATTTTATAATAGTTTTAATTAAAAAAATGATATTATTTTAATTTTTAAAATTACAACATGTTTTATTAAAATTAAGACGGAGTTATTTTAAATATTTAAAACAAAAAAATCAATATTATTGTAATTTTCAAAACTAAAATATATTTTTTTCCAAAGGATAATCTAAAAAAATGTTGTAAGTTGGAAAAATAACATTTCTTAACGTCACAAAATTTGTATGGCCTTTGTCACTTCTATTTAGAAACATAAAAATTGTTTATTTTAAGTAAAATTATTTTATATGTATTACAAAAATTATTTTAATCATGCTTAAGTAAGTTTTCCATCACCCAAAACATCAAATCAAGAGAACATATTACTTAACTTACAAAACCTTATGGCCTTTGTCACCTCTATTTGCAAACCTAAAAATTGTTTATTTTAAGTGAAATTGTTTAATATGACTACAAAAGTTAGTTTAATTATATTGGACTAAATTAAAAGTAAGCTTGCCATTGCCCAAAATAGTAAATCAAGAGAACATATTCCAATTATGCTCAATTAACAAAAATATGAAGTTTCCAAAGCAAGCAACTTGAACAAAAGTGTTAAAACAAAATAATATCAATAGGTAAAAGGAGATCATAATAATATGGAATTAGGCTACAACCTATATGTTTATTTCACATGAGGATTAAGGAACATGGGGTGGATATCAGAATGAGTGTGCTCACATCCTAGCATTGGTGGAGCATTCCCTTAATACCAAGCACCATGTGTGCTTGGAGAACACCATAATCATTGCGAAGGAAGATCATTATTATATGCCCAAAATAGAGAAGCAATATAAATTATCAAGCATCCCAAGAGCTTGAATAGAGACAAGGGTTAGGCACACAGTGAGAACTCACTTCCCTTACGAGAAAAGAAGCACTAGGTAAGGTATGATCCTTATTTAAGTATGGTTAACTATTTCAATAATCATTATCTTCAGAACCTAGGCAGCAATGTGGATCAGCAGGCTTCACTTTTTCAGAAGGTTACATTTGCTCATGTTTACAGAGAACAAAACCAAGAGGCTGATACCATATCAAAAGTTGGAATACTCTTGGAGGATGGCATATGCAAGATTATTACGCAGAGGCAGGCTACTCAGGAAATAAGCCTGATATCTTTAAATTTTTTGAACTAGATTCTATTTCTAAGTTTTGAACAAATACGACTGTATTATCTTTATCTTGCCAGCTTTATACGCAAGGGTAAAACTTTAGGAGATATTTTAAACTAAGATTCTATTTTTTGGATATTATCATGCTTTCTTAGCACCTATGGAATGTATTTTTGCTTTCACAAGATCTACGAATACGATTTTTTCTTTTGAAAAAAAAAAACTATTTCATTATTCTTATTACAATCCTAGGAAATTAAAGTAATGTCCCTATCTCTCCTTTCTCCTTTAAAATAATAATAATTGAATTCAATTTACTAATTTTATTTAATTATTCTTATTATAACCTTAAGAAATTAAAATAATGCCCTATCTCTTCTTTAAAGTAATAATTGAATTCAAATTTTTAATCTTTTTCTAATTAATAAGAATAAATTTAAATCATAGACTACAATGTTTGTTTTTTGTTTTTTTCTTATTAATTATTTTAAGTAAATTTTTAAACTTTTATTTTAAAGAATCTTAATTATTACTTTAATTTTTGGGTTAATAAAATTAGCACCTTAATCTTTTTATCTAATAATAATAAAATGTCGTAGTATTAATTATAATGAATTTAGTTTAATATTAATTTTAACTTGTTCTCTTTTAAAGATGACTCCATAATGAATGGTA
This sequence comes from Larix kaempferi, assembly GCA_027924585.1. NCBI lineage: Eukaryota > Viridiplantae > Streptophyta > Pinopsida > Pinales > Pinaceae > Larix > Larix kaempferi. Next base: position 8,130,939 of record BSBM01000136.1, read on the forward strand.
AGGGATATTGAAATATGGCTAGGGTTTGCTCGAGAGGGGTCTCTGGTGTTCTGAAGTGATGGGTTGTGAACTCTGGTAGGCGTGACATCTCTTTGGATAATCATCGACTTGGAGTCAAGATGGTTTTGATAGAACCATCCCAGTACCAGCCAAGGTTAAAAAAAGTGGGAATCATTGTTTTTTTTTGTTTTTTTTGGAATGTTTGTTTTTACTAGTTTTTTTCAGCTCATCCCATGTTATCTTTTTTTTCCAAGTTTACAGTACTCTCCTCTATTTGTGGCTTTTTCTATATTTGGCGGGGGATTTAGCTGGCGGTTGAGTGTGATGATGACTTTGTGGATTTGTTATTTTTCGATGGCGGACAGTTGTTATCATTTATCTTGGGATTTATAGGGTTTTCGTTTTTCTGAACTGGTAGAGTGTGGATGTGACTGGGGCCGGTTCCAGATGGTTCTGGAGGGTACTAGTCCAGACAGGTGTGGATTTCAACTACCGGCGGCTAGAGGTCATACCTTTTATCAGCCTGGGGGGGAAGGTAGGGGAGGTTTTGGTGTTGTAGATACTAGTGGGGATGGAAATGGGGGTTGTTCGTTTGTGACTGGTGGTGTGTTTTTTGAAACTGGAAAGGCATGGAAGCAACGATTTTCGGGTAATAAAGCCTGTAAGAGACGACAAGCTAAGGTGTTAAAGGTTCGTGAAGGTCTTGATAGATTTATTATCCCTGATGAGACGAACCTTGACCGTATTCAAATGCTATCCTCCAGGGCCATCATGGGTCGGCTTGAATTTACTTCTGGGACTCAAAAAGATCTAGTGGAATGGGTTCGTCGTCAATGGATGCCTATAGTTGGGGATATGCCACGAGTTATGCAGCTGATTAATGGGTGGATTATGTTTGTTTTTTCTAAGCCAGAGCATGTTGGTCGAATCTTGAAAAGATTTTGGTGTTTTAAGGATGGGTCGCTCTATTTGAAGAAGTGGTATTTGGCATTTGATCCACTGAAGGAAGTTCAGAGCTTTCGCCACCTTTGGCTGCTCATTCCAGGGTTGCCAATAGAACTTTGGATGGAGAATATATTGATGGGGATAGCAAATGTAGTGGGGAAATTTGTTAGACTTGACAATTGGTCATTGTGTGGTTTTGATAGGAGGTCGGCTAAAGTCATGGTTTCATTTGAGATGGAAAAGGGTCTCCCAGAGGAAATTGAGCTCGTCTGGGGGTCAAAAACCTGGAGACAGCGATTGGATTACCTTCAGATGCCATTCCGTTGTTTCCATTGTCAACGAACTGGCCATATTAAGGCTCAATGTCCGGATGCGGCATCCCTCACACCAGCTTTAAGGAATCAGGGTCCTTCTAACGTTATGGCTCCTCCTCTGTCATTAAAATCTGTTGGGTCTATGGAAGGAGGTGCTATTATTGGTAAGTCATTAGTTTCTCCCATACCCTCTAATTCTGGTTTTTCTGATGTTGAGATAAATGAAACCTTTGACTCGAATATCTCCCTTAAGAAGAGGGTTCCAATAAATATGGAGGTTTTGGATTCTAAGTCTGGGGCTGTTATGGGAGCTAAAGCTTCGGCTTGCCGGGATTTATTTGGGGTAAACTCTGGGACGGGAGGGGAAAAGCCTGTCTTGATTGGGGATGTTCCTGTTGACATTCCGCCCTCGCATATTGAACCCAGTGACGTTTATTTGGCTTCAACGGATGACGGGGGGGAATTGTTAAAGTCTGAGGCGGTGAACCTAGGTGTGTCTACCACTTCTGGTTTAGAGACTTGGGGGGTGACTGAAGGAGAAGATCCTGGTGGGTAAAACACATTTTTTCCACTTTCTATTTATTCAAAGAATCCTAGTTCTAACCTTCTGGTGCAATCTGTTCATTCGGAGCGATTCCAGAATGTTATTATTCGGAAAGCCCGTAGAAAAGGGGGTGGTGGCCGGAAAAAGGCTGTTGACTCCTTACAGGGTCATATTACTGTCTTGGATCGTATTGATAAGCTAGATGTGGTTCTGGATGAATATGAACATATGCGGGGTCTTAGAGATATATCCCCGGAGAGGTTGGTGACTTAATGTCTATTTGCTCCTTAAATATTCGGGGATTGGGGGGGGGATGTCCGAGTTAGGGCCCTCGCTAATCTATTGGCTACTGCTCGGCCTAGTATTTTACTGTTACAGGAAACGATGTGTTCGGATTTGGTTGCTATTACTAAGTTTGTTGGACTACAGGGGGGGTGGGAGGTCATTGCCTATAGCTCAAATGGTATGTCTGGGGGTCTACTTGTGGCTTGGGACCCTAGGGCTTACTCTTTTAAGGTTTTTTAAGACTTGTTGGGGTATCTTGATGGAAGGGTTTCGAAGATCTGATGACTTTCCGCTCTCATTATTGAATTGCTATGCTCCATATAAAAATCGGGAAATATTTTGGAATGGTTTACAAGCTACTGGTTTGCTGGAAAGAGATAATATCATTGTGGCAGGTGACCTTAATTTCACTAGGCTATCTCAGGAGATTTGGGGGCCATCTACTAAAATGGATGCATTGGTCGAATACTTCTCTGACTATTTGATTAATAATAATTTGGTTGATGTGTGCACAGGTGTTTACCTCCCTACTTGGTCTAATGGCAGAGGGGGACATGATTCCATTCAGAAGCAATTGGATAAGTTTCTTATTAAAAGTACTCTGCTAGGGTCATGTGTTAGGTATCGTTCATGGGTTGGAAGGTCGAAGATTTCCAATCACTGGCCATGTTTTTGCAACTGGAGAATTGTATTCAGCGTCAATGTTATCCCTTTAAATTTGACTGTTCTTGGAATGATAATGTTGAATTTGTTAGTTTTGTTTCTTATGTTTGGAAACATATAACTTTGGAGGAGGATTTAAATCGGGTGGATGGTTTGTGTTTTAAACTGAGGAAGCTGAAAGGGGAAGTTTCGAAATGGATTCATGATAGGAAAAAAAGGGATAAGCAGAAATTGTCAATGATTGAGGCGCGGCTGCATGAATTATACTCAAACTCTTTGGAGGCACTGTTAGATGACACTAATTACAGTCTTCTGAAAAAATTGGAGGAGGAGCATGAATGTTTGTTTGTTATGGAGGAAAGGGAGTGGCGACTGAAAAGTCGCGCACTGTGGGTGAAAGCCGAGGATAAGAATTCTCGATTCTTTCACTCATTTTCTTCAGCTAGAAGAAACTGTAATACCATTTGGAGAATGGCGGATGAAGCAGGAAATATGGTCATAGATGCTAAGGACTTACAGGGACTGGCTAAGAATTATTTTAGCAAAATATACTCCGATGATTATGGGTGTGATTTATTGTCACAATTGCAGGTTGCTAGATTATATCCTAGATACTTTGATGGTAGGGAAGCTGCTGATCTATGGAAGGAAGTTACTCTGCAAGAGGTGGAAGAGATTTTGAAATATTTTGCTAAGGAAAAGAGTCCAGGTCCAGATGGTTGGACGGTGGAGCTCTTTTTGAAATTTTTTGACATAATGGGTGAGGAAATATTACAGATGGTGGAGTATACCCGGTTACATGGATACATCTCGGGGGCCTTAAATGTTACATTTATCACTCTTATTCCGAAGGTTAATGATCCAAAGGAATTTGGGGAATTCCAGCCTATTGCCTTATGTAACCTCATCTATAAGGTTGTTTCAAAGATTATTGCAAGCTGTCTGAAACCTGTATTTTCTAAATTTATTTCTTGAGAGCAATTTGGCTTTCTTCAGGATCATAAGATCCATGATGTTGTGGGTATAACTCAGGAACTTCTACATTCCATCAAGTGTAATAAGATAAAGGCCATCATACTAAAAATGGATTTGGAAAAGGCTTATGACCGTGTGAGTTGGGATTTTCTTCGACTAGTTCTGATCCATATTGGGGTTCCGGCACTTGCTATTAGGTGGATAATGGCATGTGTTAACACAATGAATATAGTTTTTTCTGGTAAATGGTGCCCCTTCATCTTTTTTCAGTTGCACAAGGGGGTTGCGTCAAGGATGTTCTTTGTCTACATTGTTATTTTTATTGGTGATAGATGGACTCAGTTGGCTGATCAAGGGTGTTGTTCAGGAAGGAAATATTAAAGGACTGAAAATCTCAAAAGACTTATCTGTGTCTCATGCTTTATTTGTTGATGATGTATTATTGGAAGGGAATGATTCGGTGGAGGAATGGAGAGTCTATCAGAGGCTTATTGATCTTTTTTGTTCTGCTTCTGGTATGAAAGTTAGTCTTAAAAAATCATGCCTCTATGAGAATTTGGTTACTGTGGAAAGACTGAGACTTTTGAAATTACTGATGTCATATAAAAGTTCTGCGATTGGGGATGGTTTCACTTATCTTGGCTTTCAGTTGAATCTGAATGGGTATTTGGTTAAGGACTGGCAGTGGCTCATAAAAAAGTTTGAAGCCAGGATTACACATTGGACCTATCGTTTACTTTCTATAGGTGGGAGACTAACTTTGGTGAAGGCAGTTTTAACCGGGACTCCGATGTATTGGATGTCTCTTCTTCTGGTGCCTTGTTCTGTTATTAATACTCTGAGAAAAATGATGTTTAATTTTTTATGGTCTAGTGGGATGAAGAAGTCTTATCTATCTATGGTAGGATGGGATCGGATTTCATTACCGATTGATGCTGGAGGATGGGGGATTAAGGATCTTTCTATTTTCAGTGTTGCTCTCAGGTTGAAGAACTTTTGGAGGGCCTTATTTGGAAACACACTCTGGTCGCAGGTAATACATCAAAAGTATATTAAAATTAAAATTTCTCACTGGCTGAGGAAGCCGAAGAAAGTAGTTTGTGGTGTCTCTCCCATCTGGAATGGGTTCTTGAAAATTTATTGTTGGTTAGCTGATGGTCTCTGTTGGAAAGTAGGTAATGGTACAGAGGTGGCGGTGGGTGTTGACCCAATTGTTGGACTATATGATTACGGGACATTATCCCTAGAATTGTTACATTTACTGAGGAACAAAGGACTTTTTACTCTCAATACCATTATTAAAAATGGTGATCCGGGATATTGGCTGGGGGCTTCTGACATTCAATTGCCACATCAAGTTGCTATGGAATGGGAGCACTATATTAGAGCTCTTTCTGCTGCTGGTATCCGTTGTCTTGAGGGGGGGGATGAGATCCGATGGGCTGGGAATTTGGCTACGGGTGGAATTACTGCGCGTTCTGCATATGATTATATCATTAAGCGTAGGCGCCTATTCCCTTCACACTGGTGGTATAAACTGATCTGGAAATGGGATCTTCCGCTGAAGTTGCAGTGTTTTATGTGGTTTGTATGGATGAACAGACTTAAGACGTGGGACAATTTGGCTATTATGGGGTGGATTGGGCCAAGTCTATGTGCACTCTATAGATCGGAGTCTGAGTCGACCTCTCATCTTTTTATGGACTGTGGTTTTATGATCAAGGTTTGGGAGAAGTTCACAAATTATCTGGTTCTTTCACATAAGTGGGACGGGAGTGCAGTGGAGGCTGGTATGCATGCTTGGATAAAAAATGGGAATAACCATATTACATTGCCCATTTTTATTTGTTGGGCTATTTGGAGGGCTAGGAATAATGCCTTTTTTGAGAATGACTTCCCAAGCATAGATTCTGTTTACTGTGGAGCACTCATTCTTTATCTTAAATTTCAGAAGGAGGCTAACAAACCTGTTGTGAGGAATATTGGTCGATTTCATCCGACTTTTGATGATCCTTTGCTATTTTTTGATGGGGCAACAGCTTTGGGGAAATGTGGTATTGGTGGAGTTATCTTCCTTAACTCTGATCATTTTTATACTATTCGTATGCATATTGGTTGTGGAACTAATATGAAAGCTGAGTTATTAGCACTCTGGTGTGTTGTCAGGGTTGCTTTGTGCTTTGGTTTGATTAAGGTTAAAAAATTTGGCGATTCCAGAGTCACTATCAAGTGGGCACGGGGTAAATATGATTTGCAGGTTTTGGATCTGGTCTATTGGTGCAATCGTATTCAGCAGGATTTGAGCTCCTTCAGGTCTGTCTCACTGGAACATATTTATCATGAGTTTAACTCCCATGCTGATAAGTTATCAAAGATGGCAATTGAGGGTGATGAAGGAATTTTATTCTGGGAAGATATTTGTGAAGATGAGGTTATGGATTCTGGTTCCTTATATTTTCTTCAGTAGATGATTCCAGGGCCTATGTATGACAGTTATTGATCTTTGCTTGTCATCCCTTTTTGTTATTTTGTATTCTGTACTGCTAGAAAGTACCATTCTACATGGTCTTTCTGTGAGATTTTGTATAATCTTTGGATGAACATCTGTACTACTTGATTCTAATTAATAGAATAGTAGTAATATGCTTTTTTTCGCGGGAAAAAAAACTTGTTCTCTTTTTATTCAATTTAATAAAAAAAGAATCATGGTTTTTTCTTTCTTGAACTTTTAACTTATTATTTGTATTTAATCATTTTATATTTTCTAAATATTTATCCATTTATATCTAAAACAATTTTTTGTATTTCCTAAATCTTTACTGATTTACCTATTTTTTAAAACCTTTTTTCATTTCATGTTTTTGGCCTTTGTTTTAAAAACATATAGTTTAATTTTATTTTATTTTTCCACACGTGGTTCACAAACCCTCATAGTGGGGCTACTAAGTCTACGATAAGAAATCATAGGGGGCCCACCCAAAGGGGCCGCACCTCATTCGCTCTAATTACGAAGCTAACCCGATGGGGACATCAAGTGAGGCCCTTATATAGCAATTTATAGCCACTCAAGGATTTGACCCCGAGACCTTCAGCTCATAACTTACAACACTCAACCACTTGATTTAACCCATCCGGTTGTTATTTTCTTTCCTTTTATATAATTGTATTTTAAATTATTTTTCCAATTAAATTTTGTTAACCTAAATCCAAATTTTTATACTTTTGCTTTCATCTCGTAATTAATATTTAATTTAATTTTTTAATCATATTAAATTTGGTTCACCACACTTATTTAAAATTATTTAAAATCTATAGTGGTAATTTCGAATTATGTTGATAATAATAATATATTTTTAATTTCAATATAATGTGATCAATCCATTTTCATGTAACATAAATCATTTAAGACATTTTTTTTTTATCCTAACTATTTTTTAAATACACCTTTTTAAAATCCAAATCAATTTACATAATAAGGGATTCACCAATTTTTTATCAAAATTTTTAAACAAAGTAATAAAAAAGTCTCCCATTTAGTTTGAAAACAATTTTGATAATTTAATCCAACCATTAATTTTGATCTTAAAAATTATTTGTAAAAAATCCTTCCCTAGTTTTAAAGTTATGGAAAATTTGTTATGAAATATTTCTTATCACACTTATCCGTTTTTATTTTTAAGAATTGTGTATATTATCATGTATTTATATTTAGATCAAACTTTTATTAAAATTAATTAAAAAATAAAAAATATTTTATTTAAATTTACTTAATTATTAATTTAATTTATAAGATATATGTTATTATTTTATAAAAGATTTAAGTAATCAAATATCTTACATCACACCAATATAAAAAGAAAAAAACTATTAAATAAACTTTGAACCTATGAGACATTACATAAATGTAAAAGAAAGAATGAAAAACTCATTTCTTTTTCACTTTCTATATGAATTCTTTTTAGGGGAGTTAAACCCATGGGAATGTCTCCACCAAACACTCTGAAGTGTTAACAATATCAAACAAATTATCCATTGAAAAAAATAAAACAAAACAAATGGCATCGAGTTAAACAAGAACTGAGTTACATAACAAATTTGAGTGTTTAACATCACATGATATTTCTCTTCTTTCTTAGGGATCATCATCTCATAAACAATTGACATGACGAAAAAGCTGACAATTAAAATTTTGAAATTACTCCTTCTCAATAACACACTCACCGTATATAAATCGTTTCTTAGCTTTGACTTATGTTTATGTTTTAGCTCGCACAGGTGTGGCTCATTGGCGGTTCCGTTGTTATGAAGTCGCAGTTGTAAATGGAGGTCACAAGTTCAAATCACATATGGCTTTACCCGTGTCCCATGCTTGCGGGGTGTGTGGGGCACCTGGGGGTATAGTGGTAGCGGGATTGGATCCCTGGACCCTGTGTCACGCGAGTACCAACCTAGTCTCTAGTTGCTGATTCCCCTAGTTACAAAAAAAAAAAAAAACTTATGTTTATGTTTCTAATGCGCCAAGGATGCTTACAAATTTAACCCTTTATTATGTCCCTGCGTATACTGATCAAGCTGGTACATTATTTATGTCTGTACAAGATGACAATTTTTGAAAAGCAAATGTTAAACATTAGATTGCAAGTTTCATATTAAATTGAATTTTTATGTAAAATATTTATTTCAACTCTGATTCGCTCCATTCGCTTGTGTCGCTGACGGTTATCCTTAGGCTTTGTAGCCCATGGGGGTGGCGGCATGGTGACCTCAAATATCTGACACACTGATGCTAAAGTTGTGGTCACATGGTAATCGTCGCCCACTCCTTATGCTACTCGACTAATTCCATTGATGTGTTGGACTTACGCAGGCTCAACTTTAGCGAGTCCACGCCCATGTCGTCGTTCTCGGGCAACCGGGTGAACATATGAGCCCTACCATTCATCCACTGAAGACATGCCTACCATGACAACAACTCATCTCTCCTCTGATGGCTCCGACAACTAAAACAATCAATCAGTCTGTCCTCATTTTGGTGACCAAAATTTGCACAATACCAATAGAAATCGATCTTCTTTATCCCTTCCCTTTCCCTTTTATTTTTGTGTTGATTTAATCTTAAGTTTTGTGAAGAATCTCATCTCTTCATTTCTTTCTTTCATTTAAAGAAAGGACTTCTCATTACAATTGCACCGCATATTCATAATGTCTTGCAATGTTGGAGGCATGGCCTTGGAGAAATTTGGTGCGAACGCACTGCTTGAAAATAAATGCGGTTTGGATTTCGCAGAGACTGAGCTAAATCTTGGACTCCTGCGAGTAGTTGCATATGAGTCACAAATAGGCCAGAGGCGCTGTGGAAAGAGAATCTTCACACAAGCCATGGAATCCATAAATTGTACCATTGCACATGAGGAGGCTGATAAATTCAATAAACACAATTTAGACAAAGAAAAACAATTGCTCATCCTACCAATGATCCTACAATAATGGAACCTTCTCCTCCTCCTAAGTGAGTATTCCTTTCGTGAGCTCCAGCCTTCCAATAGCTCTGGCTCCTTGAGGATATTTTGTGGGACAAGCAGACATTTTGGCCACTAATCTTAACAATCAATGAAGATGGGTTTTGGAGACACGGGGGATGCGAGGTAGTAGCTAAATCCCATGCTGCAAGAGTCTCTGTCATCTGCGTTAGGGCTCAGCCCGCCTATGGGATTCCTTGGTAGGGTTTAGATCTTTGAGGAGTGCATAGAAAGAGTGGATATAGGGTCGTGTATGGCATCGCCCGGAGGGGGAGGAGCCCCCTCCACATCCACGGATCGCCTTAGCAATTTGCAGATACCCACTATGCTTCAAACTGGTAAGGGTAATGCAGCAGAGAAATCTATGGAAACTGACAGGAAAAAGACCCGTGGAGGATGCTTACCCAGATCTGCTGAGAACCCATCTTTGCAAATCACCTCTGACAAGCTCCGAACCCGAGTTGAACAATGGAAGGAGAAAGCCCTCATCGAGAAATTCATTGGCATCCGACCAAAGGAGAAAGATCTGATACATTGGATCAAGACCACCTAGAATCCCAAAGGTCAGTATGATCTGCACCTGGGAGCTAAAGGATTCTTTACCATTATCTTCTTCAACCAAGAAGATCGTGACCATGTCCTTATGGGTGGTCCATACTTCTTTTACTCATCAGGGTTATTCCCGCACCCCTGGAAGGAGAGGTTTAACCCTGATACAGAGGATCTGAGTATTATTGTGGTCTGGATCCGGCTTTACTCACTCCCATGTGAGTACTGGGAACCTGAAATCTTGGAGGCCATTGGGAGCACCTTGGGGAAGTTTGTGAAAGTTTCAGAATAGACAAGGTTGCAGCGATACACCACCTATGCTTGAATTTGTGTTTACATGAACCTCTCCAAAGATCTACCAGAGGCAATCAACTTGACTTGGGAAGATAAGGATTGGGTCCAAACTCTTGGCTATGAACAACTCCCTTTTCGGTGCTGACAGTGTTATGAGTATGGGCATCTGAGCAGGGATTGTCCAATCCTTAAATCCATTGTTTCCCCCTCCCTGGAAAAGAAAGAAAAGGAAAATGATAGTGAGGGTTTTACGCGGGTTCAAAATCGCAAGAGGCAAAATAAAAAGGCCCCTCATCCTCCTCCCGCAAAACAGAGTATCGACAAACGGAATCAGAGCGGGAATAGGTTTGTAACTTTGAGTAACATGGAGATCGAGGATGAAGGTCCTCAAAAGGATAAAGCCCCTAATGAGGAAGGTAATCAATCCACAATCAGGCCTGTGGAGGAGATAATGGAAATCATGAAGGAAGAAACAACGGAGGAGAACGAAGATATGGACCTGGGCGATCTGGATCTTTATGAGATCAAGAAGGAATGCAACAAAAAAGGGCAAGGTTATGTATCTAGAAGGCAGCTGGAACTTCTACAACAGACTATCCTTAAAACCAAAGCATCCCCACACCTTGGTATAGATAAGTATCCAATGAAGGGCAACAAAAGGAAACAACCAGAGGAAGGGGAAAAACGGGGACGAAAGACGAATCGACAGAGAATTGCAGAGATTGGGACCAGACTTGTAGAATCAGGACAGTACCCAACTATAAGGGTGGCCTTCTCAGAAGTAGTTAAGAGTATGTAATGAAGAATATAACCCGGAATATCTATGGGGTTAACAATCCAAGGAAGATGAAGACCCTGAAGATGAAGTTAAGGAAGGAAAAACTAAATGTTCTATTCCTGCAAGAAACAAAATGCAGATCGGAGACTATGCAGGTTTTAGGTGGACAAATTTGGCGGGGAAGTCAGGTAATTGCTAATGATTCCCGGGGAGTGGCGGGTGGATTTTCCATTTTATGGAACACCACGGTAATCTCCCTCACCTGCTTCCGTGCTACTAGGTTCTCTCTCAGTGTCGATTTTAAACTTGCTAATTTTGAGGTAAGAGGTACTCTAACCGATGTCTATGGCCCCAGTGTTTTGGCCCAAAAACCTGCTTTCTTATCCTTCTTATCTATGGAATCCCATGAGAATGATGGCTCTCTATGGGTTTTGGGCGGTGATTTCAACATGATCACTTCCTTGGAAGAGAAGAAAGGAGGAAGGCGTAGTATGGATGCAGCCAATATATCCTTCAAAAACTTCATCCAGCGGAATGGTTTGGTGGACATGATCTAGACAGGGAATGGTTGGTTTACATGCATGGAATAACAGGAGAGGTGGTGAGCGTCACGTCGCCTCCCGTTTAGACAGATTCATTTTACCTAAGGCTATGATTACCGGGGACAGGGAAGCGACCGCTCTGGTCCTACCCTCGGTTGGCTCTGATCATTGGCTAGTAAGTCTGGTTTGGGATGATGGTGGTCCCCCCCATCAGACGACATTTTCATTTTGAACAATTCTGGCTTGAACATAAGCACTTCAAATATCTTGTCGGCAAATGGTGGGCGGAGTTGGAGCCTATTAGGGACACCCTGATGTACCAATTCCAGCAAAAACTAAAAAAATTAAAAGCAAAAATCTATATCTAGAATAAGGAGGAATTTGGGAACATATTCTAAGATCAAAAGTCTCTAACTGAAAATCTAGAGGAGATTCAAAGAGAAGGCATGAATTCTGGGTACTCTCAGGATCTGAAACAACATGAGTAAGCCACCCTAGAGCAACTTAATGCCAGGGAACGACAAGAGGAGATCTTGTGGAAACAAAAATCCTGCAATCAATGGCTTCAGGAGGGAGAATGAAACATGAAATTCTTCCACCACTCGGTGATTCAGAATCGCCAAAGGGCCAAGATCTTAGGGTTAAAAAAAGATGACGGGCAGTATATAGAAACCAGGGAAGATATGGAGGATGAGCTTCGTAACTGTCATGAAGGAAGATAGGCAGGATAGATCTACCCATATAAGGATGATCACCAAACATATCCCCTGGCTGGTGACGGATTCCCAGAATGACATATTGATGAAGCCTGTGGAATTCCAGGAAGTTGAGGATGTTGTTAATCAAATGAAAGAGGGGAAGGCTCCAGGACCTGATGGGCTTACCACCAATTTTTTCATCACTTCTGGGATTTGATCAAAGATGATGTCTGGAGAATTATGGAGTATTCGCATAAGAATAAAGGAGTCCTTAGAGCTCTCAATTCCACCTTTCTCACTCTCATCCCCAAAGAGGAGGGAGCCGAATCCCCTGGGAATTTAGACCTATAGCTCTTTGTAATGTCATTTATAAGATCATAACCAAAGTATTAGCTAACAAGCTGAAGCCTCTCCTCCCTGACCTGGTTGCCCCGGAACAGTCAGGGTTTGTGGAAGGGCGTCAAATATTGGATGGTATCATTTTAGTTCATGAAGTTATCCACTCTCTGAAAACCACTAAGAAACCTGGTATGTTGTTAAAACGTGATATCTCAAAATCCTACGATAAATTAAGTTGGCAGCTTTTGAAAGAGATACTTGCAGCCTTTGGTTTCCACCGGGACTGGATCCATTGGATTATGAATATCACCTCTACAACCTTCTTCTCTATCCTCTTGAATGGCTGCCCCACCAGAACTTTCACTCCTACACGGGGTATTCGACAAGGAGATCCTATGTCCCCGTTCTTGTTCATCCTCATGGCGGAAGGGTTGAGCAGAGTTATCAAAGACCAGATTGATAAAAGGGAGCTTAAAGGTTTGAACCTCCATCCTGGATCGGAGACTATTTCACACCAACAATTTGTGGATGACACCATGCTGATGGGGCATTCTTCAGTGCAAGAAGAGAGGGCCTTAAAGAAATGCTTGAATTCTTTTGCCAAAGCTTCTGGGCTGGAAGTGAATAATACTAAATCCCAAGTTTTGTTTTTCAATACTCCAAAGATACACCAGCGGAATATTCTTCGTATCCTGGGATTCCAAGGGAGCTCCCTTCCATCCAAATATCTCGGTGCTCCTCTTGTTGATGGGGTGATTAGGATAGTCTCCTAGGAGGACCTCCTGGAGAAATTAAGACGAAAATTGGATAATTGGGCTTACAAGTCTCTCAACCTCGCCAGTAGAACTATGCTTGTGAAAGTTGTTCTCCAAGCCATGCCTATTTATCTTTTCTCCACTTTGGCTTCCCCTAAAGCGGTTCTAAAGCAAATAAGATCAATTCAACGACAGTTCCTATGGGGTGGTAATCAAGCAAAACACCGATGGGCTCTGATTAGCTGGGACACTGTCTGCAAACCAAAGGTTCATGGGGGTCTAGGGCTGAGAGATCCAGAGAAGAATAGTGAAGTTCTTTGTGCAAAGATTTGGTGTGTCACACAAAGAAGAACCTTAGGCCAAACTTTGGCACAGTAAGTATGCCCAGGGGAAACCCAAACAAGATCTGATCAGATTCAATGAAAACTTACAGGGCTCCCACATATGGAATTATGCCCATAAAAATAGGAGGATTATCCAGAGTCATAGTTTTTGGGAAATCAGGGATGGTAAGAGTGCCAATTTCTGGAGTGACTCCTGGCAACAGCTGCCAAGAATCACTAACCAACAAGAAGTTCATAACAACTAGTCTCGTGCCAAAGATCTGGGTCTAACAAAAGTCTGCCAATTTTGGAGAGATGAACAGGTTAACGAAGATTTCCACGAATGGAAACCACAAATTTGGTGGGACCAACGTTTCCCAAGGGAAGAGATACCCAAGATAATGGATTCCTTGTAGGATCGTTGCATTTGAATCCAGAACCAACCGGATAAACTCGGATGGGGGTACCAAACAAAAGGAATTTATTCCACTAAAGAGGCATATGACCTACAATTTAACCAAGAGGATCCACCTCTTGGGATGGACTGGAAGTCGGTCTGGGATTTCAACCCTTGGCCCAAAATAGCAACCTTCATCTGGTTGGTTTCTTACATGCACATCCTGATAGGTGAGAACCTCATGAGAAGAGGCATGCACGACCCTTTTTGGTGTGTTCTCTATGAAGGCGAGGATGAATCTATAAACCATATTTTAGACTCATGCCCTTGGGCCTCTTCTCTGTGGGACTATGGAGCAGCAATTTTCAGAAGGACGGATAGGGTAAGAAGGAAACCAACCCAAACTATCAAAAATTGGGATAAGGAGGCATTAAAAAATCCTGTCATCCTTAAGATTTGGTTCATGTTTCCAGGTTCTCTAATGTGGGCTATCTGGAAGGAGTGAAATGGCAGGATATTTGAGGGCAAGAAGAATTCGATGTAGACTATTTGGAACCAAGTCAACAAGTATATTCAAGAAACCATTAAAATTATCCTGTGGATGGACAGAGACTGGGAAATGGACGACCAAGAAAAATGGATTCTCGCATGATGGGGAATGGACTTCTCTCCACAAGTCTAGAGACAGCTTCAAGCATGGCCATCGGCTCCTGCCAGTCCACGTCTATGTCACCCTCCTCCCAGGGGTCACTTCAAGCTAAACTTTGACGGGGCTTCCAAAGGAAACCCTGGTTCGTCCAAATTTGGAGGAGTTATCAGAAATTGTGAAGGTGTTATTCTTCGATACTTTCATGGGAATATTCGTTTCGACACCAACAATGCGGCTGAACTTGAAGGATTGCTTCATGGAATCAGAATTTCCATTCAGAATAATTGGGAACCCATGGTCATTGAAGGGGATTCACACATCATCATCCATATGGCCAAGAAGATACCGGGAGGACAAACTATAGCCAAGGTTGTGAAGAGTTGGCATATGATGTCTCGGGTCGAGTGGCTCACGGCTCTCATCTATGGCTGTCACGCTTGGTGTTTTACCCTTGTTAAACATGATGGTAACAAGGTGGCTGACCTGATGGCTAATATTGGGGAACACAACGGAGCTAGGATGGATGAAGGACAAAAACTGGACGAAGGAAGAATGACTGGCAGACCCAATGCACCCACCTGGAAGCTAATGGCATAAGACTGTACCAAGACATGGTGGGACGCACTTGTCTGGCCTCGGTTACCATCACGAACGCACATCTATCAAGCTCGATCAACACCTAGTTTTCATCCCATCAACAATCATCTTACGAAGCCGGTGCATCAGTATTAAACCGGGACATGACTTCCCATGATTTCACCCTGATTTTCAATTATGGGGAGATCCTACAACCACCTCCAGCCATTGAAAGGCAGGGTACGCCAAGTCGGGCAGAGTAGTCGAGAGAGGTACGAGCTTTTCATGCAACCCAATAGAATGATGAATGGATTTAGAATGGTTGTCGGTTTTCACTTGCATCGTTTGACTATTTATTTTGAGCATTCCCCTCCACCCTGCATTTTGTATGTTGTGGAAAGTTTCGTTGGGGGCTATCAAAAGAGAATTTGGTGTTATCTGCTATCCCGTGTGACTGGTGAGATGGCTCCCAAGCAGAATGCAAGTAAGGGTAAAAAGTTGATGGTAGGAGGAAAACAACTCGAAATCTTCATAAAGCAGGGCAGGCCGCCCAATTCTTTCGCAAGCAAATCCCCCTGATTATCAGGGAGGAAATCGAATGAGTTGAGAAGGACATGTGGGAGCAGGTCAAAGCCCTGTATATTGATACTATCAAAGAAGAGGTTGAAGAATGGATAAGTGACCCAGGGACTACGGCTGGCTGTCTTTCTGCCTATGACAGGATTGTCACCACCTATTGGGTTACTAAGGAGCTCCTTGCCCATGTGATGATGGAGAGGGAAAACAAGGCTTTGGGCGAGGCTGAACTATCCAGAGCCTGGAAAGCGCACTTGGAGGATAACCACTCTATGAGACGAATGTTGAGGTGTGTTTATTGTCTTAAGGAATCACCAAAATATTTAATTATCGACCAGGGTTGGAAATCTTAGAGTTGTGGCAAAGTATATGCTGAGGTAGAATGGCATCTACGGTTTCGGCTCGGCAGACCTTATAAATGTTTTAATAAAGAAAAGATCGAAAGATCTTTCAAAATGAAAAACCAAGTCAAACTTCTAGAATACAACTACTGAACCAGTTAAGCCTAACTAAACCAACAGATCAAAATAGTATCAAGCTATACTACTCTAATCTATGGACAATAATTGAAAAGACAAAAACAACAAATATTATTCTAAAAAGGAAGACTTAATAAAAAACATAACTACTTTGATAGAATTGAAAGCTAATGATTAATAATTCAAACTCTAATCTAGGAATTAGAAACAACTGCAAAGGAGTTTAGGAACCTATCTATGAAATGCTTCAATTGACAATTAACTATGGGAATTATAAATCATATTAACTTAAAGCAAAACTACAAACTACTTAATGAATTCAAAAACTATTCATACATTCAACTCAAGATCAAACTAAACTACCTAATTCCATTCTCCTTGAGGATTCTGAGAAAATGTATCAAATGTAATAGGAACATGAGAGAAGGTGTCAAAGTGACTTTCAAATGTGACAAGGAAACAAAATGGAAGCAAATCTAGTTGAACTTCTACAAATAAATGCAAACTAAATAGTGTCCAATTACAACTGACTTTAAACATTGTAATTTATTTTCCATCCATAAGCGGATGACATGGGACTAGTGAAATCTATAAGCAAGTAGAAAACTTAATAAAGATATTTACTTGAAACTGAATTTGATTGAGAAGCAAGTAGAAAACTTGATAAAGATATTTTATGTAGAAGCAAGTAGAAAACTTGATAAAGATGTCTTATTTTTTAACCAAATCCTATTCTATGAGCATCTTCACTAATTATGTAAATGGGAAAACTAATCCTATGCTTGAACTAAGAACCTATCAAAAACTAATGTATTTTGGAGAATGAAACTACCAAGTCTAATCCGAAATTAATCTTAACAACATGTAATAGACTACACTAAGAATGAAACTGATAAATTCTAGAACAGTAACATATTAGCAAATCAGACATGAAAGATATAATTTGAAAAGCAGTTAAAGCAGAGTTAAGGAAAATGGAATGGAAACTAAGAATGATGATGAAACTTAATTAAAACTCTATGTAGTGTGGAACAAGATCTTAATTATATCTAAGAATGCTAATTAATTGCAAGAAATATTAAAGTCCGAAAACCTAAGAAACTGGATTCCAAATAAGCATAAAAACAATACAAAAATATTAAAGTCCGTATGATGATTCGGATGGACGTCTGGAAGAAGGTCCGAATGACAGTCCGGATGGAAGAAAACGATTTAAACTAAGGAAAGAAGCAAACTGAATGATCTTAACGCCAATTGGTTGGTGCATATGAACCTACAGTGCAAGAAAAGCAGTAAGTGGACTGTTTAAAGTTGGAATGGTAAGATGCAACCTATACTAATCATTATCTAGGGAAAACAAACTATTTCTATAGCAGAATAAAAAAGGCTGAGATGTAAATAAAACTAACCTACAGCTACAGGAAAAAAATCTAGCATAACTAATTCTAACTATGGATTAAACTTGAACTACTGAAACATTAACTAGTTGACTATATCTCATTTGCAAATGACAAAACTGAAAGCAAACTAAGAAGACTTAAGCATGACCGGTCATTAACTTGTAAATTAAACTAGCAATTTAAAATAACAACAAGATATAAACCACAGGAAATGAAGAACTGACAAGTACAGGAAATAAAATAACATCATCTACAGGAAACGAGTTAAATACTGGAAATGAAAACTATAAATTTGCAGAAAAGAAATGCAGAATATATACAGTAAACCTCTGAGGGGCCCTTCCCAGCAATCAGAGATTGAAGCTTAACTCAAATTCTTCACCAACAACAGGACATAAACAACTAAGAAACTGGAACTTCCATTGACTGATAAAAATTACATGGTGTCGATCTGAAAATTACTGCTATCGTCTATGTATTACAATTGCTTTGTATATGTATTTGTGTGTTGCGTTTCTTCACAGGAAACGTCTTTATATAAGTTTACAATAAGAGAGAAGGCCGACGTAGTCGACCTCTCTACAAATAGGAGGTTTAATGACTAAACAAATGGCTAAGAGGTGGTTCACAACAACGCACATGGCGTCTGCTTGAGTCGACGGCGTTGATTCTCCTTGACGCGAACAGCTGGGCGTCGGTTTCCTTCAATCGTGGGCAGAGGATGTGTTGGTAGGCTGAGCATGGGAGGACGAGGAACTTTTGGAACGTCGACGTGGGCAAAGAGTGTGTTGTCAAGTTGAGCGAACGAGAGGATGGATCTTCTGGAATGAAGGCTCACCAATCGTGAGTGACACGTCCTTAACAAAACCCACATCACCGTTTTTAACTTTATTGCCCCGAAATATCTCAACCAATGATTCTGCGGGTATGAATGGAGGGCTGAACGACGGGCTGAATGCGGCTACACGTCCTCGGCGTGAATGCGCAGTCGAATGAAGGTCGAGATGACGACCACAGCATGTAGAACAAAAACTGAGTCTGTTTGATGGTTTGAATGGCAAAGAGAATAACTTTTATCATAGAAAAATAGTAAAAATGGCACCAATCAGAGCATGTTTACTAATCAAACTGGTGACAAAAATGGATGCCAACATTCCCCCAAACCGGAGATACGCTAGGTCCCACTAAGAAAAAGAACATAAATTCAGGAAGAAGGATGAGCTGCAATAGCAGCTGCCTTTGACTGGGAAGAGGAAGTGGATTTATCCCTAAGCTTCTGGAATTGGTCCTTCAAAGCGTCATGCTTCAACCGGAGAGAAATGTTGGAAGCTGTTTTGGCTTTATTTAAATCTTCAACACATTTCACATGGAAACCTAAGTCCTTGTTCTCTTGACGAAACCCAGAGATGATCTCAACATACTTCTCATTTTGACTTTTTAACTCTGCTATGTCTTGGGTTAGTCTGTCCACATTCTGATGGAGTGGAGTAGATGCTTCTGCAAAAGACTCAAGGTCTTTTTGAGGGCTCGATCCCCTTAGAAATGGTTTGGGATCAGCAGGTGAAATGTGTTCCTCAGGAACCTTATCTTCAATGTGTGAAGGGGCAGCTTCCAAGATGGGATCTTCAAGCAAACTGGCAAAGATATTGGCCAACATGAGGAGAGGTGATTCAAAGACAGGGTCATTTGCTTGGTCGTCACGGTTGTCCGAATGCATTGGTTGAATGACGGACTGAACGATAGATTGGATGACGGTCTGGTTGACAGACTGGTCATGATTGGCCTTTCTTGACTTTGTGGGTATTGGTGAGAAGAATGGGGGTTCCATAGTTGTGTCCTCGTGGACAGGCTCAGGAGAGGATGAATGAACAGGGTGTATTTCTCCTGAGGCACCCTCACTAAATCGTACAAACTTGGCATCCCTTTTTGATTGGGCAGGGGTTTGGACGGGCTTGTCTGCACGGGTTTGGAATCGGTGACGCTTGCGAGAGGCAGAGGCTTTAACAAGTGGCTTCTTGACCAGGTGGGGGTTTAGTGTTTCAAACACAAAGCTATCCCACATTTGCCCTACTTCCCTCAACTGATGGGTGATCAAGATGTTTATGAGACAGTGATGGTATAAGCTGCCGGCAGGATTAACTACATTTTTACTAACCTAGCTAGACACCTTTTCTAGGCTCTTTAGAAGATAGAATGGAAAATTTAGGGCCGGATTATTAACGAAATGTGCCAATAATCGGAAGTGACAGGCTTTAAAAATGGTGTACTTACCCTCACAAGTGATTAACTAGATGATGACAGTCAAGGGCTCGAGATATTCAGGCTTCACCCATTCCCGGTGGAATTCTTTTGTGCCTGCAACATGTTGGTATTCAGCTTTGAGAGCGAATCCGTGATCCATCCATGGAAGGAAAAGGTGTTTGTGCCAATGGGCACCCTCCCTGGGAAGTCTCGTGGCCAACACAATGGAATCTTATGTTACAGGAAAGGTGAGATGTCTAGCCTTAGCTGTTTTGCCATCGAAGCCCTTAGCAAAAAGAAGTGAAACCTCATCATCATGGTTGTCAAGAAGGTGAAGAAACGAACCCCAGCCCGCTCGCAGGAACACTTCACGACATGCCTTAAATTCAAGGATACGGAGGAGGTCCTAGTAGCTGTCAGGCTCGTAACATATTGACATTGTTGAATAGAGGATGGGGGATGCAAATGGATACAGGGGGTACAAGAGATTGCAGGAGACGCGACTTGATAGACTCCAGAAGGATAAGGGTAGGCAGAATGAAGCAGATTTCATGCAACATTGGTTTAAATGGCGATTCGTTCGAACGGTTAAACGATCGTGAGCAAGGATTTAGCATGCTCGAGCGATCATGCCATCATGCCGAGATCTTTGAATCGTGTGCCATCATGAAAATATGTGCATTGATGAATTCGTATAGTGATGATATATTCAACCATGTCCAAAGTAAACTTTGGATAGGTTGAATGTAATGTTCATCATGAGATAATTAAGCGTAAGTAGCATAAAAGAACATGATGACTTTTAATTAATTCAATGACAGATCATACACATATAACTTAATGAGAAATTAAAACCATATGATAGCCATAAAATGATTTTGGAAATCGTAATAATGCATGGTGAACCGATTCATTTGATGAAGTCGAAATGAGCAAAGGCGTGAGGTCAAATGCAGAGATAACGTTTGATTGATTCCTCGTATGGTTAGTCAATTGTATTTTACCAGCAAAATTCAAAAATTAGATCCCTAACACACTTAATCATGCTGTTATAAACTATGATTTCATTTGGTACTTCATTCGACACTTCATTCAAATCGTTGTTCATTTGCCTCATTCGTCGCGTCATTCGGATCGTCAATCGACCCTTCATTCAACCCTTCATACAGACCTCTGATCTGTACAAGAAATGTTTGTTGGTCCTGACTGATGTTGTTTTTGCAGGGAATTTCTGAGGCTGCCAGCACACAGGGGATGTTGTAATATGCTCTTCTGGAACTTTAGTCACGTTCTTCTTTATTTGTCATTGATTAAAAACAATCTTCTACTACTTGCATTATCCTACAAACACCTATCATTTTGTCAGAGATAAACGAACTTTTTATAAATATTCAGAAAGTAAAACAGTTTTGAGTCTCCCCCAAACCAAAACTATGGCGTGTCCTCAAGCCATCAAGGAAAAATTGATTAATATCCAATATTTTCACTTAATAATTTAGTTGATAGCTCTAAAATGTTGTGATAATTTTTCGTAAGAAAATGAAATACGAACTAATAGATGGAGATGATGCAGATATGTACATTCATAAATAAAAAAAAATAGTGCTTAGGAAGACCATATGAATAATGATAGTAAAATTGACACAAAGAATGCCATAGGAAAACCAGTCATCCATGACTCATTTTAAAGATCTCTTGCCATCCAAAGAATATAGATAAGGTTCGCCCTAGAGTTTGTGAAATTTCTATAGTTATGGGTCCCATTTCTAGGATAGTCATACCCTAGGTGTTGTTTGAATTAGATGACAAGGTCTAAGTCCAACTTACAACCATTCTCTAGTGACAGTATAAATAATTGGCCTCAACATGTATTCATATACTCAGGTTTTTTTAGATGAGCCATGTGCATAGCCATGCGTTAACCAAACCTCTTTTACCCGATATTGCCTCGCTGCCAGCAGGCCTATTCAGTACCCCGGCGGGTTTATCTTGGTACCATGCAAGCATAGCCCCGCTTCCAACGAGCCTGTTCGGTACTACGATGGGTTTACTTGCATTTACCGAGCTTCCTTGTTTAAGATTTTACTTAGCATGGACCTGCTGCCAACGAGCCTGTACAGTACCCCGGCGGGTTTGCTTCGTATAATGATATTTTTTTGTAAGGAAGCCGGTTGGCACTAGAGTGTGCTAAGCCTACTAAACACATAATTCAAATTTTAGAGAGAACCTTATGAGTAACTTTATTTATAATGGCCTGAATTATAGATCATGTCAAAAGATAATCACCTAAAGCTGTTCTTTGACCTCTCAGTCTATCTTCTTCATAAAAAATCAGTAATGTTCCCCACAAAATAGAAATATCACTCACTTTTGAGCTACCTTTTAAAAGTGCTTAAGAGACAAGTTTTGATAATGAGTCTAGGATGAACTAGTAGTCCATAGGTGTAAGATAGAACTTTGAAAATCATGATGATCAAAATAGGTCTTAAGCAATTGTTCTAGTGATAAATCAGAAATGTACATGTCTGAATCAAATACCATATACAGAATCATAGAAGAAAGTGGTTTGAAATGATATAAAGGACACTTTAACTTTTCACCATAAATTTTCAATTTTCAACAATAATCGGAAGAGAAGGAGTTAAGATGTATTATGAGTTTTTTTCTTTTTAGAGCACATCCCTTTTCAGATAATATTGCGTGAGCTTATTATAGAGATAAGGTTCTTGTAATCAAACTGCAAAACCACTTTGTTAGATGATTCAGATTTATTCTAAACAAAAACATATGTACAAAGAAAAAGTCATATGGAATTTGATTAAAATTAGGGAAAGGGAAAAAGAGTCTTCCTATTTTAATTGACAAAATTCCATAGGCTGATCATAAGAGTGAATTTCCTTTATAGATGCAATTAACTGTTAGAAATGACTCTCATTTAAAAAAGAAAAAGAAAAAAGATATTTACATATATACAAATGAAGATAACCCAAAATAATTTCAAGAACCAGGAGAAGGAGGAATGACTTCCTCTTCTACCAGCTCCATCTCCTCCTGTTGTAAGGCATTCTGCACAAAATCTTGTTTAGATATTGGTTGATGATAAAGTCTAAATATATGTCCATTTACAACAAATGAAATTTGTGAATCATCAATTGTCTTAATCTTAACGGATCCATTGTCAAAAACTGTAACAATTTCATATGGACCCATCCAACGAGTAGTTAATTTACCTTTAAAGTTTTTGTACCTTGAATAAAAAATTAATGCCCAGTCTCCAGTTTTGAATTGTTTTTGTTTAATGTATTTATCATGCCACTTTTTGCATTGGGTTTGTGTTAAAATTGTGCGTTGAATAACATCTTGCCTAATCTCATCTAATTCATTTATCTACAGGATTCGTTGTCTCTTTGCTTCTTCTAGATTCATCCCTAATTGTGCAGCCATACGAAAGGTTTTGACTTGAAATTCAATGGGTAGAAGAACTTGTTTACCATAAATGAGTTCATAAGGTGTGTGGCCGGTGGTATTCCTCCAAGTTATTCTATAAGCCCACAAGGCTTCTGGAAGCCTATCTGCCCAGTCTTTGTGGTTTAACTGGATAGTCTTAGTCATGATGGCTTATAATACTTTGTTGGTAGACTCTACCTGACCGTTGGCTTGCGGGTGATATGGTGAATATTTACAATGTCTAATACCATATTTGTCAGTAAGCTCTTTCATCAACTTGGAGGTGAACTGAGATCCTTGATCAGTTACAATTTCCCTAGGTACATCGAATCGGGTAAATTTTTCTTCATATATAAATTCTACCACATATTTCTTTGTGGCTCGGAATAAGGCTTTAGCTTCTACCCACTTGGTGACATAGTCTGTGCAGACTAGGATGTACTTCTTCTTGCGAGACATAGGGGAAATTGGCCCGAAGAAATCTAGAGCCCATTTTTCAAAAGGCTCAATCATAACCTGGGGTTGTAAGGGCATCTCATCAGATGGCATAGGTCTACCCATTCTTTGGCAACTGTCACACCCCTTGACATACTTGGCAGCATCTTTAAAAATGCTTGGCCAGTAATACCCGGAGTGCAATACTTTGTATGTTGTTCTCTTATCAGAAAAGTGCCCACCACGAGGTCCACCGTGACATGCATGAAGGATCTCTGCCATCTCATCCTCTCGTACACATCGTCTAATAATAAGATCAGGACCAGTACGAAAGAGGTCATTGTCCACCCAAGAGTAATTAGAACTTTGAACTATGATCCTACGTTTCTCAGGTGGGGAGAGATGGTTTGGTAGCTTTCTGGTTGCTAAATAATTGGATATGTCTGCAAACCAAGGGGTTCGAACAGACACGGTGAACAAATGTTCATCTGGGAAGCTATCAACGACAGGACTGGCACTATCGTCAATTTGAATTCGAGAGAGAAAATCTGCTACCACATTCTCTCGACCTGGACGATCAATAATAGTAATGTTAAATTCTTGTAACAAAAGAAGCCACTGAGTCACTCTGCCATTGGTGATAGGTTTGTTCATTAAAAATCTAATGGCGGAGTGGTCAGTGTGTATAAAAATTTCATATCCTGTGATATAATGACGAAGCTTGTTGATGGCATAGACTACTACCAGAAACTCTTTTTTCAGTAACAGTGTATTTCGATTCTGCAGGAGTCAAATTTTTACTAGCAAAGTAGATGGCATGTGATGTTTGTCCCTCTTTTTGACCTAATACTGCCCCTATATCTATGTCGGAAGCATCAGTGGATATATGGAAGGGAAGGGACCAATTGGGGCCCTTGAGTATCGGTGCCACTGATAGCTTTGCCTTCAAATTTTCAAAGGCATGTTGACAAGGTTCAGTCCATTGGAATTATGTGTCTTTCATGAGTAACTTGAACATAGGTGCGGCTATCTTAGTGAAGTTTTCAATAAAATGTATATAATAGCCTGCATGGCCAAGAAAACTTCTTACTTCCTTTGGAGTTTTTGGAGGAGGAATATTAACAATTATTTCTATCTTGGCAGGATCCACCTTGATACCTTGAAGAGAGACATGATGTCCCAGAACTATGCCCTCGGTCAGTAGCATCTTACATTTTTCATGACTAAGAGCTAAGTTCGTTTCTTGGCACCGAATAAGAACTGTTTTGAGGTTATCAAGGGCTTCTTGGAAGGTATTGCCATAAACTGTAAAATCATCCATATAAACTTCTACACAATCATGTATAAGGTCCGCAAAGATTCCTAAGACCGCACGCTGGAAGGTGGTAGGTGCATTACATAGGCCAAATGGTAGTACTCTATAGGCATATGTCCCCCAATAACAAGTAAAGGTTGTCTTGTCTTGATTCTCAAGTGCTATTAATATTTGATTGTATCCACTATACCCATCAAGGAAAGAAAAATATTGTTTCCTTGACAAGGTATCTAACACTTGGTCAATGAAAGGTAAAGGGAAGTAGTCCTTGAGAGTGGCCTTGCTTAATTCTCGAAAGTCAACATAGATACGCCATTTCCCTGTAACTTTCTTTGGAACTACCACCAGAGGAGACACCCATTTACTATTAGAAATTGGGTAGATGAAACCAACGTTAAGGAGTTTTTGTAATTCATCTTTGACTATATCCTTTAGGGTTGGATTCATTCTTCTCTGGGGCTGCCTGATAGGAGGTATGTTTGAATCTGTGTAAATGTGGTGAATACAAGTATCTGGGTGTATACCCTTCATATCGGTGTATTCCCATGCAAATGCTCCAGTTTGACTCTTGAGAACTTTTAGTAATTGTTTTTGCTGACTCTCATCTAAACCTGCATTTATATGTAGAAATTTGTTAGAACTAACCTCGCAATGTATGGTATAGGATCCTGGATGTTCTTCGATTGCGAAGACACTAGGTGTACTTGTAAATGTTGAGAGGCTCATGTTTTCTTGGAATTCATCTCCAAAGATCTGGTCAAGTTGGGAAAAAGACTGAGGAAAGTCTATACATGTTGTGGAAGAGATAAATTGGTTCAACACATTCTCGGTATTTTGTTCTTGAAGTGCCAAGGAGAAATCACTAACAAGGGAAAGTTCTTCCAAGTTCTCATCCCCAAAAGGACAATCTAACCAAAAAAGATTTTCAGTTACTGGTTGTGCTGGTGGGTATAAGGCGAGTTTTCTTGTAGATAACCCATCAGAGATAATCATCTCTCCATGATCCCTGCATCCTATAAATGCATTAGCAGTGGCCAACCAAGGTCTTCCCAGAATAATGGGGTTTCCTTTAGAAGGGTCTTTTGATTCTATGACCATAAAGTCCATAGGATATTCCCATGAAGCTACTGATACAATGATGTCATCTAAGATCCCAGCAGGCTGCACCATAGTGCGATATGCTAATTCTAGCATTGTTGGGGTAGGGCGGAGGAACTGTCCTAAATGGAGAGTTTCTAAAACTGTGGTCATTAGGTTAATAACAACTCCTAGATCAATAAGTGTGTTTCCTATGGCAGTGTTATTAATGATAACAGTCACCACATGATTTCCTGGATTTGTATACTTTGGAATTCTAGGTTGGTTTGCTATGTAATCTGACATTTCACCTATAACATGAATCGTCGGAGGGTCTTTTTGTTTTTTACCTGGTCTTTTAATACATAGTTCCTTTATCACTTTACTGTAGATTGGTATATCTTTAATGGCTTGTAACAAAGGGATCTTAATACAAATATTTTTCAACTCGTTAATGATATCATACTCTAGATAAGTTACAGGTTTTTCTATTACTAGATGCTCCAGATATGGGGGTGCTTTTTCTAATGTAATTACTTCTTCATAAGGATGGTTGTGTTTTTAAGATTTAGGAATAACCACATCTTCAAGAATGGCATCATTCAAAACTTCACTAGGTATGTTTTCTTCTTCATTCTCTTCTCAGATAACAATTGATGACTTGGGCTGATCTTGCAAAACTCTTCCAGTCCGCAGTTGAATCTCATGTATTGGTGCGGTCAAAATGGCATATGATGGAATATGTAGCTACCCAATGCTATTAAGAGCTTGAGTTGGCTTGTTGTTAGGATTTGGTTTCGGTTGTGCAGGTAATATTGTGGGTCTTGGAGGATTCATATTCTGGAAGTGGTGAGGTCGATTTGTGATAGGGGGTAGTGAAGGAGGTACAAATCCGGGCAAGAGTTGCTGGATATTAGGTGGGTAAGGATAGTTAGGAATAGAAGGAGGTGGTTGAGCATAATCTTGCCCTCTCCATCCGTGTGGCCATTGCTGCTGTTGAGCATTCTGAGGAGGGTACTGCGGTGGCCAATTTTTCCAACCTGAAGTGTTCCATTGTTGAGGAGGTTGATAATGATAGTAATAGGGTGGGAATTGTGATGATGGATCATGATATGATGATTGATCTCTAGGTTGCCAAGGCCTCCTAGATGTTTCACCAAAGTTTCCACTCTTATATACAGCTTGCAACCCAGGCAACGATGGACAATTATCAGTTGGATGTTCTTCTATACAAAGGTGACAAACCGAAACATTGTTCAAAGGACATTCCCGTTGGAGGTGTTTATTTCTACATCTAGGACATAAAACACTCATTGTTGCACGCTCTTCATCCTGTCCCTTTTTAGCTTGTAATGCATCTAATTGAGAACCCATGGCTCCTAAGATATCTGTTTTAAAAATTTCCAATAGGTTTCCCAATTCTATCCTTGTAATTCCATCAAGACCGGATGTGTTTCCTTTTAGGTTCCTAGCATAAGATTCTCGAAAGTGTCTTCCACTTTTCCCTCTGCTCCTAGAATAATTCCTACATAGCTCACAAATATGAGGAAAAGACTTATGAGAGATGTCTCCTGCTGCCATGAGATTAAGGTTTTCTAAGAATTCTTCTGAGATTCCCTTAAGGAAGAGCGTTCTTACTGCATCTTCTCGAAGATCACTATATTTGGATTTATGTAACACATAGTTAAATCTTTCGAGATAGTCTTCTAGGCTCTCATCTTCAAGTTGTTGTATTTTAAAAATATCATTGCGGGAGTCCTTAGGTTTACAGTAATCCTGATACTTCCGTAGAAATGCATTCTTCATGTCTTCCCAAGTTCTAATACTGGATTCTCCCAATCCCATGAACTATCGAAGAGAAGAATCTTTTAATGTGGTAGGAAAGAGTTTTAGCTTTTGGCCATCTTGTAAGTAGTTATAACTCCTACACAAAATGTCAAATTCAAATAAGAATGTATCTCGATCCTCACTACTCTTTCCATAAAAGGTTGGTAGTGAGGAAGGATGGATGTTTTTCATAGTTACATCTTGTGCAGTGTATAGGATAGGGAATCCAAAAGTACCTTTAGTTCTAACCTCTCCCTCTTCTTCATCGTGTCGGACATGATCTTCATCTTCATCCTCCATGAAGACTTGATTGCCAAAGAGAGAATACTTAGGCGGTTCCTTTCTTGGAGAATATGGGATATCCCAATGTTCTGTTTCTGGAAGAGTATTCTTCTTTTTAGGAGGAGAATTACTAGCTACGTGGGAGTCCAGTTTTGAAGGTCCTACCGTTGTTGTTTCAATCTGTGAAATAACTATGTTCACAGAATTTTCAAAAAGAGTATCTAATTGTGTAGGATCAACAAAGTCTACTAAGTTTGGACCACCTACTATTGAAAAGGTAGTGTCTTTGGGTTTTTGAACTAATGGAGGGTTGAGAGGTTCTGATGTTTTATCCTTTTGAATTTCCTCTTGTCTAAGTTCAGTCTCAATATGAGCTCGAGGTTCTTCTAGTGGAATTTCTTTATGAACAGACTTTTCTGATGCCCCTATGGTTTTCCCTAATTGATTTCCATAAAGGATTTCCTTTGCTTTCCAAGTAGGACTATCCCCTTTAGGTGTCTTCCGATACCTTTCTGCCGAGTTAGTAGTTGGGGTGGCATGCCCCCCGTATAGGTTAGTAGGAATTTTAGTAGGAGGGCTAGTTTTAATAAATCTACCTTTTGAGTCTTTAGACCTATTCATGAAAACAAAACTATAACTGAAATAAATTCTAGCTGCATCACTACTATTGCTGGGTTTTGGGGATGTCTGTTATAACAGATGCGCAGGTTCTTACCTCTCGTCTTACTGCTCACCCACCACCAGCCTATTTCTAAGTTTTAAAAAGGAAATTCAGTCTATCACTAAATTTTTAGGAGGAAATTCTACCTACCTACAACTAAATTCTATCTATCTACAACTTTCCGGCAACGGTGCCAAAATGTTGAGGTGTGTTTACTGTCTTAAGGAATCACCAAAATATTTGGTAATCTTAGAGTTGTGGCACAGTATATGCTGAGGTAGAATGGCACCTACGGTTTCGGCTCGGCAGACCTTATACATGTTTTAATAAAGAAAAGATCGAAAGATCTTTCAAAATGAAAAACCAAGTCCAACTTCTAGAATACAACTACTGAACTAGTTAAGCCTAACTAAACCAACATATCAGAATAGTATCAAGCTATACTACTCTACTCTATGGACAATAATTGAAAAAATAAAAAACAACAAATATTATTCTAAGAAGCAAGACTTAATAAAAAACAAAACTACTTTGATAGAATTGAAAGCTACTGATTAATAATTCAAACTCTAATCTAGGAATTAGAAACAATTGTAAAGGAGTTTAGGAACCTATCTATGAAATGTTTAAATTGACAAGTAACTATGGGAATTAGAAATTATATTAACTTAAAGCAAAACTACAGAGTACCTAATGAATTCAAAAACTATTCATACATTCAACTCAAGATCAAACGAAACTACCTAATTCCATTCTCCTTGAGGATTATGAGGAAATGTATCAAATGTAATAGGAACATGAGAGAAGGTGTCAAAGTGACTTTCAAATGTGACAAGGAAACAAAATGGAAGCAAATCTAGTTTAACTTCTACAAATAAATGCAAAATAAAGAGTGTCCAATTACAACTGACTTTAAACATTGTAATCTATTTTCTATCCATAAGCAGATGACATGGGACTAATGAAATCTAGAAGCAAGTAGAAAACTTAATAAAGATATTTACTTGAAACTGAATTTGATTAAGAAGCAAGTAGAAAACTTGATAAAGATATTTTATGTAGAAGCAAGTAGAAAACTTGATAAATATGTCTTATTTCTGAACCAAATCCTGTTCTATGAGCATCTTCACTAATTATGTAAATGGGAAAACTAATCCTATGCTTGAACTAAGAAACTATAAAAAACTAATGTATTTTGGAGAATGAAACTACTAAATCTAATCCGAAATTAATCTTAACAACATGTAATAAACTACACTAAGAATGAAACTGATAAATTCTAGAACAATAACATATTACCAAATCAGACATGAAAAATATAATTTGAAAAGCAGTTAAAGCAGAGTTAAGGAAAATGGAATGGAAACTAAGAATGATGATGAAACTTAATTAAAAATCTATGTAGTGTGGAACAAGATCTTAATTATATCTAAGAATGCTAATTAATTGCAAGAAATATTAATGTCCGAAAACCTAAGAAACTGGATTCTAAATAAGCATAGAAACAATGCAGAAAATATTAAAGTCCGTATGACGATTCAGATGGAAGTCTGAAAGAAGGTCCGAATGACAGTCCGGATGGAAGAAAACGATTTAAATTAAGGAAAGAAGCAGACTGAATGATCTTAACGCCAACTGGTTGGTGCATATGAACCTACAGTGCAAGAAAAGCAGTAAGTGGACTGTTTAAAGTTGGAATGGTAAGAGGCAACCTATACTAATCATTATCTAGGGAAAACAAACTATTTCTATAGCAAAATAAACAAGGCTGAGATGTAAATAAAACTAACCTACAACTACATGAAAAAAAAACTAGCATAACTAATTCTAACTATGGATTAAACTTGAATTACCGAAATATTAACTAGTTGACTATATCTAATTTGCAAATGACAAAACTGAAAGCAAACTAAGAAGACTTAAGCATGACCGGTCATTTACTTGTAAATTAAACTAGCAATTTAAACTAACAACAAGATATAAACCACAGAAAATGAAGAACTGACATGTACAGGAAATAAAACAACATCATCTACAGGAAACAAGTTAAATATTGAAAATGAAAACTATAAATTTGCAGAAAAGAAATGTAGAATATATACAGTAAACCTCTGGTTGTTGAGGGGCCCTTCCCAGCAATCAGAGATTGAAGCTTAACTCAAATTCTTCACTAACAATAGGACATCAATAGCTAAGAAACTGAAACTTCCATTGATTGATAAAAATTACATAGCGTCTATCTGAAAATTACTGCTATCGTCTATGTATTACAATTGCTCTAGATATGTATCTGTGTGCTGCATTTCTTCACAGGAAACGTCTTTATATAAGTTTACAATAACAGAGAAGGTCGACGTAGTCAACCTCTCTAAAAAAGGAGGTTTAATGACTAAAGAAAAGGCTGAGAGGTGGTTCACGACAACGCACAGGGCGTCTGCCTCAGTCCACGACGTTGATTCTCCTTGACGCGAACAGTTGGGTGTCGGTTTCCTTCAATCGTGGGCGGAGGATGTGCTGGCAGGCTGAGCGTGGGAGGACGAGGAACTTCTGGAACGTCAACGTGGGAAGAGAGTGTGTTGTCAAGCTGAGCGAACGAGAGGACAGATCTTTTGGAATGAAGGCTCACCAATCGTGAGCGACACGTCCTTAACACAACCAACATCACCATTTTTAACTTTATTACCCCGAAATATCTCAACCAACAATTCTGCCGGTATGAATGGAGGGCTAAACGGCGGGCTGAATGCGGCTAGACGTCCTCGGCGTGAACGCGCGGTCGAATGAAGGCCCGAATGACGACCACAGCCCGTATAACAAAAACTGAGTCTATTTGATGGTCTGAATGGCAAAGAGAATGACTTATCATAGCAAAATAGTAAAAATAACGCCAATCAGAGCATGTTTACTGATCAAAATGGTGACAAAAATGGACGCCAACAACGAACAATTGACCGGATTGCTAAAAAACTCAGCCTTTCCTCGGAAGCCTCGACTGTTGCTGCTGGTACTCCTACTCCGCGCCTTCTAGTCTCTTGCCCTCTTCATGGTATGTTTGGCCAACCCTCTCCTGCAGATGACAACAAGCTCGACAACCTCCGCTCTGGCACTCTGATCCATAAGAACGTCGCCTAGGCTCCCAAATGATGGGTTTTCAGGTTGGTTTATGATGCTTACTATTTTCTGGTCTAGTGTTTTGTCTCTTTAGTTTGGATAGGCTGTTATGGTGCCGACGAGCTTCACCCGCAGTATCCACCTATGTATTTTCTATCCAGTTCGGCTGTAATGTCCTGTCTGTTGGTTTTTGCTATGGGATTATGTAATGGGGTTAAGGGAGTAGATAGGTTCTGTGTAGAAGTTTCAGAGACACAATGAATCATGTAGTAGGATGGTGTAACAGAATATCTGGGCATGAAAGGCCCTGTGAGACTTGATCTTTTTTGTAATGAAGGTTCTTGTTTAATATAATTTTTTTTCTTGCTTACAGAAAAAAAATGAGTATTCCTTTCGCAAAGAGGATTCATGTATGTACTATTGAGGGTTTGTTTCGGGCATATGTGTTAACTAGAAAATATATGGGCATTATTTTTTTAATGTAGGGCACAGATTGTCGGCTGGCCACCTGAGCCGATTGCTTTGATGGTTCCACATTCTTGTTAATTTTGAACTTCAATAATAATATACTATTCTTATATGATATTATATGATGGTTCCACATTCTTATATGATATTATCTTTGTCATTGTTTGAGCCAATCATACTGACAAGTGCACAAAACACTCACGAAAACAAAGGCAACACATACATGCGCACAGGAGGAAGCAGGCCCGTTGATGTGTTCCATTCACGAAAACAAAGGCAACACATGCATGCACACTGGAGGACGCAGACCCGTTGATGTGTTCCATTGAGTAAGAGAGAGAAGGTTTGATTATGTTCCTTGAAACACATCCCTTAAGGAAAGGGAAAGGTTGTTTTATAGGCTTGCATGATGATGGTCAAAACCAAGCTTCGATTATCATGACAACAAACAAAGCAATGAAAAATTCTAGCTTCTTTTTGTAGAGGAGAGGAAGGACTGCAATTTGAGTAGAGATTACACTAATTGTGTCTCTTGTTGCTCCAGTTGCTATCTCTTGTTTAAATGGTAATCTGTTCCAAAATTTGTTTTAAATGGCAATATGCTCCAAAAATTGTTAACAAGGACATTGCAACTATGTTTCTCTTGTTAAAATAGTAAATCCAAAAGATTAATGAGCATGCTTAAACATTTCGAAGCCATGTTTAGGAGGCAATGCTTAATCTATACATATTAATAAACAAACTTCATCCCAAGCCTTAGATGTGTCCCTAGGGCTTGCTGGCACAAAGACAAGATTCGAACCTACGAACTGAATTCCTTACAAAGATTTTATTTATTTATTTCATGATGTTTTCTTTCAATCGTTGATTAAGAAATATTGTAAAATGTCGATAGAGTGTAAATAGAAAGAAAGTCAAAGGAAAAATTTAATTCATTCAATAGTGTAAAATGCCAATGGAGAGTAAATAGAAAGAAACTCAAAGGAAAATTTTAATTCGTTCAATTGTCGATAAAGAAATAGCGTAAAATGTCGATGGAGAGTAAATAATAAGAAATTTAAAGGAAAAAAATAAGGCAACATGGCTAGGTTTGAATTAAAGGAAGTTCTTCTGGCACAATGAGTGATTTGGGTGCAGCTCCGCTCGTATTTTCCCAGTTAGTGGATCAACAATTGTAGCAGGAAGAAACTCGCCTCAAACTTGACATGTTATCCCTCAACGTGGTGTAGCTGTTGAAAGTATGGTTGACATGAATCCATCTGCATTTCATCTTCCTCGAAGCATTCTTTGATCAAACTCTTGCAGTGGGGTTGAGGTTTGGAATCCCACAGAACCTCAGGTATCCATCTTCAAGCCAACAATGAATTCATCCAATTAAAGTCACTAAGAGCACATAAAGCATAAGTAGGCTAGAGAATCCCATCTCAGGCTAAAAAATAAATTAAGAGAACTTATTTCTATCAACACCATGATTACAATTACTTTAAAATATCCACATCGAGAGTTGGACAAGTCACCAGATAAACAAATGTACATAGTACACACCATGGCAACCCATAACGTGGCGTAACAATGAATATTTAAAAACCTACAGGGTGGGCATGTGAGAGTAAGTTGCGACGAAGGCACAAGAACACGATAGTTTTCCATTGGCGCGAGAGGCGAGGAATCTATAGTAGTGTCATGAAACCATGTTTCAACAAAGAAAACGTCTTCAACGTAATTATTTGAATCAAAAGGAAACAAGGAAAAGGCTTTGATGGAGCACTTCACCCATCATTAATATGATGTTAAATTGAAAAAATGTTACATGCAACAAACCCAAATTCATTGGTGAGAATAATTATCACAAGATGCAACCGCCATCTTGGCATGGCGTGCATGGAGGTTAATAGCAATGATACAAGAGATGATGGTAAGTGTTGTAGGTTCATCACTCTCAAAATGTTGAGCAACCTACACAATATTAATCCACATGGAATGTCAACATTATGTCATATGACAATGGTAAGACAATGTCACCAATCATTCATGATATGGATAGTTGCTCCCCTTCTTACAAGTCGAGGTGAGTTGGTAATGTCACCAAGAATCTCTATCCTCTTTAGAGAAAATAAGGTAGGTGTAACAAAGTACAAACTTGTCATAATCATTTGAATCGAGATAAAAAGAAAATAACAAAATTTTAACACGCAATTATGATACTAAATCAATTAAATATAAAAACAAACAAGTGATGAAAAATTTCTCAAATAAATAAACATAGGTTAACAAATAAAAATAAAATTTATATAAAATATTTATAAATAATAATTATATTAATATATATTCACTAAAAAATTTCTCACATTTTAGGTGTTCGTGGAGAGGTTTGTAAAACCCGTCTTCTTCGCGGCTGAGGCCTGTTTCCCGCTCTCCAATCGTCTCTTCCCTTGTTTTTATTTCTCCACCGGCGGCACTGGCCAGCAAGCTTGCTGAGCATTAATTCTGAATCGAGAGAGAGATCGATCGAATCTAATAGCTACTTTGGATCAATCCAAAGGGCACCATACCAATAATTGCAGAGGTGGAAGCACAGATAAACGTTGTGTTGTGGACTGGGCGTAACGGAGGCGGCAGTGGACGTGCATTCAGGAATTTGGCGTCTATAGTCTGACAGAAAAGGGGATCAGGGGGTGGCGTAACGGAGAGTATATTTGAAAACCTGCAGGGCGGACGCGTGGCGAGTAAACAGAGACGAAGGTACAGTGGCAGTTTTAATTGGCGCGAGAAGCGAGGAATCAACAGTGTCATGAAACCATGTTTCAGAAAGAAAACGTCTTCGACGTAAAAATGCGGGAAATGTACATCACTGGTACCTGAAACTCCAATATCATCTCATAATTCATACAACTGTTTCGCAATATCACTAACACTAGCGGAATTTCAAGCATATTCTGCTGGTGAGCAATCCACGATGGCAACACAGAGAAGCGTGGTCTGTCCCGAAAATGAAGGCCTAGCGATGTTTTTGTTCGAAAAATGGGATGAAGTGGCCAAGAAGGACACATACACAGACCGTTTGGATGCAACCTTGTCAAAAGCTTACCGAAATCTCTGCGACCACAAGGAACCCATCCGCGACCTGAAAGACGCCAGCAAGATAAAGTATGGACATTCATTTTTTTCCTCCATTTTTTATATCATGGGTTTAGGGTTTTAATTGGGGTTTTAAGGGTTTTTGCTCGTGGGTTGTTTTCAGAGGCATTGGGGAATGGGCGCTGATGCTGGTCAAGGAGTACTTTAAGTGCGACGAGGAAGTGTATCCTTCCAGTCAAGAAGCCTCAGAGCAGGCAGGTGAGATTCTAGTCCAATTTCGAAAGGGAATACTGGCATTTTTAAAGACTTGCTGTTTGAACTTTATTGGAGGATTTTTCCTATATCCGTGGTGATAGAATTAAAATCTCCTTTTAATCAAAATTTCTAACATTAATGGATTACAAAACATTAGGCAGTCAAGTCAATTATAACTTTTACCATTAATTTCTGCAGTGAAGAAGAGCAGGGGTTCTGGTCGATATCTTCCTCAAAAAGGCTCAGCACCATATGCAATTCTGATCACTCTTTACAGGTGAACGAAGCTGTTAGGCTAGCAAATTGGAAATCCATGTTTTTGGTCCACTAAACATACTTTAATGTTTGTAACAGGATATGAAGTCGTTACATTTGTGTACAGATGCTTGCCTCAAAACAGCATTGTAATACAAATGAAGTAGCAGTTTTTCAATCTTATTTTCTTTGTGGTGGAGAGGATTTATAGATTGTTCTGTGGTTGACAGAGCAACTCAAAACGAGAAGGAGTTTATGCTCAAGCAGGAACTTATTGATGCAGCTGAAGCTAGTGGACTTTCCCGGATGCCTATTGGGTGGCTGCTCTTAACCTGACCCTCATTCAAATTCGTACTAGAAGTTTCTTCTCTTTGTAGATCTTCTGACACTAAAGAGTCTAAATGATTGTTAATAATTATTCATGTTAATCATAATATTCAGCATCTGCCATCAGGCCATCAAAGAGTGGTGCACGACCTGGACGCTTTGGGAACTCATTCAAGGATTGGTATTCTGGGTGGAGTTCCATGAAGACATTGGTAGCAAAAGGACTAGTTGTGAAATCAAGCTGCCCAGCAAAGTAAGGAAATGGTTTTGGCACGTTAGGTGTTTGTTTCTTGTTAGCCAAATCTATTTTTCAATTTTTTCCCTTTCGTTTTAATAATGCAACTTATATTTGGGGATGTTTACTTCAATGCTTATGATTTCACTTTCACTTTTTCAAGATGGAATCTTTGATGGGGGCGTATAGCCTTGAGTGTTTTATGATGAAATACTTACTTATGATGCTGAGTTTTCTTCTCATTACTCCTTTTCCTTCTGCTGTTTCAATATGATTTCTGATGCACAATTCACTTACGGTGTGTGATTATAAGAATCAAGACCATTTCAGTGTATACCCTTTATGCCATTCCTGTCTTTGATAGTAATATTTTTACTTTCTCAGAAATGGCTTTCACAGACCACATGAAAGAGCTAGAAAGCTTGCCCTTTTCTTGATGATTGACTTTGGGTACTGAGATAGGGGCCTTTACTTCATGCTAGCCTGGTCCTCACACCTAGGTAATTTGTTATTTAATCTATCTCATCTCATCTGTCACGACATGATTTCTTATTTGAAGTTCAGTTATGATGCATGATAGTTTTAGTATGATTCAAGACAGTTTTAGTATATTCCCTTTATGTGATTCCTGTCTCTGATAGTGATATTTTAATTGTTTCAGAAATGGTTATTCTCAGACCACCTGAAAGAGTTAAGAAATCTAGAAAACTTGCCTTCCATGTCTTGATGATTAATTTTGGATGTTGAGTTGGTGTTGTGCTTTTAATTAATGCTAGCCTGGCCTTCACATCTATGTTATTTGTTATTTCATATGTTCTAGGCTTGGGAAGTGTGAAGTGTTGCCGCCTAATCTACACCTGGGAGATGTGAGAAAAATCTTGACTCACTCAGTGTTGGGTGCGACTGATACCACAACACTCAACCTTTGTTTAGGCCAACTCCTAAACAAAGCCAAGGGAGCTGGTCTCTAATAACATAATCTAAGGTTAAGTAAACTATAGGAGTTAAAAGAAGTTACAAGCAACTACTTTGGAAATAAAGCATGTAAAGCAAATCTATTCTAGATATAGAAATAGCACAAGAACTTTGATCTGCAACTTCACAAGCACATGAGATTCCCTACAAATAAGAAATACAAAGATTTTGTTTGTATGTTTATGCTTGAAAGATGATAATATGAAGTAAATGCTTTGTAGTTCCTTTTAGCTGATTAGATTGTTGGTGTCCACATAAGGGATGGACAATAAAATAGAAAAAAGCCTAATCTAGGAATGTACGTGATTAATGACTAATCTAGAAATATAAAAGCGATTCGAAATTGGTCCTAAGTTAAATGAAGTCAAAATACCAACCAAAGAGAGACACCCTTGCCCCACGGGAAAGCCTGAGAACCGTCGATGACCAGCTATTAAAATCGGGGTTTGGTTGACTCAGGGGTCTCAAGATCCAAGGTTCATCTCCACCGCAGTGAGGGTGTAGAGCTTGGTTCTTTCTGTTATTAGAGTTTGAAAATTTTAGTTAAAGTTCTTTTCAGCTAAGTTGCTTTGAGTGATGTCCACTTGTGGAGGTCTGATAATTACAAATTTTAGGTGATCTAGGCTAGAATAAAAAAATGACAAATGAAAAAAAATCAAACTACAAAAATAACACACCACTATGCAATTGAGATAGGTGGTAGGGGGGATGTGAGGTACTTGTGGCTTGATCATTGTTACCAAGTATTTACAATCGTCCCAACAGGTTTTTAGAAGAAGTGCTTGCTGTTCCGTTCAAAGGGATATAGTCAAGCTTACAATTGTTTAGAAAGAAGAGAGAAAGAAGATGAAAATTGCCTCGGAAAGTGTGTAGGTTGACAGTGAACTTTTAGAGGATGAAGCTGCTCTTTTGGGGCTGCCTTAGTGCTGTTATAAACCTGCTTAAAAAGTGCATGAACAGCTGCAAATATTTCACTTGAAGGTTGCCACTTAGCCGCCACCTAAGCCCAGAAGAAAATTCCTAGTTCACCCTGCAAAATGAACAAAACTAAACACAAATGTTAAAGGGGAAAGTGAGCTTAATAAACAGCGAAAGAAAAGACTTCTAGGCGCTGTTTTATGGCCGTTAGTACAGCGGGACAGTGAGCAAAGATATTCTAATTTACTTAGCACCAAGTTGACGTTATGTTTGCCATCTGTAAGATCAATAAGTTAAATAAGAAAGTAGTTTTGATGATGTAAAGCAAGCAAATCTTTGCATGCATGATGAAATGAATCACATGCATACAAGAGGATTTGCCCTTGTCTTATTAGATCTACTCAAGAATGTGCAACAAATAAATATAGATCTAGTAGTTTGAAACCTACTTATGCTTCTTCCTTGACATTATAGATTTCAAATTGATAAAGTAAAGTAAAAATAGATTTTTTTTAAGATTTTGAAAGGTTGAGAAAGAGATCAATGCTAAGAAGGTGGGCAATGGAGTTGATGAAGGCCAACTCTAAGGGCCTTGCGTGAAAGGTCACTAAAGAAAGAAGGTTGCTCTAAGTTAACCTTAGTCTTCTCGGTGAGTGGAAGAACCCGCAACAAGATAGCAAATGCAAAGGGAGAATAGATCTCTTTGTCCTTTTCTCTTCATGGTGCAATCTATAAAGAGGGCATTAGTATAGCACAATCCTATTGAGGTAAATATGCTAAAATTAATAACCTTCAAAAACATATCAACAATATAATCTACACTAAGCTAGAATGAGGTAATAGTACCCTTTCAGATCAACAATATAATCTACACTAAGCTAGAACGAGGTAATCCCATGAGTGTCTCTTCAAGCACTCGTCCTTCAATGATTGGGTAGACAAATGTTGTTGACAAAGACTTTACTTGGACTCGTTTGAATCCACTTCTACCCTTCTTACAAAGTCTTGCCTCCTACAATGAGTGCCCCTTCCATCACTCCTCTTCTAGTGATTGAGCAACAATATGTTGTTGGAGAAGACCTCTCTTCCAATTCTTTGATCCAACTCCTCTTCCTTTGGCTAGGTCAAGGTCTATTCTCATGTGGGCCATATCCACACTTATAGATGTCGATTTTCTTACACCATAAGGCAAATTAGAGTGTAATCGGGCCTTTCTCACCAAGGTAGATGCTAATGGAGTTCTCACTACCTATAATTGGGCCAAAGAATGTCCTGAGTGGGAGGTAGTTGTGCTCCTTGAGTATGATGCCTTGATTAGGACTTAGACTTGGGAGTTGATCCCCTTACTCAAGGGTAAGAATATTGTTGCTTGTAAATGGGTCTATAAGACCAGGTTTGGTGTTTGATCAACATATAAAAGTACAAAGCTCAACTCGTGGTTAAGGGGTTTTTTTTAGAAGGAGGGAGTTGACTAAACTGAGACCTTTGTCTCCATTGCTAGGATGGATTCCATTTGGACGATACTATATGTTTCTACTTCACTGAATTGGGTGGTTCATCAAATGGATGTTGAAAGTACCTTTCTTCATGGAGATCTTTAGAAAGAAATTTAAATGCACTAGCCACTAGGATTTGTTCAATACCAATCAAGTGTACTTCAATACCACAAAGTTTCAGCCCTTCAGGCAGACTTTCTAAGCATATAATAATAACAGTTTTGAAAATAATTTATTAGACATATTATTACAAGTGACAACAATAATTTTGCTTCTTTTTCTTCTAGACATGTCTTAAAGTACTTAACAAATTCAGCTAAAAGTTATGTCAAATCCACATGCATAACCAATGCTAGGACCTACTCAATCATGAACATAACATAAGTTGAGATTCAAATATGCAAGTACACAAAGTTATGTCAAATCCGCATGCATAACCAATGCTAGGACCTACTCAATCATGAACATAACATAAGTTGAGATTCAAATATGCAAGTACACAAACTTTGGACAGTTGTGTTTTGACCAGCTTGGGTTAGGAGTGATTCCTAGCTAGGAGGAGTTGGTGAGAAGAGTTTTCTTATGGTTTCCCTAGCTAAGGTTTAGAGAGATTGACTTGTACCAGCTAGTGAAAAGTACATGTACCTGTAATTACAGGTACATGTACTTTTCACTAGCTGGTACAAGTCAATCTCTCTAAACCTTAGCTAGGGAAACCATAAGAAAACTCTTCTCACCAACTCCTCCTAGCTAGGAATCACTCCTAACCCAAGCTGGTCACAACATCAACGATTCTCAACAAGCTCGCATCAACACTCCACAAGCACTTCGAGTAGCACTAATCTTCCCAAATGCCACAAAACCTTAGTCTTTTTCTCTCATTTTCTTTACTTTTCTTCCCTTTATTTTTGCTTTCAGCATTTTCTAGGAGCTACCTTCGCACTCCCACACTATATTCACATTGGATGTATCTTTTAGTCTCTTTGACCCTCCTTTGTGGTAATTCATTGGACATTAATAAAATTATGTTATCTTATATTATCTCTCAACAACTACAAGATAAAATGGTACCTTTGCTCCTTTAGAGTTTTATCCCAAACTCTAGTCTTCTTTGTATCCTTAACACCATTGGAAAGAGAACAATAATTCACTTCCCAATAGTCCAATCTTCTAGGCAATCCAAGGAGAAAAGATACCAAATAGACTTGATAAGTTTTTGGCCTGTAGGGCAATCTTATCATGCATAATCCAGATTTGAAACTCACTTTATAGTAGTTATAATAGCAGTAAAACAAGCCTTAACTTCTTCAATGATGATGTCAAATCACTCTATATAATTACTTATGTGGTGTCGGAAATATCACCAATACTGAGACGAGGGGGGGTGAATCGGTATTGAACACTTTTTACCATTTTTAATTGTAAGTACATCATGTAACATTAATCATTAACAATACCATTCATCAACACATAAAACCATGCATAGTGCACAAGAGATAATGTTTTTCTTATAATATAACAAGATTACAAGATTACATTCATAGAAAGCACAGACTTCCAAGATTTTCTAGCACCAACTGGAAGGAGGTACCAACCCCCTGATTTACAGGCTCCAACCTGAAGGAAGCTCCAACTCCTTGGTTTCTCCAAAACCAACTGGAAGGAGGCTACAACCCCTTAGTTTCTCCAGCACCAACTGGAAGGAAGCACCAATTCCCTTGCCTTGCACCACCTTGCCATCCTGATATGAATAAGAGTATCAAGCTGCCACTGTCACTATCTTGTCACTATCACTGTCACTGTCTTCATTGTCATTGTCATTGTCATTGTCACTGTCTTCACTATCACTGTCACTATTTGTCTTCACTATCTTCACTGTCACTGTCACTGTCACTGTCATCAAGTCCTTTTGAACAAACCCTTGAAACAATCATCCATTGTCTTCATCTTTTCTTTGGCTCCTTCAATCCATTAACATTATCATCATCTATAAACCCTAGGTCATTCCAAGAGAGGAACCCTAGATCATGCCATAAGAAACCTAATCCATGCACCAAGATCTTAAGATAAACCCTAGTCCATGCCTTTGCCAAGATCACAAGATAAACCCTAGTTCATGCCTTCACCAAGATCATAAGATAAACCTTATTCCATAAGAAACCCTAGATCACATAGATTCTCCAAGATATAACACATCTTCTTTCTTTCAATTATAGACTTCGTATACTTCTTTTTGCTCCCCTTTACCTTTTCTACCACATCTTCTGTTTTGTGCACTTTAGACTTGATCTCTTGGATGGATGATGTAAAATGCGCCACTTTTAAGCTATATTTATACTAATGCACCACCCTTTTAATTACAATCATGTTAGGTCAGCCCTAACAAAATTTTGGCTTTGTTAGGTTGACCCTGGCAATATTTTTGGCCTAGTACAAAGAAAACTTCATATCTTCTCAACCACGGGAAGTTAGGAATCATGCCACCAATCATCGAAAAGGTTTCGGAATAGGCTATATGATTATGGAACTTATTCTTTCATTTGGGCTACCTTTATGGGGTAAAAGTCCCCGTTTGTCTTTAGCATCATTCTCATGAGACTCCCCTTGGCTTTGTCTTCATGACCACTTCATGTCTTCATCAAGGGACTTCTTTACACTTCACACCATCATGGTTATGCGGACACATCATCATCAATTTAGGGGCTTCTTCACTTGCTCCATTTGTGTACAACTCAAAGTGGTCATGTGGAAACAACCACATGTTATCTCATCCTGTGGGGGCTGTTGTCGCCTTATATTCACCTCGGGGTTAGCGTGGCAGAAATCTTCAAGCCATTGGGTGTGTCCTTGGGGGCAAGTCACGAGTCAAGTGCTGTCACTTGATACTTGACTCCTCCATCTAGGCCAACTCCTAGCGAAGCCAAGGGTGGTGGTACCTAATAAAATAACTAAGGATGCTAAGCTAAGTTAAGAAAAGATGAAAGTTAATACTGAAGCAAGAGAGAGTGACAACCATACATTTAAAGATAGCATCATATGAGACAGTTTAATCCATGACAAACAATTGGTTTAAGTAAATATGATTGTGAAGTAGACCAGTGCCAAAATAGTTAAGTGATTGCTGCTGAAGGGAAAGGTTGTGCAATGCTTCCTGGTCACTTTTAATTATTATGATGGGTGGATTATGGGAAGTGAAGTTTCGATATACTCTGAGGTACGTGGAACAAGTCCAGAATGCCAAGTGTGGCTCCACACAAGATGAGGGCTAGATCTGAGTTGCGGGGGGATGTCCAACATTGACGCCAGGCGAGGGTGTAGCCTGACAGGTCCCCGCGGTCACTACATAGTGGTTCCCTTTTCTCTGTGAAATTTTCCCACAACAGACAAAGGTGAGACGTCGAACTTTCGTCCTTAAGGGGAATTAATTTTAATTAAACACGAGTTTTTAATTAAATGTGGAGATTTATTGAGTGCAACGAATCTCGGTTCTGGTTGTTCCAAAGCTTAGGCAAGCTTGCAATGGACCAGGGCATATGTGGAGATTGTGCAAAATATTTGTTCCAATTAGCTGTAAAAGTAAAAAAGAACTTGCAAAAGCGATAAGAGGCTCTGCTAATTACTAAAGGCTAAGAATCTCTTTTCTAACCATCCACCAATTACTTGGGCAAGCCTTTTCACTGGTGGCGAGAGCATACTTCGGGAATGCAAATCTGGGTTCATTACTTGCAACAACA
This sequence comes from Larix kaempferi, assembly GCA_027924585.1. Classification (NCBI taxonomy): domain Eukaryota; kingdom Viridiplantae; phylum Streptophyta; class Pinopsida; order Pinales; family Pinaceae; genus Larix; species Larix kaempferi. The sequence continues at coordinate 8,174,676 of BSBM01000136.1, forward strand.
AAAGAAATGGAACTAAAACTAACTAAGTGCGGTGAGTGCGATTGTTACGAAAATGAAATATTGACGTCCTGAGTGACTCCGTGGCCCGCCATTGAAACAAAGCCAACAAACGATTTATTTTAGCTTAGATTAGTTAATTAGAGCAAAAGAAATACAAGAGAAGGGTTAGAGACAATCACACCATGAAAAGTGACACATACTCAAATCCCCCCAGGGGGATGAGGTGTGGGCACTAAGTAGCCCACTTGCTGTTATTATTAAATTTTACAATATAAAGGTGGGTGCCTTTGATCCTTATAAATTTGGATCCAAAGGCTTACAAGGCTTGTGAAATGAAACAAGAATGAGGTATGTTGCTCTGGGAGGTCTTGGATGGCTCGGATCTTCGATTTTCCGGCAGCACCTCCTCTTAACTGTTCGTTAAAAGTGAAAAACTAGCCACTTGAAAGCACTCAAATTAGCATAAGACATTTAAAGCATAATTTTTTTACTAATCTTAAGTACCTAAAGATGAGGAAATATAATAAACGCAAGTACTGGTTAGAGAGCTAGATCTGTTATGAGAATAATGCTTTGAAAATCAGATCTAGTTAGGACCATGCAAACTTATTGAAATAACTATTGATATTCTTTAAAATAAAACTATTTGCAGTAAGTATGCATAAAGGTAACCAAAGAAATACTTTAAATTTAAATGGGAAGGAAAGAGGGAAGAAGATGCTGAGAGCCTAGGAACTTTGGGCAATAGAGTTTGTTGGTGGAGAGCGCAGGGATTGTGTCCTTTTGAAAGTGCTTGAACGACGGAGGAGTCAAACAAGATCAACTGATCCTTCAAGCTAGAGAACTTGCACAACTAAAGCTACTTGCAACAAGAGCGTCTAATCCGGTGCTTCTTATGACAAAGATTAGAAGAGTATGCATACAAACAAGTAAAACATACAAATCCTATATCGCGGTGCATAAGTAAGAAATAAATGAAATCAAACTAGAATCATTTATCCTATTGGTAGTAGTCTTTCAAAGGCCAGATAAATGACAAATGCGACAAATAAACAAGCTACACTACAATTACCTCATAAACCATTGACATTACATCCACACACATAGAGCCATACACCAAAGATTTGCCTCCAAAGCCTTCTTTAGTCTAAGAGATGATATGAATTACAATTGAGCTTCAACAGCCTTTCAGTCCTCCGACCATGAGAAAAATGAGAGAGAGCTCATGCTTAAATAGCCAAACTGGGCCAAGAGGGTGCATGGGCCATTGAGAGAGCAAGGGTGAGTTTAGCTTGAGTGAAAGAGATGATTGAGGGATATGATTGCGATGCAATCTCATTGGATGGGCGCCACCTCTCAATAGGTGTGCCATCCCATCTTGGGACTCCCATCCATCAAATGCAGAGATGCCACATAGCAAATGTGCCCCCTCTTCATGGAGCAAACTCGCCCTCTTGGGATTTGATGCTAATTCCCAGTGAACTCAAACGGATTTCCAATTAACTCAATCTTATTGCTAGTTAACTCTGGACGTCTCCCGGACAAACTTCCACTGAAATAGGAACGTTGATTTTTGTCTCTTTGGCCATTTTTGAGAGAAAATTAATTTAAGTGATAAATAATCACTCAAGTTAATTCTCAAAGTGGGTTTAGGGGTATAATGGGTGCTTTGAGTTAGAAAACGAGCACCCCCATGGTAAAAACCTTATTTGCGAAAAATAAAATAAACCTAGGGGGGACCTAGTGGATGTTCATATGACTCAATATTGATGACTAGCATGGGAATATACATAGACACCTAGACTTTAATAACCTCCTATGGTTTAACCACCAAGGTGAATATTCCAACTTTGGAGGTGTGAGTGAAAAACTCAAAAATTATACGTCGCTAAAAAGCAACATATATGTAACAAGGAGAAAACACTCTGGAGTAATGCATTGATGACTAAGTCCTAGGAAAGCCAAGTCTTTTACAAAAAGTCATCATGCAACGTCAACTTATTACAATTCCTCGCGGGGTATGAACACACAACGAAAATAAAAATAAAAAGGGGCCAAGTTGTCCGGCAAGGACTTTTGATCTTTTGAATATGAACAAGTACACTTGTTCAATCTTTGCTGGCTCACTTGAAAACCAACCAAGTACAACTTAGGTGGTAACAATGGCCATGCTTAATAGCTACGTCATTAGGGGACCACTTTGATGTCCTTACTACAATGTCCTTTTACCAAGGTTGACATTAATGACAACCAAATGTCCAACATGTTGAATCAATAAGATATATAGAGCTGTAAATTACAATTGATAAAGAACATACATGACTGGAAATTAAATATGCAATTTACACAAGTTGTGGGCAATTGAATTATATACACAAGATGAAGTTATCGTACATACCATAGCCTTATTGCAAGGCTAGTACAATTCACTAGCTCTTCAAAACCCTAGCTAGAGAAACAATGAAAACCCTAACTCAATCAAGGTGCTCCAACATGCATGAATCACTAAAACAACTCCTCCAAGGAAAATTGTTCTCTTCTCTTCTACTTCTTCACTATATACACCTTAAGGCTTATCACAAAACTCTAATCTCAAAGCTTCAAGGGATGAAACCCTAACCCTAGGCTTCAAGAAGATCATGAAACCCTAGTCACTCTAGGAGAGAGAGAGAGAGAGAGAGAGAGCAACTACAATTGAAGATCAAGAAAGAGGAGGACTTGTGCACACTCCACTAGATGACATCTCTACACGAGCGAAAAATGAATGAACACAATGATATGAATGAGGACACTCCTTCCTTTATATACACGGGATGTAAGGGAGACCAACAATACAATGTGGGTCCAAGCCCTTACAAGCAACCTACAATAAACAATTGTAGGCCAACACAAGTGAAGCACTCCACCCCAAGGGTACACATGTCTGTTAGGATAATTAATACTCCATCCTTGTCCTACTCAACATTATTTACCTTTTCCTAGTAGTTGATGATGTTATTTGCCCCCTAGCGGCGTGCAGATGACATCTAGGATCCATTAGCCACCTAATGCGCCCTGCATGCATCAATTTTGGACCACCAGAGTTAGTTCCCTACATTTTAGGAGCTAACTCAGTGTTCTAGTTAAGTCCACCTGAGTTCCTGACTCTAACTGGGGGTTTGAGCTCCGATCACCACTGATTGTGATCTAATGCGCCCTTTTCTGATTGATCTTCATGTAGAACTCACTAATGCGCCCTCCTTGGTCAGTTAACTGACAATAGCTTCAGTTAACTGAGTTTTGGTTGAGTTGAGTTGAGTTTGGGACTTCTGGAGCACTCCAGTGGTGACAATTCCTATGCTAGATTGACATGGATTCAAATTCTCTTAGGATAATCGAATTCTCTCCATTCTAACATATTTTTTGACTATACTGATTAATGGATCATAACACACATTTCTGTTTCTATCTGAGTTCCAATGCTTGATTAATTTTACTGCTCATTTCACTGCAATTTTCATTGTAATTCATCTTTTCTACTCATTCTTTTCATTGTGAGGTATTCTTTGCTCTATGATCTTGCTGAGTTCTAGAATTTCACATGGTATCAGAGCCAGTTAGGTTGAGCAGCTGCATCTAGTAGCGCACCAGAAGCAGAGGAATTTCCACAGAAGTCCGTGGGAAAGGCATCTTGATAGCCTTGGTTCTGCCAAGGAAATCTTCCCCGGTGTGATGCACTCCCGAAGGTGCGTATTGTCATATTGCAGAGCTCTATAGAGTCAGTAACTAAGTTTATTTCCAAAATCGAGAGTTTTTTGCAGGATTTTGAAGGTTTTTTAGTGCACCAGTAGCAGGAGTTGCAGTTTGTATTTGCTCCAATAGTTTCACATGGAGAATTCGAATGTTCCCTTGTCTCCAAGGATCTTGACACCCTTCAATTATCTTGATTGGAGGGCTGATATGCAGATGGTGTTGCGCAACAAAAGTCTATACAGGGTCACAATGGGCAAGTAGGCCGAACCTCAGGCAGTTTTTGAGAAGGCCAAGTACCTGAACAAATTAGATGCAGCGTTTGGTTTCATGTGTATTCATATTTCTAAGATTTGCTCTTCCACCTTGAAGGATTGAAGACTCCAAGAGAGGTTTGGTTGAAGCTTGAGACTCTCTTCAGCAAGCAAGATGAGTTGAGAGGCCATATTTTGGAGAATGAATTAATTGCTCCTCAACCCAACAGTTTCGAAACCATACAATAGTTCTTTTCTAAATTCAAATCCTTGGTTATGCAGTGCAAACAATGTGTCATTGAGAAGAAGGATGAGCAGTTGGTGCTATCCATCCTAAGCAAGCTTGGTTCGGAATTTTCAATATTTGTTTCTTCCTTCCATTTTGGGAGATTGGCAATCCCCAACTGGAAAATGCCTTCCTTAGATGCATTCATTGAATCTCTCATCCAAGAACAAGACAAACTGATTCAGATGGGCGCCTTGAAGGCCTCAAAAAATCAAGCTCTTATGGTTGGAGAGTCAAAAAGTGTGAATGCTAAAGGAAAGCAGAGAGGTAAAGAAAAGAAGCAATTTGAATCCAAGCCGGAGGAGAAGTCTAATCCATTAGAAGGAGCCTCCAGCTCCAAGAAGGATAAGGAAAAGAAATTTGAGAAGACCAAGTGAGAGCTGTTGCATGAAGAAGAAGATAGATCAACTGATCAAACTCCTTGAACAACACAACATTGCCCTCCCAGAAGGTGCAAGGAAGATTGATTCTGCAAGTGAGACAGATGATCACAAGAGATGCCAGGCATCGAAGACTGGATTCTCAAAATCACAAGCCTTCCTCATAGATTCTGAAGCCTCCAATCACATGGTTGCCTCTACAGAATCTTTTTCTTCTCTAGATCTTACCGATGGTCCTAGTATTCACATGGGAGATGATTCTCAGATCTTTGCTGAAGGGAAAGGCACAATACAGCTTGATGATGGAAAGTTCAACAATGTTCTGTATGTGCCTTCTTTGGAAGCAAACTTGTTGTTTGTTTACTAGATGACGCACATTGGTTCACCGAAGAAAGTTGTTTTTGGACCTGACGCAGTTGAGATTTCAAAGATCTCTTCTGGGAAGCTAATAGCTAAAGGTGTTGCAAACCATGTCTCAAAGGCATATGAGTTCTCACAGTTTTTGCCATATTCACATCAAAGTGCTCTCTTGACTCATGCAAATGAGACAAGCAAACTCTTGCATGAAAGATTCAGACACCTAAACTTCAAGTACTTGCAGCAGTTGCACAAGGAAGAGATGGTTGAAGGATTGCCCGACATAAAGTTCTCTCAAGGGATCTGCAAAGGTTGCTTGGTAGGGAAACATCCAAAGCGAAAGTATGATGTTGGGAAGGCAAGGAGAGCTTCCTCCACACTTGATTTGATACACAGTGATGTCTTAGAACCGATGCCCACAAGTTCTATGAATGGATCCAAATACCTTCTGACCTTCATAGATGATTACTCTAGGTTCTGTTGGATCTATTTTCTTAAGCAGAAGTATGAGGTATTTGAGACTTTCAAAGTTTCAAGGCCTTGGTTGAGAACACTGCCAGGAAGAAGATCAAAGCACTCAGATTTGACAATGGAGGGGAGTATATCAAGAAGGAATTGCAACAGTTTTGTGCTTCTGAGGGCATCCAAATGCAACATTCTGTCCCATACACACCACAACAAAATGGTGTAGCTGAGAGGAAGAATAGGTCATTGAAAGAGATGGCTACTTGCTTACTTTGAAGCAAGGAATCTTCCACCATATCTTTGGGCAGAAGTAATGAACTATTCTACATACATTCAGAATAGGGTACCCCACAAATCTGTGGATGGGGTCACTCCATTCGAAGCATTGAAGGGACACAAACCTGATGTATCTCACCCAAAGGTTTTTGGATCCAAGGTATGGACTAGAATCCCATCTGACAAAAGAAAAGCTCTTCAACCCCAAAGTAGCGAATGCATTCTGCTGGGATATGTAGAAGATGCAAAAGCATACAAGCTGATGGAGATTGCAACCAAAAGATGCAATCTCAGGTTCGATGAAGATCCATTGCAAGATCTACAACCAGTTGAAGACCAAGGTAGATCTGATTTGCCTACTCCATTTGCACCTGATGAAGATCATGATGATGTCTCTTCTGATGAGGATCAAGTTGAATCAGATCTTGATGTTGAGAATGAAGATCAAGCAGATCTAGATCCAGAACCAGCACCTGCTCCCAATCCATGGCCAAGGCCAAAATGGGCTCACAAACTACTTGAAGTTGCTGGGAATCCATTTGACCATAGGAGAACCAGATCTTAGTATCAAGTTGCAAACCTTGCACTATGTCATACAGATCCACTTCTCTCAGAGAGGTGCTACATGATGATGGGGGCATATTTACAATCCTTCAAAGAGACTTTCCATGATCCAAGATGGAAGACTTGAGGTTCACATGCACTACATCAGGGAACTAGTGCACAACAGGACCAATACACTGCATTACTGTTCTATAGAGGAGCAGACTGCAGACATTTTTACCAAGTTTTTGCACATGTGAAAGCTGCTTGAGTTCCCTGCTGTTCATTTTTGAGGGGGGGTATTTTTCCCATGAGGTTTTTCCTCATTTCCTTAGTTTCATGAACAATTCTTTTTTATCATTTATTTGATTGTATGGGTGACCTTTGGACCCAGTAACCAGGACCTGGGATGTCCAAGTTTGGATTAGGGGGGGTGTTAGGATAATTAATACTCCATCCTTGTCCTACTTAGCATTATTTGCCTTTTCCTAGTAGTTGATGATGTTATTTGCCCCTTAATGGTGTGCAGATGACATCTAGGACCTATTAGCCACCTGGTGCGCCTTGCATGCATGATTTTAGGACCACCAGAGTTAGTTCCCTACATTTAAGAGCTAACTCAATGTTCTAGTTCAGTCCACCTGAGTTCCTGACTCTAACTGGGGGTTTGAGCTCCGATCACCACTGATTGTGATCTAATGTGCCCTTTTCTGATTGATTTGCATGCAGAACTCACTAATGCACCCTCCTTGGTCAGTTAATTGACAATAGATTTAGTTAATTGAGTTTTGGTTGAGTTGAGTTTGGGACTTCCGGAGCACTCCAGTGGTGACAATTCCTATGTTAGACTGACATGGATTCGAATTCTCCTAGGATAATCGAATTCTCTTCATTGTAACATATCTTTTGACTATATTGATTAATGGATGATAACACACATTTATGTTTCTATCTAAGTTCCAATGCTTGATTAATTTTACTGCTCATTTCACTGCAATTTTCACTGTAATTCATCTTTTCTGCTCATTCTTTTCACTGCGAGGTATTCTCAGCTCTATGATCCTGCTGTGTTCTAGAATTTCACAATGTCATGCTTTGAGTTGATGTTGTACAAATAAGGGCTACAAGATGATGTAGCTATGCAATGTGTGTCCACACCTCTCTCTCACAACCCCACACAGACTCCATCGCTCCTCTTAAGACATGCGCTCCACTAGGTCAACTGCCCCTAGATGAATAGTGCCACAGTCTAGGCATCCCTGAGCCAACTCTAAGAATCCATCCAAGAATCCAAGCAATTCCATGCTGTATAGGGCTTTGTGCCCTCCTACAAGGTGCACAACATTGCTCCTAAGTAGGATGTTCTCCAAGTAAGTGAATCTCTCGATCTGGTTGTAATGAAGGATGTCCATCACACTATCAAGAGAACTCCAATGCCGTAGGGAAGAATGCCAAGTAAGTACCCAACTGTGGTCAAGCAACTATTGAGCAAGCTATCTCCAAGGTGCAAATCCATCATGGACAATCTCCCATGTGCCAATCCATCTTGGACCATCTGGGGGTTGGGCATACATCATGTACCCCAAATCTCACGAAGCACCCAAAAACACGACGTAAACACTTTCAGAGTAACCCCAAAAGCTAACACCCCCTCTTTATGAGGAAAACGTTCACATCGACACCTGTCGACACCCTTTGCAATTCCGACAAACATGTTACTTGCAAATCTGTACTAGATGTAGTCTTGGAATCAACCATTGCCACTTGTAAAGAACTTGCCACCCATGCTATCACAACATCTCGATCTAAGTAATGATCATTATGAATATGAAGGAAGATAACCTTGTGACAAAAGCAACCTGCAAAGCTTCATCATCCTCCAAGTCAACATCAAGGGCTAAAATCAATGGATATTGCATCATGAGCTGTCGAAGACATCCTGTAAAGATAATCATATCTCTATACAAGATCAAGAAAGTTGATCACATCTATAAAATCACAAAGATAGAAGTCCACACAAGTTAACTATTCGATCTTGGAAGGCCATTAACAACCTACCAACTTGAGAATCCCTCTCATGCACCTCCAATCCTCCAATGTTTGAAACATCAACCTGAACTAGGTCAACTCCCTCATCTTGATAGAATCCTGAAGCAAGAGTAACATCATGGACCACCAAGCTGTCAAGGGAAGAATGCCAATTTAACATATTCCATGCATGTTCTCCATTGTTGATAATTATTATATTGTGATTTAATATCTAGTATAAAAGGAGCCATATTGATAATCAAGGAAAGAGTATGATTAAACAACAACATTTGATATTCTTATTGCAAAGCTAAGTCACCTGACACGGGGACACGGGACACGAAGGACACGAAAATACGAGAGTCCGACACGGAGACGGTGACCCTCGGAATCAGGACACGTTTTGTATACATATATATATTTTTTAAAAATATATTAAAATTTAAAAATATAGACATATAGATCCAAAAATCTTTAGAAACTAGAACATTTACAAATTGAAATATTCAATAGAAATTAGAATAAAAACACATTAATGATTACAAATTTACACATTGTCATTCACAAATCACGATTCAGTATTCTACTATTCATTATTCACGAATCACAACACATTTCACATTTGTCATTCACAAATCACAATGAATTATGAGACACATAGATGCATGCCGAAACCATATTTCTCATTAAGTCATCAAAATCAAAATGTATACATATATGTCGGAATGCCATTGGCAAATGCCAAATAAACTAATAGACTAATAGTTAATACAAAAAGGGGTGGTTCAAGATGGGAGAATCCCATATGTCAGTAGTCCTCCTCCATGTCTGAATCAACATACTCATCATTGCCACTGCCCTGATCCTCATCCTCCTCATCCTCCTCCCCCTCCTCCTCCTCTCTGCCTATCTAACGATCTGCATCTGCTGCTGTGGAGGATGACCCCTCTATACGATCACTATCATCAAAAGTGACCGGCTCTAGCACTGGATCATTAAGATCCATGTTGGCTAATGCCAACTCAGTACTGTTGTCCAAACCCATATCATCAGGAAAGACATCCCACATCTTTGTCTTTCCCTTCACCCACTCCTCCCTCTTCCTGTAAATAAGACGAAGGTTGGAGTGCACATACACCATCGACTCTACCCTGGACTGCTCAAGCTTGCTCTTCTGCACACTGTACAAGTTCCCATATATGCTCCAATTCCTCTCACAACAAGAGGATGATGTAACTTGAGAGATGACCCTGAAGGCTAACTTCTGTAGAATAGGGGATGTTGCCCCATGAGTTGCCCACCAAGCATAGGGTTTCTTACCCTTCCTATCTCTAAGCACATCATAGCCTCCAAATCTCCCAGTGCCAGTGGAAAAATCTACAAAGCCCTCCTCCGCCTCCTCAAGCATGTCTCTATCCTGAAATAGCCGTCTAAGTGCTATCTTCCTCCCATTTGCAATCTCTGCATCCATGTGAGGAGGGACTCTGTGTGAGGCCCCCGATCCACCAGTGAGCCACTCCTGAGTGTAGAACTTGGGGTTCAAGGAGTGGGCCAAGCAATGCAAAGGTGTGCAATTCTTATCCCACCTGGAGATAAGAATATCCTGAATAATGGTCCATAAGTTCTCTGCCGATGTCCCATACTCGGGACACTCATTCTCCATGACAATGGACCTCATGGACTCAATCATGGAATCCCACCCCTCATAAACCTCTGCTAGGATGGGTTGGTCCGTGTCTGCAAACCGCAACAAAGAAATGATTGGCTCCATGATCTTAATGCTAAGATCTACCGTGTCCCACCAACCATCATCTAACACCGTGTCCTTCACCTTTTGTGAAGCAGCCTGATTCGTCTTTCTCCAAAAAGCCCAAAACTCTGAAATCACCATGGACCCAAGAGCGGTTTTGACCTCCCTCAACCTCTTGAGCATGATGAATGAGGAAGCAAACCGAGTATCTGCAATCTTCAGCAATGTAAGCTGTGTGTACTGTTTGTAGATGGTGAGGGCATTTGTGTGGTTTTGTACAAAGATACGGATATGGCTTGCATCCTTAATAAGGTTGCCAATCCATGTCACATCCGAAGCAATGGCTTTCAGTGCTAAATTCAAGGAATGGACAATGCAAGGTGTCCAAAAAACGTGTAAGAGCAATAAAAGCATGTATCAATGACTCTACAACACTAACATTGCAATGACCAAATTCAAACAATGAGCAAATTAGAAATGAAAGGTGTCCAAAATGAACATACCTGTGGATATTTAGCTTCCACAATCATCAACAGCCTTGCAAACAGGTGCATTGTCCGTGATGATTTGTACACACGAATCAACACCTACTTCTTCAATGGTTTTGATGAATAAATCACCCATAAATTGTGCATCCTTGTATTTCCCAAGAGCATCCACCGCTTTCAAGAACAACGGTCCATTTTGGGAAGATACCATGAAATTGATGAGTGGATGGCGTGCGGGATCCGTCCATCCATCAGAAACAATACTCACACCGCATGAGGGCCATGTTGTTCTAATTGGCTCAAGGATTTTATCTACCTCCTTTGCTTTAACCAACAATGTGGTTCTAAGCTTCTCTGAACCGGGAGGCACATAACCACTTGGAGCTCGTTCCAAGATAGTTCGAACCGTCTCAAAATACAATGGTGACTGTGCAACATTGAATGAGATGAAGTTGAGGTAGAAGAAAAATGCAATGGTAAGGTCTACCTCTTCTCGCGCCTCTTGTTGGAAGATCCTATCCATTGGACCACCTGTAGATTGCCTCTTTCTTGTTTGATAAGTATCCCCACGCCCATTAATGCTAGGTGGAAATGGAGGCTTGGAGCTAGAGGACTTCCTCAAAAATGGAAGAGGATGATCCTCTTTTTTCTTGCTTGCTGCTGCCACCTTCCCTAAGCCAACATGATCCTCTTTTTCCATATCCTTCCTTTGGTTAACACTCACCGCTTTGCATGAAGAAATCCCACAAGAAGGAAGGGCCAACAAATGGCCCTAAACCCGGAAATATGTGCTCATGAACTCATGCTTGCAAAAATTGCATCTGCAAGACACATTACCTCCCCCACCAAGCTTTGCCCCGGGCCCATCTTTCCTTGTCACATACTTCCACAAAGGGTATTTTTTTTCTTGGGCTTGTTGTCTTGCTAAAACAGGGTTAAATGGAGCCATAGAATGAGCTCCACTAGCAGCCGATGGAGCTCTTGACGGAGGAGGAGAACCGCTTGTGCTTGGTGGAATAGGAGGGGAGGCCCTAGATGGTGCATTTCTCCCTTTCCTTTGCCCCCTACCTCCTGCCCTAGCTGATTGAGACATTCCTTTTCTTGTGTGATGGTTGAGCTTGCAATCCTCTCCACAAATCCACCGGAATGCACTTGGAATCACTTGGAAACAATGGATAGCCTTCAAATCTCCTTCAAATCTCCTTCACCTGCACATACAACTCACTCTCAACCAATTGCTTCCTTGCAAATGACAAAACGAAAGCCAGAAATTCGTTTTAAAGCAAACCCAGAGGCCTTTTTCCGCGCTTTTCGTGTCCTGTTTTTTGGGTTCATGCCCGACAGTCGGGACACACTCAAATTTCGAGTCCGATTCGTTGTTGCATCGTGTCCCGAAAACGGATTCGATGGAAAGTCGAATCGGACACGAATTCAGATCGAATCATGTCCGATTCGATCCCCACGGGACACGAGGGGCCTCCAGGACGAATCTGGTTTCTTAGTTGCAAAGTTGAAATCTACATGAAAAGTTGCTTAGAATAAAAAAAATCACTTAATTTGGACATTGTATGTAAAAATTATGAGGTTTTAAAAATAGCACTTGGCTTGTCGATGAAGTCAAGGAGTGAGAATGCATTTTAGCAACTTTTGATAAGCGTTTTGTCACATGGGTGATCTCATAGTAGCTCCTTTTTCCAGAATATAACTCTCTTGCACGCCACACTATTGGAACCTTGGAATTGGCTTTGTTAATCCAAAACCTTAACTATCAAATCACCTATTAATATTTGTTGATATATCAAACTAAATTGGTAAAGGTGTAAGGATTAGAATTTTTTTGAAACAGAAAACATGCCGTTTTGGTGTATAGTAGCCTAGTCCCTTGCACAACTCACCAGTCATGAGAGAAATACTTTTTTCATTTTTGAAAAAATGGTTTCATACTTTTAAATGTTTCAGATGTTAAGTTTTAAGAGTAACATTATGTGAAGGACATGTCTGCAATGTCAGTCCTCATGCTTAGACATTATATGTAGCCCATTAGTGTCGTAGATGACAATCAGGTGGGCCTCACATCTAATGGTGCCCCTCCATAACGAGGCAGATCTTGTTGCAAGTTAGGGCCAACGAGGTTGCATTAAGCAAGCCATGCAACTTGCTTGCATTGGGTATTATGGACCCTTTGAGTGATAGGCCTCTGTGGGTTTTCACACACCACAACGGTTCTGACTCTTGCTGGAGCAAGATTATAGCAACAGAGCCCTTCATAGGATTAAGGGACATGCCTTGAACAAGCAGAGCCTTCAACATTGTAGAGGATGCAACAACAGTGCTCAAAGAGATAGTTTTGTGCCTTTGAAACAAATATGTTTCAATAAATATTTTAAGCAAAATAAATTTGTAGTTTAACCTTAAAGCTTTAGGATTCTCAAACAAACTAAGAAATTATATTTTTTAATGAAATAACTAATTGTATGAGGGGACAAATAAAAACGTATCATAGTAACAAAATAAAAAAGATGGAAGCAGATCTAACCAAAGATGTAAAGTCTAAGCATATAAAACTGTGATGCTGATAGAGGAATCATGTCGTTGATGATAATACACAGCCCTAAGACAGAAGATAAATGTCATGCATGAGGAAAATCAGGAGGGGGCCTAAACACATCCTGGTGCTGTCGCTGTCTCCTGCAGACAGGCAGGGGGGTTTGAGGAGGATTGAATGTCTTTGCTGGAACTGCAATCTCACTGTGTCTCTCCTAACACCCAAGGTTAAAGAAAATCAAAGTTGTTAGAGCTGGACTCAGATTAGAATTGGTTTGGCCCAAAATTATGACTGGGTTTGGACTTTGCCTTTAACTCGTTAAATGGCTCGACCAAATAAAAATTACATAAAATTTTCAAATTTTAATTCAAAATTGTATTCCTGTACATCAATATAAATGGACACCATTAGACATCAAATATGCAATGTATGCTGATTTATTGCGTGTAAGTGTGCAAATTGGCAAAACTTCATTGACATACATAAAATTTAAAGTTTTAAGACAAAATAGATGAACATTGAGGCTGTAAATGGCGTCTAGAGTCCAAAAGTAGTCATATTATAACCAATGAGTATACATCATACTTTTTCACAAGCAATGACTCATCAAAATCATCCAGAATCTAGATCATCGGCCATAACAATCAAGATCATCAGCAATAACATCTATTGAGTTGCCTAGACCATCCTCATGCTCTGATTTATGGATACCCTCCTCTTGTGTAGATAGCAAATGCAGATCAATTCCCCATTGAAACCAGCTCCCAGCTCAGCACCGAATCAACTCCAAATCTGCTCAAACAACTGGCAAATTTTACAGCTCCAACCCTCCAAATGATAACAATGAGAAGTATGCGAGGCAAAATTGGGAGGGGTGTTTTCATAGTGACGGGATTAGGGTGTTTAGGTTTCTTTTCAGGGTGCTATGTAGGGCTAGCCCCAATGGCACCCTAATATATACAGGTGCACTCTTTCCTTGGCATCTTAGAATCCTACAATTCCCATATATTAGAATCCCAGAATTCCCATATATTAGAATCCCAGAATTCCCAACTCAAGTGGTTCCGGAGGAAGCTATACAAGGCTCCACCTTTCATAAATGCTGAAATGCCGAAAAAGCTGTTAAGTGTGCTGAAAGCTGATAAACACCTCAAATTCTATCTTTTCCAAGTGAGGTGCCATGGCTCTGATACCATAAACAAATGGCTTGAAATGTGCTCCCACTTTGAATTTTAATGTTAAAATTTAAATTAATGAAAGTAAAATGTAATTTAAGGTAAATACATTTATTACTAATAGTTAATTACATTCCAGAACAGAAGTTGACCGGACTGTTTTTTTGGTTGACTGGGCCTGCATGTCAGTGGCTTGGTCAGCCCTATTGGACATGGCTGCATGGCTGGTATTGGTATGACACTGCCAATTCAGAATCTGACTCAGACAATTCAGATGCTAACTTGGCTGAGTTGACCACCTGTTGACTACCTGTTCTGACTGGTTTGCGAGAAAACTGGTCACATTTGGCCAAGTCTGATAACATTGATGAAAATAGAACCATAAAATTGGGCACCAGATAGGTGGCTACAATTCTGTACCCTAGAGCTCACTAGGGTTCGACCATGTGGGTTTTGTCCCTCCATGTTACTCATTTATGGTTTTTGATTAGGGTTAGGATTACATTGTTGGACAAGTTGAGGGCGCTAGCTTGGGTGGTTGGGAGGAATGATTGTTTCCCTTCCCACCCAGATTCAATTCTTGTAAGTGACATGATGCTCTTGTTGAACCCCTATTGTAATGATTGTATTTCTGGCCATACCTTGATTCTCTACCTGGAATAGCAGGTGTTGGCATTCTCCCGGTGGACTAACCCTCTAACAAAGGGTGAACCACCATTTAAAAAAAAAGTTGAGGGCACTACCCACACAAGAGCGATGTATACCAATTGACTATCCAAAAAGAAACCAACACCATTTTCATTTTAGTGATGCTGATTCCTGAATATCTGTGACTTACACTATTGGTAACGTTCAAGAATTTGTGGGAAACAGATTCCCAAGGATGAGTCCTTGTACTTGACAATCATTATGGATGAAGTTGAGGGAGTGGTCAACCTTTTTCTTCTTGTTCTTGGAACCATAGCTAAATTTGCGGTTCAGTGATAATATTTAGATGGTATGCTTCAGTCAATGCTATTCTCCTCGCTATTCCAGCTTTTTCCATGGTTAATGCTTTTGGACATGATAGGTAAATTGAATTGAACTTATGCGTTCTTTTCATTGGATTTAGTTTCTGACATATGTTTATTGTTAATAAAATATATTTCACCTTCAATAGTATTGGTACTAAAGAATTTGAAACAGTGCATTATTTATGCTTTTTGTTTCATGAGTGTTGATAGAAGGTGTGTTGTTTATCTAGGTATATGCTGACAGATGAAGGAAAAGTAACAGGAAAGGAATGCCTCCAAAGATCAGGAATACCTGAGGGAGAAGGTCCATTGATACAAAGTCAGCAGATTACAACTGTATCCTCTAGTGAGCAGATTTGTTGCAACGAAATGCTGTCAACGTCCAGCCAAAAGGGAGAAGCAAATAAAATAGCTACAACAAGGAAGTCGACAAAGAATATATGCCAAACAAAGAGGAAGTCGACAAAGAATATATGCCAAACAAAGAGGAAGTCCCCAGTTTCAAGTGAGATCAGGAACAAGCCTTCCATACCAGATGGAGTTGTTGATAAAGTAAGGTTTTTACTTGTCTGTTTCTTAGAAGTGATTGCCTGTCTTACCTTTCTGTGATCGGGACTCATTTTTTTTATTGGACCAGAGACTATAGCAAAGGGAAGCAGGTTGAGTATCTGAGTTGTAAAGGAATTTAGTCAAGATGAGCAAAATAGTTTCTTTAACTCAAATGAAGTTTTCTTCCTTACATTTTGAAAGTTTTTCTTGTTTTTAGTCAGTTCACCCATGCATTCAAATGCATTTTATATCAGCATTTAAGGTTGTTGATCCTTGCCATCAATGAGACGGTATAAAGGGATGATGATGAACAGTAAAATGATATTTTGCATTCAAATAAATTTTTCTCCATGAAGTCTAAACATTTTCCTTTTTTCCTTTAAATCTTATTTTACATCAAAGTCTAGGCTTGTTGATCTTTGCTGTCATGCTGAATCTGTCTTAGGGGTGGATGGTTTTATATGCTGAATTGGCTTTTGGGTTTCTATATATGACAAATTACACTTCATGTTTTTGCTTCCTTCTTCCTTTCTTTACATCCTTTATAAGTTAATGACAGTGTGAGATTATGTTTCCATTTCTGTGTGCTTGTGTTTGCTTTGATGGCTTGATTAATTTGTCACCAGCTGAAATGTATGGGATTCAATGAAAATGAAATTTACATGGCTTCTGCAAGGTTCTCTGGGATGTTTGCAACCAAAGAGTCACCCTCTGTTTTTGATAGCATTTTAAATTGTCTCTTGGAGAAGCAAGTTGCAACATCATGTCAGCAAGAAAACCAGAGTCTCAGCAAGGAGATTCCTGCACGTTCTTTGCCTTACAATGCGGCAGATCAAGGTAGACTGAATTTGAATTTATTATTGAAAGCATGCAAAGGATGTGCATTTTTTGATTCCTCAAAGGATGGAGGACTTGTATAATTCTGTAGATCCCTTACTATTTACTATTTGCCCTTTAAGTGATGTAGAAAAGCAACATGAATGGCATTTCTGACATGTCTTTAGGAGAAGCTGGTTCAAGCAAAGGTTTCCACATGGAATCTACTCAGACTTCAAATATGAGACCTTGTAGTGAAACATTGCGATCACTTGCTTCGACTTTGAGGCCATGTTCATCTTCTGTAAGCAACTTCAGCTCATGGCATGCCCACTTATGTTGTAGAATTATCTGAAAGTTATCAGCCTTCTTGTTTTAGATTTGCTTTTCTGGAAGCTCCATCCTGTTCATGTTTCATTTGTATGGTTTATTTATTGTTGTAAGCTATCTTGAACTCACAGGTAATGTCACTTCTTGTAAGTTTGCTTTCTTTACTTTCTTGGTGCAGGATTTAAACCATCAATACTTGAAAGATATAGAACCAAACACATACACATTTAAAACAAATGTGCTAGCAGTGCCTCCCCTTGAAAATGGGAGCAAATTTGCTGAATTGTATGATGTAATTCTCATCTTGGATGATCGTGAGCAGTTTGGACGCGATAATCGTGGGTCAGTATCTAGCATGAAAATATCAATGCCGCCGAGTTAGTTGTTGTTTCATTTTTTTCCTAATCTTATGTAGATAACTTCTATATTCTACAAGTGTAGAGTTTTTTGCATATATACTATCTTGGTGTTCTTAAAACATGCATCTTGCTTTCCTTGGGTTCTTATTTAACCTTTTTATATGACCTCTTTTTGTGTGTAGTTGGTCTTTTATTGTTGGATGTGCATGCATTGGTGGAGTTGTTTGCCTTCTGTACTTTGGCTTCTTAGTCAGCTGTGTATCATTGTTTGTTTGTATTGCTGAAGTGGATTCCACATGTATGAAGACCTGTACAAGATTGTTATCTCTAAATGTCCACTTTATATTTAAGTGCCGAACAGTTTCTTGTGCCCTTGTTCCACTGAAGAAATCTTGCATGTCTTTGTTGCAAAAATCTAATAAAACTCAAAAAATGTCTAACAAAGACAATGAAGTTTAACTTGATATGATATTGAAATGTTAATTCAGGAAACTCTGTGGTATGTTACCAATACTAATTCAAGCTAGTGGCGAGAGAAGAAAGAAGCAACTAGTAGTTATTGTTGTTCACCAAAATATTATTAAACTAGTAATCTATATGTGGTTATTGTTGTTTGCCAAAATATTATTAAACTAGTACTAACTAGCAACACAGTTTTAAATGTTGATTTCATTTTATATGTTTTGGTAGGGCCAACACTAGACAGAAAGTTGCCGACCGCTTGTATGCACAATATCAAATCCAGGTCGAGGTGAGTTTGCAAAATTTTTTCCTGTACATTTTCTCCCTTTATATGAATTTCACTATTATGTCCTGTGCCTCCAGTTTTCATCTTTTCATTCTCTAATTTATTCTTAGTTTGAATAAATGTATCCTCTGATGTGGATAAAATGAGAATTCTCAAAATAACTGTTTCTGATTGATACTGAATAAGATTTAATTCATTGTCGATTCTAAAGATTTTATCAAATATATGTGATTTTTTTTAAAGACAAAAACCTTATATAAAGATAAAACCCAGAAAATTTGCAGAAAATTACAAGATGGATAGCTTAGCCACTTTGTAATATGTATCAGAGTACTACTTGTCTTTGTTATTCCCTTACAATCTCCTCTACTTTATACATTTTCATAATACTTTATATAGTTCCGATAAGCAGAATATCATTTCAAATGACCAAACTTCAACAAGTACATCTTTTCCAAAGATTTTGCAATTCTCCCTGATGACATTATGTTTCACTCTTTGTGCGTGTATGGCACTCCTGGTTAGTTTTTAGTCCTTTCTGTTCCCATTCCGATTCTGTTGGGGGGCCAATTGTCTTATAAATTTCTGCACAATGTCCATTTTGAGATGGCTTATTTCCATAAGTATGGATTGGGCAGAAGTTTGGAGTTGGTATTTTGGCACCTTCATCCTTTTCATTATTTCAGTGTGGGATCCCCAATTTATTCACATGCTTGATCATCTGTGCAGTTCTTTTGATATGGTGGATGCTTGAACATGCTTGCTATAGATTGGATGCTTGAGTACACTACTTTTTAATAGGGAATTTGATACATGTAAGCAGGGAAAATTTTAAGGATCCATAATTTTCTCAAAGTGTAGAAACATTGGCGAATCTTTTTTTGGAAAAAAATGTTGAAAAATAGCCCACGGGTTCAATTAAGCCCCTAAAATTTTCCTTGCATGTAAGGGTAATGTTAGTATGGTTCCTGTTATCACATCCATAGTAGCCGGGCTACCATGATTGCAGAGCAGTTTCTTGTATATTTTTGAGCCAGGCCTTTACACATTTTTGATGAGATCAGCCTATGATGAGCAGTACTTTTGGTGATCACTCACGTATCATAGCAGCCCCAGATCAGATATGATGAACCTTATGCCAAGACCGTGCCTCATGACCTCAGATTTGATGACTGAGGTGATCATTTTTGTTCCAAACAGAGCAGTGTGATAGTGCCCAGGGTTTTATAGCAGCAGTGTTCCGGTGACTATTGATGATCCAGATGATAGATACAGGTATATGGCCCAGCAGGTATATGGTTGTGCATTGGATATATTTGCCTTGCTCTTTTGCTTATCTTAGTAGCTTGGCTAGGTATTTAGTGGTCATGATCTGGCGATATAGATATATTATATGGACATGGTTGTTTTGATGATTATCTAAATAGTCTAATTACTCAGAATAAGAAGTTCTTGTTTATACTCATTGGTTTTAACCTCTTTAGTAGTATGGATGTGGTCATTCCCACCATTTATGGCTTGCTAGTTATGGCATCACCTTTCACTTTCCTCCATCCATCCGTTCTCTTACAGATTTGGTTTTTACCTTGAATTACACCTCAGCCTGTGATATGGAGGACCTCCCCACTTTTGCCTCTATGTTGGATAGTTTCCCTGTTGTTTGTGTCTCTGCTCTGAGTTGGCAACAAAACTTACCGAAGCCTTGATCCTTGTGGGCCAGGAGAATCCACTGGTGTTGGTTCTTGAGCTTAGGTGAGTTGGATTTGATGCCTTTAACTCTCTGGTCGGTTGCCCCTAATGTTTGGTCCTGATTGTGGATGATCCCCCTAGTTGCCTTACTTGTGTTGGCTAGACCTGAAGCAAACTATACTACCATCATTACATGCATGTGTGAACTATTATTATATCTTTTGTGCAAGCCCATGGAAATAAATTAAAACTGTGCTTCTCAACACAATGAAAGAGGGCTATGAAATGAAATGAAATGGAAAATACCTTGGATAAAAGCTGCAATTAGTTGTGCTTCCAATCACACGAGAAATCCAAAGGATCATAAGGCCTAAAAAGTAGTGGTTAAATATATGCTAAATCTAAAGACTGCTGGCCATGATATTATGTAATGATTAATTCCTCACGGAGCCTACGGCTTGGGATGTGAGATGGAGTAAGGGACAACTAATTCTAACTGTCCCCTAGAACTTCAAGTTTCGGTTAGCTATGCACCTAGTTACGGCGGTTCTAGAAAAGATCCTCACGGAGCTGGTTCCAGCTTGGATGTGAGTTGTAGACATTTGCTAACAAGCTTGAAGCAGTCCAGGGCAGAGACAATGGTGTATGTGCACTCCAACCTTCGTAATATTTATAGGCAAAGGGAAGAGTGGTTGAAGGGAAAGACGAATATGTGGGATTCATTTCCTGATGATATGTGTTTGGACCATAGTTTTAAAAATCAGAATCGAACTCGAAATTGGTTGAGGGTCAACTCGGACTTGGAATCGGAATTAGAATCAGTAATGACTCGGTCATAAATCGGTTGATTTGAATTTAATGACTCGGTCATAAATCGGTTGATTTGAATTTAATGACCCGGTCTACTAAAAAGTACATAAAATATTTAGATTTGAAAGAAAAACAACATTTTCAAGATTTTAATCCATGATTCCAAAGCATTAGAGACAAAATATCCAAAGTCTGCTTATGTATATACCATATAAGTGTTGAATTTTTCTATTTTCCAGATCTGATAATTATTTCCTTATGATTTCAAACAATACTTTTCATCCCACAATTATCATAGAATAATTACACACTAAAAAATTTCAACTTTAAATTGCAGTAGAAAGACAAGAACATAGAAGGGCAGCCATGCACAATAGACACAAAGATTTTTACCTTGGGAAATTCAAACTTGGGAGAAAACCCAACAACTTTTCTTAAGAAGACATTTTCCAATAATAAGAGTACAACAACTTGAAGAACCCTAATCACAAGGGTATGTCAACATCACCAGTTACAAAGAGAGTGCGAACTTGATGGAGGAAAGATAGCGAACCCAAGAGAGAAATAAGAACACTTCAAAAGTTGCTTCCTTGAATCTTCACTTGCCCTACTAGATAAGCGCACCAGAGAAGAAGAGATGTCTTGGACGAGTTGTGTATTTGAAATGAATTGTTGAGCACTTTATTTATACACATCAGATCACGTGAATTTCACTTGTGGGGCCGACTTGTCTTCTTGTTTGGGCTCACTTGCTATTTTGACCACTTCAATGTTGATTCACATGTTGACCACTTTATTATTGGAATTCCTTCTTTCTTAAGAAAAGTTGTCCATAATGATGATGTTATTCTTCTCCTCACATGCACGTCTATTCACGCATAGGGTTCTAATGTTGAATTAACCCACTAAGAAGTCCTGGACACTTCGTAGTATTTCAATTCAACATTAGACTAGACTTGAATATTCCATAAGGGGATGAAGGAACTTATCAAATAAACAAGTCAAACAATCCAATATAGAATAGATCACTCCCTCACGGACACGAGATGCTTACTTTGAGAAAGAGTGCTCTGAGAAGGAAGCTAGAGGTCACATTGCATTCTCCGAGGAGTGGCTCCGAGAAGGAGTGATCTATTCCATATTAGAGTGAGTTGACTTGTTTATTTTGATTGGGGATTTTATCCCCTTTAGAAATAAACAAAGTCTAATCTAATGTTGAATTTGACATAGGCTCTAAGAAGTGTTTGGGACTTGTTATCACACCATAGTAGCAGGGCTACTATTCTTGTTTAGCAGATATCTGCACATTCCAGAGCTTCCATTATTCAGAGCATGGCTATGATGATTGTATATTTGGTGATCACTCATGATCAGAGCAGTGTATTATTCAGACTTATGTTAGACCTTGTGTCAAGGCTGAGCCTTGAGAGTTCAGATTTGATGATCAATGTGACCCTTTGTCCCATACAGTTTCCGTTCAATGCCTAGAGATATATTGCAGTAGTGTTTCAAATGATATATGATGATTATTATTGTGATGATGTTATATGATCTATGGATATTTTATCATTGAGTGCGGATTATTATCTTGTTGATTTAGTCATGTTCACAGCATCTGCTTGGTATATTATTCATGATGTGGCAAACTGTTTAAAATGAACTATAAATCATAAAATGGACAATTACTTGCACATTTAGGTCATTTAACAAAACCCACTGGTTTTCAACCTTACATAGATATGGTCTTTCTTGACACCAGTTGTCTGCTAGTGTAGGCTCCATATTCACTTGACTCCATCCATACATGACTTTCCTATTTGACTTTAAACCTTGACCTGTCTCATTTGACTTTCTGATACTGAGGACTTCCCCATTTTTCTACCTCTGTGTTTGGACCACATCCTTGTATGTTCAGTGTCTCGGCTCTAAGTTGGTGACAAAACTTGCCTTTGGTGAGTTGGATTGTAGGCCTAAATCATTCCGGTCGGTTGTCCCGATGTTTGGCATTGGCTCGAACTCCCCCTAGTCACTTGAGATGTTGTTGGCTAAAACTGAAAGCTAATTTTCTACTTATGGAAACTTATAAATTCGCCCATGGAAACTAAAAAGGGCAAGAGCGATGAACTGCTAAAAATACTCCTCAAAGAGTATAAGAAAGGTCCAAAAAGCAATGGTTCTTAAAAGCTATATCTAAACAATTGCTGACCTTATATGTATATGAAAACATGTCCTGGATGCAAGCTACAACTAGTTGTGCTTATCAGCACACTTGAGATCCGAAGGGTTATGTAGGCCAAAAAGGCCATGAAACGAAATTGAATGATCCTAATGAACCTGGATCAACTTGATGTAGACATGATGCCTAAGTTGAATAAGCACTCTCTAAACAACTTATCCATTTGTGAGGCACAACCATCCCCCGTGTTATTTTGTCCAAGCACAGAGTTTGTAGCTTTCCCCTTTTTCCCAGTCCAAACTATTTTTGAGTTGAGTAAGACGAGTCAACCCCTTGGCCCAACCTTGTTCCTAGCCATCATCCTTCACTAGCAGTTTGACCATGTCCAATGGGTGAGTTTGTCACTTGAACTATTGTGCAAGTAATCTTATATAACAAAGGAATATGCTAACTTGATTAATGCCACTGAATGGATGTTATATTTTGAGCTTGGCTGTGAGAATGATTAGAGAAGCATGTCTTAGTCTACTGATGTGACTTATCCTTGGTTGTATATTATTGGGATCCGTGATGATGTGGGCCATATATATATACCTATTGATGATGATTGGTGGTCCCACATACTTGATGATGATATCATATGATGGACATATGGTTCAGATGATGATTGATGCAGTTCGGCAGGTTTTATTATTACTTCAGATCATCAGATTATGCACTGTCCATATATGGTGGACCCTGCAGCTGGCCCATTAGAGCAACCCATGGTGTATGAGTACACATTCCTAATGGATTTGGGTCTTCTGGATCCAATGAGACACTTATCTTTCAGTTCCGGGCACTTCTGACAGTGATTGATGCAGTTTTACACTTGTTGACCAGATTTGGGGCTGATTTCCTAGCCTGAGTAGCAGGGGCCATGAGAGGCCAGTTCACCTAGGGCGCTGTATGAGGAGGGGGTGGTCCAGCCACCTGTTTTTACCATTTACCCTCCTTCTGGAGAGCCTGGTGGGCTCAGTTGGACAGCGCAGATGCCCTAGGAGGCAGTTTTGGCACTTTCATAGTTACCGAGGCAGTTAAAAAATGGGATAAAGTGGTCACTGAGGAATTCGATTTGGGCAATTGAGGCAAGGTTTTGGCATTTGGTTTTCACAGAGGTCTTCCAGGGTGATCCCACTATCTTCCAGTGAGTTTTCACCATGTGGGTAGGCCCACAGCGATCACAGGAGGTCTTTTACTGCTCGTCTGTCACAAATTTGATCATTTATATTATATTGGACATATTTTATTATTTTATTGTGCCTTGGGGATGAGCTAGTAAGGATTGATGCCTCCTAGCCCCACCATGTGCTTCTTATGTCATGTCCTAGTCATTATGAGGTGGGCTTTGGTATTTTTAACCCTCTAGTGGATGACGTCACCCTCCATGATTATTTTAGACTATGACGTCATCACTTTATGAGTGATCCATGTGTTATGTTATTATGGCTCATTTTAGCCATTGATTGTATATTGAGATCTTTTAATCTCAACCACTTATTTGATGTAGTATTGTAGAGTGGTATAGGGTTTTGGTCTTTATTATCCTATATAAGGAGGAGACCCCCTATTGTATAGCTCACCTTTGGAGCTTTGGAATATTGGAATAGAACACTTCTTTGTGGAGCATATCTCTCTTGTCTTGTGGATTCTCTTGCATCTTGAGTATACAGTATCTCTTCTATGTATCATTGTGGATTTTGGTGCTTCTACTAGTTTTCTTGCAGGAAAGTCGAATTGGTGGAGAGGAGGGCGATTTCTTGAGGGTTATTGTTGGAGGGATCCACATATTCTCTCTTGGGTTGATCTTGTGACAGGGAGTATCATTATTGTATCTTCGTGACATAGTTGATGCTTTCTATTACATCTTTCTATCATTTTCATAATCATCTTACTCGATTTGTTTCTTTGATCTTGTCTTGTAGGAGGAGGACGATTTGGCTATCTTGGAGGAGGACGTTTTGGTTGGAGCTCTTGGATCTCACTCTTGAATATACACATAGGAGAATGCTATCAATTTGCAAGGTGGCCACAAGCAATTGAGGTAAGATCTACAAGGTATGTGCCTCTTTCCATCCATTCTCTCTTCATTGGTCACAAACCCTAATTAATCAAAACCCCAAATTTTGGTTTTTCTTAGATCTACTTAGATCTAGCCTTGCTTTCGAAAAGATCTTAAGAACTCACCTCTATAGCATCCACCCCTAGTTGGATCTATAGTTTGGTGGTGATTGGGTTAAAATTAACACACTTTTCAAGGAAATATAGCCCTCTTGAACCAAATCGCACCTCCTTTGAGAGGCTTGTTGGGTTAGATCTAGCATGTGGGTAGGTGAGATCCCAGTTGATTTGCAATCTACACACTTGATAACCTACCCCTAGACTTTTACTTGGGTGATTTCTACCTTGTGGGCATCATTCCACATTTGAAGGGATTAAAACCCCCTTTTGAATTATTTGGCACCTTAAAACTCAGATCTAGTAAGATCTAACCCTTGGATTGGCTTGATTTTCTAGATCCACATAGATCGGTGCCTAAGCTACTTGGATTTACAATTTGGTGGCCATTGGACTTGATTTGACACACCTTATCCACCTTTTAGCCCTCCTTGAGCAAGGTCGCACTTCCTTGGGTGATTGAGTTTGCCCACTTCTAGGACCTGGGTAGTTGAGATTTCAGTGGATTTGGAACGGGCATACCTTGAAACCTATATTCAGAGTATCATTTTGTGACAATCTGCCTTGGGGATAGCATTCCTTATTTTAAGAGATTGTGGTCCACTTGGGTCATTTCATGAAATCCTAGATCTAGCAAGATCCAACCATTCTATCTCAATTAGCCCACTTGACTTGACCTCTAGGTGTCCCAATCTACACTTTGACATATCTTCTGACTCCATTAGCCCATCCAACAAGGCACTAGTCCTCCTCAAGCAAGTCGTACTCCTTGGGAATTGTGTCAAACCTTAGATCCGGTACATGGGTACTCCTAATTTCAACTTAGATCCATAGATCTACTCATTATATATTCTCTAGTGCCAATTGCATCCCTTAATTTCACCTAGTGGGTCCACTTTAAGGCATTTCACATATCCCAAGAAAGTAGGACCCACTTGTGTAGCACATGGTACTATATCTTGTCATCATAACTAATCATGTGGGCTAAATCATACATTGGTTGACACTAATCATTTCTCAAACCACCCTCAACCATACTTTAATTTCTAGGTCCACTTAACTTTACATTGGTTTCCGTAACACATTGCTTACCTATCCCTAGAAACCTTTGTTTGGGTCCAATCATCTTTGATTGGTAGTAGGGTCTCCCCCTAGGTCTTGTTTCACCTTGACCTAAAGTGAAGAGTGCCTCGGTTGACGTGACTCCCACCTTGCATTGGGAACGGTGGCATCTCTTGGGTCACCTCTTTAGTTTTCCATCTCCTCTACCATCCCGGATGGGATACCACTAGGGGCAACTACAAGTTGTGTGATAACATTTTTGGCGCCGTTGCCGGGGAAGGTAGAGTCTTACCTTAGGTGTCTGCGATTATCCATGCATAACTCATATTTTATCGCATTCGGATTAGTCTAGATGGCTATCATCTTTAATTCAAACATAACCATCTTGTTGCCACTCATCTCTCCCCGCTATTTTAACGACATATCTTTTGGTAGAAGAGATTTGAAATCTACCTTGCAACTCCACATAAGCGACTCCACTGGTGATCGATCCTGTCATTATCTAGAACCCATGGGGTGCATTAGTTTGTATTTAGGTTCTTGATTTAATAAAAATTAAAAAGTAAAAAAAAATAAAAAACTTTGCCATCCATGGCTGCTTTTGAGCGTCCTAAGACTTTTGGTCTTTTGAAAGTTTTTGACTTCTCAAAAATTGTTGGGTATCCTCATCAAATCCCTCATCAAGCTCGTGAAAGGTTGTCTAAATTTGATGGAAGTCATGAAATATCTGCTAAAAGACGTCTTGAACTTTTTAGGGAAATTATTAATGAGTTATCCATAACCCATGAGGATGTTTGTATGAAACTATTGGATTCATCTTTCAAAGAAATAGCTGAGCTCTGGTTCTTGAATTTGAAGCCCAATAGCATTTCCGGGTATGATATGTTTGAGCAAAAATTCTTAGAAGAATGGGGAAGTGAATCCGATGATATATATTCTTCAAATCAAATCCAAGATCAAAACTTTTCCCTTTCCGATCCTATCGTTGAATCAATCAATAACCAAATATCGAATGAATTGTCAACATCCGGAGATGATCCCTCCTGCCCAATTTCTTTTGAGGACGAGTCTTCCATTTTTGAGTCAATCAAAAGTCAAATCCATAATCATTGTATAAATCATAAGTTTTCAAATTTCTTTTTAGGTAGCTTTAGTCCTGATCCTGAGGAAATTTTTGAGGATGAGCCTTTAGTTAACAAGTCTATTGAAGTTCCTCCTTCGGAGGAACTCCTTAGTCATTCCATCTTTAGTGATCATTCAATTCCTTATCACCTTATTGAAGAAGAAGAAAGTGGAAACATTGACCAAGACCCTTTAGTAGTGCTTTCACATGATCATTGTGCAAATAATCAGGATATTTTAAATGAGCTTGTTAATTTTCTCCCTGACAAATTAAATAAAAATGATCATTTATCCTCATCTGAATTTAATGTTGAATCAATAGATGAGGTTGAATTAGTGAATCACACTAGATGCTCTAATCTTTGTTCCACTTATAACGAGTCTTTAAATTTTTCCATCCTTAGTCAAGATAGCTTCATCCATTTATTAGAATTAAAATCTTGTCCTCAGTTTGTAAATATTAGACTTGATCAAAAGTTTATCATTCCCAGAATAAACAATATTGCTTTAAAAGGCCTTTCCTTTTGTCAAATTCCAAGGCCAAATTTTTCTATCCATCTGGGAGAAATTGCTTCCACCCTCCCTACCCATTCTTTTCAATCTTTTTGGGGTTGGTCGCCTAGTCAATCTTTTGCTTTTGAAATTTTCAACAGAAAGTATAAGCATGATTACATGTTTGGAGAAAAAGCACTTCATTTCCCTTTTCAGTCACTTTTGAACCATAATGCTTGTTGTCAAGTTATTAATCATTCTTGGTGGCTAGAAAAGGTGTTTAAAGATCAAGTCCATCTTTTCTCCATTTTTGAGCATCAAGCGGGTTTAACTTTGATTTTTCATCTTCTAAGCTTTAATTGTCCCCACTTGGTTTCTATTTGATCATCAGTCCCAAGGAGAATCAAATTGAATATGTGAGAGAAGCAAATGAAGAAGTTAATTTGTGTGAAAATGAATCGAATCACATGACTTATGTCTTCCCTCCATCCATCTCTGAGTTTAACTTGCATAAATTTTATGATCCTATCAGTTCTTTGATGGAGGATGTTTGCATCAGTCAATCTTCCCCTTGGCATAATTTCATATTGCATCATTCTAACCATTCTTCAATTTTTGAACAAGTCAGGAAGATTGTTTCCTTAAATTTATTAATATTTAGCCCAATCTTGACTTGTTTGATTATCAAAAATCAAATAAGAATCATTAACCTATTTGATGAGTGGCTGCACTGGATTTATGATTTTACCTAACATTTGTGCTAATTGGTTAGAGTAGGGTAGGTAGGTCTTGAATAAGCTCACTTGAGCAATAGGATTTGTGCGCTTTTTCTTTTTCTGTGCGTTGAGTATTGCCCCCTTTTCTTTTCTGCTTGGAGTGCCTGCTTGAAAAAGTTTTCTTGTCCTCCTGCACAGTAATTAAAAAAAAAATGAATGATGAATAAATGACATATGCCATGTTAAGTTAAAATTTTTCTTTTACGCATTTCAGTTTCTATTTTAGAGTAGATTTCATTTTCAGTTTTATTTTATGTTTGTCCCATACATGCTCCATGAGGTATTCTAGTGTTTGTGAGCGCAGGAACAAGTTAAAATAAAAGCTGAAAGAAAGGATGGTCTAGTGCTGGATTGAAGATTGATGCAGAGCAAATCGAGACTAGAGATTCTAAGGTTCTCAAGCGCTCTCTCCCTTAGAGCATTTATCCCAGCTGGAGCCAGATGTTATCACACCATAGTAGCAGGGCTACTATTCTTGTTTAGCAGATATCTGCACATTCCAGAGCTTCCATTATTCAGAGCATGGCTATGATGATTGTATATTTTGTGATCACTCATGATCAGAGCAGTGTATTATTCAGACTTATGTTAGACCTTGTGTCAAGGCTGAGCCTTGAGAGTTCAGATTTGATGATCGATGTGACCCTTTGTCCCATACAATTTCAGTTCAATGCCTAGAGATATATTGCAGTAGTGTTTCAAATGATATATGATGATTATTATTGTGATGATGTTATATGATCTATGGATATTTTATCATTGAGTGTGGATTATTATCTTGTTGATTTAGTCATGTTCACAGCATCTGCTTGGTATATTATTCATGATGTGGCAAACTGTTTAAAATGAACTATAAATCATAAAATGGACAATTACTTGCACATTTAGGTCATTTAACAAAACCCATTGGTTTTCAACCTTACATAGATATGGTCTTTCCTGACACCAGTTGTCTGCTAGTGTAGGCTCCATATTCACTTGACTCCATCCATACATGACTTTCCTATTTGACTTTAAACCTTGACCTATCTCATTTGACTTTCTGATACTGAGGACTTCCCCATTTTTCT
This sequence comes from Larix kaempferi, assembly GCA_027924585.1. NCBI lineage: Eukaryota > Viridiplantae > Streptophyta > Pinopsida > Pinales > Pinaceae > Larix > Larix kaempferi. Next base: position 8,204,181 of record BSBM01000136.1, read on the forward strand.
ACCTCTGTGTTTGGACCACATCCTTGTATGTTCAGTGTCTCGGCTCTAAGTTGGTGACAAAACTTGCCTTTGGTGAGTTGGATTGTAGGCCTAAATCATTCCGGTCGGTTGTCCCGATGTTTGGCATTGGCTCGAACTCCCCCTAGTCACTTGAGATGTTGTTGGCTAAAACTGAAAGCTAATTTTCTACTTATGGAAACTTATAAATTCGCCCATGGAAACTAAAAAGGGCAAGAGCGATGAATTGCTAAAAATACTCCTCAAAGAGTATAAGAAAGGTCCAAAAAGCAATGGTTCTTAAAAGCTATATCTAAACAATTGCTGACCTTATATGTATATGAAAACATGCCCTGGATGCAAGCTGCAACTGGTTGTGCTTATCAGCACACCTGAGATCCGAAGGGTTATGTAGGCCAAAAAGGCCATGAAACGAAATTGAATGATCCTAATGAACCTGGATCAACTTGATGTAGACATGATGCCTAAGTTGAATAAGCACTCTCTAAACAACTTATCCATTTGTGAGGCACAGCCATCCCCCGTGTTATTTTGTCCAAGCACAGAGTTTGTAGATTTCCCCTTTTTCCCAGTCCAAAGTATTTTTGAGTTGAGTAAGACGAGTCAACCCTTTGGCCCAACCTTGTTCCTAGCCATCATCCTTCACTAGCACTTTGACCATGTCCAATGGGTGAGTTTGTCACTTGAACTATTGTGCAAGTAATCTTATATAACAAAGGAATATGCTAACTTGATTAATGCCACTGAATGGATGTTATACTTTGAGCTTGGCTGTGAGAATGATTAGAGAAGCATGTCTTAGTCTATTGATGTGATTTATCCTTGGTTGTATATTATTGGGACCCGTGATGATGTGGGCCATATATATATACCTATTGATGATGATTGGTGGTCCCACATACTTGATGATGATATCATATGATGGACATATGGTTCAGATGATGATTGATGCAGTTCAGCAGGTTTTATTATTACTTCAGATCATCTGATTATGCACTGTCCATATATGGTGGACCCTACAGCTGGCCCATTAGAGCAACCCATGGTGTATGAGTACACATTCCTAGTGGATTTGGGTCTTCTGGATCCAATGAGACACTTATCTTTCAGTTCCGGGCACTTCTGACAGTGATTGATGCAGTTTTACACTTGTTGACCAGATTTGGGGCTGATTTCCCAGCGTGAGCAGCAGGGGCCATGAGAGGCCAGTTCACCTAGGGCGCTGTATGAGGAGGGGGTGGTCCAGCCAATTGTTTTTACCATTTACCCCCCCTTCTCGAGAGCCTGGTGGGCTCAGTTGGACAGCGCAGATGCCCTAGGAGGCAGTTTTGGCACTTTCATAGTTATCGAGGCAGTTAAAAAATGGGATAAAGTGGTCACTGAGGAATTCGATTTGGGCAATTGAGGCAAGGTTTTGGCATTTGGTTTTCACAGAGGTCTTTCAGGGTGATCCCACTATCTTCCAGCCAGTTTTCACCATGTGGGTAGGCCCACAGCGATCACAGGAGGTCTTTTACTGCTCGTCTGTCACAGATTTGATCATTTATATTATATTGGACATATTTTATTATTTTATTGTGCTTTGGGGATGAGCTAGTAAGGATTGATGCCTCCTAGCCCCACCATGTGCTTCTTATGTCATGTCCTAGTCATTATGAGGTGGGCTTTGGTACTTTTACCCCCTCTAGTGGATGACGTCACCCTCCATGATTATTTTAGACTATGACGTCATCACTTTATGAGTGATCCATGTGTTATGTTATTATGGCTCATCTTAGCCATTGATTGTATATTGAGATCTTTTAATCTCAACTACTCATTTGATGTAGTATTGTAGAGTGGTATAGGGTTTTGGTCTTTATTATCCTATATAAGGAGGAGACCCCCTATTGTATAGCTCACCTTTGGAGCTCTGGAATATTGGAATAGAACACTTCTTTGTGGAGCATATCTCTCTTGTCTTGTGGATTCTCTTGCATCTTGAGTATACAGTATCTCTTCTATGTATCATTGTGGATTTTGGTGCTTCTACTAGTTTTCTTGCAGGAAAGTCGAATTGGTGGAGAGGAGGGCGATTTCTTGAGGGTTATTGTTGGAGGGATCCACATATTCTCTCTTGGGTTGATCTTGTGACAGGGAGTATCATTATTGTATCTTCGTGACATAGTTGATGCTTTCTATTACATCTTTCTATCATTTTCATAATCATCTTACTGGACTTGTTTATTTGATCTTGTCTTGTAGGAGGAGGATGATTTGGCTATCTTGGAGGAGGACGTTTTGGTTGGAGCTCTTGGATCTCACTCTTGAATATACACATAGGAGAATGCTATCAATTTGCAAGGTGGCCACAAGCAATTGAGGTAAGATCTACAAGGTATGTGCCTCTTTCCATCCATTCTCTCTTCATTGGTCACAAACCCTAATTAATCAAAACCCCAAATTTTGGTTTTTCTTAGATCTACTTAGATCTAGCCTTGCTTTTCAAAAGATCTTAAGAACCCACCTCTATAGCATCCACCCCTAATTGGATCTATAGTTTGGTGGTGATTGGGTTAAAATTAACACACTTTTCAAGGCAATATAGCCCTCTTGAACCAAATCGCACCTCCTTTGAGAGGCTTGTTGGGTTAGATCTAGCATGTGGGTAGGTGAGATCCCACTTGATTTGCAATCTACACACTTGATAACCTACCCGTAAACTTTTACTTGGGTGATTTCTACCTTGTGGGCATCATTCCACATTTGAAGGGATTAAAACCCCCTTTTGAATTACTTGGCACCTTAAAACTTAGATCTAGTAAGATCTAACCCTTGGATTGGCTTGATTTTCTAGATCCACATAGATCGGTGCCTAAGCTAGTGGATCTACAGTTTGGTGGCCATTGGACTTGATTTGACACACCTTATCCACCTTTTAGCCCTCCTTGAGCAAGGTCGCACTTCCTTGGGTGACTGAGTTTGCCCACTTCTAAGACCTGGGTAGTTGAGATTTCAGTGGATTTGGAACGGGCATACCTTGAAACCTATATTCAGAGTATCATTTTGTGACAATCTGCCTTGGGGATAGCATTCCTTATTTTAAGGGATTGTGGTCCACTTGGGTCATTTTATGAAATCCTAGATCTAGCAAGATCCAACCATTCTATCTCAATTAGCCCACTTGACTTGACCTCTAGGTGTCCCAATCTACACTTTGACATATCTTCTGACTCCATTAGCCCATCCAACAAGGCACTAGGCCTCCTCAAGCAAGTCGTACTCCTTGGGAATTGTGTCAAACCTTAGATCCGGTACATGGGTACTCCTAATTTCAACTTAGATCTATAGATCTACTCATTATATATCCTCTAGTGCCAATTGCATCCCTTAATTTCACCTAGTGGGTCCACTTTAAGCCATTTCACATATCCCAAGAAAGTAGGACCCACTTTTGTAGCACACGGTACTATATCTTGTCATCATAACTAATCATGTGGGCTAAATCATACGTTGGTTGACACTAATCATTTCTCAAGCCACCCTCAACCATACTTTAATTTCTAGGTCCACTTAACCTTACATTGGTTTCCGTAACTCATTGCTTACCTATCCCTAGAAACCTTTGTTTGGGTCCAATCTTCTTTGATTGGTAGTAGGGTCTCCCCCTAGGTCTTGTTTCACCTTGACCTAAAGTGAAAAGTGCCTCGGTTGACGTGACTCCCACCTTGCATTGGGAACCGTGGCATCTCTTGGGTCACCTCTTTAGTTTTCCATCTCCTCTACCGTCCCGGATGGAATACCACTAGGGGCAACTACAGGTTGTGTGATAACAGGATTTCTTAGAGTGGGGTCAAATCAACATTAGAGCTTTATGGGTGAATTTGATCTGCATGTGAGGAGATGTACATCAACAAGGACAACTTTTATATGATGAAGAAATAACCAAGAAGGCAAGTGAACCATTGAAGAAGTCCTAGAGGAATATTGAAGACAAGAAGAGAAGTCATCCTGAAGATAAATTAAAGATAAAGATCAAAATTAGCAAGTCGACCTTATCGATTGTACAAGTCGGCTCCATTGAGGAAAAAGTCAAGTGGATTGAAGAATATAAATAAAGTTCTTTCAAACTTCATTTCTCATCATCACACAACATCTCTTCTCTCTCCACTTATGTGCACTTTTCAAGAAAGGCTTAGCAAAGGCAAGAAGGAAGCAAAATCTTGGGTTCTTATCATCTCTTGTGGTTTGCTATTCTTTCTTGGAGGCTCGCTAGTGTTTCTTGGTCAAGAAGGGCATATTCTCATGTACTAGGGCTTCATCTTCATGAATGGTATTGTACTTGAATTGGATTAATTTCTTCTAAGAAAAGTTGGCTGGGTTTTCTCCTTGATTGGGTTTCCCAGGATAAAATCTTTGTGTCTCTTGTGCATGGTTATCTTTTAGTGATCCTTGTTTTTTATTTCCGCTGCAAGTGGTGATATTTTTCAGTATGTAATGAAACTATGGGATGAAATGAATTATTGTGAAATAAATTGTCAATAATATGGAAATAGTTAAAATTTCAACAAGGGGCACCTCTTCCATGATAAAAAAATTGTGTTGTAGCTACTCCCTCTATGCGGGAGCACCCTGCTCTCTCTACACCTGAGTACCTTGCATCTGGACACCCTGTGTATTTGTGTCATCTCCCACCAATTGGGTCCACTGGGATGAGCCTCCTGCTCCCTCAAGAACACTGAATACCATCCATGACTCTCTCTGAGGCTACAAAATGTGCCATCCCTGATGCTAATCTGGACTACATGCTTGATCTTATAGATCCCCTTGGAAGTCACCATTGGCTTCCTCTCTGGTCTCAGAACTATCTTCCTGAAAGCACCATTGGGAGCTGCATGCCTCTCTGCATCCTATAAAGTGTCACGAAGCCATGTTGGCCTCTTCCTAGTCACTGCATCATCTCTAGGTAGATCCATTGGCTTTGTTGGCTCTATTGAATCCTCCTGATAGTCTGAAGGATGAACTATAATGAACCTTGCTGTTGACTCCCTCTTGATCCTTGCCTACTTGTAGAAATCTTGAAAGTATACTGACCTTAAGACCTTGATCTTCTTTCCTGTCAGGTTCTTTGCATGAGCCCTGAGCTCCTGGAACCTATTGAAGACTTCATCCTTGGTCTTTATGAAGTAGATCTATGTCTTCTGGAAGAAATCATCAATGAATGTCACATAGTACAAGAAGACATCCAAAGATGATATTGTCATCGGTCCACATGCACTGGAAGAAATATTCTTTTCGAAGTTCATCTGCAATCTCATCAAGTTTATCTTCTTTTGTCTTCTTTTGTGGTGGAAGCTCATCAATATCGGCTGTTGATGCATGTTGCTTTCTCTTCCTTTTCCTCCGAAGACATTGATAAGCAAAGTGACCAAATGTATGGCAATTGTAATGTTTTATCTTTGAAAGATCCTTCTTCCTCTATTCTTGAACTAGGGCTAATCCCCCACCTGTATTTCTCTTCCCAAAATCTCTTCTTCCTTTTCCTTTTCTTGCATGAGTTGCAAGAGCTTGAGTTCCTTCATCCCGCGGTCTCTACAGGTTGTTCTTCAACAATACTCTGGCCTCCTCTTGGCACAATCAATCCATAGCTTATCAAACTTGGGCAACTCAGCTTGTCCACAAACACTTTGAACAAATGACTCTTATGAAGAAGGAAGTCCATTAAGAGTTCCCATAACAAGTTCTGCATCATCAATGGTGTCTCCAATGGCCTTAAGTTGATCTCTCAACTAGGCGACTCTCATAAAATAAGTGGCAACTGAATCTGAGTTAGACATCATGATACAACGGAGTTGATTCCTCAATGCTAATTTCGTGCTAGTGTTCTTACACTCGAACAATCCCATCAAGGCATCAAACATTCCTTTGGCAGTCTTCAACTCAATGTGTGGAATCAAATGATCATTTACGAAATTTATCATGATCCTCTTAACTTACCCTTTGCTTTATTCTTCTTGTGCTTGGCTTTCTCCTCAACACTCTAGAGTTATGAGACATCTTCTTTTACATAATTTTGAATCTCATTTTCTTCCAACATGAAGAGTATCCCGGTCTTCCGGGATTTGAAATTTGTAGCACCATCCAACCTGTCTTCTACTCCGAGACTAGACACCATCTTGACAAGAGTTGAAATCTGAACTAGAAACCCTAACATCGACAAATATGTCAAAATTTGAAAACTGGCTCCACCAATAGATGCGCCTTGCCAAGGCGACCTCCAAAACACTAATTCCAATTCCAATTCCAACTTTAGGCTAGAAGGGGTCAAAATTGAAAGCCCTAAAATTTCCAGAATTAGGGCAAAAACCCTAAAATTTCAACTTTAACCAAAAGACAATCTAAGGGCACCAGTAAGTGCGCTAGGGCAAGGCGAGTTGTTTTGTTCCAATTTTTTTTCAACTTTCTCCAATAAATGCTTCAGATATGAGATTGTCTTATGATAATGTCAACAATTTTGTGCTATGACTGTTTGCCCGGGACATCTCTAAAATCTACTTGGAATGTCTCCAAAATCTACGTAGAAGTCCTTGAAATTTGTTGGGGACGTTTTGGGTACGACCAACAAGTCCCCATGTCCCTAAGGGCCTAATGAAGTCCCCAAAAGATTAGGGACGTTTCCTAGGGGTCCCCAAGTCCCCGAAACGTGGGGACGGTGGTTACAGGGCTTTTTTTTGGGGGGGGGACAGGATCTCGTGTGTTACGTGGTACCGGTACCAGCGCACTTGCAGAGGTGCCCCAGAGAGAGGGGGTCAATTTTTCTAACCAAGAGGGGTGTTTATCCAGCTTTTTTTGAGTAGAGGTTATGGCCGGACCGTCTAGTTTCTCTTTTGGAAGTACTATGGCTTAGTGGCATCGCTGATTGCCTCACGAAAGGGCTTGAAGCCCTGAGGTTGGTGTCTGGGGCTTCCAGAGGTGGATCACTGGGTCACATGACCTCGATCTTAATTTATCATTCCGGTGACAGATCTTTTAGTACTGAGGCATATGTCTCTCCTCCCGGTCACCTCCCACACCCTTCTGGCCCTCCATCTCACCAACGCCCTCTCTCCTTGGCCTCTTGATGAGACGCCATCCTCCAGGCCAGGCTGCAGTGCTTGATTAGGGGGGGTGTTGAGGGATTTTCACTACAGGTGGGGTTAGATGGGGCATGACGATCCCCCCCTTCGTGGTTTGGTCTTCAGAACGGACCGATATGCTCATTTTTAGCTATTTTATTCATGTGGGTAAATTTTAGGGAAAATGCCCCAAATTATCCACAAATTTGATCATTTTATATTATTATTGTTTTAATTTTAAGTTGACATTTATAATATCAAATTGACATTTTAAAAGGCATGTCAGCCTGGATATTTTTTTATTTTTGTAAAGTTAGTGAGAAAAGTATAAATACACTTCTCCTCACTTCATTTTAACACAACAACTTATGGGATAAAACACTATGCTACTTTTTTTTACCCTTCTTAGGGCTCTTGGATTAATGCGCACCTCTTGAGAAGGATGTATTTTTTGATTTGAAGGCTATCTCTTGAAGTTTCTTTGGTTCTTGCTCTTTGCTAATGTGATGCTAGAGTTGTTTGCTTAACACATGCACAAGGAGGTATCTAAGTTCTTCTCTTGATTTCTCTTTGTTAAATGTTGAATGATGATGCTTGTTCTTGGTTGAATGGTAGCCATTAATGCTGCATTTTGTCTAAGCTAGGTCATTTTCCGCCTTTAGTCACTCTAGCATTGTGAAAGACCTCCTCTAGAAGGAGCCCTTTGAAGCTTGATCTTTAGGTCTCCAAGTTTTTTCCTAACTAGGGCTCCTTTAACCAACTCTTGTGGTTGTTGAAGAAGGCCCTAGTTTGCCAAACTTTGCAAGTACCTTTCTCAAAAAGAAGGCCATCTTCCTTGATGCCCTAGGGTTAGGGTAAAGCCTTAAAACCCTAAGTTTGTCCATTTTCTCTACATCAAACCCTAGTTTGTATTTTTGTAAATACTATTGCTAGGTTAAACTTGTATTTCCATGTGTAAATTTGCATTGTCATGGTAGAATTAGGGTTAGAATTAGGTCTGCAATTTTATGACAAAAAACCTAATTTTTTTTTTGTTGTTGCATTTTTTGGCCTTCCTAAAATTTCGGCCCTTCCTCCTATAATTTCGGCATGCGTTTCTTGTTCCTAAAAACCCTAGGGCCAAATTTTAGGAGCCCTAAAAATCCCAAAATTACCAAAAAATCCCTAATTTTACATGTGTAAATATTATTTAGGTTAAATTTACTTCTTTTCGTGCAATCTAGGACCGATTTTTACGTGTTATTTTTCATAAAAATTTAATTCCAAGTTCTAAAAAGCCCTAATTTTCTACCCAAAAACACCTAGCTCCCTACCCCTGTAGGGCTGCAAAATCTCAGTGCATAAGACAACCATCTCTTACACCTTTTACAGCTGCACATACAAACAATAATAAGGGGCTAAATCAAAATTAAAAATTAGGTCTGCAATTTTATGACAAAAACCCTAAAAATTAATTTTTTTTTTTTGCATTTTTTGCCTCCCTAAAATTTCGGCCCTTCCTCCTATAATTTCGGCTTGCCTTTCATGTTCCTAAAAACCCTAGGGCCAAATTTTAGGACCCTTAAAAATCCCCAAATTACCAAAAAATCTCTAAAATCCCTAATTTTACATGTGTAAATATTATTTAGGTTAAATTTACTTCTTTTAGTGTAATCTAGGATGGATTTTTACGTGTTATTTTTCATAAAAATTAAATTTCAAGTTCTAAAAAGCCCTAATTTTCTACCCAAAAACACCTAGCTCACTGCCCCTATAGGGCTGCAAAATCTCAGTGCATAAGACAACCATCTCTTACACCTTTTACAGCTGCACATGCAAACAATAATAAGGGCTAAATCATTTATATGAATTATATGCCATTTACAGACTAACATACCATAAAGAGGTCTGATCTTGCTGAGATTACAGTTTAGAAGTTGGTGTTTGGCATACCAATAAAGTGCTTGAAGTTAAATATATGTTGTTCACACCATTCTACACATCACATACTATATTCTTACTCTTCTGAATTGCTATTAAACTGGTGCCCACGCTCTCATACAAACTCTGGAAATTCATCACATTGGGCTGTCATAAAATTACAATGGTCGTTGGAAACACATTTACCACACTTGTAAGTGTCTTACTGCTGATATAATCTGACATGGAATTGACTGCCTTACTACTGTTAGACATGTTTTAATTGTACTCGTGAGAAATAAGAAAGTAAGGGTGTTCAAATGTGCTTATGACATGGTTCTTCTTTATAATCTGATCACTGTGTTATACGACGCTGTAGATCTCTGTATGTAAATCTGAAACATATATTTGTGACTTCTTTTAAGTGGTATAATTTACACTTAGGTTGGCTATCCTACTCTCTTTAGGCTTAATGGTAATTGATGATAACATTTTTGCGTGTATTTGGTGATATTGAATTTGCATAGTAATAATATATTAGTTGTGTGCAAGGTTGATTACTTAAATGTTTGTTTGAGACCACTTTGACATGCTTAGCAAAACTACACCTAATACTTTTAATTGGCTGTCCTTGGAGTAACTGCAAATCGATGGTACATTTCTCATACATGATAGTCATTGGTATGCTGCTATAATCTGACTGTGGTATGTGGAGGTTTGGATTTGTTTAAATATACCTTCACACCAATTTGATTCGAGGTGCTACTCAACTGTCATAAAAGTGCTTGGATATTGAGGCTTGATTGAGTGTCTTATAGACACCTTTGCTTATTTGGAAAATATATACACAATTGAATGTGATATTTATTGTAGTACTTGACTACCTAATCTAAATCAGCATTGATAACATTGGGTGATTAAATAGTATGTTTTCTTCATTCTCAAGTTGACTCCATGAAGGCACTGGTCACTAATATTGTTGTCAAGAAGACATAGCTTCTCTTGTACTAAGGTGTCTTGTAGGGTACATAAGGGCTCTTCCCCTTGGAGGTTCCGACTCTCCTAAGAAGTTAGGGAATTGGCTAAGTTGACAGTGGTCACTTCCCTCATATTTGTCATCGGAAGCTAGCCCTGCTAGTTTAGTCGGTAACACCGTGCAACATAGGTTTATACCATGCTTGGGGGTGCATAAGATTTGGGGTACATGGTGTATGTTTAGCCCTTAGATGCTCCAAGATGGATTGCAAAATGAAAGATGGTTAGTGATGGATATGCACAGTTGAGATAGGTTGCTCAATGGATGCTTGATCTCAGATGGGTGCTAGCTCGGTGTTCTTCCCTTAGGGATTGGAGATCTCTTGGTAGTTTGGTGCACACCCTTCACTAGGGAGATCTCCTGGTAGTTTGGTGCACACCCTTCACTAGGGAGATCTCTTGGTAGTTTGGTGCACACCCTTCATTGGGGCCCCATTCAGGAGCCACTTCTTAGGAGAAGGCCTTGCAAGGGATGTGGAGTGTTTTTCATCATGGAGGAGGGCTTCAAGCCCCAGATGTTTTGTGGCAACTTGAATTCTTGTTTGGAGGATTGGAGATGGCTAGGGGATGCCTGGGGCTAAAGAAGTACATTTGTTAGGAGTATTGATGTAGTTAGCGGAGGCTTGCAATGGAGTGGTGTAGACATGCCTTGTTCAACTACATCACTTTGGAGTTGTCATTGTGCACAACATCCCCTTGGAGCATGACACATGCACTTTAGAGTGGACGTTTGAATTGTGTTGGCCTACAAGGGCTCATGTTGGTTGCTTGTAGGGGCTTGTGCCCACATAGTATTGTTGGACTCCCTTGTCTCTCATATAAATAGAAGGAGAGAGTCTTTCCATTCATCATCATTTGTACTCTCTTCTTTGTACTTAGCTTCTTGGAGGAAGTTACTAGGGTTTCCTTGTGATCCCTAGGAGTTATGAAGTCCCGAGGAGATGCCTTTGTTGGAGCTTGATTTTTGTGAGTAGGGTTTGCTCTTGTGAAGAAGAAGATTTCGGAGATTATCAATATCACTTGTATTCATTCTTATTCACCCTTGTGTGGAAATGTGACTAGGAGAGGAGGGTCAACTAGCCTCTCTCTCTTTAAGTCTCCACTTGCACTTATATTCTCTCTATCTCATGAGGCACTAGGGTTTCTTGTTCTTCATGGAGTTTCTTGAAGCATCTTGGAGTTTTAGGTTAGGTTTAACACTTGGAGATTGGAGATTAGGGTTTTGTTATAAAACCTTAAGTTGGATTCGAGAGAAGAAGAGGACATCCTGCCTTGGAGGTTGTGTTGCAGAGATTCTTGCACTTGGATCTTCTTGGTTGAACTAGGAATTGATGTGCTTCATCTTAAGCTTATATATAAAGTTTCGAGTGTAAATTTTTACTTCTCAAATAGGCTACTAGTTAAACTCAGATTACCGTTTAATACACTATCTCATTCAACATTTAGCTGCAAATGAAATTAACTCATAAACATGTGTGAACTAGAAGCACATGAGAATTTTACTAAAAACACCGAGTGCAGAATTAAAACAACAACCACACAAAGAAAATTTTAGACTCGGAATTTTTAGCCAATTTGGCCTAGGCAAAACCCCAACTTGGGGAAAACCTGTGAGAGAGAGTGAGTATTTATTTCTTCAATAATTATGAAAGGTACAACACTAAAAAAACAGTGAAACACTTATCTCAACCCCTTGAAGACAAACACCAAGTCTCGAAATTCTGTAGCTGAAGATGAATTAAACTCAGTAGAATAAACAACTAAGAGAACAGTGCCAAATTCTGCCTTTACAAACTGTCTACTCACAGTCAGTATCTCGAACTTTGTGCACAAACATCTCCACCTTCACCTCGGTCACTGTACCCACTGTAACAGTAGCAAGCTGCTTGGAAAAATGTGCCCAAATGGTACAGAACTGTATGGCCCACGAGCTACCTGGAAAATTGTACTAGAACAGTATGGCCCAACAATTAAGTGCTATTGAAAAGGACCTTGAAATTCGTGCTAGTCAATAAAAGTCATATGCCCAGCCTCTTCTTGAAACTCGACCCATAAATTATTGCTATATATACCTTGGAATTCAAATTGTACTCTGCATCTTGGGAATTGTGTTGCTATCTCTGTTAGCTTCCTTCTTTCTCCGAGTCAAACTCGACCTCTCTTTCTCAAGGAAAGTCGAATTGCTCCAATTCTCTTGGATGAGTGCACAAATGAGTAATGAGGTGCCTTTTTACTATTATTCCTCTGTCTTTTCATTTCACCTTCCTGGGGTAGCTGAAAGGACACTAGATCAAGGGCCCACATTTAATCTAGTGTTTTCTCATCAATGGATGAGAAAAGTCACTTTTCTCTCCATTAAATATTTTCTCTCTCAACCACAACTTAAATAAATTGAAAAGTCACTTTACAACTCTAAGGTGACATTAATTACTTTTCTCAAGTAATTAATGCAAGGGTCATGCCACTTTTCCCTCTCTTAATGGCTTTGGAAAAATTGCTAGGGGAACACTTCCTTGGTACAAATTTCAACACTCCCTTTTACCAACAAAAGTGTTCTCCCTCACTCCCAACTTATCCCTTAAGAAGATAAACTGCTTCCCCACCAAAGCTGGTAATCTGCTCATGTGCTTCTCGCACAATATGATAATCTGCTCATGTGCTTCTCACACAATATCGGAGATGCCAACCCTTTCTAAACTCTGCTCTAGAAAGGTCAAATCAAATGTCCCTTCATGTAAGGCATCATAACATGAAGGACATCTTGAGCTGCAAAGCTTAGTGCTTCTACTTCGTGCGGGAAGACCTTCTGGCATGTCCTCTGCTAGAATCATTCTCCAGTCTCACACTATCTGCTGTAGAAGCTCCCTCTGTCTCTGGAAGCTATCCCTCTGCAAGTCTTGTATTCTGCATTGATGCCACATGTCGGGACATCTCATTTCGCTCATCCATCAGTGACAAATCATACCAGCTGACCCTCTTGCCAGCATTGCAAGAAGTAGCCTCTCGCTAACTCCCCTGAATAGAAGACAGACTACTCGGTGCCACAATAATCTCTAGAGCATCTTGCTCTCTCCTCTGAACTGCGGACTGACTACTCAGTGCCACATCAATCCTGGAAGCATCACGCTCATCGTCTGTCTCAGAATCAGGACCTGTTATCCACTTAGATCCTCTTGTTGTAGGATGTCCACGCACTACATACTCACCATCTCTCTGATGACCTATCGACACAGGGTCAACCAGATCCACTCCCAATACATAGATGAAAATGTATTCACTCTTGAACAATACTGCATATCCGGCACCTTTCAAGGCTAGAATTGAAAGTCTGCTATCTTGCAGCCCTGGAACATTAAGTACTCCTGAAATCTCTAGAAGCTCTCCAAACTCTAGCTGGAACTGTACTCGTCCCTACCCTCTGACTGCATGCACTGTGCCATCTCTGTCCTTTACGAGTTGCCCTAGAATAGTCTCAATAGTGAGGAAGGCATCTTTCCTCCTAGTCATGTGACTGCAATATGCACTATCCACAATCCACTTCCCAGCATCCACTAGTTTGTTTGAACTGCAACTTGAAACAACTGTGGCAAGAGAGAATTCTTTCTCGAACTGTGCAGTATAGCTCTCTATCTCAGCTGTAGCTGCAACCTGTTCCTCCTTCTTCTGCTTGCCCCTCTTCTTCTTAGGACATTGGCTAGCATAATGGCCAAAATCATTGCATACATAACACTTGTCTCTGCTCATGTCCTTTTTCTGCTCACCTCTCTGCTACTTAGCCCCTCCCATAGGTCTCTTCTTGGACTTCTTGCCTTTGGCTGAAAAGGAAACGTTCTCCTCATCCTCCTTACTGTTTGAAGAGCTCCCCTTCACAAATCCTCTTCGGGTTTCCTCTTGCACAAAGTCATCCCAGAGACTATCCAAGGAAGGCATGTTCTCTCGTGCAACAACTGCCTCCATGAAGACTGCCCACTGCTTGGATGCTCCATTCGGTGCTGTCCTCACTAGGTCGCTGCCTTGCACAACCTCCCCAATTGCTGCAAGCTCATCTTTCACCTGGCTGATCCGAGTAAGGTAAGAGGTCACATTCTCTGATTTTGTCGTCCGTATGCTTTTCAACTTCTCTCTCTGTACCATCTTTCGATTTTCATTCGAACTCCGGTACAACTTGGTTAAGGCATCCCACATCATGTGATCCCACACCAGGTGTGGGATCACATGATCCTTCACTACATCAAGGATGATCCTATTTTCCATGATGTCCTTCTTATTGAAGGCTGCCAACACTGCTGCATCAATGTCTGTGAAAATTTGAATAGGATTTGCATGAGTGTTGTTCACCACATCATCCCACAATTCATTCTCCTGCAGGATCAACACAATCCTTGCTTTCCAAGGAACAAAGTTGGTTGCCCCATCCAGCCTGTCCTCCAACCTCAACCCTGTGGCTATCTCACTGAAAATGTAAGTCCAAATCTGCCTCGGATGAACAAAAGAAAACTCCCTCTGAAGTCTGAAAATCACTGACTATAAATCTGCCCTTCTCTTCTCGACTGCTCTGATACCATGTAAATTTTAACTTCTCAAACAGGCTACTAGTTAAACTCAGATTACTGTTTAATTATAATACATTATCTCATTCAACATTCAATTGCAAATGAAATTTAACTCATAAACATGTCTAAACTAGAAGCACATGAGAATTTTACCAAAAAGACCAAGTGCAGAATTAAAACAACATGCACACTAAGAAAATTTCAAACTCAAGATTTTTAGCCAATTTGGCCTAGGAAAAACCCCAAATTGGGGAAAGCCTGTGAGAGAGAGTGAGAATATTTATTTCTTCAATAATGATGAAAGGTACAACACTAAAACAACAATTGAACACTTATTTTAACCCCTTGGAGTCAGACACAAAGTCTGGAAATTATGTAGCTGAAGATGACTTAAACTCAGTACAATAAACAACCAAGAAAACAATGCCAAATTCTGCCTTTACAAACTGTCTACTCACAGCCAGTACCTCGAACTTTGTGCACAAACATCTCTGCCTTCACCTCGGTCACTGTGCCCATTGTAACAACAGCGAGTTGCTTGGAAAAACGTGCCCAAACAATATAGAACTGTACGGCCTACGAACTGCCTGGAAAATTGTGCCAGAACAGTACGACCCACGAGTTGCCTGGAAAATTGTGCCAGAACAGTACGAACCAGCAATTGAATGTTGTTGAAATTGACCTTGAAATTTGTGCCAGTCAACGAAAATCATATGCCCATTAATTACTGCTGTATGGACCTGGGAATTCAAACTGTACTCTACATCTTGGGAAACGTGCTGCTATCTCAGTCAGCTTCCTTCTCTCTCAGACTCAAGCTCAACCTCTATCTTTTTTCAAGGAAAGTTGAATTGCTCCAACTCTCTTGGATGAGTGAACAAATGAGTAATGAGGTGCCTTTTTATTGTTACTCTTGTCTTTTCATTTCACCTTCCTGGGGTAGCTGAAAGGACACTAGATCAAGGGCCCACATTTTATCTAGTGTATTCTCATCAATGGATGAGAAAAGTCAGTTTTCTCTCCATTAAATATTTTCTCTCTCAACCACAACTTAAATAAATTGAAAAGTCACTTTATATCTCTAAAGTGACATTAATTACTTTTCTCAAGTAATTAATACAAGGGTTATATCACTTTTCCCTCACTTAATGGCTTAGGCAAAATTGTTAGGGGAACACTTCCTTGGTACAAATTTCAACACCCAGTTGTCCATCTTTTGTGTAATCCAAATTTGAATTTCAGCTATATATGTTCTTTATGCACTGTTATTTACAACTATTTATGTCTTGCTGATTTGACACAAATAAAGGGGCAAATTGTTGAGCATTTTGAAATCTAAGGTTGAATATAAGGGGTTGATTTTACTGCTGTAAAAGTACATTTTAAGATCTGTTTATTGGTTGATAAGGTGCCCTAGAAGCAGTTGAAATTGTTCTAATTGTTTGGTATCTTTTCTCCTTGAATTGCCATGAATTGTGGGGTTGTTTGAAGTGAATTGTTGTGACATTTCCATTGTTGTTTTATACTTAATTTACAACAGTCCTAAGGCTGAAAATTCTAGGGCTAAGATCTAAGAAACCTTCTAGGAAGGTGAAATTTCAGTTTTGCATTAATTGCCCAAGGGCATGAAATTTCAACACCTAGTTGGTGTGGTGTGGTCATTGCACCTTCTATGTTGTGAAACACCTACCGCATCACTTGGGTGAGGTGCATTGCAAATCGTAGGTGCATGCGGCACAACTTGTTGATGTTATGTAGCTTGAACGTGAACTTTTGCATAGGTTTTGTGTCAAACATGTGTGAAGTTGTCCGAGTTAAATCTATTTTGTAATTCACTTTATTAAAGTGAAAGTCTTATATTTTGTTGTTGAGTCTAATAAAGTGCATTTTTAATGCATTAGTGATTTAGACTAATCTCAATTTTTGATCTCATTGAGAGATTAGGGTTTTGGTAGATTAGGGTTACAACTAAAGTATAAAGGAGGGTTAAAGTAGAGGGTAAAGACACATTCATTCTTCACGAAGACAATTTTGTTTGAAGGTGAAGAAAGAGGCCGAGTAAGGGGGAAAAACAGGGCAGCAAGGAGAATATTGATTTGTAGGTTCCACAAGACGAAGAAATCAATTTGTAGTAGCATTTCGTATAGTGTACAAATTGATCCGTGCGATCGTACTGATCCGTACAGTAGTATGGACAGGTAGTTCAAGTCCTACAACAATACATACTAGTTCAAGGCAATAAATCTCAGATATGGTTTGTTGTTTTTCTCTTGCAATAGGTGAAAAAACCTCATGGTGAGGTGTCCTTGTAAGTTTTGAAGCATCAACCATAAATTGATTTTTGAAGCACATATTTATTGTGTACTTGTTTTCGTTGTTTGTATTTTTTCTAGTCATTAGTGTGATTAATGCATTCTCATATTTTATTTTTGTTATTGAGTAAATTTAAGATCTGATTTATGTAATAAAGAGCATAGGACATGTTATCACTCAACTTGTAGCTACCTTGGAATGATATCCTATCCAGGACAGTAGAGGGGATAGGTAGCTAAAGAGGTGACCTTAGAGGGTCCTACTCACTAGATAATAATCGGTTGTCACATTGAACAAGAAACTCTTCTCTTTAAGCCAATAAGTGACTAAGGGGGAGACCCTGATCAATCCTTGTGGGAAAGATCTCTTATCAGTAAACCAAATCTCAATATGACTATCTAATGTAAGGAATCCTGTGGAAAACACACTAGATCTAGAAATGATGTTCAACTAAGGTTTAAGATCTAGGAAGAGAGGGTAGTAAGGCAAATGATGTCAGAATTTAACACACCCTCAGATTGGAAAGGCTTGCTATGAAAAATAAGGCGATCAACATGAGCAAACAAATAAGCATTTCATGCGGAGAAGGCTTCAAAACTTCTAAGGGCAAATTTACATTGAAACGGATTAGTGCTTGATACTTTGGCAAATGGAGTCAAGACTAGCCACTGTAACTTTAAGATAATGAAGTATTTCAAAAAGACTCTTCCAATGACTCAATATTGAATCCAATAAAATTACCCTAAATCGTTGAAAAGATGCAACATGAAGCTAAAATGGCAAGACATCAATTCTTGAAAGGGGAATTGATCTCATAATAGTGAATCGTTTTGTTATGATCTTGATAAACTTAAGCCTTTTACCTAGTTTGTCTTACTCATCAATAATTGTAATCATGGAAAATCACTAAATTTTTAAACAAAATGGACCAAAATGGCAAGGTGCCAAGGATTCAAACGATGGAAACCCGAAATGTTGGGCGTCAAGAAAGTAAATGGTAGGAGGAAACTCACAAACCTTATAGAAAATACAAATATTTCTTGTAGATGAAATCATGGCTCATACCCAATGGTCTAACTCTGGCAAAGATGTTTAGGGTAAAACAATCTCAAGAATTTCAAATGCGACCTGGGTTGAAATATAAACCAATAAAATCGAGCTCCAAATTTAGGAGTACATAGTCTTGGATATGAAGTTTAGTTCAAAATGCGATTTTTACAAAAAAAACCAACGTCATTTAAACCAGATTGCGATCTAGAGTTTGCCAGTTAAACTCGTTTTAAAAGTTTATGGAGGAACAAAACCAAAAATAAATAATGTTGGCCTCATATAGGCCACCTAAGGAAAATAAGACTTCGTTTTGGATAATAAACTTGTAATTGATGAAATCTAACTCAAACATACAATGTTAGGGGTATGAAATATGATGGCTATGGAAAATGCGAATTTTACAGAGAAATACTACCTTTAAACTAAAACGTGATTTTACATTTTCCAATTAATTTGTTTTAATTACCAATAATTCGTAGGGTTTGAGGAAAACGACACCTAGGGTTGATAAAGATGCCCATGCAAGCAAGAATGATTTTACCCAAAAGAGAAATCGACCTTCTCAACACAAGATGCAATTCTAAATTTTTAATTTTGATTTTATTTATGCTGACAATGGAATGAAGAGAAAATAGATAGAAAATGGAAGTGGAACTTACTTGGGATCGAGAGATGCCATGAGATGTTGCTCCTCACCCAACATTGTCAACTTGAAAGCTTAGATTCCACAATCGGTTGATGCTTGTAATTTGCCCAGTGTGCCCCTCTTGCCAATGACGACCAAAACACAATAAGTAAAGTAAGATTTTGATTGAATTGGAATCCACAAGAGAAGAAATGCATGCAAGAGAAACAAGGAGAAATAGCAATCAAATGCTAAGCAAGATACACAAGGTAACCTTGTCAAATGAAGTCATGGAGGGAGAGAGAGAGAGTCTCCTCCACAGAATCGCCCTCCACTAATTTGCCCTCTTGCAAGCAAGATCAAGACAAGAATTTGTCGAGATATGGAAGATAAACATTCAGTGCCCAAATAGACTTAGAAACTACAAGAATCATGAACTTCTCCAAGAATTCACAAGTGTGCCCAAAAAGATCTTCTATTACTTTCAATCCAAGAGCCAAAGTCCCTTTACAATGAGGGGTCTCCTCTCTTAAATAGATTTGAGAGAGACCAAATCCCTAAACAACTTTTAAATCGACGGTTGAGATTAAAACATAATACAATGATAATCAAGGGTGGAGATCACTACATGGATCACTAGACTAGAGGGGGGCGAGTTGCTCATAACGCCCAAATATAACATACAAAGTGATAATACATGATACAATATGAAATTGGTCACCTAGGGGCCAAGTTGTGCCCCCTAGGGGCATAACATAACACTTTGCACAAGGTACAAGATATAACAATGAGATAGATCATCAAAAGTGCGTCCCTCCTAGAGAAGTGCGATTTGCCTAAGGGAGGCAAAAATGTCATGCTGAAGCCCAATGATGGAAACACGTGTGAAAAAAGTGTTTGGGAACCCTTTGGAGCCATAAGAACAAAACCCAAGTCACCTCGTTGCCATTCACTTACCCATGGTTTCACTTTCCAAGCCATGGTCACTTTGATCATTTGTAATTAAAATGTTGAAATGCTCTGTAAATACTAATCTTCTCATAGCATCATCTTCCCTTGCTCGAAACACTGAAATCACTGCACAGATGAACTCAAAGCATCAAATCCATCAATAGTGATTACTCATACACTATGGAGCAACCTGTAATAGCATTTGTGAATAATTTCCACCATTTTTAATTAAAAATTTGCTCGTTGACTTTATAAAAATAATGATAATGAGCAAATTTTTACTAACTGAAGCATGGAATGACTTTATAAAAATAATGATAATGAGCAAATTTTTACTAACTGAAGCATGGAATGGTTTGGTTGGCCTCCAAAGGCACCAAAATACATTAATCGAACTAAAGTAGCCACCTCCATTTACGGGCCTTGCTCGTTGACCAGGTCAAAATTGATCAAAACACCGACTGAGCTAAAAACTTAGTGTCTTTGCATGCATGAGGTGTAAGTAGTACATTCTTAATCATATAAGCAACAATCTAAAAGCACTAGGAGCATAAACCAATGGTAATCAAGATAATAAACACATAAATATGATTTATAATTAAAACAATTGGATGGTTAATAATGAAGTCCCTACCATATACCCACTTTCACATTCAATCCAACCTACAAAATAGATCATTCCTCACTTAGTTGGGTAAAATGGAATGGAACATTAAGTCACCATAATCCAAAGAGGAGAATCTCTTCTTACCTAAGTGATAGCCATTTTAACCAATTTGCATGTAGATCTTGTCCTCAATCAGTCGCCAACTCCTCTGACCACAACAACAGTTGGAAGGACAACTCTCCACCCAACCAACCCCCAAGAGAAGATGAGGCTTTCGAGCCCTCAATAGTTAATCCAATGTCAGATCAGGTAAGACTTTACTCTTTCTCTTATCAAACTCTGTAACCTCTGTACAACATTTTCCTCCTCCTCGGCCTCTCTATCCACGGTTGCACTCATAAACAACAAAAAACTAGTCAAACAAGCAATGAACCCCACAAAATTAACTAGCTTCACTAGAGCCCCACCTCTTGCTCTTGCCCCTTTTTTACTGCTTAATTTTCAAATGTCACTCATTTTCTTAAGTTTGCATGGATGACACACCTGTCACCCGTGCACTTAAATTAAATTACAAATGAACATTTTCATTTTTATTTTATATATCACTTGACCCTTTTACTAGTACCATGTGCTATTATACTTATACTAATGTTTAAGGTTGGGGTGTTTCATACATGTACAAAATCGGTCGATTCTGGCATTTAAGGAAATTTCGTATGGAACCAACCATTCTAGGTACAAACTAGTCGGTTTGGTACATAATTGACTATTTCTGGTTAGAAACATTGAACCGGATCGAAAAACCCCTAAAACTGGTTGGATCGGTTGGTTTTGTCAGTTTCAATAACACTGGGTTCAACAAAACAATTTTTTGTGTTGTAGTATATGATAAAGGGTTGATGGGGGATCATGAAGACTATCTAGCCAATCCCCAGGACAAATGGAGTCAATGGAAGTTAGTCCAACAAAGGCATTAGTTCATGAAGGGTTAGGGTAATTAGGGTTGCTTGCACATTCCACAAATAAACCCCAACATGCTACAAAATGATAAATATAAATCACTATGAAATCCCAGAAAGGAGCAACTGAAAAACATTGTAACTAGGGTGTGATTTATGCAATGAAGTACTGGAAAGCAATATTCTTAAAGATGAAAAGATGTTGTAACAATACAAACCATTCATATATCAACAAAGGATTGGAGGAGATTTTCTCCCACAACACTTCTAATGAGACGATTTTGCCTTTCTATGGCTCTAATTATAAGTCTAGTTGTTCTACAAATCACTTGCAACATTGAAGACGAGAACAAGGAAAACCACACTTAGAATGTAAAAGGAAATCTTACAATTCGATTTGCTTCATGAAAGATATGTCTATTAGGATCCAATAGAGAGGGAAATCTCAATACCCAACCATGAGTACAAATGAAGAAGAGACTCTCTTATACAGGAGAGGAGCTCAACTTCCTCTACAATAAAATATTAATATCTACCAAAACCCTAGAGCTATCCTAGGGAGGAGTAAACAAATAAAAATACTCTAAAATCTAATCAACATTAACAAACACCATAAGTAGTCAATGCCAAAGATAAACGTAGCGCCCAAGAGAGGGGGCACACCACTAAATCTAGGTTAATCAATGATGTAAAGAAGTTAGGTTTAGGGATTGACCCCTTAGATCCCTCTAACAACTCATCGCTTTCCTCACGAGTGGTACCAAAAGCGCTCCACAAATACCTTGTGCCATGTACTCCTAGGGTCAAACATGACCTAAAAAAACATAGGGTGCTTCATCAAACATGTAACAAACTCCTCAAATGGGCCACATGTGCAAGATGTCCCATCAATAATGAAAATGAAAGATCGAATACGTAACCACCTCTCCTTAACTTGTGCCAGTGGTTCAAGCATGTGCCAATAAGGTCAAACCAAGTGCCAGAAATAATTCCAAAAAGGTAAAAAAACGGCTTGAAAGATGACCTCAACACTCTCAAACCCCTAGAAATTTTGTTGACCTCTCTACACCTTTGGAAAGGTCTCAGAAAGAGTTTTCCAACCATATATGGTACTTCCCAAACATACCTAGGATGAGTGAGATCGATCCTCCTGAAGACAAGGTACCAAATTGTTGAAAAATGACCTAGAAACCAACAAAAATGGCCTAGAAAGATGACTTTGGCACTCCCAAATTACTAGGAATTTGACTAAGCGTTCTATACCATTTTAAAGGGATCGAAAAGAGCTTTTCAACCATATATCATATGCCCTCATCTAAGCTAAAGTGTTGGAGAACCAAGGGTTTGAAAGAAGGGTCCTGTTTTGCACAATTCGCCCAAGAATAACCATGAAAAACAAATTGCAAAATGTGAGCAAATGCCAAGAGTTCAACACCACTATGAAAATCATCAACATACCATCCAAACCATCATCAACCAAAAAGAACAGAAGGCGTCAAATCTCGGAATCATCCATGTGCGACCATCCAAAGCATCGTCAACATATCACCCCCACAAAGAATTGTGATGAAAATTACAAGCGGACACCCATGGAAAATGTGGGGTAACATCAAGGAAGAATGGTAAGTCTTTTTTTTTTCATTGACATGAGTGTGACATATCGATATGGTTAGGAGATTGTTTGATAGAGTGGCGGTGTTATAGGGTTGTGGCTAAGGTAGGTATGCACACAAGGTACTATGGGATCATGACCAGGTCAAGCACGTAGGAGATAGAAGGTAATTGTGCCCAGAGGAGGCACATGAGAGCTAAATTTTGAAGCTGCGGCAATGTAGAGGAGTTTGTTAGTTGCTAAACATATGCTTTGTGAACTAACTGGCAAGGTTTTAAAAGTTTGAAGTCCTTGTGTAGATATGTTGTAATTTGGTCAAAAATTTGTTTGGTTTGTAAGGTTGCAACTTACAATATAATTTTTTCCTAGGTTTGCCATTTCAAGCTTAGATAACAAAAAATCAGGTGTGTACACTGTGCGATAACTTATACCCCCCATAAGTCCTATGAAATGCAAACGAACCTCAATAGTAGTATCTTGTGTATAAGGATTTTGATTTGGTTTCTATCTTGTGGAATTGGTCAATAAGGTGGAGACAAGCCAAGTTTGTTGTGTGGGTTGGTAGGCGTATCTGCAAAAGAAGTTGATGATTGTGTTTCTTGTGGAGTGTCTAGGAGTGGTTGTGAGTGTCAAAGATATGATCTGGCACTCATAATTGGATTAGGGATTGAACTTTGCAGTAATACTCTTGTTTGACGGGGAGTGATGGGACAAACTTCCAGCTATTGTGTTTCAAGTTAGGTTGAGAGTTTTATTGGAGCTCTTGTTCAAAGGGGGGTTTTGGAGAGAAAGCAACAAGTTCCAATATTAATACTATTGTGTGACCATGTTAACAATAAAGTGTGATTAATGTTTAGAAATAAGATTTAGGTTAGTTTTGTTCAACAACCAAATCCATCTTAAGCTATTATAAATGTAGTGTCTGATGAGTTAGGATCAGAGAGTGGTATGCGGATTTAATACAGCAGTAGCTTACGTCGTGCTAATATTGTGGTGTGATTATTACATCATATTAGTAATATATGCCATTTTTTGCAACAACGTTTGGGGGCCGGTGATGGTGACAAGCTTCGAGCTCTTGAGTTTCATGTTGTGTTCAGAGTTTTCTTGGTGCTCTTGTTTCATGTTGTGTTCAGAGTTTTCTTGGTGCTCTTGTTTCATGGGGGTTTTGGAGAGAAAACAAGAAGTTCCAATACTAGTATCAATGTGTGACCCGTTAGCAATAACTTGTCATTAAAAAGTGGAAATAAGGTTAGTTTTTATCAACCACCATAGCCATGTTAAGCTACTATAGTGTCATGTGTAATGAGTTAGAGTGAGAGAGTTTTATGTGTATTTGATACATGGGTAGGTTTCCTTTGACTAATACTATGGTGTAAATACTCATCATTGATATATGTCATTTATTATTCTTTCTGTCTCTCTTTGTTTATTATTATATGCATGCACAAAATTATAATAGCTAGCATCCATAACATGTGCTCTTCCACAATGATAGCTAGCTCGAAAAGTCATTTCCAACATAATATGATTAATATGCTTGATAATTCATTTCCAAAATAATATTCTGAAATTACAAAGAATTTTGTTGTTTACAGATAAGGCGCTTACCAATTGGAGATGCAACATGGATTGCTCGACATAAGCAACGAGGCCATGAATATGTGCTAGACTTCATAGTTGAGAGAAAGAACGTGGATGATTTGTGCCATTCAATAAAAGATAATCGATATAAGGATCAAAAGTTGAGGCTTATGGTATGTGTTTAAAAATGATTATTTACTTTCAAGTTTCTTTGATTTGTGACTCCTACATGTTGCAAAATAAGTAATGCACCTTCTCTTTGATTTAAAATTTGTGAATTTGGAAAGTAGTACAGTGGTATAAGATGGAGAAGTTGATCGTTTTCATGTTTATATGCTAATTACAAATTAGTTAATTTCTTTATGCTTGTTTGCATCAACACTTGTCTACCCAGAGATATCTTTTTATGTTAAATATCGATTGATACTTATATTCTAAATGGTCACAACCTATAGGTGGTGACCACACTATTAAGGGCATGATGAATGGCTATTTGTATTTGTTATCTTTTTATTCATAAAAAATATATTTAATCAATCTTTTATGAATGGATTTGTGCTTAAGTACATGTTTTTCATAGTATTTATAGGTGACTTAAAGTTGTTACAAATTGTATTAGAGGTCACCAACACCACCATCTATCATGTAACTTTTCTCATCACAAGTCTTCAGATTCTTTGTCGAATTTCTCCACCATAAATTTCTGAAAATAAAGAAAAAATATATGTATTATATTATATAATGGAAAAAATAGAAATATTATAATAGTGGAAGGTTTAAAAGAGAAAACAAATACAGGAACAAAGAAGTGGAAATGTAGAAAAATTGAGCAAAATCTTGAAGAATGTAGCTTGGACAAGAACTTCCACACATGTTTAGTGTGAATATGATGTATGTAGTTCGAGATAATTCTATTTTGTAATTCACTTTAGGAATAAGTGAGTCTTATATTTAGCTGTTGAGTCTAGTAAAGTGTATTTAATACATTAGCGATTTTGGATTAATCTCAACTATACATCTCACTGAGAGATTATGGTTTCAAATCAAGTATAAAGATAGGTCAAGATAGACAATTCAGACACAGTTCTTGTCAGAGATGGACAATAATTGGAAGAGGAGCAGAAGTAGAGATAGGAGGAAGAGGATCAACCAACAGTGATTACAGGTCGAAGAAGTGCAGTACAACAACAATTTCTTCCTTTTTTTGCAGAAAAAGGTCATGTTTTTTCTATTCATCAATGGAAAAATCCCGCACTAGAGTGTTTACATATTTTAAAAGAGTAGGTGGAATGCCCCAAAACATCTGAATTTGGAATATACCCGATCCTCTAGAGGGATCTTTATAGTGAAAAGATCATTACATAAGAGAGATCAAAGAAACTAAGCCAAAAGGCTTCAAACTAAAAAAGAATCCATCGGTCATCACTTATCCATAGACTAGTGAAATCAGCCCTCCATAGTGGGGATTACTTATGAGAAGTTATAGATCTCCTCTGACCCTCACGTGTCCTAGAACTCAGAGTAGAGGAGTTTGAAGAAGCCTGGAGCTTTATTGCCTTTAGCCTTACCTGTGGTAGAGGATATGCCCGGAGAAAGAATGAGAGAGAAACATGCCCTGAGATTAGAACTTTTGCTTGAAAGAACCGCCCTAAAACCAATGCCACTCACCCCCACCAAAGGAGGGATCTCCCACTCTCACTTAGAGGAAAAGCACTACTTTTCACATCACGTGGGAGGGAGGGCTCCTTAGAGAAAATCGTGGCCATTCCATTCGAAGGAACGTGTGTTGGAGGGAGCGCGACAGATTTAGAAAACAACTCAACTCCAGCCACCAAAGACCCCGAGCCCAAAATCGAAGCCACCCTGTTCACGGCCCCCATTGACTCCTTACTACCAAAAACATTCCCCGTCGACGACAAAGGAGCAGACAAGCTACTGCGGCGGCATAGAGGTTGCTGAAGATGACGAGAGCAAAGGGAGATTTAAGGAGATCGACTGAGAGAGATCTCCAAGCCTGTCAACTATGGGAGGATTTTTTCCCGAAATCAAGACCTTGACTTCGAGACCAAGAGAAGGATTCATCTCCAAATCTGAGTCGACTGGAGTGCCATCTTTCGACGTTTCCATGGGAGAGTCGACACAAGCTGGAACAATGGGAATTGACTTCCCGGTCGAAGGGATCTTTGCCTCAGAAAAAGGGAAGGTGGTCTGCAACTCCTTTCGTTTCTTGTCAACAAAACCCCGTCTAGGGAAATCTTGAAGAATATGACCAGTCGCATGGCAGAATCGGCACCTAAACAGAATTTTCTCATAATCCAATCGACTGTTACCTGAGACCCTCCACACGCTAAAGAGATACAATCAGGAAGTCCCTCACTTATATCTATCAGCACCAGAATCCTAGGAACTCCATCATGAGCTAGGGTGACCTGGGTAGTGCGTTGATAATCTCCAACCTCCTCACCAATAAACTGCAGAACCTTTTCACAAACGAAGTGAGGAGGAAGTCCTTCAAGGCGCACCCACAGGAGCTGCAGATCCCAGAAAGCCATTGTTGAGTTGAATTGCTCATTCTAGGCTAACATAATCAAACCAACATCGCCGTAGTACCAAGGCCCATTCTCCAGAACTGCATCTTTGTCTTCCGGTCGATCGAAAACAAATGAGAAAAAACCCCGCTTCAAAGGATAAATCTTTACCTTACCAGGGAAAAGTTTGCCCCAGACCTCACTTAGCCACCCACTACTGCAGATTAGGCAGGGAAGGTTTCCGACCACAAATGTAGCCATACATCCACGATTCTGCATCAGGTTAGCACCTTCAATGCCCCATTCATAAGGAAGATCATATTGCGGACTGCCCCCTCAAATCTGGAAACATTGCTTGGGCCGCCACAAACGAGCTTGCAAATTAGCCGATTTAGCAACATCCTCACCAGAAGGGTCTCCGATAGATGCCGCACCAGGAACGCCCGCAGAAGGCTTGGGGGCTAAGGCCTTGCCTGAAACCCTAGAACCCATGACCACCATCCTCCCCTGTCTCCTAAAGAGGATATATCTTCTCCTCCTGAACCAATCCAACAACAATTTCGTAGAATTGTATGCACAATTCCATGCAGTTGTATGAAGATGACCATATGGTACAGTTTGTAGTTGTACAGACAGAAATGTACAACACCTGTACAGGCTGTGCAATTGTTCCTTATTTCTGGGCAAACCATACTTTCTTCAGCAGGTTGCACTCTTCAAGTTGGGGTGATTTTGTTTATTGTGCTGCTGCAGTTTTTAAGCAGTTGTGGAGTAAGCTTTGACTAGATTGATGATAAACTGATTTGAAGGAGAAATTCCCTGTGTATATGTGTAATTGTTTTACGCTTCTGCTGTTTACTTTCCAGCTGTTGTGTGATTGTTTGTATGTGAAGAAATTATATTTCTGCAATTCAATAACAGACTGTTTGCTTGAAAACATAAGGATTTCAGTCACCTGGGGTTTGGAATTTTCACAGAAAAAAGACAAAATAAAAATGTTTGAAAGAACAAAAAGAAAAAAGGAGAGGAAAATAAAACAATGGCATAACTAAGTCCCAAAATTTCCATACACCTCATCTCTTTTGGATCCTTATTGGATTCTTTTCTCAAAATTTTCATTTATAGCCAATGTAATTGCAATTTGTTCTTTTCTCTATATACAACAAACAGCAATGGTGTATTAAAATAAAACAAATTAATCAAACTCAACAAGTATCTCAAAATATTGTCCTATGATTGAATCCTCTTGTGACTGGAGTTGTTCAGAGGAAAATTGAATATACTTAATTAGGCATGCAATTAAGGATTGAAATTGAATTGTGTCATCATTTTCCTTGTGAGAATAATTAATGTAAACCCATCGTGAGGGGCTTATGGACTTTTGTGATTGTTTGACGGACCCCATTTATGATTAACCACTTGAGAGGTTATTGTGGTCCCACACTTCTGGGGTCTTAGGAGATCCCTAAACCCATTTATTGGTGAGTCTCTTGCCCCATTTGACATGCATGATATAGATGTTGCACACACAATGCATTGTTCTCTTTGGGATATTCTTATGAAGATGTGCTTCATTGTTTAAAGGTATCTTTGAATACCATCTTCCCAATTGGTTATTCCCATGGGCTCATCATCTTGAAACCCTAACATGTTTTTAGAGTTCTAGTTGTGGACTAAAACTGATTGATTAAGGGTTGGTGTTGAGATAACACCACCTTCATATATCCTTGAGGTTGTGTTTAGGGGAGGATGTGAGAATATTTAATGTAAACCCAACCTAAGGGTTTTTTGGACTCTTGGGACTGCTAGATCACTCCATTTATGACTAGCCAATTTAGTGGATATTGTGGTCCCACCATTTTAAGGTCTTAGGGGTAATCCTTAAACGGATTTTTTTGTGAGGCTCTAACATCATTAAACATGCATGATATAAACATTGCACACACAATGCACTGTGCTCTTTGGGATCTTATGAAGACATGCTTCATTGTTAGAGACATTTCTAAACACTCCCATCCAATTTGATTAGCACCATGGGTTAACCCTAGCATTCCATTATCATTTAACAATTTTTTTTCCAATTTCTATTCCCATTCTTGCATTTCTTCGGTTTCCATATCTGATTGTCACCACCATTCGATTCGATTAGCACCATGGGTTCTTATTGAAACCCTAGCATGTCATTATCATTGAACACATTTTTTTCGAGTTTCTCTTCCTATTCCCGCATTGTTTCGGTTTCCATGTCTGATTGTCATATGTTCTCTTTTCCTTTCTTTGCTCAACCTTGTTGTATCACTCCATTCAATTGAATTCTATTTTTGTTTCCTTGTCTTCATCGCCATTTTGTCCTCCAGTTGATGTATCCCTTTTTTTGTAGCACCTTGTATCCTCAACCTCTATTTGTTTCTCCCTAAGCTAAGTATGTTAAATTATAAAGAAAATATAGGTTTGTAGGACATAAAATTTGAAAGAAAAAGAAGAAAAATAGCTTTGTGGGATTTGAGCTAAGAACCACTTATTTTCCTACTTGAACACCATACCCATATGCTTATTATTATTATTTTTAAAATTTTATAGAAGAAAAATGAAATCACAAGGAATGTTAAAGATTTTGTTAAAATTAATTTTGAATTCATTCATGTCCCCAAATTTTGCATTGGATCACAGCTAAGAACCACTTATTTTCCTACTTGAACACCATACCCATATGCTTATTATTATTATTTTTAAAATTTTATAGAAGAAAAATGAAATCACAAGGAATGTTAAAGATTTTGTTAAAATTAATTTTGAATTCACTCATGTCCCCAAATTTTGCATTGGATCACAATGCCCTAAGCCACTTGGCCATGTTCATGATAATTTGTCAAATTGGTGCTAAGGGTCAAATAATTGCCAAGCATGATGTCCAAGTTAGTAATAATGCAAAATTAGAGCCAAATGGACAAGGTGGGTCACATGAAGAGCAAATTCCCAATTCAAAGTTTGTAATGCTCCATCCAAATAAATTATCATGGAGGAAAAATTCGACTAACCTATTAGTTCTCTAGATTGGGATGGAAGCATCAAAATTTGGAATAAGGGAGCTACAAGACCCAAAATGACCTTAGACTTGCAAATTCACATTAAATGGGCCAAATAAACAATAATAAAGAGGAGAATGAGGTGGCATTGGATCATGAGGGCGCATAAGAGGTTGTGGGAACCACGTGGCAAGATTCCCCACTACACTTGGAATCATTCTCACACAAATTCGAGTTCAAGGTGAAGGGTAACGTACTTGGGGTAGATGAAGAGGCAATATTCATGGCAAGAATCATGGAGGCTCGACTTGGAGTGGAAGAGTAACTCCCAATGAAGAGGAAGAAGCATAATAGACAAATTCTGACACTTGTGACAATATTCTATGGCATATATGTCAACAATGATGAAGGAATCTATGACAAATATGACAAATTCAGACTTGATGGCAGACCTATGACAAATCTGACATATCAGGGCTAAAAATAGCCACAAAGAGGGAGCATAGAGGGAGTTATGGTCAACCAAGATTCCCAATTCGAATTGGGGAAAGAGGAGTGCAAGAATGAGGAGGACAAGTGTATCATGAAGGAATCAATCACTAACTTGAGTTGTGTGAGTGTCTTGGAGGGAAATTCGACCTCATGAGTCCACATGAAGTTAATAAAAGAGGGGTATGAGGAAGGAGAGTAGCTTTTGGATCATTTTTGTTTTGCACTCTTGGAGAGCTTAGCTTGTCCATGCACGGTGGGTGTTTACATTCCCTGTTATTGAACCAATTTCGAAGGTGAAAGATCTCTGTTCAAGTTGGTTGGAGGAGAGGCCATTCAGACCTCTTATCGGAGCTTAAAGCAAGTGTTTAATGCAGGTTCAAATCCCTCTACAGTTCGAGTTCCTCTCATAGATCTTCTTCTACTTTCTCAATGTTCATGTTCTAGTGTTGATGGCGCACTAATAGTTGCATAAAACTTATGGAGGATGATTTTGTGACTCCATTGATGTGGGATCTGATGTATGGCACTGTATTGAGCTGCATATTTGAGCCATAGTTCAAAATCTTATGTATATCATGTAAAAATTCCAAGCAAACTACTTATTCGAGATAGTTTCCCCTATGCTTTCTTGTGGACTTTTTGGAGTAGTTATTCATCTGTTTGTATCAGACTTTCTCTGAGTTTTTGTAGCTGTTCGAGCAGCCAATGATGTACTGTAGATGACCAAATTACCATATGCAGGCTCCTTGGGCATTTGATTAAAGTTTATGCAATAATTTCCATGTCCATTGTGTATATTTTCCAAGCAATGTATATGTGTTACAACTTTCTGTTTGATGGGTGCAATAACTAGTTGTAGATCATGATAAGTGCTACCTTTTGGTTGTTAATGAAGTCCTTCATCCATGCCAAGCCTCTGTTTAGAAATTAGGGAGGTTCGTACAACATTTGGAAAGCCAACAAGTCAGTGATTAGGGGTGGGGGGGTTCAACATCGATTTCACTAGTATTTTTCCCTTTCATTTCTCTTTGATTAATGCAAGTCATGAATGCCTTTAATAAGTCAGTGTCCAGCAGATGCATTAGGATGTCCTAACTTCTAAGACCCCTCAAGCCCTTCCAGACATAATTCGAAAGCATTTGGGAGCATTTGGGACAGCTTGGGTTTCACTAGTCCAAGGTTCGAAAATTGGTAAAAAATGAGTAGTTTTCCATGGTAGGGATATTACACTATAAGAGTGAATTTTGTACTAGCCATATATTTTTTTTGTTAATTTTGTACCTAGGAAGTTGTTCCCCTAGTGATTTTTGCCTAAGTCACTAAAGGGGGAAATTTACATGAGCCTTGCATTAAATGACTTGAGAAAAGCATTTAATTTCACTTTAGAGATTAAAGTGATTTTTTAATATTTTTAAAGTGGGGTTGAAAGAAATTAATTTATGGAGATAATTTTCTCATCCATTGATCTAATCTAATGTGGGCCCTTGGATTAGATGTCTTTTCAATTACCCTAATGATAAACATAAAAAGGCAAAGGAAAGGTAAATTCAATTCATTCTTTCCATGAGTTTTGGAGAGCACAAGAGAGGTTGACTTTCTTGAGGAGGAGAAGGGCACAACAGGAGAGAGAAAATACCAACACGCATTCCAAAAACTTGACAGGCACATAATTCGAGGTGAAGAAGTACAACAATTAATGCAGTAGTTCAGTTGGCTCGAAAATTGAGGAGATTACAGTAGTATTCATTTCCAGTCTCTGGCATGATTTTTGAGGCACAAGTACAGCCAGACTGTACAACAATTAATGAGCAGTCCGTACTGCTGTTTTCTGTTGCTGAGATGGCTCAGAAATCGAGGTGATGATGGCTGGCTCGAAAACCAAGACTAAGACTGATTCTGGGAATGGAATTCGATGTAGATATTGTCTGTAATTATTGCAGTTCGTACATATCTGGGACAACACGAATTTCTAGGCAGGCCGTACACAGAATTTGGGCAGCCTGTTTGTCATTTGGTTGAGATAAGTTGTGCTTGATAACTTTTTATTTCTGCTGTAATTTTTCCAAGAAGAAATAAGAATTACACTCTCTCTAACAGGTTTTCCCCTTCTGGGTTTTTCCTGGGTAGTTTGCCAAAAATATTGTCTGGAAATTTCTTTGTGGGATTGCTTTTAATTTTCTGCATACAAATTGTGAAGTTCATCTTGTGTTTTTCAGTTCTTGAATTGTTTATGAGATAACAACTCAGTTGCAGCACTTAAATTCTTTGGGATGGGCATTAAACAATTGCAAACATACTTGAAACTGGGATTGGGATTGAACTCAGAAATTCTTCATGGTATCAGAGCTTGGCAGAGGGCAGATTTGAGGACTGAATTTTCAGACTTTAGTTGGACTGTATTATTTTTGTTCAAAGGAAGATTTTTGGACTTATACTTTTTCTGTGAAATGGCTACCAACTTGAGGTTAGAGGACAGATTGGATGGGGCAGGGAACTTTGTTTCGTTGAAAGCTATGATAGTGCTTATATTGCAGGAGAATGAGCTGTGGGATGAGGTGGTGAATAACACTCAAGCTAATCCCATTCAATCCCCGCAATCACTGATGCACCTGCACTGCAGGCCTTTAATAAAAGGGACATCAAGGCAAAAAGTGTTGATGTATTTGTAACTTCGGAATGTATTCACTTGTATATTTTATATTGTATTTGTATTTTATTATTGTACCTCCAACGGAGATGTTTATTCCTCCGGTCGAAGAAGTCATTATTGTATTTGGGTCATGTAAAGTCAATGAGGTTAACCTTCCATTGTATGACGGGGCATTGACCCCATAGTTGAGTCTTTCATGGGTTATTAGAGTCGTAGAGAAGTCGGCCCAGTCAGTTACACTTAGGGGCCGACCTATTTGGGGTTAAGGCTAAGTGAAAGGTAAAGTATAAATAGAGAGGGTGCTCCTCTCTATTTGATCATTCACACACTCACTCACTTTGCATTAGTGAGAGAGAGGAGGAGTTCGCAGAAGTGGAGGAGGAAGCTGCTGGAGATCATTTACTTGTTTTGGGGTTTTGTATTATTGCTCATTCTATCTCTGAGGAAGTTGCAGGGTTTTCTCCTTTATGGTTTCCCTGGTGAAATGCTCTGTGTCTCGTCTCTTGTGTTTGATTTCCTGAGCATGTTATTCTCTCAGTTAAGATCCTAGATCATATTGAATTCAATGATGAAAAACTAACATGGTATCAGAGCTAGTTTGAAGGAAGGCATTGTATGGCATTTATGACACTTGTTGCACTTGCGACAAATTGGAAGCTAGGGCTTGGTATAGTAAAAACTAGTCATCGTGGAACTTTCGCTATAAATCCGTTTTGGCGAAGGTTCAGGATTTGAAATTTTTACAGGCCGAATATCAGACACGGATGTACCCTGTGTAAAAATTTCAGCCTCATATTCTTTGTACTTTCCGAGATATGATCCGTACAAGTTAGGGTTTCTACCTCTTCCAGAATGAAGCCCTAAACAGGTGACCTAGGTAAAAAGGTCATATCTCGGGATAGGAAGCTCCAAATGGAATTCCGTAAAAAGTGACAGTTAGGGCATGGACTGTAGTTTCACAGGTTCGAGTTTCCGAGGCCGAAGATGAAACAATGACACGTGGTACTCCATACAAGTTCGCTATGTTGTTTCATACCTTAAACAGGTCATGTTGGGAAACTGAGCATATATCTCTGATGGAGAATCCAATGAAGCTCAAACCTGTGGGGTTGGAAAGATGACAGGTCAGGCTACCACAGGCCGAAGTTTCAAACCCTGCAGATCCGAAATTTCAGAGATACACCAAAAACAATACAACACATCTGAAATGGCTCAATGGAGGAAATCAAAGAAGAGGAGGAAGAAGCTCTCACTTAGGGTTTTCAATTTTTTAGGTATGACATGACCTGATACAATGTTGGAGACACGTAATGCAACAGTGGAAACTTTGAAAATGGATTTGGAATTCATTCGTCATAGATATTAATCCTCCATCAAAATGTTGTGGGAGGAAGGAGATTGAAGATTAGGGTTTCCAAATAAGAAGAAACCCTAGCAAAGTTGGGAGACTCATAGGGCAGCAATGAAGGAGGTTTAAGTGGCATTGATATTCTATCATCCTAGCACCATGAACCTATATAAGATGTTTACAAGTGATCTACCTTGGATTGTTAGGTTTTTACCCTTATAGAGAAGACTACAAACTATCTCAACAGGTATGACTTGAGGAGATACAGGCATGTTTTGAAATCTGTTTCATGATTAAGTTTATGATATGTTTGTCTTCATATTATTGAGGTTAGTACAATCATGATTAATTTTAGATTTTCTGATCACCTTAGTAAAAGTATGAATGCATGTGAATAATAGAATACATTCATTGATTAGGGTTATGACACTTATGATTGTACTAATGCACTTGTGGTGTTGTATGAGGATGATGTTGTCTGCTAACATGAAAGGTACATCAAGATAGACAAATCCATATGACCATGATGACATGAAGACAAAGACTCATCCATAGTCATTGATCACATAGAAGCTCTACTTACGAGGTATGTATAATTTGGTTCTATAATACTTAACTTATGAGATATGCAGGTTACTGGCTCAAGGTCTCTAAATCATTGAAGAGAACAAAGAAGACATTGTTTGGGTATGTTAGACATAACTAGCAAGCATGATAATCCAGGTATGTTTTCCTATATCGAGTTAGAATCCTACTTTATGTTAGGATCTTATATAAGTATACTTTTGTATGATTGATAATGATTATTTATGAAGTTATAAGTTTGAGTAATCATGGGTTTATGCATATTATGCTTCTTAGTTTGATTAATGATATGACAAACTAGAAGAGTCCTATGGTCAAATAAGAATATGCATGAGTAAAAGAAGTACTCCCTGAAACCTTGAATACTAACGTTTGTGATAAATTACCTATGTATGAAATGATCATGACCATACATGTTAAGATTATAGGATTACAATGTTTTGATAGTATTGAGATTATACTAATGAATGTATGATTATGTATGAGATCTTGAGGATGACACAAAGATGAAACTAGTGCACACTTAAGCATGCATAGTGGTCCAGGATGGATAGAAGTTCAAAGACATATAATCATGATGCTATCACAAAGGGAAAATAGAGATCAAGAGGGAGCACACTCCAGTAGTTCCTGCAAGGAAGCAAAGATTGAGAGGGAGTCCACCCAACAACCAAACAAAGATAAGTATTTGAATTGTCATTTCTTGTTTATATGATTACTTAAATGATGTTGTTCAGTCATGTACATACTTATGTTCCTATATTTAGGATGTATATTATGCATTTTAGAAAAGTTGCATTAATGAACAAGATACTACTAATATGAAAGTAATGAGTAAGTGTCCTATGGTACTGTACAACACTCCATTGCTACTTATCTAGATTGAAACCTCTTTGTTGACATGTTGGAGTAGTGCACACTCTTAACAATGTTTTGGTAGAGATGGAAGGCATCTAGAAAGTTACGGGATATGGATAAATGTTGTATTGAAGCATTGGCTAAGATAATTGCATGACTGTATGACCTATGTCTTTATGCGTAAGAATTTGTTCTAAAAACTATGAGATGTTTCTAATCATGCAATTGAACTTGGCTTGTAGGAAAGATCGTATGCATAATAGGTTTTCATTGAAATGTCAACATGATTTGATGATTATGAAGTGTTACTAATCATGTAATTAAATTTGATTTGTAGGAAAGATCATGTGCTATGATCAAAAGAAGGACGATGAACACCTGTTCCAAAGAACAAGTGATGGATGTTCAACAAGAAGACTTACAAATCAAACGTACTATAGAAGTACAAAGGAAGGCTTGTGGCTAGAGGATTCTCTTAGAAAGAGGGAGAGGATCATGACGCGATGTTTGCTCTAGTGGCTAGGCACACTTCCAGAGATAGATTACAAGACTGTTCTCTTGAATGGTGTAAACCAGCATAGATCCATCTTAAACCCAGATCTATTAAGCACCGAGAGGGATCCAATTTCTTGAGGTGTAATTTTTTTGTTTTATCTTAAATTTTTTACACATTAAGAAAAAGATTACCCCTCAAGAAATTCCTCTCTTTTAATTTTTTAATTACTTTTTATTTTTTTATTTTTGATAAGTTATGAGCGAACATGAAATTTTTAATTACTTTTGATTTTTTATAAGTTATGAGCCGACATGGGAACGTAACGTAACAAACATAACACATGTTACAACATCTCCCCCATACTGGGTTGTAAGCACCTCGTTACTCTTGGTGCAATGAAGAAGTGCATATCCAACAAACTCCCAGGATTTGATAGAGAATCACATGATTGAAGAAAGCTTTGTACGAGTTCAACAGGTACCCGGGATCGATAGTCATTTGATGAGCTTGATGATCACCACGGGTGATGCGGATTTCAACCTTTGCTACAAGGTTGAAGATGGTTTCTATATACAGATGGATGCAAGAAGGAACTCACCATAGAGTTCGAGTGATCTTGAGGCTCATATCAGTAGACCCATCCGACGGGAGATGGCACAGATAGATATGCAGAAGATCACTCAATGCAGAGTGTGAATGGTGTTCAGTCACAGAGGGAGGACAATACTCAGATATAGAAAACTCCACTTCAGAGGGAGTAGATCTCAGAGTTAAAGAATCTTGGCATGATTCTTGTGATTAGATATGTGGCTGAGATGAGATGAGATCTTCCATGGACAAGGGAAGTATGCAGTAGAGATCCTGAAGCGGTTCAAGATGATGGAATGCAAGGCCATGGCCACACCTATGGCATCGAACTTGAAGCTATTGAGTGATGCTTCATCAGAGTCTGTTGATGCCACGATGTATCGTTAGATGATTGGGTCTTTGATGTACCTGACGAATATGAGACCATATATTTGCTTTGCTGTGAACACATTGAGCTAGTTCCTGACGTATCCGAGACATGTTCACTTGATTGTTGCAAAGCATATTCTAAGGTACCTGAAGGGTACGGTGGATTATGGGCTCAAGTATGATGCGATTCAAAAGATTACCTTGGAGGGTTATGTTGATTCGGATTGGGCAGGCAGTGCCGTTGATAGGAAGAGCATTTTGGGGTGCTGCTTCAGTATGGGATCAGGTTTGATCTCTTGGTTTAGCAGGAAGCAGTCCTGCGTGGCACTGATTATAGCCGAAGCAGAGTATGTCGCAGCTTATTTGGCTAGTTGTGAGGCAGTATGGCTTAGGAAGCTACTGTCTGATTTATTTGATCTCCAGTTGGATGCTACTTGTATATATTGCACAACCAGAGTTGTGTGAAGTTGTCGGAGAACCCAGTGTTCCATGACAAGTCGAAGCACATTGATATCAAGTTCCACTATATCAGGGATATGGTGCAGAAAGGAGTAGTGGAGCTCCAGTATGTTGCGACGGACAAGCAGATAGCCGATGTGTTGACCAAGCCGCTAGCCAGAGTGAAGTTCGAGTACTTCAGAGAGAAGCTTGGTGTACTTCAGATCGAGGTTCCTTCCAAGGGGAAGTGATAAGTCTGGAAGACGCAGATGAACACGGGCCATTCTCACATAGTGGTAGGAAAGTCCTCCTATGGTGTAGATGTAAGGGCCGGGCCATTCTCATATAGTGGTAGGAAAGTCCTCCTATCGTGTAGATGTAAGGGCTGGGCCATTCTCACATGGTGGTAGGAAAGTCCTCCCATGGTGCAGATGTAAGGGTTGGGCATGGCTTTTCCGACATGGTCAGAGGTTAGTCCTTCCATGGTTGTTGATGTAATTGCTGAGGCTTTTCCGACATGGTTAGAGGAAAGTCCTTCCATGGTCGTTGATGTAATTGCCGAGCTTTTCCGACATGGTCAGAGGAAAGTCCTTCCATGGTCATTGATGTAATTGCTGTAGCTTTTCCGACATGGTTAGAGGTTAGTCCTTCCATGGTCTTTGATGTAATTGCTGAGCCTTTCTTGGATGGTCAGAGGAAAGTCCTTCCTTGTCTATGATTATAAGTGCTGTATTGTGTGCATCTGGGCTGTGCTGCATTGATGATGAGATGATTTGAAGATGATGAGGTGACAGTATGGTACACAGGTTTTGCAGAGGCATATAATCAGTCCTAGGTTGCTCCTACAGGTTTTGCAGTGGCATATAATCAGTCCTGGGAGATCTTGCAGGTTTTGCAGAGGCAGTGTAATCAGTCTTGAGATGTACCTGTTTGATGGCTTGCTCGCAGAGGATGATGAAGACCTACATGGAGGCTAGGCCTACATCCAGCATGAAAAAGGGCTGGCCCTATAGAACTTCCTATGACGAGTAGATTGGAGATTGATGGTCAAGATAGCAGCAGCAGGTTTGATGATGATCCAGCTTTGATGATGATCTAGTGTCGAAGACTTGTGCTGATGAATTATGTCAAGAGAATACCTTCCTAGTTAAGAAGGAGTGTTGATGTATTTGTAACTTCGGAATGTATTCACTTGTATATTTTATATTGTATTTGTATTTTATTATTGTACCTCCGACGGAGATGTTTATTCCTCCGATCAGAGAAGTCATTATTGTATTTGGGTCATGTAAAGTCAATGAGGTTAACCCTCCATTGTATGACGGGGCATTGACCCCAGAGTTGAGTCTTTCATGGGTTATTAGACTATCCTAGAGAAGTCAGCCCAGTGAAAGGTTAAGTATAAATAGAGAGAGTGCTCCTCTCTATTTGATCATTCACACACTCACTCACTTCGCATTAGTGAGAGAAAAGAGGAGTTTGCAGAAGTGGAGGAGGAGGAAGCTGCCGGAGATCATCTACTTGTTTCGAGGTTTTGTATTATTGCTCATTCTATCTCTGAGGAAGTTGCGGGGTTCTCTCCTTTATGGTTTCCCCGGTGAAATGCTTTGTGTCTCTTGTCTCTTGTGTTTGATTTGCTGAGCATGTTATTCTCTCAGTTAAGATCCTAGATCATATTGAATTAAATGATGAAAAACTAACAAAAAGAACCATCCTTGATGCGTTGAAGGATCATGTGATTCCTCGCTTAACTACTAAGACGCGTGCCTACTTGATGTGGGAGGCTCTAACCAATTTGTACCAGAGTTCTAATGAGAATCGGAAGATGGTTCTTAGGGAGAAGCTGAAGAGCATTAAAATGGCCAAAGTAGAGGGAGTGACATCCTACCTTACCAAGATCACTTAGGTGAGGGATGAGCTTGTAGCAATTGGAGAGGTGGTTCCTGGCAGTGAGCTAGTGCGTACAACTCTGAATGGTGTGACCAATCCATGGGTTGTTTTTGTGGAGGCTATAGTTTCCCAGGAGAACATGCCATCTTTGGATTGTCTCTGGGATGACTTTGTGCAGGAGGAGACCCAGAGAGATTTTGTGCAGGGGAGCCCTTCAAATAGTAGGGAGGATGAGGAAAAAGTGGCCTTGGCAACTAAAGGGAAGAAGAAGTCCAAGAAGGGCCCAAGCAGGGTGGGGCTAAGAAGTAGGGTGGATAGAAGGAAGTGAGCAAAATGAAATGCTTTGCTTGTTAGGGGTTTGGGCACTATGCTGGATAGTGCTCGAACAAGAAGAAGAAGAAGTCACAACAGACAACAACTTCAACAGAGAACTTGGTGTTAGTTTCCATGATCAAGGATAGAGGTCTTAGGGTATACTTCCTTAATGGACATGTGCATGTTTTCCCCAAGGCATCACGATCATCTACTTCTTTTGCCATTGGAGTCAGATGTGAGAAGCTGTACAAGCTCTTATTTAAGCCTTAACATGCTTTGGCACACAACATCAATAGTGACCTATGTGAGCTGTGGCATCGGAGGATGGCTCATTTGCATCATCCAGCTCTAAGGATGTTGAGGGACATGGCGATAGGTTTTCTTCAGTTCAACACAAAGCATAGTGATGTGTGTAGAGGGTGTGCTTTGGGAAAGTAAACCGAGATTGCCTTTTCGAGCAATGATAGCAGGTTAGTAGGAGTGCTTGATTTGATACATTCAGATTTGTGTGGTCCGATGTCATCTGTTTCTTTCACCGGTTATGAGTACTATGCGAGTTTCATCGATGACTATTCCAGGAAGACCTGGATCTACTTCTTGAAGAGC
This sequence comes from Larix kaempferi, assembly GCA_027924585.1. Classification (NCBI taxonomy): domain Eukaryota; kingdom Viridiplantae; phylum Streptophyta; class Pinopsida; order Pinales; family Pinaceae; genus Larix; species Larix kaempferi. Next base: position 8,244,670 of record BSBM01000136.1, read on the forward strand.
AAGAAATCTGAGAAGGTCTTGCAAAGGTTCGAGGAGTTCAAAGCTCTTGTGGAGAACCAGACTGGGAGGAGGATTCAGGTACTCAGATCTCACAATGGAGGGGAGTATACCTCCACTGTTTTCGATGAGTTTTGCAGACATGAGGGCATTCGGAGACAGTTGACAGATCCATATGCTCCTGAGCATAATGGAGTTGTGATAAGGAAGAACAAAGCTATAGTGGGAGCAGCGAAAGCCATGCTTCATGATCAGTCTTCCTTTCTTCCTTTGGGCCGAGGCATGTAGCACAACTGTATACCTTCAGAACAAGAGTCCCCATCATGTCTTGGGAAGTAAGACTCCTGAGGAGATGTTCACAGGCAAGAAGCCTGCGGTTGGTCATTTTCGCATATTTGGTTGCTTGACTTACTCTCATGTCCCTTCTGAGAAGAGGACAAAGTTGGAGCCCACTGCAGAGGAGGGTATCTTTGTGGGCTATGATGAGACTTTGAAGGCCTTCCACATTTATCTTCCTGCCTAGAGGAAGGTTGTTGTTAGGCGGGAAGTGAGGTTTGAGGAGGAGCAAGCCTTCAAGAAGTCCAGAGAGTCAGAGCAGGGGGAGTTGCAGACTCCCACACGTCAGGAAGTTACACAGAGTTCAATAGTTCAGAGTCTAGGGTCATAGGTTTCCGGGGTGACATGGCCATAGGTTACAGGCACAGGTTCTTCAGGTTCAATGGTACACTTAGCAGGCTCTCCGGGGACAGGTTCTGGTTCTTAGGTTATAGGTTCACCAGTTACAGTTACTGGATCACAAAGTTCACTGGTGACTAGCTCACCAGCTTTTGGTTCACAGGGTTTTGGGACATCTACTTTAGGTAGTTCCTCTGAGGATGATAGACTAGTATGGGAGGAATCTTCAGGGAAGAGGAACCCTAAGTGGCTTCGGGAGGCCTTGAAGGAAGCAGAGACATTTGTATCACCCAAGAAACCAGTGAGAGACGTCAAGATGCCAGATAGGTTGGGTATGGCATTGGTTGCTAGTCTTTGTCATTCAATACCTTCTAATTTTGAGGAGGCCTCTCAGTATCATGTTTGGAGAGATGCCATGATGGAAGAGCACATTCCATCATGAAGAACGATGTCTGGGAGATAGTATTGAGACCAGAGGGGAAGTCAATGGTGACTTCCAAGTGGCTTTACAAGATGAAGCACGCTGCTGATGGCAGTGTGGAGAAGTTCAACGCTCGTTTTGTGGCATGGGGGTTTTCATAGGTAGAGGGAGTTGATTATGATGAGACCTTTGCGCTAGTTGCTCGATATTCCTCAATCAGAGTAGTGATCTCCATAGCAGTAGAGATGGGTTGGAAAATCCACCAGATGGATGTGAAGATTGCATTTATCAATGGTCTTCTACAGGAGGAGGTGTATGTGGTGCACCCATAGGGCTTTGAGATCCATGGGAGAGATTCTCATGTGTGCAAGCTGAAAAAGGCCTTGTATGGATTGAAGCAAGCTCCTCGAGCTTGGTATTCCAGGATTGATTCTTACTTGTTGTCGATGGGATTTCAAAAGAGTGAGGTTGATCCCAACCTTTACTTCATTGTGGTTGGTGGAGATCCGCTCATTCTTTTGGTGTACGTTGATGACTTGTTTATCACAAGTGAGGAGCGCCTTATTGTAGCTTGTAAGAGAGATCTTGCTTTAGAGTACGAGATGACTGACATTGGGTTGATGCATTATTATCTGGGGATGGAGGTTTGGTAGGAGCCTGGTCATATTTTCCTGGGACAAGGAAAGTATGCAGTTGATGTTCTGAGGAAATTTCAGATGGAGGACTACATGTCGATGGCCACTCCTATGATCACCAACTCGAAGAAGCTTCATGCTTCTGAGGGAGAATTGGTGGATCCTACATTATATCATTAGATCATTGGTTCATTGATGTATCTGGTCAACACTAGGCCAGACTTATGTTTTGCGGTGAACACTCTTAGTCTGTTTATGGAGCCTAGGAGAGTGCATTGGGTGTCTGCGAAACATGTGTTGAGATACCTTGTTGGGACTGTGGATTATGGTTTGGACTACAGGAGGTCGGATGGTGTTAGTTTGGTTGGCTTCACGAATTTAGATTGAGAAGGCGGTGTGATGGACTGGAAGAGCACTTTCGGTTGTTGTTTTAGTTTGGGCTCGATAGCAGTGTCATGGTTCAGTTGGAAGCAAAAGTCCGTTGCTTTGAGTTCTACACAGGCTGAGTTCATGGCCAGTCAGGCTAGTTGTGAGGCACTGTGGCTTCGCAAGTTGTTGGTGGATTTATTTGGTCAGGAGCTGAGACCCACAGTTATTTACTAGGACAATCAGAGTTGCATCCAACTCTCTGAAAATCCAGTTTTCCATGACAGGTCAAAGCACATAGAGATCAAGTACCACTTCATCCAGGACTATGTTCAGAGAGGAGCTGTGGAGCTACAGTACATTTCCACTGATGAGCAGGTGGTAGACATTCTAACGAAATCCTTGGGGCGGGGCAAGTTTGTCTTCTTTAGGGACAAGTTGGGAGTGGTGCGGAACAACTTCCTCGGTAAGAGGGAGTGTTGATTTTTGTACCTATGAAGTTGTTCCCCTAGTGATTTTTGCCTAAGTCACTAAAAGGGGAAATTTACATGACCCTTGCATCAAATGACTTGAGAAAAGCATTTAATTTCACTTTAGAGATTAAAGTGACTTTTTAATATTTTTATAATGGGGTTGAGAGAAATTAATTTATTTTCTCATCCATTGATCTAATCTATTGTGGGCCCTTTTATTAGATGTCTTTTCAATTACCCTAATGATAAACATAAAAAGGAGAGGGAAAGGCAAATTCAATTCATTCTTTCCATGACTTTTGGAGAGCAGAAGAGAGGTCGAATTTCTTGAGGAGGAGAAGGGTGTAGCAGGAGAGAGAAAATACCAGCATGCATTCCAAGAACTTGATTGGCACATAAATCGAGGTGAAGAAGTACACCAATTAATGCAGTAGTTCAGTTGGCTCGAAAATTGAGGAGATTGTAGCAATATTCATTTCTAGTCTGTGGCATGATTTTCGAGGCACAAGTATAGCCATACCGTATAGCAATTAATGAGCAGTTTGTACTGCTGTTTTTTGTTGCCGAGATGGCTCAGAAATCGAGGTGATGATTGTTGACTAGAAAACCAAGACTGAGACTGATTCTAGGCCCAAAATTCAAGGTGATATTGTCTCTAATTTTCGTAGTTCGTACATATCTGGGACAACACGAATTTCTAGGTAGGTCGTACACAAAATCTGGGTAGCTTCAGCACAAATTTTGAGGCATCCTGTTTGTCATTTGGTTGAGATAAGTTGTGCTTGATAACTTTGCATTTCTGCTGTAATTTTTCCAAGAAATAAGAATTACTCTCTCTAATAGGTTTTCCCCTTGTGGGTTTTTCCTGGGCAGTGTGCCAAAAATATTGTGTTTGGAAATTTCTTGGTGTGATTGCTTTTAATTTTCCGCCTACAAATTGTGAATTTCATCTTGTGTTTCTAGTTCTTGAATTGTTTTATGAGATAACAACTCAGTTGCATCACTTAAACTCTTTGGGTTGGACATTAAACAATTGCAAACATACCTGAAACCGGGATTGGGATTGAACTCATAAATTCTTCATTTTTTTACAAGGAAAACCTCACAGGGAAACCCAAGAGATGATTCCCCACATTCATGGATTGTATCTCTAGTAAACTCGTTGGCATAAAATAGTGCACCAAACCAAGTGGGATTTGAACTGGGTACCTATTGGTGTAGAACTAGTTAATTCCCATCAATAATGGTGAGAACTAGATGAGCTAATCTATTGGGCTTGTACCAATGTTTTAATAACCGGAACCGGGAATCAAACCGGTCTGGGGTCAACTCGGACCGGAACCGGAACCGGTAATGAACCGGACCGGTTTGATTTCAATGAACCGGACTATTAAAAAATACAAAAAAATTACAATTTTAATCATAAAAATTATATTTAACATTCCAAGCTATATTTCGAAGCATTAGACACATAATATGCATATTTGAAAGTGAAACCATTAGACCAGTAGACACATTGACATTCACATAATATGTAAACTTTGTAAAGTCTACTCATATATATAAATCGGAAATCCATAAACCATGTATGGGTAACAAAATGGCACCAGCCCAAGGGAATAGAAACTGAATCCCGCCTTGGGCATGAATCTGATTAGTTTTATTTTTCTGAATTTACTATGTTTTGTTATATAGTTTATTATTATTATAGTTTGTAAAGCAGCATACCTGCCAATCTTTATTTAGATGATGCTATAAAGGCAGGCCTAGTGTTTTTGGGGCTGGTAAGTCTTTAGTTCTGAAACTCTGGCCAAGGCCATACATATCTAAAATTTTGTATTACAATGTTGTACAGTTCAGCTGCAGTTTTACTTCATATAAAATCTAACCATAATTGTGAAAAAAAATAACCAACTAATATTTAGTAGGCTTTTGTTGTGTGAGCTACATTTAAGGGGCTAGTAGGAAAATGCAGAGCAAAGATGTTATTTAAAGGACTTAAGCATACTCTGTCACAATGTTTAAGACAGAAGTTTATCATGGAAAATCATTTATGCCGCATCCAAAAAACCTGCAGGCACAAGTGAAATAAAAGATGTGGATACACTTCTAAGTTTTCAGCCATATAAGAGGGGCAGACTTTTGGTAAATATTTTTGTGCTGTGGTCTGAAAGATGTTGATTATCGGACCAAGTGTAGTACCCAGGCCCCACACTACTCTTGGAGTTGCTTAGATCTGAGTTGGTTCCCACACCTTCTTAGAAAACTTTTCCTTATCTTATGTACCGGCCGGTTTAATACGGGACCGGACCGGTTAGTTCCGGCTAGACCGGTTTGGTATTGAACCGGTTCGGTTAGGTCCGGTTTGGTATTGAACCGGTCCGGTTAGGACCGGTTCAATACCAAACCGGGCCCCCGGTCCGGTTTAAAGGCCGGTTTGATGCTCTTGTTATGCTGACCGGTCAAACCGGCCGGTTCCGGTTCGGACCGGACCGGTTATTAAAACATTGGCTTGTACTAGCTATTTTTTTCCAAGAAAAAAATCATAACCTCTATTCAAGCATAATGGAAATTACATTTTATAGGTGCAAAAGCCCAAAACGTTGTTTATCCCCAAAAAGTGTTGTTATAGTTTCAACAAAAACCTTCTTCTCATTAATAAACAAAAACTGTTTTATCTGAAAATATCAAATTGGAATGTCTAAACAGAGATAAGTTTGGTGTCGATTAAACTTCAAGTAATCTTCTATCCATATGAGCCAACATGCCTTCGCTACCAAATTCCTTAATCTGCAATTGGCCCAGATCCATATTGATATCCTGTTTAGAGAGCGAATTCATCTCTATATTCAACTTTTTGTAAATGTGTTTAACAAAAATCCTTTGAAAGGATCGAGCAATAGCTTTAAGATGGATTGCCATATGAACAAACCCAACATCGTTGATTTGAATCCGTGATGTCATCCATCCAATGATCAGCGAAAAGTCCCCAAAGATTTGAAGAGTATCTACTCATGTCTCCACAACAAACTTTAAGGCTTGAAACAACATACTACATTCAACCCAATTGTTGGTACCAACACCCAGAGTGATCTTTCCTTCAAAATAGTGATCCTTCTCCAGGTGGGATATGAACCGAATACCACACTGTCTACCTTTGCGTTGACAAGATCTGTCAAAATAACACCATGGAGAGCTCTTATTAACCACTAACTCATTGATATCCCTTTCCGGTTTAGATCTTTGAGAAATTGAATAGAAAGGAAGGAACACCAAAACATGAGAGGATGTATTAGACACTGGGAAGCACTTTCCTTCAAAGATGGCAGCATTTCGAGCCAACCACACTCCTCATCCAACGAGAATTGGCAATACTTGAAAAGGCTTTAAGTCCCTTCGTATTAAAAACTTAGCAAAATAGTCCACCACATTCCCTGTCTCCCATATTTGACGAAGCTTTAATGCTTTCTCCTACTCTTCCCAAACACTTCTTGTAAAGCACAATGCAAAAATAAATGTTCATTTGTTTCGTTTTCTTTCCTGCAAAGAAGGCATATCTCGAGACCAACTTTTCCTTGCGTCTGCATTCTATCCCAAGTTAATATGTGCTTGTACAAGATCAACCACATGAATAAGATGCTCTTTGGAGGTGCCACCACCTTCCATAGCTTTCGCCACCACCAATCTGACTTCTTTTCACCATAGTCTATAATCATCAAATAACCCAAATGTGTTGAGTAAGCACCACCCAAACCTTTGTAGCTCCATGTTAAAACATCCTCTTTGTCGCGAATATATATGTGGCACGTACATTGTTCCCGAATATAAGCATCCCATTGTTGTGCCTTCAAGTTTGATCTCTGCAACCCCTAACCAACTTTGAGTCCATACATTAGTACTTGTAGGATTCACTACCCTATTTTATGTACATAGATTGTATTCATGTAAAAATTGTACCAAGTCATCAGAAAGAATAGTCCTCGAACTGCATTCCAAAATAGCATCAGATCCCACCCTTTTCGCTTCTCCAGAGCTAACCTACCATGCTAGAAAACGTCCAATGACCCGAAATGCCTTAGTGCCTTCCATTCATTGGAAACGATTTGGATAGAATTTGTTGGGCATCCGATCTTGTCTATAGTCAATCTCGGATGAATATACTTCTCCATAATTACTGGACCCCACAAACTATCTCGGGTGAGAAAATTCCATAGAGACTTTGTTGCTAACACTTGATTAAAGTGAAAAATATTTTTATAACCCATCCTCGGCATTTGGGGGAAGGTAAGATTTTCCAACCTACAAGATGTGAACCTTGGTAATCAACTGAACCTTTCCATAGATAATTAAAGCATATTTGGCTAATCTTGGATAGGATTGTAGTATGAATATATTCCATCAAGTGCCAATAAACCAATATTGCTTCTAACATTGATTTGATCAAAACCATTTATTGCCTCCGGATAATAATCGATTGTACCAAGAATTTATCCTTGTTACTGTGCAAACTAGCAAGTGTAGTTCAACCCCAAAGATCGTTACTAGCTCATGATAACTTGGGAGGTGTTACCCATTGTCACCAAGATAACCACCTCTATGCACTTTTGATTGTCTCTTCTCCAACTTGAGGGGGCATCACTAGGATAGGATTGCTAGGCTATGGCAATGAGGGTATCTTAGATTTCCTTTGCACCTTTGTTATCCTTGTCATAATTGACATAAAGAGTGATCAATCCAAGAGCTTCATCGTTCTTCAAACACATGAGGTCATAATTGTCATCATCTTTAGCAAAAAGCGGCCTTGCCAAGTACATCCATAGTTCATATCTTAAAGGTAGGGCAATGATTTGATCCACCCAAGAATCATAGGTGGCTCCATTTTGAATCCATAGGTTAACCAATAGCAAGATGAAGGCTCCTTATGGAGGGAAGGCTTCAAAATTTTTCCTTAATAGATCTAAATGGAGGTAACCCTAGGAATGAAGGTGTTGGCCTTAAACGTGAGTGAAAAGTGCCAAAGATTTTGGTAGATCCATATGTTGTTTCAGTGTTTATGTTAGTTTTTTGGTAGCTCGACAGGTACTTCTATGTTGGGGGTGTCTAGCAACATAGAAGGAGCCGAGGTGATTTCTAGACATACATTAAAAAGGTGGATTTATAACACCTCTTGTAAATGTTTTTAGTTGGCTCATGGTATTGGTCTGTTATCACATACATTGTAGTTGGAGCTACCATGATGTAGACCTGATTTTTCTAGTCCATTGAGCCAGTCTTGTGGTTGAGATGAGCCTATTTTTCAGCAGTGGTGTATATTTTCGAGCTAGCAACAGCAATATGCCCCCTTTGTCATGACTGATCCTACATGACCGCATTGAGATGATTATGGTGTAGTCATGGTTCATTCAGTGCAGAGCAGTTAGTTGGTGATGTCCTTTTCCCATATGGTTAGTTGTAGATGTTCCAGAGATAGGTATATGGTGGAGCAGAGGTATACACATATATTGCATTTGGATGTTTTAGTTGCTCTATAGTTTATTTTAGTTACTGTGACTATGCATGTTTACTGACAGTGGCATTCTAAGCTTCATGATTTGAAACCTGTGTCGTGAGTGGTTAGAGAGTCCCTAGTGTAAGGCCATTACATATGCTTGCTAGTATCTCCTCCCTTACATGGACTTAGCCTTACCTTTGCTTTGATGGCATCACCTTTCACGTTCTCCATTCATCCATCTCTTCCGTTTATTGGTTCGATCCAGACTTATACTTTGACTAGTGAGATCGAGGACTCCCCCCCACTTAGACCTCTTTGTTGGATAGACTCCATGTTTACCTTGTGTCTCGGCTCTAGAGTGTGTGCCCTATGCCACTGGGATGTTATCTTTTAGTCCTCGAAAGCAAGTATTCCTATACAAGCATCAGATCGCATAAATGTTATATGTAAATGGATGCAAAAAGTCATCCTAAAACAATGTTGCTAAACACTAAAGCAAATAAATAAAATGTCTTCCGTAGCTAGTCAGTTGCCAAGGGATGAGCACTCATCCTTTGTATGATGTAAGGCTGTTTGCCCCTACAGAACAACAAGGTGGTAACTCCATTGCACGTATGGACAGTGGCAGGCAATGGTGGTAAGACCAAGTCATTGAGGCCCGCAAGGCTATTCAGAGCACCTGCCCTTGGAAGATGGCTAGTTAAAGATGATCAAATGTGAAAGTACAAAGCCGACAATAAACTAAATGCAAAAGGTTGCTTGTCTAGAGTCTACTAGAAGCATTCCAAGCACTCCACCCATTTGTGAGGCACCGCCATTCCCTAAGTGTTTTCTATCTGACATATGTCTAAGTGGTTTCCCTTTTCCCCCATGTCTGAGAGATTACAGTGTCGAAGTTACAAGTCATTCCCTATTATCCTAACCTTGGTTTTCCACCTCACCCAACCTAGCAGTTTGTTTAAGTATGTGAGTGAGCATATGTAGGGAGCTTCATGAAAGACTTAATGGTTTCTCTCACACATGTATATTTTATTGATTATATAGCCACTGTTATGTATTTCATGTTTTAGTTTGGTTATTAACATAAACTTGTGAGCGTTATTCATCTAACATGCATGCAAGATCTTCCAGATTATTGCTCTATCTTCAGTTTTGGTACTTTGACTTGGTCAACATGTTTCCCGAGGCAATCACTGTAGTGTTCGAGATTGCTTACTTATCCTCTAGATGTATCCGGTACACCACTTCCCTGCTCAGTTTTCTGTTTGAGGCCATTTTGAAGTGGTTACAGTGATTATTATTATTTTTATAGCCATTTTTATTATACTGGATGTGGTGTTGGGCTTCAGATGCATTTTTCGTTGCACATATGGAGTATGTGTAGTCACTATTAGTGGATTTCATGTCTTTGATTCCCTTGGTGCACTTGGATGGTGATTTTGGGAAAAGGAAGTGGACCTAATGATGATTTTATTCTCCAACATGATGTATCGACAATTTTTATTAAGAAAAAATGACCATGGCTTCATTGAGAAAATCTATTTGGCTAAGGTGGGTAAGGAAATGGCATGGGGATGATTGATGATGATATATTATGGCTCTTGATGCATGTTACATGGGTTTGCTTCATCTGGGATGATCTCCACATGATGTTATCTTGTCCTAGAGAGACGTCTTCTCCTCATGGGGCGCACTTCATTGTTGATCATTTGTATTTATAACATGATCATGTTGTATCTTTGTAAAAGGATGAGTCCTAGGGTGATTTATGCCCCTAGTGACCCCTTTATGATGTTAGCCCATGTTATATCATGTTGTTATGCTGTATTGGCCCCTCCTAGGGCGTCATTGGGCAAAAGTGTGCCCCCCCTTTATGACTTAGTCATTGATCCATGTAATAAAAAATTAAAAAGATCTCCATCGTTGATGATCTACATTGTATCTTTTAATCTCAACCACTCATTCAAAAAGTGGGCAGGGTTTTGGTTCCTCTTGGATCTATTTAAGAGAGAGGACCCCCTCATTGTAAAGGGACTTTTGGCTCTGGATTTCTGGAATAAAGAAAATATTTTGTGATGAAATACTTGTGCTCTTGTGGTTGGATGTGAGATGTGGTGATTGAATACTAGTTTTCTCTTTCATTGAAAGATCTTTGTAGTATCTCTCGTATCTTCTGGATCCATATTTTTGATTGCAACAGGGAGGCCAGTTTGAAGAGGGGCGCACTTGTAGAGGGGGCTCACCCTGCTTCTCTCTCTTGGATTGGGGTTCAAACAGGGAGTAGATTTGTCTTATGACCATTTACTTATTCATTATTTATCTCTCGTTGTTTATCATCCATCTTGCCTTGCATTATTGATTGATTTTTCCTCGGTTGTGCATAATAGGAGAGACGCACTTGGCTCCCTGGGCATTATCTTGGATGTGGATACTCAAAGTCTTCACTTGATTTTGTTGGGGCTAGTCTTCACCATTTGACATGCATCTACAAACACTAAGTAAGTGATTGCAAGTGTTAATCTTTAATTTTATTGATCTATTCATTAGTCTTAGCTTAGATCTACACTCAAACCCTAACTCCGTAACTTCAAAAATTCTGTAGGTCACATAACTTAAAATTTTGGTGAATCCTTTCTGGCTTAGCCCAAGGTGGGTTTCCTAGGGCATCACCCTTGGAGTACTCCATCAACCCGTTTCCTAGGGCATTGATCTTCATGCTATTCGCCCTCCTTGGTTTTGTCATCTGTTTGGTTGATTTGTGATCCGATCTATGCTTGTGTGTGTTGACATTGTCATATCTATCATCAAGCCACACCACATAGGTGCTAGAAAGCCCTAATCTCCCCTAGATCTACTACTTTGGCTATTTTCTCAAGATCTAAGTCAATTCCCCCAAGGTAGTAGGATTTAATCTTTTGTGCTAGCAGCTAGATCCTAGATTTTTATTTAAACTCCTAATTAACTTTGATTAAAAAAATTGGGTTGACAATTCATTAATCTTAAGCCTCTCAATCCAAGCATAACCCCTTTAGTGACTTCATTCCATAGATCTAGGGTTTCATCTACCTTTCACCTTACGTGCTCTATTCATTAGTTTGATCTGGTGATTTGGTTTGGATCTATCTTGTCGGTCGGGTTAGATCAGGGTCTCCCCCTTTGCTACCTTAGGCTTTGGTGGCATAAAGCGAAGAGTGCCTTGATTGGCGTGACAACCGATCCATCCGGGGATCGAGGCCCTCTTAGGTCACCTCTTTAGTTGCTTGGCTCCTCTACCATCCTATACAGGATCATCCTCTAGGGGCACCTACAAGGTGTGTGATAACAGGTCCATGGTATTTGCATGAGTGTGAGATTATAAAAGGAGCCTTAGAGTATGAGTTCATCATCACAGTCACAGGAGTGAAGGAGATCTTGTAACAAATATAAATAAAGACATTATTAAATAATAAATAATATAAGTGAATAACAATAATAAATATAATTTATAATTAATGGACGTCCAAGAAACATATCTGTTCACATTCATGACCAGTCGATGCCTATATAGCTCAACCATCACGAAGGTATTGTATCATCTTATCATCCATTTTCAATAATATTATCTTCATTACAGAACACTTATGTTATCTTATCTTTTTCGTTGCTACATTGGTATTAGAGCCAATTTGGTGGATTAAATCCATACCAACTATTGTTTCGTACAGCCACAAATCATCAACCACCATACTCTGCAATTTCTGCTGCAACGCGTACAAAATCCAGTTCGTACATCATTCCATCTGTATACCGCAAATCCATACTCTGTTCCTAGGCCGAACTCAGCCACAAATTTTGATACTGTCCTTGTGCAAATCAACACTCTGTATAATCTTTTTAGTGAAAAATCCGTATGGTGTTGTCGGCCGCTGCAATTCCGTACGCAGTACATTTTGCTGCCATCATCCTTACCTCTATACGTTGGCTGTCAATATAGCCGTTGTACGACCGATCTGCTGTACACATCGTTTCCCCTACATTTCCGTACACCTGCACCACGTGGTCCCCTTCCCTCGATTTCTTACAGTCGCCATTTCAATTCTGTACAACCGCCCTTCATATTCACACGTGACCCTTCCCTCAAGTCGCATCCGTACAATCCGTCAGTTGGGTTTAAAATAAAAACAAAAATTAAAGGCTAAACTTTAATTTTAAAGAAGTCAAGTTATTCATTTTATTTATTTTAACTTGTAAAGTCAATTTTTTTTAAAGAGTGACTCTATAATGTAAAGTTTATAAAACTTTATTTTTTTAGTCACATTTTCTTTAAAAAAATAAATTAAAGTGGGGTCCACAAAGAAACCTAACCCTACGATGGTTAACAATGATGAATTACATGTTGATTTAAATCGATATAGAGATGAAGTCAATAGTGTAAGACACTGTCTCGGTAATGTTGAGAAAGGTCAAAAAGATTTGTTGAATAGTAAAAAAGAATCATTAGATGGACTAAACGCACTAAGCAACAAATTCGATAAATTGATTGAGACCATGAATAATTCTTACACAGACATAATTAACAAGGTAGAAGAACAATCTGAAGATCGTTGGTTAGAGGAGTCAAGAAAAGGATCAAGGACAAGGAAGAAGTAATGGCCATAATTCTCAAGCACACAGAGAAAATCATTAATCTTGTTAGGTTTACCAATGGGAAAATGAGTAGATTGGCTTGCACAGATAGCCAAATAACAAAAGGAAGCACAACAGAATAGGCGTGAATGCTCAATGTTTCTCATTAACCAAATGTACATATAAATACAATGAGAAAGGTCCTGTTATCACACAACTTGTAGTTGCCCGAAGAGGTATCCCATCCGGGACGGTAGAGGAGACAGGCAACTAAAGAGGTGACCCAAGAGATGCCACGGTTCCCAAGGCAAGGTGGGAGTCACGTCAACCGAGGCACTCTTCACTTTAGGTCAAGGTGTATCAAGACCTAGGGGGAGACCCTATACCCAATCACAGTTGATTGGTCCTATACAAAGGTTTCTAAGGATGAATAAATGATGAGTTACAGAAACCAATGCATGGCTAAGTGGACCTAAGAGTTGAGATATGGTTGAAGGTGGTGTAAGAGATTGTTAGTGTTTCAACCTATGTATGGTTTAGGCCACATGATGGGGTATGATGACTAGGTATAGTACCATGTCTTTGCACAAGTGGGTCTTGTTTTCTTGGGAAGTGTGAAATGGTTCTAGGTAGGCCCACAAGGTGAAGTTAGGTGTGAAGTTGGTACTATAGGTTGGATAAAGGCTAGATCTATAAATCTAAGTTGATTCGAGGAGTACCCATGTACTAGATCTAGGGTTTGACACAATTCCCAAGGAGTGTGACTTGCTTTAGAGAAGGACTAGTGCCTTGTTAGATGGGCTAATGGGGTCAAAAAGTATGTCAAAGTGTAGATCGGGACACCTAGGAGCCAAGTCAAGTGGGCTAAATAAGATCCAATGGTAGGATTTTGCTAGATCTAGGTTTTCAAGTAATAACCCTAAGTGGACCACAATCCCTTGAAACAAGGAATGCTACCCCCAAGGCGGATCGTGACAAAAAGACAGTCTAGACCTAGGTTTCAAGGTATGGGCATTCCAAATCCACGAAAATCTCAGACACCCACCTCCTGGAAGTGGACAAACTCACTTTTTCAAGGGAGTGCGACTTGCTCAAGGAAGGCTAAAAAAGTGGGTTTGGTGGACCAAATCAAGTCCAATGGCCACCAAAATGTAGATCCAAGATGCTAGTACCCCGATCTATGCATGCCCAAAAAATCAAGTCAATCCAAGGGCTAGATCTTAGTAGATCTAAGTTTTGAGGTGCCAAGAAATTCAAAAGGGGGTTTTAACCCCTTAAAACATGGAGAGATGTCCACAAGGTAGATTTCACCAAAGTAAGAATCTGGGGGTAGGTTATCAAGTGTCTAGATTGCAAATCAAGTGGGATCTCACCTACCCATGTGCTAGATCTAACCAAACAAGCCTCTCATTAGGAAGTGCGATTTGGGTCAAAGAGGGCTTTTTGCCTTGAAAAGTGGGTCAATTTTTAGCCAATCACCACCAAACTGTAGATCCAACTAGGGGTGGATGCTATAGAGGTGGGTTTTCAATATCTCTTCAAAAGCAAGGCTAGATCTAAGTAGATCTAAGAAAATACCAAAAACAAGGGTTTTAATTGATTAGGGTTTTTATGATCTAGAAATTATGGAAGATTCAAGGAAGTAAAAGATCATACCTCTTGGAACATACCTGGATGAAGAGATGAATGCTAGTTGAGACGAGGATTACTTTGCCAAAGATCAAATGGAGAATTGTTGAAGCCCTCCTGCCAAATCGATTTTTCCTAGCCACATGTGATTCCTTCTAACCTGTCAAGCCAAGGAGCAAAGCATCAATCAGTTTAACAAATTGAAGGTAGATACAAGCAAGAGAGAGAAACATAGAATAGTTGACACAAAGGCAAAACCACTCCCTGTTACACCAAAGCGACTTCTTCCAAGATTGAAGGGCAAGCCTCCCCACCAATTCACCCTTGTCCAAAATCTCCCTCTTAACCTGTAAATAAAATATGGCAAATATGCAAGATAGCTACAATAGATCCTCCAGTGCAATGGACAAAAGCATTTACAATCGAAACAATCAACATCCACTCCAATCCAAGCATGTACTCCAAAAGATAGAAATTTTATTCCAAGAGCCAAGAGCCAAAAATCTCTAGATGAATTTTACAATGAGAGGCTCTCTCCTTAAATAGGATGGGGAGAGAGTACAATCCTAACCACTTTTTACATGAGTGGCTAAGATTAAAAGATCTCAAGATCTAATCAATGGCTAACAATAAATCATAACAATACATCACATGGATCACCCAATATCATGATAGCGCCCCCACTAAATGGTACAATAAGGGGGTGACGTCATCCACTAGAGAAATATAGGTGCCAAAATCCACCTCATGATGACTAGGACATGATAACATAAGCACATGGTGGGGCTAGGAGGTATCAATCCTTGCTAGCTCATCCCCAAGGCACAATAAAAATAATAAAATATGTCCAATATAATATAAATGACCAAAACTGTCCTCAGAATCCATGACAGTCAAGCAGTAAATGTCCTCCTGTGATCAATCTGGGAATACCCACATGGTGAAAACTGACTGGAAGATAGTGATGCCACCCTGGAAGACCTCTGTGAAGACCAAATGCCAAAACCTTGCCTCAATTGCCCAAATCGATTTCCTCAGTGACCACTTTATCCCATTTTTTAACTGCCTCGGGAACTGTGAAAGTGCCAAAACTGCCTCCTAGGGTGCTAGCGCTGTCCATCTGAGCCCACCAGGCTCTCCAGAAGGGGGGGTAAATGGTAAAAACAAGTGGCTGGACCACCCCCTCCATCATCAGCGCCCTAGGTGAACTGGCCTCTCGGGGCCCCTGCTGCTCAGGCTGGGAAATCAGCCCCAAATCTGGTCAACAAGTGTAAAACTGCATCAATCACTGTCAGAAGTGCCCGGAACTGAAAGATAAGTGCCTCAATGGATCCAGAAGACCCAAATCCACTAGGAATGTGTACTCATACACCCTGGGTTGCCCTAATGGGCCAGCTGTAGGGTCCACCATATATGGACAATGTATAATCTGCTGATCTGAAGTAGTAATAAACCTGCTGAACTGGATCAAACATCATCTGCATCATATGTCCATCATATGATATCATCATCAAACACGTGGACCCATCAATCATCATCAATAATCATCCATACATGGTCCACATCATCACGGATCCCAAGAATACATAACCCAGGATAAATCACATCAGTAGACTAAGACAATGCTTCTCTAATCATTCTCACAGCTAAGCTCAAAGTATAACATCCATTTAGTGGCATTTAATTAGTTAGCATATTCCGTTGTTATATAAAATTACTTGCACAATAGTTCAAATGACAAACTCACCCATTGGACATGGTCAAACTGCTAGTGAAGGATGAAGGCTAGGAACAAGGTTGGGCAAAGGGGTTGACTTGTCTAACTTAACTCAAAAATACTTTGGACTGGGAGAAAAGGGGGAAGCTACAAACTCCGTGTTGGACAAAATAACACGGTGGATGGCTGTGTCTCACAAATGGATAAGTTGTTCTGAGTGTGCTTATTCAACTTAGGCATCATGTCTACATCAAGTTGATCCAGGTTCATTAGGATCATTCAATTTTATTCCATGGCCTTTTTGGCCTACATAACCCTTCGGATTTCAGATGTGCTGAGAAGCACAACTAGTTGCAGCTTGCATCCAGGGCATGTTTTTTCCAAATATTTATAAGGTCAGCAATTGTTTAGATATAGCTTTTAAGAACCATTGCCTTTTGGACCTCTTTTTTTTATACTCTTCGCGGAGTATTTTCAGCTGTTCATCGCTCTTGCCCTTTTTTTTTGTTTCCATGGGCGAATTTTTTTAGTTTCCATAGGTAGAACATGAGCTTTCAGTTTTAGCCAACAACATCTCAAGTGACTAGGGGGAGTTCGAGCCAATGCCAAACATCGGGACAACCGACCAGAATGATTTAGGCCTACCATCCAACTCACCAAAGGCAAGTTTTGTCACCAACTCAGAGCCGAGACACTGAATATATAGGGATGCGGTCCAAACACAGAGGTAGAAAAATGGGGAAGTCCTCGGTATCAGAGAGTCAAATGAGACAAGTCCAGGTTTAAAGTCAAATTGGAAGGTCATGTATGAATGGAGTCAAGTGAATATGGAGCCTACACTAGCAGACAACTGGTGTCGGGAAAGACCATATCTATGTAAGGTGAAAAACCAGTGGGTTTTGTTAAATGACCTAAATGTGCAAGCAATTGTCCATTTTATGATTTACAGTTCATTTTAAATAGTTTGCCACATCAGGAATAATATACCAAGCACATGCTATGATCATGACTAAATCAACAAGATAATAATCCACAGTCAGTGATGACATATCCATAGATCATACAACATCATCATAATAATAATCATCATGCATCATTTGAAACACTGCTGAAATACATCTCTAAGCACTGAACTGAAACTGTATGGGATAGAGGGTCACATCAGTCATCAAATCTGAACTCTCAAGGCTCAGCCTTGACACAAGGTCATATGCAAATCTGAATAATGTACTGCTGATCATGAGTGATCCAAAATATATGGCCATGCTCTGGAATAATGGAAGCTCTGGAATGTGCAGATATCTGCTGTACAAGAATAGTAGCCCTGCTACTATGGTGTGATAACAGGTCCCTTGGGTTTCATATTCCCAAGTGGACTCTTGGACTCTCGGGTGACTCTTGGTCTTTCTTTCACATTGATATTCCTCACACCGAGGATTAGACTCCAATAAATCCCCCCTTAATTTGAAGGGTGTATATGAGTCCAAGAAAAAGAAGAGAGCTGAATAAGTGGAAGTGGACGACTACCACCAGCTGAACATTTCCATCTCGAACATCCTTTACTAAGAAGGTTAGCTAGAAGCTTGCATAGGCTTTTGCTAAATACAAGAGCTCTCTGAAGGGATGGTTTTTAGGCTAACCATCAACCAAAATAGGCTAGCAGAAGGCTGAAATATTCTATTATGTGTGTGGTTTAATGCTGACCACAAACTCTCGAACTTGGCGATAACAATCGCTCAGAGGTTCTCTGGAACTTGGCTTGAAGGCTCAGAGGTTCTAAGGAATGGTTGGGATGGGCTGACACCAAAACAATTGGAGAGCTGAAAACAGGAAGTGAGCAACTGCAACTTGCTGAACCTTTCCATCTTGACAACCGTTTTCCAAGTTAGCTAGAAGCTTGCACATGCTTCTGCTAAATGAAGGTGCTCTCGATATCGGTGGTTTAAGGCTGACCACCAACTCTGGAGCTCAGTCGAACATAGCTCTTCACAAGCTTGCTTGCACTTGCTCTCTTGTTACTGACGGTCTTCATTCCCCCTTGTCAGGAACAATGCGAGGAGAGGAGAGTCTCATGGTGTCACAACTAGACACAAAACAAAGGAGTACTCTGTGTCATGGTTCTCTTCTGTCTTAGTGTCTACATCACTGAATTTGTCCTCTGAAACTGGATGTGGATCATGCCTGTTTGATCTCACTTACTTGTAGAGGGCCATGGCTTCTTGTTGTTAGATGGAGGCTTCGAAACTTGACGCCTGACATCATGTTCCCCCCTGTCAGGTACAAAGTGAGGAGAGGAAGATGTCTCCACTGGAAGATGTGTCAATACTCGTGAATGAACTCTTCGGTATGACTTATAAATCTTCTTCGATGTTGACGATCATTGCCAAGAAGCGATCCACCCATAATGAATCTTCTCTCTTGCAGGTTTCTTCAAACTGAAGCATTTGTCTGATGAGTGTGTATGTTTTCCACATTGCTTATAAGGGTGAAGATCAAAACAATGATCTTTCATATGGCCAACTCGATCACAGTGTTGGCATTTCGAACTCTGAATTGACGTGGATGAAGATGGACTCTCATTGATGAATCCAACACTCTGAAACTGGATAGGCTTGGAGAAGTGAGGAATGTGAACTGTCACTTCCTTGTCATATCCAAGGTCGATTCTGTGCTTGTTATGGCTGATCTCTTCCCATGATTTGATGATGGACTTGGAAGGAACAAGCAGAACCTTTGCATGCATGTTTTCATCTTCATTTTCTTTCACTTTTGTACTGGTGCCATTGATTTTCTCATGTGCTTCTGAGGTGGCATCAATCTGTGCAGGCTGCAGAACTAGATCATAAAGAGGATTATTCTGAACATGAACAAGTTTGGAATGTCTTTCTTCTTGTCAAAGCTGTAGCTCAAGTTGTAGGAACTCAAGAGTGTCCTGTGAATCTTTTACAGAATCTTGAATGTGAGTGAGAGTGCTCTTGTCAATCATGACATTGTTGTCGACAGAGGAAAGAAGTAGAGTGTTTAGTAACTTTGTTACCAACTATTTTGTACAATAGTTGAACTTCTATTGAGCCACCAATTTTTGAACATGATTCATGTTCATCTCCAGAGTTCAGAGGTTCAGATGTTTCAGCCTTGGCCTACTTTGGCCATCTTTTTAATTTTTGTTTTGAAATGACCATGCACCACGGGGTTTGTAATAAAGTGTGCTAGCATGGTGGTCTTGAGTGGCTTGGTTCCCTAGGACTTGACAACCAAACAAGGTATTCCAAGGAGTTTTTTTCCTTGTCAATTATGCTTTGCCTATAGTCGAGTACAATCGATGAGTTTTTCTCCTACACCTCCAAAGTTGGAATGCCCGAATTTGGCGGTTAGGCCTTAAGGGGTTATTAGAGTCCAACTATAAATTATAAACATGCTAGACACTATTTTTGTGTTCTGTGGTCATTTCCTAGGTCCATGGGGGGTCTAAGACATTTTCATATAATTTTTTTTTTAGCGGACATGCACAATTTTTTTTTATTTTTTATTAAAATTTTCAATTTATTAAACCATTTTTCCTATGGTTTAATTGAAAAATTTCAATTTGTAATAATTAATTGGTTTGGGGGTGGATTTTGCTGAATGGGGGCTCATTTTCTAAGCCAAAGTACCCATTCAACCCCTAAACCCACTTTTCCTAAGTTTTTGATGAATATTATTCACTTAATTAAATATTTTCTCAAAATTAATAAATGAGGAATATTTAATTAAACATAATAAAATTGGAGATAATAAAAAACTCTCCAAAAAAGACCAAATTGAATAAAGTAAAGAGCTGAATGACATGGCAAAAGGCATAACGGAATATTCCAGTCATCACCAACCAACTCCAAATTAGTATCGAAGCACTCTGGTTGACTTTGTCTTGGGATTTGCGCCCTCTCCTTGAGCTCTCACGTCTTGCTCTGTTGGCATCTCATTATTGGATGGGAGATGATTACAATGCTTGAGGGTGGGCGCCTTGCCTAGGTGGAGGCCACCTCACCCTCATCTCACCATCCAAGACCCAGTTAGCTCCTCAATCAAGGCACCAAACTCCCTCTTGTTTGGTGAATGCACCTACATGGCCATCTCTCTCATGCAGTTCGCATTAGGTCTTTGTAGCTCTCTGTAACACTATATATTTGGGTCCTTGCTTCAGCATTTGGTGGAATTTTTGTGCAAGGAACCTTTGATACTCTTTTTGTTAAATGCTTGATGCTATTTGGCATGCAAGCTTGAATAAAATTGGAGACTTTGGAGGTCTAATGGTGCAATCTCTTGGCATGTATCTAATCGAGGTGATATCTCTCTGTATTTCACTTTCTTTTTGCTATATCATTGATCATTCCTAACTTAGAAGATTTATAATAAATCCATAGGGTAAGCATTTGTTAGGCTCAAGTTGCTTATTTGTGTTTTGTGATTGAAGTCAACGAATAGCCAAAAGTAGTCAATTATACTTTGGCTCTCCAAAATTTCCTTTACTGAATATACTGGATTTGATCATGGTTTGCTCTTAGTTGTGAAGTTTTTGCAGGTATTACCAAAGTGCATAGTAGGAATTGGAGCTCAGTTGCTTCCAACCCTCTCTGCTACCATTTTACTAATGAGTTGTGCTTTTCAGGATCCTACAAAGAAAACAATCATTCAAGCTTGGGTTTGAAGTTTTTGCTCATTCTTCACCCATTAAAATTCTTAAAATTCGATCTTTAAAAGTTGGTTACTAAGCAAAGTCTTGGATCTCAAACTTCCTATCTTTCTCCAATCCTTTGATTCTTCTTGGCGGCCATCTTCTGCTATGAATATTTAATTAATATTATTATTTATATATTAAATAGATTATTAGGTTAATAAGCGAAAGGGTGTAACCCTTCGCTATTCTTGCTCAAGCCCTATAAAGGCGAGCTTATTGTAACTTTATCATCATCTATCAATATAATATTATCTTTTATCTCAAATATGGAAGGCAGATTCGCTTCTTAACCAAGTGAACGGATAAGTTCACTGCATTTGGTATCAGAGCTCGGTTTCGGCTCCTTCAACCTGAGCTCGGATTCGGCTCCTCCTACTATCGAACTCGGTTTTGGCTCACATATCCTCACTCTCTCCTCCCCTGAGCTTGGATTCGGCTCTTCATTGTCATCACTCTCCATAACCATCGTTGCTACACCACCTTCTCCTCGTCTCCCTCGTCTCCCTCGTCCCTAGCTACTCCTCACTCCCTGCTGCGCCGCCTCTGCTCCATGTGAGCCCTCCAGCGCCATCCTCTCCTGCCCGCTCCTCCAGCGCCACCCTCTCCACCTCGCACGCTGCCTCCTCCTCCCATCTCAGCTACCATCTCCCCCACTGTTCACCTCCTCGTTGCTCATCCTCCAGCGCCACTTCCATCCACCCACCCTGATTCTGGCATTCCCATCCTCCCCGCAACTTCCCTCCCACAGCCTGCGATTACCTCCACGCTCACGCGCTTCCCTACTAGACATTTCCCCCCATTCCTCCTCTTCCCTCCGCCCATTCCTACGTCTGCATCCTCCACGCCCCTCCACTTCCCCTCTGTTCGCCAACTCCTGCATACATCACACTCGGCCCTCCTTCCTCCACCGCCAGCTCCTGCGTCCACCACTCCCCACAGCTCGCCCTCCCAACCACCCCTCCTCCGCGTCCAAATTCCCGCCAACCTCTCTTCCCGCTCTCCTGCGATCACGCTTCATCCCACCTCACACTCCCTATCACCATACCTGCCACACTCCTCCCTTCTGCCACACCCTCCGCTGCAACCGCTGTTCTCTCTCCCCGCCATCTTCCCTCCGTGTTTCCATTCCCACGTATGCCCTACAAAAAAAACAAACCAAAATTAATAAAACAAATATTATTATAATAATATAATATTATTACATAATATTTTAATTTTATTAAAATTTTCCACGCTATAATAAATATTTAAATATAATATTTATTATTTTATTATAGTGATTATTATTGCTATAATAATAATTATTAACTCACCATTTTTCCAAGACCTTTTAATTGTTTCTCACTATTACATAAGCCAAAATTGGGCCCAAATATTCACCGCCCCACACCAGATCAAAAACCAACCATGGCGGAACTAAGAGAACAAATCGAAAAAATGGAGAAGGACATCAAATCCCTTGTTGCCAACCAAGAAAAATTCAAAGAAGAAACGAAAAATAACAAGGCACTTAAGAAATGAATTAAAGAAGATGTTGTTCTAGTACTAGGAAGAAAACTTGATGACAAAGTAGACATCATGCACGAGAAACAAAAAGAGTTAGATAACAAGATGTGTGCGATGACAATGAACATAAGCACCATGGCACAGAACTTGAGCATGATGACATAGACCCAGAATACCATAATGGAAATGTTACAAAAACTAAGGTCTAATACAAACCATATCAGTAACTCAGATATGTTGGACCACTATGTCAACAAAAATGAGAGTAACAAAATTGATCAAGACATTAAACAAGACAAGGAAACTAAATATCGTAGGGATGACCAAAATACCAATAATATTTTTGATACAGATGAGCTCAACTAAGATCATAATGAGATTCAAGCCAGTATCATTGACAATAAGGACGATCCATACAATGACAAAAGATGGATCCTACAATATGCAAAGGAATCCAAGTTAAAGGAATCAGATATCGTAGATTCATCTTCTACCTTAACTCTTCTACCACCTTGGAGAAACCTAAATGCAACACTATCAGGTGACTTTGAGTGTGAGAAGCCTCACAAAACGCCACTTTTCGAGATAACTCGTAAGGATAATAAAATGAAAAAATTACGTGATGACATCCTAAATATCGTAGGACAAGTGACTTCTAAAACAAGGCTTGATATTGTCAGTCACAAAAATACTCCTCGTATTCATATACAAGGAAAATGGGATAACAATAATAAACATAATGGAGTACAAATTCAAGTTACAAATGAAAGGAAGATGACAAACTATTGCGTAAATACCAAGCATATACCTAATACCAGCTCTAAAAAAGACATAAAGGAAGTAATGACATTGTTTCAACACAAAACGAGAATAAAAAGACGTCAACAATAATCTAAGCTTTGAGGACAAAGCTTTCCTAAGGGGAAGGCAATGCTATGAATATTTAATTAATATTATTATTTATATATTAAATAGATTATTAGGTTAATAAGCGAAAGGGTGTAACCCTTCGCTATTCTTGCTTAAGCCCTATAAAGGCGAGCTTATTGTAACTTTATCATCATCTATCAATATAATATTATCTTTTATCTCAAATATGGAAGGCGGATTCGCTTCTTAACCAAGTGAACGGATAAGTTCATTGCATCTTCTTCTTCTTGTTGCTTCCCTCTTTTCTTTTCTTCTTGCTGCTGCCCCCTTTTCTTTTAGCTTACTGCTGCCTCTTCTCTTCTCTTTGTGGCTGCCCTACCTTTTCTTCTCTTTGGCTGCCCTATCTTTTCCTCTCTTTGGTTGCCTTTTCCTCTTTTCTCCTTGGCTGCCTTTTTCTTTCTCTGCTTTGCTGTTGTCCTCACTCCTTTTTTACAGCCCTCTTCTTTGTTGGCTGCCCTCTCTTTTTCTTCCCTTTGACTGCTGTCTTTTCTTTTCATTGTTGGCTTCCCTCTTTTCCTTGTTGACTGCCCTCTCTTCTCCTCTTCGCTCTCCCTCTTTCATTTATCTTGGCTCTCTTCATTTTTGCTTAGAGTTAGTTTAGTTTTCTTTTGTTTCTAACTCTTTAGATCTTAGTTCATTAATTCTTGCATCTTAGTTTAGTTTTCTTTTTTCAAAGTTTCAAAGATTTGCTAGTGCTTGCTTGATTCATACTTAGTTTGCACCTAGTTTCTTTTTCATCTTAGACCCTAGTTGTTCTAGTTTGCTTCAGTCTTGATTTCTAGATCTTAGTTTCCAAGTTTGATTTACTAATCCCTTAATAAGCTATTGTCTAAAGCTCTTATTTTCAGGTGAACAAAGAAGATCAAACTAAAGTAAACAAAACAAGAAGAGCAACAAAGCAAAACTCCTTGAAAAGCACCCAAACTCTATTTCCCTCTTCTTCATTCCCCCATTCGATCTTGTGCTTTCAAGTGGAGACAAAATCAAAATCATTGTAAAAGTTAATAAAAGAGCAAGTGGGATAAAGGCTCCCACACCCCACTTCCCCCATTTGGGGGAAGCTTGTATCGCCCATTGTCCATTTTTGCATTGTCTTTGCTTTATACCTGCAAGTAGTTACATTGGATTGCTAGATTAGTCATAAAAGTTTTGATATACTGCTAGATTAGTTCTTTTTGCTCAGTTAATTTCATCAAGTATTTACTTAGTTTTCATCTGATATAGCTTGTTTAAAAAGAACATAAAATCTCTTGAATCTTGCCATAAGGTAGATCAAGAGTGCTCTCTATCGGAGAGTTCATTTTGTTTTATTTTTGCTAACCCCCTTGCTCTCTCGAGTATGGTCCTAGACTTGAAAGAGATTCTTGGGTAGTGTAGTTTATTTCAAGCATTTTATATGGTTCATAAGTCTCTTGAATCTCGCCATAAGGCGGATCAAGAGCGCTCTTTGTCGGAGAGTCTATGGTTCTTGTTCATAACCCATAATTAAATCGGAACGAATATTTACTACGTTGCGTATGCTCTATCCACTTGTGGAATACTCAGAAACAATGTAGATTGATTAACTCCTCACATTTAACTCCACTTCAACCATAATAAAACATTCTCCCATACAACCAACGAAAATCCGACGTTGATTGCTAATAGTCGAAAGTGGGCAAATTCTACCTGGGGACGCAGGAACCCCTAGACCGAGACCTTAAGGGAACCAATTAGGCTACATCCTTGTTGGTGTAGTGTTGAACACCGCTCTGGAGACTCCGGCCAGCCCACATGTCCTTGTACGGAGCTACTTAGACTATTATCCAGACATATCTCCTGTACCGCAAGGTATATCTTGGAGATCCCCTTCCCATTAATAATCAACTTCACCCCTAACATTTACAATACAATTTACCAAGAGCATTTGCAAAACATTTTCAGCATCCCAAGCACTACATTGACTCCATTTGGCACTGGTCTTATTGTTCAAGTATTTTATTTGCTTTTTATCTATCTGGAGTATTGCTTTATCTGCATAAATTATATCATGCCGTGGATGCCTCATTTATAAATTGTCAATTGGTTGTGTATCATCTCAATTATTTTGCAAGTACATGCTTGGATTCAATATATTATTGTAAATCATCATAAAAACTCCTAAAAAACACTCATCCTCATCATACACCTCAAAAAACACTTTAAAACACAAGAGCCTTAGTAACTCTTTATAGGGTCTACCCCCCTTGGCTTCGTTAGGAGTTTTCCTAAACGAAGGAGTCAGGATCGGGTGACAGCACTTGACTCTTTGCTTGTCCCCAAGGCCACACTTTTCCCCCTTGGCAAACAACTTTCGAAAGATTTTTGCTGCTAGTGTGCACATCGGTGGGCAACAAACTCTACAAGGCCATTTAATTTTGCCATTGAAAACTCACTCAAATACAAAAGGGCTTCTTGCAATTCCACCCTTTTACAAATAAGATTCAACAATTGAAGTACTAGACTCAAGAAGATGAAAGGGTGTCAGATACAATCGAAAATGCACCCAAGTACAATGCAACTCAATTCAACTTACAAAAAACAATTGCAAGAATACTTTACCTTTAGTCTTCAAACAAATGTGATGAGGATACCCACAGAGTCTTCAAAAAGGTGCTCAATATATTCCAAGATAGAAATCACCACGCAACTTGCTTTGACGAAGGAAGCAATCCAATGTAGCGAGTCAAATGAATGATCATGAGCTACTATTTTGCAACAACTTCAAACAAACGTTTTGCATCAAACCTTCAAAAATAATAATTCACAGCCAAAATGATATGTAGCAACCAATAATAATGATCTCAACGCAATAATGAACTTAGCACTGTCTTTCTAAATGCAATGTGCAGGTTTACAATCCTCTGCAAGCTCCACCGCAGGTCGTTGCCATCACCATAACAACTCTTCATCAGCCTTCATAGGAGGTCTTGGTTGCAGTCCACGATACAAGAGTGGTCACAATTTGCACCATTGATGGTATGCTCTTGTCACGGTCTTGGTTGCATGATCCAGACCGAAAGCTTTCCACCTTCAATGTATTCGATGCATTCAATGCAGCCTTTCAAAAGAGGGAATCAACATCTATCAACTCCATTTTTAATCCATTCAAGGCTTCTACTACAGGAAGAATATCAAGCACGTGCCTCTAGCTATTACAACCTCCACACAAATATCAGAGCAATAGCTCAGTTTTCAATGCAATAGCTCGTTTTAAGGCTCAGCCTTCAACGCATCAGCAAATGGAGAGGCGTATGCCATGGTCGTGGTTGCATATACCACACAATCTAGGTCGTAGACCCCAGTCCAGCTCCACACATTACTCTCAATTAGTATGGAGTCATCCATGTAGATATACCAACGTCGTTCATGTTTGCCAACAGATATGAAATCTCCAGTGAATGTACTCAAATGGTTGAGACCATTCACAGGCCTTTGCGTAGCTCCGTTCAAGGACTGAGCTCCATGCACAATGACCGAACAACAACGCAACTTGGTAAGGGCACAATTCTTCTCCACAACTTCCACGATGAAGAGTTTACAATGCAGAGAAAGTAACTTCTGAATTCTCAATAACGAGGGATGTACGGTGGTGTCCAGCAGAATGGCGCATTGTTCGATTTGATGACAGAATGAAGACCGCTCTTTTATTCTCAAGTGAAAACGCCTTACAATAACTCTTGCGACAGTGCTATGCAATAGATGCAGTGTTTTTCATATGAATGCGGAGGAGAGATCGGGTTTCAATGCACCCTCACACAGTTACAGTCCAAAGGATAAATACAAACTGCAACCAACGGATGGTTACAAACCAATGGATACCCGTCACCATATCATAACTAATGAAACACTCCTATATGATAGTGATCACGCTTCACGAGCTGGGGTTCACAAAGCTCTTCCTCAATCCACATGCACAAGATAATAAAGCAACTAGTTCATGAAATTTCAGATGGAGAGTGCCTTCAAGAATTTGAGGCTTCACCGTCCATCTCCTTGCAGTGAAAAACTTCAATGCAAAAACACAATCATGAGAGCATTCAATTCATGGAGATCTTCACGCCTCTGAGGAGATCCTTCAGGAAAAAGACAGTATTTAGGATTCTGTTTCAATCATATATCCACGGAGTATCACAACCATAGCAGGCAACACCAGTTTAATATTTTGCACAAAGACGCATCCAGTAACATTGAAGTGCAGGCGCACGCTTAGTACCCACACAGCTCCTTCATGGTTCACCATTCTTCACTTGCACGACACCATTTTCTTCAGTTTGCACGGGTCCTCAGTTAGCACGACCTCTCAGCTCGGACTTCAGAATCAATAACTCAGGAAGACACAGTTCGCAACAACTTTCTCTAGCGCATGCGCACACCAAGGAGATAGGGGTCTCTTCTTGCAACGATAACATTGGACAGTCTCCACGTCTTCCATGCAGCACAAACAATTCGATAGCAATGTAATGGAGGAGGAGAGAGCTCACGCGGCCCACGCATTCAAGTCTTCACTGAAACGCATTTGCTGACAGTTTTCACATGGGTGCAGGTTAGGATGAATCTCAAATTTCTCTAAATGGCACAACGGTTTGAATGATGGTCTTCACAGGGAGTACACAGAGAGGAATCTAAGAAGCAGACCTAGACTAGGCAAAACGTTCCATTTCTGGCATACAACATTTAATATTGGCAGTAGGTAGACAATAATGAGGGTCTAGAGGGCAGAATGTTGCATGTGAGGAGGGGTGCACGGTAGCAGTAGTTAGCATAGGCCAAGGGCTCAAAACAGAAGGAACAAATTGTAGCAAAAATAATACATTGGTACAGAAACAACAAGCTCAACATAGAAATAACAAGCTCTTACAGAAATGCCACAGCTTCTGTAGAAATATAGCTTCCAGCTCTTTGTTCTCATGCAGATGAAGCTCTCACAGGCTTAAGAACAAGGCAAGCTCTGATACCATTGTTAGGCTCTAATACCAGTGTTAGGTTGCCCAATGGGCAAATGAGCAGATTCGCTTACACACAGAGCCAAATAACAAAATGAAGCACAACAGAATAGGCGTGAACGCTCAATGTATTTCTCATGAACCAAATGTACATATAAATACAATGAGAAAGGTCCCTTGGGTTTTATATTCCCAAGTGGACTCTTGGACTCTCGGGTGACTCTTGGTCTCCCTTTCACATTGATATTCCTCACACCGAGGATTAGACTCCAACAAATCTAAATGAAAGGGTAGATGCGTTATCAGCACAATCGTTAATACATAGAAGACCACCAACAAGCCCTGAAGAAAACGATGAGAGCCATGTGAGACATGAAGATAACATGGGTTATTGGAATAAGATCAAGATTGAGCTTCCTAAGTATGATGGATTAGTTGATCGGAAAGCTATCGTATGGGTCAATAAAATGGAAGGGATCCTAGCTATGAACCGACCTACTAATGAACTAGAAAATATATCAATCGCATCCTTGTACTTAGAAGGTGATGCATATGATTGGTTCACTTGGTGGTCTAAGAAAACCAGTGGATTCTCCATAAATTGTCAAATGTTCACAGAAGACTTCCTTAAGCAATTTCACGACGATGAAGAAGACGACACTTTTACGAGGTTCACTCATTTGCAATAAACAGGGATAGTGAATTAATATACCCATGAATGGGAAGTCCTAGCTACAAGATTCCTTGACCTTACGGATGTTCAATTGTTGAGACTATAAATTTCAGCGTTGAAGTCCATTATTTGTAGCGAGCTAAAACTTTCAAAACCAAGGAATTTGGTGGAGGCCTGAAGCATGGCAAAATAATCAAAAGAAAGCTCAATACTCAACATGGGGCTACTATTATGACAAAATCATCCAATTATAGCACGTTGAGAGATAATACCAAATATGTCCCTGCAGAAAAGGATAAAAAGAAGGAAAACCCTTGTCGTAAATGTGGGAAACACTGGACTCTAGGGCATATATGTCAAAATGCATCATTACGCTACTACCAAATAGAGAATGGGAAGCAAGTAGAAGTCTCAAATCTAGAAAATGAAATCGTTGTAGCCTACAATTCAGATTCGGATAGTGACAAATCATCGCGAAAAGTATCACTATCATCAATTTTCATGCACACAATTAAATAATAGTGATGGTAATGTGCCACAAGGAGAAGACATCCAAAAAATTAAAACACAATTAACCACGAAATATATCCCCCCTCATTGTAGGAAGACTAATGAGGTTAAGGTTCCAAGAAAAGAGGCAGAAAAAATGACAATTTCGTCTACAGTTAAGACCAAAAACTCACAACCCAAGACATTGAAGCTCATGGGTATTGTTAAAAACAAGGAACTAACAATCCTTGTAGATTCCGGTAGCACGCATAACTGTGTAGACATAAATGTAGTTAAAGAGATAAACCTTTTTGTGTATCCCACAAGGGATCTCACTATAAGGTTGCTGATTGACATCATGTCAACGACAAGGGAAGATGTCATAAAATTTCTGTTCAAATACAAGACCTAGAAATCAAATCGAGATTTTATGCGCTACCACTAGATGGGATGGACATGGTGCTATGTGTGGAATGGCTGATGCAGTTGGGCACTTATTCCACCTATCTCAAAGAATAGTACATGGAATTCCACCTTCATGGTAAACATTATAAATTATATGGAAATGAAGGTTCCATCCTCAATGAAAAAGAAGCAAATCTACAAGGATGGAGGGAAGAAGCTCTGGGAAACATGGAACAAAAAACAAGTTTACATCCAAGAAGCAGCAAGAGCCTAAGTTAAAAACACAACTAAAAAAACTTCAAGATATGATGCACAAACTGCAAAGGAATCTTGCAAACTCTCAAATTGGAATCTCCAATAAACTCCTAGAGGTAGAGAAAGTAGAAGATGACGCCACCAAAGAAGCATGCTCAACTAGGGAGAACCCATTTTATTATGCATTGAGGACAAAGCATGCCTCAAGGGAGTGACAATGTAACAAATATAAATAAAGACTAATATAAAATATAAAATAATAAATAATAGAAGTAAATAACAATTAATAAATATAAATAGTAATTAATGGAAGTCCAGGAGACATATCTGTTCACCTTCGTGAGCAATCAATGCCTATATAGGTAAACCGTCACAAAGGTATTGTATCATCTTATATTCATTTTCAATAAATATTATATTCATTACAGGACAATTCTGTTATCTCAGCTTTTCCGCTGCTATAGATCTTCTGTAGTGGTCATGATCACAGTTGCAAGAGACAGGTTTCCTCTTGTATTGAGCAGTCCAGATCTCAGGTTGATATCACAGTTTTTCCAGGGAGGAGTCACTTCTCTGTTGTCTATTGGATCCGGGGTGGATCCAGGGTTTGTCTATCCAGTTTGCAGATGTGATTTGGGGCATCCTCCTGTGTGTTTTGGTCTAGATCCGAAGGGTTTATCCGGAGGACTACTGTAATGTTGTTGTAATCAAATCTTGCAATAAGAAGAAGACAAACGTTTGCTGGTTTTCCCTGAAGGATTGGGGTTTCCAGGGCAAATCCTTGTGCATCTTGTGTTGTGGTTTTCTCTGTTTATCATTGCTTATCAGTGTGTTGCTTTTTTAGTAATTCAATAAGTTAATTAATTACTGGTTTAGTATAAGATTTGGTGAGCTGGAATTTTCACAGTTTAAGATCCATAAAGCATATATTGCTTCTATTCTTGGTTACTTTGTACTTTCAATCAGTTGAGGACTGGATTGATACCAGTTTAATATATAAAAATTTGAGACTGGGATACCTTTATGATGTGGAATTAGCAAGTTATGAATGCTTTGTGGTGTACATCCACAAGGGGAAAGCCAAATGTTGCTTCAATCTCGGGTATATGATTCCAATTGCTAGTATTTCTAAATGGGATTGGGAATTATATTTTATACATGATTTTGGGAGTTTAGGCTGATACATTGATGTTGGCGGAATAAAGAAGACATTGAGGGTTTGTATTAGACTTATACAAACATAGAATTGTGATTTCATAATAGAAGATATTGAGAGGCACTAAGGTTGCACCTGGCCTTTAGGGACATGCCTCTCTCTTCCAGTTAACAGTATAATTAATGATATTGGTTAATCACTCAACTGTAGATGATAATTTTGCATCATTAGTTTTATTGAGATATTTATTTACAAAACAATGGATGTCATATTTGGCTTTTGCAAATGCATTCAGAGTCTAGACTAAGCATTTTGAACTAGAGGGTACATGCATATGAATATTTGCACACCCCACAGTGCTTCATTTTTCTCTTTTATTTGTTCTTTATTGATAATTTCATTGTAGATGCATCTGTTTAGAACAAAACTGGAGGGATATGAATTACAAAAATGCAATACTTGTGGAGTAGGTGTGTAATTTAAAATTTTCTAATCTAACCTGCTTTTCTACAGAGGTGTGGAATCCAGAAATTGATTTACCTGATTGAAGGCGATGTAAATCTTACAGATGCATCTGAAAGCATTAAATCTGCGTAAGCTATTTTTTTACAGACTGTTAATTATTTACTTGAGAAACAGTATTGATCAATTGATCCATTGTTTTCTTGATAGTTTTTTACTTTGTTTTATATAGTGATAACTGTTATATCCACAGGGCTTTCACGACAGAGATTCTTGAAGGGTTTGACGTTCAAAGGACCAGAGACTTAACAGACACAGTAAGAAAATATGGTAATCTGACACATGCTATAGCTGATTACTATAGTATGGTGGATTGCATGAATGGAATCGAAAAGAACAAGGCATGCATGAGTTATGATGAATTTTTCAACAAGTGTCGTGATCTTGAGAAGGAGACCGTGAGCGATGTATTTGGTGTACAGTTAATGCAGGTGATATTTAATTTTTCAGAAGTTTGAAGCGTAACAAATAATTTTGAGCTATGTTGAAGCCAAAATCTGCATCATAGTCTATGTATATTATTATACAGGTACCACACGTGACAGAAGATATTGCACTTGCGGTTTTGGATCGCTATCCTACAGTGCTCTCTCTTGCTCAAGCTTATTCTCATCTTGTAAGTTTCAGGTTTTGATGCTTGTTTTGTTTCATTAAACATTAAATAGGACAAATTTACTGTGCCTGCTTAGTCATTATTCACCGTCCAGGATGGGAATGTCTCTATCCTGTCCAGAATTTGATTGATAAGGCCTACAAGCCTACCTACGTAACCATGATCAATATATTCACCACGTGATTGACATATGTCAAAGAAATTTAATGAGGAAACCTGATGTTAAAGCTCTTGAGCTCTTGCATGGTCAAAATGCACAATTATGAGAAAAATAAGCATCAAAGGCCAATTGAATCTTACCATTGACATTATCCTGAACCTAAACAACCAAGCGTAGTCAATTTTGCAGTCTTTCTTCTACATCAAAGAAAACTTCAGCATACTGATGGTTATGAGGGCCAGGGTAATCATAGCAAAGCTTAAAAAATGTGACCGTCTTGGAATAAAATTAGCATTGTCAAATTTAAGTTGAGAAATCTAGGGCTCATTGACAATGCCCAAGCATTAGCCCACATCCATGGGCACTTAACTGATTTAGAGACAGACCACAATGCCGAATTTATTATCAAATTCCTCAATATATAAGCTATCAAGAGATTGATGACCAATCATGAGAGCATGCTAGAGAAAACTGACTACAGTTAATCTACAAGCTCTTCTATAAGTTGTAACTATTGAAGTCTTTTGTAATTCCAGGCTTTGTTGGTGGACAGAAAAGTCCTAAATGAATGCTTAACCAAAGTTTCATTTGGGTCAACCTCAGAGCCTTCTTTCTGTTATAATTTATCTTTGATTTCTGCATTCTTTTGAATGTTTAAATTAATGGTTGCATCTGGAGTTCTTTTCAAAAGTTGATTTATATACTGTTGCGCTAATCCTTTTCAATATTTTCCTTTTGCCAACAGGAAGGCAATCTCACTTCTCAAGAACAACTGCTAAAAGGCATTCCCATTCGTAATCAAAGCAAGTTGATTGGTGGAACAATAAGTAAGAACATCTACAAGTTCATTTGGGGTGAAGGAGATTGATTGATCATATTTATCTCTAATTGTTCTTATGCAGTAGAGATTCAATATCAGTGCCTCCCTGAGATTTTGGCATATTAACTAGCATTGAAGCCATCGTGGGTTACCTTAGTCAGTTGGATAGTCCCAGTTTTGCAATGCTTTGCACATATTTTAATTATTGATTGAACTGCATAATAGTTTTCACAGTTTCCACAAAGTGGGATTGTGGTGGTAGCTCCAAGTTGTTTTCTTCTCTCAGTTGTCACCTGTACAATTCTTTGTGTCAGATTGTTTCTTCTAACAACAGTTCATAGATCCCAAGATCATCAGTGGATATTTCTCAATTCTACTAATCGATCTGCATGATAGAACACGGCCTTCCATGTGTTCTGTCATTTACTTTGCTTTATATATTCATTCTTTACCCCCTTGGAGAGATGTTTTGAGCCAGTTAATACAGAGATGCAGAAGCATCAATGCAAATTATCATGTGCTTTCTTGTGCCGTTTTTGGCAGATTTGCACTCAAATTCGAACCTTTTCTTTTATAGCACGATAATGGATTGTGGTTTTACTTTTCCATTATTTAGAATTTCAGTTTTTAGAACTACATTGCATAAACAAATATTTGGTACTAACATTGGTAGTGCTTTTGTTGTCGTGCCTTGCACACCCTTTGTAGCATACGGTTGTTATCTATGCAATGACAGTAATTGCAAACCCTATAATAGCATGTCCCTATTATAGGATTTTGGTCCACATTAATGTTCTAATTGTGGTGTGAATAATTCAACATGGATATCAGTTGTGAGACATAGGTGGCTTTAATCGCAGTAAACATTTTGGATATGCACTGCTTTGGGGTTTATAAATGTCCCCGCAAATTGAGAAACATCCCAACAACATTAATCGGGAAGATAATTACAAACTCAGCCACTCTTGGAAGCCCACCATCCCCCCTTCTTTACCCCTGCCCTATTAATATTTTCTATCCCCCCTCCTTACCCCCTTCCTACTATTTTTATTTTTCTCTTTGTTTTATCTCTTTAATACATCTTTATCATTATTTTTACCCTAATCAATAATAAGTTGTTCCTCTTTTCCTTTCATAATCTTTATTTCAGTTTAATTCTACATGCTTATATTCTTAATTTAGTTTCAAATGGTCATTTCATATATCATCTTTGTTTAAACACCCTTAATATATCCCATTGATCACTTCCACTTATATATATATATATATATATATATATGATGGAATACACATTATGGGAAACCCTCCAAGCACTTCCCCTCATTTCGAGGATGCTACGCGGGGTAAATGGTTTGGTTGTAGTTTTGACAGCCTAAGTTGGTGGGGACATCGAGTTAGGTTCACAATATTCTCAGATGGAGCTAGCTTTGGGACTTGATCCCATGACCTCTTGCTTGCAATTTTACAACATTGAACTACTTGAGCATATATATATATATAGGGTCCACAATACTTACAAAGGCAACAAGCTCTTGGACTTGATCCAATGACCTCTTGCTTGCAATTTACAACACTCATCCACGTAAGCTAACCCAACGGGTTACATATCCCAAAGTAATTATCTCAAGGTAAGCACCTTGGCATTTCCCCTTATTATATATATATATATGTCCACAATACTTACAAAGGCAACAAGCTCTTGGACTTGATCCAATGACCTCTTGCTTGCAATTTACAACACTCATCCACGTAAGCTAACCCAACGGGTTACATATCCCAAAGTAATTATCTCAAGGTAAGCACCTTGGCATTTCCCCTTATTTCGAGGATGGTACCCATGGTGAACCCTAGATTCTTCAAGGCACAACGGCATGTCAACAACATGGCTCAAATCCAATACAACAATACACATTATGAGCTCAACATGTCACTTGGGGAATAGAACTTGCGTGGGGAGGATAACACTCCATCCCACAACTATTTGATCTAGACCCAATTGAGCTCCCCCCCTCGATATGCGTGTGTGTGATGCCCATCATTTACGATTCCTCCTTTACATTAATATTTTAGTTTTTCTTTCTTTGAAAAAATGTAATTTCATTCAAGGTTAACACAATTACTTTTTTTAGATGTGTTTACCCATTTTAAAAATTTCCCCAATGGGACCATCAAAAATACATTCACTATCCAATTCCATCATGTCCCTCAAACTGTTCCAAAAATACGATACAAGTAGTACCCATTATGCCAATACATTCATCGCAAGTCTCATATCTACGAAGGTATTCCATTTAAAACAAAGATAAACCTAAACATCATAATTGAAATGAAGTCTTTCCAGCAGAGTTGAACTAATACAAGGGTGTATACTGATATTCAGATAATTGTCATCTCTAAATTCTTGCATGATCTAGCTCCCATCAATAGGTTGTAATCTAACCTTTGAGAGCTCATCTATAACCATATTCCTTTCTTTGAAATATGTGAAAAGCATACGATGTTCATAGTGCAACGAAACTTGACCTCTTAAAAATTTGTCTGCAATAAATAGTTTGGCATGTTGGAAGTCCCCTTCATCCATTTACGACAACCATTGAATCACCAAACAAAATGATTTTTTTTAATACCTTTCTCACTTGCGAGCATAACTAACAACTTTAAAGCCATGAGCTGTGTTACGCTTCATCAGTTTCCAACGTACCAGTATGTTGCTTGGCAAAGAGGGGTCAATTTTTTTTGTAAAGGCTAAGTATGGTGTTTTGTTACACATTTGTATGGTTGTCCATACTATGGCCTAGTGGCACTGCTGATTGACCTTTTGTAGGGCTTGTAGCCCTGGGGTTGGTGTCCGGGGCTTCTGTGGGTGGGCCATTGGGTCACATGGCCACCTAGCTATTTTTTCTTGGTGGTGCTTGTACTTTGTAAAGGGCGGTTGTCCCCTTCTTAGTGCACCTCATGTACCCCACTTGGACCTTTTTTCTCAACACTTTACCCCTCTTTGACCAAGTCGCACCTATAAATGCATCATCTCTTTCAAGCATTCAAGCCTCTTGTGAGGGGGACGTTGAGGGTTTTTCATCATTATGGGGTTAGTTGGGGCATGATGTCCCCCTCTGGCCCACTCTTCCAGCATAGTGGCACCTTTATCTTGCATATTTTAGCATTTTTATCATCATATGCTTATATTGGGGGGAAATACCCCAATTTAGTTTTATTTTAGACTATTTTAGTATTATTTTATTCTAATTTGAAATTGACAAATTAAAACTTGTAGGCTTGGATAAATTTAAAGGTAAAGGTTGGAGGATATAAATACCTCACCCTACCTTACTTGTAAATCATAAGACAGGTTAAAATTATGTTTATTTTATTTCTCCTATTGTATGGGCTCTCTATGTGATGCACACCTCTTGGGATGAATTCTAGGGTTTATTGCACATGCATGGTTGATGCTAGCATTGTTGGAATAACACAAGCACATGGATGACCTATTGCTATTCTTTGCTCATTCCTTGTTAAATATTGATGGGTTAATGCTTCTACGTGGATGGAATGGTGGCTTTGATGTTGCATTTTTTTTTTGTTTCTTTTTTTGTTCTGAATTAGGGCTTCTTACCAAATTTTTGTCAACTTTGTATGTTGAAAAATGTCCCCTTGAAGGAGTTTTTCCTTGTTTAGGGCTTTGGATCTCTGTTTTTGCCCTAATTAGGCTCCCTCGACGAACCCTAGAGGTTGTTGGTGGATACCCTAGTTAGCAAAGCTTAGAGAGACATTTCAAGAGGGACGTTGATCATTGATCCCTCATGCCCTAGTGATTGAAGTGATACCTTGAACCCCCTTATCTTGTGTATCATATGTAGATGCATTGCATATTAAATTACAGCTACATTTTTAAACCATAAACACTAAAAATTTAGAAAACGCAGGAAAAGTCTAAATATCAAAACATTCATAGAAAAATTTGAACCCAAAATCTGATGGCATATATGTCTGAATTTCGACATCATGCCGTCGACAATCCGACAAACCTTTCTTTGTTTAAACATCGGTGAAACTTCGACGGATATCCGACAGTAACAAGGCAATTAACCGACACATTTTTTTAAATGCACACGTCACATAACCGACTACAATTTCTTTCCAGAAGGTCGGATATCCGACTAAACTGTCGTCGGATATCCGACTACAGTGTCGTCGGATATCCGACAGAAGTTACATAGGGCAAAGTCGGATATCCGACATAAGTTACATAGGGAAAAGTCAGATATCCGACTAAGAATACGTCGGATATCCGACCAAGAATATGTCGGATATCCCACAAAACTTACATAATCCTAAGTCAGATATCCGACCAAGACGACATCGAATTTTTGACATCGTTTATGTAAGTAACGGTAAGATATTCGACGAAAGGGGCGTCGAAGTTGCGACAGATGGAACCACAAACAAAAGACAAAGTCCAACGACATTAACCGTCAAAGATATGGCAAAGTCGTCAGATTTAGTGGAGGTGCCATCGAATATGCGACATAATTGGGGAATTAAAAAAAAAAACTACTAGTTCCAAACGGGGTTCACCTGGGTTGTGATAGGTTTTGTTTATATTTTGATGATTGGTCTATACTTTACGAGGCATACAAGCATAGAAGCGTTAGCATGCAAATAGATACTATCCTATGTTCATTCCTATTTTAAAAAATAGTCATATACAAACGCTTTAAAGCACAAATCATGGACCATTACAAAAGCTTTCATTTAGTGATTGGACAAAGAAATGAAGTTTTTGATTCTTTAAGTGGGAGAATACTTGGGATGGATATTCTGTATTGAAAAAAAAATTGGATTTTAGTTTTGGGATGGACCACATACAATATAAAGTTACCTCATGCCTATGGTGATTGGAAAGGCACAAGCTTGAAGTTTGGCTCATAGCTAGCACATGATATAAACAAGTGCTATTGCTTAATAATTGGAAAATAAGTACTACTAGTAATCAGATGGGCCATGAAAATGCTTACGATTAAAGGTTAGATCATAATGAAATGCAATAGCTAGAAAGTGTATTACACAAGCTGTAGATGCAATATCAAGTGCACTAAAAAGGGCTATATCTACATGAAGATCAAAATTAAACCAATGCTTTTATTTCTAATACATCGAAGTTTAGTTAGAATTATAATTGGAGTTTTGACTAACATGGACAATTTAATTTGTGATTAATCTCAATTCTCTATTTAAACCCCCAAAAACCAACATTGTAGGAAAATTCAAAAAATGGTTATTTCTTTATATTGTTGAATTTGCCTACTTTTCCTTGATCCAACTCAAACTCGCAGAGTCTCTTCTTCTGCCTTGCCTAGTTTATTCAGAATTTCATTTGGTAAGCTATTTACTTTAGTTGAAGAAACTGAAAAAAACTCTCTCCCTACTCCAAGTCATTATAGACTCCACCATGCTTATGCTTCTCTTCTACCAAAAAACATGAGAACTCTTCAGTATCCACATAAAAATCTGTAAATATACACCTTCAATATATTTACACATTTATAAATATTTATAAGAAAACTTCCATATGATGCATCATTTTTTTGGGGATTTTACACTGATTTTTGACCTGGCCTTGGATCTTTAGTGGATAACTATGCTGGAAATTTCGATTTCAACCATTAATTATTGTATTTCACTCCTAAGTAACTTGAGGACTTGTGGAAAATTTCAATTTCAATACACCTATGTGGATTCTAGAATGTAACATTTTACTTGTGAGACACAATGCCTTCCGAGGAATGTTAAAAAATACATCTTCCTAAATGACCTCGGGACTAAACCTCTACTCTAGATTTAGCTTATCAAGGATGAAATACTTTTGCTCGTTATGGGTCTGAATCTAGCATATGAGAAAATGTTGGCAAACAACACAATAGCACTAGGGAAACTATGACAAGTTTCCATTGGGACAAATTGTAGATGTTTTCAAACTAGAGCATATGATAGGTTACAATGATATTGCAAAAGCTTGATGTTGTTATAGAGGCCTAATTGCAAAAGGCATTACACTCTATTAGAGATTTGTTTTTTTGTCTTCTTTATAGACCCTAGGTGTGCCAAATCCAGTCTCCATGTCATGGATGACTGCTTTATGCGGGTGCATCCGTATCTTTGAGAATGACAAATGTTGTTGGTTTTTGAATCTTTGAAGGTATGATTCCTTCAACCTGTTCACAAAATATTTTCTAGTATGGGAAACTTTAGGAAACATAATCATGTAATCTCTAGTATGGGCAAACTTATCTGGTTTTGGAAAGACTATATATTGTATAGGATAGGTTTTATCGGTAATAAATTGACCTATTGTCGACAAGAGCACCAACGCAAAGACCTTGAGCACGGTGAGATGCTTTGTTTGGAGGACTTGGAGCTTGATGTGATGTCATGATTGATGAGGTTTGGAGAGATGTCTTTCTTGGGAACGTGATGTGATGATGTACTTGGATGTTCACTTGTGTGATATGGATGAGGAAGCGGCCAACTTTGGCTGGAATTGACTTCTTATAGTTAGGAGGGTTTATTGGGCTGAAATCTCCTTCTTGTTGTTTTGAAAGAAAAGTATTTTGGTTGGTGAACCTAGGAGTAGTTATTTAATGGTGAAACCCTTGTGTGATTGAGATGAGCACTTGCATGTGTGAAGGATTTGATGGGTTGAAACCTAGCTGATCTTGTGATCATAATAGTGTGGTCTCACTTATGATAGGTATTGAACCTACTTCATTGATGGCAGGTATAAATACCTCATTGAGTTCCTCTTTGTTTCGAGAATAATTTAATATTCTCTATTGAAGAGGGCCAACCACGTGAAGGTGGAAGTTCTTATGGCCCCTCCCCCCCCTCACCCCACTCTTAATTCCCCATACCCAATGCATGTACTTGAAAAAAAAATATGTACAAACATGTGGATTTCATCATAAAGAAACATTTACCATTCATTCAATAAAATGTAACATTCATTAAACCATTCATTCATTCAGTGGGAAAAAATTTATGCAACACATTATATATATTATAAAAAATAAGTACACAATGTTTCTTCAGTCACTTCTTTCTATGCTTTTTTCTCTTGACAAAATCAACAAGAAACACATCTTCCAGAACTTCTTGTTCAGTTCTTGGGGCTTCATCAACTTGCCAAGCTGTTTTCCTAGTAGAGTACTCACGACGTGGATGTTACGGCAAGGGGTCCGGATTTGCTGCAATAATGTGAAAATGTTACATTGATATCTTCTGATTCTATAATGGCAAGTATTTCATTTAACAAAACATTACAAAGGTGTTTTTTTACTTGTTGTGGCCACATCATGTACTTCATATTCCTGTCTAGGCTCATTCTGTACAGTGTGACCCTCTACATGCTCTGCAGTTGAAACATGGAAAAGTACAATTAATATTCACCATCTGCAATGCAATATTTAAAATTGTAGCATATGAATAAATTCATTACCAGGATTCGAAGCATGATCTTCGATTGGTTGTTCTCCATCCTTGACATTAAGTAGATTGTTGCTTTCCTGTTCAAAACAGAGTCAATCTTTTATGGAAAATATTTATAACGAATAGATTGCACAAGTAATAAATATTCATTAAACTATATTGATTTTACATACCTGTGTGCAAGATGGATCACCAGAAGATTGTGTTTTCCTAGGTAAGTTTTTTCGGCGTTCAACAATAGCTCCAAAGCCGTGCTGGAAGCCAAGCTTCAAGTCTTCCTCAGTGGGAACTTCCTTGAATCGGTTAGCCTGCATATTTGCACAACGTCATGAATTTACCTTTTGCAGTGCAATAAAACGAAAATAATTTGCAATTTATTATTTAGATGCAATTGGTTTTCGATACTTACAATTCGTGCCGCCAAATTCGAATAACCACCAGGCCCAAGTTTGTGCTGACGAATTTTTTCTTGTCTTACTTTGTGGCCTTTGATGTGTCTGACAACCTATTAAAGTATTGAAATACGTTAGATGTTTCAAATTTGATCTAAAAATTAATAATAATAAGGTTTATAATTATATTGTGGAAAGTATTGCATACCTTCCTGAGCTCGGTGGTAGCTTTCCTTCTTTTCTCAGAGCCCTCTCCTTTCCATCTTCCACTAGGGATTTCCACTCTCTTCCTGGAATCATTGGAGGGTGCTCATACCTAGGGTTCCTTTCTACATGAACCCTATATTGGTACCTCACAATCTTCATGTGTTGTCCAGCCTTCTTTAGGACCTCGGCTCGATTAAAGGTCTCGTTGTCGAACATGCCAACAAATCGATTAGTGAGCTCATCTTTTAAATTTTTACTTTGTTTATCCCACCTTATGCAGATGGTGGGCCCAAATATCTCCAATGACAAATCATTTAGATGTTTATAAAAAACATCATTTTCTGCAAAACGATCATGCCATCATTAGTTGAAAAACAATGTTTTATCAATATATTACAATCAAATTATAAACACTAACTTGAACAATGTATAAATACATGGGATCTTCTCTATCTTTATTGGAACGAGCTCTTCGTCCACCAAAGATGTGGTATCTAGTGTACCTGTGCTACTGACACGGGAAGATCCAGGAAATGCTGCTTCAACAATATCAATACTAGTAGTCTCTGCACCGACCCCTTCTTCTGCACGATCTGGTGTGCGTCGATCACTAACGGGTGCACTCATAACTGGCTACGGGGGTGTTGCGGAATGTGTTGCCGACTGTTCAGTCGAAAACAATGTCACATGAGATGCACGTGGAGTCATTTGCTCATGTGATGACTCTCAACGAGCATCACTAGTGCCAACTCCTTGACCACTAGTGTGTGGGAGTAAAAAATCATGTAAATACAAACCATATTTTAGTTCACCATCATATACAAGTAAAAATTATAAAATATTAAATGAATTTATTTTCTGATTCAAGATTTCTCAACTTACTTTCAATGCCTGAGATCTCTTTACCAAAACATCAACCTTTGCTCTAGTCTCATTTGTCTACGGCTGAATGAATAGCAGCGGAATGATATCCTCATGAATTTTTTTTAAGGTCTTCTCTATCATCTTAATTGGGTCTAGAGAAGATCCAATGTCAGCATCGAGCATCAGCTCATCCACATCAAAATATATTGATTTCTATGACGCTGGATCATATGCTGAATCAATAGTTTGCAACAAAAATATATAAAACATTACTGACGTGAAAGCAATAGACAGAAGAAAAAATATATTAAAAAAACATATCGATCATGATAGATTCTTAAAATTACAATTAGGTATACCTGATGCCTCGATGTTGGTGACGTCTAATCCACAACTGGGGACTTGCCCCGATCACCCCTTTGCCAAAAAATGTAGAAAACATTATCATAATGAAACCAATATACAAAAGAAAAAAGACATAAAAAAACATGATGCTCCATATTATATTTGTACAATTGCAATGAATTATACCCGTTGCCTCGAGGATCGTCTACTCATCTGATCAATGGTCCGGGACTTGCCCCGATCTACTGCTAGGGAGGTGCCCTGATCAACACCCTGCAACAAAAACATAGAAAAAATTATCTAAACGAAACCAAAATTCTCACAAAAAAAACATATTGATGCATTTAAATTGTACAATTACAATCAGGGATACCTATTGCCCCGAGGCTGCTATCCTCTGATCAACAACCAGGTGGTTTCCCCGATCAACACTTTGCAACAAATATATAGATAACATTATCTAAACGAATCGAATATACTCATGAAAAAACAGAACAAAAAAACTTTTTGTTCATATTAAATATGTACAATTGCATCGATGTATACCTGCTGCCTCGAGGTTGGTCTAGTCCCATCTACTGCTAGTGAGGTGCCCCGAACAACACCCTGCAACAAAACATAGAAACAATTATCTAAACGAAACCAAAATACTAATGGAAAAAACATAATAAGAAAACATATTGATGTATTTGAAGTGTACAATTACAATCAGGTATACCTGTTTCCCCGAGGCTGCTGTCGTCTGATCAACAACCGGGTGGTTTCCCCGATCAACACTCTGCAACAAATATATAGATAAAATTATCTAAACGAAACGAA
The DNA here is from genome assembly GCA_027924585.1 of Larix kaempferi. Classification (NCBI taxonomy): domain Eukaryota; kingdom Viridiplantae; phylum Streptophyta; class Pinopsida; order Pinales; family Pinaceae; genus Larix; species Larix kaempferi. Next base: position 8,288,001 of record BSBM01000136.1, read on the forward strand.
TATACTCATGAAAAAACACAACAAAAAAACTATTTTTTCATATTATATTTGTACAATTACAAAGATGTATACCTGCTGCCTCGAGGATGTTGTACTCCTCTGACCAGCTACTGGGGAGATGCCCCGATCACTACCCTGTGAAGTAAATATAGAAAATTTTGACAAAATTATAACAATAGACTAACGAAAAATCCATAAGATGTTAAATTCATTAATAAAAGGTTGGGTAAATTGTTAGATGTGCCACTCCCATAGTAACTGTGTTTGTATCTATTCGATTCAAATTGTAATTAACAAGCAACTCTTCCCCTGCAGCTATTGATATAATGGCACATACAAAAACATGGTTTCCTTCACACCCCTCAAATATACAGTTGGGTTGCTTAATTGTAGACCCCGGTTGTGTATTGTTTATAAACCCTACAATGTTCCCTGTAGCTTTTGGCCTTCCGTCAATGTACAGCGTTGCTCCTTTATTTTGATCCTTGTCTTTCAGCTGTAAATAATTTGTTGACAATCCATATCTGCGCATACTTCATGTATATTGGATCAGTCGCATCCAATATTTGTAGTTGTAGCAGGGTCCAACATACTCCATCAATTCAGTACATCTGCCGTAATCGACCTTTATGCCATGCATGCAAAACAACCCCAAACCATGTAATGACGATGGTGCAATTCAATATATCCTCTCGTTCACAAAAAAATGTGTTTAATTGAGGAAGATCCTTGGGTACCCATTGTTTCACTAGATGTTTGTACCTCAAGGACACCTCGATGTCGCCTATTGTCTCATCATCATAGGAACATGACCCCCCCTTCAGCGAGAAAAAATTCCATGCGTTTATGGAATTTTCTTTTGATCTTTTGACATCTAGTTGATATAACTCTTGTAGACCTACTGGATGTCTCACTTTCCTGTAGTCTTCCCAAACTCCCCTCGCTCGAGGAAGACAAATCTAACAAGTGCCTGTTTGGTTCTACCTGCACCATGGGAAAAAAGTTCAAATAGGACCTTGTTGGGTATGCATAATTCATATCAGAAAATTACAAGGCATTAAGGCATGCATTTTCTACCATCATCATACATAGTTACCATGCCTCCCCCAATCTTGGAAATGCATTTGTTGATTAGTAAGGGATTTTTCCTTTAATTGTCTTGCATGTTCAAAATTAGCAAAAATGGCCAAAATTATTTTTTGAATGCCCCGAGTTCGTATAAGAAGAAATCATCAAAATTTCGAGCCTATGGGTTGATAAACTATGTGAGACATGCTTTGAAATATAATGGAATATACTTTGAGATTTGAATATAAAAAAGTGGACATAAACTAGTGGAATATGCTTTGAGATTTGGATATAAAAAAGTGGAAATGGAATCCTCATGTGGGAGATGTCTAGTTGAGGGAATTATATTCTTGGGTGCAAAATGAGGAGAGCAGATTCATAAAAGCCTAAAGATACAAATAAAAGGAACTCAACATGAGCTAATGGGTGAGGGTTGAAACTACTAAGCTTAGAGATGTATTTAGAAATTATGTTAATGGTTTAGATATGGAGGTGATCCCAATTCTAAAAGAGGAACAAGACGAAGGCACACTGCAATATCAAAGCACCATGAGGAACTTCTGGGATAGAGTGTTATAATTATGCCAAAAAAAGTGGGAGGATTTAACTGCACTCAAAAGAGCAAAACCTCACTCTCCATAATGCCTAAAAATTTCTCTATACAATTCACAATTGTATGTGGACACTATCAAAAGATGAATCTAAATTAGATTGGCCTAAGATTTAGATTCCCAGTTTTGCTACACCCCACTCCATCATGGAAATATACTAATGAGATTATTGAATTAAAGAGAGAGAAGAAGAAGAGATGGTATACAATGGACAAAGAATTAGGATATCATGAAAAAGACACCATTATACACTTTATGGCATATTAAGAACATAGGGAGATATGCAAGCAGCAACAACTTGAAGATGAAGAATTATTAAAGCACGACACTAGCTTTGGGTTATTTTAATTCTATATTGCATATATGTATGCAACGTTCCAATTGGGGGGGTATGATGAGCCCTTGGATTACCATATATTTCCCATATTTTTTCTGTTATTGTTATATTATCCTCAGAGAGATAAGAATTTCACAATCACTCTAATTTTAACTGTCCATCTAGATATTGTTGACATATGTTTTTTAAAATGAATGTGCATGGATTATTTTCAAAACAGTATGATAAATGCATGGTGTCTTAGGTATTTTGAGTTGATTATGTTGATTTATCCAAAATGGAGTTAAATCATCCCACCCTCTAGCACTCAAGTGAGACTGAAAATTTTGATAGCTTGCTAGCTCTATTTGATCCACAAGAAGCAAAAATGTCACAGGTGGGATTTAAACCTAAGTAGGGAGGATAAAATATTCATGTGTATGTTGCCCTTTGTTGTATTAGTTTCATGCATATGCTGAAGCGAATATTTATTCGCCCATACAATCAAGTTCCCAAAAGACTTGGTAAATAAGATAGGCCATAATAATAATTTATATTGATGATAGAATATATAAAAGATGATTACAATATTTGATAACCCGCCTATTAAATAAGGCTTGGAAATTGTGAATGAAAGGTCATGCCATTTCATTCTTAAGTACAATGAATTATGTTTATTAATAATTATTTATTATTATGTTCGTAGCATTGCCACTCTCTTAGAAAGGCTTTGTCCTCAAAGCATTATAATGTTGTTGCATTGTTCCTTGTGACGTCGTAGCTGACGAAACATGTCAAATACGAACTACTAAGTGTAGAGCATAACTTACGATATGTTGATGGATCGATCCATCCCAAATTGATTTGTTGTGGACTGTTGGGATTCCCTACCGATCTGTTGTCAGGAGCCTTGATCGTATTAGTACCATTATGTGTCGACAGTTCCCACTTTTTACAATATCGATGTTTATGGTTGGGGTGTCGATAGGGAATTTTTACAATGTCATCTTCTCTTATGAGTGTCGTCTTTTGAGCATTGATCTGAGATGGCAGTTGTATTTCCATCCCTTCAGGTTTTAAGATTTCGTTCTGTATCTTTTCCAACTTGTTTTCTAACTGCATGTTATCATTTTGAAACTTCTTAATCAATTCCACTTGTGATTTTCTGTCAACTTCAGACTTCATAAGTTGTTCCTTAAGATCTTCGTTATGGCTTTCGATGCAACTATTTTCTTCCTGTTTGTCTAGAAGTTTTCCCTCAATGTCTTCTGTAGATTGTTTTGTCTTTCGACGATTTTTCAACTTCTTAATTTTTGTGACTAGCGTCTTGTTACGATTTCTTAATCTAAAAATTTATTTTGAATTGTTGGATAGTGCTTAATTACTCTTTGTGATCTCCGACTTATGTGTTTTTTTCGAGTCGTAATTTTGTTGCCGAAGAACTTTTATTTGTTGTCGATACTGGTTGACCACTGATTCTTGATCCTCTAATTTCTTTTGTATCTGCGTCAGTTCTTCATCCTTGTTGCTAACGATTTTGTTCAAGCGTATTAGTTCTTCTAATCGTTTATTTCTTTCTTTATATCTTGATTTTTTAGTCTCTGATTGAAATCACTTTCGTCTTTTAATTCCTCAACTTGCGCACATAATTTTTATATATGATTTTTTTGGTCGAAATTTTTTTGTTCATTGAACTTGTCTCGTATCTCATGTAGTTTAATCATGACTTCCGATTTCGTATTCATGTCTCGTAATTCTTCATTGTCTTTTCGATAGCGCTTTAACTTGGATTCTAATTTCTCTATTTGCAGTCGCAAACTAGATTCCATGATCTCTGATTTCTTCGACACTAGATGCTCATTTGGAATATAGATGGTCCTCGATTTTCTTCGATTTTGTTCTCTTTGTATTAGGTTAAATAACATTTTTTCCTCTTTTTTTCCAAAAATAATAATTATTTTAATAAAATAATAATAATAATAATAATAATACTAATTATTATTTTTTACTTTGACTCTTAGATAATAGATAATCTTCTTTTCGATTTTGATTTTTGCTTCTTTTTTTTGAGATAATAATAATTATTAATTATTTAATTAATAATATTATTAATGCTTCCATAAACTATATATATAGTTTTTTTCAAAAATTAAAATATTTAAACAATATAATAATAATATTATAATGTTTAATATTTAATTTCAAAAAATAAAAATTAGGGTTTCAATGGCAGATGGCAGGGAGAGATGGATGGCGGGTAGAGAGGACGAGTTGGTGTGGAGCAGCAGGGAGGAAGGAGGGTCGAGGGTTGGACATAAGGTGGGGTGGTGGCTGCAGGAAGCTGTGGGAGAAGCAGCTGGTGGAGGGTGGCATGAGGGAGAAGGGAAGGAGGTAGTGAACGCGCAGAGGGAGAAGGCCGACAGCGTGAGAAGGCGGTGGGAGAAGCTGGTGGAGGACGACGCGAGCGGAGGCGTAAGGGAGAAAGGGAAGGAGGGGAGATGCGCAGTGGAGAAGGTGGCGATGAAAGTGTGATGGGATGTGCACTTGTGGTCAGGAAAACGTGAGTGTAGGCAGAGCGGTGTAGAGAGAGGTGTGCAGGGATGGTGGTTGGGAGTGCCGGTGGAAAGGGAGGATGCGAGTTGCAGAGGGCGCAAAATGGAGGGAGCACAGGAGTTGGGGAATTGGCAGGAGAGAAAGTGGAGGAAAGCGGCTGGTAGGGAGAATTGTGTGCGGCTAGGGAGAAACGCAGGGATGGCGTTGGATAAGCGGTGTGTAGTGGTTGCAGCAGGAGAGGAGTATGGCAGAACGAGTGGAGGGAAGACGAGGTGTGGGAGCGCAGTGGAGAAGTGCGTGGTAGGGTTGGCGCGAGGGTAGGGAGGTGAAGAAGACTGTGATGGAAGATAACGTGAGGTAAGAGAATGGGGGAATGGTATGTGTGGTCGTTGCTGGTGGAGGTGGAACTGCGTGGGAAGTGGATCAGGTAGAGGCAGGAGGACAACGAAGAGGAGAATGCGGAAATGGGAAGGGAGAAGGCCGAGGACAGATGTAGAGTGGAGTAAGTGTGGAGGGTCATGGAGAGGAGAAACGAGGGATGGTGGAGCAGGCGGGAGGAGTGGTGGATGGGAGAGCAGGTTGCAAGGGCTGAAGTGTGGCGTGAGTGGTGTGGCCAAAGGAAACTTATCGGTTAAAAACCTTGATCCAGAGAAACTCTGACGAAGTGTGGCCAGTAGCCGGAACCATTAATATGCCCAAGAAGGTTTCTGATACCAAATGAAGCGAATATTTATTCGCCTATACAATCAAGTTACCAAAAGACTTGGTAAATAAGATAGACCATAATAATAATTTATATTGATGATAAAATAGATAAAAGATGATTACAATGGTTGATAACCCGCCTATTAAATAAAGCTTGGACATTGTGAATGAAAGCTCATGCCCTTTCATTCTTAAGTACAATTAATTATGTTTATTAATAATTATTTATTATTATGTTCGTAGCATATGCACATATTTTCATGTGTATGTGCATGTACACACACATATGCAACTATTGCCATGAAACATGGAATTCCCAACACTCTAGGTATTTCCTTCTCTTTAATACATGCCAACCACCCAATTCTTTCCATGTTTCCTTATAAAAAGTAATCGCACTACTATTTCCAAGTTAAAATATCATTTCAACTCTTCCAACAATAGCGCCAACCTTTACAACTTGTATTCAAGAGGAGGGACGAACTCTAGTGTAGCATGCACTTGATGTTATGATATTTGAAAAGTACTTGATGTATAAGTCTTTGTTTTCTAATTGAGATATTATCAATTTTGTTTACCAGCATTATAGATAAGTATATTTATTGGGGTTTCAAATATTTTATCTACATTTTGTTAATTTTTTGTAGAGTTAGGGTTTTATGTAGAAGAATAAAAATAACCAATATAATTTAATACAAAATTACATCTAATAAACAAGTACTGGAACTAAATAGCACAACAGTAACAAAACATAATTTTCATCTCTTTCAACTTTTCCACTTTAACACTACCAGTTGGATCACTGTGTTCAAGTAATCTTCAGTAACATGTAATTACTAACAATAGTTAATCAACATTAACATGATTAAAGAAGATAGGTTTAGGGTACTTACCTTTAATGTGGAACCTTCCCGTTTTATACGCAGAAATATTACTTTCAGTCAAAACTTTACCTCTCAAAGGTCATCCAACACTAGGAACCCACTGAACCTACTAAAGGGTAAGTAAAAACCAGAGAGAGATAGAGAAAGGTTGTATGCAACAATAATTAGACAAAGACAACTACATTCATAACACAAATTAAATAAAGCACAAAGAATGATTTCAACAAAAGTCTCAATGCAAGTAATAGCTTAACAAAAAAACACAGATCTGATCACCAATAATTTTGTCTGATAGGGCAAGTCTTAACAGGAGAGATCTGGGAAAAGATAAGATTCAACATTAACACAAACAAAGAGAACTCAGTCCAATCTAGGTATAAAAAATTCTCAAATAATCAGTCAAGAAACATATTAAAATTCAAAGGAGCATGCAGTAGGCTAGGATAAAACTTAAGGCTTCACGACCCTCCTCAATCATGCTCACGACATTCATCAAAGAGGCAGATCTAGGGTTACGATCTACCCAAACAAAATATTGAGTTCACACAAGCATGCCCCAGGAGAACGAACTTCAAGTCAGGGATTTAAATAGAAGATCTAAGTTCTCAGAATAAAAAACAAACCATAGTAGCAAGATCTTCAAGAAAAGTCCAAAAAATAGTGTTCCATTAACATAGGAAGGAACTACTTAATACAAAAAATAAAAATAAAAATAAAATATAAAAAAATAATAAAATAAAAGTAAAATAATAAAATAACAAATAAAATATAAAAGAGTCATAAATAATAACATAAATCATAAGTGGGGTTCTAGGGTCATTTAGGTGAGGGTACGGAAACCCAAAACATGACCCAACATAAGATACGTGTGGACAAGGATAAATCACAAAGTGGTCAAACAACCATAGTACCCAAAGGACCAAAAACATTAAAGGGTGGTACAAACAACTCAAGATGGGTGAAATGGCCCTACTAACCACACGTCAAGGACAAGGTACCACAAGACCAATAAACAACAAGGTGTAAGGACCAAAAGTAAATCAACCAAGGTGGGGAAGGTGCAACCAGTCATCTCTCTCTCAAATGTACAAATGTTCCATATAACCTGAAAGTTCATCATCACTGTATAAGGAAGGGTCCACACAGATGATGTGATCATGTGGTCCCCTAGAATGCTCCTTATCAAGTACTAGTGACTCCGTCAAGGGGTGGTCAGTCCCTTGAGAAGACCACCTAGCTCATCCATCTTGAAGACCTAGGAGAAGAGGACATCTTACATCATTATCTTGGTAACTGACCAAGAACTTCCATTCTCAAGGAATGGCTCTCGAAATTATGAGATGGAATTTAAAATGGTTCAAAGTGTATAAATAGAGGGGGTTAAAAGTTCTTAAACATTAGTTGAATTAATATGTATTTACATTTTAATAAGATATGAATCACAAAATATGCTTATGGTATGGTTTCACTCCATTAGATTTCTATATGCACTGGAGTTTCAAGATTTTAATGATATACACAAGTATATTAATTTGACTGGCATGAGAATTCCTCATGGGTCTTGAGTTCGTACTTGGTATTTAAGTAATAATAGACCAAGAACCTAACACGATACCATCATAAGCATGGATCCTGACAATTGTCATTATTAAAGGCCATCCTCACTATTTCACATGGAATGAAGCTAAATAATGTATCCTATAATTGTAGTAGCTATAGTGGGAATTTCTTAGGTTTATGCCACGAAGAGGTTAATCCACTGGATGTTAGGAACCTATGTCAACCCTTCTCTTTACTATGTTAGTATATTGTTGTTGGACGCATATGCTTTGTAAGTCGTCCTGTAGTATTTGTTGATCCGTAGTTTATATTAGCCCATAGTATTGACCCATAGTATTGGACGCATATGCTTTGTAAGCCGTCCCGTAGTATTATATGTCCCATGGTTTTGACTCATAGTATTGGGCATAGACTTAGTATATAAGTGTGTGTTGAGGTCATTGAAGGCACCGTGAAGTTAATTGTATTGAGCTTGCTCAAAGGAGGTTGCCCCCTCGAAGTGGCCCGTGATCAATATAAAAGCGATTCTGTTCTATTATTTATGATATCTCTTGTATTTGCATTAATTAATTATTGCAGGTACATCACATCTGGTATCAGAGCACTTTCCTTGGCACAAGTGGGAATTTTTTTTTCTTTTTTTGGGCGGCGACTTTCAGATCAATTTCTGAAACTTTCTGCACAAAATCAGAAGAAACCAATTGCATATCTGAATTCCTCTTTCAAAAATACGCAGTTTCAAAAAAAAAATCATCTCATTTGGAGTTCTAAAAGTGGAGATATCGCAGATTTAAAATCAGCAATTTTTCAGAATTTCAGTGACGGCCGCGGAAATTGCGGCGAGAAAATCTTTTGACCGAGTGCCCAGATTTCTATTCCGCTTTCATAGGTAGAAGCAGAGTGGTTGTTCTAGTTCCGGAAACATGCTATAATAGCGATTCTGAGCAATATAGATCCGGTTTTTTAACATTGGGTGGAATTTCTGCCCAAATTTTTTCTGTTGCAGGTTCGGATCTGGGAATAATCCCTATCCGCTTAACTGTGGGAAGTACTTGGGCATAAGCCCTAAAACTCATTGTGAGGAGTACCACAGGAACCCCGAAGTAGCTGGCCATTGAGAGGACCTGCCAAGCGAAAAGGGCAACGACCCCTACCTGATTGACTAGTTCCCACCCGTGAGGTAAACCAAGAGCTGTCGTTTGTGGCCAAGCGGTTATCAGTTTTACCTGAGCCGTGGAGTGAGGGGTACTGCCCCAATACGCAAGCCGTCAGACAACATTGGTGGCCGAGTGAAACACCTGAACTGTTAGGAAGCCGTTCATACTTGGGGTCCATATCTATTTAACTGTTGCCGATCACTTCCGCTCCAGATCCAGCCGTTCAGATCTATTCTAAAAGTTGTTCCAGATCCAGTCGCCGTTTCAGATCCAGCCGTCTTCGATCCCTTCCGCGTCGCTGCAGATCCATATATTGCGGATCCCTTCCGCGCCGCTCTTGCCGATCCTGGTTATGGTTGTAACCCGTGCAGGAGCACACACCATGGAGGAAGCACTTGCAGCCATCCAAACCAAACTCCAAGATCTGGATGAAAAATTTATCAACCTCCATCTTCAGCATTCAGCCATGAACAATACCAGACAGCCAGAATCTTTTGCAGCCACCGGGTTCTCTTCTTCCAGCAGTTTTCGTAGGTCGAAGCTTGATTTTCCTCGCTTCAATGGTATGGATCCGACTGGATGGATATACTGAGCAGAACAATATTTCAGTCTGCATAATACTTTTGATGTTCAGAAAGTTCCACTTGCATCCTTTCATTTGGAACAGGAAGCCCTTCAATGGTACCGTTGGTACATCAAAGCTCATCCCGAGCCACACTGGATAGATTTTTGCCAACTCCTTTTGTCACGATTTGGTCCTAGTTCTTTTGACGACTTCACAGGAGCACTCACTAAACTTCACCAAACTGGCACAGTGAGAGAGTATCAGACGGAATTTGAGAAACTAGCCAATCACACAGAAGGATTGTCCGATGAATTCTACAAGAGTTGTTTTATCAGTGGTCTCAAGGATGAAATCCGCTCAGAAGTCAAAATGTTTTGTCCCCACACAATGATGGAAGTCCTAGGGTTGGCTAAGTTGGCTGAGGACAAGATCGCAGCTCAACAACGCTCCAAACCCACCTTTGTTCCCTTAAGAAATATGGGTTCCCAACGACCTCCCATCACGCCTTCTCCTCAACCAACTCCTATCAAGCATTTGTCTGAAATAGAAATGCAGGCACGCCGAGAAAAAGGGCTTTGCTATAATTGTGATGAGAAATTCACTCGGGGACATCGATGTGTTCAACAAAAGCTCTATCTCTTGGATGTGGATTCTCCACCTGCCTTAGAACTTGGTGAAGGAGCTACAGATACAGTAGATGATCAGGTCAACATTCAACACCCACCAGTTGACACCCCATCTCAGGACGACCCACCCAAGATCTCTCTCCATGCTGTAATCGGTGCCACCACCCCACAAACAATGCGGGTCAGGGGATACTTCAAGAAGCTGCCTCTCACCATACTCATTGATTCTGGTAGCACTCATAACTTCATTGACCCTCGGATTGCCAAACAGGCTGATTGTTTTGTCCATCCTTGCTCCAACTTTGAAGTCATGGTTGCCAATGGGAGCACCTTACCTTGCAAGGGGAAGTTTCACAATGTGCGTATCTCTATGGAAGATTATAACCTACGCTCTGACATGTTTTCCTTGTCCATAGGCGGATGTGATGTGGTTTTGGGCGTTCAATGGTTACGCACACTTGGCCCCATCTTATGGGATTTTGCTGAACTTTGGATGCAGTTTAAAGTCAATGGGGCACAACACAAATTTATGGGCTTACAACCAGGGTCTCTCTGCATCATCAGTTCACATCGCCTGGAAAAAATCCTTAAGAAGAATTCACATGGTGTCATCGCTCAGCTCAATTCCATTCAGCTGCACCCATCAATATTCTCCACTACTTCCTTGGATAGATATGCAGGTATCTTTGTCGAACCAATGCGCTTGCTGCCTTCAAGAGACCTTTCCGGTAAGAATTTAGCCACATCTACCTCTCAGCAGGAAATGATGGCTATTTTGCATGCTGTACAGAAGTGGCAGCCATACCTATTAGGGAATTATTTCTGCATCAAGACTGATCTCCAGAGTTTGGAAAATTTTCTGGAACAATGGGTCTCCTCCCCAACACACCTGAAATGGGTTATCCAACTCATGGGTTATCCCTATGTGATCACTTACAAGAAGAGTAAGGACAATATGATGGAAGATGCTCCTTCTCGCACAATTGATGACCCAGTTTCTCTTACAACTCTTTCTCTGCTTGTTCCAAATTGGTTGCAATATGTTCAACAAGGCTCTCTCTTCTATGAACTCCATGCTTCTTCATCAACAGGGCACTCTGGGTTCTACACAATGTCTGACCGGGAACAACATAACTTCTTTTGGCAGGGACTAAAAATGACAATTCAACAGATGGTGGCTGACGATGATACTTTCCAAGTCAACAAGGGTGAAACGACACTCCATTCGGGATTTCTCAAACCCTTTCCCATCCCTACACAGCTTTGGCCAACTCTTTCTATGGAATTCCTAGCAGCACTCTGGTGGTACAATACCACCTCTCAAAGGACACCATATGAAGCAGTCTATGGAAAACCACCGCTAGTTCTTCTTCCATACACCCTTAGCAGCTCTCCAGTTCAGGAAATTGACTCGGTTCTTCGCACCTGCGATCAGATTCTTCTCATTCTACAGGACAATCTTCACCTGGCCAGAATTTGCCTGGAACAACATGCCAATCAGCACCGTTCTGAGCGCATTTTCCACGCAGCTGACAGGGGTCTTCTTCATCTACAGCCTTCCAAGCAATCCTCCTTGACACTCCAAAGGCATCAGTGGCCCGAAATGCAACCTGAGGATGCTACCGGGGAACCACTCCTTCCGATTCTGCAGCAATTTCTCCAACCAAAGCTTTGAGGACAAAGCTTTTTCTAAGGGAGAGGGGATGTTAGGAACCTATGTCAACCCTTCTCTTTACTATGTTAGTATATTGTTGTTGGACGCATATGCTTTGTAAGTCGTCCTGTAGTATTTGTTGATCCGTAGTTTATATTAGCCCATAGTATTGACCCATAGTATTGGACGCATATGCTTTGTAAGCCGTCCCGTAGTATTATATGTCCCATGGTTTTGACTCATAGTATTGGGCATAGACTTAGTATATAAGTGTGTGTTGAGGTCATTGAAGGCACCGTGAAGTTAATTGTATTGAGCTTGCTCAAAGGAGGTTGCCCCCTCAAAGTGGCCCGTGATCAATATAAAAGCGATTCTGTTCTATTATTTATGATATCTCTTGTATTTGCATTAATTAATTATTGCAGGTACATCACACTGGATTGTTTGGAGGTATATATGTGAACATGGACTAATGATGACATCCCACACATCATGATGATAAGACATTTCCAAAGAGAAAGGAAATCAAAGAGTTCATCATCAACTACATCATAATGTAAAAAAATTGGAGAAATTGGCATGTGTGCATAATGAAATGTTACAATATATTAGGTACATTTATTGCACTTGCTTTGTCTCTGAGCTTAAGAATGTGTATAAAACAACCTTGAAACTGTTTTGATTTTAGTGCAGGGCCTACCATAGTAATGGTTCTAGGCAGATTGGGTTTTGTAGGATTTGTTCAACATTAAACTACCTACGTCATTCCATCACAAGAGAGGTTATTGCTTATTGTTAAAAAGTATATATATTTATGTGTTATTATAGGGAGCCCACGTTGACACAGTTCTGTCGACAGGGGTTCACATTGCACTGCTTTCAACAAAGATCGACTAGACACCTTTAAGCATTGGCCCATAAAGGTTTAACCCTTTCCAGCAACACCCGCAGAGCGAGTGAGGTCTCACCCAAGATGACTAAGGGGGGATGCAGGAACCAAGTTTCCGCAGTTGGGAGAAGACATGCGCTGTTCCACTCTCAATCGACAAAAAACCAGAGATTTGCATTCGCATTAAAACATCACATTATCACCCTAGTAATTCTTAATTGCATTATCATCTCATACTTAACAAATTAAACAAATCAACAAAGCATGTTTGAGGAATCTGCGAAAACATCTAATACGATCTCAAGAAAACAACATATTACGATAAACCGAAGATGCAAATTACTCATAATACAAAACCAAACCCAGATAAATACTCCATAGATCGATCCAAAAGACAGAAACAAAACAGATGCGAAGATATCATCTCATATTTCACAATTTAGGAAAATGCCCTTAGGCTTATAATTGCACAAAAGGTTCTTCTCCTTAGCTCTTCCTCTTCGATATCTCTATATCTATCCTCTATATTAAAACTTACAATCTTATTTCTATTTATAGGCACACTTGGCTGTTCCAAATGGTCCTAATGACCCATCGCTAACTAACTTGGACCAAAATTTTTGCTTCCGTCGGCTCCTTATCCTTCGCGAATGGTCCTTTTCCTTCATCGATGACCCCTTCGTCGTTGTCGGCTCCGCACTTCCTGCACTCTAACCCCATGTCAACAGGCCCCCAACACAAAATTTTGGCTCTCCCTTGAGCCACCTCAGTTGGACACCTCTGCTACGGCTCTGTTTCACCAATTTGATCATCCTTCGCTGGGCATTGTGTCGACAACTCTGCTTCCAGCACATCCATTTCACGAATTTGATCATCCTTAGCTGGGTCCAAAGTGCCCTTTCTCTTTGTGATTTTGCGGTCAAAAGGATCGCTTTTCTTTCAACAACTGAAGTTCGCTTAGATATCTCGGGGGAGACTTCACCTCTTTTCTTCCTGATTGTTTGCGCATACACATATGCCAATTGCTTGTGAACACTTGTCGTCCTCACCCTTAGTGCACCTTGTGTGCTTCCGCTGGAAATAAAATGCACCATTGCAACCCTCTAATCTCACTTCTTCACTCTGGAACTTCCTTAGAATCGTGCATTCGGCTCAATGGCTCTCACCCGTAATGCGCATAAGACTTAATGATTCTATCTATCATTTGTTTGGGTATTTATAACTTAAATTGCTCGTTCCCCATCCATCTTTTCGTTCTTGAATAATTATTACCAAGTCATTCATCGAATCTTTCACCGATTTACCAAATTCTGTCATCGAGTGTGTCATCAATGACCTTCGCCGCTTTCCGTCGTCGCTTAAATGCTGTAATTATGATATGATTTGACTCACGCGTGCTAAACGTCAACAAGCTTCAAGCCTTGTCGCTTACTCTTTACTCTGCTATTGTTTCGTCGATAGACCTAATGTTGTCGATAGATTTCCAACCTTTAATCATCAACATCATATTTTTTTATTATTTTTTTTACTCTGCGATCTCTGTTTCAGTCGCTATGCGCCTGGCTATGGCGATAGGGCTTCAGCCGACTTCCATTCAGTAGAATTGTCAACAGTGTCCCATCAAGCTTTTCTAACTACACCGCACCTTCGTCAGTAATAAAATTTATGATATAGGGACCCAACCAATGCATCTGCAACTTACCTGGGTGATTCGCAAACTTACTGTCAAAATTACCTGGAAGTGCTTCTCCTTGACATGGCGATCGTGCCAAGCCTTCTGTTGATCCTTTTCTACCTGTTGATGGAATCCTGTGATAAAACGGTCTTCATCAAGTCGTACCAACTACGCCAACCATTATTTGATTGCTCTGTTGTCGCTCATTCCTGTTACTGATGTGATGCGTAGACTCGGGACAAGATACTCCATTGGCATCACCGTTTCCTATCTGTAAACTAACTTGAATGGAGTTTAGCTTGTCAATCTTTTGCATTTCGTTCTGTAGGCCCATATTATCATAGGGATTTTCAAATCCCAGTCATCGCGGTTCGTATTGCATACCTTTGTAAGCACGTTCTCCAGTATTTTGTTGAATGCTTCAATTGCGCCATTCACTTGCGGGCGATATGGAGTACTCTTTCGATGCTGAATTTGGAATTCTTCTGTCATGGCCTTGATAGTTTGGTTGACAAAGTGAGTGCCTTGGTAACTCATCAATATATTTGGGCACCCAAACCTGGTTACTACATTGTCAAAGAGGAACCTCGTTGCTATCACAGTGGTACAATCCTTTACTGGTGCAGCTTCATCCCATTGCGTCAAATAATCCATCGTAGTGATTATATATCGTGACCCTGTTCTTTTTTTTGGTGAGTTGATAGGTCCTACAAAGTCAACTTCCCATTTGTCGCAAACTTGTGATGTTAGTTGAGGTACTAGAGGCATTTCATCCCTTCGCGATGGTTTCCCTGTTCTTTGGCATACATCACATCTCTTTGCATAATCTGCAGCATCTCCATGCACCGTCAGCCACCATAGTCCAACTCTAAGTATCTTTCTAGCACTGGAACTCCCTCCATAGTGTCCTCCCATGATCCCATCATGAGTGTCTGCTAATATTCTTTCATGTTCACGCGGAAGGATGTATTGACGAAGTATTTCGTCCGGTCCCATTTTGTATAGTTGTCCTGCAATCAGTTGGAAGTCCGCAGCTCTGACAACTAGCTGCTTCTTTTGGCTGGTGGTAAATTCCTCGAGTGCCTTTCTTGTCGCCAAGAATTGAACAATTTGCTCATAATGGTCATCAACCATCCCGATCCTGAATAACTGTGCGTCGGGAAATCCTTCATCGATATTCCTTGGTTCTTATCCTAATTATATTCGCAACAGATGATCGGGTCCCGCATTTAGTCGCCCAGGCTTCACAATTAGCTCAAAATAAAATTCCTGGAAAAGTAATAGCCATCGACAGATTCCCCCCCAACATAGGCTTATTGACTAGGTATTTTAGTGACGAATGATCAATAAATTTTTTGAAATGTCCTCCTAACAGATAATGTTGAAATTTTTGTAAGGAATATACCATCGCCAGACCTTCCCTTTCTGTAGTAGTATAGTTATTTGCTGTGGTCAACAACTTCCTACTTGAAAATGTGATTGGGTGATCAATTGATCCTTCACCCGGCTGAGCTAGTATCACCCCTAATGCAACTGATGAAGCATCGACATGAACATGGAATTCTTTTGTCCAATCAGGAAACACTAATATTGGTGCTGCGACCATCTTTGCTTTTAGTATATCAAGGCTCTTCTGGCACTCGTCATTCCACTCGAACTTAGCATCCTTTTTTAATAGTTTTTCCATTGGTGCTGTGATCGCTGCATAGTCCGTGATAAACTTTCTGTAATACCCAGTATGTCCCAACGTCGCACTTAGTTGCTTCACTGTCGTTGGTGGCGGAAAGTCAACAATGATTGTAATCTTCGTTGGGTCAACCAGCATCCCTTCCCTGCATACAATGTGTCCTAACATAAAATCCCAAATGGAGAGCAGAAGATACACTTCTTCAAGTTCAACGAAATTTGATGTTGTCGACATATCTCCAGCATCAACCTTAGATTCACAACATGGTCCTTAACCAATCTATATACGGTCCAGTCGTCCATATATACTGGGAGGAATTTATGAATGAAGTCTTTGAATGCGAAAACAACTAAACTTGAAAATATTGTCGGGGCGTTTTTAAGACCGAACGACATTACTATGTATTAAAAACAACCCCATTCATTTCCAAAAATTTCGTTGGAAACAAATCTTGAAACTCATGTACCAGATCGGTAATATTTGCAATGGTCGAATCATCCCAATAATCTCCAATACTTGTGAACTTGGGGTTTTCCTCCGACCCAATATTAACCCTCTTGATTCGCAGTGTCTTTTGGAATTTTCGAAGGGCATTTCTAGTGCTTCTACATCCCGGCTTCCTTCCAACTCTGGTACATAAACAACTCATGGATCATCCTCTTCATTAGGTTCTCCCGTCACATTGTAGCACTCCATCAACATTTCTGGTGTCGCAGTCCATTGTAATCCCATTGGTTTTTCCGTCGGGACTGCTTCAAGTACCTTCTCACGAATCTCCTATAGTGCGCTATGGATGAAGGGGTTCTCATCCGAGAAGCTGAAATCTTGGCCAAAGCTAATAGTTAACTCTTCCCATGTAGTTATTCCATGTCGCAGTTCTGCTGCGATATACCAACTTCGCGGTACCTCATCCAGTGTATGGATGAATGCATGGACCCATTCCTGTTTTGGTATCATTCTCCATTTGCTTTGACACTCTTCCAGGTGATCCATTGGGTCACCTCTTCCATTGTATTTTCTTCCGCAGTACCTTTCATTTTCACCAAATCTAACTTCCATTAGTTTTCGACATAGTGGCCAGTTTTTTATCGTCGACTTGTGCGCTGCTCACCACCGTGCTGGTGTTGCCTTCAATTCTTCCTCCAATGCCAGTAGTCTTTGTGGTTCTGACACTCTTTCTTCAAATTCGGCGATAAATACAGTTAGATAATCCTTCATATGTTTGCAGTTCACATATTTATGTTTCTACCCATCTCAATTGCTGGGTGATTCATGCGCACCTCCTGAATGATACTTCATGTAATCGATTCTGCCAATTCTCTAGTCTCATAAGAATCCGACGATGCCGAACTAACACTTCGCCATCCCAATTCTCCATCGGAGGTGGGATTGATGTAATCCTTTGATATGTTGTAGATGTTGTCCCATTCTTCTGTGAATTCGTCCCGCATTGGCTTGACATACCTCTGCCCTTCTGATGGATCAAGTGGGGAAATGAACTTCATGTCGCGGTTCTCAAATGACATTATTCTTTTCTTAAAGTTGATCATATCTTGATTCTCCATTTCCCATTCTATCCCTAAAAACACCGGATAGGGGATTGTGTTATCAACTATCTCTATAACATCGAAGTCTGCGTACTGCTTTAATCCTTCTATTTCGACTGGGATGTGACATAATCGACCATTGGGTGTGACCTTGCTCTGATTTTCCAGTCGAAGATGTACATTGGACAATGCCAGCTGTGGTTTTCCCATTGTCTCCCATGTCTGTTTAGTCAAGATATTCACATCTGATCCCAAGTACAGAATGATAGAGTTGATATCAAATGCACCAATATGCGCAGTCATCCTCATTTCTCTCCCTATCTTCTTTCTGTGTAGTCGATTTACTGTCCGATCCTGTCGTCCATCCTCCTGCCGGTGTAATAGGATGGCTATCTCTGTTAGTGCATCCTGATCTTTCGCCAGTGCCAAACAACTTTCTAGGAAATCCCTCAAATTGTTTATCCTTCTTGGTGGTATTTGTGATTTCGTCGTATCGAATATCTATGGCATCTCGTAGACGGGTTCTTTCTGGCCAAGAGGTGGCAGCTTAGTCCTTCTCGTTGTATCTCGCGCTTCTAAAAATGTCTCCCTTTCTGCTTCTATGTTGAATCGGATTTGTTTCCTTTCTGTAGGTCAAATACTAGGCAGTGGCCTGTCTTCCCCTGTCGTAGCCCCCCATCTGGTCACTATTGCGACATTCATCGGTCGACTTCTTATCTCCACTGAGATCTTCTTCACATTTGGAGGTGGATTTTTATTCTGATTTGGATTCGGTTGAGGTTGGGGTGGATTTTTAGTTTTCCATTTCGGAAACAACAAGGGATATTCCTCAACACTGTGGTCTGCTGCGCGCAATAAGTAAATTGCGGAGTTGGGTTCGGACAATCCCTTTGATAATGTCCGGCTTGACCACAATTATAGCATATAACTGGCCCTCGACTTCGTCCAAAAGATCCTCCACGACCAATGCCTCGAACTCGACCTCCGCAAGATCCTCCTCTGAAACCTCCTCGTGGATGACCGTATGGATGTTGGTTATATTGCAGTGGCTGATATTGCAGTTGGTTGTACTGCGGCGGTGGTTGGTTGTAAAATGGTTGTGGTTGACTATAGTGTAGCCGCCATTGGTTATATTGAGGTAGTGGTTTATTGTAGTGCGGTTGCTGCTGATTATACCGTTGTTGCTGTTGTACAGGAGGTTGCTCCTCGCCCTTCATAAAAAAATGTATCTGTGGTCCTTTCTTGGAGTAATCCATACACTCTACAATCCTTCTCTTCGTGATCAACCAATTGACATAAATTGTAGAAAAGGTTGGTTAGATTTGATACCATTTTCTTTAAGTATACACATTCTTCTGATCGATGTCCCCTCGTCTGAAAAATTCGACACCATGGAATTCCTCCCTGACTAAGTGGATTTGGTGCGCCTGACTGTAAGTATTCGCGGAATTCTATGCACTTATCCTTATGATGTCCTTATTTACATCGACTACACCATATTTCCTCGTGAACTTCTTTTCCCTTCTTGATGTCTTGTAGTTGGATTGTTAGGTTCACTAACTGCGCTTGGATCTGGTTCATACCTAACCCTGTTTCGCCAACTGGTGAAGCCTCCAACTTCATCACAATTTCCAGTGCCTCTTCCTGGGTTGCAATCTTCTGCTGCATCAACGACATACGAATGTGTGGTACTAATCCTGCGATGAACCATTCCTTATGTTGTATGTCGCTCATTCCAAAACTTACTTTCGCCATCAGAGTTTTATATCTTTGGTCAATCTCCCATACTGATTCATTAGGGAATTGCTTGATCTCTTTCAGTTCTGTGATATATTGCGACTCTTGTTAGTAGACAATATACCAAAAGCGGACTTAAGGCGTGATTTTCCTAGTTCAACGTGAATCTAGAACAAATATGACAGAATACATATCTACTTTCCTAGATCAATAGAAGTGCAAACAAATAGATGGTTCACTTACCTCAGATTTGCATATCCCTTTGCTCTTTGTTGATCCAATGCTCCAGCATTGTCAAATCTCAAGCTGCAAGGCCCAGTTGAACATATAGAAACTAACAAACAGTAAAAGCATACATTTCATATGATTGATCTAAGTTAACAGTTAAGGAAGAAAACTCTAAACATTATCAATGAGACAACATTTATGGAAAGAGATTATATTACTGTATAAAAAGTGGAAAGACATAGAAGAATGAGGATTACAACCAATCCCTAACGTTTCAATCTTCCTCCAACAATCCAATCCAATGCCTCTAAGGAGAAATGGGTGCCTCCAATGAATGAATGAGATATCCTAAGCTTGTTTCACCGGCATGTGGATACTATAGCCTTCCTCCCTTTGGAATGGGAAGGAGCTTCATATATATAGGACTAGGAGGATAGGATAGGTTGGGAGAGGACTAAGGGATCCTACCAAAGGGTTAGGGAACCGAATTCCATCTCCCCCTATAGGTTAGGGATAGAGATCCAAGTTACACACCTTCGAGAAATGGGTCGAAGATACCCTTTATCCACTTTAACTGACATCGTCGCAGGATACATTAGGACAACTTGCGCCGTCGCATGCTGCACAAAGGTGACCTGCGACGACCTAATTGGAATCTATGGAAATAGGTCAGTATCTCTTCCAGTTTGACTTCCTAGTCATGGGAACTTCATGGATGTTTACACTGAGTCTTATGGTGGCAAGATTTAGGTGTAACAACTCTAATTTTGGTTTCCTAAACTCATCAATCAATCCTACCGACCAATACATTGCAGATCCATGGTAGTAAAGACTGATTGAACACAATCATGACTACTAGACACAAGCGTAGATCCATGATTATATGATAACAGAGCCACGAACGATACAAAAGTGGATCCGTGTAATATGACTCAAACAATATCCATCGCAACTTGGGTAAAACATGACTCCCTAGGGTCTTCAAGCCGAACCCGCAATGATACGAATATATCCATGTGTACAGATGTCTTGACGTCGAACATGGTAGAAACCACTTGATTACCGGTCATTGATGTATACCGTTGACAAGCGCGAGGGAAATCACCATTAATGTCAATTATCCCCAAGGTATCATAGTACATATCATCAAGTGCGAATGAATGAGTTGAAGTCGAACACTTGACGAAATCTTTCAATCAAGAGTCAATGATTCAAACTCATGTCGAAAGCGAGGTAACCTGCCATTGAGGCATGTAGGCCCAAGGTACTCGATTGGTTTCTAGATTTATTCCTCGGATGATGATTTGAAGTCGACAAGGATGAATCCGTCGAAGGAGGGACATGATGAATCCCCCATCATCGACACGAAACACGATAACAAATGTTTGGAGTAGATCAGATGGTATAGTAACATGCAAGACTGACTCAGAGTAGACCGACATGGTGGAGGGTGTACTAACTGCAAATGATGAGCGGTGAATGTATTCTTGAACATGGGCATGGCATGACTTGGTAGTATCGACATGACGAGAATGAAGCCAACTCCTAATGCAATTGATGATGGAATTATTCTTTGGATGACCCAAAGGAGTAACAAGACTCAGGAAGTAGGCGAAACTCGAGGACAAACAGATGACCTAAGTACTGTATGCAAATGTAAATGAGTGCCATGTTCAAGAACGACTAAGTACTGGCACTGGTAAAGGTGTAACAAAAAAAACTTTCCTTTTTCCCCATCATGACTGATGAGTGCCTCATGTGGTTTTTGACGAGCTTGATGAGGGTAGCCAGATGCTCGGTATAGCTCATCTCATAGATGAGTCCAATCCCAAATGTTTTTTACAAAGCTAGGAAAGGAGGGGTTCGTCCCATGATGGGCCCTTCAATGTTGAGTTTTAACGAGTCCATAGAAGGTAAACTCGGTGTCATTTCATCTTTAGAGAGTCTGAAAAGAACTAAAGAAGACTCCAAAGGTCCTTTTTTGTAAGGTTAGCCTCTTCGCCCAGAAAAGGGTAAAACACCGCGAGAGAGGACTCTTCCAGTAATGATTGGTTGGAGTATTCTTTTTTCGTAAGTAGTGCCCCCTGGTCCAAAAAAGGGGTAAAATATCGCCAGGAAGATGACCATTCAAATACTTTAACAACCGTGAATGCGAGAAATTTGCTTGGCAATCTTTTCGTATTTTGAGAGCCTGAAAAGAGTTTAAAGAAAGACTCGGGGGGGGGGGGGGTCCCTTTTTCGTAGGAGTTTAACAAACCCGAAAAAGTGATAAACTATAACTCGGTGACTTCTTCTCATCGTTTTACGAGCACGAGAAAGAACAAAGAGTAAGCTCGGCATCATTAGTAATTGAATTTAATGAGCGAAATAATGACAAAAAAGATGCTTGATGAGTTGTCCATACATGATAATACTTACGAGATGATCATCATGACGAAAAAATGGCATTAATTAGGCACCTAGCTTCTTCTGTAGCTCAAAGACTAGGTCAAAATAGTTAACCAAGTATTTAAATGCAGTAAAAAACCCAAACTATAGTAAAAAGCCCACTCAAGCATCAAATTACAAAAGGAATATTCCATTTCTAGTTATAAAATGGGTGAAATAGTGAAAAAGAATTACAATTGTTTTTTACCAAGTTTGGAGAGTGTGAAGTGTCGTTTGGAGCCAAATTTCACTTGTTGATTTCGGGAGCCACGGTCCACCATTTCGCAAGCCGTCAGAGACAAGTAGGCCTAAACTCAGTTATGCAACTTTTTAGTGGATTAGTTTTATGTTTTTTGTTTAATTTTTAGGGTTTTGAGTTGTTTTGGTGGGGGGAAATGCGCCCATGGGTCGGCGCAAGCCCTCCTTACGGGAACTGCCAAGGCCATGCGCGATCGCAAAAACCGTAAGGGCCTTTTGCACCGATGTCGCACTGTCTGTAAAGACGTCCTATGATGGTGGAAATGCCCAACTACAACTCAATACCCAACCAAAATGAAAAAGTCTTGAAGCATGGGATGAGTTCTAATATTGTTTATTTGTCCTCTTTGACAGGGTCATGGTGACACACATGGTCATTGAGTGGCGAGAATGAGAGCACAAGGTGGATGATGTTTAGGATAAAAATGACCCTTAATGCATTGCTACATCGAGGAACTGTGGGTTACTCAAATACTTCCAAGTTCTAGGCATGAGGGCCCAAGTTCCGCTGCTGACACACATGATCCGATGTTGGGATCCGATGCAACAACACTTTGAGATCGGGGTGCATACATTGAGTATAGAAGTCAAGGACATCTATTTCCTGATAGGTTTATCCCGGAGGGGAGAACCTATATCTCTCACTGGATCATGAGGAGGTGATCGGACAGTGGATGGCATGATTACTTAGTACTGCCCTGGAGGCACTGCATCTATTGGTGGGAAGATCCCCATCAAAGAGATTCAAGACCGTCCTTTGCGTACTGTGCTCTACACTCTAGTGAGGGTGGCGGGGAGTCAGTCTGCTCACCTTGCGAGTGAGACACAGTTGATGTACGTGGAGGAGCGTATGGGTCCTCGGGTATTCAACTGGTGCGAGGGACTCCTTACCAACCTCAGGATTTAGTTAATCAAGTGTCGGCGCGGGGCGCTGAAACAGTTCGGATATGGGTCCGTGGTGATATCTTTTCTATTGGAGCGGGTACCTCATATGTGTCCATAGGTGGACTTGGATGACTGAGATGCCAGGGATCCACACATGGCTCGATGGGCAGAGGTGATGGCCCGCCATGGCGGCGGGGATCCCATCACAGGCTACGGTACAGGGTTCTTCACCTGGATGGAGGGGCAGCTCCTCATGATTATCCGTACAGCGGGACGAATTTCATAGGTGATCCTGACCTGGTGCTTCCCGAGGGAGTACAATGGGGTGACATTGGTAAGAACAATGGATTTGTGTTTTTTCATTATATATATATATATGATTTTTTTTGGAGTAGTGTTGATGACTTGACATTTTGTGAAGATGTGGGTCCATCGCGACTAGTTGGAGTCTCACTCATTGCGAGGAGAGTAGAGGTGCCAGTGGTGGGTCCCGCGATGCGTGATGCCATCGAGGAGGTAGAGGAGGTCTATGAGAACCTCAACAGGTTGACATTGGATATCCTAGAGCCGGGTGTCCATGATCTACCTCGAGGTTACCAGAGATACACCGTCGGGGTGTCTACACATTTTGCCATGCTGCTGGCTAAAGTGGCGAGGGCCGTAGTCTACTATCATGGGTAGCCTAGGTATTAGGTTTCCGCTTATGTATGTACTGAAAGCTCATGAGCTTCATATTTTGTAGAGATGACTCTTACTGGAAGCTAGTATGCTTCATATTTTTGTATCAACATCATCATTTTGATATATATATATATATACAAATATTTTCAGCGGCTTTATACATTATGTGTTCTATGGATGATTAATGTGATCTTGTTTACATGTTTGCTTATAAAATGGATTATTTACATGTTATGTATGCTTTTGTATTTTATGAGTATGTTATGTGTGTGCAATGTACCAATCTAGAATGAAGTTGGCCATCGAGTTAGCAACTGTATTCATGTCTCGTGGAATGTGCAAGTATTGAATAGATTCAAAGGAACTTTCCAGAAGACAGACTCGTCTGAAGAGACGGAGTAGAGTAGGGTCGCAGATAGCATAAACCCACTTAAGATGAGAAACCACCAGTTGTGAATCCAAATGGATGACAACGTGGTTCATACCCAAGGAAAGAGCGTTGGTTAGGGTTCCAATCACCGCCTAATATTTTGCGGCGTTGTTGGTTGTGAATCCTAGACAACTTCCTCTTGAGTTGATAACCTCGTCGGTGGGAGAGTAAAGTACCTAGGCTGCCGAAGCAAGGTTACGGGTTTATGCCGGCTGGTGCCGTCTGCGCATCCGTAGCAAGTTTCCATCTGCACATGTAGATAGAACATGGTGTAAGACGTGGGAAACAAGATGTAGACACACTTAAACAAAAGCGTTACACCACACAAACAACACACTCCATGTATAGTATATACAATATGTCTATGCGTGAAAGGTTCAAGCATAGTACCTCTTTAGGTAGAGCCCAATGTGGGGCTCACCCAAATATATCCCATCATAGTCCTCTAGTTCGTAGGCTCCCTTCTCCAGAACACATTTCACTATGTATGCTCCGTGCCACATGGACTCAAACTTACCTGCCCCCAGCTTATCGTGCCTTTGGTCTTATGTGAGGACCAAATCACCCTCGTTAAAGACACGGGGTTTGAACGACCTGTCGTATTTTTCTTTGATGCGCTTCTTGTGTGACTCGTTGACAAGAGCAACATCGCGGTGGGTCTCGTCAAGTTTTGCTAGGTAAAGGAAACGTTCTTCCTCAATAGTCGTGTTTGGAAGAATTTCGACTGCAAGTTTGAGAGATGGAATCTCGCACTTTGTAGGTAGGACTGCCTCAAATCCATAAAGTAACTGGAACCGTGTAAATATTGTGATAGTGTTAACGGAGGCCCGGTATGCCCATAATGCGGAAAAGAGCATGTTGTTCCAGTTAGACTTGTGCGTACCCACCATGCGTTGAATCATGGTTTTCAAGACCTTGTTAATGGCATCTACTTGTCCATTGGACTGTGGGTAGTAAGGTGTTGAGTTTTCATGACGAAAACCCAATCTGGCGCTCAATTCATCAACCATGTGGTTTTAAAAGTGAGATCCATGGTCAGTGACTATGGCTTGTGGAACTCCGAACTGTGAGATAACATGATTAAACATGAAGAGTGCGACAGTTTGGTCGTCATCAGTGTATTGAGGAATAGCCTCAGCCCACTTTTTGAAGTAATCCATGGCTACTATGACGTAACCATGCCCCCAACCGAGGTAGGATTACAGTGC
Source organism: Larix kaempferi (assembly GCA_027924585.1). Classification (NCBI taxonomy): domain Eukaryota; kingdom Viridiplantae; phylum Streptophyta; class Pinopsida; order Pinales; family Pinaceae; genus Larix; species Larix kaempferi. Next base: position 8,313,352 of record BSBM01000136.1, read on the forward strand.
ATGAAGTCAATGCCCCATTTTGTGAAGGATCCAATGGCAATAACCGGGTGTAACGGGGCTAGATGGGTGCACTTTTTCGTTTGAAAATGGTGGCATGGGGGAAATTTTTTAACGGCCTCTATGCAATCTTTAAAGATAGATGGCCAATAATATCCTATGTGCAATATCTTCTGGGATGTATCCATCCCAGAGAGATGACCTCCATAATCCCCAGCGTGACAGTCATTCAAGATGTGTTCAACCTCCTCATGTGTCAGACAACGTCGAAGAATAGAATCAATACCACGACGGTACAGGGTATCACTGATGATTAGGTAATACGTTGCGTGGTGGCGTATTCGATGACGATCGTCACGAGACAGTTGGGGGTTGAAATGTTGGGTTTGGAGATATAAGGTAATATATCCATACCACGGGTCAGACGTGCTGATAAGGAACAATGATTCATCTGGAAGAGAATCATTAGGATCAGATCCTAAATCGGCACGGGGAAGATCGCAAATGAGCTCGGCGAACACCAAAGACTTCTTAGACTTGGCTTTCTCGAAGAGGAGGTCAAAATCCTGAAGTATCACGATCCAGTGTGAATACTTGCCCCCAAGTACTTGACATGTTAAAACATGGTACGTGGGGTTCGAGTCGGCGATGATGGTGGTGGTGTGGAGCAGTATGTAGTGATGGAACTTTTGGACGGCAATGGCTTCTGCGAGAGCGAGCTTCTCGACATGTGAATAATGAGTTTCAGAGTCAATAAGACCCTTACTTAGGTAGTAGATCACATGCTCTTGGGCGTTGTTGTCCTCTTGTACCAATACCATGGTGATCATGGTGGTAGAAGCAACAAGATAAAGGATATAATCCTTGTAGTAATTGGGCGGTTGGAGCACAGGGGCATGCGTAATGGCACGCTTTAGACTATCAAAGGATTGTTGCGCTTAATCATCCCATATGAACGGGACGTACTTCTTGATTAGTCTCATATAACCCTGTGTTGTTTGTGCGAAATTACAAGAAAAACGCTGTAGGTAAGTTGCCTTCCCTTGCAAACTTTGAAGTTCCGTGATGTTAGTAGGAGGTGGGAGAGCGACAATGGATTCCACCTTCAAGGGATCAATGCGGATCCCATCCTTCGAGACAACAAAACCGAGGAGGCATCCAGACTCGACTCAAAAAATACACTTGTGAGGGTTCAGACGGATGTTATATTGTTTGCATCTGAGGAATACCGCCGTCAGATGATCAATGTGGAAGTTGCGCTGCCGCGAATGGGCGGGGAGATCGTCAAGATAGGGTTCCACAAAGTCCTTCACATCATGAAAAGCATACGACATTGCCTGTTGGAATGTGGCACCAGCATTTTTGAGACCAAAAGGGAGCTTGCGATAAGAAAACATGCCCCAAGGGAAGATGAAAGCTGTCTTATGTTGGTTAGCCGGGTGGATCTCAATCTGGTTGTAACCGGAAAATCCATCCATGAATGAGAAAACGACACTTCCGACACAATTATCTAGGATCTGGTTGATGAAGGGAGTGGGGTAGTTGTACTTGGGACAAGCTTTGTTCAAATCCTGATAATCAACACATACATGTATGGTGCCCTGTTTCTTAGCTACATGGACGACTTTTGAGACCCATTCTGTTAATGGAACAGGGTAAATGAAACCGGCCTTCAAGAGATTTTCAACTTCTGCCTTAATCGCCGAAGTTTTTCGAGGGTGTACCGGTTTTAGCTTTTGCCGGATTGGTTTAGCATTAGGATAGGTTTGAATTTCATGTGAAACTATAGTAGGGTCTATCTCGGGGATTTCCTCGTAGGTCCAAGAAAATACGTCTCGAAATCACTTGAATAAGGCCATGAAAGTAGTAATTTCTTCAGGGGAACACTTATGGCCTAATCGAATGTGTTCCACTACACTGGGAGTGATCGAGATGTCAATCGAGATGGTGGCTTCAATGTTTTCCAAGTTTCCCTTAGTGTTTGTATGATACGTAAGTATCGGGGACTGGGGGCAAGGGTAGACATCCGGTGTAAAAATGGTGACGATGTGGCTCTCTACAGTAGCCAATGGGGGAAGGAAAGACGATCGATGATGGAGGTATTCCCACGGAGGGTCATCCCCACTCATGATCTCCATAATGGACTCGTTGGAATGAAAATTCTGGAGTAGAGAATCGGGTAGGGACAATGTCCGCTGCAGAGAACAGGATGTAGAGGCCACAACTAAGTAGTCCTCTGGTGCTGACTGGATAGCCTCGTAAGTGAGTTCCGTGGGTGAAAGAGGCATGGTATCTCCAGTCAGATGTGTAGTGGCTTCATTGGGTACAAGCCATTGGTCTTTAGATTTGGGGAAATAGGATATCATGTTCACCGTGGCAACATGGTTAGGGGGATTTGAGGTTGGAAAAACACCCATAAGAGATGAGTCTTTTATGAGGCCGACCCCCACGCTCTCATATGGTTGCGAAGATTTCCCGAGTAACGAGACATTATCACTGGGATGAGTAGCAATGTCCGGTGTACAGAAGTCCAGTTGATAGACAATGAAAATTCGACCTTGGTGGGGGATTCGCACTATGCGGAAGATGGATGATGCGACCGCAGTCATGGCATAAACCCAGTTGGGACCAAGTAAAAGATTATAATCTAAAGGGGCTGCGACCACTTCCACGTTAATGGTTGCGATCTTACCCTCCAACTCTACTGCCAAGTCTTGTAATAGCCCATGGGGTTGAAAGCCACGACCGTCGAATGCTTTCGAGGTGGTGGGAGAACTGTTTAACTTGGGAGAACCAATGGCTCTCCAGCATGATATCGACATGACTGAGGTAGAGGCACCTTCGTCCAAAATGGTACGATGGATTGTCTTCCCAGCAACGTTTGTAGCAACTTGAAATGCTAACTGGTGGGAAAGCCTCGGTTTAAAGTACGCGAGTCAGAACATGATTGTATTAGAGGAATCCAAATCAACCGGGCCAATGGCAGCAAGAAGAGTATTGCGCTGGTTGGGACAATTCTGCAAGACTTCTAGCATCGACATAGCACAAGGAGCTTGTGCCAAGTCCTCTACAATATTGTAGTTTTGAGTTGCCCGAGCATTGGGATTGAAAATGGATTTTCGAATCGTGCTCTTAGGCAGACGCAACACTGACTCTAAAGAAGGCTTCTCAATGGGGAGAGAAGCATGTGGGACGGTGACATTGGGGATAGAAGTGGAATATTTTTCAGTATTACTTCCAACGGGTTCCTTCTGAGGGACTGAGTCGTACGAGTGTGAACGTGTGTTCAAGTTAACCGTCTCACTACGCATCATGAGAACATGCACGGTGGAGGATGCCTCTCCATGTGAAGGAGAGGTTTGAGCAATCAGCTGTTGATTCTGAGTGGGGAAGGGATCATTGAGAACTACGATGGTAGAGTTTCCTTTGAGAAACTTCTGCACTTCATCTCGGTGAGGACATTCCTTGGAGAAATGGTCACCACCGCACAATAAACAAGGATACTTCAACTTCCTCTTCTGTTTGGTGTCTTCAGGGGTGGGCTTGGACTCTTTCTGATTAGAATATTTCTTAGGTTTGCCTTTGTTTTTCTTCTTACCACGGGACTTCTGAGACGAAGCTGATTGAACAGAATTCACCTTTTCGGTGGAGGCAGGAGTGGGTGACTTGGTGGTGCTGCTTCCAGCCTGTGGTGGGGATGGGGAAGAAACCTGGGGGTTTGACGGTCCACAAGTTTGAGTAGAAGGCTGGGAGTTAAGGGGACCAATGATGCCATCGACCTGAGGTCCCTTAGGTGGTTTCGCTGGGTCATAGGTAGGGTGAGGTGCATCAGGAACAATTTCATACAATGTGCCCATTTGAGCATAGACCAGGTCTAAGTAATGGGCACGGGAGATAGATTATTCCTTGGTGATGACCCCTCCGATGGCCACATATCGAGCTACAACAGGTAAAAGAGACTTTTTGAACCAGTCACTTAAGAGTTGGTCAGGAATATGAGCCTTAATAAGACATCGTCTCCTGCACCACTCATGTATATGATCTGAGATATGAGTCACGGTGTTTTGATGGAGCGAGGTCAGTATGTCCGCATCGGTTTCATAGAGAATGGGCAACTGGAAATGGGTCAAAAATGACATAGCAAGAGAACAAAAATATGGAAAAGTATTGGGTGGTAGTTCAATATACCACTTGGCAGCTGGGCCGGTGAGAATCCGTTGAAATAACCTAAGATGGATCGATTCATCCATCAAGGAGTTGGATGAACACCATAAATGGTAGGTCATCACATGGTTTTTTGGATCTTCACCAGGATCGTCATCATCATCATGATAATCATTGTCATCAACATCAACATAAACATCAAGAACAACATTTTCATCATAAGCATCACTGTCATCATAGTCATCACAACCATCATCATCGTTGTCATCGCGACCATCATTGCTTTTGTAGATATGATTATCATTATCATCATCATCGTCATCTCTAGAAACAAAAACATCATCATCAACAACATCATCATCATCATCATCATCATCATCATCATCGATGATGATTATGATGATGAGGTTGATAACAAAATCATTGTCATCTTCGTAGTCATCATGACCATCATCGTCGTCGTCATCATGGCCATCATTGTCATCATATGGATGCTAATCATTATCATCATCATGGTTTTCATCAGAAACAACAACATCATAATCATCAAGAACATCATCATCATCATAAGCATCATCGTCGTCATCGTTGGTAAAAGTTAGGACATAGGGGTGAAGCACCTTATACTTCTATAACCATGATGAGTAGAGAGTAGGGGTTGGTACTATGATGGACCACACATGTTTCCAACAATTCATAGATGAACTAGTGTGTCTCATTTTTGTGTGTAATAGGATGTTGATATGGGTGCACACTGGGTGGTTAGATTCCTATAGAATCAATAGAATTATATGATCATGCTCTCCACATGGGAGTTGCAGTCTATGGGGAAATTTGTAGACTTGTTTGTGTTTGTTACAAACAAACTACATGTCAATATAAACTCATTTTGAAGCATTCTCTAAGGCATGGATGGCATTGAATTGTGCAGTAATCCATGAATGACCCTTTTTCAATATATTTTCCATCCAATGATAACTCAGCAGGTGAGATTTTCTTAAGGGGTGGAGAATATGCCGGGGAGGCACAAAGTTTTCGCATAGTGATGGAACAATTTTTGGGTGTTCAAACTAGGCATATGTTATATATTTTGCATGGTAATATAGTTGATATGTCTACAACTAGGTAATATAATGTAACTTGCATGAAATGAAGAGGAACATGAAAACAAAGGAAATAACTACACAATCTATCTTTTCTACCTAATGAATACAATGAACAAACTACATTAATTATATTATCCCCTGTCAATATCGCGATGAAGAAATGTATGAAAGGGGACCTAGGGTTTATCACTTTCTCATGTGTGAAAATCCCATTAACTAGGTGTAGCACAATCTAACTATAATATAAAATGTTACAAAGAGGAAGAAAATTGGGATGTAGATGTAAACAAAGAAATGGGATGGGTTTTAAATAATTATGTAGATAAAAGATAAATCATAAGTAAGCTATCAATTTATAAGAAAAGTTTCGGTATATGGTCAAATGGAATTAGAGACCTTTTGTGAGGAGGGTTGCACTGACTTAAATATATTAGGGGATGTTTAATTTGTGTTATCAATTCTTTCAATGGTGAGTAGCACGCTTGGAAAATATGGAATGAGGATTTACGACCTTGTATATCATAAGCAAGTGAGGCATACCATGGATATTTATTGTAAAAAACACATTGTATTATAAGGGTTAACTAACTATAATTAGACATCAATAGGATAGATAGTGTGTCATGTCCCCAAATTTTGCATTGGGTCACAATGGCCTAAGTCACTTGGCCATACTCATGATAGTTTGTCAAATTGGTGCTAAGGGTCAAATAATTTCCAAGTATGATGTCCAAGTTAGTAATAATGTAAAATTATATTCAAATGGACAAGGTGGGTCACATTAAGAGAGAATTCCCAATTCAAAGTTTGTAATATCCCCATCCAAATGAACTATCACGGAGGAAAATTATTAGTTCCCTAGGTTGGGGGTGGCAGCATTAAAAGTTGGAATAAAGGAGCTACAAGACCCAAAATGACCTTAGAATTACAAATTCACATTAAATGGGTCAATTAAATAATAATAAAAAGAAAATAAGGTGGCATTGGATCATGAGGGCACATAAGAGGTTGTGGGACCCACATGTGGCAAGATTCCCCACTACACTTGGCATCATTCTCTCACGAATTTGAGTTCAATATGAAGGGTAACATACTTGGGGGAGTTGAAGAGGTATTATTAATGGTATGAATAATGTAAGGTCGAATTGGAGTGGAAGGGTAACTCCCATGGAAGAGGAAGAGGCATCTTAGAAGAATTGTGACACTTGGAGGTAGATTCCCTAACTCCTATGACAACAATGATGAAGATTCTATGACACTTATGACAAATTTTAGACCTGATTGCTGACATATGACATCTATGACATGTTAGGTCTAAAAATAGCCTCCAATAGGGCGCACAAGGGGATTTATGGAAGCCAAGATTCCCCCATTCGAATTGATGAAAGAGGAGAGCTAGGAAAAGTTGGACAAGTGGCATTCATGGGAATCTCTCCCTAATTCAAGTTGGGATGAGTATCTTGGAGGGAATTTGAGCTAAGGAGTCCTTGAGAGGTTAATAAAATACAAGAAGAAAGAAGGAGACTAGCTTTTGATCATTTCTCATTTGGAAAAATTGGAGAGCATAGCTTGTTCATGCAAGGTGGATGTTTATCCCTCTTGCCTTAGTACCAAATTCAAGGGTGAAATATTCCCATCCTAATTGGAAATTGGAGAGGCCATTTAGACCTTTCATTGGAGCTCTATGAAGACATTTTTTTATAGGTTGAACCTATAGGGCTGCTCGTGACCATTTCTCCTTCAAATTGTTTCCACATCTGTCTCACTTTTCTCTCTATATTCTTGCTCTTGGAGGAAGGGCGCACATGGTGAGCTGATGATCTCTTTGGGAAAGTACAAGGGGACCCATTTATTTGTAATATGATTTCTGAACTCTTTATTTTATTCTCATACGAACCTCAGGTCGAATATCCAAGTGGAACTATGTGTAAATGCCAAACTATGTATGAATGGTGTCATTTTCCCCATAGCTTTTGCATAGCGCACTTGTTGTTGCATATAGTTAGTGAAGGAATGCTATTTAGACTTCATGGACATATTATATGCTATATATATCTGTAGTAATCATATCATGAGATAAAAAGCTCGAAACGCTATGTATTTCAAGTGATATTTACATTCAAGGAAGAGATTCGAGCCATTTTCCCCATAGCATTTGCATAGTGATTTTGGAATGATATTGTACTTGTTTTATATCAGAGTTTTCTGAGTTATTTATCATGTAATTAGATTCATATGAAATTACGTTGATGGCCCAAATGATGTGTTCAGACCTCTGAAGTGTTACTATGGTTTATGAAGAAATTCGAGACTCCTTGCCCACCAATTTCACCTCAAAAGCTAGACTCTAGAAGCTGTTGTTCATTAGGATTCCTATTCAACCCTAAAACCAAATATAATGCTGCAAATATATTGTTCCTAGTTTCCTATAACATATCCAATTCTCATACCAAGAATTAGTGAATGTCGTACAGTGTTTGGAAGAGAATATAATGGTAGACCTAGGGGGGATCTCCACTTCTCAAATTAACTAGTTTTATCCCGAAACTTCTTCCCATGAAATTTGCATACCATGGATGGGTATATAAGTTGTTTGAATGTCTGATATGTGTGTTAATATGTCCTATTCCACCTCAAGACCTCCCTCCCCAAATTTGAAATCATTTGGAGGTGTTTGGAACCATTTGTAAACATAACCCTAGAGTCGAAACAAGGTGAATCCAAGTACCTTCCTAAGAAGGGACATTACATAGTGAAGTCACAACTATGAAAATTTTCACCCCTCTAGGCCGAGACTATATGTTTCAAATTGCGCCCTTCATAGACTAAGCATAAAGAACCAAAATTGGCAAAATGATAGCTTGTTGGAATTATTATACATATAACTATAGGTTTCAATCATTAAATCTTGTTAAAAGAGAGAAAAATTTATTCCATAATATATACTACATGAAAAGACTCACATGGAACCCTACAAGTGACTAGTGAAAGGGGCCAACTTTAAAATTTTTGGAAATTGTCCTTGCATCTTATGAAATTTGACCCAATTAGATTTAACATATAATACCAACATGGCCTCCCCAAAGGACACAATATTAGGTGATTGAAACAATTCAAACGAGGTCAGACTGAATCCAATTGCATGTCAACAAGATCTAGATGGGGTGCACTATGGATTTAATGGATACAATGACTTTAATGTCAACAATATTGAATCGATGACTTTAACCTCAATTGACATGGATCTTGCCCCAATCTTGATTAGGAAGGATGTAATAATACCATGGGGTTTAAAGGAATGGCCATAAAATGCTTTAAACATTATGGAATAAGGAACTATCTCAACAAATACAAGGGCACTTCAACATAACATGGGCATAACACAAGTTTAATCCTTTCCATTTACCACATTTTTGAATATACTAGTGCAATGCAAAGATACCTACATATGAAAAGAGATGTGATGGGAAATTCTATGATTGGAGTAGTCCAATTCAAATGATATCAAATGATAATTTGCTGAATTAATCCCACCAATAACATTTAAACTTCCTTCCACTACGGTGGGAGTAAGCCACACATACAAGTATTACAATTATGTGACATCGAGGAATTTTTAATAAAATTCATGATTTCTTGATTCCCATGACAGGATTTAATTAGATTTCATGCTTTTCAAGGATATACTATACTTAATCAATGTTTGAATGAGAAAAATGTTTGATATTTTCACTATTAAATAAATCACTAGATTTGAAATGTCATACTTGAATTTTCAAATAAGGTCCATGGTCCCAAATCTACAAACTTAAAAAAATTCAATCAATAGTTTGTAAATATTTTTGTTGGAACCCAAATTTCGGTCCTCATGTTGTTTCCCTCTTCCTCTGTCTTCATTTTGTTTCCATATTTAATGTTGTGAGTCATGTTTGAGTTTGGAAACCCTCCCACACCGTCAATGCATGCCAAATTTCAGTCCATACAAGCACAAATTTAAAAGAATTCAACGTTGGCCCCATGTAGCATATTAATTAATCTATAGGTATGGTTTTTTATTGTCAAATTGTTTGTGTCAGTCATGTTTGAGTCTGGAAACCCTCCCACACCGTCAATGCATGCATATAGTCTAACCATGCCAAATTTCAGTCCATACAAGCACAAATTGAAAAATATTCAACATTGGCCCCGTGTAGCACATTAATTAATCTATAGGTATGGTTTTTGATTGTCGAATTGTTTTTTCAGTCATGTTTGAGTCTGGAAACCATCCTACACCGTTAATGCATGTGTCTAGTCTAACTATGCCAAATTTTATTCCATGCAAGCATAAATTGAAAAACTTTCAACGTTGGCCCCGTGTAGTACATTAATTAATCTATAGGTATGGTTTTTTATTGTCGAATTCTTTGTGTCAGTTGTGTTTGAATATGGAAACCCTCCAACACTGTCAATGCATGCGTCTAGTCTAACCATGCCAAATTTCAGTCCATGCAAGCACAAATTGAAAAAAATTTCAACGTTGGCCCCGCGCAGTACATGATCAAGCACACAATTTGGGTTAGCATGATAATTGTGCATTTCCTTAGCTTCTCTTTGTTTCAAGAATAATTTAATATTCTCTACTAAACAGGGCCAAGCACGTGAAGGTGGAAGCTCATCTGACCCCCCCCCCCCCCCCCTCCCTCACGTCACTCTCAATCCCCCATAACCCGACAAAATCTATGTACAAAAACAAATTTATTGTGTTTTTTGTCATACTTAAGAAGCAATGTCTCTAATTATAACATATGCCAACATACAAGAAAATGACAAAACACTAAGAAACAATTAATTTATACGTACCAATAAAATTTAATAATTATATCGCAATATTAAATCAAAATATATAGAGTAGATATATTAAGGCATACCTCATACACTTCAATGGACTTCATCATCTTCTTCATCCAAGTCATCATCTGTATCATCCGATCCATATTCAACATTGTAAGTATTTTCCAAATCATCATCGTCATTGATGTCAATTATGATCATCATGTCATCGTCGATATCATCTTCATGGACATTGTCTGCTACATCATATGATTCAACTAATTCTTCAACATATTCCTTTGGAACATGATCATCTAACTCATGTTGATCATATTCAACATCATCTTCTTCTTCTTCAAGAATCTCTTCATTACCTTCCTCTACGTTATACTTTACCGGCCTTCCCCTTGGATCGTGTCTCACAACAAATGACCAACGCCCTCTACCTGGAACCTCATAGTAAAATACCTATTCACATTGGCTTGGAAGAACATAGGGCTCCGTTCCTGGCTCAAACAACCTTGTATAAACCATGGTAAATCCATTATCATGTTCAATAATAGTTTTATCGGGATCACGTTGATTCAATCGTAACCTGTACCATTTTCCAACGAACATAACTACTTTGAAGGAGTTAAAGTTACACTGAACAATATCTTCCAAATACCCATAATATCGATTTTCCGAGAGTTTTGGATGTTTGTCACTTCTAGAGGAAACATTGGTCACCTCAAAGACTGCAAATATCCCACAATCTGATGTTTTCTTCGTTTCATCCAACTTTTTGATGCGAAATTTGCAAACATTGCACCACATATCCTTATGGTGTTTTACCTACAATAAGCCATACACGTAAATATTACATCATGAATTGATGATTAAGTTGTTGTTTATGCCTTGTAGGGAAAAAAATCAATGTGTACATCAATATATTTGCAAAATAAATAAATAGTATGGCTGATTAATATGATTTCCTACTTATCTTTTAAACCATATGCTAAATCGATTTCCCTTTGTGTAAGATTGGTATCTCCATTGCGATGAACTCCTTTAACTAATGAAGCCACACCTTCCCATGATATTCCATGACCAGATTGTTCACATCGTTAAATCCATACCTTCATCCAATCAATATTTTTTGCAATGTATAAATGAAGTGCATCCCACTCTCGTCCAACTCCTTGATGAAATTAAAATTAAAATTCAGTACAAATGTATATTCACTTAACACAGTATACAATTTTAATTGATGCATATTGAATATCAAAAATAGAATAAGTATGATATATACATACAAATCAATAGTCAAATGTACTATATTAATTAATCTCCACTAGCTAATAATTACCTTTCACCTTCCTCGATCTACCTTTCCCCTTCAGGCACTCCCCTTCAAAATTGTTATTGGATTCCAAATCACAAATGCGATCTAAATTGAGCTTTGATGCTAATTTAGGAATATATTCACTAATATACATCATGTTTTAGTATACCATATATCCTTCCACCATAGAACCCTCAGGACATGCTTGTTGTTTAACCAAACCCTTCAAAAATTCCAAGTGCCTCTCAACCATCCACATGGACCTTGAGTGTACAGGTCCACACAATTCAATCTCCTCAACTTGGTGTATGAGGTAGTGTTCTTGTGCATTGAAAAATTCCTAAGGTAGATGCTTATGCATTTCACACATGAGACGAGGAATTTCTCTCCTCCAATACTTTATATCTTCTTTATAGATTTATTTAGATGACAACCATTTACAAGTGATGCAAACCAATCACGAGATTTAACAAAAAAAATATTATATTACATAAAAATTAGTGCACAAATGTCAAATATAAGTTCTACAATGAATTAAACAAACACTAAGTGCATTCAAAAAATTGCTACTTACCTCATGTATTTCCCAAGATTATATACAACTTGTTTGACATTGTCGTCGAAGTTTTTTGAGAGAGAGAGAGAGAGAGAGAGAGGTAGAACATGTTGTAACAATATACATGTTGGGCCCAAGTTGGGACAAAGTTTTGGTAACATTTTTGATAAGCAGGAAAATCTAAGCTGGGCGTAGCTCAGAAAAAGATGTAATTTTGTCTAAGTGTTGAGGGTGCTGCGAAGTTGTGTGCAACATCTGAATTTTGGAAGCATCGCGAAGACCAACGCTGCGAGGAAACAGTGCTATGAAGCAGTCATGCCACGTGGATCTAGCAAAGCAGAGTGCTGGACAAGGATCAGGTGCAGGTACCGGATGGACTAGTAGTGGTTTAATTTTGGAAATATGCTCCAGGAGTGTCGAGCGGCAGGCACGAGCAAATCAGGAAGGCGGCCAATGCACGAGGTTGTTAAGGAAAGGAAAGCTCAGGGAAAGCGATGGCTTGGCATGCCTAGCGGGCGAGACCGTTAGAGATGAACGGTTCAGTGAAAGAGACCTGTTGGCATGCGTGCGACAGGAAGGCCGATAGCGACAGAGTGAAGACATGGAGAACCGCCACGATGAAGCAGACACTACAAGATGCCAGCAAGCCGGTTTAGGGAAACCGACACAGTTTTGTAATCCCTAAGGGTTTTTGGGTTTAGGTCTTCGGCATTGTAAAGACATGACCTTCGAGCATGGTCTATTAAAGAAGACAATTTTGTATGGGATGGGGTTACTGTGTGGTTACTTTTTGTTGTGACAATTTTGGGTTCTGGATGTGATAGTGTAAAATCCTTTTTGACCTAAGAAGATTGTAAAGGCTTTGCAGCTGTGTGCGCAGAGACCTACCTGAGAGTAAGGAGAGTCTGTAGTTGAGTGCGCAGACTAAGAATGGTTTTTCCCATCCCTTTTTAAAGATATATATTACCAACAGTTCTTGTGGACGTAGCTTCCCACCCGGGGGAGTGATCCATGTTAAATATTGCGTTGTACGACTGTGTTTTATGAATGAATGCTATCTATATTTTCTGTAAATGAATGTCTAGATGTTTCCTTGCATGTTGTTATGAGAGAACTATTGTATGCATTTACCATTAGAGGAGGTATGGAAATGATATGTTAAGTTCTGCATGAATAGATGAATGGTGAACATTTGGCTTATGTTTGAGAACAGTGAATCAATTAGCTGGTTAAGCGTTAAGAGATCACTTAAGTACTTCTTTATGCGCAATAGAACAAATGCATAACAATTAGAGGGTACCAGTAGAATATGCTCAAATCATAACCACACAAAGTGAATGAACGAATAAGTAGATGGATAATCGGTTGAGTAGTTGAACGAGTGGATGAGTGATACTCAGTTCAACACCTTAAACGTTCCCGTGTGCTCCTAAGTGTAAAGTTGAATCAGAGTGTTCACAGTTTCAGTAGTAGTCCCGCGGTAGAAGAACATAGTGGTGTGGACCGCAGCGTTTCCCATTGCTGCGCAGTCTCACCTCGCAGCACATACCCCTTGTTGTACTGCGCAGTACGTCCGTCCAAGCAACTTATCACTTACTGTGGAAACTTGATTCCGCAGTACCCCATAGATACACCTTGGGTGAGACCTCAACCTACTCGTAGGTTGTTGCCGAAAGGGCTGGTGCGAAGGGGTTTTGTTGGTCAAAGGGAAATCGCGAAGAACCTGGGTCTTATAGAAAACCTCTGGGTCAGTTATAGCCAACAAATGGTTCCGTTGCCGCGCTAGAATCCGTGATGAGTTGCAATCATGATGAGTGACGAAGAATACCAGTTCCCGGAAGGCTCTGACAACCGGCATCCTGAAAAGACAGAAATCCAAGCTTGGTGGGACAAGACCAAAAGTGACTTTGCAAGGCAAGAGAATAGACATCCACGTTTATCTGACACACAATGGTCGGATAGATATCTGTGGGAAGATATTCACGATATTTTCTGGGAATCATTTCCAAACGAGCTGCACATGTGGATCTCGCGGCTCGCAGAAAATAAAACTTGTTTTCAAGGAGGAGTTCCTACAGAGTGGACTCCTGAGCTCATAGCGCAGCTCAAAGCAATAGATAGCCCGTTGACATGCGCAGTTGATTTTTGGGTCGATCATATGCTAGAAGGCTTCGTAACAGAATTCGCTGTAGACACACTCAAATCCTACAGCCAAGCAGAAGCATACTTTTTTAGAGGATTTCAAGGTAAGTTGCTGAACAATCTCAGTCTATACATCAAGATGTTGTTAGCTGAGAAAGGTGTTTTAAGAATGCAATAATATTCTTAAGTTTGTCATGGTAAACAATATATATAGTGATTCTTACGAAGATACCCATAATCTTAAAAGTGGTAAGAGGTATAAATTTAATAAGAATCTTGGAGGCCCTGGACTCCATATTGATACTGAGATTCCGTGTAACCTTGAAAGCGAAGCCGCACCACTATTTACCCCTGAGAACCCACCGGCTGCAGAGACCGCACCACCTTTATCTCAAAACCCACCCGTTACGCAGCCCACCCCGCAAAATACTCAACCTAGTGCATCTATCCCGATAAGACAATTTGTTTTCACTACACAGAGCCCTTTACAGCAGCTGCGCACTAATTTGGGCACTCCACCACCTAATATAACAATGGCAAACACAGATATGAAGCTACCGATATTCAAAGGAACTGGCCTAGAAGACCCTGATTAGCATTGGTTTCTTTGTGAAGCTGTATGGAGTGTAAGACAAATCCAGGATGATGCAGTGAAGAGAGCACAGCTCATCACCACTTTCAAGGACAGAGCTTTACATTGGTTCATGAAGTACTCTAACACACAGCCGCGAACCCTCGCAGAAATTAAAGTTGCGCTTGTGGCAGAGTTTAAGAAACCCAAATCTGAATCTCAGTGTATAACCGAGTTGAAAGAAATAAAGCAGAAACCGACTGAAACGGTTTGGGAATTTGATCAGAAGTTCAAGACCCTATTGGACCAAGTGAGCTTTGTTATAGCTCCGGAACAACACAAGGAATGGTTCATTGTTGCGATGTTGCCCCATATTAGATTACCATTGATGCAGCAGAAGGTTACGTTGCAGGCAGAGGCCTTGGAGATCGCAATGAAGCTAGAGGCTTCGCCGATTGGTGAGACTAGTTCTGGAATGTCTCAGATCCAGAACCAACTGACCACCCTGACACTAGAGCTGCAAAGCATGAAGAATGGCAAAGAACAAAGGTATGAGCCTAGACATGAGGTCTGGTGTATAGGTTGTAAAGGAGAAGGCCATGACCGGGAGCATTGCCCTTTATTCCGCGACTATCTTAATAGTGGTGTGCCCAACCCAATAAATCAGAATCAGGCCCCATGGTGCGAAATTTGTAGAACTACAGGACACCGACCTGAATATTGCTATCTTATACAGAAATATGTGAAAACACCTAAAACTTTATACTGCAATTTCTATAAATTAGTTGGACATGATGAGTCCAACTGCCGCGCATATGAGCTAATGAATGAGAGAAAATGAGATATGGATTCAATGAGAGGTGCTGGCTTGTACCGCGTATAAGAAGATAACCAACTGAAACAAGAGAATGCACAATATGACCAAGGAGGATACAGAGGTCGTGGTGTTGGATACCGCGACAGAGGAAGAAATGCTGGCCTGACGTAGGGAAGAGGCCGTGGCTAGGTCATTTGTTATAGTTGTGGCCAGCCAGGTCACGTATCTAGAGATTGTGTTAACCCATGCACTACGTGCAATTATTGTAAATCATTTGAGCATGTTATTGAATATTGCCCAGTACTAGAGGTTGAAATGCAGAAAAGAAGACGGACGGACGCACCAAACACGAACGTCCAGTGGATCGCAGTGGAAAGCAGACCAGTAGACCCAAGCATCAATGTGGTTATGCGCAGTGGCGCTTAGATAGGCCGCGATAGAGGAGCATAAGCTTCCACATCAGGGGAGGCTCACACAAAGCAGTCTCCTCTTGAGACAGTATGGATAAGGAAAGCTCCGGGAAAAATACCTACTCTCGACCTACGAAAGAACAAGGAAGTCTTTATCGACGCATGGGATACCTTCAGAGAGCTAGCAATAGAATCACAGAGGATCCTGTTGCGCAATCAAGCACGGCATGTTGAAGACATGCCAGCGGCCTATGACAAAACAAGCACCGCAACGGATGTCAGCACCTCCGTTGCACAGTTCCTGCGAAGCTACATGAAGCTACTCAAAAGTGAAAATGCTATAGTAGAGCTGCAGAAGCTCATAAACCAGTAGGAGCCGCAGACCGGAACAGAGGCTTCTGATAGCACAGTACATCACATAAGGAAGCATAAAAGAACGGGCCGAGAAATGAGGCTTACCGCACAAATTGGAGATTTTGAAATGGATGAAGTCATCCTTGATCTAGGATCTGAAGTAAATGTCTTAACTAAGTAGACATGGCAGCAGATGGGTCGACCAAAGTTGTCATGGTCACCTATCCAATTGAGAATGGCTAACCAAGAGAAAGTCATACCTTTTGGCATGTTAGCTGACGTGATAGTCGACATTGAAGGAGTCGAAAGTCATGCAGACTTTGAAGTTAGGTGACCTAGTCCAGGGGAAGAATAAGGAGAAAGAGGCGTTCGAAAAGATGAAGAAAATTCATGCATTGTTGAAAGGGAAAAGAGGTTTTCCCACAGAAGAAATTGAAGACAAAGCGACAAGATTTGTCACCCAGCTACTTGCGGGAAAAATACTTAGAACAACTAGGCCTCTGGAGGTGCCTGCGGGCGTAGTACTACTCGGTACCGCAACGGATGAAGGCACCGAATTCAATTGGTGTCAGTATCTTCTTAATGAGTTCCTGGATGAACTCAATGATACCCAGGAGAATGGTGGACAATTCCACTTTACATGGCTGATCATCCTCATCGCCTTTTCCAGATGGAAGGAGCCAAAAGACTATATGGGTGTCATTACAGAAACCAACTATCCTAGAGGGTTCCACTATGCCAACCTCTGGGAAAACATCAACACAGAGCGACAGCTGAAGTTTTCTATCAACATTACACTCAGCTACGCGATGTCATCACCCATACAGCTCGCATCACAAAGCAGGTAACATCGAAGTACATTCGCATTCTTGATTTCATGGCGGACATGAGATGTATCTTTATTTCACCCAAAGCGAGAATGGAGAAGCTAGAATGGTACGGGGGTAACTACCATATGTATGAGGATGACATTGATATCCTCATGAAGGACTGGCCGACCGAATTTCATGTTGAAGTCATGGATGTTGAGACAGACTCTGAAGAAGACGAGCCAATCCCGCTGTCATGCCCGATTGTTGAAGAAATAGGAAAGCGGAAAGACCCTGAGACCTCGCAGAAGCCGAAGACACGGAGAAAGATGAAGGCCACAAAGACTCAATCCGACACAGTGCTGAACGAAGATGACTTTGAGATGATAGCAGAAAAGGTCTCAGACCAAATGAAGGAGCTCATGACTGACAAAGACAAAAAGGATAAGGTCATCCAGGATGACTTGCAAAAGACCAGGCTCGCACTGCAAGGTCTCATGAAGAAAATGGACGATGTCGAGAAGAGCCTAACCTTGTCGCACGACACAGCAGCTGAAGGGAGGTCGGAAGGGACCTCGCAGCAAGCACCACCGCAGCTGGCAATAACATTGCCTTCTAAGACTAGGGTTGTCCACTTGGACCCATTGGCTATTTTATTACCAATGACAGAACAAATCATCCTGGACACAAAAGGAGTTGAGCGGGTAGAGCTCGACTTGGCCAAAATCCCCTTACCAAGCTTATACTTCATGCACACGCAGATCGTCGAGGAGATGCATGAAAGAACAGTAGAATCCATAAAGTCACAAGCGGAGCTGCACGTAGCAAACAGGCAGCTCGAATTGTGCGCAAAAATGCAGCTACATGATGAACATGATCGCTAGAAACAATTGGAGACTACCATATCTACTGTTTCCCAAGAGATTGAAGGTGTAGAACTCCAGGATAATCCTACGGACACAGTTCTGAGGATCGGAGAAAAGGTGAGATCTTTGAAGAGGGAGATGCAGGATAGGGACATCCTCTATGAGGCCGAGCTTGAAGCGTTGAAGGAAAAACAAAATACGAAGACGCCATTAACTAAGCAACAGTTAAGAGAGCAAGCAGTGAGTGCTATTGCGCAGAGCTTAACGAGCGAGATGGCTAAGTGCCAAGATCTCTTGGAAAAGGTTTCAAAGGAATTCATTGCCCTTGAGGAGGATTAAGGGCTACTGCAGATGAAGACCGCGGTAAAAGAAAAGCAGACTACGCTAGAAAAGTTGGACGCAGAGGTCAAGGCTCTGCCACCCAGGGAGAGGCTGTCAAGGTATAAGGAGATATCAGGCTTGAAGAAGGAAGTTGAGGCATTAAGAGAAAAAGAGACTGAGATGGATAATCAGTTGCAGCAACTCCTGGAGGATGCCACGGGGGTGTCACAGCAAATAGAAGACAAGCTGAAGGAACTACGCGAAAACCAGGAGCAGGTACAGGGGCATATTGGAGAAGAGATAACTCCAGCACTGCTTGAGGTGGTAAAACAAGTTGAACAAGATATCAGAGAAGCAGTGGAACAGTTGTTCGATACATATAATGAGTTCGCGGCCAAATTAGTTCCACCGGTCGCGAAGCAGAGTGAGACGACTGAAGCAGCAAGTGGCTCGGGGACGAGCCACATGTAAGTGTTAGGGGCATGTTGGGCCCAAGTTGGGACAAATTTTTGGTAACATTTTTGATAAGCAGGAAAATATCAGCTGGGCGCAGCTTAGAAAAAGATGTCATTTTTTCTAAGTGTTGAGGGTGCTGCGAAGTTGTGCACAGCATCCGAATTTTGGAAGCACCGCGAAGACCAGCACTGTGGGGAAGCAGTGCTGCAAAGCAGTCAGGCCACGTGGATCTAGCAAAGCGGAGTGCTGGACAAGGATCAGGTGCAGGTACCTGATGGACCAGTAGTGGTCTAATTTTGGAAAGATGCTCCAAGAGTGCCGAGCGGCGGGCACTAGCAAATCAGGAAGGCGGCCAATGCACGAGTTTGTTAAGGAAAGGACAACTCAGGGAAAGCAATGGCTTGGCATGCCTAGCAGGCAAGATCGTTAGAGATGAACGGTTTAGTGAAAGAGACCTGTTGGCACGCGTGTGACAGGAAGGCCGATAACGACAGAGTGAAGACGTGGAGAATCGCCACGATGAAGCAGATCCTACCAGATGCCAGCAAGCTGGTTTAGGGAAACCGACACAGTTTTGAAAACCCTAATGGTTTTTGGGTTTAGGTCTTCGGCATTGTAAAGACATGACCTTCGGCCATGGTCTATTAAAGAAGACAATTTTGTATGGGATGGGGTTACTGTGTGGTTACTTTTTGTTGTGACAATTTTGGGTTCTGGATGTGATAGTGTAAAATCCTTTTTGAGCTAAGAAGATTGTAAAGGCTTTGCAGCTGTGTGCGCAGAGACCTATCTGAGAGGAAGGAGAGTCTACAGCTAAGTGCGCAGACTAAGAATGGTTTTTCCCATCCCTTTTTAAATATATATATTACCAATCGTTCTTGTGGACGTAGCTTCCCACCCGGGGGAGTGAACCACATTAAATATTGCGTTGTGCGACAGTGTTTTATGAATGAATGCTTATTTGTATTTTCTGTAAATGAATGTCTAGATGTTTCCTTGCATGCTGTTATGAGAGAACTGTTGTATGCATTTACCATCAGAGGAGGTATGGAAATGATATGTTAAGTTTTGCATGAATATATGAATGGTGAACATTTGGCTTATGTTTGAGATCAGTGAATCAGTTAGTTGGTTAAGTGTTAAAATATCACTTAAGTACTTCTTTATACACAATAGAACAAATGCATAACAATTAGAGGGTACCAGTAGAATATGCTCAAATCATAATCATACCAAGTGAATGAATAAATAAGTAGATGGATAATCAGTTGATTAGTTGAACGAGTGGATGAGTGATACTCAGTTCAGCACCTTAAACGTTCCCGTGTGCTCCTAAGTGTAAAGTTGAATCGGATTGTTCGCAGTTTCAGTAGTAGTCCTGCGGTAGAAGAACATAGTGGTGCAGACCGCAGCGTTGCCCATCGCTGCGCAGTCTCACCTCGCAACACATACCCCCTGTTGTGCTACGTAGTACGTTCTTCCAAGAAACTTATCACTTACTGTGGAAACCTGATTCCCCAGTACCTTATAGATACACCTTGGGTGAGACCTCAACCTGCTCGTAGGTTGTTGCCGAAAGGGCCGGTGCAAAGGGGTTTTGTTGGTCAAAGGGAAACCTCGAAGAACCTGGGTCTTATAGAAAACCTCTGGGTCAGTTATAGCCAACAATACAAATCGTTTCATTTTTTTTACAAAAAGTAGAAAGAAAATACCAACAATTTGCACTAGAATAAACAAATATAGCAATTATATGCATACCATAATAATTACCTTCATGAATATATGCCAATCACGCGTTTTCACGCCCGCAAAATCACCTTTCTTTGTTATGATATTCTTCATGTTTGAACAAAATCCAGTGGGAAATTTAATTTTTTGCATGAATTCTTTTACAACATTACATTGCTTCTCCGTTAACAACCATGGAAGTGAGCTTATATTAATTTGGTCTCCGTTTCTATGAAATTGAATGAGGTCTTTCATTGCATGGTTGGCTTCTTGAATGTCATTGCAAATTTTGACAATTTTTTCTTTGTCACTCTTTCCATCCAATATTCGCCATAATGTTTCAGTCACATTCTTTATGATATGCATTGTATCAAACAGATGAGCAATTTGTAGGTTCTCATAGTAGGGAAACCTACTGAATTGTTTAGGATGACTTTTCATTCCTCGTGGAATCCCAGTAATGCCTTCATGATCACGACGGCCATCATGAATCAGAGTTTATAAATAAATTACAAAAATCAATGTCAATTATAGTAAACAACAGACAACAACAAAAATTCATAACATTTCATATACGATGAAAGATAGACAATTTGATCCAGCACCTGGTACGATTATAATTCAAAGATAACTTCTTATCCCTCCATGATAAATATACCATTTATGTTTCTATTCGTATAATCAACCCCATGAGAAGACCATAATGATGCCACCCATTGAAGTCACTAATCCCATTTAGTTATTCCCACAATAACATTTTGCATGGCATTTATTCACAGGGAACCCATCTTCTCATTTTGCACAAAACCATTACACCATCATAAAAATGATTCCCCGACTCACTCAAAACCATGAGAATCTTTCTCATATCATTCTTTGGTTCCCCAACCCACTCAAAACCATTAGAACCGCATTCATATTATTTCTGTATAAATTATTCTCTGATCCACTCAAAACCGTGGGAACCCCATTACATTATTCTTTTGGAAATACCCCTTGTTCTCCCTTGATTGATGTACTTGAGTCAACCTAACCCCATCATTGTTTGTTTTGTCGTTCACCTTACCCCATCAATATTGTTCCTATAATAAAAATATTCATTTTCAGTTTGTTGTGCTTAGTTACACCTTGTATCAACGTTTGAAGAATGTTTTCGTCAACCAATCACCCAGTTTACATCGATCAAGGGAATTCATGAGCCCCATGCTTATCAACCAATCTTGTGTCAGGTTTTTCAATGCTCCAATTGGTTACAAAATGATCTTGGTTTTTGAGATAAGGCCCTTGTATTATCAGTTGCCTCAACTCTCATCGATGTCAGATCACCCCATTCTGAGAGATTCTCACACACACACACACACACACACATGTTTCTTTGATAATCGAACCAAAGGTCTGTCTCTAGGTCATTTCTTGTTCAGATTGAATTTTTATGTGGACATGGACCTCATTATATTGACAACACTCCTTCATGTTTTGATGAAAGGTTTAACAAAAGGTTTAGGTTTCTCGTAAATAATCCTATTATTCTCAAATATCTCTATTGCATTTTGATTGCAATCTCAACAATTAATATATACAATTCAACAATTCTTTCGAAATTTTAAATAAATTTTAGATAAATATGATGAAAAACATGTCACTAGAAAAATTCAAAATCGTAAATACCACTACTTACTTTTATCACAAAAACCACACATATTGATCATTATCTACTTCATTAGAAGATGCATGTAGATTCCCTAGAATTCGACCTCCCGTGGATTGAAATACGCTTCAATTTTCCAGGCTCAATCGACCACTGTAGTATTTGGATTTGAAAAAACCCATGCCACACTTGTTCACAGTTATCCCACAAAAGGATAGTCCATCTAACTTCTCTATCATTGCAAGTTTCCTTATACAACTTTTTTGTTTTTCTAGGCCTCGTCTATTTAGATTTCCATGCCACACACAGCTCGGTATTTTCGATATTTCCCTTTTTAACTTTTAGTTTTTCTCTCACCTTGTTTTTAAAATCCAACAGTTATATCATAAAATAATTTCCCTTGTCTTTAAACTGCATTGGCTATATCATAAAATAAATCCACTCAATGGTTAGATCCTCGATACCACATCTAAGACCAAAGAGTAGGTTACAATTCTACTCTTGTTGGATAGATTGTTCTTGCATCCTACATTAAGGTTGCCTCCAACCCATGGTTTTCATCCAAGTTGTCAGATAAAGTGGCTCTCACAAGAGACGGTTGTGTTGTAGCTTGGGTTTCCATGAATTGAAAAAAAAATTGTAAAGTGATCTTAGCACAAGAATAGACCTCATGATTCAATCTTCCATATCAACAATAGAACAATTGTAACAACAACGATAAAGTCTGGTCTTCTCCAAATCGACATCTTCGGGTCTTGAAGTGTTTACAGTAAACAAATCTAACCCTATGGCCATTTTCTCCTAATTATCATGGGAAATTTCACTACGCACTTAGTTAATAGATGTATGCTTCTCTCGGTAGATCCATGCATCTTAGTAGAAACTCTACCCATTTATGAAAAGATCCATTTTAGGGCATGCTTCAATGCTAATTTCATCATGCCTTAACTAATGATAATTCTAAAGACTATTGCAACTTAGTTTCACTCCAAAAGCAAGGGTATGTAACATGAGCATGTTGTAACTACATCACAACTACATTTTCATATCCATAAACAAGATTACAAAGTCTTA
The DNA here is from genome assembly GCA_027924585.1 of Larix kaempferi. Classification (NCBI taxonomy): domain Eukaryota; kingdom Viridiplantae; phylum Streptophyta; class Pinopsida; order Pinales; family Pinaceae; genus Larix; species Larix kaempferi. The sequence continues at coordinate 8,336,507 of BSBM01000136.1, forward strand.
TGTTTTTCTTTGGAACCTTTGTTTTTCAATGTGGTTCACGTCCCTAGATCTCACTACATCCACGGATCCAAACCAAGGGGTCCCACCCAAAGGGGCCTCAATGTTGGTTGTGAAGCCTGATCTCCAGATTCAGAGATATTATTATTCAGCCGTGTCCGTACCCCAGGTTTGGTTATGATCCCGGCACGACCGTAGCAGGGTTCGGGGGAGTGCCCACTCCCTCGGCTGGGGGGCAGCGCCCTCGAGAAAGGGGGTTTGGGGGTGTAGCCCCCGAGGAAAATTTTTGGGGCTGTTTTCGCCACCAGTTTTCGGGCCCATGGTTTTGGGTAACCCGTGGTATTTTCCCATTGCATTTCCCTTATAAGAGAAATACATTGTAATATGGCTAGGGTAATGATGTATTAGGTTTTATGCATTGTAAAGATCTCTGAGATCAAGAAGAGAGACTGTGAGATAGTGAAGAGGAAGTGCAGTAGTTGTGCTGCAGATTGTATCCCTTCACTTTGCTGGACGGAATATTAATAAGGACTGGCAACTTCAATGTGGATGTAGCCCAAGTTGGGTGAACCACGATATATCTGTGTCTCTCTTGTAATGTGTCTGTGATTATATTTGCATTTTTGTTTATTGCTATTGCTTTGCGATCCTGTTTTTCTAACACTCAACCCTATCGGTATTACTTCGATGCCTAATCCTGAATGACCCAGAGAATTAACCCCCGACCTCAACCTTGTGTTGTCTTGGTCCCGGAAGATCCAACCAATTGAGCTACCCCTCGGGGATTTTTCTCAGGAACATAACAATTTTGATACCATTTTATGGTTTCAAGATGAGCCCAAGGTAATCCAATGATATAGTGGTGTTTAAAAATGAAGCACAACTTTGTAAGAATATCTCAAAGAGCATAATGCATTGTGTGCAAAATGTGTTTGTGTATATAGAATGAGGCTAGAACCTCACCAATAAATAGGTTAGGGTATACCCCTAATACCCCCAAAGGGTTGGATCCCATGAACCACTAAAGTGGTTAACCATAAATGAAGTGATCCTAAATTCCAACATAACCTTTAAGTTGAATTTACCTTAAATATACTCACATGGTCAAAGTCCCCAAAAAATTAGGTAAAATTAGAGTTTTCTCACTTTCCAAAATTATTATATTTTTTATAGCTTTTATTGAGTACAACATGGGAGGCAATTTTGGTGATGATCCAAATTTGTGAATTATTAAGTGAAAATTAGAGTTTCTATAGTTCTAGATTTGGTCATATTTTTGGGCACCCTTTGTGGTGAATAGTTAGCGTTGGGGTCAATGAATTTCAAGTCATTTCAAGATATTGGAAATTAGGTCAAAATCAAGCTTTTTTAAACTTTTAGTAGTAGTGATGCTTAGATATCCTATGTGATAATTCATGTTACTACTTTATGTAATGATTTGCACATTACTTAATGACTGATAGTGTGCTCCCCATTGGAGGAGAGAGGAGATTTATAATCGTAAAAACAATTCCAAGATGCCACAATTTCATTTTATGCATGATAATTATTTCATGTTGGTCTTTTGATGGTGTTAATGTGCTATACTGGTTGGATGGTGTTTCATACGGGATGTGGATATCATTGATTTTAGATTGTTATGGTGATTGATGCAGTTTCTTCATTATGATGTATGTATGGTGGATTTTTCTTAGACATCCTTGTGCCTACATATTCCATCTAGTAAATGAATAATCGTTAGCTTCCGTTTGTTTGGTTGGAAATATTGTTACCATTGTTTGATCCATTTTTTTTTGTGATATCCACCTACAAACAAGAAACAAAGACAATGGTCCATGGTCGAATGGGTGACACACAAGAGTATTAGTGCATGATCATAATGCATATATAGGTTTATTGTGACATATGTTAGAATATTGAGAATATGCATAAACATACAAAAATACATTTGCTACAATGCAAAGCAAGAATCTACTATTTTATCCTTCTATCTATACAAACAACAAATAATCATGTAAGAAACAAGAGACAAGAGAATAGAATGATACACCAGACATATGTGTAAAACCCCAAAAGGGGAAACATTCACAAGAAGGTATTGTCTTCTTATTCTTCATAAATCTCCATATTACAATACATGGCATCCTCACATTTGCATCACATCACACTTTATCTTCACATCATGCCACAATGATGTTTCCTAGACATAACACATCATACCCAAAAGGGTATCCTTTGCCTCTATTATATAGTTATAGGTATGGAATATTTACATCCCATAACACATGTGGGATAAATAGCTTTCCACCTCTCTTATATAAAGAATGGTTGTTAGAGATTTTATTATTTGATGCATGTGGGATAACCTTATTTTATAATATTAGAGTTATTTATGCATTTAATGATATGTCACCAATAATACCACACAAGTCATCATTACATGCTCCAACACTCCCCCTTAATGGTTAATGGGCGAATAATATAAATGGGGGAAGGTGGAATTACCTTAACATCCCCCTTGATGACAAATTCTAGAATTCCCCATAAGATGAGAATATGAACACACTTCAACTTAAGATGAGAATATGAACACACTTCACCTCATGGATTTAATGAAGATAAAAATCACTTCTCACTAAATCATGAAATTGCACCCAAAACAAGCTGTACAATGAACTTGTGTAGAACACCACAATAGAGTACAAAAACCTCAAATGGCCAATACAACATAAATTGTGGCAAGTAGATAGTCATCACAATTGTAGCTCAAATGATAGCTGAAAGTGTTGGAATATTCATCATCTAAACACTATCCATGCATCATTATTGACCTCCATGCAACAATATTTGACCTCCTTGCATCATCATTGAGCTACCTACTCCATAACCCAAGTTGTTGACCTTGTAGTCCTAAATCCTAGTCTATCTTTCCCTCATTTGACCTCGTTGTTCTTCCCTAGTGTGCCAAGGTGCCCATTGTGCTTCCCTAGTGTGCCTAGGAACCCATGCAGAGATCGTGTGCTAGTCTCCTAGAATTTAGGATCTTGCCATCAGTTAACTACTCATGCACCTAGATATCATCATTGTGAGTTAACAAGAATCTCCAATAGCCACTCAACACCATTTTCAATCAGATGATGCACCCTCCTTGGTATTATCACCCTAACGTTTATCCCATCAACTCAGTCTTGCGCCATGCATCTTCAGTTAAGAGGCCTCCCATCCTGAGTTACCACTAGAAGTGTGTTTGGTGATGTTTCCTATGCTAACTAAGACTGCCACTTGAGATGAATTCAAATTCCATCTAAGGCTATTGAATTCTATGTATTGTATCATCTTTTGTTTACCATCTATTTGATGTAGAATAGTGCAACAACATTTTTTAATCTGAGTTTCAATTCATGAGTGAATTTTACAGTTTTTCTTCTTAATTCTTTTTGTAAAAATCTTTGTGAAATTAATGAGGTTTGTTCAGCTTTGTGATCCTACCTGTGGAATTTCACATGGTATCAAATCTTGTGATATCTTAGTAGATTATGTATCAACCCTCCAAGATATATTTCCAAAGTATATTGCAACGTTTTTTGCAGTGTTTTGCAGGTTATTCCATCAACAGTAGCGTAAGCAAGCAACTAAAATGGATTTATCTTCAATACCCAAAATATCTCCTTTCAATTTCTTTGAATGGAAGGACAATATGGAGATCTTCATGCGCAAGAGAGGTCTTTATAGAGTGCTCAAAGGCAATGAAGTCGAACCAAATGTTGTATTAGATAAAGCCAAATACATGAATAAGCTTGATGAAGCATTTGGATTGTTGTGTCTCAACATCTCTAAGGATCTTCTCTTCCATCTATCCGGTATGAAAACTCCCAAGGAGGTTTGGAAAAAGCTTGAATCTTTATTTGGGAATCAATTAGAGAATGAGTTAATCTCTTTGAACCCCAACAACTTCAAATCCATCATATACTTCTTCACAAAATTCAAGAATTTGGTTGTGTAGCTAAAATTGCGTGGTATTGAGAAGAAGGATGAGTAGCTAATTCTCTCAATTCTCTCAAAATTGGGACTAGACTATTATTTATTCGTATCCACCTTCCAAATAGATAAATTATCCATTCCAAATTGGAAGATTCCCACTCTATATGCCTTCATTATGTTTCTCACAAAGGATAAGGACAAATTGGTGCAAATGGGAGTCATAAAACCTTCTAAGGATCAAACTCTTGTTGTTGGATAAGGAAAGAATGTGAATGGTAAAGGAAAGAAGAAAGGCAAGGAGAAGAAACAGTATGAGTAGAAGCAAAAGGAGTCTCCCAAAATGTCAGAGGGAACTTCAAATTCCAAGAGAAGCAAGCAAAATCAAAAGGAGAAGACCAAATGTCCATACTGTAATAGAGGTTTTCATCATGAAAGTGCTTGCATGAAGAATACAATTAATATTACGGCTCGGCTTCTAGAGAATAACAACCTTCCAGTACCTGAAGGTGCCAGGAGGAAAGTAGTTGATTCTAAATCAGAATGTAAGGAGAGATTTCATGCACTCATGGCTAGCACTTCGAATTCATCTTCCTTCATCATAGATTCTCGAGCCTCTAGACACATGTATGCATCCAAATATTTCTTATCAAAATTGGAACCTACTGTTGGGCCTTCCATCCTAATGGAATATTATTAAGACGTTTCTTCAAAGGGAATTGGAAGAATTAAACTTGATAATGGATGCTTCAATGATGTGTTGTATGTCCCTACCTTGACAGATAATATTATTTCAGTCTATCAGATGATCCATACATGATTTCCAAAGAAAGTCATTTTTACTCTTGATGAGGTTGAGATAACAAAGATCTCTCTGGAAAAATCATTGCACAAGGAATCACAGATCATCATTCCAAGATTGATGAGTTCTCTCATTTCATGCCTTATTCAACTCAAAGTGCACTTCTTACCCATGTTGATGAAGTTAGTAGTATTTGGCATGAGATGTTTGGGCACCTCAACTACAAATTATTGCAGGAACTATACAATAAGAACATGGTTGAAGGCCTCCCAAACATCATATTTTCTATAGGTAAATGTCAAGGTTGCTTGAATGGAAAGCATTCAGAGAAAAAGTTTGAAAAAGGAAAGGCAAAGAGAGCCTCATCTCCTCTTGAATTGATTCACAATGACATAGCAGGACCTCTTCCTCACCTATATTTGAATAATTCTAAATAAATCTTAACATTCATAGGTGACTATTTGAGATTTAGTTGGGTTTAGTTTCTAAAGTTGAAATCAAAAGTATTTGAATATTTTAAATTTGTTAAAGCCGCTATAGAAAATTTCACTGACAAAAAGATAAAGGTCCTTTGTATTGAAAATGGAGGAGAATATGTAAAGAATGAGTTTCAACTATTTTGTGTAGATGAAGGTATTGAAATGCATCACATTGTTCCACACACACCACAACAGAATGGTGGAGATGAAAGAAAGAACATAACCCTAAAAGAGATGGCTAGATGCATGCTTGCGTCTAAGGCATTGTCTCCTAGAATTTGGGCAGAAGCTGTCAATTGTGTTGCAAATCTCCATAACAAAATTTCCACACAAAGTACTAAAAGGAAAAACTACATTTGAAGCTTGGATGGGATACAAGCCAGATATGTCTCATCTCATATTCTTTAGTTCAAAAGCTTGGGTCAAGATTCCTTCGGAGAAGAGGAGAGCATTAGAGCCTCAAAGTCAAGAGTGCATATTGGTTGGTTATGCAAAGAATGAAAAGGCCTATAAAATGATGGATCTATCCACCATGAAGACCTTCATTTAAATAAGTGTCCATTTTGAATAATGTCCATTGCATGATGCCCACTGTGTTGAAGCAGAAAGCTCACCAACTACTCCACCACAATATGTTGAACATGATAGCAAATCATATGCCCATGAAAGTTCAGAATATGATGCAAAAAGTGAAGATGAGTACATGATAGATCTAGATCCACAAGATCCAGTATATCCTGTAGATCCAGCACCACAAAACCCAACACCACTTCCAAAAGGGGCCGAAAAGACCATAGAATTTGTTGGTGAGCTTGTTGGAATCCACAAGATCCAAGAAGAACCAGATCTTGGTATCAAAGTGCAAGTTTTGTAGTCTCTCATACAAATCCCTTTCTTCCTGAGAGATGATTTATGATGGTTGGATCATATCCAAACTTTCTTTGAGGCCTCCCAAGATGGATAACAACTATGGATTAAGAGTACCAATCTCTTCAGAAAAATGAGACTTAGGAGCTTGTTTCTCTCCCTCTTGGAATGAATCTTCTTCAGTGTAAGTGGGTATACAAAACAAATATGGGCTTAGATGGAGTAACATGCAAGTACAAGGCCCTCTTGGTTGCTAAAGGATTCTCTCAAGTTCAAGGGATTGACTATACAAATACCTTCGCTCCAGTGGAAAATATGGACTCCATCCATCTTGTTTTGGTTCTAGCTGCATCCAAGCACTAGGAGGTACATCACATGTATGTGAAGAGAGCATTTATTCATGGAGATCTAGAGGAGGATATCTACATGAAGCAAATTGAAGGATACATTGAGGATCCTTCACTAGTGTGTAGATTATGGAAGTATTTAAATGGGCTCAAGCAGGCTCCTCGAGTATGGTATGCAAAAATGGACTCCTTTCCGATGTCACAATATTTTCAGAAATGAAAGTATGATTCGAATTTATACATGAAGAATGATGGTAACTCTCTTCTCCTTATTGTTTTATATGTTGATGATTTACTTATTACAAAGAGTCTATATTCATGCATTAGTTCTATTAAATCAACCTTACACAATGCCTTTTCAATGTCATATTTGGGACTGCTAAAGCAGTTTCTTGGTCTTGAAGTATCTCAGAGTGATTCAGGAATCTATATTGCACAGTCCAAGTATGCAGCATATCTACTTGACAGGTTTCACATGACAGAATTCAAACCAGCAGCATTTCCTTTTCTTCCAGGTGTTAGTCTTGAAGATGGTTCTTCTTCACCATTGGTAGATAGTACCTTGTATAGGAAATTGATCGAGAGTATTTTGTTTCTTACACATACTCACCCTAATATATCCTATGTAGTGAGTGTTGTCTCCATATACATGTAAGAGCCTAATGATATTCACTAGAAGGAATCTAAAAGGATCTTACACTATGTGCAAGGGACAAAGACCTATGGTATTCACTATGCAGCTGGGTCTCCATTGAACCTTGTTGGGTACACAGATTTAGATTGGGATGGAGACAACTCAGATTGGAAGTCTACATCAGGTTCTATTTTCATGTTTGGATTTGGTCCTATCTATTGGTTGAGAAAAAAGAAGACAACTCTTGCTCTTTCATCAGTTGAAGTTGAGTACATAGGTGCAGTGAATGCAGCCACACAATGCATCTGGTTGTAGGGCATCTTATCAGAGTTTGGTATTCGCTACAGTACTCCACCAGTCATCTTCTGTGACAATCAGAGTGCTATCAGGATTTCCACATATCCGATTCAGATACATAGGACCAAACACATTGAGATACATATGCACTATATCTGAGGATCGGTGCATGATCATACCATCACACTGCTTTAATGCCCTTCAGAAGAGCATATTGTCCATATTTTCACCAAAACATTTTTAGTGAAAAAGTTCACTCATCTCCGATCCCTTCTTAGGGTGGGTGATACTTTGGTTTATTAGTTTTTTTACAGTCTATTTTGAGGGGGGGGGGGGTTTTCCCACTAGATTTTCTCTTTTTCCTCAGTTATTTTTTAGATTGTCGTACGGGGTGACCATTGGTCTCAGTAACCAAGACTCTATTTTCCCATTTATTTACTTATTTTTCCTCATAGTCAAGCTTAAGGGGGTGTGTTAGAATATTCATCATCTAAAATATATCCATGCATCATTATTGACCTCCATGCAACAATATTTGACCTACATGCATCATTATTGAGCTACCTAGTCCATAAACCAAGTTGTTGACCTTGCAGCTCCTAAATCCTAGTTTATCTTGCCCTCATTTGACCCCATTTTGCTTCCCTAGTGTGCCAAGGCGCCCATTATGATTCCCTAGTGTGCCCAGGCACCTATACAGAGCTAGTGTATTGGTCCCCTAGATTTTAGGATCCTACCATCAGTTAACTACTCATGCACCTAGATATCACCACTATGAGTTAACAAGGAGATCCAATAGCCACTCAACACCACTGTCAATCAACTCATGCGCCCTCGTTGGGATTATCACCCTAAATTTTATCCTAGCAACTCAGTCTTGCACCATGCATCTTTAGTTAAGAGGCCTCCCATCCCGAGTTACCACTAGAAGCGTGTTTGGTGATGTTTCCTATGCTAACTAAGCCCACCACTTGAGATGAATTCGAATTTCATCTAAGGCTATCGAATTCTATGTATTGTATCATCTTTTGTTTACTAGTTATTTGTTGTAGAATAGTGCAACAACAGTTTTTTATCTGAGTTTCAATTCATGAGTGAATTTTACAGCTTTTCTTCTTAATTCTTTCTGTAAAAGCTTTGTGAAATTAGTGAGGTTTGTTTAGCTTTGTGATCCTACCTTTGGAATTTCACATAAAGAAGTATGCAATAGACCTCATCATGAAAATAAGAACTCCCAATCTATACATTGAAATGTTTCTAGCAAACACTCTTCATAACCAAAGAACTCTATTAAAGATTACATTGCGAATACAAGACCCCAATGGTCTATCCATCGAAAGATATGCCAAGCATACAATCTTCACAACCACGCTGAAAGATGCAAGAACTCTATAGTAGAATCATCACAAATACAAGACTCAAACTTCTATCCATCGAAATGTTTTCCCCACATATAACCATCATGACTTTAAAGTAGAAGATGGATGTTCATTTCATACATTATTACTGGAATATGGTGATTATATGGTATTTTATTACATTACATTTATTTTAATTACAACTTCAACCATCTCTAATAACAAAAGGTTTAAACTTTGTTGTTTTCAAGGATAAGCTAAAAATAGTAACAATGTAGAAGAACCAGAGATAACCACAAAAATCTGCTTAAGATAGGAAGGAATGACAAAATCAAGTTGTCCCACAACTCTTCACAAATAAGCATGCGGGGAAAGTGAAGTAAATAGAGAGCTAATATGCACAAAATAAATTACAAGAGTAAATCATATAATGAGCATGAAAACCCCGTAATGATCAAGAAAATAATATGTGGCGTGCTATATGATGTTCAGGTACACAGGGTACTCCCAAAAGACCGAACACCTAGAGCAACCACTTCACACAAACAGATCATAGATCGATACACCGATGTTTTGACGTGGTTTAAACCCTTGTGAGGGAAACACTCCACGGCCCCGACCAAATAGCTTCTACGGGACAATTTATTATGCAAAGAAAGAAAGTTACAAATGAACTTCTCATAATCGATCAACTTTTCAATGAGCCTCCATGCTCTTTAAATAGAGATCATGGACCAATCGGGTGTTAAGCCACGGATCAAGGGTAGGTATGATCTAAGAGAAGTTGAGCCGTTGGATCACTCTATGTCGGGAACATATTGTGACCATCGGATTAAGTATTTACAAATGCATACTAATGCATACTAAATAAACACACTTTTCCTAATGGATATATTACACAAGTTGATCTTAACTAACTCCTAAGTGTCTAAATATCCTAACATCCCCCCTTAAGAACAATTTGGGATAGGATTGAAGGATTTACAAAAGTGACACTATTAGAGAAGGAAGGAGGCATTAGAGCCTATCCCCCCTTAATGACAAGTTCATGAACTCCTAACATAGATCGAAGTTTAGAAAACTTCGCTTCTGTAAGAGACTCGGTAAAGATGTCTGCAACTTGATCATCTGTAGGACAAAAGAGCACTTCAAGAACACGATCATGAACAAGATTTCTGATGAAGTGCATATGTATCTCAATGTGCTTGCTGCGTTGATGTAGGACTGGATCTTTGGCAAGCTTGATGGCACTTTGATTGTCGCACCAAAGTGGAGTAGGTTGCTGCTGCTCGAATCCAAACTCTGAAAGGATCTGTCGAAGCCATAAAGATTCCTGATTGGCATTAACTGCGGCTCGATATTCTACCTCTGCTGAAGAAAGAGTAAGAGCTTGTTGTTTCTTACAAGCCCAAGTGATAGGTCTAGATCCCAGACTGAAAACATAACCTGCAGTAGACTTTCGATCATCAAGATCGCCGGCCCAATCTGAATCAATAAAACCAACCAACAAAGGTTTCCCCCCTGTACTGTAATGAATCTCGAACTAAATTGTGCCTCGAATATTTTGAAGTATTCTTTTAGTTGCTTTCCAGTGACTTTCATGAGGTGTTTGCATATAACGAGAAACACAACCAACAACAAAGGAAAGGTCAGGACGGGAATGAGTTAAATATAAGAGACTACCAACAAGCTGACTATACAAGGTGGCATCTACTTCAGGTGAAGGACAAGTGGCAGAAAGTTTGACTCCAGACTGAAAGGGAGAAGGGGCTGGTGTAGAATCTTCCATGTGAAAGCGATGAAGAGGGTCACAAGCATACTTAGACTGAGAAAGAAATATTCATTCTTTGGTTTGCAGGACTTGGAGACCAAGAAAATAATGCAAATGTCCTAAGTCTGACATTTCAAAATTTTGCTTAAGACAGGATTTCACATGGGTTATAAGCTTAGGGTCACTACCAATAAGAATAAGGTCATCAAGATATAGAACAAGTATGATGAGATGGTTTCCTACTTTCTTGGTATAGACATTGGGGTTAGAATGGCATCTAGAAAAATCAGTGTCAAGGAGAAAGCTATCCATTTTGGCATACCAAGCTCTAGGAGCTTGCTTAAGGCCATATAAGGATTTCTTAAGGCGACAGACAAGGATAGAGTTATTCTGAACATATCCAGGAGGTTGTTCCATGTAAATTTCCTCTTGTAGATCACCATGTAAGAAGGAAGACTTGAAATCCATTTGATGGAATTCCCAGTTATGTAAGGCTGCAAGGGAAAGAACAAGGAGGATGGAGTTCATTTTTGTGACAGGAGCAAAGGTTTCATTGTAGGAAATCCCTTCAACTTGGGAAAAACCTTTGGAAACTAACCTTGCCTTAAGTCTTTCAACACTTCCATTTGATGCATACTTAGTTCTGTAGACCCATTTACATCTGACAAGTTTTCTTCCTTTTGGAAGAGGTACAAGATCCCAAGTATCGTCCACCATTAAGGAACGATATTTTTCATCCATAGCTGCATCCCAATCTGGATTTCCTGAAGCTTCTGCAAAGGTTTCTGGATCATTATTCTCGGAAACTTGAGCCAAAAGAGAAGATGCTTGTTGAAACTGAGAACGTGTTCGACGTTGATCTCTAGGATCACCGGCAAGATCACCAGATGCTTCACATGTTGAACGGACCCATCGAGGAAGCACTTGTGCTGGTGCAACTGGTGGAACATGAACAGGCAGAGGTGGATTTTCATCCTCATTGTCATCATCAGAAACTGGAGTTGGAAACCTGTCAAGGAAGTTGGAAGAAGAAGAAGAAGGCACAATTGTCGAATCAGACTCGCAGGCCAAAGATGGCACAATCGTCGAGTTAGGCTCGTAGGCCAAGGGATTTTCATCAAATTTAACATCTCTTCTAATGATTACATCATGAGAATGTGGTTGAAGAAGTCTATAACCTTTTACATTTTCAGAATATCCAACAAATATGCACTTTTCACTTTTAGGCTGTAATGCTTTCCGTTTCTCATCCGGAATGTGAGCCCATGCTTCACTACCAAACACACGGAAGTAACTTACATCTGGTTTAATTTTACTCCATGCTTCTTACGGTGTGATACCTTGTAATGCTTTAGTGGGGGTGAAATTAACTATGTAATTTGCACAATTAATGGCTTCAGCCCAAAAGTGAAGACTTAGTCCCTTAGATTGGATCATACAATTAGCCATTTCTTTTAAAGTGCGGTTCTTCCGTTCAGCTACACCATTTTGTTGTGGTGTATATGGAACAGTGTGTTGTTGTTGGATTCCTTGTTCAGTGCAGAAAGTAGTAAAATTTTTGCTAACATATTCTCCTCCATTGTCAGATCTTAACTTAATAATTTGATGACCAGATTGTTTTTCAACAAGGGCCTTGTAGGCCAAGAACATGTTAAAGACTTCGCTCTTAAGTTTTAGGAAATAAACCCAAGTGCGTCTGGTGTAATCATCAATGAAAGTTAAGAAATATTTGAAACCAAAAAAGGAAGCAGATGGAAGAGGACCACACAAGTCACTATGCACAAGCTCCAAGGGAACCGAGGCATGACAAGAGGCACGTTTGTCAAAAATGTCTCGATGATGTTTTTCGAGTACACAACTGGAACAAACACCATCCCTGCAAGATACTATTGGAAGACCTATCACCATATTGTCTTTACATAGTTGTTGCAATGAGCGATAATTTAAGTGACCAAATCGCTCATGCCAAAGTTTGCTCAAGTTATCACTATGAGCAACAAAAAATGAAGGAAAAGGTGATGACCCAAAGTTGTTAAACTTGTACAACCTAATAATATCATCAACAATTCCGGTAGCTAGGACCTGTTGAGGATCTTTAAAATCCTTGATTACAACTTGGTGAGGTGTAAACGTCACAGTTTTACCTTCACTAGAATGAGTGATTTGATAGACTGATAACAAATTGTAGGAAATTCTTGGAACACATAGTACATCACTGAAATGACCATTATCTACTGGAACTGTTCCAGCTCCTACAACACTTAGAGATCTATCGTCACCAACAAATATTTGTTTGGTGTTACATTCATGCATAGTAGAAAAGATGGCTTGATCCTTAGCCATATGATAAGATGCTCCAGAATCAATGAGCCATTCATTTGAAGTAGAAGAAGAAGATGCATTATAATAATAACCAGAAGCACAAAGTCCATGTCCATGAGAGGTAGATTCTGAAGGCGAATCTAGGTTGATGTGGTGCTTCTTCATTGCTACTTCCAAGGCTGCCATCTTCTTGAAACACTTAGATTCATCATGATTATCTTTCCCGCAATAGTTGCAATGACGCTCAGTCTTCTTGCCTTTTGGCTTGGATCATTTGTCATTTTTTAAAGAAGGAGCTAACTGAGAGGGTTTGGGACCCTTGTTTGACTTATTATTGCGAAAATTTTGTTTCTTGGGAGGCTTGGACTTTTCTTTTTGTTGGGACAATAAGGCCTTCCCAAATGTATCTGCATTGTTAAATATTCCAAGATGAATGAGCTTATCTTGCTCTTGAATCAAGGAATCACAAAATGATTCAAGACTAGTCTCTTGATAGCTAGCTGCATTCAAGGATTCTTTCATGGAGTAAAATGTAGATACAAAAACAGAATATGCAGGTCTAAGTTTTGAAAGAATATGATAAATGCATTGTTTGTCTTCCCTCTTAATCTTACATTCTGCACATAAGAGTTTAAGAGTTTTGTACTTAGATAAATAATCTTGAATGCATGAAAAATCACTTGGATTTAAAGAAATCAACTCATTTTCGAGTTGGTGACCTCGAATTTCATTGTGTTTACCAAACACAGATTCCAACTTGTCTCAAGCAGCATCAGGTTCATCAATTCCAGATATGTGGAATCGCAAATCAATAGATATTGACATCCCAATCAATCCATCACCTTCGTCACATCTATTTTTCCATTTGATTTTCTTATCATCATCAGTAGGTTCTGTTTCTTTCCCTGAGGTAATTCTGAAAAGTCCTCTACTTCGTAGAACATCCTCCATACGAGATTTCCATGAGATATAGTTGGAACTGGTAAGTAGAATATCACAAGGGGCGGCCATATTTGTAAATTAATGGCTTTAAATGTAGAAACCAATAGTCTTGATGCGAAGAGCTCGAAAAAATAGGCGGTTTAAAAAAAAACGACACTGAAAACTGACTCCTTTTGATGAAGTTATGCTTGAACAAAGAAACTGTTGAAGATGTCCCCAATAGTGACGTGGCAGATAGAAAATGACCAGCTAAAAAAAGAACCCCCCTCTTCCCAAGATGAACCTTTAACAATCACTTTACAATAAAGTTGCTTTAAGTGAATCACTTTTGTAAAATAAGTGATTTCACTTTTACAATGATTTACTTTAAATAGTGCAACAATAAAAATGAACTTAAGTGACTCACTTTGTAGTTTTATTTTTTATTATTTAAGTGAGATGCACTTTTACAATAAAGTAACTTGAAAATAGAAATTGCATGCACTTTTTCTTTTAAAAGTGACTTCTTAAGACTTGAACTCAAGACCTATTAAGGAATAAAGCAACTTTGAATCAAGTGAGCTAAATTAAAATGTATGTAAAATATGGGAATGAGGAAGTGGTTTTTTTTTTTTTTTACTCTTCTAGCTCGGTTTTTGTGCTTGCTTTTTTTCTTGCAAAACACACCATAAACCGAAACAAAAAAAAATTACACACATTTGGGGTTAGATCTTGTTAGCTTGCCCCGAAAGTCTAATTTTTCCCTCTGTTTCTGATTTGCCGAGGTCGCTCAAGGTGCACGGTAAAGAGCATATGCAGCCGAGAAAAACCCTTTCCCTTTCTGTTTTTGATTCAAGATCGCACAAGGTGCACGGCAAAGAGCATACACAGACAGAGAAAGCAAAAATCCGAAACTAAAAAAAATCTAATAATAAAAACTGATAAAATATGAGATATTTTTTTTCTTTAAAACAGAATTAAAAAAGCATCAATGTAACATTATACATTCAGATCTGATGAAATACGTGTTTCTGAAGCACCGGGAACCATTTTCGATCAAACGAAAACTATTTCCCAATGGAAACGGCGATCCAGACACAATGGAATGCCTCCCACAGCCCAGAAATGCACAAAAATACCAGAATAAGAAACCCTTTCAAGTTTCGGCAACAACAGTTCAAGATCTAGATCATAATCGGAAGCGACTCTTCATAAAATATTTGATACCATGTTCGGGTACACAGGATACTCCCAAAAGACCGAACACCTAGAGCAACCACTTCACACAAACAGATCACAGATCGATACACCGATGTTTTGATGTGGTTTAAACCCTTGTGAGGGAAACACTCCATGGCCCTGGCCAAATAGCTTCTATGGGACAATTTATTATGCAAAGAAAGAAAATTACAAATGAGCTTCTCATAATCGATCAAATTTCCAATGACCCTCCATGCTCTTTAAATAGAGATCATGGACCAGTCGAGTGTTAAGCCACGGATCAAGGGTAGGTATGATCTAAGAGAAGTTGAGCCGTCGGATCACTCTATGTCGGGAACATATCATGACCGTCGGATTAAGTATTTACAAATGTATACTAAAGAAACACACTTTTCCTAACGGATATATTACACAAGTTGATCTTAACTAACTCCTAAATGTTTAAATATCCTAACATATGAAAGATAGAGGAGCATATGAAATTGATTTTACACAACAAGGGTTAGCAAGATCATACAAAAATATTGTGAGAAAAATATGATACCAAGATAGAATAATGAGCAAGATATTATCAAAATAAAAAATGATATCACTTATCGATATGAAAATATTGCCATCAAGCAATTAAGCCTTAAGCATCGGTTCATTTCTTGTGGTCACCATGATAACATGCTAGAGAGATATATGCCCCTTAAAAGTGTCAAAACATCTTCCATGCAAGAAGGTTAGAGACAAATAAAATAGGAACAAAACAACCTCTAAAAACAAGATTATTAAACTAAGATTATAAACCCCAATGCAAAAAGACAAGAAGATAATGACAAGAATTTCAACATAAGAGTGAAGTAACCAAAGTTTTCTCAACAATGTTGAAACCTTATTGTACCTAATCGATAGATCTAACTCTGTAACACCAAACAACGAAAATAAATCACCAAACATAAAAAATTTCACCAAAAATTGGGAAAAGGTCCCCTGGATAAGGTAGGGGTGATTGTTTTTTAGGTATATGAACCTTGGTTGAAGGTAGGGTGCATCTCTATCTGTCAAACCCCAAAAAATGCAGAAACCACTGAAGTCAAATCCATCTAGATGGAAACCTGCAAAAAAATGAACCACAATTAAACAAACAACCAAGTATATAAACCAAGATAGATATCCTTGACGCTAAGTTAGTCTGGAATAAATTTCAATTTAGATCTACAAAAGAATCAAGAAAACTTGAAAAATTTCTGATAATAATCTAAAACTTAAATGATGAGGGTTAGGGTTTGAAAAAAAAACTCAAGCAAGTAGCAAATTTCCAGATCTAAGAGAAAAACACAAGGGTTTGATAGATCAGATGCCAAATCTACTAAATATGGAGTTCTCTTGAAGAAAATGTTGCTTGTAAAAAAATTAACAACATTTATTGAAGAAGGTAGAGCATAGTAACCAGCTTTGATACCATGTTAGAAGCATCATCATTAGAAGAGTGAGGGGTTGATCCTTGATTATGTGGTTTATAAAGTTTATTAAAACTTCTATTAGGGTTCTTTTTACTGTGTACCACTAGAGATTTACTATAAGATAATTGGCCATAAGTAATTAATCTATCTTGCTCATTTATCAAACCTTTACAAAAATCTTCAAAAGAAGGTTTTAAAGTAAATTTGGACGTTTCAATGGCCCTATTCTTAGTTTGTATGAACATATCATAACATGAAGGTAACATGCATGTTAGAATCTACTATTCTATCCTTCTATCCATACAAGCAACAAATAATCATGTAAGAAACAAGAGACAAGAGAAAATAAATGATACATGACATACATGTGGAAAAATCCCAAATAGGGAAACATCCACAGGAAAGGTAGGTCTTTTTATTCTTCAGAAATCCCCAATATTACAAGTGAAGTCCTCTCCACATATGCTTCACAGCTTTTATAGTAGCATAAGAACATAATAGAATGGTATTCACAAGATATATGTCCAAAGGCTTTCCTTCACCTCTATTATATACCAAGAGGTATCGAATAATTACATCCCAAAATACATGTGGGATAAATAGATTTCCACTTTTCTTATATAAAAAATGGTTATTAAATATTTTATTACATGATGCATGTGGGATAACTCTATTTTATAATATTAGAGTTATTTATTCATTTTATTGATATTTCATTGATAATACCACACAAGTCATCATTACATATTTCAACAATACATACACATAAGCTCTATGACCCATGAAATGATATAAACTATTAAAAGTTCCTAAATATTAATTGAGTGGTGTGTCCCATCTTCTCCTAGAATATCAATTGGATAAGACTTTCATGTGAGAATTGTTAAAGTCACAGCTTCATGAGTCATTCTCCAAGTCAATCTTGTGCACTAGGATTGAACCTCGTATGTCGAGGTAGTGACTTAAGGATCCTGAGTTGGACTTAGGAAACTTGGAGTAGATTCTTGAGTTGGACTCAAGAATGACTAAACTTTATGTGTAAAGGTTAAACCTTGTGTGTTGAGGTAAGTGCTTGATATGTCAAAGTGATAATGTTGTACAATCTTGCTTGTCAAGGCTAAGGTCTTGTGTGTCAAGACAGATACTCATGTGTTGAGGTGGTGCCTCATGTGTTGAGTTAATGCTTTGCATGTCGAAGCATGAATGGTGTGTGATGTACTACTAACCATGGTTGAGCTATTAAGCCCCCTCTAGAGACTGTCCACCTCTAGAGTGAATTACTTGAGCTTATAACCACTTGAAACGATATTAGAACAAGATGATCACATCATTGGAAAAATATTTTTAGTATATTTGATATGATAAATAAATTAAATATGGCACAAGTGGATCATGCAGATAAGACAAGAGATAAAGATAAGATATGTTAAGATAAGAGAGAACTCAAATTGTTCACTTCAGTGATCAATAAAGACATCAATTAATTAAGAGATAACTCAAATTGTTTACTTCAATGATGTTAACAAGAAAGACTTCACTTAATTAAGAGAGAACTCGAATTGTTTACTTCACTGATGTCAACAAGAAAGACTTCAGTTAAAAGAGTTAACTAAGTGATAACACAGTATATCTATTTAAATAAATTTTTGCATGATGACACTTGAGTTAACTAAGTATTTGCATGATGACATTTGAGTTAAACTAAAAGACGACACTTGAGTTACAACACTTGAGTTAGTAACCTAACTAAGTGATCTAGAATCCAGTTGGAAGGCGAGTTCATTTTGAAGTCGGAAGGCTATAAATTAAGCTGAGAATGAGGTGCATGATACACTTGTAATGCATGATTTGATGAGATCAAGCTGAAGAGCGAATCTCTCTTGAAGGAAGTGTGCATGTGACCAATAATGTGAATTGGTCTTACTATAGAATCAGTTGTTGGGTTCTTCTATTTTTCTCTCTTCTCTCTTGCTCTATCATTGCATTAGGGGTGTTTGGTATTTCTCTCCAATAATGCACCAGGGGTGCTTGATGTAATCTACTCATTGTAAAGACATTCTCTACTATCTATCAATATTCTAAGGAATATTTTGCTGGGGTTTTCTCCCTCAAGTACTAGAGGGTTTCCCCAAGATAAATACCGTGTCTCATGTGAATGCTTATGCTTTTGATTATTCATTGATTTCAAGTTCTACTATATTTACACATTAAGATTAAAAATTAAACAAGAATAAGCATTGATCTCATCCATCCATTATATTCTAATGGCTCTCATTTCAAATGGAAAATTTTATTGAGATTTTTTTCTAGCATCACAGGCACTTGACCCTTTTGAGCATCTTCTATATATTATGATTTGGAGAAATTTTACTTAGTTCATGGGTTCTCTAAGTCCGCTAACCCTCTAATATTTTCAAGCTACAAGGAAAGGAATCAATCCCTATTGGTTAAATTTTGGTTTTGCTAGATTGAACATCTCATTTTTTGTTTGAAATTGTCATATTCCTTCTTGGTTCAAATGTTGTTTTCCATGGTAAATGGGCCAATTTCAATTGAAACACTCAGTTTATCAGGGTTCACGAGCTTCATTGTTGGAAGAGGAATTTGAAGTAGGCAATGGAAAACAAACCAAATACCTTGAAATCATTTTCTAAGTCGGAGGAAGTAAGCTTGATTTGCCTAAATAAACTTGTCTTCTTCTTGCATATTGTTTGTATGGATTACATTGGGTTTGTAGCACAAATGGGGTTTTGGTATTGTTTACATCCATCCTCAATAAGATCATTCTCCACCCCCCCTCGTTCCAAACCCTTATATCAATGTTTTTATTTGTTTGAGTCCACTCTAAATCTGTTAACAAAACCCATGCAAAGGCCAATCTTGCTTGGATGTATTGCATGATTTATAAGAAGAATTCCCCATACATGCATAGGTGGCATTCATGGGTATACCATAAAATTCAAACCTTTCCCTCTTCAACCCATTTTATCCTTTTATTGACTTCAAAATTCCTTGGTCAATATAGCCATTTGAGCCATCTAAATAAGACACCCATGTTGTGGATTATGTATGTAATTTTCACCCACCTGTGACCTTGAATGTTATGGAAGCCCTTGGTTTTATATCACACCTTGTTGTTTGCATGATGGAGATGTATCAGTAACAAGGATTTGTTTCCATAAATCTATGGTTTGTATTTTTTCAAGTATGGACCCAATTCATTGGGCATGCCTTAAAAAATACTTCATGGAAGAACTCAACCTCTTGGCCTTGAGTGGTCATGATGGAAGGGCTATAGTTGCATGTTTATAAGTAGAAATCTATGGTGACTATTGAGGTGTGTATATGATAGTTCTGGGCATATTAATCCTTTATATATGCATGTTGTTATAAATGGAATGGCTTGTGAGATTCTACCTTGCATAGTTAGCAGTATCATAATGACATTTGGTTATAGATTTGCTTTATGATTGGGGAAAGAATGTACAATTGAATGATTACCCAAATAAAGCATGTTTTAGCTTACATGTCATTAGAGAAAATTTGGCATCTAAAATGGGCCTCATAAGAAAAAGAGCCAACCATAATTTCTTGATGAGTTGGAATTCAAGAACCAATATAATTTCAAGAAAAAAATGTTAACCATAATGGTTGACTTGACATATTTGTCATAACAAAGCTACTTTTTTTGTTTGTTTGCTTGTATTTTCAACATATTTATCTATAGTTTTACTCAAATTCCGAGCGGCAGCACTTGTTGGATGCAAAATTAAATTATGCATCCAATAAGTACCCACACTGCATACTTTTGATGGACCACCTCACAGAAAACAACAAATACATAAAAAAACGTGTTACAATTTCGAGCGGCAACATTCATTGGATGCAAAATTAAATTCCGCATCCAACGAGCACCCACACTACATACTTTTGATGGACCCCACCCCACGGAAAACGATAAATACATTAAAAAAATGTGTTACTTAGGTAACACGTTTTTTTAATGTATTTATCGTTTTTTGTGGGGTGCGGTCCATCAAAAGTATCTAACGATAAATACATTAAAAAAACGAGTTACCTAAGTAACATGTTTTTTTAAAGTATTTATTGTTTTCCGTGGGGTGGGGTCCATCAAAAGTATGCAGTGTGGGTGCTCGTTGGATGCGGAATTTAATTATGCATCCAACAAGTGCTGCCGCTCGAAATTTGAGTACACCACACAGATATATGTTGAAAATGCGAAGAAAAAAATATTTTTTTCTTTCTCCAAAATTCATAAATATTATTTTATTATTTTCCTTAGGAGGCCCATTTTAGACCTCAAATTTTCTCTAGTGTTAGTTGACAAACTTTATGGGAACCTTTTTTTCCTATACCATTTATTGGAGAAACTATAAATTTTAAAGGTAAACATTGTAACAAATCCAAGGTAGCTCATTGAGTGTTATTATATTGAAGTTGGAAGTACATTATAGCATTTTGATTCCATTGTATAGAAATATCACATGCCCCGTGAGCCTAATAGCTTAGTTTATGACCCATTTTATCTTCTTGTCTTGCTTCATTTCTTGCTTCAATAAACAATACCTTGTAATGCTTGGCATCTCTAAACAACAAATATAAATATGCTTACACTTATTATGTATGCCATATTATGAGGATAGCAAGTGCATTCAATAAAAACTTGTGTGTTTCAAGTGTCAAGTGCATTAGGTTGTTGAATGTCATGAACTCTTCATTTTGGCACAACAATACCCTCATCTTATGGCTATCTAGGTATTAATGATTTAGAAAATTGCATTTGGAGAATGGGAAAGCATGTGATGTTTTTCAAGTGTGTAACTAATAGATATGTTTTCCTTTGCATATCCCACTATGACTCTTACCCCTTTTTCATCACCTACATGTCATATTTCCTTATATACCCAACCACATTACATCACATTGTAGGCTTATATTCATTGTAAGTAGGATGATAAGTGAATGTTTACATAAATGTGTACGTGTTTTGAGTTTGAAAATTGAAATGGATGGGAAAGGATGAACCCCTCTCGTGCCAGTTCTTTACCAGAACAAGAGGAAGATTAATTGTGACCACGGCTCATTAGAGGAAGATTAATTGTGACCACGGCTCATTATAGTTGATTTCCATCCATTTTAGAGCAGTGTCCCTAGGTGGACACAAATCACTATTCCAAATGGAAGTTTGTTTTTGGTTTAAATAGACATGATTTTATTGAAATTGGATTATATGTAATTAATGAAGATGTAATGATTGTTATTGATTAAAATAGATGTGGGTTAACTTTGTTGCAGTATGGATTGTAATAATTTTGTATTGGTGGCTAACATCATCGTGACAGTTGGACTATGATAATTCTGTATTGGTGGCTAACATCATAGTGACCGTTGGTAGTTGCAAACAATTAAGAACCTATTTATATATTTATATATATTTTCTTTTATGTCCGGTGAGTTATTCAATGATATATATGTGATTTAATGAAGGAAAAAATTGCATTTCTAAAGGAAAAACAACTAAAAGTACAAATTAGTGTGTGACACTGGCTTAGGAACTTTTAATATTTGACCATAGTTAGCATTCATAATTTCCTTCTCTATGGGAATGTTACAATTAAATACTCCAAAAAAATTAATGTTTGGAAGAAAATCAAGGGCATGGGTGATCTTTCACCAGCAAACTTAACCTTTTTTAAAAAGAAAGGAGGATTTGATTAAATAAGGAGGGGGGACCAAGTACAACTTTTGGTATATTTTGCTTCATTCAATTTTACATTCTCTTAGCTATGTGATAGCCTAATAGTGCTAGCAAAGGTAGGAAGGCTACAACTTAAGGTCCAAAATTAAGGGTGAAAATTGATGTGGTTCTTTTAGGAGGTAACATTTGATTGTTTGTTTCATTAATGTATTTTCTTATAATTATTTATGTGGCTAATTCTATCATGATTGTAATTTATCTTCAGAGAATCTGAATGTGGAGTTGTGTCTAGGACTTCACTCAATTTGGATTTTATTTTATTGTGAACAACATATGATTTTGGAAGCATCTTGTTTACAAGAATTCAAACAAGTTGCTAGGACCATTGGGGTTAATCTGGTTGTATATAATCTTGATAATAAAGTATTTTGGGTTACCTTGCATTCATCTCTCTCTTACACATTATTTGATTTTAGTTGTTTAAATTACTTGGTTTTCTTCCTTTACGTGGCTTGATTGTTGTATATATCCAAGGTTTACTTAATTTATCGAAGTTGTTATACATTTTCCCCTATGTTGGTTCATGCATTAAATCTGTAGATTTTTTACTTTTAGAACTCGGTGCTAATTGGTTTCAACAAATAACAAATTGCTTATAAATTGACAACATTTATAGTTTTGTTTGTTTTCATTTATAACATATATTAATTCATAATTTGATCTTTTCATATTTTGTTTACAATCATTAACAATTGATTAAACAATCTCTCTACATTTATTATTTTAAATTAACATTCAAAGTAGTAGCCTTCTATAGTTTTTTAGGTTTCAATATGCATTTTTAGAGCATTTGACAATGATTAACCACTAATATAAGACACACTATAAATCAACATGTAGACATAACTAGAGGATTAGTACCATTAAGGGTTAAAAAATTAAGTAGCACCCAGGATTGCATCCCATTTTTCCCCTTGGGACCCCTATAAGGGTCTTCTCATAGTTGTGCTTGATTTATTCACATTTAACATCAACATTTATCTTTAATGGTGGAATTTGCTTACAGAAATAGTTGCAATAGCTCTATCTAGATGCCTCCTTATGAGTCTTTGTATGGAAATCCATGTAAGACATCATTGATTTGGGATAGGTTGTAGGACCAAGTGATATTAGGACCAAATTTGATACATGAGATGGAAGAATATGTGATTTATATTAAGCATTGGTTAAAGGAAGCATGAGATAAACAAAATATTTATGTCGATGCATATTAGATTGACCAAATTTATAAATGCAATGATAAGGTTTTATTTTGTATTAGGCCAAGTGAGAGTTCCATTCAGATTAGGAAGGGGGGAAAAGTTGTCACATTAATTTATAGAGTCGTTTAAAATTATGAAAATAATTGGCCCATTTTCCTATCATCTTGCATTGTTATCTCACTTTCTCAATAATTGTGGTGTTTTTAATGTATAGTATTATGGCATTAGGTAGCCGATGAATCTCATAAACTTTAGTGGAACATATTTCAAGTTTCATACGAGTGAAAATTACATAGTCGAACCATCACATATATTGCAGTAGAGGGTTCAATAGCTTAGGAAACATTTGGTTGACCAAGTTAAGTTATAGTGAGAAAAATATATCCCAAGATCAACTACGTGGGAGGATGCACAAATCATGCATCAAAATTACCTTACATTTTTGTATTGTAACTTCAAGAGAAAATTTCTTGAAAGGCTAGTGTATGTAATTCCCCACATTTTGCATTTTATGTGGTTAAAATATATTATGGATTAGTTTTATAGCATGATTTTCCACACCTTATGCAACATGCCTTGATGTCCTACCTTGTCCCTCTATAGACTCACACTACCCCTCTTGCTTAGTAAAACCCCCAAAAAATGACATTTTTGTTGATGTACGCGGGTCACTAGCACTACAACATGCGTATACGCATTTTGCACCATTACATCTTGTGCACATTGGGTTTCATGCTCAAAATTAAAAATATTTCGGGTTTTCCTTGCCAAGTAACGACCATTACGATCTATGGCCTTCCATATACCAGAAAATGCTCCGATTTGACCCTCCACCTCCTTTGAGGTGTTAGTTTTTCACAATTTAATTCAATATGATCTAGGATCTTATCTGAGACAACAACATGCATAGCAAATCAAACACAAGAGACAAGAGACACAAAGCATTTCACCAGGGAAACCATAAAGGAGAAAACCCCGCAACTTCCTTAGAGATAGAATGAGCAATAATACAAAACCCCAAAACAAAGAGATGGTCTCTAGCAGCTTCCTCCTCCTCCACGTGTGCGAACTTCTCTCTCTCACACTTATGCGAATGAGTGAGTGAGTGAATGAATGAAATAGAGAGGAGCACCCTCTTTATTTATGCTTTATCTTTCACTTGACTTTTACCCAACTAGGTCGGCCCCTAGTTGTACTTGATTGGGCCGACTTCTCTAGGAGAGTCTAATAACCCATAGAAAACTTAAATCTGGGGTCTAATGTCCCGACATACAAAGCAGGGTTAACCTCAATGACTTTACATGACTCAATTACAATAAAGACTCTCCCGACCAGAGGAATAAACATCTCCGTCGGAGGTACAATAATAAAATACAAATACAACATAAAATATACAAGTGAATATCTTCCGAAGTTACAATTACATTAACACTCCCTCTTAACTAGGAAGGTATTCTCTTGACACAGTCATTAGCACAAGTCTTCGTCATTGTATCATCATCAAAGCTGGATCATCATTGTCACTGCTGATGTTATCTCAACCATCAATCTCCAATCTACTTGTCATAGGAATTTCTACATAGCCAACCCGTTTTCATGTTAGGTGTAGGCCTAGCCTCCATGTAGGTCTTCATCATCTCTACGAGCAAGCCATCAAGTAGGTACATCTTAGGACTTATTATATGCCTCTGCAAAACCTGCAAGATCTCCCAGGACTGATTATATGCTACTGCAAAACCTGAAGGAGCATCCTAGGACTTATTATATGCCATTTGCAAAACCTACAAGATCTCCCAGGACTGATTACATGCTACTGCAAAACCTGAAGGAGCATCCTAGGATTGATTATATGCCACTTGCAAAACCTGCAAGATCTCCTAGGACTAATTATATGCTACTGCGCAACCTGAAGGAGCATCCCAGGACTGATCATATGCCACTGCAAAACTTGTGTACCCTATTGTCACCTCATCATCTTCAGATCATCTCATCATCAACGGAGCACAGCCAAGATGCACATAACATAGCACTTACATCCACTGGCATGGGAGGACAAACCTACCACCATCCTGGAAAGGCTCAACAATTACATTAACGACCATGGGAGGACCAACCTACCACAATGTCGGAAAAGCTTCAGAAGTTACATCAACGACCATGGGAGGAACAACCTACCACCATGTCGAAAAAGCTTGGCAATTACATCAACAACCATGGGAAGACCAACCTACCACCATGTTGAAAAATCCTGGCAATTACATCAACGAACATGGGAGGACCAACCTACCACCATGTCGAAAAATCCCATGTGCATCTGCGTCTTCTAGACTCATCACTTCCCCTTGGAAGGAACCTCAATTTGAAGTACACCAAGCTTCTCTCTGAAGTACTCAAACTTCACTCTGGCCAGCGGGTTGGTCAATTCATCGACTATCTGCTCATCTGTCACAACATATTGGAGCTTCACTACTCTTCTTTGCACCATATCCATGATATAGTGGTACTTTATCTCAATTTTCTTCGACTTGTCATGAACACTGGGTTCTCAGACAACTTCACACAACTCTGGTTGTCACAATATATACAAGTTGTGTCCAACTGGAGATCAAACAAATCAGACAGTAGCTTCCTCATCCATACTTCCACACTACTAGCCGAAGAAGCTGTAACATACTCTGCTTCGAATGTACTCAGTGCCACGCAGGACTGCTTCTTGCTAAACCAAGAGATCATAGCAGATCCCAGACAATAACATCCACCCGATGTGCTCTTTCTGTTTGAGACACTTCCGGCCCAATCTGCATCTGTATAACCATACAATCTGTAGTCATGATCTTCAACATAGTATAGACCAAAGTCTATCTTACCTTTCAGGTACCTCATCACATGCTTAGATACCAGATGAACACGTCTAGGCTCAACTAGATACTAACTCAAGGTGTTCACAGCAAAGCATATATCTGGCCTCATATTCGTCAAATACATCAACGAACCATCCATCTGTTTGTAAAATGTAGAAACCATTATCCATCATCCCAGATCTCTACTTCACAGTTTCCTTGGCTAAGGAAAAATATCATCTCATCTCAACCACATATTTAATCACAAGAATCATGCAAAGACTCTCTAACTCTAAGATATACTCCCTCTAAAGTGGAGTTTTCTACATCTGAGTATTGTCCTCCCTCTGTGACTGAACATCATTCACATTCTGCATTGAGTGATCTTCTACATATCTATCTGTGCCATCTCCCGTCAGATGGGTCTACTGATATGAGCCTCAAGATCACTCGAACTCTATGGTGAGTTCCTTCTTGCATCCATCTGTATATAGAAACCATCTTCAACCTTGTAGCAAAGGTTGAAATACGCATCACCTGTGGTGATCATCAAGCTCATCAAATGGCTATCGATCCTGGGTACTTGTTGAACCCGTAAAAATTCTTCTTCAATCATGTGATTCTCTATCGAATCCTAGGATTTTGCTAGATATGCACTTATTCTTCAATTACACCATTCAAGAGAACGGTATTTTCATTCATGGGTGTAATTTATCTCTGGAAGTGTGTCTAGCCACTGGATCAAACATCTTGTCATGATCCTCTCCCTCTTTCTAAGAGAATCCTCTGGCCATGAGCCTTCCTTTGTACTTCTATAGTATGTTTGATTTGCAAGTCTTCTTGTTGAACAATCATCACTTTTTCTTTGGAACAAGTGTTCATCATCCTTCTTTTGTAGATCATAGCACACGATCTTTCCTACAAATCAAATTTAATTACATGATTAGTAACACTTCATAATCATCAAATCATGTTGACATTTCAATGATAACCTATTATGCATACTGATATGATTCACATAGTTATGAAACTATCTTGACCAATATTTGGCACAACACTTTTCCATATCCTGTATGCATACAGTGGCTATCTAGATGCCTTCCATCTCTACCAGAACATACTATCAAGAGCGTGCACAGCTCCCAGCATGTTAGCAAAGAGGTTTCATTCTAGACAAGCAACAATGGAATGTTTGTCCAACTTACCCATCATATGCATATTAGTAGTATATTGTTCAATGCTTACACTATGCATGATATATTTCCTGATTCTAGGAATACAAATATGCATACAACTATTACGAGCAATATCATTAACTATTCAGAGATTCAAGAAGTAATTCAAATAACAACTCAAATACTTATCTTTTATGTTTGTGTGGTTGCCTCCCTCTTAATCTCTATTTTCCCTTTATGATAGCATCAAGATTATATGTCTTTGAACTTCTATCCACTATGCATGCTTAAGTGTGCACTAGTTTCATCATTGTTTCATCCTCAAGTTCTCACACATAATCATACATTCATTAGTATAATCTCAATACTATCAAAACATTGTAATCCTATAATCTTAACATGTATGGTCATGATCATTTCATACACAGGTCATTTATCACAAGCGTTAGTATTCAAGGTTTCAGGGAGTACTTCTTTTACTAATGCATATTCTTATTTGACCATAGGACTCTTCTAGTTTTTCATATCATTAATCAAACTAAGAAGCATAATATGCATAAACCCATGATTACTCAAACTTATAACTTCATGAATAATCATTATCAATCATACAAAAGTATACTTATATAAGATCCTAACACAAGGTAGGATTCAAACTCGATATAGGAAAACATACATGGATTATCATGCTTTCCAGTTATGTCTAACATACCCAAACAATGTCTTCTTTGTTCTCTTCAATGATTTAGAGACCTTGTGCTAGTAACCTGCATATCTCATAAGTTAAGCATTGTAGAACCAACTTATACATACCTCGTAAGTAGAGCTTCTATGTGATCAATGACTATGGATGAGTCTTTGTCTTCATGTCACCATGGTCATATATTCTTGATCTAGAACTTTATTTGTCTTTCTTGATGTACCTTTCATGTTAGCGTACAACATCATCCTCATACAACACCACAGTGCATTAGTACAATCATAAGTGTCATAACCCTAATCAAAGAATGTCTTCTATCATTAACATGCATTCTTTCTTTTACTAAGGTGATCAGACAAGTCTAAGATTAATCATGATTGTACTAAACTCAATAATATGAAGACAAACATATCATGAACTTAATCATCAGATAAATGAAACAAATTTCAAAACATACTTGCATCTCCTCAAGTCATATGTGTCAAGATTGCTTGTAGTCTTTTCTAGAAGGGTAAAACCCTAATCATCCAAGGTAGGTCACTTGTAAACATATTATATAGGTTCATGGTTCTAGGATGATAGAATACTAGTTCCATTTAAACCTCCTTCATTGCTGCCCTATGCGTCTCCCAACCTTGCTAGGGTTTCTTCTTACTTGGAAACCCTAATTTTCAATCTCCTTCCTCCCAAAACATTTTGATGAAAGATTAATATCTATGATGAATGGATTCAAAATCCATTTTCAAAGTTTCAAATGTTGCATCAGGTTTTTCCAACATTGTATCAGGTCCTTCCATACCTAAAAACTCAAAACCCTAAGTGAGAGCTTCTTCCTCCTCTTCTTTGATTTCCTCTGTTGAGACATTTTTGATGTGCCATATTGTTTCTGGTGTATCTCTGAAATTTTGGATCCTCAGGGTCTAAAACTTTGTCTTGCGGTATCCTAACCTGTCATCTTTCCAACCCCACAGGTTTGAGCTTCATTGGATTTATCATGAGAGAGATATGGTAATTTTCCCAACATGATTTGTTTATGGGATGAAATAGCATATCGAACTTGTATGGAGTGCCACGTGTCACTGTTTCAACTTCGGCCTCTGATATTCCCACCTGTGAAATTACAGTCTGTTCCCTAACTGACACTTTTTACAGAATTCCATTTGGATCTTCCTATCCCGAGATACGACCTTTTTACCTAGGCCAACTGTTTAGGGATTCATTCTGGAAGAGGTAGAAACCCTAACTTGTACGAATCATATCTCATAAATTACAACGAATCTGAGACTGAAACTCAGGCACAAGGTATAGGAACATGTCATATTCGTCCTGTCAAATTTTCAGATCCTAAACCTTCGCCAAGAATGATTTATAGTGAATGTTCCACGATGCCTAGGTTTTTCTATACAAAGCCCTAACTTTCAAATTGTCGCAAGTGAAACAAGTGTCGTAAGTGCCATACATTGCCTTCCTTCAGGATAGCTCTGATACCATGTTAGTTTTTCACAATTTAATTCAATATGATATAGGATCTT
Source organism: Larix kaempferi (assembly GCA_027924585.1). Classification (NCBI taxonomy): domain Eukaryota; kingdom Viridiplantae; phylum Streptophyta; class Pinopsida; order Pinales; family Pinaceae; genus Larix; species Larix kaempferi. The sequence continues at coordinate 8,366,177 of BSBM01000136.1, forward strand.
ATTTGAGAGAACAACATGCACAACAAATCAAACACAAGAGACAAGAGACACAAAGCATTTCACCGAGGAAACCGTAAAGGAGAAAACCCCGCAACTTCCTTAGAGATAGAATGAGCAATAATACAAAACCCCAAAATAAAGAGATGGTCTCTGGCATCTTCCTCCTCCTCCACTTGTGCGAACTTCTCTCTCTCTCTCTCACTTATGCGAATGAGTGAGTGAATGAATGAATGAAATAGAGAGGAGCACCCTCTCTATTTATACTTTATCTTTCACTTGACTTTTACCCAACTAGGTTGGCCCCTAGTTGTACTTGACTGGTCCGGCTTCTCTAGGAGGGTCTAATAACCCATACGCAACTTAACTCTAGGGTCTAATGCCCCGACATACAAAGGAGGGTTAACCTCAATGACTTTACATGACTCAATTACAATAAAGACTCTCCCGACCGGAGGAATAAACATCTCCGTCGGAGGTACAATAATAAAATACAAATACAATATAAAATATACAAGTGAATATATTCCGAAGTTACAATTACATTAACATGAGGGTTATATATTGAGCCATTGTGGAGCATTTGAGGAAGAGAAATTAGAGAGAAAGTAAACTCTGGAGGAATTTTTCCCCATTTCCTTTACCTTGAGTCTGCATCCCTTTGTCCTTGTTAGATTGAACTCGTTTATGTTCATCTCCTAAGATCTTTCCTATCTTGTGAAGGAAGAACCCAATCACTCCTTGAACTTGTGGGATTTCCATTGCATGGAGGATTGAAGTGGTGGAGGCCTATGTGGAGGAACTTAGTTTCTCGGTTCCGACGAGTTGCTGGTAGAAGGTTGTCATTATGTACTTATGTTCATTATATTAATAGAAATACTCTTTTCTCGTCTAATTCACGTTACAAATGTTTATATATTTTTCATTGGTATATTTGTTTAATGTGATCATGGACTATTCTAGATTATATGCTAACCAATTATATACATTTTATATGCTCGTATGTCTTTTTTGTTGAAAACAAGTTGTAGGTAAGGAGCATTGGATCAAGAGCTCAACGGTGGTCATCTTTGAACATCTGGTTGAGGTAAGGGTTTTCTCTTTCCATTGTTGGCATTTCATATTTATATAGCATACTTGAGAATTGAGTTGATTTCTGGTGTCACTCTATTTGTTTTGGTTCTACCCCAATCCAAAGGAAGTTTTTCTCCGTAAAACTTATATTTTTATTTTTGTCCTTTGTATCTATTGAGTTTGGCTAGGATGGTAGAAACTATTGTTATGAGGACATTTAGACCTACTAAAACAAACATAATTTGTTTCTCAAATACAAACAATAGTTCAATGGTTGAATATCCAATTTAAGTAGGACGTTGGGTTACAATCCATATAGGAAAAGTATATACAATAAATTGTATATTGAATAAGAGATATGATACAATTCCATGGGACATTGTATTTAAATATGCATTGATTGGTCACAATGTATAATAGGTCATGACCTTTCATTAGGTCATGTCACTTCCTTGATTGATTGATTAATTATTATTATTATTATGTTCACAACATTGCCTACCCTTTTAAGATGCTTTGTCCTCAAAGCATTTAAGGAGAGAATTATATCCTCATTCTAGAGTGCAATGCCTTGTCATAATTATTTATTATCGAGGTTGACGACATGATAGTATCATATGTGTTTTGTTTTATTTGTCTTGGTGCATATATGGATGAATGATTATTTATATTGGATGCATAAATAAATATTAAGATTAAGTGAATGCCAATCTATTAAAGAAGGTAAAAACTACTGATAATTGCGCTAATACTGATTCACACCCCCTCTCAGTATTAAATCAATTCCAACATGTACACCCTCCTTTATTTTAACATTTTAAAAGGATCTAAATCAAATCAATTATATGTTGAATAATCTATCTCTGCATACATGAACTTTGACATAAGTTCAGTGTGAATGTGCCAGAAGTAGTATGAGTTAATTCTATTTTGTAATTCACTTTAGGAATAAAGTGAAGGTCTTATTTTTAGTTGAGTAGATGATTGAGTCTAATAAAGTGTATTTATACATTAGTGATTTAGAATAATATCAACCCTATATCTAACTATGAGATTACGTTTTTATCTCAAGTACAAGGCATGCTAAGATAAAGTGTTTAGACCCAAGTTTTTTCAAATAGAGTCATAAACCAAAAGAGAGGAGAAAAAGAAGTTTTGTAGGAAGAGGATCAACCGGTAGATTGTATGTTGAGGACAGTGTTGTACGACAATATTCTATATAGTTGTACAAACATATCCAGACATATTTGTATGGGCCGATGTAGTATATACAATTCTATGGATATATATGTATGGTATTGTCCATACAATTTTTTTTTATGCAATATTACTTTGCTTTAGTAGATTGTACACCTCAAGTTGGGGTGATTTTTTTGTTTATTGTGCAACTACTAGCTTTTAGAACTTTTGAGGGTTTCCTTGTAAGATTTGATTAAGTTAATGATAAGTTGATTTGAAGGAGAAAATACCTGTGTATGTGTGTAATCATTATGCTTCCACTATTTACTTTCCAGCTATCTATGTGATTGTTGCTATGTGAAGAGGTTAATTTCTGTAATTAGATAACATGTTTGTTTAGTTGAGAACATAACGACAATAGTAACCTAGGGTTTGGATTTTTCACATGGTATTGGATATTATTCGATTGAGAGGATCTGAAGAGTTTAAGGTAGTAGATCAATTGGTGGAACCAACTATCAAGAACTAGGACCAAAAATTAGAGGGTATCAAAGGTAGTGGTTATCATAATTGGGATTTTGTGTGTTGAAGCTCACGGATAACATCAACTAGTCTTAGGCTCAAGGATATATTGGAAGCTGCCTCAAATTTACCTTCATAGAAAGTTAAGGTAACTCTTTTATTGGAAGAGAATGATCTCTGGATTCGTCCATAATGTAGTAACTCCACCAAATGTCTCAAGGGTGATTTCTTCCTCTCCTTGTAGGTTGCAACCAAGGAAACAGTGTGAGTGATGATTAGTAGACTAAAAACTAATAAGGTAAAGACATACTCAACAAATAAGAGCGGAATAAAATATTATCAAGTGCTAAAATGCCATCAAACAAAGAGAATGACTTGGCTTCAACCATATAGTATAGTCCAATGGAAAATCTTGTATACAAATGGTGTCACCTAGAAGAATGCCACTTCAATGGTAGGAATCACTCCCCATTAGGGATGGGTTCTTTTGAAATCTCTCAAAATGCTTGTTATCTAACTTGGAATGATGAAGAGAAACACTTGCTTCTTGAGGAAGAATTCAAAGGAGCTTTGTGATTCCAAATGATGGTAAGTGGAAGTGTGAAATATGAGCTATCAAACTAATTCTTGCAGCATAACCTTGCTCTATATTTATCTTAGGAAATGCATGCTCATGGATTCCTTTTATAGGCTAAATGGGGGTCTTCAAACATCTTCTCCATGTAAATGCTCTATCTCACGAAGTGGTATTTGAGGTACAAGTATGGCACTATTGAATGCTCCCAAGAATGTGAAGAGACCATTTTGAATTTTTAGAGCCAAAATATTGTTGTGAGACTTGAATGCGTTGCAGAGAGTTGATCATCCACTGGATGGTACGATTGTGCAATTTTTGATACTTGCATGGATCCATGCAGGTTTCCTTGGAAAAGTCATGTGCTTGTACAAAATTGAGAATTTTTCCTTTCTATGTTCAATTTCCATTATGAATTTGATGAGAATGATGCTAATGAGTTGCATGATGTATATTGATGATGTCCTTTGCAATAATCATTGAAATGTACCATTCGTACGAGATTTGGGTGATAACAAATGGCCCCTGATTTGTGAGGTTAGGAAGGCATTGTATAGTTGAAATACATCTTTGTTTCTTCCCCTCATGATCCGGATCTTGGGGGCTGAGACCCGAAAGACTTGAATGCCGAGAGAGGAGGAGAAGAGATAGCTTCAAAACTGAAGCGAACAATGAACCAGCTGTGAGAAAGATAGCATAGATGGAGAAACATAGAATAAATATACCACATGGAGAGGTGAGGCTCAAAGAGGGTTCTTTGAGCCTCACCTCTCAAACTATAACTAAGAAAGACACTCAGAATCAATACCCCAATAATAACTCAATAAAATAAGAGAAATGTAGGATAGAAACCAAATGAGTAACTTGTTATTATGAGAAGGCTTGCTAGGCCTTTATATAGCATTATTACAATGTGTCTTGAGGTCATACCATGGGCCAAAACTATGTGCTACCAAATACCATGGATGGGAGAGGGTGGCCTCTCCATTTAATGTTTTTATGGCTTATACATCTGAATTTAGACCATATGCCCCCTAAAATTCGGATCATTCCTCCCCCCTTAGAAAATGATGGTCCCCATCATTTCATGATAAAAAGAGACCCATGATTGCAATGTGTTAGTTACCAATGAAGAGAAGGGTTTTTTGTGGTTGACCCATAACCGTGGGTTTTGCGAGGTTGACCCTTAACCGTGGGTTTTGCAAGGGTGACCCATAACCATGATGGCAATAGCAAGCTTGATTCCAATGAAGAGAAGAGTTTTGTGTGGTTGACTCAGAACCATGGATTTTGTGTGGTTGACCCATAACCGTGGGTTTTATGTGTTTGACCCATAACCATGGTGGCAATGACAAGCTTGTTTCCACTGAAGAGAAGGGTTTTGTGTGGTTAACCCATAACCGTGGGTTTTGTGTGGTTGACCCACAACCATGATTACAATATATAACTGTGGGTTTTGTGTGGTTGACCCATAACCATGGGTTTTGCGTGGTTAACCCATAACCATGATTACAATACATAAATGTGGGTTTTGTGTGGTTTCCCCCATAACCATGAGTTTTGTGTGGTTGACCCAAAACCATAGGGTTTGTGTGGTTAGCCATAACCATGATTACAATAAAATTTAAAAAATTGAAAATTCATGATCTTTGGTACACTTGATGTCTTGCTGCAAATCCATTCATATCTTCTGATGCATGTAGTGAAATTGCATTCCGTTGAAGACCCATTTGATATCTCAAAGAGACCTTTCCATCCATATAACATACTTGCTCTGGGGTGGCCCAGATAGTGAGAAAATGTTTGTTGAAACTCAAGAGATGCGCACACACTATTTTGCAGACATATGTTCTTCAATCGATGATATCTCTCAAACCAGAAAGCCAAATGAAAAACCGTGAAATACCCATTTTAGTTGACAGAAAGAGATTTCCAATGAGATACGGTAGAGCCTCTAAAACGTTCTGTGGAGGCTGTGGAACCTGTTCAAAGTTTGTTGAATGTGAGAGTGTTGAGTGTAGAGATGCCAAGGGTTTGTAGAGAAGCATGGGTTGTTGTAGAGTTTGTGGAACCTCCGTTGAACCCGCATCATGCTTCAAAATATTTTCCCAATGGAGAGCGTACCCGCTTTGATACCACTGATCCAGTTCTTGGGGGATGAGACCCGGAAGACTTGAATGCCGAGAGAGGAGGAGAAGAGATAGCTTCAAAACTGAAGCGAACAATGAACCAACTATGAGAAAGATAGCATAGATGGACAAACATAGAATACATATGCCACATGGAGGGGTGAGGCTCAAAGAGGGTTCTTTGAGCCTCACCTCTCAAACTATACTAAGAAAGACACTCAAAACCAATACCCCAATAATAACTCAATAAAATAAGAGAAATGTAGGATAGAAACCAAATGAGTAACTTGTTATTATGAGAAGGCTTGCTAGGCCTTTATATAGCATTATTACAATGTGTCTTGAGGTCATACCATGGGCCAAAACTATGTGCTACCAAATACCATGGATGGGAGAGGGTGGCCTCTCCATTTAATGTTTTTATGGCTTATACATCCGAATTTAGACCATATGCCCCCTAAAATTCAGATCACCTCATGTTGATATTCCGAACTGTGATAGTAAAATAACAATTGTTGAGAGTAAATGAGTTCCTATAGGGGGAATGTTGGTGATGAACATTGAAGCAAATAAGTAATAGGTGACACATAAAATATGGTTTTATAAAAATGAGACAAGAAACCCCATGCTTGTGAATTTTTTTCAAACTTAAATATAATAAGAGGAGACTGAAGGGTCGACTCTATAAACTGTTAGATGTAGGGATGAAGTTGGATTCAATCCCATTATGAGTAAATGTGTCTTGAACTTGTGAACTTGTGATGATTCTAGAGGAGAGGAAATTTCAATGATTGTGAACAATCCACTGGGGTGGGGGATCTGAATAATTATGAATATTTTAGGTGGGAAACCTACTTATGTTAGATTGAAAAATGTCTTCAATCATAATTGTGAAAACTACAGCTACCCTATGACTTCCTCTAATGTGATAAATGTGTTGATGTCAAACATAGGGGATACTACTGAATCAAATAGCATTGTTAAATATCTCTACTTAGTCCAAGGTGAACCCTTATGTACAATTATTACTACCTTAACTCTTAGAATAAAGTGCTATGGCATCGATGAGAGCTAAAGTTGGTGTTGAGATGATGATATTACCATGAGAACCAAGAACATTTTGTAACCAACTAGGATAATAATAGAACTGAAAAAAGATAGGATGGTAAGTGTGGGGTCATGAATTCCCTTGATCATAGTAAACTGGGTCGTCGGTGTATGCCATCATTCTTCAAACAAAACTGCAAGGTGTAAAGGAGATGAATGGACTGCAGATTGGTCATGATATGATTTTTTTTATATGAAGGATAATGAGGATAGGGTGAATCTAGATGACAAAAGCAAGACTGAAGGTGCCGAGGGGACAAAAAAAACAAGTACATTGTTAGGAACCCATGTCTTTACTTTGTTAGTATATTGTTGTTGGACGCATATGCTTTGTAAGTCGTCCCATAGTATTTGTTGATCCATAGTTTATATTAGCCCATAGTATTGAGCCATAGTATTGGACGCATATGCTTTGTAAGTCGTCCCATAGTATTATATGTCCCATGGTTTTGACTCATAGTATTGGCACCTAGACTTAGCCCATGGTTTGTATTGACACATTGTATTGACCCATGGTATTGGCACCTAGACTTAGTATATAAGTGTGTGTTGAGGCCTATGAAGGCACCGTGAAGTTAATTGTATTGAGCTTGCTCAAAGGAGGTTGCCCCCTCGAAGTGGCCCGTGATCAATATAAAAGTGATTCTGAGTTCTATTATTTCTGATATCTCGTGTATTTGCATTAATTAATTATTGCAGGTTCTTCACATACATTGATCAAGGGTGACCAGGAGGTGCTACCAAACGAATAATGTAACATGAGGTGGTTCCTATGTTTTGAGTGGATCGAGGAACAAATTTATATATAAAGAGTTATGTGTATGTTTTGTACAAATGAGAAGATAAATGGCCAATGAATGAATACCATTCACAACATCCCTATGGGGATGATTGAATGATATTGGTGTGTACATAGGGTGGGGACCCTTATTTTTATTCTCGGGGGTTGTTGAAATGAAGAGAAAAACATATGGTTTACAAATCGTGATGGAGATGAAGAGTAAAATGGGACTCATAACTGTAACACATGCTGAGGAATTGGGTCATCAAGATGCAAAAAGAAAATTGAATGTGGTGTGCTTGGTAAGATGGTGAAGAATCAAATTCCTCAGACTCGGTGGTTTGAAATCATGTATGTTAGAAACACCCATGGGGATCATGCTACTTCCTTGTAATGGCATCTTTTAGTGAAGGTAGTGATTCATTTTACTAGGGGATGAGGGCCTTATGGATATCAACGGGATGACTGGATAAATACAATGTACCTAGAGGGGATATGTGGATTATATCCAGGGATGAGATGATGTACCTGTGGATGGGGTTCATGGTCCTTTTGATTGGGGAAGAAGTAATTTCCTAGAAAAAAATCCTGCACACATGATGCAAATACCAAAGAATAAGAGTGTTCATGAAAATAAATCTTACGGTGCAATTGACATTAATTGACCATACCTAGAGAAATAGCTAGAAAATGAGTGTCGAATGAAGTTTTTTTGGGGGGGACAAAACAAATGGAACGATGCTAAATATATCTTGATATGATCGTAATGGTGTTGATGGTTCGCCAAATGGGGTTATGGAATTCCCAAACGAGGATGTTGAAAATTGGGCGTTTTGGCCTATAAATAGGGGTGGAGCCCATTTTTTGAAATCATTTTTACCATCGCGAGTTGGATGCCATAAAGTGATTTTTGCTAATTCTAAGAAATTGGACCGATGGTTTTCTATTTTGTGAGTTCAAGTGAGTCCTTGTGTTGAGCCCATCATTTTCAGTGGTTACCTTTTTCATTTGGTCCCCTGGAAGTTTGTACGACTGATCGAAAAAGCTTTTCGATCAGCCACACTACTTTTTAAGGAACAACCACATGATTTTTGATAGTTTCACATATCACACGAGTTTCATGCTTCGACTACATGGTTTATCCACACAACTATGCATGGGATAGTCAGAGGGCCATTTGGATGAACCGTGCATCTCTTGCGTAGTTTGGTCACATGGATGTCATATGAATACCCACATGGTCGCGTGGACAAGACTTGTATGTACCGCGTGGTTAAATTGTGTGGGTTGTGGGTCTTTACTCATGTATAACCACATGACTCATGATGTAAAATTCATGTAGTTGTGAATTTATTTGGTTTTTTGATATGTTGGTCATTGATGAGGATTAACAAACTTTTTGACTTGTTTGTGGTTGTAGTGTGTCTTCTGGATTCCATGGATAATGAGTGGCATGAGTTCCATTACAACCAGTTTTTGGGGTAGGTCCAAAATGATCCAGTTTTTTAGCATTGCCTACGAGATGTAAGGTTGTTAACTTTTTTCTTCTATATGTTGATGATGTTGAGTGAGAACCTTAATGAGGGAGTTACTGGGGGTGTGGGACCATCAACAGGGTTTCTTCCTAGTTGACGATGAGATGTTGACTCTCGAGAACCAAGATATATATTTTTTGACAGGTTTATTGGTTCATGGGATTTAGGAGGATACCCACCCATCTCTTGCTGGCCAATGGATGGTGGATCAATTGATTACACAATATTATGGTGGCGCTCATGGGGAGAAGAAGGATGGGGGCATCCTTCTTAGTTACTTGTTGGATGTGACTATGAGGGTGGTTACGACTATCATGGTCATGGTGTTGGGGTTGATGGGGACCTAGGGGGGTCATCTTCTTTTGGTGGAGAGATTTTGTTAGGGGCCCAGGTTTCTTGAGCACACATGTTGCTGGTCAAGATATGTGCCCAGATGAACAAGGTCATTGTAGAGGAATGCATGATGTTTACGTATGGTAGCATCCTGTGTTCCTATTTCTTTGAGATAATTTCATCACTTAACCCTTTTGTATTTGTTCTAGGGATTGGGGAAAGGGAGCCCCATATGGAGATCTGGGGTGGGGTGATGCCAAGGGATGGAGTTGGAGAGATGTCACAAACCAATTTTTCCATGTAATAAATGGAGATGGAATCCAAAATAAAAGAGTTAAAATGGATCAATTATTGTAATCGTGTGTTAAAGAGAAGTTATGAAATAAGAAAAAAACATGTAAAAGTTAAAAATAATTAGTTATGTTGTGGTTGGGTAATAACCAAAAGGTTATGATGTAAACATAAAGGGGTGTTTCTTTTGGTAACATAAACCTTCATTTTATATTTAATTGGAATTTTGACATTGGCTTGGGCATGGAGAATTGGCGGTGAAAAGGAAGCAAGGCAAGAGGCCAGAGCTATATTTTGGATGGATATTGTTGGATGATGATCCAAATATAGACCCTTTTAGGACAAGATCCAGGGCTCTTGTCTGTGTGATACTACCAAAGCCATTCCTCCAAAGTTCAAAAGAGATTATAAAGAGATAAGTTCATAAAAACCATTTGTATATTTTGAAAAAGTTAATAAATAAATTCTTTCAAAAGTGAATGCCTTTTTTTCGAGATTTTTTAGGAGTTAAAATATGTGAAATAAATTATCACTTTATGTGAATGGAGAAAATCTTTATCTAAATGTCATTAATTCATTCTTTGTTTTAAATAAACAATAAATAAGAACAATTTAAATCTAGAAATCTAAAAACAAAAGTACATAACATTTCATTTGGTATGGGAATTAAATATGAAATCTTGGACTAGGGAATAAGACCATTTAATATAATTGATTGATATTAGAGAGAGAGAGAGAGAGAGATAAAGAGTGGAGAAGTTAGGTTTTCTCCGAGGATGGAGAAAATTTTAAATGGGGGAGAGTGCGTGTAAACTATGTAACGGAATCAATATATATATATAAATCAACACTTTTACCACTCCATATAAGTCGATCATTTAAAAATATTCACCATTATAGGAATAAGATTGAATCACTCAAATATGAGATCACATATTGGAAGTATTTATGATTTTGTACATAACAGTTACATGTGATTTCATGGGTCAAGATAATTATTTAGTGTTTCTAACATATGAATATATGCAACATATTATTATGGTCATATTTCACTAGTTAAATGGTCTATTATATTTTTCCTATGTATTCATAATAGTAAAGGAAGTATAAGTTTTGAGTTGTTTGTACCAATAGTAGTGGAAGCAACAATGACTTCCATTTAGTGATGTAATCTCAAAATATTCAAGCTTATTTTCACTAGTCTTATTTTATGTTAATAACAATAACAATAGTCTATGCATGTTTCAAGTATACTAATGAAGTAAGACAACTGATAGCTAGTCAACAATGTATGAAAACAATTTATAATAAGATCAATGAGTATCACTTTGAATATCAAGTTGAACCTAAAACTAAGGAAATTTCATTGTTGATGTATAGGTTGACGTGTCTAATATAATTATATCATTGGAACATGTAAATATTTAGTTGTTGGCATACAAATCCCAATGTATGCTTGAATATATGATTAAGTTATCGTAATCCCAAATTATATCATGTAGATATCAGTTGTGACATAAATATACGGTTTAAGGATAAGTCCTTAGTTTTCATCTGTGAACTAATTCTTTTCCAACTGTGAAATATGAATTTATTTTCAACTTCTAGACAACCTTAAAGTTATAGATAAATTCCAATTTGAGATCACATTAAAATAAATTCATTAAGGATATGGAGTTATGTGATTGGTTTATAAAGAGTGATGGGTCTAAATTCAAGTTCTATTAAGGTTTATCTCTTGTGTTGCTATGTGGACTTTAGAAAATCTTTTGTTAGAAATAACATATGGACTATATTAGAAAATCTAAATGTTCCTTTTGAGTTGAAATTTGTTGCAATAACATTATATGAGAATGTTATTGGCAAGTTTAAATAAACATGGAGGGTTAGTCGAAAGATACTAAGTGTAATATTGGAGTTAAGCAAGGTTTCCTCCTCTCTCATACCCTTTCAACATATACATTGATAAGCTAGAAGGTTGTTTAGAAGAAGCAGGTTGCATTGACACAACATTAGTAGGAATAGTAATCATCCTTGCTATGTATGCATAATGCTAGTCTCTTCTAATTATTTGAATGATAGGTGCTTAAATTTTCTAAATCATTCGCATCATCCCTATACTAATTGATTTTTATGCAATATAGAGGAGACTCCACCCTTTGACAGGTATCTTTAAGCTCATAAATTATTGATGATAATGCTAGATAGAAGGATTACTCAATTTTTGTATCTTGTCAGTGAACAAGGCCTCCTTAGTGAACATTAGTGTAGCTTTGTCTTCATCGAATTTCCCCATAAAACAAAAGTATTCATAGAAATGAGTTTGAAGAGTATCCCAACTCCTTATTTGTCTTTTGAGTTCTTTATCTAAGTACCAATATTTTGGAATGGGTTTAATACCTTAAATAAACTTGTGAGCCCAAAGGTTAGGTTTTATCCCTTCCTTTATAAAAGAGTAGATCACTCTCATATTTGGAAGAGTTGAATGGCTGAGAGTCATGTGAATATATTGTTTAAAAAAAAACTATAGTGATATGTGAAAGTCATGAGGAGTATGCTAAGATTATGCTAAGGTTATCCAACACATTACTAGATTTTGTAATGTCTTGGTTGAGAAAATTATAATAGTCATGACATTACTTAATGGTTTGTTAGTGATATCATGTCCACGATCCTCCTTTTTATGATATAAAATAATTTTATGAGGGATCATAATATTAGAAGGATATATCTTATCCTGAATGAAATAATATCTAAGAGAGAGGTGTTTTGAATAGTGGAATGAGTGATGGAGGTATTGGGGAAGTTAAATACAATTTGTATTTAAAATTGGGTTTCATCTTAGTATGTTGTCTTAGGTGAAGTTAAATAAACACAATTGACAAATGCAAAAATATGATGATCACGATAACATATGCAAGATGGTGCAAGTGTAAAAGTATGTCTCAAAAATTGCAAATAGTGTGAAGAGTAAGTTATTTATAATTATGTATATGATATTTGTAATAAAAGAAACGATGATATATTCCTATAGACCTAACCTCTTTCCTCTCAAAATTTCACTAGCCCTTCCAATATATCTCTTGTTATATGGTTATGAACCCATTGAAGAAAGCTAGTGAATGTGTGAATGAATAAGTTATAATGAGGGGTATTGAAGCTATGTTTCAGAAGGACTGGAAACATTTCCAATAGCCAATAAAATATGACTCAATTGCAAATGCATCCCACAAATTCCACTTGGTGATAAACCTAGTGTTTGGCTACTAAGATACCCGCATCAAGTGTGGATAAGAGGTTTGACCTCGCACAGTAGAGTGTCACCTCCACAAAGAGTTGGGTGGCTCAATGTGGTGAACAAAAACAACTCTAACTTGGCTTTAGAGTCCTTGATTGCTGCACTTTCTTATCCAGGTTTGATCACTCTTGCTTATAACAAGATTTGAAAAGTTCCCCTAAAATTCAACAACAACTATTGTTTCATATGAAGAAGATTGATTGGTGTTATTTGGATGCCTAGCCCAATCAATCCTAACCTAACTAAAATTTGTTTTATGACCTCTTTGATAGAGGATTTTCGTTGGTTGGGATTATGTTGCAAGTTGATATTAAAAGAGTTCAAATTTGATTAATGGTGTGTCAAGGGAGGTATTTTAAACTTTTCATTTGTTTTTATTCATCAAGTTCACTTGTGAGTGCATGATGAAGAGCATACTAAAAATGAAAGGATTTTTTAGGTCCCTTGGTGTGTGTTTTGAGTGATACATACACACATGTGTTTGGAATCAATGAAAGTAAAATTTGCAACTTACTTATGAGATGATAAAGTAAAGAGATATGAACATGAGTGGTTCATTACTCTTAATTAATATCTAAGTATAAATGAATTGCAAAATGATAACTTTAAAGCTAAATGTGATAAGAGAGGTATTTCAAACCTTTCATTTTTTTTATTCTTCAAGATCACTTGTGAGTGCAAGACAAAGATCATACTCAAATCAAAAGGAGTCTTTAGGTCTCTTGTTTGTGTGCAGAAAGTGGATTAATCTTGTAGAACCCAAAATTTCTAAATAACCAATAATACATAAATTTCAAAATACAAGCCATAAGATCTGAGGGAATTAGTTACATACCTGATTAGATGACCTAGTGGTTTCCTCGATAGCTCCAATTTCTGCAACTGAAGGTGGGGGGGATGACTCTCCACCCAACCAACCCCCAACCAATGGCTGAGTCCCCCGAGCCCCCAACAATTAACCCTATGTGAGTGCTTGATTCTCTCCTTTTCCCTTCTTGTTAGCCTCCTTCTTCTTCTCCTTCTCTCCCCAAATATCTCATCCCAAAAATCCAAAAAGAACCCTCTCTCTTGTTGTCTTCCTCCTTGTATCCCCCCCCTTCTCCCTTTTTCTTAATTTCTTGTTCAATTTCTATCATTATGCAGAATTTGCTTTCCGTTACTTCTTTTTCATGTTTCTTTTTATTATTTTTCTTTTTATTATATTAAATTATATTAAATATTTCATATATTCATATATGAGGATTGTTACATACTCCCCCCCTTCAGGAAACTTCGTCTCGAAGTTATAATCCTCAAGCAATACATACAATACTTATTCAATCAATCAAGTAAATCATAGACAATATAGGTAGCTAGTAATATTGTGAAGATAATAGATTTATATGTGTGGCCATCACATAGAAATCTCCAACCTACACTAATATAATCAAGCACCTTAAGTTACAACTCGCTCTTAATTTATTCCATATGTGTCTAGTATGCAACCATAGCAACAAGTATGCATCATACACACAGAAAAATTAGACATCTAATTAATAATAAGTGTGTATTTGTATACTTCCTCTCTCTTTGCTCACCCTCTCCCTGAGAATCATACCATCCACCACCTCCATAAACCTCCCCTCCAACTCCGGATGGTCCCGCTCTCCATGGAACGTGCCCTCTACTGTAACCTATGGCATTTCCACCCTCCCAAATTCTGGTAATAGTACAACCTGATCGGAATTTAACTGGAATCTGGGCCTCATCAGTGCTAACCGACCTCTGGTTTCCGGTAACCCGATCATGATATCAGGATCATTATACCCCAGGCATCTCAAAAGGATAGCCTAAACATCCTCCACCTGCACCCTCTAGGCACTAGCTCCAGTCATCAGAAGTCCTTCTACATAAACCTCCCTCTGGTGAGTGTGCCTCTAACTGTGGGCTTCTGGTAAAATTCAAGAGTTGCTGGCATAAAGTTCATTGTTGGGCTTGTCCCCCATCCCATAATATATTTATAGTAGCCATGTCATTCGTGGTTATGGGATCCTACAAAATCATAGAATGATTATCCTCACCAAGCTATTTGAGTGGCTTACCTGGAACAACTTGCACTTACCACAATGAATAATGATTAGTATCCATTTCTCAGGATAATAAGATATCATGAAATCAACCTTGAATCTTGTGCTAACAAGAATGTCTTGTCACTAGTTCATATTGCATTACATTACATCATAAGCCATTGTCATGATAAGACATGCTAAGCTAAGCATCTATTACATTAAGATGCTACATGCTACCATTATAAAATAACTGGCCATGATACTTTCATAAATTTTCCAAGCATCTCATTAATATGTCATGATAAGCTGCCATAATTCAACATTAGTAAATGAGGTGCCACACTGAATGTCAATCATAAGTTAACAACTCATACAATCAAAGAACATGTCAAAATACATGTATTCTTGGGCATCGAGTACCATGAGCAATCAATAAAACTACTAGCATGAAATGATAACAAGTCATATACATTATGTCATCTACCTCTGGACACCATGACAGAGCTTTAATATACCATACTAAGTATCAACGAGAAATAAATTCATATTATGGACCATGTGTCATCAATCTCATGATAAACTATAAACCGTCATTATAAGTGTCAACATATTCTATTAATTACAACTTATCAAGATCAACAACTTACATTTACTACATCTCAACAAGATCTTTTTCACATCTCAGGATCACACATAAGAATATCATTTTAGTAAGACACATAAAAAATACCAATGTTCCTATCTATCCATACATATGATCAAACCTATTATTGGACAATATAAACCAAATATTATTTACCTACTGCCTTCCTAGAGAAGTAAATACTATCATGCTCAGTATTCAACAGTTTATCAACTAGTTCATTTCAGCACATATCGAACAATTCAAGGCACATTCAATGCATATCTAGTGCGATGCAAATCCGAATTAATGCAATATATGTCTTATTATTGGTTTCATGTAATGTGCATCTACTATCCAATCTTATGCTCATTCAATCCCATTTCACTACTATTAAGTACATTATACAAGCACTATGCAATATCTTTGATTGTCTCATGCATACTAATGCATATCTAACACATTTAATTTTCAAATGCATATAATTTTCTCATACTAGGCCGTATCAAAATACATATTTATATTTGCAAATATTTAATCCAAGAGGGATATGGCTACTCGTCTTTCTTCCCAAAACCTGTAATTAATGTTATTTACCAATTAATCAACTTCATGGCCTATATATATTGCAATACCAAATCCTTCCAATATATATATTTACAATTATCAATCAACAATGCATGAATATAATTGCAGTGACCATTAAATACCACTCAAGGTACTACATGCACACTAATTCAAACGCATAAATAGTTCAAATGTAAAATATTATGATAAGCCAAATAATTCAATAATTCAATGTAAACTGTATTAAACTAATGATGAGGCATAATGCAATATTATTGTAGTAATGCACAATACATGCAATGATCCTGACTCCAATATTAAACAAATAAATAATAAATAACAAGCAACAACCACATTTTTAAATGTGATTGATATTCGTCGATCGGTGTATATCGACCATGACCACACATTTAAAAGTGGTTGATATTCGTCGATTGACAAATATCAACCACATTTAAAAATGTGATTGTTCTTAATAGACAGTCGAGCCCAACAAAGAAATAATTAAATTAAGATATTAATAAAAATGTTATTTGGAAATAAAAATGAAAAAATAGCTAAATTAAAATATTAATAAAAATGTTATTTGGAAATAAAGATGAAAATAAATATATATTAAGTTTAAAAAAATTAAATAAAAAAATTAAAACAAATTAAAATAAACTAAATTAAATTAAATATAAAAAAAATAAAGTAATATTAAAATAAATTAAATTAAAAAAAGAAGAAATAAAGTAAAATAAAGATGTAAAATAAAAGTAAAGTAATGTAAAAATAAACTAAGTTAAATTAAAAGTAAATTAAATAAGTAAACTAAATAAAATTAAATAAAGTAAAGTAAATTAAAAATATAATTAAATTAAATTAAAATAAAGTAAAAAAATTATATAAAAGTATAGTAAATAAAGTAAAAAATTAAATTAAATTAAATAAATAAAGTAAAATAAAATAAAGAAATAAAAATAAACTAAATTAAATTAAATTAATTAATTAATTAAATATAAATACATAAAAAAGGTAAAATAAAGAAATAAAAGTAAAGTAAAAAAGAAAATATAAGTGAAAAAACCTTTAAATAAATAAAAGTAAAATAAAAAGAAAAAAAAAATTAAATTAAATAAAAGTAAAATAAAAAGAAAAAAAATTAATTAAATAAATGTAAAAAAATTAAAGATAAGTAAAATAATTAATATTAAAGGTAAATTCAAAATAAAATAATTAATTGATATTAAAGAAAAGTAAAATAATTCTTATTAAAAAAATTAAAGTAAAATAATAGATATTAAATTAATTGATGTTAAATGTAAATGAAAAATAAAATAATTGATATTAAACTTGACTGAAATAATTAAATGTAAGTAAAGAAAAATATAATTTACATTAAATTGTATTAAATATGAATTAAAATAAATTTAATAATTCTTAATAAATGTAATTTAATGCAAATTAAAAAATATTAAATATATTAATATTAGTAATTATATTTACTTATTAGAAAAAAAATTCACCATGGTTGATTATAATTGCACTATTGTTTGACTATTGTTGAATTTGGTTGACTTTCTTTGCCTATGGTTGAGTTTAGTGGACCATAGTTCACCATGGTTGACTATGGATGACTATGGTTGATTTTGGATGACCATGGTGCACCATGGTTGACTTTAGTTGACCACGGTCGACTTATGGTTACTTTGGTTTACCATGGTTGACTTTGTGTCACTATGGTTGACTTTGGTTAACTTTTGCTTGACCATGGTTGACTTTGGTTCACTTTTGGTTAACCATGGTTGAATTTGGTTGACTTTGGTGCACTATGGTTTACCATGGTTGACTTTTGGTTGACCATGTTAACCATTGTTGGATTTGGTTGACTATTGCAAAATGTGGTTGACTGTGGTTGACCATGGTTGACTTTGGTTGACCATTTTACTATGGTTGATGTTGGTTGATCATGGTTGACTTTAGTTGAATTTGGGTGACCATTGTTGACTTTGGATTTAGTTGACTTTTGTTTAATTTTTTGGTTGACTATGGTTGAATTTGGTTGACTTGGTTGACTTTGGCTAACCAAGGTTGACTTTGGTTAACGTTGCTTTCCCATGGTTGAGTTTATTTGACCATGATTAACTTTTGGTAGACTTTAGTTGTAAATGGATGACTGTGGTAGAGCATGGGTGACAACAGTTGATTTTGGTTGACCATGGTTAAATGTGGTTTACATGGTTGACTTTAGCTTGACTTTTGGTTACCATGGTTGGCTTGGGTTGACTTTGATTCACTATCCTTGACCATGGTTGACTTTGGTTGACCATGGTTGACTACATACCCAATTCTTTTGATCAAATTAAAATACCCAATTCTTTTAATCGAATTAAACTCTCTTGACTATAGAGTAGTAATTGAAGGATTAAACTCTCCTTATTGTAGAGCGATAGAACAACATTATGAAACCAAGGAAACTGCCCTACAAATATTTGAAGAAGAATGCACATGATCTACAAACCATGACCATAGAATCAATAAAAGTACCACAATGGTGTAATATGATTTGCTATGGTTAACCAGGGATAACCATGGTTTACTTTGATTGACCTTGGTTGACCATGATTGGATATGGTTGACTGTGGTTTACTTTGTTTGACTGTGGCTGACTAATTGACTATGGTTGACCATCGTTGAACATGGTTGAATTTGGATGGACATAAGTAACTTTGGTTTATTATGGTTGACCATGATTGACTATGGTTAACTTTGTTTGACTATGGTTCACTTTGGTTGACAGGTCGACTATGGTTGACTATTGTAAATTATGGTTGACTTTGTTTGGCCACAATTGACTATGCTTAAATTTATTTTACTTTGGTTGACTAAATAATTGTAGTTGACCATGGTTGACTTTGGTTTACTATGGTTGTCTTTGGTTTACTATGTTGACTAATTGACCACGGTTGACTATTGTTTACTATGATTGACTTTGGTTGACTATGATTGAATTTGTTTGACTGAGGTTGATGTTGGTTAACTAAATCACTATGGTTGATTATGGTTAACCATAGTTGACTATCATTGACCATGGTTGACTATGGTTGAACATGGTTGACTTTGGTTGACCATAGTTGACTATGGATGAGTTAGTTTGTCTATAATTGATTATTAGTTAACCATAATTGAAAATGGTGGAATATGGTTTATTATGGTTCACTATAGTTGGCCAAGGTTTGAGTTTGGTCAAAAAAATTGACAAACCGTCATAATAATGAATCCTGTTTTGGATTCGAAACATCGATGACAATCATGGCTACTATGGATTCTCCAAGACATGAACATGATGATTAGCTATTGTTGACTACGGTTTACTTTGTTTGATTATGGCTAACTGTAGTTGACTAATTGACTATGGTTGACTATGATTGGCTATGTTTAAGTATGGTTTACTTTGGTTGACCATAATTAACTCTGGTTTACTATGGTTAACCATGAATAACTATGGTCAACTATGTTTGACTATGGTTGCCTTAATTTGACCACAAATGACTTTGGTTGACTAATTGACTATGGTTGACTATGGATGACCATGGTTGACATTCATGGAATATGGTCGAATTTGGTTTACTATGGTGACTAATTGATTATGAATGACTTTGTTAGGCAGTAATAGACTATGGCTAACTTTGTTAGGAAATAATAGACTATGGCTAACTTTGTTTGACTATGGTTGACTTTGATTAAATATGGTTACCTTTGGTTGACTTTAGTTGAATATGGTTAACCATGGTTGAGTATGGTTGACTTTGTTTGAATGTGGTTGACTTATTCAATATGGTCAACTATGGTTTACCATGGTTGACTAAAGTTTACCATGGTTGAATTTGGATGCTAATGGTTGACTGTGGTTAACTTTGGTTAAACTATTTTAAAATTTTAAATATATATCATTCATATCAAATATATTTATCATATCAATTTAAACGTTGTAAGTAATTAATATGGTTGACTTTGGCTTAATGTTAATATTATTAAGCCATATTTGGCTTAATGACTTTGGTTGTTTGGGCATAGTTGACTTTGGATTACTTTGGTTGCTTGGGTATGTTTGCCTTTGGTTGACTTTGCTTGAATTGTTTACATCGTTTATATGATTTGGCGGACGATGTTTACATTGCTTGGTTGATCATGTTAACATTGTTTACTTTGGTTGACTTTGAACCTTATATTGTTTGGTTGACCATGGTTGACTTTGGTTTACATTGTTTGGTTGACCATGTTTAAATTGTAAATTCTGTTTGGTTAACCACGGTTGACTTTGGCTTACATTGTTTGGTTGACTTTTGTTGGCCTTGGTTGTTTGGTTGACTTTGATTAACTTTGGTTGTTTGGGCATGGTTGATTGTGGTTGACTTTGGTTGACTTTGGGAATGGTTGAATTTGGTTATTTTGGTTGTCTTTGGTTTTTTAGGCATGGTTTCCTTTGGATGACTATGGTTGTTTAGGCATGGCAGACTTTGGATGACATTATTTTACATTATTTGTATGAATTTGGTTTACATTGTTTTGTTGACCATGGTTTATTATCTTTAACAATAGTTTACATTATTTGGGCATGGTTAACCTTGGTTCAGTTTGCATGACTTAGGCTGTTTTGTTTATTTTGGTTGCTTGGGCATGGTTTCTTTGACCATGGTTGACTTTGTTTTACATGGTTTGGTTGACCAAGGTTGACTTTGGTTGTCCATGTTTGATTTAGTTGACCATGGTTTACTATGTTTAACCATGGTTACGGCATTGTTTCGGCATGGTTGACTTTGTTTGATTGGGCACGATTGACCTTGGATGTTAGGTTGACTTTGGTTTTCTTGGTTGAATTTGATTAACTTTAATTGTTTGAAAATGGTTGATTGTGGTTGACTTTGGTTGTTTTTTCACCATCACTTAAGATTGAAATAATAATATAATTATTATTATAAACATTAAATATTATTCTTTATATTTAAAATTGTAATATTAAATTAATATTAATTAATATTAATATAATGTATTAACATTATTAATATTAATATAAATTTGACTATGGTTGACTTTGGTTGACCAGGGTTGACTCAGGTTGTCTATAGTTGATTATGGTTGACCATGATTGAACATTGTTGACTATGGTTGTTCGTTGTTGACTATCTGACTAGTCATTGTTGACTATGTTTATTCATGATTGACTATGATTAATGGTGGTTGTTCATGGTTGACTATCTGACTATCATTGTTGACTATGTGTTGTTGCAGCAACACCCCCCCAAAATTTTGTACATATTGGGGCCCCTCCTTTAATTTTTTTTAGAAAGGCCACCTCAAAAGGTCATTCTCAGCTGTTAGCTTTGTTCTTCAAACAGAAAGTTTTGCCATGAACCACTCCAAGTCTGCCAGAAAGTCTTGTTTCTTAAGCAGAGGTTTTTGTGAAGTCTCCCTGAAAAGGGTCGCAGAACGTTTTGATAAAGCCCCGCAGTGGCGGAAGCTTTTTGTTTAAAACTCCCGAAAGAAGACTTAGAAAATTTCGTTGGAAAGATTGCGGAAGCCATTGGACTTTTCCTCCCGAAACTACGAAAAGATTCGCCTTACTCTCCCGAAAGCTGCTGGAGGACTTCCTTGAAAAAATCCTTAAGTCTTCCCTCAACTTTCGCGGCACCATTCGATTTCTCTTTCCACATTTGCCAAAACGCTCAAAACCTTTGCAGACACAATTCACGAACGTATCCCGAAACGGCGGAAAGATTTAACAGAGCCGCCCGAAACCGCCAAGTAGCTTATCCTTTTTCGAAATCTTTAAGTCTTGAGGTTGCGGAAGCATCAGCTATATTCTTCCCGAGCCTTCGCGGAAACCTTCGCGTTTCTTTTCCGCAACCCCGGCGAGAAAAGTTGCGGAAGATTTCAAGTTTTCCTTTCGAAGCACCGGGCGCCTTTCACCGATTTCTTCCGAAACAGCGGGCACCATGCGCCAAAACTTGCCGTAACTCCGCAAGAACTCAGAAATTTCGTGTGAAATTTGCGGAACAAGTTGGCTTTTCCTTCCGCAGTCACGAAAGCATTCTCATTAACTCGCCGAAATGCCAAAACATCAGGCATTTGCGGAACCTTTCGAAGAAGCCGCCCGCAACAGCGGAGGCATTCAACGATCCCTTTCGAAGTAGCGAAGGATAGGGGCAAAAGCTTCCCGCAATTCTCTCGAGGCCCGGTCGATACTTAGAAACTTTTTGAAGTTTCCGGAAGCCTTATGCGGAAGCATTCACCGAAACCTTCCGAAACGTCGGAGCCTTTTTATTTTTCTCTCCGCTACCGCGGGAACCTTTTTCAAAAGTTAAACGTTCACAATCATTTTGCGGAAAAGTTTCGCCTTTCCCTCCCGCAATAGCGGAAGCTTCCGAAACGTTTGAGCTTTGCGGAACGATTTCTCTTCCGCGTCGCGGAGGCCTTTTGGGGGGCCATTCGCCTTGGTTCCCCGAAACGACGGAAGCTTTCGCCGTGTCTTCCCGCAATAGCGGAAGGAATTCGCAAGTTCGTCCCGCGAATGGCGGTCGCACGCAGATCGAAACTTCTTGATGTGACGTCGACGCGCTAATATTAAAACCGCGAGTTTAATGCGCCACCCACCGAATTGAAGCCCCACACGTGCCCCACTTATTTAAATAAACGGTGGGGGGTTTGAACCGACCCCATTGCTAACTTGTGTCGATTAAACAACTGTTGGACACCGCGCAAATCGTTCCAGCTCATCTTGCGCGACCACGTTCGCGGCCACCTCAGTCAGCTATTCTCGTCGGTGCCAGGTAGGATCTTAACCTTTAAATTTGTCCCTTCTACACGTCATATTGCTATTGGGTTATATTTCTTTTGAAAACAATAGGCATGGGGTGAATGTCGACGGGCAAAATGCCCGTCGAGTGCGGTCCAAATTCGTATTTCCTGTCGTTGGTATATTGATTAAGAAAAATGATAATTTGGACGGACGGATTTATTGTTTTCCCAGGTTCCTCCCGAGGCCCCATGGACCTTTTCATGTCCCCAGCCGAAAGAGAAAACGTAGCCCCCCCGGGTTTTTCATAAACCTCAATCCCGGCGTGACCTCTACCCATTTCAAAACTTGAGACAGGCGCCATCGCCCTTGATCAAACCAGCCGTAGGACGCCCCGTCAAATATTATAAATAACAATAGCGTCTGGGCTAAAACCTCTCGCCTGTGTGTCAATACGGAGGGTCATCCCTGGTCTAGTTTTTAAAATTTGTTTCGACCTCAGACTCGCCTGCCACTAATCATTAAAAGCACCGTGACGAAGGTCACCCTTTTCCCCTGGCATCCGGGCCGAGAGCAAGTGGCTCCCGCAACACACCTACCCTCTCGGGAGCATTCCGAACCATGTCCCTTTAAAGAATTAAGATGATTTAATCTAGATTTCTTATTTGGAACAGTGTATTTGCTCCCAGCATATAGTTTCACAGTTTTATTCATATATATCATTGGCCTGGTTAAATGGGTGATGCTTTTGTTAAAGTCTCACAATATGTTGCTCAATTTCATAATGACTTGTATATGGGTGCTATCAGGGATAAGTCAAAATGCCGAAAGCTGGTAAGAAGAAGGCTAAAATGACAGAAAAGAAGCCTACGCCACTTAAAACTGAGACCTCACTCCAGGATACTAGGTGCACCACCGGGGTCCCTCCTGAAATCAGATGGGGTGACATCTACAGAATGATCCGGGACCAAGAGATCTCGGATATGTTGCTAGAAGAAGGGCCGATTTATCTCAATATCAGAGCCTCAGGCATAACTAGAGCCGCTACCCGCCCTGAGTTGTTCCCCTGTGCTGAAGTGATCGGATGGATACTCCAACATGCCGATGCTGAAGGGAGAGTGATAAATGACAGCGGGAAAGTGGCTATTGCCTCATTTCAACCCGCGTATCTTGCGGCAGCCTACAAATTTCCCCGAGTCCAACAATCTCTGACTGATGAATGGCTGAGCCAGATGAACAACGTCGAGATGGCCAAGAAGCTACTAATGGCAGGCAAACATTTGAGAAAGAAAGGAAATGATGAATATGACGTACAGAATCTGAGACCTCCTTTCAGATTGATCGCTTTGATGCTGTGTAGAATCTTCGGCATGCCCGATGGCACAGTGTATAAGATTCAGTGGGTCCCTATTATCCACTATGTGGCATTTAAGGGAACTGTGTTTGACTGGGCCACTCTCCTGTCAGATAGTTTGGCCTCGATGATAGTTGCTGCTAAAGAAGGACTAGCCTTGAAGAAGGCTGAATTTTTCATGTCCTCATATCTGATTGATTGTATTTTGGCCAAAATAGACTTCCCCAAATTGGGTTGCACATGGGATAAGGTCACTACCCCGGTCTATATCGCTTTCAGGATGTTGTGGGCTCAGAATTACAAGCCTAGTTACAAACTCATCTGTGAGGGGTTCATCATGCCCCTGTATGAGAAAATATTCAAGGAGGAGCCCAACTGCCTGTCAGAGAATGCTTTGGAAGTCCTTGAGAATTACGGGGATTTTTACTTTTCGGAGCAAGGAACCTACCTCAGAATGTTTGGAGGAACTAAGCCCCCATACATTTTGCCGCAGTATGCCACAGATTATGTAGTCCTTAAGGAAGCAGTAAGACAAATCTTCCTGGATGGAATTGGGGCAATGCTCCACAAACAGCATAAGGCTTCCTTTCCCCCTCTACCTTTCTGCATAGGTGCTTACAAGTTCTCGAGGGTTGCCTCAGCCGAAGAATTTGTGCAGGAGCTGAAAGCCTTCCACTTCGGTGAGGTAATCTTCCACAGGAATGACAGGAGGGGAAAAGTCGCTGAACACTGTAAGGAGATTTATGCTCACTTCGAGTACTCTCACTACCCTGATGCCGAGGAAGAAGCATTCAGGGGCATCAGCAACATGACTGAGCTACGGATCTTTCGCCAAGGCACTGGAGCAAGCTCTAGCTCAGCCAAGGTCCAGAAGACCAGCCAGCAGCAGGAGAAAGAAGCTGAGGATGCCCGAGCTCAGGAAGAGCTCAGATTAAGAGAAGAAGCAAGGTTACTCCAGGAGGTGGAGGAAGCCAGATTGCAGTGGGAAGCGGAGGAAGCCAGGTGGAAGCAAGAAGCTGAAGCGGCAAGAAAGCAGCAGGAAGCTGAAGTGGCAAGAATGCAGCAAGAAGCTGAGGATGCCCAGCAGCAGAAAGAGGCTGAGGATGAAAGGCTACAGAGAGCGGAAGAAGAGCTGAAAGCAAGGGAAGATGCTCAAGCAAGTGGGTCCGGTGTCCAAGACATGGAAATAGACGCATCTCAAGCAGGTGCCTCTGGTACCCAAAAGGAGGGAGTGGATCCAGCTTAGGAATTCCGGACCCCACCTGCTGAAGAAGACATAGACATCATAGACCGCCCTATTATCCCGTACACTCCATCGGGAAAACATACGGTGTCCAGGTGGAATGAGTTTGTCTATGACAAGAAGAGGAAAGCTATGGTCCTCAAATCGGAAGAGAGGATCAAAAGTCCCTTCCATGAAGACATCGTTACCCACCGAGAGGTCACCATAATGCAGAACACAGATCAAGATCCCTTTGCTATGGCATCCGCAGCTGTGGAAACAGTAAAAGCATCACTGGACAATGCGGGCGTTATAGTCAGAGAAAATGTATTGACAAAGAAGAGAGCTCGTTCGCTACAACAGACGGTGGCTAATGAGCAGGCCCAAAGGGATCTGGTAGTCAACAAGTATAATTGCCTGTATGCCGAGCATAAAGAGCTATCAGGTAAGTATAACAAGCTGGAAGAGGAAAAGGACCAACTGACACTCCAAATGATGATTGTGGAGGCAGAGAAGAATAGAGCAGAAGATAAAGCATTCCAGCTAGAAGCAGACAAGCGGACATTAGCTGAGCAGTTAGAGCAAGCTGAGAGCAGAACGATGGACTTGTCTCCCTTCCATGAGCTGTCCTGTAGCATCCTGAAACAAATGCATGAAGCTCAGGAGCTAATCACTGATGAGGTTTGCAAGCTCAAGGCCATGGTGGTCAGGTTAAAAGAAATCAATGCGGAGGCCCATAGGCTCAAAGCTAAGAACACCCGTGTCAAGGCAAATATCATCAGTCAGATGGCATGGAGAGAAGGAAAAGGGGGTTTCCCCACGCACCTCCCATTTAAATCTATGGACGGTTTTAATGAGGACATAGCACTGTTGGAGTTTGGCAGGAACTGTGCCAGTAAGCTGATAGCCAGTGTGCAAAGAACAACAGATAAAATTAGCAGTCTGTACCAAAGGCTCCAAGAGGTACATGACAAATGCAAATTGAGCTTCCCTAAGACCCTGGAGGACTTTTCGGAAAAGGAGCAACGTTTGTCTCAACTAAAGGAAGAATTGGGAGTTCAAACGGAGTATGTGAAGAAGATTGATGTCCTGGCTATTGATGACCTCCAACATTATATTGGATCGTCATCACTCCATAACCATATGCTGAAGGAAGTGCATCAAGCTGCAGTAGCAGAAGTTCAAAGCATTGGATCAGAGCTCGGGAAGAATGTGACTTCTCAAAAAATATTGTTCCCTGCTGCAGCAAACATAGTCATAAGGGACACAGGTGTGTGGTATAGCTACATAGCAGAGGAGGAAAGAAAGGCTGCAGCAGCAGATCCAGAATCTTCTCTCCCAGCAGCCATTCCAGCTACAGCAGTGGGCTCGATTCCCTCTTCCCCAGCAGTGGCAGAAAGTCTAGCCAGCTCAATCCCTTCTTCCCAAGCAGAACCAGCAGCAACAATTGGTTCGAGTGTCTCTTCCCAGGCAGCATCAGCAGCATCAATTGACTTGGGCGATCCTCTCCCAGCTGAAGCTCACGCACAAGAATGACAACACGATATTAGAACATTATTTCTGTTATGTGTATTTTGTTAAACTCTCAAATGTATAAAGCGTGAGCTATGGGACAGCTGTCCATTCTTTTTGTTAAATATTTTGTAAAAGAAAAGAATCACAATTTTGTCTATTATAGGAGAGAAAATTCTGTAGATGACAAGTGGAAGATTCTAGGTGGCAGCCCAAAGGGCAGTTTTGTAATTATAAATAGGAGCTAGGAAGAATAGAAGAGGACTTTTGGCAGGGAATGAAATTTTGAAACCCATACGAGCTACCTTGTGTCGGTCCTGTAAAATCGAATTTTCTAATAAAAGCCAGGGAGAAGGACATTTTGCATGGGAATGTTGGACGGATGTATGTTGGACTATTCTAACGACTTCTGTACTGTAATGTGAGATCATTCTTACTATCTGAACTATTTCTTTGTATTAATGATTTTGCTCCTGCCTGTGCAGACGATTTTTCTCCATTTTGTGAACAATGAATGCGTTTCATATTAAATCAGGAGCTATCTGCTGGTATCTTTATCATTGTTGTAGAGTTCTCTTTTAGATTAAATGGCTAACTGTTCTTTCTTCAAGATAACTCATATGGCTCATTGTTCATGCCTTTAACTTGCTCCTTGCAGGTATCTTTAAATTTAATTTCAGTTTGTTTACATTTAGATCTGTTTATTCATTCTTTCCATTTAGATTAGATAATTTTGCTTCTTTCTCTGTTTCATGAGCAATAGATACGTGTTACATTAAACTAGAAGCTATCTTCTAAGATTTTTTATCTAGCTGTAGCTTTACCTGTAAGAATTAACAACTATCTGTTCTTTCTTTATGTTATCTGTTACAGCTTATTGCTCATCCTTTAAGCGTGCTCCCTGCAAGGATAGGTAGATTTACTTCAGTTTCTAGGCTTAGATCTGTTTTAGTTGCATCTAGATCGAGTATAAACTAGGCACTTGCATCTCATTAAAAAACATAAAATCCAAAAGAAAGGTGGATCGGGCCATAACCGATACAATCGGAATTAAACTCCAAACCCACGGTTGCCGGAACTGCTAACCAGACGGATTCCCTACACCAAACGGGAGATAATCTAATTGGGATCATATCTCGGGGAGAATCCCTTTCTGATTGATGCTACGATAGCCGAGGCATCAACACTATGTTTATTCATGATTGACTATGATTAATGGTGGTTGTTCATGGCTAACTATGGTTTATTATGGTTGAAGGATGAGTGTGATTGCTCATGTTTAAATATGGTTGAGTATGGTTGACCCTCTCCTTAACTATGGTTGACCCTTTTTTAATATGGTTTAGTATGGTTAACCCTAGTTGGTTAACCATGGTTGTTCAAGGTTGACCATTGTTGAATATGGTTGACCCTTGTTGACTATGGATGACCATTGTTGACTATGGTTGATTATGGTAGACCATTTTTTAATATGATTGAGTATGGTTGACCCTTTTTTAATTGATTGACTATGGTTGACCCTAGTTTGTTAAGCATGGTTGTTCATGCTCGATTATTGTTGTTCATGGTTGACTTTAGTCAACAATAGTCAACCATAATAAACCAATGTTAACAATAGTCAACTAAATTCAACCATAATCAAGTATGGTCAACCATAGTCATCCAAATTCACCATAGGGAACCAAAGTCAACCATAGTCAACAATGGTTGAATTTGGTTAACCATGATTGAATATGGTTGACCATGGTTGAATTTGGTTGTCCATGGTTGACTTTTGGTTGACCATGGTTGACTTTAGTTTTCCATGTTTAAGTATGGTTATCTTTGGTTGACTATGATTGACCATGGTTAAATATGGTTCACATTGGTTGACTTTAGCTTAACATAGCCGACTTTGGTTGAACATGGTCGAGTATGGTTGATTATAGTTGACTATGGTTCACTTTGGTTGAGTGTAATTGACTATGGTCGATTTTGGTTGATCATGGTCGCCTTTGGTTGACTATGGTTGACTTTGGTTGATTATGGCTCACTATGGTCGACCATGGTTGCCTTTGGCTGACCATGGTTGACTTTGGATTACCATGGTTGACTTTGGTTTACTGTGGATGACTGGTGGTTACCATGGTTAACTTTGGTTAATCATGGTTCACTATCAGTGACAATGGTTGACTTTGGTAAATTGGTTGACTTCCTAGTTGAACATGGTTGTCTTTGGATTAACATGGTTGATTTTAGCTTATGATGAATGACTTTGGTTGACCATGGCTCACTATGGTTGACTTTTGCTTGACTATGGTTGACCATGGCTCACTAGGTTTACTTTTGTTGACCATGGTTGACTTTTGCTTGACTATGGTTGACCATGGTTGACTTTGGTTGACCATGGATGACTTTGGTTGACTTTTGTTTACCATGGTTGAATTTGGTTGAGTTGGTATGACTTGTAGTTGACTTTGGTTGACCATGGTCGACTATGGTTGACTATGGCTAACCATTATTAACTATGGTTGATTCTAATAAACCATGGTTGACTATGGTTGAGTTTAGTTGATTATGGTTTAATTTGGTTGATTATGGATGAATTTGTTTGATTATGGTTGATTTTGGTGGACTAATTGACTTCCTAGTTAACTATGGTCGACTTTCGTAGAACATGGTTTACTTTGGTTAATGATAGTTTACTTCGGTTGACCATGGCTAATTATGGTTGACTATGGTTGACCATGGCTAACAAAGGTTGACTTTGGTTGATCATGGTTAACCATGGTTTACAATGGTGACCATGGTCGACTATGGTTGACTATGGATAATGTAATGTCCCCATTCAAATAAGTGCATAGTAAGACAATCCCATCAATCCTACTAGTTTCCTAGGTTGGATGGGCACATGTGGGATGGTAATAAGGAAGCTAATAAATGATATTTAGACATTAGAGGGGTTCAAGCATTTAATAAATATGGTGAATAAATAAATTCAAGATAAATTCTAAGTGGCAAGTGGTTTTGGAGACATATGGAGGTGGTGGGACCCACACTAGCTTGATTTTTCAATGACACATGGCAGCTCTCTCTTGCCAATTCGAATTCATGGGAAGGTGAACACTCTTGGGTGAGTTGGTAAGTCATAACACATGGCCTTTAGCATCTTAGGTCGAAATGGGATGGAATAGTAACCTCCATGGGAGAGGAAGAGTCAAATTGGAGACTAGTGGACACTTGGGCTAGATTCCCTAGTTTTATAACAACAATAATGAAGCATCTATGAAATTTATGACAAAATTCAGACCTGAATTCTTACACCTGACCATTATGACATGTCAGCCCCAAAAATAGGCTCAAGGAAGGTGCTCATGGAGTTGGGGGAAGCTAAAGAGACTCAAATTCGAATTTGGGAGAAGATGGAAGGTTGGAACTAGGAGACAAGTGGCAAATGAGGAATATTTTCTAAATGGAAATTTATTGAATCTATTGAGAGGATTTCGACCCCTTAAAGGATAATTTTGATTATAAAATGTAAAAATCAAGTATGAGAATGGATTTTCATGATTTGAGAAAAATTGCATTTGTGAAGAGAGAACTAGTGGATGACTAGTTTCTTGCCTTAGCCATTTTCGAGGGTGAAAGATTCCCATCCAAGTTGGTGTTTGGAGAGGCCACTCAGGTCTTTCATGGTGCTTTAATGGATTTTTATTTGCAGGTAGAAGCTACAGGAAGTTTCATGGTTTGGTTTAGTGCAGCACTTTCTCTCCACCATTTCCAATTTTGAAGGCATATTCGGGCTCCTTGAGGGATTCTGCTTTGGGTGAGATCTTGCACTCATTGGGAGAGCCTCATATGATATTTTTATGATTGTAATAGATTCATATCCTCTATTCTTCATATTCAGAAACTCTCAGGTCGAAATACCCATTGAATGTATGCAAAATTATTGATTAATGAGCAAACAATGTCCATTTCCCCAATGCTTTGAGGTATGACACTATAAGGTTGATTATTTCAAATGGATGGATGATTCTCTGATATATTTGTGATTTATATACTGCCATGGATATATTCTACAAGTTTCATGTACTTTACTTGAGCATTTGAAGCATTTTTACTCAGTTTGTTTGTATTGAGAGGTGAAATAGTGCCATTTCCCCAAGGGTCGAATTGGGGGTTTTTGCTGTTGAATGTGAGAGAGTTAGAACAGTAGTAAAAATCAATTAATGGTGCATATGAGACATTAATCACATACTTAACACATTACATACCTCTGTTCATAAATTCGTGGGAGTTTGGAGGCATTTGGAAGGCCATTTGCAGTGTTACCCTGGGGGGATTTGATGCACAAATTACTAGTCAAAATTACATATATTGATCAGAATACAAATCAAGTTTGTAGCAGTATTTGGAGGGCCATAAAACATTCATGAACCTAATATTCAATTCTAAATACCATTCATACACTCCTACAGAATATTTGGGAGCATTTGGGTTGATTTGGAGGTCAAAACAATAAAATTAGTCAAAGGTCGAAATTGGGGAAAAAGTGGAAAAATTGCCATTTTAATAAAATTTTGAAAAAGGGTCATTACAAGTGGTATCAGAGCATGGTCTTGGAACCTGATGGTATTAACAAGAATCCAAACAAATAAAACACCACCCTTTGAATCAGTAGTTGAAGAAGTTTTGGTTGAAGAAGAGATAGTAGCAGAAAAAGAGTTTTTTTCTAAAACAATGGGTAGAGAGGAGGAGGAAAAATTAAGACATAAGGAGGAATTTATTGAAGCCTTAAAACCATGTTTTGAAGGAATTACCATGGTTATGCTAGATATGAATAAACAAATGATGAAAGGTTTCGAATTGTTGGGTAGCCAACTTTCAGGAAAAGGGATGATAGGAGATAATAGTGGTTCACACTCATGGGAAAAGATGAAAGGGAATGAGCATATTTTCTCAAGTACAGGACCTCATAATAGACCTGATGAATTTCAAAGCACACAAAGGCATACTACACCTAAATTTTTCACACCCAAAGAAGAGCCCAATCTTGAATTGGATTACAAGAAACTAGTAAATGATTGGAATGATTGGAATGAAGAGTGTAAAAGAGGTGTACCACGTAGTGACTACATTGATGCTATGCAAAAGATTAAAAGGAAGGGAGACAATAGGAGTCCCTTCCAAAACAAAGAATTGAATAGTGCTATTGGAAAAATGTCACTTCCTACTTTTGATGGTTCTTCTAAAAAATCTGCTAACACTTGGGTGCAAAAATTGGATGTATATTTTCAGCTGAATCCTATGTTGGAAGAGGATGCATTAAAAATGGCCATTTTGCATTTGGAAGGAGATGCCAATGAATGGTGGTTTCATGGGCTGAAAACCTTGGGTCATAATCAGGTTAAAACATATGGATAATTTGTTGACAGGGTACTAGAAATATTTGAACAAAAAGATCCAGAATTGCCTTTCAAAGAACTAGCTCAATTGAAGCAAACTGGGTCCCCTACCGAATATGTGTTGGACTTTCAAAAATTATCAGTCAAGGTGGCTGATGTATCTATGGGAAGATTAGTATTGCTTTTCACTGAAGGTTTGGCTGAACCCTTAAGAGGTTTGGTCAAAGACCACAAGCCAACTACATTAAAAGATGCAATGAGCTTGACTAGGGATCTCCAAAATGTGCTTCCTAGAATGAGATTTCCTCCTAAGCCTAGCTACAAATTTGAAAAGAAACCTTGGCAAAGGGATGGATATGATAAGAAAACTTGGCAAAGAGAGTCATTTGAAAGGAATAAAAAAGAGGGACTAAACAGGGATGAACTTAGAAAAAAGAAATTGTACTTCACATGCTTCCAACCATGGACACCGAGACACAAATGTACCAAAGGAAAGGCTCAATACATAGAAGTATTTTCTGATAATGAGGAGTATGATGGGGGCATGGATGAAAATGGACATATTTTAGATCAAGAAGAGGCATATGAGACAGCAGTAGAAGAGGAAAGACAAGAAGAAAATCAGCCTTCACTGGACAAAGCAAGAATGGCAGTGCTTTCAGCAGTACCTCGCTATCATACTATCCGATGCAAAGGTGTGGTACAAGGACAAAGAACTTCAGTTTTGGTAGATGGAGGAGCCACTCATAACTTCATTGATGCAGAGATGGTAGAGAAAAGAAATATACCTATTGAACCATTTGATGGCTTCACAGTTGTCATTCCCGGTCACAACACAATGCAATGCAAAACATGGGTTCCAAAGCTGCAAGTCACCGTAGGTAACGATACTTGATAGTTTTTATGTGGTTGATGTTGCTGATACTAATGTGGTTTTGGGAGTGCAATGGCTGTATTCAATAGGAGAGCATACAGTAAATTATCAAATTCCTGAAATGAAATTCCAAGATTCAAAAGGAGTACAAAGAATTGTGAGAGGGCAACACACTTATCCAAATCAAGTAGTAACTTGCAGTAGTATGAGATCTATATTGAGGCATGGGGATATAGAAAGGGATGCTTAATGTCATATTACATCTCCCAAGCCAACTATAAATATTGTCAAACACCCAAAGGACATAGAGAAACTTTTGCAAAAATATGAAAAGGTCTTTAGAGACCTTCCACATGGTAGGCCACCGGATAGGGGGGTTGAGCACAGTATTATTTTGGAGGAGGGTACTTCACCCATTTAGATATCACCTTATAGACATCCTAAAAAGTTCAGAGATGAGATTGAAAAAGCTATCCAAGAACTCCTAGAGTTGGGACTCATTAGACCAAGCTCTAGCCCTTATGCTTCTTCAGTAGTGCTAGTGAAGAAAAAAGATGGAACATTGAGAATGTGCATAGATTTTAGAGCCTTAAACAAAAAGGCTATCAAGAATAGGTATCCTATTCCTAGGATTGATGAGCTCATGGATGAGCTACATGGGGCCAAATACTTCTCAAAAATTGACCTTAGATCAGGGTATCACCAAATTCGGATGAAAGATGAAGATGTGCAAAAGACCGCTTTTCGATGTCATTTTGGCCACTTTGAATTTTTTGTCATGCCTTTTGGGTTAACTAATGCTCCAGCCACCTTTCAAGAATGTATGAATAGGATATTTTGCAAGCAACTAAGAAGGTTTGTTTTGGTTTTTTTTGATGATATTCTCATTTACAGTAAAACATGGGAAGAGCGTTTGCAGCAGTTAGAGATTATGTTGAAAATCTTGCAAGAAGAGTCATTATTTGCTAAGTTATCAAAATGTGAGTTTGGGATGAAAGAACTACTGTATCTTGGGAACATTATTGGGCAAGAAGGAGTGAAGGTACACATGGTAAAAATCAGGGCTATCTTGGAATGGCCATCACCAAAAAATATTACCGAATTGAGAGGCTTTATTGGCATATGCACCTACTACAAAAAATTTGTGAAAGGGTTCTCCAAGTTGACTTCTCCACTCACTGATTTGACTAAGAAGGATGATTTCAAGTGGGATGAAGAGGCTGAAAAGGAATTCCAAAAAATGAAAGAGGTAATGAGTAGTTGTCCCATACTTGCATTTCCTAATTTTACTAAACCTTTTGTTGTGGAATGTGATGCTTCAGGTGGAGGAATAGGGGCTGTCCTAAAGCAAGGCCAAAACCCCATAGCCTTTGAGAGAAAAAATTTGCAGCCCCATGAAAAACATTAATCCATCTATGATAAATAAATGCTGGCCATTATGCATGCATTGACCAAATTCAGACAATACTTGGTGGGCAGCAAGTTTGTGGTGAAAACTGACCACAATAGTCTAAGACACTTTCTCACCCAAAAAGATCTAAATGAAAGGCAACAAAAGTGGGTAAGAAAGATTCAAGCTTATGATTTTGATATTGAATATGTCAAAGGAAAGAATAATATAGTAGCAGATGCTTTGTCAAGAAGGCCTTCTTTTTCTCTCATGGATATTTCCAAGGATTGGAAAAACATGCTACTAGTTGAATATGCCAAAGACAAATTTGCTTGTGATGTGTTGGATGGAATCAAAGGGGATGATAATTATAGGATTTTGAATGGGTTGATATATTATAAGGGAAGAATTTATTTAGTTCATAACTCCAAGCTCAAGTACCGAATTTTGCAAGAAGCACATGATTCCCCACTAGCAGGCCATCCGGGGATCTTCAAAACTTATAGACAGTTGAGGCAAAGATTTTTTTGGAAGGGGCTGAAGGAAGATGTTCAGAAGTATGTGAATGAATGTAAAGCATGTCAACAAAACAAATCAGAACTTACATGTCCAGGCGGCCTATTACAACCATTGCCCATTCCGGAGCAAAAATGGGACATTATTTCCATGGATTTCATCACTGGATTGCCTAAATCCTTGGGTAAGGATTTCATCTATGTGGTAGTTGATAGGTTGACAAAATTTACTAATTTCTTTGCTGTTACATCATCTTTTAGTGTTGCACAAGTGGCTGATATTTTTTTCAAAGAAATCTTTAGATTGCATGGGCTCCCCAAGAGCATTGTTAGTGATAGAGATAGTAGATTCATGGGTGCTTTTTGGCAATAACTTTTTAGATTGGTAGGCACTCAATTGACTCCAAGTACCAGCTATCATCCACAAACTGATGGACAAATAGAGAGGGTAAACCAATGGTTGGAAGGATACCTAAGAAACTATGTGGGAAGGCAGCAAAAAGCATAGGCAAAATGGCTACGGTTGGGTGAGTTTTGCTACAACACCACTTATCATATGTCAATAGGAATGTCTCCTTTCAAAGCATTATATGATTATGCTGCACTTACATTTGCTGACATTATATTTGGTGATAGTAGAGCCCCAAAGGCTAAAGATTGGGTGGAAGAGAGCCAAGAAATTTTAAAACTCTTGAAAGACAATTTGCAGGTTGCTCAAAATCAGCAAAACAATATGCTGATAGGCATAGAGAAGAAAGAACCTTTCAAGTCAATGATTTAGTATATTTAAGGTTACAGCCTTATAAACAAACATCTCTAAAAAAGAAAGGAGCAGAAAAATTAAAACCAAGGTACTATGGGCCATACAAGGTAGTGCGGAAGGTTGGAGAAGTAGCATATGAACTAGAACTTCCGGAAGGGAGTAAAATCCACAATTTATTTCATGTTTCTTGTCTCAAGAAAGCTCTTGGTCAGCAAATCATCACTTCAGAAATACTTCCTCCTTTGGATGATGAAGGTCAGCTCACACTTGTTCCGGAAAAGATTTTGAAGACACGGGAAAGAAGGTTGAGGAGTAGAATCATCAAAGAATATTTAGTGCAATGGAAGGACTTACCAAATGAAGATGCCACATGGGAAGAGGAGAATATTTTGCAGCATCCAAATCTGAAATTGCTTGAGGACAAGCAATCTTGGGTGGGGAGGACTATAATGTCTCCATTCAAATAAGTGCATAGTAAGACAATCCCATCAATCCTACTAGTTTCCTAGGTTGGATGGGCACGTGTGGGATGGTAATAAGGAAGCTAATAAATGATATTTAGACATTAGATGGGTTCAAAAATTTAATAAATATGGTGAATAAATAAATTCAAGATAAATTCTAAGTTGCAAGTGGTTTTGGAGACATATGGAGGTGGTGGGACCCACACTAGCTTGATTTTTCAATGACACATGGCAACTCTCTCTTGCCAATTCGAATTCATGGGAAGGTGAACACTCTTGGGTGAGTTGGTAAGTCATAACACATGGCATTTATCATCTTAGGTCGAAATGGGATTGAATAGTAACCTCCATGGGAGAGGAAGAGTCAAATTGGAGACTAATGGACACTTGGGCTAGATTCCCTAGTTTTATGACAACAATAATGAAGCATTTATGACATTTATGACAAAATTCAGACCTGACTTCTTACACCTGACCATTATGACATGTCAGCCCCAAAAATAGGCTCAAGGAAGGCGCTCATGGAGTTGGGGGAAGCTAAAGAGACTCAAATTCGAATTTGGGAGAAGATGGAAGGTTGGAACTAGGAGACAAGTGGCAAATGAGGAATATTTTCTAAATGGAAATTTATTGAATCTATTGAGAGGATTTCGACCCCTTGAAGGCTAATGTTGGTTATAAAATGTAGAAATCAAGTATGAGAATGGCTTTTGATGATTTGAGAAAAATTGCATTTGTGAAGAGAGAACTAGTGGATGACTAGTTTCTTGCCTTAGCCAATTTCGAGGGTGAAAGATTCCCATCCAAATTGGTGTTTGGAGAGGCCACTCAGGTCTTTCATGGTGCTTTAATGGAGTTTTATTTGCAGGTAGCATCTACAGGAAGTTTCATGGTTAGGTTTAGTGCAGCACTTTCTCTCCACCATTTCCAATTTTGAAGGCATATTCGGCCTCCTTCAGGGATTGCGCTTTGGGTGAGATCTTGCACTCATTGGGAGAGCTTAATATGATATTTTTATAATTTTAATAGATTCATATCCTCTGTTCTTCATATTCAAAAACTCTCAGGTCGAAATACCCATTGAATGTATGAAAAATTATTGATTAATGAGCAAACAATGTCCATTACCCCAATGCTTTGAGGTATGACACTATAAGGTTGATTATTTCGAATGGATGGATGATTCTCTGATATATTTGTGATTCATATACTGCCATGGATATATTATACAAGTTTCATGTACTGTACTTGAGCATTTGAAGCATTTTTACTCAGTTTGTTTGTATTGAGAGGTGAAATAGTGCCATTTCCCCAAGGGTCGAATTGGGGGTTTTTGCTGTTGAATGTGAGAGAGTTAGAACAGTAGTAAAAATCAATTAATGGTGCATATGAGAACTTAATCACATACTTAACACATTACATACCTCTGTTCATAAATTCGTGGGAGTTTGGAGGCATTTGGAAGGCCATTTGCGGTGTTACCCCAGGGGGATTTGATGCACAAATTACTAGTCAAAATTACATATATTGATTAGAATACAAATCAAGTTTGCAGTAGTATTTGGAGGGCCATAAAACATCCCTGAACCTAATATTCAAGTCTAAATATCATTCATACACTCCTACAGAATATTTGGGAGCATTTGGGTTGATTTGGAGGTCAAAACAGTAAAACTAGTCAAAGGTCGAAATTGGGGAAAAAGTGGAAAAATTGGCATTTTAATAAAATTTTGAAAAATGGTCATTACAGATAACCACGATTGATTATGCATGAATCTAATTAACCACGGTTGCTTATGGTTCACTTTAGTTGACTATAGTTTAATTTGGTTGACTATGGTTTAATATAGTTGACTATTGTTGAATTTGTTTGATTATGGTTGACTTTGGTGGACTAACTAACTTCTTGGTTGAGCATGGTTGACTTTGGTTGAGCATGGTCGACTTTGGTTTATGATGGTTGACTTTGTTTGACTATGGTTATCTTTGGTTGAGTATGGTTGACCATGGTTGAATTTGGTTGACCATGGTTGGATTTGGTCGACTTTTAGTTTACTGCGGTTGACTTTCGTTAACCATGGATGAATTTTGTTGACTTTTGGTTGACTATGGTTGACCATGTTTGACTTTGGTTGACATGGGTTGGCCATGGTTGACTTTTCGTTGACTTTGGTTAACTTATGGTTAAGCATGGATGACTATGGTTGACCATGGTTGATTATGGTAGACCATGATTGATTGTGGTTGAGCATGGCTGAATTTGGTTGACCATGGTTAACTTTTTGTTTACCATTACCATGGTTGACTTTGGTTTACTATGGTTGACCATGGTGTACCATGGTGGACTTTGGATGACCATGGTGGACTATCGATGACCATTGTTGACTTTTGGTTGGATTTGGTTGACTATGGTTTACTATAGTTGATTATGGTTGACCATGGTTGACTGTCATTCATGATGTTTGACTATGCTTAAATTTGGTTGAACACAGTTGACTTTTCTTAACCATAACAAACTTTGAATGACCATGGTTGACTTTGGATGACCATGGATGACTTTTGTTGGCCATGGTTTACTTTTGATTGACTATGGTTGTCCATGGTTTACTATGGTTGATAATGGTTGAATATGGTTGACCATCATAGATGATTTTAGGGGCGAATTTTCGCCCATGGGCAAATTTTAGGAGGTTTTAAAAAATTGGTGGGCAAATCTTTTATATTAAACCTTTTTTTTTCATTACTAAAATTTAGCCCATAATTTATTTACCCAAAAAAACGTTCAAAGAAGGTTAGCCTAGTTGTATTTACTAGGAAAAATGGCTTTCGCCTGGTGAAATTCCAATAAATTTCTTCATTCGCCCCCGATTTCTGGCCATGGAGGTTACCAATATAAATTTTGCCCAATATTTTTCTTGGAAATCGTAATACCAGGGTCAATCGCCCCTACATTTTCCTTCTGGGGAATTTTTTTTTAAGAAATTCGTCCATAAATACTGGCATCCAGGCAGAATGGGACCGATTTTGTCCCTATAAATTGACAGGATCAGGTTTCAAAGCTTAATGGGGTTTCAATTTGGGAAAATCAGGTTTCAAAAGTTATTTTAGCGTTGCCATGCTCTTGCTAAGGTTATACGGAGGTTGCTAGGCTCTAGAATTTCTTCTCTTGCAATACATCCAAACTCCAAACTGCAAGTATGTTCATACTTCAAGACATAAATGTTGTTTTGTTGGGTTTGGTTTCCTGCCGTTAAGGTAGGTCAGACTTATAAGATCCATTCTTAGGCTCATGTTTGGCACATGCCTATTACTGTAGCTTTTGTTTGGCAATGCTTATGGTTTTCTATATCTCTATGCTCGGACTGATATTTTCTTTTGAGTTATTCGACTTGGTTGTATATGGAGTCTGGACTTAGTGTAGGTCGCTAATTGGCTTGGCTCCGACTGTTTCTGTTATGTCTGAATGGCAGTCTATTCACTGCCAACCACCACCAACTCTATAGTCTCAATCAGGATGCGGTATGGTTAGGGAAAACCAGGACTGGCTAGATCAAGATAGAAGTGGCCCAAAAAGCCGGCAGGGTCAACATATATCACTTATTTCGTCTACTTTTATCATTTGATGTATCTTGTGAAAACACTATTTGATTGTAACCACTTATCTATAGGTTTCTGGATACATTTCAGAGTCTACATTTCAATTGAATTTCTTTCTGTGCTTTATAAGAATGATACACTTAAAAACATTAACGTCTTATAGAGATTGTCAATTTTAGTTTTTGTGCACAAGAATATTTTTTATGGCTATAGATTTTGCACTTCAGACATTATTGTACAATGCAACCATTTTAAAATATACTGTGATGTTGTCATGTTAAAAGTTTCACCTTGCATTTCAATACATTGTATTTCATGAATTGGCTTGGTGGTTTTTCTCTTTTGTTTTTGTTTAACTTGATTGTGTCCAAGGGGATATGCATGGGTTTTTGGAAAAGAATTTTGCAGGAAAGATGGAAACTAGTTAAAATTTATCTTTGATGTATTTTTTTTTATGCAGACAACAGTGGCATTTGTAAGCTTGATTTTTACTACCATTCTGAGATTAATTGTAAGTAATATATGATTGTTCCTTGGTCAATAAACTCAGAATTTCATGCCCAACATTTTACATTAGACAATTGACTGTATTGTATAGCTTAGAATCAAGTGGAATAATGCTTGAATGAATCTATCTGTTATCAAAATTACAAAGGATATGATCAGCTGACATCTATGGATTCACAAGAGTGCTTTCCCAGTAACCCTATTTTGTGTGAGATTGGATCCATGGGTTGGGCTCTGGTCCTATCTGTGTTATGTTATAATTGAGAATTTAATTATTGCTTCTTTTGCAAGATATTTTTGGGTACTTGGGTGATGCCATTTCTAGTGTTTTTCCTTAAGCATAGATATTGTGGGAAAGGACCAATAAGAGGCTTTATGTGGCAACTTGTCATAGATTGATCTGGCAACTTATGTATGATACTTGGTATTAATGAAACAATTTGTATAATTAGGGGTTTAGCTAGACCAGGCCAATTCAGAGTTAAACGGGATGGATTTAGATGAGTGGGTATGGATTTCACATCAAGAATCATTGAATCACAAAATATATCTCGTTTTGCACCATATTTACACACACATTTGGA
Source organism: Larix kaempferi (assembly GCA_027924585.1). Classification (NCBI taxonomy): domain Eukaryota; kingdom Viridiplantae; phylum Streptophyta; class Pinopsida; order Pinales; family Pinaceae; genus Larix; species Larix kaempferi. The sequence continues at coordinate 8,407,181 of BSBM01000136.1, forward strand.
TTGTGTCGTTAATCAGAGTTGGTATTCATTTTGAGGGGAGTGATTTGTTGTACTCACCTATTTTTCCGAATCCCTTATTTATTATTTAACTAGACTTGGATCTGTTCTAATAAGAGATTATTCATATAATTATACCACTGGAGATTTTACTAATATTATTCAACTATTGAAGCATTATAGTTTGTAACTAAAGTATTTGTCTTAAACCTAGTTCAAGCTTGGGTGTATGTTTTGTGATGACACTTTACTCTTGAACTATTGGCTATAGAACGTACATGTCGTGGAATATTTTGTTCCAATGTGTTCCCCAATGTTTATCAAACCATTCAGAAGCAAAGATGTTGTCCATCCTTAATTACTAGTTTTGACTCTTTTTCTATAAGGGGATGGTTCACTAGTGAACTTTATGTTGATCTTTCAGTCCTTGAGTAGTAGTTTCTTGCATCAGTTTCTCATGTAGAAATTCATGTTGGTGTTGCTTGTGCTAATCTTCGCTAAATAGTTTGGGTTTATAAAAAATAGGTACTCTAAGCATTGGGAAAAATTCTTCTTTGGCCATTTGGAAAGAGAGATGGAGATTTCTCTCACATTTCTTGTTTTGATTTTTCATTGTTTTACCTATGATTTGTTGTTGTTTCTTTTGTACAGTAGTTATTTCAATATAAAGGAAAACTTGCATAAAAATAGTAGATACACCATATTGGATGACATAAGACACGTCCTTGTTCTAAGGTCCAAACTTTTATATCCTTAGAAAATGCAGAATATATGAATACTTTATGATTGACATAAATATTTCTTGCAAGAAAATACAAATGGGAAATTAATGCCCCAAAATTTTAATGCTTCATATATTTCTTCTTAGAAAAAACTAGTATATCATAGATAAGAAAGTTACATCACATGAACAATGAGGGTACCAGGAAAATCCCACCCTAAAAATGCCGAAAGGGTAAGAATATGCTCCTCTGCACCAAGATAAAGGGACTCAACATCACAATGAAAGATATTGAGTTTGACTCTCACAAGCAAATACATCCCCTGCATAAAACTCCTCAAATCCCTTAATCCAAAGGGGAGGGATCCTCCCAAAAAGTAGTTTTACATCAATGTTTCCAGAGAAAGAAAATAACATTCAACCATACTATGTGCCACAAGGATTTGCAGTGGTCCCTAATCATCCAGGTCTCTACCAAAAGGGGACCTTTCCACAATGGTGGGGTAGTAAAGAAGAAATGATATTCATCTTGAGACCATGTACAAAACATCTTGTCATCCCAACATTTCCAAAAATCAAGTTCAATTGTTTCATCCTTCCCTCACAGAACAATAGTTGCATTTGTTGCAGCAACTATATAAAGCATACTTTTGAAAGTTGATCCTTGCTAGAGCAGAAGCCACCCCGAAAGCTTGTGTTTAAAAGAGACATGCCATTTCCAAATGGCCTAGTACCTCCACATTGAAATTTGAGTGCACCTCAGGGTCACTCCTAGTTTGGTTCAAATGAGAAACAATGTCAAAACCAATAATATTTAGGAGTAATTAAAGTTTGTATAATCGTCACTTTATAGCAATGATGTGAACAATGCAATGTTTAGATGTTAAGGTTAGGTGGATAAACCACATTAGCCACTTAGGATTATTATAAATTATAATGAGACAAGATATAAAGGTGTGTGCGAGGTCTATCACTGCAATGTCATTAATGAATATATTTACTCTCTCCACCTTCATCTATATGAACACGTGCCCTAAATTTTGACATGGTATCATAACAAGACATTGACCTTGTGTAGTTTGAACTATTGAAGGTTTGAAGCTTGAGGTACATAGATCACCTTCCCATGGAGCCAGGATAAGATGTGGAAAGCATAAATTTCTAAGCTCAAAGTTAGTCATGCAAGAATTTCTGAGGCTAAGGATGAACTACTTTGGTCAAGGAACAAGAATGGGGAAACATCTATTTCTCACTTGTTATGTACTTGTTCTTACACAGTCTAGGTGTGGAAGGAATTGGACATTTAAGCTTGTCAAAAACTGGATTGGGAAGGTTTGTCGATTGAGGGGAGACTTAGGAATTGGGAGGGAAATGAGGCATTATTGAAGTTTAAAGAGGTCACAAGTTCTTTAAAAGTTCTGTGAGAATGTGGTTCACAAGCTCAGTCCCATTGGGATACCAACCACTATTGTGGATAGTGGTTGAGCTGCCTTATATACATAAAAAGGATTTTGAACTTGAAAGATTGGATAACAAAGAAATTTGGAATGAAGTCTAGGAGATTTTAGAGGCAACGGTGTTGAATTCAAGAAATCAACTTGTCGAGTCAAAAAATAAAATAGCTCAACCCTCTACATTATAAAATAATGAAATTCCAAATGTAGTCACTAGGGAAAAAGTTTTATTTTACAAAAATAATATGCTCTTCCAAAAAAGACATCATTGTTTTTGCAAAGTAATCTAAGCATCAATGTACATGAATATAGAAAACAAAAGTTGCATATAGGAAACAACAATCACTTTCTAATATATGGTTATCATCCAAATTGTCAAGTCAACCCTGTGTCCAAATGCCCCCCTAGGAAAGATAAAGGGTGTTGTCAATAAGCTATTGCTTTCATATTCTGTTGGAGAAATTGTTAGTCAAGTATTTGGAATCGCGGGATTTGGTTGAGGGATTAAAAATGTTGAGTGTAAGTGAGATATTCTTCTGGCCAACAAAGTACAATATTGTTTCCAACAAATAAAATTGTGTTGTCGTTACTCTTGGCTTCTAAAGAACCCTACTGCCATCATTTTAGACATTCAAAAAGAGGATTCCCTATTGGTAACAATCATAGTCCTACCAAATGTATTCCTCTTTCTCCTATTCCTCTGGATCTTGAGCTCATTATACAACACATGATCCACCTTGCAAAGATGAACCTCTCAACGGAGGATGATCCTAAGCACTCCAAACACTCCTCATTCTCCTTCATTAATTGTTCATGGGTCTCAAATTCTAGATCCTAAATCTAGTCCACTTAAAGTTGGTAGTGTCTCTCCGAAGGCTCACTCCCATTCCTATGGTGGCTCTCCAATAACAAAACTTCCATGGTCGCCACCACTATCACCCCCAACACCTATTTCTAGGCCTAAACCTGATCCCCCCTCTTCAACCACCCCTCCACCTCATAGTTTTCCACACAAGCAGCATCCAATCCATAGACCCCATCCTCATCATAGGAACTCTGGCTAGCGACACATACCAGTTGGGGCAGATTTGAAGTTCAATTCCAAATGGTTGAAAATAAGAATCCTTTGTAGTATTGTAGATGACTTAAATACACGATGAGGTATTGTAAGTGGTAAAGTGGCACCACCGCTTGCACCACCACCACCAACACATCTTCAAACACTTATTAATTAGCCTTCATTGTCACCCTACAAAAATACACTACCTCCCTCTGGGTCTCATCTTCATTTACCCACTTCCACCACCCGCACACCTCAAGCCATCTCCTCCCCTCACCCATCCACCTCAGCATCCCTCCACTATTCCACTGTCATTTCCCCTCCCAGCTCCACCATTCTAATGTCAAAACCTTAATACAACCTCTCGTCCACATCTTTCCAATCACTAGTCCAAATACCACCAACCCATTCCAACTACAACTAGGCAAGCCTTAATACTCAACACTCTTTGCATTTTTAATATTTCTCCACTCTTTAACCCATAAAGTACCCCATGGCAAGTCATTTCTATTGAAATTTTGTTATACCATCATAGTGCACTGACATCCGCGTGGAGCAATTGAACAACTATTTCTAGTATAATTTTCATGATGTTTAGTATTCTGATACATAATCTTGGTAGTTTAAAAAAGCCATGAAAAAAACATACTATATGATCTTAAATTCTGATCATCACTTGCAGTTTGATATGATATGATAACTAGTAAATACTGCTACTCTTATCACCAGTAACAGAGTAATAGTATATGATAATGGTGTTACTCTTATCACTCATTTTATTTCATTGTATATATACTTCACTCAACCATACTGAAGTATTTATCTATGTTTTCAAGGCACTTCAGAAAATATCACATAGCTTGAATAACTTGAAGAAGCAAATTTTGAAGCGCAATTCTATTGTGATATATTCCTTGTGAGGGATTTCTATGTAGAGGATTAGGTCAAACAACAATATCCATGTTTGTAAGTTTCATAAAGAATATATTTCACACATCCACATGTTTAAAATCTGTTTTATGCATAATTATTGAGATTTTCAATGTGATCCTATTGTGCTCATTTGAGAGTGAAATTGAAATGGATTTTAATGACTGAAACCTCATCAAGAACTTGATAAACTCCTTCCTATCATGCATGCTAAAGATGGCATATTACAAACTAAGCGAAGTGGGTTTGAAGAAGAGATGATTGTTTTTGGATTCATCTCTTTGGATGCCTCTTGACCTCCCTTTGCTTTGCAATGAAGCTTGGTCTCCTCCTATGTTCATAGGACGATAAAGGATGATTCCTTCATAGTAGCCCGATTTACCCAAATAGGAAGAACATTTTAGAACTATTACATGGTGGGGTTTGGTCTTCTTTTGTCTTGACTTCAAGCTCACATGCATTAAATATTTATGCCAGTAAGCTTTAATGCATTTCACAGTATATATATATATATATATATATATATAGTTTTGGTTGAGTTCACGGTATTTCGTGATAGATTATTTAATTCATTTTCTTTTCCCCTGCATATTGTGCTATAATGATCAATGTAAAATGAAAAAACCACGCACTGTAGGCATGAAGGGGTGCCTACTTGCCACCTTGTTGGAGTCAAAGAAGTGATGAGAATGATGATGGAGTTTTCTATAAGATCATTGTGTTTGGTCATGATTGCCTTTGTAGTTCATGTAGTGTTTTGAAATGGTGGAGTTTCTTATGGAGAATCCAAATCTCTCTGGTCACTGGCATAGTATTCTGTGATCTGTGTTTGCTAGGTACAGTGTCTGCTCCCAGCCAACCCCTTGCAATTATATATACACAATGTATATACATGTTTCTTTGTTTTCCTTAGTTTGTAATGCATGCTGATGCTTTTATTGCAGCCATTCATTGTATATTGTTTTGGGATTGACAGTGTTGATTGTATATATGTCTTATGAATATTGAAGTTTATGGTATTGTAAGTTGGGTCATTCTCTAACCCACATTCTGCATTTTAGGTTTTGTTATCAGTGGTGGAATTGATGACTAGGCTTGGATTGATTTTGTAACTCATGATGTTTGTTTTTAGGGGAAATTTATGTTCATGGTTGTCTAATATGTATCCCATGCTAATGATGGTATCCTCCTAGAATAGTTGGTTCTGGAAGGCTATTTTTATTGGGTTAGCCTTGTCAACCATTCTCAGTCAGATAAGGTCCATATAGTTTTTACTAGGTTCATATTATTTATCGTTTTTATTTATTCTTAGTGTTGGAGTCTATATTTGGTGTGTTGCTGAATTTTGCCAGGTATGTTTATGTGCTGCTTATTTATCTTGGAATGTTGTCTACTATTATATACCCACTTTAATGTTATGTATTAGTCGTATAACATCTACAGTCTATTGTTATATATGCACTTTCCTACCATGTATTCTTCTTGTTTGCATGTTATACACTTAGTACATGGCAGGAAAGTGCATATATGCATTATGACCATAGTATTTTACCTGGCCAAGCATATACCTCTATGCTTATTAGACACCCATGTTCTCACCGTTTCCTAAGAGGTCCACACCTGAAAACTGGAAACATTATTTATAGACTGGTGAGTTGTTATTTATAGACTGGTGACTCTCACAGCTCAGAGGGGTTCTGGTATATTGCATTTCATGTATTTGCATTATGGCAAGGTTTGGCAATTCTATGGTCTTATTAAGCTCTGCATTTGTAACGTATGTCAAGATATTTTGAATTTGGATATGAGTATGTAGGTAGTGTTTGAGATATTGTTGATTCGCATAACCCAAAAAGGAACCCCATGTCATGCACTTATATATCTATATCTATTGCTTATATCTTTATTTTGGGTGATGTGAAACTAGCCATCAGTCTTGAATTTTGTTGTCAAACTAAAATTCTTATCTTTTTTGAATTTTGGATTTCTGCCCCTTCTTGTGGAATAAGATTCCCAAAATATAATTGATAATATGGTGGCTCAGGGTGGCTTGAGGTCTTCAGTTCTAGAAGTCCCAGTATTAAATGATATTATTTTACCCTTGATATGCCAACTGTATCACTTGGGATTTGAGTGTAAACATATGAAAGCAATTTGTCTTTTGGGTCACTTTAACTCTCCGAATGACCCAGGAACAAAATTTAAGCCTATAATCATTCTAGTTGGAACCTCATAACGCTACAACTAAAGTAGAATTCCAATTGTATCATCCAAGAAGACTTGTTGTCACATTACGTCATTGTGGTAGAAAGGTTGTTGTAAAGACATTTATAATAAAACTACTTCAAATCTATGAATGAAAAATTAAATGAGCGTATGAGCAATCAATTGTATTGGTTTTTATTTCAAAGTTGGTAATTTCCAACACACTTTTCATCTTATAACAGGTCACCCCTACTCGATGCCTCTAGATGAGTCATAATATTATTCTCTCCTTTGAAAGTAAACAATGACCCTATGGTCACAATATTAACACCTAAGCGAGCCAAAGAATTTCCTCTCAAATAAATTATGTTGCCTCTCTAGTAGTAAGAGAAATAACAACCTATACTTTTTTACTAGTTTATCAAGTTGAAACACATTGAATAATAAAAAAGCAACAATGAAAATGCTTTGTTTTTCTGATAATAAATCTACTAAAAGAGAAGGCCAAACATCCTGGTCTATTTTATTAGAAAAGAAATAATAACACAACCCTCATTACTTGTAAATATTGCATCATTTACATAATATGTATGACCACAAAATTCCTTCAATGATTTGCCATATTTGAATCCATGTATTCTTCCAGTATTGCCAAATGATGTGCTTTAAAACAGACTTCCATCACAAGAAAAAGGAAAGTCCTGTGAGATCCAAACAATGTGAATGCTCTTGATGCCTTAAGCATTGGCCTTTTCATATATGCGTTACCTTAATTTCCCCATCCTATGAACCACAATACAACATCTTTCAATATTGACTAAAGTCAATTTAGAGCACAACATCATCATGATCATAAAGGAATCATCATCTTGATACTGAGATTCCCTCTTAAGATTCATGTTGATGCAGTGCCAAACCTTTATGAATCTATCAATTAAGTAGAAAACAAGGTATTGCCCATCTAGAGAGAAACAAGCACATTTTGGGTGGCTGTATTTCCCAAATTTAATTGTATGTTCTAGCATTGTTGTATACATTTATTCCTCATCTTCCTTCACTACAGCGGTGCCCCTGAAGGTGTCATATTGTGTATCTGGAAGGAAAAATCCTTGATGTCGTTGCCACTTCAAAGATTGACCAAATTCAAGACAAAAATATCAGAGCTTTGATGCATCCTCGAATAGAATTTCACCCCCACTCACCATTATACCTTTCATATCCACGGAAGCAAGGGGTGCATCTGAGTAATGGTAGGCTTACAAGACATGCGATAATAATTCATTCTTTCATTAGAAAGCATTTCTTATCATATCCTCCCATAATTTTGAAGACATATCCGGTATCCCTTGAACTCTTTTTTAACGTTATCATCATTAACATCCTGTGCAAGCTTCTTATCATAAAATGCATGCAATTTCTGATCATAATTATTCTCTATCTTGTTCTGGCATCATGTGGTGAGATTTGTATTATTGAGTAAAGAGAAAAAACATATTAATTATAATAGAATTATGACTTGAAAATCATAAGAATGGAAAATGGGCCTATATCAAATAGTGTTGTTTTTTAATCTGTACAACTTCCATTGAAACGAAGCTACAATTTGATAACACTTTCAATGGCTTCAATAATAATGGATTGTTCCAAGTATTCATAGGTAAGGACCATCCCCAATAGCCGATATGACTTGGAATACTAATAATATTTCTTATTTTAAAAATAAATGACAACAAATTTGAATTGCAAGTCCAAGGAACCCGATTTCAAATGCAGCAATTCTTTGAACTATTCTAGGTTGTTCATGAAGATGCTAGAGAACAAGTTGCCACTCTAGAGGATGGAGTCCTTTTAAGTGCAATCTATGTTGAAATTTGAGCCTCCATGTACACCATATATGAAATTCCATCAATTCATACCCAAGTATTTTATGTTCCAAAATTGATAAACACCATTTATTTAGTACCAATGGAGTGGCACAACAGTACTTATGGTGGGGGACATAGGTCCCGAGGTCCATCCTGGGGACTGGGCTACCCTTGATTCCTAATGTTAGAATAGCAGGGAGCAATCTCAAGTTGAAGAAAAAAACACCGTCGATTTGTGATGGACATAGATCGTCTGATTGCTTGAAGGATTTCAGAGGCGACTGCTCCAGTTAAAACTCAAGCACTTTATATTCCAAAATCAATATATGCCGTTAATGTTGGGAAAGTGAAGTCCACTTGATATTTTTACATCCACCATTTCAAGCTCCCAAAACCACTTTTAAGTATACATTGTGGTTTTGCGGATTTTCAATTTTTATTTTCTCCTATGAACTTTATACCACATCCATCGTGTCCATAAAACTTATAAGGATGTTAATGGATAGTTGGCATGAAATGGACTAAGATTAACAATCCATTGCTAGTGACATTGATTTCGATTGTGGCTTTGGAATAAAATATGTTCAGATCTTTGAAGCCATTGTAATAGTTGGACGCATTCAAATCTTTGAAGCCATTGTAATAGTTGGAAGCAATATAATAGTTGGACGCATTCAAATCTTTGAAGCCATTGTAATAGTTGGACGCATTCAAATCTTTGAAGCCATTGTAATAGTTGGAAGCAATAGGGAACTTTTATAAAATTGTTCTTTAATATCCATGTTATTTTTTAATTTTTTAATTTTTTTTTAATGTATCATGCTCAAGAAATTGTGTGAACAAACTTACACAATAATACCAAATAGTTTAGCGAAATCAAATTTAAGTTTTCCACCTTTATGTATTAATAATGCAGGTTCTTAATATTTTAAGTTCACCGGCTATTTTGACTGCATACACTCTTTATTTGTAAATATTTTCTAAAAAGGTTTATAGAATTATATTCTAATTCCTTTAAGACGAAATTTTTAAAGGTGAGTGAAAATAAGAAAGAAATAATTATGCTGAAAACACTTTTGAAGTTAATTTAAATGAAAGATAGTATATTTAATGTTTGCACAAAGTTTCACTTGAATGCTTTTAACATCATGTGAGGAAGCATCAATGACATCGCTCCCTTAACCTTTTATCAACGTAGAGATCATGATCAATTGACATTTTTCAACGTAGAGATTATGATCAATTGACATTTTTTAATTCCATGAAAGTTATTGGCAAAGATGAAAGCAATTAGAGAAGGTAGGCATTTAAGAAATTAATTATATGCATTTAAGAGGTATTATCTACAGGAACCTAAAAATGACCTTGAACATCAATGAAGCATGTTAAGGAGAAGGAAGAAGTGCACGATGTGAGAAATTGCAGACCTGTAGAGGCTGTAGAAAAGAAACATCGGTCGAGAGAGAGAGAGTAGGGCCTCATTGTTGTCATCATTTTATGCAAAAAATATTCAAACAACATCGTTCCTTTGATCCATTGTGGTTTTCGAAATAAACTGAACCCAAAAAAGCGCCTGAGCTTAATTTTCCCAATTGAAGCTACTACCATGACTCAACCTTTTGATTTAAGTTTTACTCTGCTCTAGGTCACTCCATTTAAGTTTCTCTGACTCTATCACCCCAACACATCTCATGTCATACTATGTCTACCGATTTCTCGGCCTCAGTACTCCACCAAATTAACTCAACTCCTACTAACTCCGTGGGCCTTACTTTTCCTTAATCTATTGGCTGAAATGCTAACATCAACATAATCCCTTTTAAGACACTTTTCCTCACTTTCAAAAGGCTAACATCAACATAGTTCCTTTTGAGACACTTTGCCTCAATGTCAAAAGGCCAACAACAACGTAATTCCTTCTAACAAGCTTTCCCTCACTCTGTCAATCTATTATTAAAATGGACTCATCCACTGAATCAACATCTTAGGATTCCATGATATTAGGAATGATGGCACATAGTAGAAAGTTGGGAGATGAAAAATAACTAAAATTGTTATCTAACATGTGCAAGGTTTGGAGTATGAACATGTGAAAGGTTTGGAGGAATTTGTGGGCATATGAACATGTGACAGGCCACCATTTTCAGTTTTGCAAATGGTCACAAAAGAATTGGTTGAGGAATCCTCAATAAGGAACTCAGGAGGATAGATGAGGGTCCAATTAATAAATTCTTAGCTGAGTCTTTGCCTATTGTTTGACAGGACTAAGTTTCAACATTGATGCACTGAATGCATTGGGAGATACACTTCTGTTGGAAGAAATTATACAGTCAAAAGAGGTTATCCTAGAGTCTTCTAGTTTTGAAAGTTACATATCGTTTCCTTTCTAGTTCAAGGACTTCACTGAGAAGATGCTCCCTAAAGGTAGTGGAAAACACATTACTACTAAAACAACGTAGCAACTAATCCCAATATTTTATTTAATGAGATCTAGATTTGATGGTCCCAAAATATGAGTAGGCCTCCTCATCTTCGAAATGGATTTGCATCTATGCCTTTTGAGATAGACCTCATAGATTATCTAAATATTGCCTCCATATCTTCTCTTTAACTCTTCTTTAATTTAAATTGGGAATGTCTGGTTTCTCCACCGATTTTTCTATTAAGATCGTGCCTCTTTACTGTGGTTTTTAAACCCCTTATGTTCACGAATGACATCTTCATGTGAACCTTAATCTCATAAGGTGGAGATGTTATTCAATATAACTTTTTTTAATCTTAGTCTCCTTTAACTCTGAAATTTGAACTATGGACAATTTCCGGGAGGTGTAGAAGAAAATGGAAAGTTGGGAATCAAGCACACTACTCATTAAATGCAGTTTGAATCTAGAGAGCCTGTTATTCCTTATTAAACCAAATCAAAAGTTAATGCAATCCCCTAGATCCACGTATTTGACAAATATTTCGGTGTAAGTACATCATGAGGATCGAGGTTCTCTCATACTGAGATATTCTCTACATAGTGTTTATACTTTAGATCACATGATGGCTTCCTCTTGACTCGAGTCAATGTCTACTCTGAACAAATCTAAGTGTCCAATCTAGTGTTTCCATTTGTTAATTAATTTATGGAGGTATTTCAACCTATTCATTTTGGGAAATAATTTAGGTTGCCTATGATTCTTAACCAACCCACAGCCAATTTTCTATGCTTCTTGACCAACCAATAAAATAGTAAGCCCTCACAGATGGATATATGTCCAATGCACCACCAAAATATTATGTCAACAAAAAAATAGTGAGCAACACACTACCAAAATCTTAGACAGTGATCAAAACCAACCTGCAACAATAAAAGTACTTCCATCCTATATCGATAAAATACTTCCACTTGGATTGATAAAATATAATTAAAATCTCGAAAAGCTTATCAATCCATCAGTACCACTTCTTATGTCTCTCCTATATCATTTGGCAACATCCACATCCTTGTTTACTACTTCCCATGAGAGCCAAATTTCTAGCCTCTGACAACATTGACAACATTCACATCTTGATATATTTCTAAAATGATGGCTCTCGAGATGTGAGAGCTAAGTTCTTTACATTCTCATGGCATGGATATTGGGATGATGAGCCAAAACCTTCTCACAAAGACAAAGAAATACATAATTATAATTTATGGGAATGCAAATTTGTGTAGTTGTATAATAAAATTGATTGGATTAACTTAAGTAAATTAAGCTAAATGTTTTAAGTGAATATTTTATTAAATAATAAAATATATTATTAAAAATGTAAAACATGATTTTTTATATAACATGCATTATAAAGTAAAGCTTTCAAATGATTTGATAATGGGTTCAAAGAATGACTAATCCAATAGGAACAACTCTTATTCAATCCTTTCCTTATTGGATGTGAATGAAATTGTTTTAATTAAAATCAATTTTATTGTTTTAATCCCATCCTCTTTGAAGAACCACATTATGTCTTTATAGATTTCTTCCATTGGTATTATCTATACTGAAAGTGAATTGTGTAGGTGGTTTTCCTTTTTGGAAACCTAAGGAAAACATTCTAATATTTTTAGCATTGTGTATTTAATAATCTTTTAGAGAGATACTTCTTTTTTTCTAAAAGTAATTTTTTTTTAATATTCCCAATATTCTTAAAGAAGGAAAATTAATAGAGGGATGGCATTAAGAAAATTTTCATTATTGAAATATAAAACCTACAATACATAAGTTAGGGACTCAATTTTAATAATGATATTGAAACGTGATTATTATATCAGTATATAACTAGTGAATTTTTAATTATCTCTTTCGTTATCAAAATATAAAACCTACAATGCATAGATTACGAAATCAATCTTGATAATGATACTCAAACATGAATATTATAGAATAGATCCATCTTAATCCTAGATATATCAATAAAAAGGAATCAAATCCTTAGAAATACAATCTTTTTAATGATACAAAATGCTTGTTCTGCAAAGATTTGATGTCTTATTGTGTTTAACAAAGCCATGGTTAAGATAGATATAAATTGGTTCATATATATTTTATTAGAATTGACATAATCTAATGTGAGTTTTAGAATGAACTTATCAACACAATAAATAACACTTATATAAAATATTTTTTACTATATTCATTAAGACTAAATATGTTATGTTAAATATTTTAAAAATCAATATGCAAAAAATTATCTCTATGTAAAGAACTTTAACTATTTATAATTTTCGCAATTATTTTAGAATAACAATTTCCTTCTTTCCACATACACTCTAAAACTTTCAACATACACTCTAAAACTATACTCCATTCAATAAAATTGTAGATGTATTCAACTCAAGTAATTCACAAAGAAACATTTCCAAAATAAAACCTCCACCTTAAAGAGCTAAGATTGAAGATAATATAAACAACTTCAAATATTTATAATGACACTTGAAGAACCAATGGCAAACTCAATTTTGGTGTGTGCCATTCAGGCACCAATTACAAGGGATCTATCATTGGGACTACGAAATGACAGAGTAGGTCATCTAAAAATCTTGGATTTGTTTACAAGGTGTCCTAATGCAAGAGTACATGAGAAATATAAAGTGAATACAAAATCATCTAGGAAATTTTATTAAGTCAAATTTCAACCAATTTGTCAAGAATTTACAAGTTTTTATAGTTTAGTGAAAGATTCGCCAAGATTTCATAAGATTTCCTAATTGCGTGAAAGATTCGCCAAAATTTTACAAGTTTTCATAGTTTTGTGAAATATTCGCCCAAATTTTACAAGATTTTATAATTTCGTGAAAGATTCGCCAAAAAATTATATATGCAGATTATATTATTGATAAAATAGCCTTCACACTTTCTCGTGTACCATGGGGATTCGCCCATTTTTTATACATATAAATTTAGGGGGGGGGGTTTAAATCATCCCTGCATGATACGATATGATCTTCGGATCATAGGGCATAATTGTTGAATTGTAAGAGGGTTTGACCACCCTAACTCAATTTTTGGCAATATTGCATGATGGCAACCTTTGTAACTTGGAAATTGGTAAGATTTTACATTTGAGCTTCTCTTCAATATAGTAGCATCATCTCTAAGGTTTTTACCTTGATATTGTTTTGAAATAGTTGTCTGGACATATCTTCTTGTTTTGTGCTTCCAAACACTTTATTGATTTTTCCATTGGTCGACGACTCTTGTGATTTGGATGATAATACAACACCCTTGTATTTTGAACCTTACCCTTGGAACATTCATCTTTTGAAAATTTATGCAATTTATTGGTCGACACTATTTCAAGATAAGCATCTTTGTGATTTTGGACATCAATTAATTATGTATTGGTTATGATTACTGATGTCTGGATTTTAATGTCTAATGACTTCTCCATAGCAATTGGGTAAGTCATCGTTTGTTTATCCATTAGGAATTCCTTGCTGGTATATTTGTCTAACTTATTTTATAGCAACTTATAGTCATTCTTAAGCTTATTGATTTGGGTGAGTAATTATGAACCTTTAAGCGTGAAAGGTCTTCGACTTTCTTTTGCTTTTCGACTTTATCTTTAAGGTCTTGGCTTTTTTACTACTCCTCTTTTAATCTTTTGATATTTCTCAAGCAATCTTTGATTAAGGTTCATTAAGCTAGAAGTTTCTTCATCTTTTTTTGATAATTAATTATTAAAATCTTAATTATTTTGTTACAACTCCTAAACGTATTATTTTTATCTTTTGATGTTTTTATTTAAACCAGAAATTTTTTACTATAATTTTTTAGACAAATTTTTTCTTTATCTTTTTGTAATTAGCTTTTGTCAAATTGTTTACTAAAATATTCATTTTCCTTTTGTTTGTAATGTGTCTCCCATTTTAATTTAATGATTTGTTTGAGCAATTCCCAATTCTAATTTTCTAAATAAGAATTGTGTTACTTTATAATATCTTCCCATAAAAATTTCATAGTTTATGCTTTAATAACTATATGTATATATTTCACAATATGTAAATATTAAGTACGATAATCCCACTAATAATGTGCTTCAATGATTCTTTTCGTACTTCAAAACTTCATCGATATCTCTTACACACTTTACTTAATGTTATTGTTTTATATATTTATATTAATTTTTTTTAAAAAACTTTATTAATAAGCCCCTTTATAACTCTTAATGGAAACTTTGCACTATTTTTTTACCATACTTCTTTTAAAACTTCAGTTTAGGGAATACTTCTTAAATAATACCTAAATACTTCACTTCATTTTAAAAAAAAATACCCTTTGCTTTATAAATATCGGCTTTAATATTTTGTGTCATCCTTTAATTTTAATATTTATAACTTTGTGACCCTTTACTTATTTTCTCTTCAAAAGTACTTTCTAGAATTTTTTTTTCCAAAGAAAAATATAACTTATTATTAATAGGAGAAATAGTAAATAGTTCCAAACACATAATGTCAAGAGAGCCCATCAAATTCATCCATAGGACATATCTCCATAGAAACAGCTACATACAGTAAACAAAATATCAAAGGATAGGTACCCCGTACCACCATCCCCAGTAACTGAGTAAAAATGTATCTCACAAAAAACATATATCTGCCGATGACCAAGTCCATGGAAAATAACATAAAAGGGACCAACCCCTCCAGATAAATAACATAATAATAATGCCGATCAAAAGTATGTCAACCCCCACCAGGGCCAAAGGATCCAACAGGTTGTTGGATATCCGGAACTATGTGCCTGTAGGAGAAAAATATAGACCCATAAACAAAAAGTAGTCAGCAAAAATGAAAGCAGGAAACCGGAAAGCACTCAGGGAACATCCAATGAACCATGTGAGATAAGACTGTCATCCCTCCACTCCTCCCAAAGAATGAGACCATCCGGAGATGTCAATGCTAACTTGGAGAGAGAATCCGCATCCTGATTGCATTCCCGGAAAATATGGGCAAAATGTATGTGCTCAAAACCATTGATAGATGAGCGAATATAATCCTTCCAAAAGGAAAGTATCATAACGTCCAATGGGGCTGATTCCAGAGCCCAAGAGATGATTGAAAGAGAGTCCCCCAACACCAACAAGGACGAGACCTCAAGATGACGGGAAAATAGTAACAACAACTAGAGAGCACATAACTCACTACGGGTATTTGTGCCAACCCCAGAATGCATCCAAATGCGAAAAAAGCAACAGTTTGTAAGGTGCAATATCACACCCACACCACAAGTGCCCGATCCCCAGTCCACAGCACCATCAAAAAAACCCACATGGGTAGACCAAAACCGGCGGATTGAATCTACGACGACAAGGGAGCAATTGAGAGCGAGCCGGAGCAGCAAATAATCTTCGATATTCCAAAAAAGCCACAACAGTTCTACTAGATGACAGCTCCAAACAGGGAGGGACGTTTTCAAAAACCCCGCAGTTCCGCGACAGCCATACCTCCCAGACCATATAACAGGGAAGGGAAACAAAATCAGACAGACTATCCAACCAAGTAGCTAGGAAATTCTGAAAAGTAGTGGACCTCCATATCAAACCCCCACCAACCGAGGTGCATATCGACTACCAGAGGTTCTGCACAAAACTACAATGGAAAAATAAGTGATCTACCGATTCCACCTGAGAAAGGCACAGAAAGCATCTGCTCGGAACAGCAAAACCTCGGTGACACAGATTATCCCAAGTCAGGATCTGATTGTTCATTGCCAGCCAAATGAAGCATTTGATTTTCAGCGGGATGCCAAGTTTCCAAAGTGACTTATGCCATCCCACCCCAAGCTTATGCAGGCCAGCAAATAATGAATTGTAGGCAAGTTTGGCAGAAACCGTACCATGCGCAAGATCCCAAGACCACACCAGTCTGTCCGGGCCAACCGACAATTGAATATTTCCCCAGTTTAAGAATCTGGTATAATCAGACCATTCTACTACCAAGTTGCCCTGAAGGCCAAGCTACTGGGTAGAAATCCAAGTCGAACGACGACCACCATCCTGCGGCCAAATAGCTGCATGCGATAACCTGTACATACCTTTCGCATGTAAAACAATCAAAAGAATCAGAGATAAACGAAAATTAGGCGAGCCCCCAAGGATAGGGTCGATGCCAAGATGAATACCCCTACCATTGCCTCGAATCCATGAAAGCCAATCAGAGATAATAGAGTATGAGCCCATCATCCCATTCCATACATTTGAGACACCAAACGAAACCGGACGGCCTCTACGAAACCAGTCTTCCACAGAATAGGTTTTTAAATATTTAGCTCAGATGATCAGACACCAGATCGAGTCAGCAAAGAGGGCTCGCCAAAGACTTTTTGCATGGAGCGCATCAATAAATAATTCCAAGTTTTTAATATCCCAACCCCCCAATTCCCAAGGGGTAGCCAGCGTACTCCAACTTATTAGATGAATTTTCTCAGATTCCGCCCCCCCAGACCAAACAAAATTGAAGAACAATCATCTTAAACGATGAATGAGATATTTGGGAATTTTACATAAAGAAAACCAATACACCCCAAGATTTTGCAGAACCGATTTTTCCAACGTGATCCTGCCACCCAGAGATAAATAGCGCAGGCACCAATGCCCAGTCCTAGATTCAAATCTCCTCAGCAACCAAGTCCATTCTGTGAAATGATAATTGCAGGGCTTGATATAAAACCCCAAATATTTGGTGCCATAATTCAACAGCTTGAATTCAAAAGGGAGGAAAGAGGCAATCTCAAGTTTTATATCCTCCACCAATCCAGAATGAATGAATCATGATTTGTGAAAATTGACCAGCATACCTATGACATTGCAGAAAAGATCCAGGATTTTCCTATATTGCCACCATTTCGCCACCAGGCCCATACCGAATAACATAGCATCATCCACGAAAAGAGAGTGTGTTACAAAAATTCCCCGGGCCACCTTAATACCCAAAATGAGACCATCCTGTCTGGCTTTGTGGATGGAGAGACTCAATCCCTCAATAACAAGAAGAAATAATAAAGGTGAGAGAGGACAGCCCTGACGAAGCCCTCTAGAGGCCTTAAAGAAATCAGAAGGTTTACCATTTATAAGCACAACAAATTTAACAGAACTTACACATGCCAAAATCCATTTCATCACCTGCCAGGGGAGCCCAATCTGAATGAGAACCAGCCTAAGAAAGGTCCAATCCACACGATCATATGCCTTCATCAAGTCAAGCTGGAGAACCAAAGCATTCAAGTGACATTGATTAATGCTATGAAACACCTCCTGGGAAACCCCCACCGCATCCAATATCTGACGACCCTCCAAAAATCCATATTGCTCAGCAGAAATAAATTTAGACGAGATAGGTTTGATCCTCCGAGCAATAACCTTCGATATAATTTTATAAATCATATTACATAGGGCTATGGGTCTGAAGTCATTAAATTTATCTGGATGTGAGGATTTATGAATAAGAGCTATATATGTAGAGTTAATAGCCCCAGAGACCAATCCCAACTTACGAGATTCCTCCACCACAGCCAGCAGATCCGCCCCCATAATATCAAAAACGGTGATAAAGAGTTCCACAGACCATCCATCCGGACCAGGACTTTTGTCCTTATCAAAATCCCTCAGAATAAGTTCAATTTCCTTAATTGTGACAACCTCATATATATTGTTACCTTCCTCAGCCGATAACATACGAGGGTATTCCTTAATTATCTTAAATTGTTCTGGCAATGATGTAGATTTATGGTCACAATAATATCCTGAAAGTGACGAACCGCTTCCATATGCAAATCAATTCACAAAAAATCCTCTTACCCGAATGATCATTTAAGTCCCAAATGGAGTTCTGGATTCTGTGAGAGTCAGCAAATTTGTGAAAGAATTTTGTATTCAGGTCACTAGCTTTTAACTGCATAGCACTACTTTTCAAGTGCCAGGACTCCTCATGTATAAGAAGGATATTTAACTTTCGTTCCTCTAGAAAAGAAAGTCTGGACCGCTCACAAGGGTTAAGATCATTGATAAATGAACGATTTGTTAAAATTCCAAGCTCATTTTCCACCAGCTCAAGTTCCATGACCAACTGAGCCTTCTTCTGCTTTTCCCAGTCTATCGTAATACTCTTCAAGGATCTCAGTTTCTCAACCAATTTATCCATAGTAGATCTCTCCAATGAAACATCAACATGTGCCCAATGGTTGGAAACCATTTGAATGAATTCTGGGTCTTTTAACCAGACCGAATTGAATTTGAACGGATAAGTCTTCCTAGAGAAAGTATATGCAAACTGGAAAATAATCGGCAAGTGATCACTAATATGAGTCTGATGAGTCCAGGATCGGAAATTTCGGAAACCATCCAGTAGAGTTTCTGAGACCAAAAATCGATCAATTCGTTTAGCAATCCGGGCCCCATTTTTGCGACCATTGGTCCAAGTAGGAGTCAACGGGTGAGGAAACAGATCCACTAAATGATGAGAATTGAACAAGTCCCTGAAATATACCCCCATCGGGTCCAGTATGGCAGTAGGACCCCATATTTCCTCAGCACTCCATGAGAAATTAAGATCGCCAGCCACTATCAAGTTTTCTAAGTCCGGAATATTTTTGGAGACAACCAGCTTCCAGAAAGCTTCACGATCACAATAAGGACCATAACAGTTCACCACATTGATAGATTTGTCACATCCGATACAATTACCAGATAGTAATATACCCAGTGATGTGATGAATGGGAACAAATGTAATACCTTTGGATTCCAGGTGGCCAATAATCCCCCTGAAAGCCCCACTGCATCCACAGTGCATACCAACCAATCAGGATGAATTTTGCGAAAAAAGGAATGTGCTTTCTCACCACAGACCAGAGTTTCTTGTATAAATACCAGATCAGGACAATTAATAACCAGAGCTCTTTTGAGGGCCAATTGTTTGGGTAGTCCCCCAACCCCACGAATATTGAGGGAGAAAAAGATCATTAGCGACCCCTGGCAAGGGCTTTGATACCTCTAAGATCCCTGGTTTCAGGAGACATGAGTCGAACATCAGAGACAGGTGTATTCATCCCACCCGAAGCAGCAACAAACTTACATTTGTGAGCACTACGAGTCTTAATCGGAGAGAAATCCGTGGCCAATCCCCCCGATCTAGCACCTTTGTCAATTTGGAGTGCGCCCATGGATAAGGTGGGGACAGGATCAACCGAAGAGACCAGCAAAGAATCAGATTTCGGACCCGAGGACCCCGGTTTATCCACATCACAAATGGGGACATCTGAGGACTGATCAATGGCCCGATTCTTATAATAAACCGGAATAGGAGCCTTTTTTACCATCTCACAGTATGATGGAATATGGAGGATAGTAGAAGATGACAAGGGTAAAGATGGAATAATGGGTGGCACATCCCCAACAGGCTCAACAGCCACCCCCCCACTACAACCAACAGGAATCGGGAAAGTCACCGGGATGTCAGAGTCCAATGACACAAGTATAGTCGAGGCCAGGGAATGAGGTGAGTGAGGCCGAACCGGTCCTTCCAAAGAATCCTCCAAATAGGCAAAAATACCCCGGTCAACAATATCAGAGTCCAGGGAATGAGGAGAGTGCGGCCGAACCGACCCCGCAACGAATCCTCCAAATGGGGAGAATGACCCCGGTCAGCATTATCAGAGTCCGAGTTAATAGAGGGAAGAGAGGATGTATGTCGTCCCACATAGTTACCATTATTAAGTTCAAGAGAATTAATGAACAAAACTTCCATATCATTTAAGGAACGGAAAAAAGAGGGATCATTAGCATGCAACTTACGCATCATAACCGACGCGAGACTGCCAGGAGGGGGTAACCTGTTGGAGAAGCCATCCAAAGCTCCATTAGCATCAAGATCACGATCGCTTCCGTCATCTGAGGACCACATAGGTTCCATATCCACTGGACGCTTGAATGACGAACCCTTTTTGCACTGTCGCCATAAATGACCGACCTCTTTGCAATACGAGCACCAGAATGGAATACCCTAGTAGTCAGTGATCTGGGAAAGTTTACGCCCCTGCCAGTCAATATGAAGCACATCCACTAACCCCAAAGAGGTGTCCACCTCAACTAGAAGCCGACCCATGCGCCGATCAAAACCCTGTAGGTGTTTAGCCTCAACATGAAGAAATCGGCCGAGACTATTACCGATAGCCTCAAATGCACCTCTATTCCATAATGCCAAAGGGAGTCCAGAAAGTAGAACCCATAGGTGCCAAAAACGAATGGAAGCACGGTCAGGGTCAAAATCAGTCTCCCAATGCTGCAACATCAGACTGCCTGCCCCATATAACCACAGTTTCTCAAGAATGCATGTAGAGTGTGCCTCTGTTTCAAACTTGAAACCATGCCAGCCTCTAGCCAAAGCAAACACCTTCGGCACATAACCCATAAGAGGGCTCCATTGCTGAGTAACCCAGCTGAAAATATCACACCGCTTCATAGCATAGTAAGAGAATTCTCTAATCAACACCATCATATTAAACTCAACAACTTCGTCCAGACCAATATCACGGCCCAACGTGAGACAAACCTCACCAGGGCGACAAATCCACCTTTCCTGCAAGCGACGAGAAGAGCAGGATGAGCCCGGATTAGAATTATCCTGCAATAGCCGAGATGAAACATGACCACTATCAATAGGGGGAAGTGAACCAGATGGCAAGGTCGAGGCCCTCGAGAGTGATAGATGCTCTTTTCGGCTAGCATGCCCTCCACGCGGCGCACAAGGATGATCCCCCAAAAGATGAACCCATTTTCCATTGAGAAGCTCCTGGTAAAATGAATCAGGTTTCATAATGCCTGTTTGCTCATACCAGAAATCGGTGGCCGTCGGCGAGTGAGTGACCGGAATAGGAGCAGATGAGGGTTCCCCCATAAGTGACGGACGGTAACCACAACCACACAGAAAGAGCCCACCGGACACCAATAAACGAATATCTCCGATAGTGGCATCCACACCAATCGGTTATAAGAAGAATGGAGTCAAGGGTCTGTCCCCAAACCCGAAATCCAACCAATTTATGCCACCAGCAAAGGGAACCTAGTTCCGAGATAGACTACCCACAAAAACGCTGATATGTAACCTTGCTTCCCAGAAAAATGCTTGTCAAAAAAGTCCCTAAAAACCACCATGTTTTATGGAACCTTGCTCCCACAATTTCTCAGGGAAACTCCCCTGAAAACCACAACAGAAGCCAGTATGTAGGGGCCCTGACACCCCACACCGCCAGACAACAAGAATCCAAAATGGACGGAGCACGGGGCCGGAATGTGTGGAGAAATCCCAGGAATAGTATTTAAACGGAGCCGCCGCACTTGATGTGGGCAACAACAAACAGGTAGATGTTAAGGATCGGTTTGTGAAGGCGAGTATGAAGAGATGAAACGTCGCTGCCCAGGAGACCAAAAACCAGTCCCAAAAATAGTGAAACCCTAAAACGCACCGCTCCCACTGCTCCCCTACCTTTTAGAACTTATGTGATATATGAAGGGGTCCTTGTAAGATAAACTTCTACGCCTTCAAACCTTCAATGGATTATGTAATTCATGTAACGTGACAATTAAGTTGAATTTCAATATAAGTTAATAAGGTTTGTGTACATGAATTTTCCTTTGGTCAAGTAATCCATCGTTACGACTTCCGGTTGGATATTTTTAACGTTCCCTTTGAACAACTATCACAACTATGAAGTCGTCTAAATATTCAACGATTTGGTTTGGATAGGGTTTTTTTGGTTAAAATCTGACATTTTTTATTTTGCAAAATTTTAATCTAACTATGTTTTAATGGTAATTTTGATGGTAGAAATGGATTCAACACCATCAAAAACCCTTGGGGCACCCAAAATTTCAAAGTTTGATGATTATAACCAAGATTTTAAAATTTTCTGTTGATTTTTTTCAAAATAGTTCCGGATAAATCAAAATTTTCAACTATTGGTAACTATCAATTGTCATGACTTCCAATTGGATAATTAAGGTTATTGATAAGGATTCTTAGTAATTTACTTTTACTTTATGAAATATTTTAGTTTATGGTTTGTTTCATATGAAATAGTATTTTCATAATTTTAGTTGTATGGTGTGTTTTATGAAATATTTTAGTTTATGGTTTGTTTTTTCATGAAATAGTATTTTCATAATTTTAGTTGTATAGTGTGTTTATTAATGTTAAATTATGGGTTTGTTGTATATGGTTATTTTGTTTTCTATTTTCAAGGAGTGGATGAGGTTGTATTCTATTCTCATGGAAAGTTGAGATTTTATCCCTACTCTTTAGTTCTATTATTATATATAGTTGCTAATTTTTAGGATTTGATGAGATCTTATCTCCTTGTTTGTTGAGTTGGTTGCTGCAGATTACAATGATGATGTTGTTGTCATGTTGGTAACATGCCAAGGTGTGGCCATCACCCCCAAGAGGAGCAAGTGGAGGGATGAGAGAGGTAGGGCTCCAACACGACCTCAACCCATGCACAACACGTGTCTCAACTACTCGCGCAATGAGGTGGCTCTGATACTTGTTCCCTTATTTGGCTACCTAGAAATGAAGATGAAAAATATTTGGGCTTGGACAAGCTAGATAGATGTTTGGGGAAATGGGATCTTGAGAAAAAATCGAAGGCAGGTGGGACTCGAATCGAGCACAGCTTCAGGAAAATGGATTGAATGGAATCAGTGAAAAGTACCTAATGTTGTTGTTGGTGGGGATTACAATTTAGCATGGTCGTCTCCATGTTCTGGACCTTATAACTCGTCTCACAATAATATTGAGTATTTTCACCAATGTAGAACAAAACCCAAATCGATATCAACAAAACACTAATATCTCAACGTTCATATAGGACTTTGAGCCGAAACGTGATAGTAAAAACGATCTCCAAAGATTTAAAAAAAACAGAAGAGTGATGAACCCTAATCCCAAAAGGATCAAAATTTATCTGATACCAAAATTGACACATCAAGTTGATCCTACAATTGAGAAGCATTCTTTGAATTTTGTTCGACAACCTTCTGCACAACATTGATATGTTCTAGATGTGCAAACCCAGGTTCAATTAGCAGTTTCAGAGGAATCATGAACACCTCCTCCTTTAGCATTTGCTTTGTTCTCTTATTGGCCTTAGTAGCCTTGATATACAATAGCAAGAGTACCTTCTACAAACTTGAAAGTTTCTCACTTATCACAAAGTTATCTCTTTCCTTCGAAGTTCAAAATTGATAGCCTCTTTGGATTGTTTCACAAACCAATTCAACGTCATTCATCGCATCCAGATCATATGAAGTAGTTGAGCATTCATGATGTCATCAACATATGTTGTGGGGAAAACTCCACAATTAAGCACGCTTAAGCTAGAGGAGTCTCGGGATGGGTGACCTCCTAGGAAGTTATGGTTACCAATTGCAAGCTCTGAAAGTGATGATTGATTCTATTTGATTCATTTTGCTAGTCTCAATCCCATTTCTTCACCCCTGTGAGCATCACCTGATGCAATGAGTGCTCAGTGGACTAATCAAAACCGTGAGAAATTGGTTATTTGTGACTATACTCATGGGATATGGGTCATAGCTTAATGTCTTACACTACGCAGATAATCCCCAAAAATGATATACCATATGTTGGACTAAGAAAACCCCTCAACACTTAAATGAAAAAAGTAAAGGGATCTCTAACTAAATAGTTCATAGGGAACAATACTACTAAGGTTTTACAAATGGGGTAGCAAGATAATTAGGATTGGTTATGGGGAAAACTCCACAATTAAGCGTACTTGAGCCAAAGGAGTCTCAGGATGGGTGACCTCCCGAGAAGTTTTGGTTACTGGGTGCAATCCCTAGAAGTGATGATTGATGATATGCGATTCATTTTGCTAGTCTCAATCTCACTTCTTCACCCCTGTGAGCATCACCTAATGCAATGAGTGCTAACTGGACTATTCAAAACCATGATAAATTGGTCAGTTGTGACTAATATACTCATGGGATATGGGTCATAGATTAATGACTTAAACTATACAAATAATCCCCAAAAATGATATTTCATATGTTGGACTATGAAATCCCCTCAATACTTAAATAAAAGTTGTAAAGGGGGATCTAACTAAACTTAATAAGTCACAATACTTGCTAAGGTTTTGCAAATTGGGTAGCAAGCTAAGAGGGCTTGGTAATGGGGAAAACTCCACAGTTAAGTGCACTTGAGCCAGAGGAATCTCGGGATGGGTGACCTCTCAAGAAGTATCGATTACCAAGTGCAAGCCCTGGAAGTGATGATTGTTGCTATGTGATTCATTTTGCTTGTCTCAATCTGCCTTCTTCACCCCTGTGAGCATCACCCAATGCAATGAGTGCTAAGTGGACTATTCAAAACTATGAGAAATTGGTTAGTTATGACTATACTCATGGGATATGGGTCAAATAGCTTAATGACATACACTATGCAGATAATCCCCAAAAATGATATATCACATATCATGATGTAGCTATTTCCCTAGAGTATCAGCTTCCATTTGTTGCAAATAAGCCTTCTTGTATTTCTCATCAGCGAATGCATCAACACTTTCCCTCTTTCCTAAAAGCATTGGAGGTCAATGCTTCTATTGTTGGAATGAATGATAAGGGTTCCTAGTAATTTACTTTTAGCTTATGATATATTTTAGTCTATGGTCATGAGATATTAATCTCATAATATTAGTTGTATGGTGTGCGTATAACTATTGATATGGCTTTGTTGTACATATCCCTTTTGTTTCCTATTTTCGAGGAGTAGATGGTACTATATCATGTTCCCATGGAAAGTTGGGATATTATCCCTACTCCTTAGTTATATTATTACACATAGTTGCTAATTTTTAGGATAATATGAGTACTCTCCCCTTATTTCTTGATTTGGTTTCCTCCATGTAAAGGCTATATAAGCCCATGTCAGTTTAATAAAAAGGTAGTTAGATATTTTGGTTTCCTTGACACCTTTAGTGTAGAACTATGCTCATGTTGTGGTTTCCTACATCATCCATGATGGAATAACCTTCAACAAATTTTATTTTTTTACTTTTTCTAAAGCCTATGATTACCACAATGCACAACACCTTGAACAACCTACGTTGTCGTGCCTACAATAGCATCCAGTCGATTTTTTCTTTAATCCTATATTTCTCTTGTATCTTTAACAGTAACCAAGTGTATGTAATTTTGTGTGTGTGTGTGCGTGCGCGATTATGTAATGGTGGCAAAGTTAAAATCAACACAATTTATTTCCTCTTACTAGATTATTGGTGTAACCCTTACTCTTGTAGAATGGACATGTACAAGTTTAAAAGTGATCGTGGGTAGAAATAGTCACAAATTAATAATTATTTATTTGTGCTTTTATTCAATCGAATTCAAGTTTGCTGCTTTCTCTTGGTATCTCTAACAATGAATTACTATTGAGTCATTAGTACCCCCTGTTTTCTGTTGAACTTATGTTGATTCTATATTTGTGTAGTAGAAATTTTCTTTTTGTAGTGATTAACTTCAAATTTGCAACATATTAATCTTTAACTTGCAATTGAAATTTCTGAATTTGAAATGGCCATAAGACAAATGTGGTCAAAGGCCTAGATCAATCAAAGAAACCCTAAAGAAAATTTGAGTTGTCAAAAGCTGGAACAGAAAATGTGAGTGGCCAAAAGTCCGGTTAGACAAAGTTTGAAAATATATTTCCAAAGACGAGATCATAACGAAGCTCTAATACCAAATGAAACGAACATAATTAGTTTCCTGGACATGAGCAATAGTTCAAATGTTAAATATCCAATTGAAGTAGGACAACAGGTTATAATCCATAAAGAACAAGTATATTGAATAAGAGATATGATATAATGCCATGGGACGTTGTACTTAAATATGCATGCATATTAGGTCACAATGAATAATAGGTCATAACTTTTAATTAGGTCATGTCACTTCGTTGATTAATTATTATTATTATTATTCCCTGCCAAGGTAAGGAATACAACAATTAGTTGGTCATACATAAAATTTGACTTTATATTAATCCTATAACAAATTCATAATGCTTTTGAATGTTTTGTAATATTTAGATAGTAGATTCCCTTGATGCGGGTGGAATAAGTGTGGACAAGACATGACTCTAGGAGGCATGTGGCGAGGTGGAGGAGCCGCATGTATGAGGAAATGACTCATCCCTCTCACGGATGGTGTTTAAGAGCGAGCGTAGAGAAAGATGTGTTGGAGGATTAAGCTCGGGATGCTTGGTACGGGGAACCGGGTATACTTCAATGTTTTTGTGATGGCAAGATGAGGTGGTTGGTACGATGGTCAGGCAAGCCTGCGAGGTGATGTATCTGAGTTATGGGACAATCATTGCATGACAAGGTTGGGTTATGACATCATTTTTGCAAGTGTTGATGTGATCGCCCTAAAGCTCACGATGGGCTATAAATTCCCTGACTGGGTTGCTTGGATGCCACATTTGATAGGTCTCATTTCTGGAAAGGTGGTAGCTTGGTGGCTGCAAAAAACTCTGGCGTTGATAGGTGAGAACGGTATGGAGGTTCATGAGGAAGCTAAGGGTGGGTCCGACAGGAAGCATGCTAACCGTGAGCAGCTTCGTGTTGCTCACATGGCTTGGATGTATAAGGCCATTGTTCCGCCGGTGATTCGTGAAGAGATAGAGGCCGTAGAGTAGGCTCTTTGGGTAGACCTGGAAATTCACGGTTATGGGTATACTGGTGAATTGTGAAGAGATAGAGGTTGTAGAGAATCCCATGGATGAATTCACGGTTATGGAGCCATGGATTTGTGATCCAGGCATGACTCGAGCACGCCTCTCGCTGTATGATAGGTATGTCAATATGTTATTGGTATTCAAGGGCTTGTTTGGTCATTTTTTGGTGGAGCGAGATGCAAATATACAAGGGGACGAGATCCCATCCCTTTTTGCAAGGAGAAATGGAATGAATCGCATCTCGTGCATAAGAAAATTGATGTTACCGCTCATCATCTTGGCATCTCCTTTTGGCCCCATTCTGGTCTTGATCGTGCTGCCGATGCTGGTCCAGAACTTGGGAAGCGTGTTGACGTGGGTCGATCGGGTGAAGCGACTACTGGAATTGCTCAGGTTCGTAACTACAGTGCTGAAGCGAGATGGTTTGTGGGTAATTCTTTTGGCCATTCCAGTGGGCATCATGACTCTTAATTCTCTGTTTGTCTTCTGTCTAGTTTTTGTATTTTCTGTCATTCTAAATCTTGGTCGATATGGATATGATTTAGCCTGTTTGAATTCAATCGTGGTGGGAATTTGTAATATGGTCATCTATTGTGTATTTTTGGGGCAAGGGATACATGGTTGCTGCAGTCTTGTATGATGGTTAAGAATTTTGTGCTCTATGCAACTCCTTAGAGAAGGGGGGGTGTAATTCCTAGTTTTTGTCTTGCAAGGGTAGCTAGTTGGGATGCTTGAAAATTAACCGGCAATAGTGCTTTATACATGTGTTTTAACAGAGACTCACTATAATTTTCTTTTTTATTTCTAATATAAGGTTCGACTTACTTACAAAAAAAAAATGTTTACATAATAAATTTAACATTCTAAAAATATAAATTATTTTGTTGAATATTTAAAATTTGTTGTTTCTATTTTATGATCGGTTAAATACCATGAAGTGACAAATTACCCCTACGTGGATGTGAAATTGTTTAAACAAAATAATAACCTAATTTTTTTTTCTAACTTGACATATGATCTTTGTACTAGAGGTTTCATTAATAGTAATGAATACTATCATTTTTGTACACTTGTGTCATTAATGATAAGTACATAGTTTCATTAATGATATCATTTTGTGCAATTTGCCATATTCACATTAAAATTAATTTCTAATTCTAACAACTCAATTTAATATAATCTTTATTAAAAAACCTATAAAAAACTTTATCAACACAATGTAAAAAAAAATTTAGCATCGTTAAATGAAGTGGGACAAGAATAATTTAGACTCTCAAGTCCCAAAGCTAATAGTCATTCAAAATCGAATAGAATAATCTAAACACACTAGACATCATATTAAAATAAATTTTGGTATGTTGGAAATTTAATAGAATATATTGAATATGCTACACATTATATTGAATAATTTCTTATGGGAAATACAGTGAGAGATTTGCATGTGAAAATATAAACGTGCGGTCACGTGGAAACCACTAGACATTTTTTTTATTTTTTCGCAAACAATTTTAAAAACCCATCGCTTATTTCTACCTATACTCTATGGAAAACCTAGTTCCTAGTATGTATGCATGTTAACAATAGAAGAGATTATGCATTGTGTTGTTAACTTTTAGGATTTCAAAAATTATCCATTGTTGTGTTATTAACTTTTAGGATTTCAGATATTATCCATTGAGTTGTTAACTTTGACTTTATATTAATCCTAGAACAAATTCATAATGTTTATGAATGTTTTGTAATATTTATAAATTAGATTTAATATTTGGAAAATATAAATTATTTTGTTGAATATTTAAAATTTGTTTTTTTTTTCAGCGAAAAAATCTACTATTGATATTCAAAGAGAATCAAATAGTACAATGAAAGTCTAGACTCAAGATTTGAATCATTTAGAGCCAATCTGATCACTAGATCATACTTAAACAGACTACATCAGTACATTCTTCTCAAAACATGTAACAAATGATGAAATCCTACAAGCCTCTACAAAATGTAAAGAAGTTTCAGCAACTTAATAAAAAAAGTAGATATCACCATTGTCCACAATGGCATTTTCCAGCCATTCTTCCCATATAAGAAATCCTTCCGAGCCCTCCAAAGCCTTTTTGAAAGATTATCCGCCATCGTGTTGTTGACTCTATAAATATGTTCAAAGGAGATATTGTGTTGTAATGAGATTTCTCTTTGAGTGCGCATGCACCAATGACGAAGATTAGTGACGTTGAGTTTAAATTGCCCCATTGTCCACTTAATAGTAACTCGCGAATCTCCATAGACTTTAGGATTCACTAAACCAAAAATGTTTGCCAATTTTAAGACACACCAAAGATCCATAAGTTCTTCTTTCATATTCGTACCCACTCCACAGTTTAGACAGATAGAAAAGTAATGGTCTTCATTCAGGAAGATTACTCCTCCCACTGCACAAATCCCATTTTGAGAAGCCCCATCGAAAAATAAAACAGGTTGATTTACTTTGAAAGAAAAGCTATGAACTCTGGAAATATTCAAGCTATGATCTTCTTTTTTATATGCTAAATACATCTTTAGTGCATTCAATCCACAAACCTTTTCATCTGGATGGAGATTCTGGAAAATGGCACTATTCCTAGTGTACCATAAAGCCCAAGAGATACAAATTGCAATACTGAAGCAAGACTTACAATTTCTGAACCAGTTTAATAAACAGTAATTGAAATCACCAACATCCCAGGGACGGGTGATATTAAGCTTTTCAAATTGTTGTTGCAGCAACATCCCCCAAAAAAATTTTGGAGATATTGGGGCCCCTCCTTTTCTTTTCCTAGAAAGTCTGCTTAAAGAGTTAAGTCTCCTTTGGAAAAAAATTTGAACTTAGTTTTTTTTTTTTTTCAAGTGAGAAATCTTTTTTCAAGTTAAAGTTTTTCTTCTAAGTCAAAACTAAAGTTTTTCTCCTGAAACGGCGGAAGCACTCGAGATGTTCTCCCGAAACGACGGAAGCACTCAAGATGTTCTCCCGAAACGGGGCAAGCACTTACGTTTATTCGATACTTCAGAATAACTTGAGATGTTCACCCTCAACGGTGGAAGAACTCAAGCGTTTCACCCGAAATGGCGGAAGCACTTACATGTTTTTGAAACATCGGAAGAACTTGAAATTCTCTCCCGCAACAATGGAAGCACTCATAAATTTTTGCCGCAATGGGTGTCGCCTTACCAAGTCCCTCAACCTTGCACTTTTGGAAAAAACTCAAAAAGGCCACCCGAAATTTCGAAAGAACTCGTCTTCTTCACCCGCAACGGCGAACCAACTCAAATACCCTCGCCGCAACGAGCGATTGACTAGTCCAATTTCGGAGAAACCTGCCGAGTCTTTCCGCAACGGTGGATTAACTCTCTCCTCTTTCCCATAACAAGCAGATGCTACGTTCAAACGTCAAGTTTCCCGTGCTTCGGAAGGAACTCACAAGTTCTTTCCGCAACTGCGGATGAAACTCACGAATTCTTGCCGCAATTGTGGACGAAACTCACAAGTCCTTCGGTTTTGACGGTTACGCTTAAATGCCAAGCGTGTTGAAATGACCCCACCGTACATATGTTTAAATCCGTTTTAAATTCATCACCTACCCATTAAATGCCCACACGTATCAGTTTGTATATACGGGTGGTGGGGTTTTTTATTTTTCTATTGGTGGAATTTGATTTGGAGAACGCCGTTTGGATACTGTGCGAATTTATTTACTCCAGCTCAGCTCATTTGCCACCGCACCAAACCCGTCATACCATTGTTTCGTTGCCAGGTAGGTGGTTCTACCGTTGTTATGTCGTAGCTTTGCGTCGAAACTTTCTCGGGTGGTTTTCGTTTTGTCAATTGCATGGCCTGTGGGCACTCGTAGCATACCATTTTTTTGTTTTTTATTTTTTTTTAAGTTACCTGCAATTGTAGACTTTACGGCCACTTCAGCCCCATAGGTTTCCCAATCCGGTTAAGCCATCAAAATGCTCTCATTTG
This sequence comes from Larix kaempferi, assembly GCA_027924585.1. Classification (NCBI taxonomy): domain Eukaryota; kingdom Viridiplantae; phylum Streptophyta; class Pinopsida; order Pinales; family Pinaceae; genus Larix; species Larix kaempferi. Next base: position 8,438,681 of record BSBM01000136.1, read on the forward strand.
GTAACGCAAGCCTATAACCACGCCCATGTGCCCGCTCAAAATTAGCCGAGCCCGACATCGCCTCCCTAAAACGTTCAAATTAGGTGGCCTTAATGTGTGTTTCTTGAGCGTTTTTTCATTTTTTGTTTCTTTCCCCAGCATACAACATTGTAGATTATACGTTATCATGCTAAGTCCTGTGTCTTTCCGGCCTTGCTCCGTTCTGCATAATTATTTGCAATCTCATGTTCATTCATGTATGGTTGCTTGAAAGAGATAAGATACAATGCCGAAGGGTAGCAGAAAGAAAGCTAAAATGATGGAACCAGAGCTAGTAGAGCCAAGGACTGAAACTCTCTTTCAAGACACTAAGTGCACCACAGGCGTGCCTCCCGAGGTCCGGTGGGGAGATATTTACCAGATGATCAGAGACCAAGATATCCCAGACGTACTCTTAGAAGAAGAACAAATCTACCTAAACATCAGGACCTTTGGCATATCCAGGGCTTCTTCTCGCCCTGATCTATTCCCTTGCTCAGAAGTAATCGGGTGGATATTGGAACATGCCAACCCAGAAATAAGAGTGTTGCAAGACAGCAAGAGAGAGGCATTCGCTTCGTTCCATCCAACTTATATTGCAGCAGCCTACAAGTTCTCACGTCCCCAGCAGGTGCTAAACGATGCATGGTTGGGACAGATGAATAATTTCAAAATGGCTAAAAAGCTGTTAATCACGGGAAAACAGCTAAGTAAGAGGGACAATGATGAGTATGACGTTCAGATCCTGAGACCTCCTTTTAGGTTGATTTCTCTTATGTTAAGAAGAATTTTCGGCATGCCTGATGGAACTGTATATAGGATACAATGGGCCCCCATAATCCACTACATAGAATTTAAGGGAACTGTTTTTTATTGGGCTACTATCCTCTCAGATAGTTTGGCATCCACTGTGGCCGCAGCTAAAGAAGGTTTGGCCCTAAAAAAGTCAGATTTTTACATTTCTTCATACCTCATTGATTTCATCTTGGCAAAGCTCCCTTTCCCCAGGTTAGGTTGCTCATGGGATCAGTCCAACACCCCGATATACACTGCTTATAAAATTCTATGGGCTCAAAATTACAGAATGCACTATAAGCTCATATGTGAAGAATTCATTATGCCTCTATATGAGCAGATGTTCAATGAAGAACCCAATTGCTTGTCAGAGAATGCCATGGAAGTCGTGGAAAATTATGGATATTTCTACTTCTCGGAAGAGGGTACCTATATCAGAATGTTCGGAGGTACTAAGCCACCATACATCTTACCAAGAGACGCCACTGATTACATACTCCTGAAAGAAGCAGTCGGACAAGTTTTCCTTGATGGAGTAGGAGGAGTTCTTAATAAGCAACATAAGGCTTCCTTCCCTCCTTTACCTTTCCGTATAGGAGCCTATAAGTTCTTAGGGGTTGCAGCAGCCGAAGAATTCATTCAGGAGTTAAGAGCTTTTCACTTCAGTGAGGCAATCTTTCATAGAAAGGACAAACGAAACAAAGTTGCGGAGCATTGCAAGGAGTTGTATGCTCATTTTGAGTATGCCCATTACTATGATGCCGAAGAAGAAGTGTTCAAGGGAATCAGTAATATGACTGAATTACAAAGCTGTCGTCATAGTGGTGGAGCCAGCTCTAGCTCTACCACAGCCCAAGAAGCCAAACTACAAAAAAAAAGGGAAGCAGCAGAAAATCTAACCCATGAAGAGCAAAGGCTGAAAGAAGAGGCGGATAGAATCTTGCAAATCACTGCCTACAAACTGCAAAAGGAGCAAGAAGAGGATCTGAAACTTGAAGAAGCAAGGTTGCAGCAGGAAGCTGAAGAAGCAAGACTGCAACAGGAAGCTCAAGAACAAGAGCAGAGGGAAGTAATTGAAAATCAACAGAAGGCTGAGGAAGAAGAAAGAAGGCTTAAAGCTAAAGAAGAGCAAAATGATGAAGAAGAAAGAAGGCTTAAAGCCAAAGAAGAGGTTAAGGCCAACCAAGATACACAAGCGGGTGATTCTAACACCCAAGATATGGAAATAGACTCATCTCAGGTGGTACAGACCCCACCCACGGAGGTAGACATCCATATAAGAGATCTCCCAATCATCCCTTTCACCCCATCTGAATATCATACTGTGTCCTGATGGGATAAATTTGTATATTATAAGAAAAGAAAGTCTGTGGTCCTGAAGTTAGAAACAAGGTTAAAGAGACCTTTCCATTCTGATATTGTCACCCAGCGAGAAACCACGGTTATGCAAGATACAAATAAGGCTCCTGTAGCCATGGCATCGGCCGTCGTGGCAGCAGCAAAAGTAACCGAGGACAATGTAATCGACATGGTTAAAGAGTTCGAGTCAACAAAGAGTAGAGCTCGTATGCTGCAACATACAGTGGCTAGCGAGCAGACCTACAGGGACCTTGTGGTGAACAAATATAATCGCCTGTCTGCTGACCACAAAGAATTGTCGGATAAGTATCGACATCTGGAAGAAGAAAAGGAGAACCTGGCAATCCAGATGATGGTACTAGAGACAGAAAAGAATGATTCCGAAGCTAGAGTTTTTCATTTGGAGGTAGATAAACAGTCAATGGTTGAGCAGCTAGAGTAAGCAAAAAGCAGAGCAATGGATATGTCTCCTTTTCATGAGCAGTCCTATGACATCTTGAGACAAATGCATGCCACACAAGAACTGATTACTAAGGAGGTTTGCAAACTCAAGACCATGCTGGATAGAATGAAGGAATTTAATGTTGAAGCAGTTAGGCTTAAAGGCAAGTACACTCGGGTAAAAGAAAACATTTTGATCCAGATGGAGTGGAGAGAAGGAAAGGTAGATTTCCCTAAACATCTCCCGTTCAAATCTGTGGACGGTTTTAAGGAAGATGTAGCCCTCATGGAGTTTTGCAGGAATTGCGGCGCTAAGCTAATGGCTAAGATCCACGGAACAATGGGGAAAGGTAATAACCTGTATCAAAAGATTCATGAAAATCATGAAAAGTGCAAGATTGTTTTTCCTCAAACCCTGGATGAATTTCCAAGCAAAGAGCAACGCCTGTCATATTTAAAGGATGAGCTGGGTGTTCAAATGGAGTATGTAAAGAAGATTGATGTACTGGCCACCGATGATCTTCATCACTATATTGGGCTATCATCAATACACAATCATATGCTCAAGGAAATACACCAAATAGCAATAGTAGAAATTCAGAGTATTGAAGCAGAACTTGGTAAGCATGTGACTTCACAGAAGATCCTACTCCCCTCACCAGCAAATGTGGTTATAAGAGACACTGGTGTATGGTTTAGTTATATAGCAAAGGAAGAGAAGAAGGTAGCAACTAGCATAGGCACATCATCACCAGTAGAGGCGCCACCCCAAGGATAGATGCGCCTGTCATGATGCATTGTTTTGTTTTTGTCTATTTCACTTTGTCCCTATGGTTAGAGCGTGGAGTCACAAGGACAGCTGTCCTTTTTCTGTTATGAGAAAGAAGCCACGAATTGTTTTGTTTTTGTAAAGTCATTAAAGAAAATTGTAAAAGGCCAGGTGGCAGCCTTAGAGGCATTTTGTACACTTATAAATAGATGAGTAGTGAATAGTATAAAGGGACTTTTGGCAGGTGAAAAGACATTTCCTGTCTTGTACGTGAACTACTTCTCTACATGTATAAGGAACTCATTTTTTCCTGATGAAATCCTGGAGAGGACATTTTTCCTGGAATTATGTGTTGGATGCTTACCAGACTACTCTTGTATCATTCACATATTACGGTGAGATCTTTCTTTGCTACTATGAATTATTTCTATGCAATGAATGATTTTCTCTATTTTCCTGTACAATGATATCTCTCTCAAATGAGTAATGGGATGTATTGATTTTAGATTAGAAGTTATCTTTAATATCTTCTACCTCCTGCTGTAGATGCATCTATATGATTTAATGGCTACCTGTTGATCTTTAGATGCTTTCTTTCAACACATTACTCATATTTACATTTTGCTCCTTGCAAGGATATATTAGATTGATTTCAGTTGTATATAAAGATTTGTTTCAGCTTTGCATTTAGATTAAATTAGCTTAGGGCACTTGCATTTCATCTTTAAAATAAAATACATCAATGGTGGATCGGGCTGTAACCGGTAGAAAGAATAGCAAACTTTAAATCTTACGGTAGCCGGAACCGTTAACCGAAAGGATTCCCCACACCAAACGGTGAGCGATCTAATTGGGATTGCCCATCGAGGAGAATCCCTTTCTGCTTGCTGCTATGATTCTTAGGGCATTAACACAAATACAAAATCCCAAACTTTGATAGCAAAACTGCAATTGACAAAGAGATGTTGAGTAGTCTCTGCTGAAACCAAACAAAGGCTGCACCTGTTAGGACCAATCCATCCACGCTTGAGCAAATTCTCCCATGTCTTTAACTTATCTTGAATTGCTAACCACATGAAACACTTTAATTTCATAGGGATAGACCATTTCCAGAGGCATTTATACCACCAGTCCTGAGGAAAGATGTATTTATCTTGAATTATCCTTAAGTATGCTGATTTGGCAGTGACTAATCCAGTATTTGCATTTCCCATCCATACCAAACGATCAGGCTCAGAATTAATTTTCACACCAACAGATTTTAAAGCTCGGATATATCTTTCCCATTCAAATGCAAAACTCCCAGAAAGACCAAGGTTGATGGAGGTCATCCACACAACAGAACTGTCATCGTTCCTTTAAATATAAATTCTGTCAATAGTACTCAACCTGAGCACCTTCAGGTAGTTGACTAAACTGGTGGAAAGCAGATAAGAGTCATCTAAACCTAAGACTTGATCCAAGCCGACTCTGATATTTGATCCCGTTCCCACCTTCCACACAAGATCTGTTTTGATCCAATTGTAGACTTTCATAAAGCCTTTCCAGACAGGCGAGAAATTCCAACCTTTCAATTTTGGGTTTTTGATCCAAACTAACACATTTGGTTTTAAATATTTAAGTTGCATGACCTTAGACCACAGAGAGGACCCGAAAATACACCTCCATATATTTTTAAGCCTAAGCGTTACGCTAAAAGCATCCAGGTTCTTGATTCCCCATCCCCCGAATCTTTCAGGCCTTGAGATGGCTTGCCAAGCAACCATTGGCATAATTGCAGAGTCTAAGTTCCCTATCTAGAGAAAGTTAAATAAACATTTTCTTATGGCTGAAATGATGAAGGAAAGCACTTCTAGCAAAGAAAACCAGTAAACAAGAATGCTGGTGAGCACTGTCTTGACGAGAATAAGCTTTCCACCAATGGATAGAAGTCTAAAAGTCCAGTGCTTAATCCGGTTTTCAATTTTCCTCAGAAGCCAGAGCCAATCTTTGAGGAGATAGTTATTAGGTTTTAAAAAGAACCCCAAATATTTAAAGTCGTCCTCTAGTGGGCAACACTGATAGGGAAGAATGGAGGTAATACTTCTCAGAAGGAGATCATTTGAGTTAAAATGATAGAAGCTGGACTTTGTAGAACTTACCTTCATGCCAGACGCATTGCAGAATGTCTGAATAATGTTTTTGTAGACTTGCCATTCTACAAATGATTCCAGACCCCCTACCAAAACATCATTTGCAAATAGAATATGAGTGTTCACACAGTCCTTAGCCAGCTTATTACCTTTGATCCAACCATTCTCCACAGCTTGATTAACTAGCCTGCTAAATCCATCCATCACTAGAATGAAAAGAAGAGGTGACAAGGGGCATCCCTGACGTATGCCTCTCGAGCAGGTGAAGAAAGATGAAGGAGATCCATTGACTAACACTACTATATTCATCGAGGTGATGCAAGCCATGATCCACCTTATCACCTGCGGGGGAATACCAATCCTTATCAAAATTAATCTCAAGAAATTCCAATTGACCCGGTCATAGGCTTTCTCTAGGTCCATTTTAAGCAAAATGGCTCTCATCTTTTTGACTTTGATGTTGTGCAACAAATCTTGAGCTATCCCCAAAGCATCATGAATCTACCACACTGATAGGAAACCAAATTGCTTTGGCGATATATATTCTGAGAGCACCGATTTTAATCTTTGAGCAATTACCTCGGCAATCAACTTATACACAAGATTGCATAAAGCAATAGGGCGAAAATCACCATAAGAAATAGGATTGTTGCTTTTTGGAATGAGGGTAACAAAGGTTGCATTGAGTCCTCCAGGAATGACACCATTCACCCTTGAGAAGTTAATCATACTTTTTAATTCATCTCCCATTACATCAAAAAAATAGATGAAAAGCTCCATCGGCCATCCATCTGGCCCTGGGATTTTTTCACTAGCAAAAAGCTTTAGAGTATCCTCGATTTCAGATAGAGAGACTTCCTCTTGTAATTTCTCAACATTTTCTACATTGAAGAATCTCGGGAAGAGCCTAGCCACTTTAATTTGATCTTGCAAAGCACAATCACAAGCATCCGAATAAAAGTTTCCAAAATAATTGATTGCTTCAGATTTTAACTGATCATCCCCAGAGATCATCTGTCCCTTAGCATCTTGGATTTCCCAAATGGTATTCATGGTTCTTCGAGCCAAGGCATATTTATGAAAAAAATTTGAATGTTTATCCCCATGGGTCAGCCAGATGGTTCTGCTCTTGAGACGCCATTCTTTTTCCTCCTGTATCAGCAGCTCCTCTTTCTTCTTTTCAAGCAATTTTAATGTTTCAAAGGATTTTTCATCTAAGGAGTTAGAAAAATTTGCTTCAAGAGATTTATGGATTTTTAATTCCAACTCAGATAATTCCATCTAATCTGCCATCTTTCTTTTTTTTATCCAAACCGTGACCACTTCTTTTAGGGCTTTTAGCTTGTGATAGGAACGAACCATTAAATTATCCTCCTGATCTCTGTAGTTCTGCGAGAATTCTTTGACCATAGTGCAGAATTTTTCATCATTTAACCATGAGCTGTTAAATTTGAAGGGAGATGAAATTCGTTGACCATATTCATCCAATTGTAACACAATCGGCCAATGATCAGAGAATTTATTCTCACAAACCCAAGATCTATATTTTTTAATGTGAACCAAAAAATTAGACTTTATAAGAAATATGTCAATCCTTTTATGTACCCCATCCCTGCCACATATACCATTTGACCATGTAGGTCTCATCTTCACAGGTAAGATATCAATTAAATCATTCTCCTCATAAAACTTAGAAAAAAACCAGCCAGATCGTCCAGCTGAGCCGTGTGACCCCAGACCTCAGCAACCGAGCAAGTGTGATTCAAATCACCTGCAATAATTAAATTTGGAAGTCTCAGAAGACCAAAAGCTTGAAGAGATTCCCAAAATCTCATTCTCTCCTTGTATGGAGCATAGAAATTTAAAATTTTGAGTGACTGATTACAACCGCAAAAGGAACCCTTCAGAAGAATTCCCCATGGTGTTGAATGAGCTTTAAAGGAGTACAGTGAGGGGTTCCAAGCTACAGCAAGCCCTCCCGAGAGACCACACGAAGAGATAGCCACGACATCCCAGTTAGGAAGAACCTTATAGATCTTGGAGATAGCAAAGGAATATTCACACATAATTTCCTGGAGCAAAAAAATAGTTGGGCCAGTAGCAGAAGCAAGATTGGATAAGGCCTGAGCCCTAGACACCTTACCCAATCCATGGATATTAAGAGAAATGATGGACATTAAGAACCAAAAGCAGAGGGGGACGCCACTCTAAGGCCCTCAGAAAAAGGAGAAGGAGCTAAACCCTCATCCTCCAATCTTTTTGAGACAGGGGTATATGAGTCCAAGCCATGGTTAGTAGGAGCAGGTACAGCTTTCTTTTTTTTCCCCCGACGTATGGTGACATTCTGGAACTTAAGAGAATGCAAAGGGATAGCATCAGAATGAATTCCATGATTTTTTGAGTATATGGACAAAGGAGGAAACTCTAAACCCTTCTCTGATAAAAGATATCCACTCTCCTTTAAAATAGTATTATCTTCTAGAGAATTGGGTAAAGACGAATTAAATGAATTAGACTCAGCCAACCCTAATCCTGTCGGAACAGAAGGAGCCTCCTTAAAAACTTCAGAGGGGATGAGGATAGGGTTATTAGGGAAAATTCCATCTTCTAAAAGAGGGTTAGTAGGGGAGTCTTCAATCAATTCCACAGAATTAAGGTCATTGATCAGACTACGACCCACTAGAACCCCATCAAGAACCTGACCTTCCTTGTCAACTAAAAGGCCAATAACCGAATCATGTCTCAAAACAACCTCCCCTTTGGAAATGCATCTAGATAAATCTTTCTTAGACTTTTCTATGAACAGCAAATCCTCCTTAGAAATATCTGAAAAAAACTCCATGTGGTTAGGAACAGACTTACCCGAAGACAAGTTTAAGTTCTTTGTCTGAGAAATTTTAGGAGTAGCATGTTTAGAGGACAAGGAATCTGCTCTGTGGAACCGCGAGGATCACTTAGCTTGTACATGTGCGACTTTTCTGCAACCAAAGCACCTGAAGGGTATCTTGTAGAAATCCAATCTTTGTCTCCATATATGACTACCCCACACTACCTCAATTTCTACAGGCAGTCCAGGCCTCATATCCATCTCTACCATAACCTTAGCAACCATCATGTCCATTCCACACAGGTTATGTTTATCAAATCTAACAAATCTTCTAACTGCATTCGCCATTCCCATAATCACATCCTATGACCAAAGCTCTATGGGAAAACCAGGTATGAGCATCCATAGATGCCGAATACCTTGTGCTTCTTTAAGGGGATCAAAATTCACATGCCAACGCTTAAGAAAAAGGGAGCCCTGCTTAAAAACCCAGAATTTCAGAAGAATTTGTTCAATGTCAAAGGCCTCTGGAAAGATGAACAAAATCCATCTATTCATCAGCAAATTGATGCGCAGCGCCATTCCCGTCAAGGGAACCCAAACCTTGTTCACCCAGTCTGAGAGTTATAATTTCGAACCAATTGTGAATTCTAGTCTTCCAACCAAAGCTCGCTCTGCAAGCATCTCTATCCAAGCCAGGTTATAATCCGAGTCGATTTCATATTTTTCCACTACCTCCCGAGCTTTCACATATTTTAGATATCGCCTGGCCTTTGCCCTAGGCCCAAACAACTTGCTTCCTTTAGGGATGGAACCTCCCGCAGCAGCCCTCATCAGAATAGGGTTTGAACTGGCCAAAGAGTCCGTGAAGGGAGATGGGTCTCCCATAGTGAGAGGATACTGGACCTATCAGTTGTTAACTGGCAGCTGTAGCAAGAAGACAAAGACAGCTATGAAAAATCCCTACCACCAATTCGAAAGGAGGAAAGAGACAGCTGCAACACACCAAGCCTGAAACTGAAGGGATCCATGCCACCAAGAGGACACAACTAGAAACAAATGACAAGAGGTCCCACAAACCAAAAAAATAACACCAAACCCCCACAAGTAACTGCAAAAAAATAGGTTTAAGGAAAACAAGCGGCAGGCTGAAGCGTAAGCCTAAAAGTTCCCACGTTTTTTATACTTGGTTGGTACTAAGCTGATTCAAGAGAATCAGCTAGACTCCAAGTTGCCACAGACCCACACATTCGTCGCCTTCAACCATAGTTTTCAGCAGAAAACCGTAAAGGGTATGGTTCTGAAAACCCTAGATACAGAGCCATCAATCCTTATCACTCTCGGCTCAGTCCAAAAAATCATTTGGTCTTAATAGGATTCACCAATGGGTGAACATTGATCATATTTAAAATTTGTTATTTCTATTTTATGATTGGTTAAAGGCCATAATGTGACAAATTGCCTATGCATGGATGTGACATCTGAATCTCGTCTTTATACTAGAGGTTTCATTAATGATAATGAATATTATCATTTTTGTACATTGTGTCATTAATTATAATTATAAGTACACACTTTCATTAATGATATCATTTTGTGCAATATGTCATATTCACATTAAAATTAATTTCTAATTCTAACAACTCAATCTAATATAATCTTTATAAAAAAATAGCTAATTGTTTTTACCAATCCATGCTCATTAATGAAAAGAAATTACTACCCAGCACCACTGGCCCACAAAAGTTTGAATCCTTAGTTTGCACTTTCATAGATTACACTTTTGAATAGATGAATTTAAAATTTTACTAAATAAATATGATATAATAAAAAATAAATTAATTAATATTAAATTTTAGTTTTTAAATAAAATAATTAATTATTTACACCATTTCTAAATTTAATCATTAAGCAAATTTATTTATTTGTTTAATTATTTATTTATAAATTTTAAGAATAATAAAAACTCTTATGTGTTGGTTCAATTCCGGTGAGACATCTTCTGGCTTGGATTACCGGCTAACGGCGGTTTGCTCGACTTACCATCCACGATATGTGAGGAATTTTGTTGATATTTCTTGTGCATTCTTAGCTTTCCTTGATTCCTTCGGAATAATAGGAAGGTGATTTTTCCGCTGGAAAAAAAAACTCTTATGTGCTATTAAAATATCTTATAATACTTCTTTATATATATTTAATTGATACTATTTGTGAAGGCGTTGGAAGAAGGGAGCTCTGTGATTTTTCTCTGGGGCGTATTATGTTTCTAGGGTTTCTTTTACTTTCTTTGGAAAAGGGTGGTTTGTGGGAAATTGGGAGGCAGTCGGCTCGGATCTTCCTCAGAACCTTCGTTTCTTTGGAGCCTTTGATCTAATGATGTTGTTGCAGGTTTCCACGGGAGTGCTTTCCATCCTCCCTGAGTCTATGCTACAGCGGGAGATCGAGATTACGGTGGTGTTGATCATGTAGAAGGAGGTCACAACAGCGGGGGTTTCAATTATTCATTCTATGGATTCCATTTTAAAGACGCAGATGCTTGACATTCTGGTTATTCTCAATAAACCCTCTCTTCTTAACATAGAGGTTGCATCATTTGACAAGGTTTCTTGGAGAATGGAAAGAACATAGCCGCCTTTGCTGAGTTCTTTAGCTCTTGAAGAATTGGGAGATCTCATGGGTCAGGGTTTCTGCTTCAATGAATATTATTTTCAAATCTTTGTGAAGAATATAGCAGGGAAATCCATCACACTGATGGTAAACGTTGTTGATTCTATCTCCACACTCAAGTTAAAAATTTGGGATAAATTAGGTATCCCTGGAAAATTCCAATGCCTTCTCTGTGAAAGTAAGCAGTTGGAGGATGGGGCTGAGGCTCCGGACTCAACGGTTGGTCCAGATGGTTCCTTTTCCAGAGACCAGGGTTCAAATCCTGCCTTCCTGATGGGATGAAACACGCTGCCACCATTGAACACAAATACCCTCCCAAACGTTGATGAATCAGTTCCAAATTTAGGCTGACTCCGCCCTGTGGTTTGTATTCCGGCATTGCTCAGTTGACGGAGCTCAATTGGGATGTCATAGGATAGTTCCCCGGTTAAAAAAAAAAGGCAGCAGTTGGAGGATCACCTATCTATATATGATTACAATATTTTCAAGGAATCAACCTTAAATTTGGTCATGAGGTTGCAAGGGGGGTTGGTGGGTTCTGGTTCAACTTCAACCACTAAACCAGTCTCTTATAAGGGTGTAGCAAGTTCATAGGCATCCCCTACCATAGTGCAAATTCCCATCCCATACATTGTCAAAAATCTAAATGAAGTTTCAACGCTGGAGATAAAAAGTGTAGAGTAAACAAACTTTTCTAAATTTGAAGGAGTAATTTGCAAATTCAATGGTTTTTGGCCATGAAGAGAAGAACTTGATTAGTGGATACACACAAACTAGACCATGAATTGTGATTACTATTTGTGCACAAAAGGGTTTTTTATAGTCCAGTATGTTATAGACCAGCATAGATCCATCTTAAACCCGTATCTATCAAGCACCGAGAGGGATCCAATTTCTTGAGGTGTATTTCTTTTTTTAAATTTAAACTCAAGAAATTTGATCTCTCTTGATTGATAGATCCGGGTTTAAGTTTTTATTTTATAAACGAACATCTATTTTTTAATTACTTTTCATAATATTTTATTTTATGAACCAATGTGGATTTTTTATTTTTATTTTAAGAGCCGACATGATTTTTTTTAATTATTTTGTTAGTAACAAACGTTACATCACAAACGTTACAGCACCTCCCCCATACTGGGCTGTAGAGCACCTCGTTTCTCTTGGTGCAAAAATTTGGGGTGTAAAATGGGCCTCCTAAGGGGAAAAAAAACCACATCACACTACAAATATGTCATGTCACACTAAGCTAAAGGTGTTATTTAGTGAAGGTCAACCTATAGTATCTCATTAATGGTGGTTGACAAGTATGTTGGGTTAGTGTAGAGTTAAGAGATGGGAGTGTCACATTACAAATATGTCATGTCACACTAAGCTAAAGGTGTTATTTAGTGAAAGTCAACCTATAGTATCTCATTAATGGTAGTTGACAAGTATGTTGGGTTAGTGTAGAGTTAGGAGATGGGGGTTGAAAATAATAATGAAAGATTTAGATTCTTGTGCACACACAATAAATTAAAAGATATAGGGGTAAAAATTTTAAATTTATATTATAATTTATTTAATTTCTTTATAAATGTACCACTACCTTTTTTTATATGTTTAATAAAATCTAAAACTTAAAAAAAAACTAAACTTATGATGAAAAAATATAATTACAATAATACTAAAAATAAAAAATCATTATTTTATTTTATTTGATATTCTCACTACTTCCAAGTCCTTTAGAATATAAATCTCACATTAATTAAGATGATAAAGGAGTAATTTTGAAATATTAAACGCATTTATACAATTAATCTTTTAAAAATATAAATAAATAGTATTTAAAAGGTATCCTAAATAAGATGGAGTGAAAACCATTTTTCTCTATTTTTGCGATAACTTTCTATGTCCAACTCAGAACTAGGCGTTCTTGGTACCATTCGAAAGGTACGAGAACTACAACTTTCAAGTTTTGAGTTTTCTGTGATTTTGCACCAATTTTTTGGGGCGGATATTTTAGTACCCCGGTATTAAAATCATTTCCATAGAAAATTAGTGCAGAATCTCGGAAAACTCAAAAAACGAAAGTTGTAGCTCTCGTTGAGGCCTTTCCAATGGTACCAAGAACTCCCAATTTTGAGTTCATGTTAGATTGTTATCGCAAAAATAACAAAATATTTTTTCCTCTCATATTTTCTTATTTATAATTTTTATTTTAAATATTTTATTTTTTATTTTTTTTAAATTAATTATATAAAAAAAATGTTATTTCAAAATTACTCCACTATCATCTTAATGAATGTGAGATTAATATTTTAAAGGAATTGGAAGTAGTGATAATATAAAATACTCTATATTTATTATTTCAAGTATATTATCATATTTCAAAATGATATTTTCAAGATCTTAACTAAGGTGAGGTTTATAGGAAGTTAGCTATTGTCAAATAAAAATATGACACATAAGAATCATTGACTTCTATATGTCCAACTCATCCATAGTGGTTTACCGAAGTTATTGAAATTTTATTGGTTTGAGAAATCCAACTCATACATGGCACATTTTTTTATAAGGCCCATTTTAGACCCCAAATTTCCTCAAATATTTTCTCTCGGGAAAATTATAAGAAAATATCTGAGGAAGGACCGTGGTTCTGGAGTAAAGATGGCCTCTTTATCCACCATGGTTTTTGGAGTTTGATCCTACTACTATGGTAATATCCAAAATGTCGGTTTGGGTTTGTCTCCCAAATCTTCCCCCACCTTTCTGGCACCATATAATGTTAGAAGATATTGGAAACGCTCCGGCTATATTCCTAAAGCAAGACAATGTGCAAATGTGGCAAGGTTTTTTCATATATGCTCGTATTTGTGTGGAAGTTGATATAAATAAAGGTTTGCCTGACGAATACTTTTGAAGCATGGGAACTTCCAACATACACAAAGTTTGGATTATTGAAACATTGCTTTTAGGTGTCGTTATTGTCATAAAACAGGTCACCTTCAGGAAACTTGTCCACAAGCAAGAAAGCAACCTAAAAAGAAAAAGGTCAGACCCCAAAATTTAAATGTTGGCAAGATTTTGATCCTCTAGAGAATGAAGAAGAGGAGAATAAGGAAGCTAAAGACGTAGAAAAGAAACAACATACATATAAATAATGAATAAGGGAAACCAATCAATGGAAATGCTACAACATTCAGTACCTTCTCATCCCAGGACTATGGTATCAATGGATGTTTCTTTAGGAGGAATAAAGAGAAATCATGAATCCGAGAATTTGGATTCATACAAGGAGCAGGCTATTAAAGATGTTGCTTTAGAGTTAGTTATAGTTGATCTGGAACAAAAGGGTTGGATAAAGGTCAAGAAAAAGAATGGAAAGAGAGGGAAGATTGAGGATTTTCTCAACCCTTAATTAATCAAGGGTATCTTTCCTATTTTTTAGACATATTTTTTGAAAGCAGGCTCTCTCACCTACTTTTTCTTTTATATTTCTCATATTTTTTTAATATATGCCTATGCATATGTAATTTTGTACTCTGCCAAGAGATAATAAAATTACGATTTTTTTATTTTTTTTTTCTGTGGAGAAAATAAAAAATTTAATTATTTTTTAATAAATTAAACTATGTTGACAACATTTTATTTTACTATTGCTCTATATATATATATATATATCATACTTAGAATATTTAGAATTTTAACACCACTTTAACTGCAAAGAAAGTGGCTAAGTCCTTTAAAAACAAAACAAAGGTATGAATTAGATTTTATTGACTAGTATTTTTAATAATATATAAATAACAAAATAATATCATATATACTAAAAAAAATTATAAACATATAAAACTTATCTTAATTATAAACAAAACTTTAAGGCAAGGACTAGTTGCTTTGCAACTATTTCTATTGTTATATTTATGTTCACAACACCTACCTATGTATAGAATATAAATGAATTTTACTATTTTATGTTCTTAATGATGATAGTTATGTGATTTCTTTTGTGTTAATACCAATTCAATATACTACATAGGAAGAATCATAATATTATATGGAGTCTGAGGGAAGAGAAGGGATAGTAGGCTTGTGGATTTCAAGCTTTAGCCCGGCTTGGGGTAAGCCATTTTTATTTCCTATTTCAATGGCCCGAAAGAGAAAATCTATAAGTGTTGATATTGATCATGTCATTCCCTTGTTTGATTGAAGAAGAAGAAAATGTGGGGATTTTTCGTCCAACTTCAAAAGAAGAACTAATATATGTCCTAGGCTCATTCCAAAAAGACAAGATCCATGGACCAGATGCCTAGTATGTGGACTTTTTTGTTGATATATTTGATCTTGTTGGTGATGATATGTTGAAGGTTGTGGAGGAGGTGTGGTTTTTTGGGGAGGATTCCTAGTAGTCTTAACACAACCTTTCTAGCTTTGATCCCCAAGGTGAATTGCCCCATCTTATTGATCATTTTAGTCCTATTTCCTTATGCAATGGGGTTTACAAAATCATATCCAAGATGATTGCAATTTGGATTAAGCATATTGTCCCATGAGTGATCTCATCGAAACAATTCAGATTTCTACAAGCAAGTTGATCCACAAAACCATTGGTTTGATGTAGCAGGGACTACACATAATAAATATCAACCATATTCTAGTTGTTGTTGTCAAAATTTATTTATCAAAATCCTATGATAGAATTTATTGGCTCTATCTAAGGCTTCCTCTCTATATTGGGTTCATCTTGGACATGGTTCGGTGGATTATGGGATCTGTTTGTCTTCATTTATCATTCTTATCAATGGCTCAAGGTTAAAAAAAATCAAGCCTTCTATGTGTTTACGTTAAGTTTCCCCCCTCTCCCCTTGTCTTTTTCTTCTCATAGTAGAAGGTTTAAGTCATGCCATACATGTTGAGATATGGGGGAGAAACATTAAAGGTATCTCATTTGGTGGAGAGAACCCGACTTATCTTTTTTTGTTGATACTATGTTGTTCTTTTTAATTCCAGAGGAGGATGGTAGAAGATACCAATAATTATTCACTTGTTTGATTGAAAAAAGAAGAAAATGTGGAGATTTTTTGTCCAACTTCAAAAGAAGAACTAAGATCTGTCCTTGGCTCATTCCCAAAATACAAGAGCTTGGGACAAGACAGTTGGTCTATGGAATTTACTGTGGATTTGTGCAATCTAGTTGGTGATGATTTGTTGAAAGTTGTGGATTTTAGGGAGGATGCCTAGTAGTCTTACCACAACCATTCTAGCTTTGATCCACAAGATGGATTTCCCCATGTCATTCGATGATTTAAGTCATATTTCCTTATGCAATGTGGTTTACAAAATCATAACCAAGGTGCTTGTAATTCAGATTAAGCCTATTCTCTCGTGAGTGATCTCATCGAAACAATTTGATTTTCTACAAGGCAAGTTGATCCACGAAACAATTGGTTTGAGATAGGAAAAACTGTAAACAATAAAGATCAACCATCTTCCAATTGTAGCAAAATCGATTTATCAAAATCCTATGATAGATTTTCTTGGATCTATTGAAGGATTCATCTCTGTATTGGGTTCATCTTGGATGTGGTTCGAAGTATTATGGTCTTTGTTTGTCTTCATTTATTGTTCTTATCAATGGCTTGGGGTAAAATGTTTTCAAGACTTCCAAGAGTTTACATCAAGGTTTCTCCCTCTCCCCTTACCTATTTTTTCTTATAGTAGAAGGTTTAATTCATGCCATAAATGCTAAGAGAAAGGGACGAACATTAAAGGTATCTCATTTGGTGGAGAGAACCTGACTCATCTTTTTTTTTTATATTATGTTGTTATTTTTAATTTAAGAGGAGGAAGTTAAAAGATACCAGTAGGTATTAGATCTATTATGTTATGTGGCAGGTATGGAAATCAATTTCAATAAATCTATTGTGTATTTTCCAAGAGAGTATGATCAGAGGATGAACCTATGGGAGTGATTGCCCCCTTTCCTGATAAATCCACTAGAGGATGTTATAATATATTTGGGTTATAGTATTAAGCCAAACAAATACGACAAAGTAGATTGGAATTGGATTGTTGCAAGGATTGAGCACAAAGTTAATGGATGGTCAATCATTGGATCTCGTGAGGGGGGGAACTTGTGTTAATCAAGTTTTTTCTTGAACTTAATAACATTTATTAGCACTTGATGGCCCACATTCCAATGATACATTGTATAGAATCAAGCAAATCCATTTCAACTATCTTTGCAAAGGTAGTAGTGAGTATCTTGGTTCCCAAGGGTTTCAACATTTTAGTATTCTCATGGAGTTAATCCCTTCCAGATTGGAGGGCCTAGTACCAACCATGTAAAAAAATGTGAGTGGACGGCCATATGGAATATGAGGTGGATGGCTGGTCTACCAACCACAAATTATTGGGTCTAAAGGATAGGCACGTTACATTATTTTGTCAGGGTGATAGACTGAAATAGTTGGATCCCATATTAAATAATTGTCCTGCGGATGGGACTTCTATAGGGTTTGATGTTAGAAAAAAATTGTCTTTTTAGGCATTGATCAAGGTGCCATTTTGGGTTCTAGGATTTATTACATGGGAAGGATGGATTTGATGAGGGTTTAGAATCAAAACAAAAATAAAGTAATTTTTCTTAATGGTTGGGTTTTGAAAAAGGGTTTGAATCTGGGTCTCGTTCAGTCATCTAAAGTTGGTTATGGTGGGATTTCTAATATTGTTGCTGGTAAGATTCATTGTAATGAGGATGGTGGTTTAGCATAGTAGGTGGCTGATCTGCTGGGTGACACCTGTTTGAATATTGTATCCTCGGGATATGTGGGGAGAAAAAGGGGAATAAATGATTATAGGGATCTTGGATCATCTTCGGTGCATCATTTGAAGGGTGTTCATGCTAAATTCCATCACCCACTAAAGGATCATGAGGTAAAAAATTATATTTCTTTATGTGTTATGGGGAAGGACATCACCAAGGATAAGGTGGCGGTTCTCTCATCTTGCGCTTTGCTGGGGCACTTGGAATACCTGTCAATGAATTGATATGAACTTATTGCCTAGATGTCTTCAAATTGGAAACCCATCATTGATTATACACCAAAGCTTAGTATGCTTATGAATGGAAGGTTATGTTTTCATTTCTTATCGGAGGAGGCAAGGAATTTCATCTACAACAAATTATGGGTTATATGTTCGAGTTCCTTGGTATTATATAGTTGGCATTCGACATTTAATCCTTGGAAGGAAAAGGTACCCAAAAGACAGTTATGGGTTCTTTTCCCTAGTTTTCCTCTTCATCTGTGGTCCAAAGAAGCTTTTATGGGAGTAGCAATTTATATTGGGTGATCTATTAGGGTGGAGTATGTCATGTCCCAAATTTGGCATTGGGTCACAATGGTGTTAGGATATTCCTATACTCAATCGTAGTCCTACTATCTTTTCAGTCATTTTCATTTTCAATCTTTTAGGGTTTGCATGCACTTTTAGGGTTTGCATGCATTCTAGGGTTTGCATGCATTTCCAGTCATCAGTCCCAGCACCTAGCCCTCAGTTAGCTAGCCCTCGGAGCTTCTTCCTGATGAGTTTCAGCCCTCCTAGTGCCTAGTGTTCCCTCCTTTCACCTATTGCATGGGAGAGGCGCACTTCTTCACCTACCAATCAAGTTATGTTCAGTTAACAAGAGTTCTCTCCCTAATTTCAGGCTTGACTCACTCTTTACTGACCTTATCACTCCGACGGACCTCCAGTGTGACTAGATAGGCTATTCTGACTCCAGTTAGCTCCATGAACACCCTCCACTGAGCCTCCTTCACTACATCAGTGCTTCCATGTGCTAGTTACACCTACCACATGTGCCAGTTACACCTACCACATTTAGTTAGACTTAGTTTGACTACTGGTTGACTATTACTTGTGCATTGATGACTTCACTGAAGATGAGTTGGACTCCTAGTTATGACTTGATGACATTCCAATGATTATGGATCTGTCCATGCAGGCTAATTCGAATCACACCTAGTGTATTCAAATCCTGAGCATTTTATATTTACCTGTTTACTATTCAGATTAATGTAACATGTGTAATTATTATGCCTCTATCTGAGCTCCTTTGGATCTGTGTTCTACTACTCTATTCTTCTTCTATTCTTCCTAAATTCTTTCATTGTGAGGTTTACATCATCTCTTTGGATGTTCTGGTGAGCATCTTCACATGGTATCAGAGCCATTAGAGAGTATATTCTACCTCCATTCTTGAGAGTTTTTTTGCAGGTATTTCGAAGTTCCAGCAGTTGCAGCAATAGTTTCAGCAGTTTCCTTTTGCACTCATTCAAGCAAGTCAAGATGAGCAATTTTGAATGCTCCTTCTTCTCCTATAATTCTCACTCCCTTCAATTACTTTGAATAGAAGGATAGGATGATATTACACTTGCATAAATCGAATAGTATTTGAAAAATATGCCATACCACATAAAGCTGTAGAAAGAATCAAGCATCTAAATAGAATGGATGGAAGATTTTGGATTCATATGCCTCCATATGTTAGAAGATCTATTGTTTCATGTTGAAGGATTGAAGTCTCCCAATGAGTTATGGACAGTTCTTTATTTTTCTATCTTACTTGATTGTATGGGTGACCATTGGTCCTAGTTACTAGGGCCCAGGGATGGATTAAGGGGGGGGTGTTAGGATATTCCTATACTCCATCCTAGTCCTACTAGCTTTTCAGTCATTTTCATTTTCAATCTTTTAGGGTTTGCATGCACTTTTAGGGTTTGCATGCACTTTTAGGGTTTGCATGCATTCTAGGGTTTGCATGCATTTCTAGGGTTTGAATGCATTTCCAGTCATCAGTCCCAGCACCTAGCCCTCAGTTAGCTAGCCCCCGGAGCTTCTTCCTTATGAGTTTCAGCCCTCCTAGTGCCTAGTTCTCCCTCCTTTCACCTACTGCATGAGAGAGGCGCACTTCTTCACCTACCAGTCCAATTATGTTCAGTTAACAAGAGTTCTATCCCTGATTTTAGGCTTGACTCACTCTTTACTGACCTTATCACTCCAATGGACCTCTAGTGTGACTAGATAGGATGTTCTGACTCCAGTTAGCTCCATGAGAGCCCTCCACTGAGCCTCCTCACTACATCAGTGCTTCCATGTGCCAGTTACACCTACCGCATTCAGTTAGACTTAGTTTGACTGCTGGTTTGACTATTACTTGTGCATTGATGACTTCACTGATGATGAGTTGGAGTCCTAGTTATGACTTGATGACACTCCACTGATTATGGATCTATCCATGCAGGCTAATTCGAATCACACCTAGTGTATTCGAATCCTGGGAATTGTATATTTACTTGTTTACTATTCATATTAATGTAACATGTGTAATCATTCTGCCTCTATCTGAGCTCCTTTGGATCTGTGTTCTACTGCTCTATTCTTCTTCTATTATTCCTAAACTCTTTCATTGTGAGGTTTACATCATCTATTTGGATATTATGTGAGCATCTTCACAAATGGCCTAAGCAAATTGGCCCCATTCATTAGAGTTTGTCAAATTAATGCTAAACTTCAAATAATTGCCAAGGAGGAAAATTACTAGTTTCCTAGGTTTGGGGTGGAAGCTTTGGGATTTGGAATAATGGGGATAATAAATGATTTTGGAACATTAGGATGGAATAAATATTTGATAAATTAGATAAATAAATATATACAAGTGAAAATCAAAGTGGCATTGATCATGAAGACACATGGAGGAACTGGGACCCACACAAGCTAGAATTTATGTGCCACATGGCAACATTTTCTTGCAATTTCGAATCCATGGGAAACCTAATGTTCTTGGGATGAGTTATAAGGTCAATAATACTTGGCATGATTCAATGAGGTCAAAATATAGAGTAAGAGTAACTCCCATGGAAGAGGAAGAAGCAATTTGGAGCTAGTGAGACACTTAGGCTAGATTCCCTAGCTCTATGACAACGATGATGAAGATGATATGACACCTATGACACAAATCAGACCTGAAGGCTGACATATGAAATATATGACATGTCAGGGCTAAAAATAGACTCCAAGAGGGCGCTCAAGGGTGTTAGGGCAGCTAAGATGCTTCCACATGTGATTTGGTGGAAGTGGGAGAGTAGGAATTGTTGTGCAAGTGGCATTCTTTGGAACCTCTTCCCAACATGACTCTCTTGGAAGGAATTCTACCCATGGAGGACATTAGAAAATTTATAAATGTCAAAAAAAAATAATGAAACCATCTTTTTATCATTTGTAGAATTTTCAATTGCCTTTGTGAAGAGGGAGAGCTAGTGTATGACTAGTTTCTTGGAGAGTGAAAGATTCCCATCCAAGTTGGTAATTGGAAAGTCCATTCAGACCTTTCATTTGGATATTTAATGGAGTCTTTATTTGTAGGTGTAAGCTACAGGGCAGCTCATGGTTTCTTCTATTGCAGCTCACTCCTTCAACCATTTCCAGTTTTGATGGCATATTCTTGATCCTTGAGGGAGGGCGTTTTTGGTGAGCTATTGTACTATTTAGGGGAGCTTCTAATGCCCCATTTATTTTTTAATATGAATTAAATACTTTGTTCTTCATATCCATATATTTTCAGGTCGAAATTCCAAGTAGAAGTGTATAAATCTCATTTTTAATGAAAGAACAATGCCATTTCCCCACTACCTTGTTGTGAACTAATGTAATTCTGATGATTTAGAATGAATGGATGATTATCTGATGCATTTATGATTAATGGACTGCCATGGATGTATTTTAAAAGTTTCATGTACTCTACTTGAGCATTTGAAGTATTTTTACTCAGTTTAATTGGATTGGGAGAAGAAATAGTTCCATTTCCCCAAGGGTCGAATTGGTGATTTTTGCAGCTGAATGGGAGAGGGTTGGAACAAATATAATAATCAATTAATGGTGCACATGAGACATTAATAACATACTTAATACATTCCATACCTCTATTCATAAATTTGAGTGGTTTTGGAGGCATTTGGGAGCCATTTTAAGTACTTACCCCAGGGGGATTTGAACCTCAAATTACTAGTAAAATTGCATACTTGGTACACAATATTAAGAGAGTTTGAAGAGGTATTTTGGTGGCCATATATCATCCCTAAACATCATATTCAAGTCCTAATATCATTCATACACATTCCTTGAATATTTGAAGGCATTTGAAGTCAATTTGAGACCTAGAGCTCAAAACTAGTAAAAGGTCTAACTAGGGAAAAAAGTGAAAAATTGCCATTTTAATAAAATTCCTAACAAGGGACATTACAGTGGTATCAGAGCATGATCTTGGCACCTGATGTGGTCTGATATTCATGAGGAAAATAATTCAGGGACCACCATTAGATATTGAAACCAAAAGTGTTTTTGTTGAAGAGGAAAAAGTGAGGAAAATAAGACAATGGGTGAGCATATTTTCTCAAGCACGGGACCCCATAAGAGAGAAAATGATTTTCAGAGAACAATAAGGCCTACTGTACCAAAATTTCTTGAATCCAAATATTTGGAATAAAGTCATCTCGAATGGAAAAAT
The DNA here is from genome assembly GCA_027924585.1 of Larix kaempferi. NCBI lineage: Eukaryota > Viridiplantae > Streptophyta > Pinopsida > Pinales > Pinaceae > Larix > Larix kaempferi. The sequence goes on from BSBM01000136.1 coordinate 8,461,237, forward strand.
CTGAGTGAAGGTTTCAGAAACACTATACCATTTTATCAATACCTCATTATCAAAAACAAGGGCAAGATGAAGGAAGGTAATGAGAATCCATTTCAAAATAGAGAGTCCAAAGATATTGATACTAAGGAAAACAAGGGGAAAAATGCATCAGCTTGCTTGAAGGAGCAAAAGGAAGAGGCATCACAAGAGCATGAAGAAGATTCTATTGAAAATATGGAAGATCATTTCGACACACCTTCTAGCTTAGACTTGAACCAAAGAGCATCTACTGATGGATGTTTAAACTATGAAGGAGTACCTATTGATGGGTTCTCACACCTCTATGTTGGTGACATAGAGATCACTTTTGAAAGTGTTGTTGTTTTGAAAGTGTTGTTGTTTTGAAAGTGTTGTTGCAAGCCCAAATTCCATTAAGCATGATAATGAAGACCTTGTAGCAGTTGAAGAAGAACCAAGATCAACTTCCCCATCACCACTTGAGCTTCATCAAGTTGGTCCAAGAAAAAATGAAGAAGATGAGGAGTTTGATTTGCAAGAGCCTCATTTTCTTGAAGGGTCCTTAAAGATGAATGAAAAGAAGATCCAAGTCCCTCAGCATTCTCCATGACACTCAAGCATTGGTGTCAGATTCTTGTTGGAGAGCTACTTCATTGGAGGAAACATCCTTCCTTGAAGATATGGAGAAGATTCAAAGAGAAATGTGCCACATCAAAGGTAATTTCATGTCTTTGCTTTTTGATAGAAACCATTTGTTTGAGATTAATGAATTGTTACATGATGCATACTTGAAGAATAATGAGGATATTCATAAGCTCACAATTCAAAATGAGCAACTTCTTGAAAAGTTGCAAGATACTTGTTTTTCCTCCTATGTTTCAAATTGTCAAATGGTAGATTGTTTGGAGGATTCTCATGACATGGTGGAGCATGAGAAATGTGAGAATTTGAATGTGCTTAATGTGTTTGAAGATGAACTTGAAGAGATCCAAAAATTTGATGTGGTGGAAGAGGAACTTGAATTGTCTCTTGATGAAGGTTATGCAATTTTAAAAGAAGAGCATGATTCCAGATTTCAGCAATTCCTATTTTTGTGGAAAACCTAATTTTTAGGGCCAAAACTGAAAGTACTCAGAATTGAATTCTGATTGGACAGATAGATTCTCCTTTATGAGTAGAGTCAATCTACCTCACTGCTTTTCCAAAATCTATGGAGATAAACCCAATAAATAATCAACCTTAGTTTCTGCCACTGCACAATGTGAAGCTCTAATACCATGTTAATTTTTTAGCATTAATTCAATATACTCTGGGATATTTACTGAGAGAATAACATGTACAGCATATCAATCATATTAAACATGTCAATCATGTCAATCATAACAAGAGGCAAACATAAGAGACAATAGACACATAGAGTTTCCGTGGGGAAAACCCTAAGGTGAAAAACCTCACAACTTCTTTACAGATAGATAGAGCAATAATACAACCAAAGTACAACCCAAGTACAAGAGATAGTCTTCTCCTAGCAGATGATCCTCCTCCTCACATGTGCGCCACTTTCCGAGTGATGTAGAAGTGAGTAATGAGATGTCAAAATAGAGATCTCCCTATCTCTATTTATGCTTGTCCTGGCCTGCCCAATAAACTAATGGGGCCGACTTGTCTAGCTTAGCCTAATAACCCATGGTTAACTTAATCAAGGCCGACCCCACACATGGTGGTCTAATAACCCATCGGCAAGTTACGACACTTGCGACACTTGTCAATACAAATCACGACACTTCCTTATAGACGACTAACACATCTGTATAGGAGTACAATATACATAGATGAAATACATTCTGAAGTTACATATACATCAACAATATTCAAGTCCTAATATCATCCATACACCTTCCTTGAAGATTTGAAGGCATTTGGAGTCAATTTGAGACCTAGAGCTCAAACCTAGTCAAAGGTCTAACTAGGGAAAAAAAGTGAAAATTTGTCATTTTCATAAAATTCCTAACAAGGGACATTACAGTGGTATCAGAGCATGATCTTGGCGCCTTATGTGGTCTGATATTCATGAGGACAAGAATTCAGGGACCACCATTAGATATTGAAACCAAAAGTATTTTTGTTGAAGAGGAAAAAGTGAGGAAAATAAGCGAATGGGTGAGCATATTTTCTCAAGCACGGGACCCCATAATAGAGAAAATGATTTTCAGAGAACACTAAGGCCTACTATACAAAAATTTCTTGAATCCAAATATGTGGAAGAAATTCATCTCGAATAGAAAAATTTGAGTGAAGGTTTCAGAAACACTATACCATTTTATCAATACCTCATTATCAAAAACAAGGGCAAGATGAAGGAAGGTAATGAGAATCCATTTCAAAATAGAGAGTCCAAAGATATTGATACTAAGGAAAACAAGGGGAAAAATGCATCAGCTTGCTTGAAAGAGAAAAAGGAAGAGACATCACAAGAACATGAAGAAGATTCTATTGAAAATATGGAAGATCATTTCGAGACACCTTCTAGCTTAGACATGAACCAAAGAGCATCTACTGATGGATGCTTAAACTATGAAGGAGTACCTACTGATGGGTGATCACACCTCTATGTTGGTGACATAGAGATCACTTTTGAAAGTGTTGCTGCAAGCCCAAGTTCCATTAAGCATGATAATGAAGACCTTGTAGCAGTTGAAGAAGAACCAAGATCAACTTCCCCATCACCACTTGAGCTTCATCAAGTTGGTCCAAGAAAAAATGAAGAAGATGAGGAGTTTGATTTGCAAGAGCCTCATTTTCTTGAAGGGTCCTTAAAGATGAATGAAAAGAAGATCCAAGAGTCCCTCAGCATTCTCCATGGCACTCAAGCATTGTTGTCAGATTCTTGTTGGAGAGCTACTTCATTGGAGGAAATATCCTTCCTTGAAGACATGGAGAAGATTCATAGAGAAATGTGCCACATCAAAGGTAATTTCATGTCTTTGCTTTTTGATAGAAACAATTTGTTTGAGCTTAAGTAATTGTTACATGATGCATACTTGAAGAATAATGAGGATATTCATAAGCTCACAATTCAAAATGAGCAACTTCTTGAAAAGTTGCAATATACTTGTTTTTCCTCCTATGTTTCAAATTGTCAAATGGTAGATTGTTTGGAGGATTTTCATGACATGGTCGATCATGAGAAATGTGGGAATTTGAATGTGCTTAATGTGTTTGAAGATGAACTTGAAGAGATCCAAACATTTGATGTGGTGGAAGAGGAACTTGAATTGTCCCTTGATGAAGGTTATGCAATTTTTAAAGAAGTGCATGATTCCTCTACATTGGAACCAATCTATGACAAAGGTTTCACACTTTTGAAGGAGCTGCATGATACTACCCATTTGGATCCTTCCCATGATGAAAATTATTCACTTTTTGACCATTTGGGTCAGTTAGTTCATTCTCCTACATCCTACAATTACATGTTTTGCAGCATTAGTCTCAATGAAGTATGGGTGAAAGGGTTCTTTTTTATGGTGCCACATGAGGAGTATGGAACTCCTAGATTTACTTTTTATGATGATATGGTTGGAGCACATTCTTATTCACATTTGAAGCAGCATCCTTGGTTACTTTATGATGATGCACATCTACATGGATGCACCTATGATATGCATTTGAGTCACTTGAAGACTCATCGTTTTTCTTCCTCAACACTTGATTCATTTGATGTTGGAGGAACTTCATCCAACACTTAGGTGAATAGATTTATGATTGGAGAAAATATTTTTTGGCAGCCACATACTTTGTTATATCTTTATGATTCTCACATCCAGGGATATATGGGTGAGACTTCTTTGAGTCATTTGAAGTCTCCTTGTATTTTCTGCTCATTATTTGGTTCAAATTTTGATGGAGATTCTTCATTCACTTCTTGGATGAAAGAATACATGGATGAATATTTTGATGCATATCACATCCTTTTGGAGCAACGTTATAGGACATGGGATCCTCACCTATGTCAGTGGACCAGATCTGATTGGTCACTTGAAACTTGTATGCACTTGATAAATGGTGGTCTACTTGCTTGGAGGTATAAGCACTTTCATGATTCTTTGATGAAGCACCTCCTTGATGTACATTTTCCTTATGTTGTTATGTACTTTGATGATATATATTTTGTACTCATAATTTTTGGAAGAATGCATACAATAAAATGGGATCCATGAATCCTCTTATCTGATGGTATGGGTTGGAGAGCACTCTTAACTGTTGGGGTGCAAAACAAGTAATGGGACCCTGGAATAATTTTTGTTTCATTGGTTTCAAATTTCTTATTTGGGAAACAAGAAGTATTGGAGATGGATTTCCCAATTAATAAAGTAATTTTTATCAGAGTATTGCAGCAGCAAGCAAGGTGGTTCCTCTCTAAAATCTTCATGGAAACTCAAAGACTCAAAGTTGGGCAATTCAATTGCAACTTCAAAGAATTATACAGAAAGCAGGTTCTTCAACACCCATGTTTGAAATTGCTTGAGGATAAGCTATATTGGGAAGGGAGGATTTTTCATGTCCCAAATTTGGCATTGGGTCACAATGGCCTAAGCAAATTGAACCTATTCATTAGAGTTTGTCAAATTGATGCTAAAGGTCAAATAATTGCCAAGGAGGAAAATTACTAGTTTCCTAGGTTTGGGGTGGAAGCTTTGGGATTTGGAATAATGGAGATAATCAATGATGTTGGAACATTAGGATGGAATAAATATTTAATAAAGGAGATAAATAAATATATACAAGTGAAAATCAAAGTGGCATTTGATCATGAAGACACATGGAGGAAGTGAGGCCCACACAAGCCAAAATTTATGTGTCACATGGCATCTTCTTCTTGCAATTTCGAATCCATGGGAAGCCTAATTTTCTTGGGATGAGTTATAAGGTCAATAATACTTGACATGAGCCAATGAAGTCGAAATATAGAGGAAGAGTAACTCTCATGGAAGAGGAAGAGGCAATTTGGAGCTAGTGAGACACTTGGACTAGATTCCCTATCTCTATGACAACAATGATGAAGATGCTAGGACACCTATGACACAAATCAGACCTGAAGGCTGACATATGAAATATATGACATGTCGGGGCTAAACATAGACTCCAAGTGGGCGCTCAAGGGTGTTAGGGCAGCTAAGATGCTTCCACATGTGATTTGGTGGAAGTGGGAGACTAGGAATTGTTGTACAAGTGGCGTTCTTTGGAATCTCTTCCCAACTTGAGTTGGCATGAGTCTCTTGGAAGGAATTCGACCCATGGAGGAAATTAAAACTTTATAAATGTCAAGAACAAATAATGAAACAATATTTTATCATTTGTAGAATTTGCAATTACATTTGTGAAGAGGGAGAGCTAGTGGATGACTAGTTTCTTGCCTTAGCCAATTTCGAGGATGAAAGATTCCCATCCAAGTTGGTAATTGGAAAGGCCATTCAGAACTTTCATTTGGAGATTTAATGGAGTATTTATTTGTAGGTGTAATATACAGGGCATCTCATGGTTTCTTCTATTGCAACTCACTCATTCAACCATTTCCAGTTTTGATGGCATATTCTTCATCCTTGAGAGGGGGCATTTTTGGTGAGCTATTGTACTCTTTGGGGGAGCTTATAATGCCCCATTTATTTTTTAATATGAATTAAATACTATTTTATTCATCTCCAGAAAGTTTTAGGTCGAAATCCCAAGTAGAAATGTATAAATCGCATTTTTAATGAAACAACAGTGCCATTTCCCCACTACCTTGTTGTGAACTAATGTAATGTTGATGATTTAGAATGGATGGATGATTCTCCGATGCATTTATGATTAATGGAATTCCATGGATATATTTTACAAGTTTCATGTACTGTACTTGAGCGTTTGAAGTATTTTTACTCAGTTTAATTGCATTGGGAGAAGAAATAGTGTCATTTCCCCAAGGGTCGAATTGGTGATTTTTGCAGTTGAATGGGAGAGGGTTGGAACATATATAATAATCAATTAATGGTGAAAATGAGACCTTAATAAAATCATTAATACATTCCATACCTATGTTCAGAAATTTGAGTGGGTTTGGAGGCATTTGGGAAGCCATTTTCAGTACTTACCCCAGGGGGATTTGAACCCCAAATTACTAGTAAAATTGCATACTTGGTCCAGAATCTTAAGAGAGTTTGAAGAGGTATTTTGGTGGCCATATCTCATCCCTGAGAATCATATTCAAGTCCTAATATCATTCATACACCTTCCTTGAATATTTGAAGGCATTTGGAGTCAATTTGAGACCTAGAGCTCAAAACTAGTCAAAGGTCTAACTAGGGAAAATAAAAAATTGTCATTTTAATAAAATTCCTAACAAGGGACATTACAGTGGTATCAGAGCATGATATTGACACCTGATGTGGTTTGAGATTCATGAGGACAAGAATTCAAGGACCACCATTAGATATTGAAACCAAAAGTGTTTTTGTTGAAGAGGAAAAAGTGAGGAAAATAAGCCAATGGGTGAGCATATTTTCTCAAGCACGGGACCCCATAATAGAGAAAATGAGATTCAGAGAACAATAAGGCCTACTGTACCAAAATTTATTGAATCCAAATATGTGGAATAAATTCATCTCGAATGGAAAAATTTGAGTGAAGGTTTCAGAAACACTATACCATTTTATCAATACCTCATTATCAAAAACAAGGGCAAGATGAAGGAAGGTAATGAGAATCCATTTCAAAATAGAGAGTCCAAAGATATTGATACTAAGGAAAACAAGGGGAAAATGCATCAGCTTGCTTGAATGAGAAAAAGGAAGAGACATCACAAGAGCATGAAGAAGATTCTATTGAAAATATGGAAGATCATTTCGACACACCTTCTAGCTTAGACTTGAACCAAAGAGCATCTACTGATGGATGCTTAAACTATGAAGGAGTACCTACTGATAGGTGCTCACACCTCTATTTTGGTGACATAGAGATCGCTTTTGAAAGTGTTGCTGCAAGCCCAAGTTCCATTAAGAATGATAATGAAGACCTTGTAGCAGTTGAAGAAGAACCAAGATCAAATTCCCCATCACCACTTGAGCTTCATGAAGTTGGTCCAAGAAAAAATGAAGAAGATGAGGAGTTTCATTTGCAAGAGCCTCATTTTCTTGAAGGGTCCTTAAATATGAATTAAAAAAAGATCCAAGAGTCCCTCAGCATTCTCCATGACACTCAAGCATTGGTGTCAGATTCTTGTTGGAGAGCTACTTCATTGGAGGAAACATCCTTCCTTGAAGACATGGAGAAGATTCAAAGAGAAATGTGCCACATCAAAGGTAATTTCATGTCTTTGATTTTTGATAGAAACCATTTGTTTGAGCTTAATGAATTGTTACATGATGCATACTTGAAGAATAATGAGGATATTCATAAGCTCACAATTCAAAATGAGCAACTTCTTGAAAAGTTGCAAGATACTTGTTTTTCCTCCTATGTTTCAGATTGTCAAATGGTAGATTGTTTGGAGGATTCTCATGACATGGTGGATCATGAGAAATATGGGAATTTGAATGTGCTTAATGTGTTTGAAGATGAACTTGAAGAGATCCAAACATTTGGTGTGATGGAAGAGGAACTTGAATTGTCTCTTGATGAAGGTTATGCAATTTTTAAAGAAGAGCATGATTCCTCTACATTGGAACCAATATATGACAAAGGTTTCACACTTTTTAAGGAGTTGCATGATACTACACATTTGGATCCTTCCCATTATGAAACTTCTACACTTTTTGATCATTTGGGTGAGTTAGTTCATTCTCCTACATCCTACAATTACATGTTTTGCAGCATTAGTCTCAATGAAGTATGGGTGCAAGGGTTCTTTTTTATGGTGCCAAATGAGGAGTATGGAACTCCTAGATTTACTTTTTATGATGATATGGTTGGAGCACATTCTTATTCACATTTGAATTAGCATCCTTTGTTACTTTATGATGATGCACATCTGCATGGATGCACCTATGATAGTGCATTTGAGTCACTTGAAGACTCATGGTTTTTCTTGCTCAACACTTGATCCATTTGATGTTGGAGGAACTTCATCCAACACTTGGGTGAATAGATTTATGATTGGAGAAAAATTTTGTTGGCAGCCACATACTTTGTTATATATTTATGATTCTCACATTCAGGGATGTATGGGTGAGACTTCTTTGAGTCATTTGAAGTCTCCTTGTTTTTTCTGCTCATTATTTGGTTCATATTTTGGTGGAGATTCTTCATTCACTTCTTGGATGAAAGAATACATGGATGAATATTTTGATGCATATCACATCCTTTTGGAGCAGCATTATAGGACATGGGATCCTCACCTATGTCATTGGAGCAGATCTGATTGGTCACTTGAAGCTTGTATGCACTTGGAAAATGGTGGTCTACTTTCTTGGAGGTATAAGCACTTTCATGATTCTTTGATGAAGCACGTCCTTGATGTACATTTTCCTTATGTTGTTATGTACCTTGATGATATATATTTTGTACTCATAATGTTTGGAAGAATGCATACAAGAAAATGGGATCCATGAATCCTCTTATCTAATGGTATGGTTTGGAGAGCACTCTTAATTGTTGGGGTGCAAAACAAGCAATGGGACCCTAGAATAATTTGTGTTTCATTGGTTTCAAATTTCCTATTTGGGAAGCAAGAAGTATTGGAGATGGATTTCCCACTTAATAAAGTAATTTTTATTAGGGTAGTGCAGCAGAAAGCAAGGTGGTTCCTCTCTAAAATATTCATGGAAACTCAAATACTCAAGGTCGGGCAATTCAATGGCAACTTCAAAGAATTATACAGAAAGCAGGTTCTTCAACACCCATGTTTCAAATTTCTTGAGGACAAGCAATATTGGGAAGGGAGGATTTGTCATGTCCCAAATTTGGCATTGGGTCACAATGGCCTAAGCAAATTGGCCCTATTGATTAGATTTTTTCAAATTGATGCTAAAGGTCAAATAATTGCCAAGGAGGAAAATTACTAGTTTCCTAGGTTTGGGGTGGAAGCTTTGGGATTTGGAATAATGGGCATAATAAATGATGTTGGAACATTAGGATGGAATAAATATTTAATAAAGGAGATAAATAAATATATACAAGTGAAAATCAAAGTGGCATTTTATCATGAAGACACATGGAGGAAGTGGGACCCACACAAGCTAGAATTTATGTGCCACATGGAATCTTCTTCTTGCAATTTCGAATCCATGCGAAGCCTAATTTTCTTGGGATGAGTTATAAGTTCAATAATACTTAGCATGTGTCAATGAGGTCGAAATATAGAGGAAGAGTAACTCCCATGTGTTGATGTATATATAACTTCGGAATGTATTTCACATATATGTATATTGTACTCCTATAGAGATGTTATTATTCCTCTATACGAAAGTGTCGTCATTTATATTGTAAGTGTTGTAACTTATACTTGATGGGTTATTAGACCACCTTGTTGGGGTCGGCCCTGTATAAGTCATGTGGGTCAAAGGCTTATTAGACCACCCTATTGGGGGTCGGCCATGTGGGTCAAAGGGTTATTAGACCACCCTAGTGGGGGTCGGCCCAGTCAGCATTATGTTAAGTGGTTAAGTTGAGGCCGACCTAGTTGAGTAAAGGTCAAGTCAAGTTAGTGTATAAATAGAGAGTGTGTCTCTCTCATTTTACACATTCTATTCTCTCACTCACACTTGGGATAGTGGCGCACTTGTGGAGGAGGAGGCTCTACTACTAGGAGAAGACTATCTCTTGTATTCTAGTTGTATCATTGCTCTATCTATCTCTAAGGAAATTATTGGGGTTTTTCACCTTTATGGTTTTCCCTAAGTAAACTCTGTGTCTCTTGTGTGTTTGCATTATTGTGTCCATGATTGATATGTTGTAGATTTGCTGGACATGTTATTCTCTCAGTTAATATCCTAGATCAGATTGATGTAAATTCTGAAAATTTAACATGGTATCAGAGCTAGCCTGAAAGAAGGCATGATATGGCATGTATGACACTTGTTGCACTTACGATGCTAGGGCTTGTTATAGCAAAAACCAGTCATCGTAGCACTTTCGCTATAAATACATTTTGGAAAAAATTTCAGATCTAAAACTTTTACAGGTAGCAGATCAGATCCCCATGTACCTTGTGTCCAAAGGACAACCTCTAATTCGTTGTACTTTGTGATTTATGATCTGTACAATATAGGGTTTCGGCCTCTTCCGGATCTGAGTCAAAATCAGGTGACCTGGGGGAAAATGTCATAACTTGAGCTAGGAAGCTCCAAATGAAATTTCGTAAAATGTGACAGGTAGTACACAGACTGTACTATCTCAGGAAAAATTTTCAGAGGCCGAAGTTGAACCAGTGACACGGGGCACGCCGTACAAGTTCGCCCTCCTGTATTATCCCATAAACAGGTCACGTTGCGAAACTTTGCATAACTCTCTATCAGAGAATCCAATTGAGGTCAGACCTATCGGGATGGAAATATAACAAGTCAGGCTATCTCAGGAAAACTTTTCAAATGCCGAAGTTGAACCAGTGACATGTGGCACGCCATACAAATTCACTCTCATGTATTATCCCATAAACAGGTCACATTGCGACACTTGGCATAACTCTCTCTCAGAGAATCCAATTGAGGTCAGACCTATCAAGATGGAAAGATAACAGGTCAGGCTATCTCAGGAAACATTTTCAGACCCTGTGGATTGAAAGTTCAGAGTTACACCAGAAACAATCAGGTACATATTTCTGTCAAAACAGAATTATTTTTGAGCACCTTCATTCATGGCTTCCGGAATTTAGGGCTTTAGAGAAAGTTGGAATTTTTGTAATCGAAGACCACGGCTGGATGCTACTAATCAAAATCGAAATTTAGAGACCAAGATCATATTTTTTGGTTGGGCAGAAGGTCGGGCTTGATCAAACCCCAGTTCGGGACTTTGATCGAAAAGATGGAAAATTAGGGCTTCTGCAAAAATTGGAATTTTGGAAATCTGTGACCACGACTAGAAGCTCCTCAGAAAATTTGAAGCTGAGAGTTTTGAATCAAATATTTTGGTTGGGGGAAGCTCCGGGAAACTAAAACCCTAATTCAGGGTCCTCCCCAGTGAATCTGAAAATCTAAAAGGCAATTTCGAGGGGTGAAACTTTGCAGTTTTCAAATTTTGAATATACCAGCTTGATTAGCTCATCAAGGCGCATATTTCTATCCTTTTGGAAGTTTCAAATTCAAAGTTTGAATTTTTGGGGTTTCTCTAACAAACCCTATTACATCTCTAGATCCAATTCCTGCAAATCAAGTGGATTGGGTTAATCTTAGAAGATGATGGATTGGTCACCTGCATAAGTGAAGAAGTTCCTGTTTTAGAGGGAGATGAGGCTAAGGCCTTCCATAAGAAGATTACAAGCAATCTTGACAAGTATGGCTTACAGGTATGTTTCGAATTCTGTTCATGGTTAAGTTTATGATATGTTTGTCTTCATATCATTACAGTAAAATCTTGATTAATTACTAGACTTGTCGTATTACCTTAATAGAAGATATTCATTGATTAAGGTTTTGACACTTATGATTGTACTAATGCATTGTGATGTTGTATGAGGTTTATGTTGTTCGCTAACATAAAAGGTACACCAAGAAAGACAAATCATGTTCTACTTCAAGAACATATGATCATGGTGACATGAAGACAAAGATTCATCCATTGTCATGGATCACATAGAAGATCTACTTACGAGGTATGTATAACTTGGTTCTACAATAGTTAACTTATGAGATATGCAGGTTACTAGCACAAGTCACTGAAGAGAACTAGAAGACATTATGCAGGTATGTTAGACATAACTATCTAACATGCTAATCCAGGTATGTTTTCCTATATCAAGCTAGAATCCTACCTTGTGTTAGGATCTTATATTGTTGTGTTGTTGACAATGATTATTCATGAAGTCATAGGTTTGGATATTCATGGTTGTATGCATATTATGTTTCTTACCATAATTATTGATATGACTAACCAGAAGAATCATGAAGGTATAGGTTTGAGTAATCATGGGTTTATGCATTGATGATTTAACTAATCAGAAGAGACCTATGATCAAATAATAATATGCATGAGTAAAAGAATACTTCCCTGAAACCTTGAATACTAATGTTTATTATCTGTGAATGATCATGACTATACATGTTTAAGATTATTGTGTTTTGATAGTATTAAGATTATACTAATAAATGTGTGATTATGTATGAGTCCTCAAAGATAACACAATGATGATACTAATAAGCATGCATAGTGATTAAGGATGGATATAATTTCAAGGACAGGTAATCTAGGAAGCAAATATCAAGAGGGAGCACACTCCAGTTGTTCCTACAAGAAAGCAAAGGAGCACACTTCAGTAGTTTCTGCAAGGATACAGATATTCAGAGGGAGTTGACCACTTCTCACAATCCACATCAGAATGGAGTTGCAAAGATTCAGAGGGAGTCCACCCAGCAGCCAAACAAAGATAAGTATTTGAATTGTCATTTCTTACATAATGTTATTCAATTATGTATATGCTTATGTTCCTAGAATTAGGTTGTGTATTATGCATATTAGAATAGTTTCATTGATGAACAATATACTACTAATATACATGGGTAAGTGGCCTATGGAACTGTACAACATTCCATTGCTACTTATCTAGAATGAAACCTCTTTGCTGACATGTTAGGAGTTGTGCACACTCTTAACAATGTTCTCGTAGAGATTGGAAGGCATCTAGAAAGTTACGGAATATGGATAAATGTTGTATTGAAGCATTGGCTAAGATAATTGCATGACTGTATGACATATTTCTTTATGTGTAAGAATTTGTTCTGAAAACTATGAGATGTTTTCTAATCATGCAATTTAACTTGTTGTATAGGAAATATCGTATATCATCACCTACAAAAGAAGGACTACAACATTTGTTCAACAACAAAGTTATCTATTGAAAATATTGAAGATAGTGAAGTTCCCGGGATTTGGGAAGAATGCCATGATCGAGGAGTACTAGTCGATCATGAAGATGTTTGGGATGCAGTCCCAAGACCTGAAGGGGAGTCTGTAGTGACTTTTAAGAGGATCTACAAGATCAAGCATGCTGCAACTGGTAGCATAGAGACTTTTGCTCTTGTAGCCAGATACACTTCCATTAAATCAGTACTTGCTCTGGCTACAGTAATGAAGAGGAAGATACACTTTCTTGAATGGTGTAGTTGAAGAAGAAGTGTATGTGGTGCAGCTACTTGGTTCTGAGACACATGACAGGGACTCATATATGTGCAGAACTTGGTATGGTAGGATAGATAGCTTTCTATCCAGTTTGGGATTTACCAAGAGTAAAGCGGATTCCAACCTTTACTACAAGGTTGAGGAAGGCAATCCAGTGATACTACTTTTGTATATGGATGACCTGTTTGTAACAGGTGAGGATAGATTGATTGCCAACATGCAGTGGAAGCTTGTTGTCGATTTCGAGTTGAAGAACTTGGGGATGATGCACTATTTGTTTTTGGCATGGAGGTGTGGTAGAGTGCAGATGGAATCCTCCTTGGAAAAGGAAAGTATGCAGTAGAGATCCTGAAGAGGTTCGGAATGATGGATTGCAAGGCTATGGCCACACCTATTGCATCGAACCTGAAGCTTCTGTGTGATGATTCATCCGATCCGGTTGATGTCACTGTGTATCGTCAGATGATTGGGTCCTTGATGTACCTGACAAACACAAGACCAGATATTTGCTTTGTGGTGAACACATTGAGCCAGTTCCTGACAGATCCAAGGAGTGTTCACCTGGTTGCTGTAAATCATATTCTGAGGTACCTGAAGGGTACAGTTGACTATGGGCTCAACTATGACGCGAATCAAAAGTTTAACCCGCAGGGTTATGTTGATTCAGACTGGGTAGGTAGTGCTGCAGATAAGAAGAGCACTCCTGGGTGTTGCTTCAGTATGGGATCAGGTGTGATCTCTTGGTTTAGCAGGAAGCAATCCTGCATAGCACTGAGTACAGCCGAGGCAGAGTATGTTGCAGCATGTTTAACTAGTTGTGAGGCAGTATGGATACGGAAGCTACTGTCTGAGTTATTTGATCTCCCGCTGGAGGCTACTGGTATCTTTTGTGACAACCAGAGTTGTGTGAAGCTGTCCGAGAACCCGGTGTTCCATGACAGGTCGAAACACATAGAGATTAAATATCACTATATCAGGGATATGGTAGAGAGAGGAGTGGTGAAGCTCTTGTATGTTGCGACGGACGAGCAGATTGCAGATGTGCTGACGAAGCCACTAGCCAGAGTGAAGTTCGAGTACTTCAGAGAGAGGCTTGGTGTTCTTCAGATCGAAGACACTTCGAGGAAGAAGTGATGGACACATTTGCTGAAGCCATTCCAAGCACGTTGGAAGGAGGATCCTTCACATGGCTTTGGATGTAAGCACTGGATGATGAGCATCGAGATGATGTTCTAGTTTCTGCTTTGTATGATCAGATGGATCATTTATATGTATATGTATGTACGCATCATGTTGGATGTTGGATATGATCAGTTGAATCATTTATATGTATATGTATGTACGCATCATGTTGGATGCTGGATATGATCAGTAGGATCATTTGTTTATGTTTTGTATATACATCATGTTGGATGCTTGGACCATGTATCTGTATATGTATCAGGTGGATACTGCGTATGATCAAGTAGATCATGTATGTTGATATGTATCAGGTATAATCAGGTGGATCATGTGTTGTATTTGTATCAGGTGGATACATTGTATGATGAGGTGGATCATGTATGATGATATGTATCAGGTAGATACTTGGTATGCATCAGGTGGATGCATTATATGATCAGGATGATCATAGATGACGAGCTTCAGGGTGTTTCTCCAGATGATATGTATCAGGATGGTAAAGTGATGATGATTAGTGTGATCATGAGCATCAGGATGATGCTTTGTGCGATGATGATCCGTTGGATCATGAGTATCAGGTTGATACTTGGAATTCAGAGATGATATGTGGCAGGTTATGCAAATAACATGTAATCAGTCCTGGGAGATCTTGCCGATCGTGCTGCGGCACATAAATGTTCCTAGGATACTCTTTCCAGTATTGCTCTGTAGTATGTAATCAGTCCTCAAATATCCGATAGGTTGAGCTGTGTGCTCGTAATCAGTCCTGGGATGAGGTATTACTACGGAGACATGTAATCAGTACTGGAGATCCGAGAGGTTGAGCTGTGTGCTCGTAATTAGTCCTGGGATGCTATTTAGAGATCTTGTCGGTCGTGTTGTGGCACATAAATGTTCCTGGGATGCTCTTTAAAGGTTTTGTCTATCCACATGTAATCAATCCTGGAGATCCGAGAGGTTGAGCTGTGTGCTCGTAATAAGTCCTGGGATGCTCTTTAGAGATCTTGTCGGTTGTGCTGTGGCACATAAATGTTCCTGGGATTCTCTTTAAAGGTATTGTGGAGGAGATGCATGTAATCAGTCTTGGGAGATCTTTTCGGTCGTGCATAGGCACACAAATGTTCCTGGGATACTCTTTTTGGTATTGCATCCGCACATAAAATTAGTCCTGAGAGGCCACCTCTATCAGACCGTTCGCGCAGATGATGAAGACCTGCAGGTGGTGGGCCTACATCCAGTATGAAAAAGGACTAGCTCTGTAGAACTTCCTATGACGAGTAGATTCAGATATTTATTGAGATAGCAGCAGCAGTGACGATGATGATGACTCGATGACGATTATCTAATGACGATTATCTAGTGACGATTATCCAGAGAAGAAGACTTGTGCTAGAAGACCTATGTCGAGAAATACCTTCCTAGTTAAGAGGGAGTGTTGATGTATATGTAACTTCGGAATGTATTTCACATATATGTATATTGTATTCCTATAGAGATGTTATTATTCCTCTATACAGAAGTGTCATCATTTATATTGTAAGTGTTGTAACTTATACTTGATGGGTTATTAGACCACCTTGTTGGGGTCGGCCCTGTATAAGTCATGTGGGTCAAAGGGTTATTAGACCACCCTATTAGGGGTCGGCCATATGGGTCAAAGGGTTATTAGACCACCCTAGTGGGGGTCGGCCCAGTCAGCATTATGTTAAGTGGTTAAGTTGAGGCCGACCTAGTTGAGTAAAGGTCAAGTCAAGTTAGTGTATAAATAGAGAGTGTGTCTCTCTCATTTTACACATTCTATTCTCTCACTCACACTTGGGAGAGTGGCGCACTTGTGGAGGAGGAGGCTTTGCTGCTAGGAGAAGACTATCTCTTGTATTCTGGTTGTATCATTGCTCTATCTATCTCTAAGGAATTTATTGGGGTTTTTCACCTTTATGGTTTTCCCCAAGTAAACTCTGTGTCTCTTGTGTGCTTGCATTATTGTGTCCATGATTGATATGTTATAGATTTGTTGTACATGTTGTTCTCTCAGTTAAGATCCTAGATCATATTGAAGTAAATTCTGAAAATTTAACACCATGGAAGAGAAAGAGGCAATTTGGAGCTAGTGAGACACTTGGGCTAGATTCCCTAGCTCTATGACAACAATGATGAAGATGCTATGACACCTATGACACAAATCAGACATGAAGGCTAACATATGAAATATATGACATGTCAGGGATAAAAATAGACTCCAATATGGCACTCAAGAGTGCTAGGGAAGCTAAGATGCTTCCACATGTGATTTGGTGGAAGTGGGAGACTAGGAATTGTTGTACAAGTGGCGTTCTTTGGAATCTCTTCCCAACTTGAGTTGGCATGAGTCTCTTGGAAGGAATTCGACCCATGGAGGAAATTAGAAATTTATAAATGTCAAGAACAAATAATGAAACCATATTTTTATCATTTGTAGAATTTTCAATTGCATTTCTGAAGAGGGAGAACTAGTGGATGACTAGTTTCTTGCCTTAGCCAATTTCGAGGGTGAAAGATTCCATTCCAAATTGGTAATTGGAAAGGCCATTCAGACCTTTCATTTGGATATTTAATGGATTCTTTATTTTTAGGTGTAAGCTACAGGAAATATCATGGTTTATTCTATTGCATCTCACTCCTTCAACCATTTCCAGTTTTGATGGCATATTCTTGATCCTTGAGGGGGGCGTTTTTGGTGAGCTATTGTACTCTTTGGGGGAGCTTATAATGCTCCATTTATTTTATAATATGAATTAAATACTCTTTTCTTCATCTCCAAAAATTTTCAGGTCGAAATTCCAAGTAGAAATGTATAAATCTCATTTGTAATGAAAGAACAGTGCTATTTCCCCACTACCTTGTTGTGAACTAATGTAATGCTGATGATTTTGAATGAATGGATGATTCTATGATGAATTTATGATTAATGGACTGCCATGGATGTATTTTAAAAGTTTCATGTACTATACTTGAGCATTTGAATTATTTTTACTCAGTTTAATTGCATTAGGAGAAGAAATAGTGCCATTTCCCCAAGGGTTGAATTGGTGATTTTTGCAGTTGAATGGGAGAGGGTTGGAACAGATATAATAATCAATTAATGGTGCACATGAGACATTAATAAAATCCTTAATACATTCCCTACCACTGTTCATAAATTTGAGTGTGTTTGGAGGCATTCGGGAAGCCATTTTCAGTACTTACCCCATGGGGATTTGAACCCCAAATTACTAGTAAAATTGCATACTTGGTCCAGAATCTTAAGAGAGTTTGCAGAGGTCTTTTGGTGTCCATATATTATCCCTGAACATCATATTCAAGTCCTAATATGATTCATACAGCTTCCTTGAATATTTGAAGGCATTTGGAGTCAATTTGAGACCTAGAGCTCAAAACTAGTCAAAGGTCTAACTAGGGAAAAAAGTGAAAAATTGCCATTTTAATAAAATTCCTAGCAAGGGACATTACAGAGGATGAGACTTTATGGGTGGTTGATAAGTGTATGCCTAGAATTCTTGTCGAGATGAATGTTGTGTATGGGATTTTTTCCAAAGTGGAGATTATTTGGGATGGTGGCTCCTATATTCAGTGCATTTACTATTGGGGAGTTCCTTTTCATTGTCACTTGTGTCGTGAGACTGGTCACTTAAGAGACAAGTGCCCATGTCATTCTTATTCTGCTACAAAGGTTCAAAAATAAGGGCATCAACTTTCGTCGCAGGTGTTTCCTGTTCAAGATGATATTCTGGAAGAGTGCATCTCTCATGTTTCTAAGGATGGGTCTTCGATCGCAACATATCTGGGTAAGATTAAAGCCTGTATCCCTTTGTTATTAGAAACATATTCGATGGATTTCATTCTGAAATACGTTTAGTCCATTGTTTTATGTGGGAGTAATCAGAAGTTAGGGTTGGTGTCTTCTATCCCTATCACATATTTCAATACATCAAAGATAGAGTGTAACTTGTATGAGGTGGCCTTTGGTTCTGATTCACAAATTATTTCGATTCCCAATTTCAAATTGGGTGGTTTATCAAATTCAGGGTATAAGGATTTATCTGAGATTATTAATGGAACAGAGTCTCGTCTTTTCCATTTTCTACATTCAGGTGCTTCTATTTTCCCCTCAAAGAATGAGGTTGTATCTAGGGAAGCACTTGTAGCAAATTCTCAGTTTTCTTCTTCCCCACATTATCATTTGGGGGAACCTAATTCTTCCCAAGGGGGCTAGGGTTTCTAGGGGGGTTATGTAACCAAATGTTCCCACGTAAAAAGTGACATTATGATGACTAGTAGGATGGGGGGGAACTCTGAAAATAAAAATGACAGGGTGTTGGATGGGATTGGAATCATTTTAGAAGGGGGGTCCCTAGAAGATTTGGATTTTCATGCTGGGGATTCTACATTTGTGTAAAATGAAAAGGTTTCATATCCTTTCGAGATATCTATTTCTCCCTTTCCCCTTCCTGAAATTTCAGAAAACACATCTGAGTCTTATCCGTAATCTCTCCATCTAATAGAGAGCTTATTCCAATTTATTCCAGTAAAATATCAAATAAGAAGGAGACTATCCCGATTGCTTCAATTAGACGTATGAATATTACTTTGAGAAAGAAAAAAGGTAAAAATGGTAGTTACATCTATTGGTCTCACTCTTGATTTCTGGTCACCATCATTCAATTCTGAAAATGGGGTTCTTAGAGCACAGTCGCCCTGGGATGTCGTTTATTAATGATCTTGTTGTCTTTTAATATTAGGAGGATTGGGAGCTCCCCAAAACATGTTTCCTTGAAATGTGTTGTTGAGAGGGAGAAGCCTGATATAATTTTATTACAAGAGACTTTGTGTGGAGGTACAAGGGCTTGTGAATTTTTCCTTAAAGTTTTTCCTAACTGGGAGTGTACGACACTAATGCAATAGGTAACTTTAGGGGGTCACTTGACAGCTTGGAACCCTGTTATTGCTGATTTTAGGTCATACATAACATGTGCAAGTATAATCCTTGAAGGGAAACTTCGAGTATTGGATAAGGTGATCCTATGCACCTTACCAACATAGGAAGGATTATTGGGACAAGATTGTTAAATGAGAATGCATTAATTTTGGGAGGAGATTGAAATGTGACATTGTCGATTGGGGAAGTTTGGGGCTTGGAAGTATTGGTTGATCCTTTGGTTGATTTCTTTAGATTGACCTTTGAAGAAGCAAATCTTATTGATGTGCTACCTGTGGTTTTGGCTCCAACATGGAGCAATGGAAAAATAGGGGATGCTGGGGTGGAAAAAAGGTTGGATAGATTCCATGTCTCAGAGGATCTATGTGAAATTTTTGGTATATTTTGATCTTGTTCTATCTCATTTGGTTCATCGGACCATAGGCCTATTTGTCTACAATTCAAGTTTGAAAAATATGATTTCCACTACCCCTTTAAGTTCAATCATTCTTGGATTCAAGAGAAATATTTAACTAGTTTGGTTAGAAGGAGATGGTTATCTTTTGAGAAGTATGATTCTGAATCTCCCATGTGGAGATTAATGCAGAAATTGAAGTTGTTAGATGGCAAAAGGAAAAGAAACTTTGCATGAGACAGGAACTATTAGATATAGAAACTAAAATTGATATAATTAACTCAAAATTAGATGGTTGTCTCTTTGCTAGACAAAGAAGAGATAAGCTATCTTGGTTGAAATCCAAAAAGATAAAAATTCTCAAGCAGAAGGAAGAGACTTGGAGACTCAAAATCAGAGTGATATGGTTATCTTCGGGAGACAATAATACTAATTTTTTTCATAGATATGCCAATCAAAGAAGGATAAATAATTCAATATGGGAATTGAAGGACACCAATGGTACATAGATTTTAGATCAAACGTCTTTGAATTTTAGAGGAAGTTGCAGTCAAGCATTTCAAGGAGATATATACTAAAAGACTAGCACAAACTGTATTGAGGCTCAACTTAAGGTATCACACAACACTATCCTAGATTTTTTTATATGGAAGATGATGTTAAGGTGGGAGAAACTATCAAACTTGAGGAGATAGAGGAGATTCTGAAGAAATTTGCAAAATCTAAAAGTCCTGGCCCTGATGGCTAGACTATGGAGTTCTTCTTCGAGTTTTTTGATGTGGTGGGGAAATATTTATTGGATTTTGTTGAAGAGTCTAGGATCAAAGGTCATGTTTCTAGAAGTTTGAATTCTATCTTTATTACTTTGATTCCAAAAAAGGAGAAACTAGAAACATACAATGATTTTTGACCTATATCACTCTGCAACTTGGTATATAAAGTGATATCTAAGTTGATAGCAAACATAATCAAACCCATTTTGGCAAAGTATATATCACAAGATAGTTTTTTTTTTGTCAAATAGGAAAATTCTAGATGTTATTGGGGTTGCTTAGGAGAGTCTACACTCAATCAAGTCCAAGAGATTGCATGCACTCATTTTAAAAATGGATATTGTGAAAGCATATGACAAGGTTCATTGGACCTTTCTGAGATTGGTTCTGTTGCAGATTGATCTTCCTATTGAAGTGGTGGATTGGATTATGGATTGTATTACATCCACAAACTTTGAAGTCCTTGTTAATGGTTCTCCATCATCTTTTTTAAAGGGATCCAAGGGATTAAGGAAGGATTGTTCCCTCCCTCTCTTCTTTTTCTTTTGGTTATTGAAGGGTTGAGTAGACTCACTAATTCAGCTAAGAGGGAGAAAAAAATTGCAGGTGTCAAAATAACTCGCAATGATTATATCACGCATTTATTTTTTGTTGATGATGTCTTCTGAGATTGGCACCATGGTTGAATGGATGGTTTAATATGGTATTATCATATTTTTTTTATGCCTCTAGGATGTAAATGAGTGTGCAAAATCCATGTTCTTGTAGAATAATGTTAGGTAGGAGATCCTTCTTCAAATTCAAAATATTTTCCCTTTCCATATGGACAGTATTGAAATAGGGTTCAAATACCTTGGTTATTTTCTTAAGCCTAATTGTTATAAAAAGGTTGACTAGATTTGGCTACTTAAAAAGGTGGAGAAGAGAATTAGTAATTGGGAATCCAGTTGGATTTCCCTTGTTGGTAGGTTCATTCTGGTAAAGTTGTATTGGAAATTATTCCAATCTATTAGCTATCACTAGTCAAAATCCATGTTTATATTATTCAAGGTGTTCGCAAAAGAATGATGCACTTCTTATGGGTTGGGAACTCTACAGGGAAAAATTTTCACTTAGCTAATTGGGAGAGAATATATATCCCAAAAAATATGGGTCACTAGGGGTTTAAAAATATGGAATGGTTCAGTTCTACTCTTAGCTTGAAAATATTATGGAGGGGTCTTTTTAGTAAAGGGATCCGGAGTGAGTTCATCAAAGATAAATATCTGAAGAACATAATAGTTGTTGAGTGGGATAGAAATCCCATCAAAACGTTTTCCAATGCTTCCATCATCTAGAGAAGCCTGGTTAGGTAATATATTTCTTCTAGCTCAAATTAAAATAAATGTCTGTGATGATTCCTCACAATCGTATTGGTTATTGGAAAATGATCTAGGGTTGATAGGTGATCTTGATACATAATGGAACAGTTATATTTTGGGGTTAAATGAGTCAGGTATAAGACTTGAAAATAAGGAGGATGTCCTTATATGGGCATGGAATAAATCAGATTGTACGATCACTACTAAGATGGATTATGATACAATAGTTGAAGGATCTGTGGAGGTATTAAGAAAATAGTGGCACAAAATGTTATGGAAATGGCATGAGCCTCTCAAACTGAAATGTTTTGTGTGGTTATGTTTTGAAAATAAAATATTAACATAGGAAAATATCTGTAAGCGTGGGTTTGTTGTCCCAAGCATTTGCAGTCTTTATAGGATGGAAAATGAGAAAAAAAATCACTTGTTTGTATAATGTTCTTTCTTCAAGGGAGTATCGGCAGAGGTCTGTAGGAGACTGAAATTCTCGGAAATGTGGGAAGTTGATTCATTTGTTTTTTGCATGGAAGATTGGTTCAAAAAGGCTAGTATACAAAAAAAAAATCCCTTCTTTGTTATTTGGAGTATCTGAAGGCTCGAAATTTGACTATATTTGAAGATATCAAACCTTTAGCTCATTCAATAAGCTCTGGGATTATTGGTTACTATTTAGAATACTTCAAAAAATATAAGCCAGGGAAAAACATGATTCTCTTTCCACCTGGTTTTTTAGTTGATACACCTGTAGGCTATTTTGATGGTGTTGGATATGTTGGTTTATGTGGAGTTGTATGTATGCTAAAATTGAGTAATAACCATTTTTTCATCTATGGATGGGGTGTGGCAGGGGGACTAATACCAAGGCTGAGTTGCTTGCTTTATGGGGACTTTTATGGTTTGCAAATTATCAAAATATTGTTCAATTTCAGGTGGAAAACTCAAAGGTAATTGTGGATTGGGATGTGGGAAAAACAAAATTACAGATACTCAAGTTGGAATAGTGGTGCAAGAGAATTTTGGCTTAAAAAAATCAGTTTCTTCACTTTTCTGTTTCCCATATCTATCGTCAATTTAACAGAAAAACTAACAATTTATTTAAGAGGGTTGTGGGCCCGATGGATGGTTTTATCCACTTTGAAGAATTCCAAGGAAACATTGTGGTGTCCAAAGGCTCTATTTGTGCTTTTTAGTTTGTTGGACAATTCATATGGTTTTTGAAACTGTAGTACTTATAGCCGTACAATTTTTGTGGGTTTGTAAAATTTTGAAAAGTTGTATATAGCATTGTTTGACTTTGAAAGTCAGTTAGAAGATACTGTGACTTGGATGAAAATATTCCTTTTGAATAGATGTAATTGGTATGGCTATCTTTGATTCTCCTTTTTTGGGATGAATAACAAGTTAACTATTTTTTTTCTTTTGAAAAATATCTTGGTTCCCACCTTGCAAATTGGAGGATTGATGCATTACCTAAAGCTAGTAGTGGGTGGGGAATCAAAAACATATTCATTTTCAACTAAGTATTGGTAGCCAAATCCTAGAGGTGTTTTATAATGTGAGACGGTCTTTGGAATAGATTTTTAATTACTCCTTGACTAGATTAGGAGGAGGCATTAGATTTTTTAGCAAGAATCCAACCAGTGGAAATCACTCACATTATCTTTTTTGGTAGTAGGTCGTTATATTGCTTGAAATGTAGGTTTATGAACAAATATTCAAGTAGGAATGGATTCTTTTGTGGGATACACAACGAGGGTGTGACTTCTTGAAAATGTTACTCATTTTCAAGAGAGATGCATATGCACTCTCAACCATTTTGTAAACCAAATGGAATCAGACTTGTGGAATCAAGTTTGGCTGCAACCAGGTGATCTAGGTTTATTCAGGGAATGGGCTCAACTTTGGGATGGTTATGTAACAGAGTTTAGAAGAGCACGCATTTGGCTCAACCAAGAGGATGATGAGTTGGTCTTGGTTTTCAACAGTAAAAGGGG
Source organism: Larix kaempferi (assembly GCA_027924585.1). Taxonomy (NCBI): domain Eukaryota; kingdom Viridiplantae; phylum Streptophyta; class Pinopsida; order Pinales; family Pinaceae; genus Larix; species Larix kaempferi. The sequence goes on from BSBM01000136.1 coordinate 8,485,215, forward strand.
TCATTTCTTTGCTTGTTTTGGATATATTTTTTTATCTATTGGAGCCGAGAGGAAGCCACTTTAGTGATGGAAGAAATTTTAGAGGATTGAATCTCCTCCTAAGAGTGTTATTTTATGTTACCTGGTCTTGAATAATCATGTGTTGATTTGGTACAAGATGCAAAGACATAACAAACATGGTCGTAGCATTTGCATGCTCAATGGATGAGGAAACAAATGGCCATTGGCTCTTGTGTTTTTCATTTAGTAGGTAGGTATGGACAAAGATAGAAGAATCATTAAGGATTCTACAACTCTTGGGAAAAATATTGTTGAGGATTGTCTTGCTAGTTTTTTCATGTGTTGTGATTTAAATACACTTCAAATTCTCCCTTACCTTGTCTTCTTGGGGATTTGGTCAGTGTGTAACATGGCCATTTTTTAGGAGAAGCAACGTCCGACATTCAATTATTTTTTTCAGTGATTGTGATTCTTCGATGTTTTAGTCAAGAATATTTCCCTTTGAGAGTTCGTGGGGTTAGAGAATTATGTATAAATAAAGAAGTGGTATGGTGTTCCTTTGATGGCATGAGCCAAGGGGTTCAGAATCTATGTGGCATCAACTTCGTGGTGTGTTTTTCATATTCACATTTTTTCTGTGGTAAGGCTTGTGTGGATCTAGGAGCCAATAATAGGGTGAAGTTTACTACACTTCTCCATTGGCTAAAATTTGTGATTGAGCTTGGCCTATCTTTATGTACTTTTTGGGGTGGATGGTTATTAAGATATGTTGGGTTGATGAAGAGCTTTGTTGTGGGAGGTTTTGTGAATTATATTTTTTATCTGACTATAAGGTCATTTTTGGGGGATATAAAGAGAGGAAACTATGTTTTTAATTGTTTGTGTGATGGCACCTGATGACTATTTTTTGTTCTATTGAGTCAAAAGCATGTTTTTTTTTCATGACAAAAAATACCAATTCAATATATATTGTGAATGGATAATTGTTTCTATGCATATGGTAGATAAGCATAGTGTTCTTACATTAAATGGAAATATATAACATTGTTGCACTGAGAGAAGGGAGATACTCCCAGACCAGTATGAGGGAGATGTTGTCACATTACGTTACACAACGTTCTCAAAAATAAAATAAAAATAATTAAAAAATTCATGTCCACTCATAACTCATTAAAAAAATTAATTAAAAAACTGTGTCGGCTCATAAAGTAAAATAAAATAAATAATCTAGCATAGATTTACCTTAATCATCGATCTCTTAAGGACGGAGAGGGATGTATATATTTTTTAATCTTAAATTTTTTACATGTTAAGAAAAAAATTACACCTCAAGAAATTGGATCCCTCTCAATGCTTAATAGATCTAGGTTTAAGATGGATCCATGTCGGTTAATAGCATAAAATTGTTAAATGGTTATGCATGGATATGTAATTTTGTGTAAGCTAACCTATAAAGTTATTAGGTTGTGTGATTTGTAAATAACTATATCAGTGAAGTAACATTAATGTGTGGTTTTAAAAGGATGCATAGTTACCTAGACTAGTTATTGATAATGTAATTCTAAGAACAATAATAGCTACACAATATGGTTGATGTTAGGTTGTTGACCCTAGTTCTCTACCTAATCATGTGATGGAAACTACCAGTTGCTTATTGGTGAAGTTAAATTGATATAATTGGTATTTTCATCTTCAATTTATACCTAGAGTAGGTCAATATAATTGATCCCCTTTATATCTAGAGTTGGGTCAATATAATTGACCCCCATCGTATTGCAATAGAGGAAGGGATGGGTGATGGAATATGGAAGAAGGTGTTTAGGAGGAGGGATGATTTTTAGTTAGTTGCGGATCTTGCTTGGGATTGAAGGTGCCATTTGTTATTTCCTTATGTAGTTCCTACCATATTTAGAACACTTGTTTAATTAAATTATAATAATTTAAAGTATATTGATGGATAGGTGTTGAATTATTATAATTTCTTTAATGAGAATTTATTGATATCCATAATTAATTGTGAAAATTTAATAAATATGCATTAGGAACATCACTTGTTATTATAGTCCCCATGTGGGATATGTTTGTGATAGCTATTCCAACATACCTGACACATATACACTAAATAAATAAATAGTTTCCATATAGTCTTGAAAGAAAAGTTTGATCCATTAAAAGGTTAGCATGTGCATATGTATAACTTGCATTTATTCCATTAATTTATTATGGTATTCTACACCCCTAGGATAAGGATTTCCATCCCATAGGATGGGAATGGTTTACTGCCATTTTTTAGGAGGCTTGTCAGTTAGAAATAACCCTAATACAAGTCCTAAACACACCTTAACACACATCTAGTCATGATGAAGTTGTAATATGGTTACCACATGTGTACCATAAATGTAATATTTTATACATATTACTGATATACTTAGCGTGAGCCTTTTCCACCATGTTGTCATCTTTATATCTTCTTGATTTCTATTATGCACCATTCAGTAGAAGAATTACAACTTTTTATAGCCTTTGGAATGTTCCAAGAACCTATGAGCCTTAGAGCCAAGTTCTAGAGTGCTTTATGGTCATCCCAAAACCACTAGATTCAGAGAGCACTTTCCATTAGCAGAAGACATCTTATTCTAGCTACATTACTTAGTGGATAATCAAATTGTCAAGTAAGAAATGTCCAACCTTTGTAAACTGTTCACTCCCAGTTTTCAGCTCTCTACATTTTGCTTGACACATTGATCATCGATAATTTTTAGTTGTGGTTTTTCAAGCAACTCTTCATCGAAACTTGTGAATTTTTATGATGATTTTTAGGTCGAAGACTTATATGGACTTATGATTAAGGAAGGGATTGTTAAAAATAACCCTAATCTAATTCCTAAACACACCTTAACACACATCTAGTTACGATTCAGTTGTAAGGTGGTTACCAAATGTGTACTATAAATGTAATATTTTATACATATTACTGATATACTCAGTGTGAGCCTTTTCCACCATGTTTTAGTCTTCATATCTTCTTGATGTCTATTATGCACCATTTAGTAGAAGAATTACAACTTTTTATAGCCTTTGGAATGTTCCAAGAACCTATGAGCCTTAGAGCCAAGTTCTAGAGTGGTTTATGGTCATCCCAAAACCACTAGATTCATAGATCACTTTCCATTAGCAGAAGACATCTTATTCTAGCTACATTACTTAGTGGGTAATCAAATTGTCAAGTAAGAAATGTCCAGCCTTTATAAACTGTTCACTTCTAGTTTTCAGCTCTCTACATTTTGCTTAACACATTGATCATCGGGAATTTTTAGTTGTGGTTTTTCAAGCAACTCTTCATCGAAACTTGTGATTTTTTATGCTGATTTTTAAGTTGAAAGATTATATGGACTTATGATTAAGGAAGGGATTGTTAAAAATAACCCTAATCTAATTCCTAAACACACCTTAACACACATCTAGCTACTATTCAATTGTAATGTGGTTACCAAATGTGTACAATAAATGTAATATTTTATACATATTAATGAAATACTCAGTGTGGGCCTTTTTTGTCATGTTTTCATCCTCCTTTTATTCTTGATTTCTATAATGCCATTCAGAACTGAATTGAATTGAATTGAACTGACAATGAGCTGAACTAAACTGACAATGAATTGAACTGAACTCACAATGAACTGAACTGAACTAGGGTGTTAATGTCACTAGAGGACCGGTTAGGAATAGTTAGTTTCAATTAGGACCTCATTTAATGGAGAGCACCTAGTATTCACTTAATTGCTTCCTTAAATCAGGGAATGTGCCCCAAATTTAGGAAATGCAGCCTCAAATCAAGGAGTGTGTCCCCAAATCTAGGGGTTTGGTGTATGTGTGACTCGGGAGGTCAATTTTGGTGTGGTTTGGCCCATTAGAATCAGAAAATCAGGATCCAGGTGGGTTATTTATTCTGACACCCCCCCTTATGCCTAACTAGGTAAAAATAAATTAAGTAAAAAATGAGTCCCCACAATTTGCAGCCATATGAGGTACCCATGCACATATAAAAAAAATCTCTGAAAGTTGGGAAAGAGGGGAAAAAACCCAGTGGGGAAAAAAAAACTACATAAAAGAGAATGTAAAAAGAAGAATTTAAGGAGCCTCCTTAAAAAATGCCTTTGCTCCTAAAGAAGCTCTCAACTAGGTGAATTGCTGCTTGATAAAGGGTTTTGTGAAGATCCTTGAAAACCTTTGTGAACTCCTCCTTCTTTTGAAGTGCATGTGATCACATTCATGAGATCCAAACACTTTGAAGTGACTTAATGGTGGTTCTTGACCACTCCTTGCTTCAAGTGCAGAAAATCCCTTGAAGCTTTTGTGTTAAACTTGGTAACTGTAGGAGTAAAGGTTGCAAATCTAGAGAATGAGAGGACATTTTGGAGGTCTTCTTTCATCCTCTTGATGTATGTGAATATGTCCTTATAGGAAATTTGTTGCGAAGTTTCTAGGGCCTCCTTCAACAAAACTGGATCAAGCATACCAATTATGTAGCAATTGAGTTGGGGGGATAGGATATCCATGGATACAAATGAGCTCTCTAATGCCTGCAAATGAGCTCTTTGATGGCTACAAAAGAACTCATTGATGGCTGCAAATGATATCTTTGGTGGTTGCAAGTACAATTCTTTGATGGTTGTAAATGAGCACTCCTTTAATGGTTGCAATTGCACTTCTTGATGACTGCAAATGAGTACTATAAATGGGATTTTTTGTGACTGCAAAAGCATTCTTTGGTGGCTGCACAATATTTCTTTGGTGGCTGCAAAATATTTCTTTGGTGGCTGCAAAAATCCCTCTTTGGTGGTTGTAAAAAGCCTTCTTTGGTAGCTTGCGAAAAGCCCACTTCAATCTACAAGAGTAGTGGTTGCAAAAGCCTTCTAATTGGGTGGCTGCAAAAGCCTTCATTGGGGGATTCAAAAGCCTTCATTGGTGGTTGCGAAAGCCTTCTTGGGTGGCTAAAAAATCCTTCTTGATGGATTCAAAATCCTAGCTTTGAAAGCCCTTTTAAACCTGCAAGCTAGATAATTGACACGAAATCATTGAACACTAACTAGTTTAGTACCCCTATGCTCTGATCCCATATTAGTTTGAACATGTATAGATCTAGGTACATAAACTAAATAAATATGCAATGATAATCAAATCAGTCATCAAATCAATATGTAATAAATGGATAACATAGATTACTACATAAGAAACTCGAAATGGAAGAGAAAAGAATGATCAAGTTCATTGAATAACTGAATGGAGAAGCTTACAATATATAGAGAGGAAATTTGAGATAGGTTAGAAGGAAATTTGAATTTCCCATGCCATGCTAAAGGACTAGTCAGGATTAACTTAGAGCAAATAACCTCAGTTGGTCATGCAATCTCTCCTACAATGAGTTCAACTATCATGAACTAAACTAAACTAAACTAAAATTAACTAAACTTAGGCTTAACTTAACTTAACTGCCATGCACTGGACTAAACTAGGGTGCTAATGTCACTAGAGGACCAGTTAGTGTCAGTTAGGAACTCAATTAGTGGGGCGCACCTAGTCTTCACTTAACTGCCTCCTTAAATCAAGGAATATGTCCCAAATTTAGGGAATGCGCCCTCAAATCAAGGAGTCTGCCCCCAAATCTATGGTTTTGGTGTATGTGTGGATCAGGAGGTCAATTTTGGTGTGGTTGATCCTATTAGAATCAACAGGTCAGTATCTAGGTGGGTTATTTATTCTAACATTTTAATTATTGTAAATGTAACACTTACAATGCTAGTTAATTGTTGTAAATGTAACTTACACTTCACAACCATAAAAAAATAGTTGATTTTTCCTTAACTCAATTACAACTCAAGGAGAAACTATGTTACATAAAATGGATATTGTAAATTAGTGGGAAAAAACTATGTTGCAATAGATTCAATTACAAAATAATTAGATGGAGTAATTTCTTAATAATAGCGCCCTATAAGGTTTTACACATTTCCAAATTGGGGTCTTAATAGTAATTTTGAGTAGTGTTGTAGAATTTATAACTATTTTAAGTTGTGACTCATAACCCTCATGAGATACTCTTGTAGCACACTTTTCTCTCTATCCATGTTCCAGAATGTAGTATGACCAATGCAATTAGAAGTAAAGAAAGTAGAGTGGACGTGGCATTTTAAACTTGGGGTCATAATAGTGATTATGTTCAAGGTTGAGGGAGTTATTATCATTTCAAATTGGCACCGTAAAATCCTTAGTTCTCAAAACCCCGGTTCTATTTTTAGGTTTCCTCAAGAATGATGATTTTTAAGACAATTTGAAGGTCTTGCTTGGTATTGAAGCATCCATAAAGGATATGGATTCATAATTGCTAGACCATTGGATAGGTTGGTTATTCCTTAATTTATAATTCGATGTTTCCATATGGTGGAAGTTGCTTGACTTGGTAAATATGATAAGACTTATAGATGAAAAATATGTACAAATATTTTTAGATAGGTGATCTCATGCCATGAAGAAGGATAAAGAGAGTTGCAAGGGTTTGTTTTCATGTGATAAATTCCTATTATAGGTTCATGGATGAATTTTTCAAGAGAGTGGCATTAACTTATAAACACTAGAAGCAAAGATAATTTCATCAATGTTAACTTGGCTAAAATATTGTAGGTCCCCACAAAGCATGTCTAAAGCACATAGGTTGATGGTAAGAATGTTCAATTTTTTAAGGGTTTGAAGATTACTATTGATAAATATGTTTTACATTCATATTTTCATGTTATATATTTTTTTCCTTGAAAAAAAACATTATATTCATAAATAAGAATATACATAGATACTTTTTTAGAATCCTCTTTTCTTTCACAAATTTGTCTTCAAAAATTGTGTCACTATCTTATCAATGGAACTAAACCTCCTGTAAGTCCAAATATTAGCTAACTTGTTTTTCCAGAACATCTTTAGGACAATATACACAAAATCAAGTCTAACCAGTATAACTACATCAAGAGATTACAGAAGACTGGAGGTAGAAATGAAATTCCATGGCCTCCCTTACCACCCCTTCAAAGAATTCATAAGTGGCCAAGGATCTTGCTTCAAGTTGAACTGCCTGCCTGGATAAGGCATTTTGAATTATGGTTAGTTCTCTGAATATATGTGAAAAAGTCGTCCATTTGAAATATCGAAGAGAGTCATGGATGACCTAGAAGAGATGCTCTAGGTTTGATACTTACACCTTCAATTTACCTTTTTCCCATTCTATTACAATCTTTGAATCCCCCAATATCTGTATTTTTTTATATTGATCATGGCACCGAAATGGAGAAGGGTCCAAAGAGATGAAAATTGTGTTTTTGTATTGGAACCACCACACGGAGCAAAACGGATATGATAATAGTGATACAAGAGCTAAACAGAACCACACCTACCCTACATTTGGAGGGATGGCCTCGGCTGGCCCCCTCAAAATATCCCCATGGAATGTTGTAATTCAAAGATAACATCACTAGGTTCCTTGGCACTTTGACCTTGATGTCTACATTATGCTTCAGAGAAAAAATTTCCACCAATTGAGTTGAAACCTCCGTTGGGTTAACCATATCCTAGCATATGTTTTTATTACAAACCCACCAGATGTAATGTCCCCAGTTTGACCCCATAGCATTAAATTGTAAATGATGTAATATTGTTATGAAATCATGGTGAGGAGCTCAAGGCCAAGGCCCCACCATCGATTTAGTGATGCATATGCTTTGCGTGCTAGCCAGGCACATTGGAATTTCAACATCATGTAATATGCATCTTAATAAAAATACCCACAACTAGCTATGCAATGCAACAAAGAGATGGGGGCATGATTTCAAAAGGAATTGGGAGGGAAAAACATTCAAACCCTTGAGCCACTAGAGTCAAGCCAAGTGTCAATGAGAGAACCCATCAAACCCTCAACTACCCATGTTGACTTTTGTACCCAACCATTGATTTCTCCTAAGAGTTGGTTGAGGTAGTTAATGCCTTGGGAATGGAGAGGTATGGCTGTCCGAATTCGGGTATGGGCAAGCCACCCTTTATGGAAAAACGTGTTGTCTCCTTGGGCAAGAATAGAGCCACGAAATTGCTCCCTAAGCCTTTATGCAACCATCCCTTTTCCTCCCTCACGAGTTAGAACTACCTGGGCGTTTTCCAGGCATGGGGGCAGCGTTTTTCTTCATTCTCCCAGCAGAGAAGGGCGTTTTTGTGATGTATACCAGTGGGGAAGAAGGGAAATCGAACGAGGGGTTCAATAGAGAGCGTGTTGGGCTGTTGAAGGCTGAGATATTTGGGTAGAAATCGTTTTTCCCCCTGTGGTTGTTTTGCCCATCCTACAATCCGTTTTTGGTTGGGAACGTTTTTGGGAAAACCCATGGCCATCTTATTTGTAAACCCCACTGTCTAAAATGTGTATCCATGCCCCTGTTTGTGCTTACTGTGTGAGAGAAGAGTATGTTGGGTATGGGTATGGGTATGCATGGCTTGGGCTTGAGCTTGAGGGCGTTAATCCAGGGTTCAATGGTAGCCTGATAAACCCAGCTATGGACTGGCTTGGCTCAGATGGAATGATTAATTGGTTGTGAGAGAGTGAATGTCCCCTCTTCCTTGAAGGAATCATGCCCAGCTCGGGGGTGGCCTTCGGACGGACTCAGTATAAGCTGTCGAAGAGCCTATGGCTGGGTGGAACGTTGCAGTGACATAGCTAGTTGTTTGGGCAGTTGCAAAAATGAATATAAGTGTTTTTAAGTCTATGTATTTACTTCTGAAATGCATCAATTTGATGACTGTTTTGATATGCTAGATGGACATGAATTGTGTGTGTGGATTAGATTTAAATTTTGCTGTGCATATTACCTGATTGTATCTGCACACCAATGTTTAAATTCTTGTGAATTTAATTAGTGGGCTGAGTTTTATGAAATGCCCAGATAATAGTGCCATGTTCCCTTCCTTGCATTGTGTCAGCAGGTGGGTACATTACAGTTTGGTATCAGAGCTGCTGGTTGCAGCATTGGGCCTCTATGGCCCAAATCCAACTACAGTTACAAGGGAAGATCCCTTCCTAATCACCACAGGTACTAGCATTAAGACTAGCTGACTAAGTTGGATGATTGGCAGAGGTAAAGTTACCTCCTACTGAACAGCATTCATCCCTGAAAGAAAGAAAGATTTGAAATTTTCCCTAAGTGTTTTCGAAATTTTGTTTAAAGTCTGTTTCAGAAAGAATTCCCGAATGTCTTCCGAAACTGCGGAAGCATTCAGCGAATTGCTCCGAAACTGCGGAAGCATTCGGCGAATTGCTCCGAAACTACGGAAGCGTTCCGCGAGTTTTTTCGCAACGCGGAAGAGTTCGGGAAGTCGCCCCGAAATTTGTGGAAGGAATTCCCTTCCGAAATTTGCGGAAGGAATTCTCTTCCGAAATTTGCGGAAGGATTCCGCGAGTTGTCCCGCAACGCGGAAAAAATTCGGCAAACTACTTCGAAAAAACAGAAAATTTTTCTAAAGTTTTGGCGTCGGAAGGAAATTTTCGGAAGGAATTCTTTTCTGAAATCGCGGAAGGAATTCTCTTCCAAAACTGCGGAAGGATTCCGCAAGTCGTTCCGCAATTGCGGAAGACTTCGCCGAGTCGTTCCGCAATTGCGGAAGTCTTCGCCGAGTCGTTCCGCAATTGCGGAAGGCTTCAACGAATCGTTCCGCAATTGCGGAAGGCTTCCGCGAACCTCCCTGAAACTGCGGAAGACTTCACCAAATCGTCCCGAAATTTCGGAAGCATTCGGCGAACCGTTCCGAAACTGCAGAAGCATTCCGCGAATGGCTCCGCAACTGCGGGAGCATTCGCCGAATCGCTTCGCAACGGAAGCGTTCCGTGAATGGCTCCGCAATTGCAGGAGCATTCGTCGAATGGATCCGCAATTGCGGGAGCGATTGGCGAACAAGCCCGGAAAAAAAAAAAAAAAAAAAAAAAAAAAAAAAAAAAAAAAAAAAAAAAAAAAAAAAAAAAAAAAAAAAAAAAAAAAAAAAAAAGGTGACCAAAACTTGATTTTTGGATAGAACAAGCATCCGGGCTCAGAATGGGATGATTCCTGTGGGGCTCGGAGGCCATTGACGAAGGCCATGAAAGAACCAGTGAAGACCCCGAGCCCATTACACTCCGATTTGACAGAAAATGGATAATAGTGACTTTTGAAGGACGGAGTCCCGAGGCTTGACAGAAGGTCTGTTTGAGCTGAAATTGATCAGGAACGGCCATGAAGCAGGCACAGTGTTAACTTCAGAATCTTGGAGCCAAAATCCAAAGGATGTGGAGTCGGGGTGAGCAAGAAGGCCAAAAAGCACTGTTCCGGGCCACTTTTTCAGGATTTTGAAAAGTGGATGTACAGTAAAAGTGACCCTAGATGTGGGAATCAGAAATTTTACTGAACTAGACATTTCATATTCTCATTAAGATGGACAGTTTCCGTTAGACGAAGATTTCCTAGAAATGCACCATTTGGGATAGCCATTTTTGGCCCAAAATTTGGAATTTTGGAAAAATGTGAAAAAGTGAGAAGTAGTAAAACCCATAAATTCATAGAAGATGAACGGTGCATCGGAATTAAAATCCGTGAATTGATGAGTGTTCCTTGTTATATGGACTAACTTCGCCCGATAGATAAGTTTTTGTGATTCCTCATAGATTTCCTTCTGCGGGTGGCTAAAGTTGGCATTCTGGACCAAAATGCAACTGTGTAAAATGTGCAGAATGGAGCATGAAGACAGGCATTGGAAAGCTTGTCCAGCAGGGAACAATGATGCATGACCAATGTTTGAATGAGGTCTACATATATCATAAATATTTAGTGCAGAAGAGTGCCAGCGGTTGTTTTGACAGACAAATTTTGTTGTCAATATGGGCAATTTTTACAATTGCATGATATGGAAGAGGAATTCCATGTTACGATGAGGGATCAAAAAGGGAAGAATTCTTTAAACCCCTGTTGTTATCATACTTATAATTATGAAATTGTCATATGGCATAAAAATGTTAAAAATGTAAGGGATTACATAGATGTATATGCACTAGATGGCATCTTAACAAACATTGCATAGTGCATATGGAAATGCTTGTGCATAAATGGGATATTGCATATTGGTAGAATAATGAAGTCTGCATATGCAATGAACCACTAATGGAGAATATTGTGGTTGATAATCACTATTGATGTTGGTATTGGTTGTAGGACCGACGATAACAAAGAGCATGGCTAAATGTGCTGAGGATGTTGTTGCATGAAGCCAACAACCTTATGCAGAAAGGATGGTGCAACAAATCTATGATCATAAAGTTGGCAAAAGAACTGAGCAACCTTGGTAAGAGGCCAACTGATCAAGTAACATCAGGCGATGTTAATGGTAACCATGCAAGTAATGATTATTGGTGCCAAATTGCATGAATATTGAAAGAGAATTTGGTAAAATCTCTTCAACTATGTTTGAGCCATGTTGAGTTAGTTTGCATCTGACATGGAATACCGATTGGGACTGTTAACCTACCAAGCTTGGTGAGGTGTGGGTAAGTGAAGGAAATGATCCTTACACCCTATGACTGTTTAGAAACCTCAATGCATTCATATGAATTTATATCCTGCCATGTGTATGTTGGTTATGTGCTTAGTAACCAAAGCAAGTGAGGACTGGTGGTCCTGATTATGGTAATACAGAATAGTAAGTACATGAAGAGCCAAATCATGATCGATGGACTGCTAGAATGCTCTGTGGAAGGACAGAGTTGTATGAATGATATGACTGTGAAATAATGAGTATTTACGATTTATTTAAGTTGCATGAATAGTGTGACTGTGTCTTGAAATTCTATTGTGATAATGATGCATATATAGAAATGTATATATATTTTCATTGCATTTCAAATGTTAAAACAGCTGAAGGTGTTTGAATTATTGAGTATTATAATTCTGAGATCACTTCAGTGACTGTTATGGAAATGAATGATTATGTGCATAGATACTCACAACGTGTTTGGCTAATTGAAGTTTCAGTTTCAGGTAGAAAAGTCTTGCATATGGCAATGAGGATAAGTCCATAGTAAAGACCAGGATCTACCATGTGCAAAAGCCAAAGGTTATGAGAAGGTTCTCATGGTTGTAAATTTACGCATGAAACGAATCTGAAAATTGTCTGGTTTAAGTTTATGAAAATAGTCTCATAGTTGCAAATCTAATTTCTGTAGGAAAACAAAGTTACAAATTTCAGATTTGAGAATTTGCTTATAATTGCTAATGATTGTTTGGCTTATATAGAATTGTGTCAGGAGGAAATGTTGTAGGTGGGTGTTCAGGTATGGTAGCAAGGGTGAAACCATAATGGGCAGAGTGATACCACTTACAAGAGCCAAACAATATGAGGATAGCCTCATTGCTAAACAAATCAATTTCTGTAGGAGGCGGAATTGTAAAATTCATGTTGAATTTAATTATTAATGTTATTGATTGGTTATGAAACAATCATATTTGAAGCTTATTGCTAAATGTTGCTGACTGCTTGGCTATTTGATGAAGTGTGCCAGGATGACACAATTGCAGGAAGACCATGTGTGATGACCTGCAGAAGCCAAACTAGATGGGAAGGATCCCATGCTTTGGAAATGGGTTTCGGGTGAAACACCATTGATAATGTCTCAGCCAAACCACATGTCGGTAAACCATGAAAGTGAGATGGTAAAGCTATGCCCAGAAGGCATGTGAGACACATCTGCAAAATGAATGAGTATTCTGTGACCCTAGACAAGAACATGCATGTCTAAATTATTAGGGTTAATATGCAGAGCATGCTCTATCTTATTTTTATCATTGCAGACTGTTTGAGTATGATTAGGGCCTACATGGCGCACATCGGAAAGGGGGTGCACACCTTTTCTGGTGCTGGGTCATGATAGGGTTTTCAATATTGACTACACCATAAGGGAATGGACGCATTCCTAGTGTTTCAATACTTGGCAATGAATGATATGGAATGTGGTTAAGAATTGAACAGCAATACTGATGAGCTTGCTTATCCTTCTTGTGTTGTCAGCCTACACAGATGCAGATTGATACTGCACATCAAAGGGCAAAGTGAAGAAGGGTATGCAAGGAGACTGTATGGGAATTGGCAACCTTTCTATGCTCACGTGAAATATTACCAGAAAGGATGGAAAGGCCCGAAGAGCTGTGTAATAAGAGAAGGTATCATCCTTGTGTGAGTAGGGGTCATGTTAACCTGCAGTCAAGAAAGTCACCTATAAATTTCCTAAAAGGAACCACCGATTTGCACAAGAGAAGGAGTGGCGTCCTTGTATAAACCAAGAGTTGATGTGTGTGAAGGGTTACAGTGCAAGAGGTGTGGTGACATGGGTAAAAGCATGAAATCTCTAATGGGACAGCAGTGGGAGGGCGGGCGCCGAGGACTGACTGAAAACCCTGAAAATATCTATTGGGACAGCAGTGGGAGGGAGGGCGCCGAAGACTGACTGGAAACCCTGAGATACCTATGGCTCCATAGTAGATCCTTGACCTATAATGGTCGGTGGCGCAGTTTCCTTCCATTGGCCGATGACCCAGACGAATGTGTTGGCTCAGCACTGGAGAGGTCCAACCAGGTATGAGACTGGTTGGGCACCACCAAATGCTTGGTAAATCCAGTCGATGGGGAGGTGTATTGGTTAAGCATTAACTATATCCAAGTCCATAGGCGATCCCAAGGCTTGCAAAGCGAAGCAGGATCCTGTGGACCAGAGGGGAAACGCACAATACAGATAAGTATTCGTTTTCCTTTATGTCTTGTTTGGAATAATGAAGATTACAGGTATAAGTCTTTTAACAGCTAAGCTGATACACTATTGTTTCTTTGTGGAAACCTTGGCCGTTGCAGGAAGGCAAGACCCTGAAAGACTATAAACTGTTGGTAAATCCAGAGAGTAAATGAGTGGGCGATATAAATTATTATTAAAAAAAAAAAATCCAGGGAGTAGCTGGTGGGACGCTATAAAGTTCTTGATAAGTCCAGAGAGTGACTAATTGGGCATTAACCACTTGATGTTGTGGAGCAGCCGGCGTGCTGGCCAAACATTCCCTTAAACAATTGATAAAACCAGTCAGCGTACTGGCCTGGCATTGCCTATTCGAATAGTTGTGGAGTAGCCTGCGTGCTGGCCCAACATTCATTGTTGTATCCACAGGAAATCCAATGCTTGGAAAGCGAAGAAGGATCCTGTGGGATAAAGTGGAGACATCCTATAAAGATAAGTATTTGGTTATCTTGCAACTCTTGCTTATGAATATACATGTGTATATGATTTAATTATGATTTCCTAAATTCGCATTTGGAGATAAACCCTATGAAAATACACTAAACATGTGAATTGACTCAATGTTTGAGTGTAGATATTGTTGGAAGCAAGGACTATGAAAGCATCTGGAGGGTGCATGTGGACATATGACTGTCCTAAAGAGCTCAGTATGAGCAGTAATGAGAGATGGTGCTAGTGGAACTGTGTGGGTCCTAGCAGCCAAAGGTTCTGTAAGCGACAATGGGGAAGGGTTCCCTGGTTGAAAGCCATTAGACAAACCTTAGACACTAAAGTGTCATAGCCAAGAAAGGGAAAGTCAAGCATTCACATTGAAGTGAAAGAGGCCAAGGAGCATGGAACCACCAGTGATGGTGTGGCTCCGGATTGGAACAAGACTAAGAGAGGGGAAAACTCTTACTCTTCTCTTTCTTTTGACTGATGCATCTTAGAAACAAATGATTGTTGAGTGCACGTCATAAATGAAAACAAATTGTGTTTCATTGCTTGAAATGAATTGTGAATGCTGAAATAGTTATTTTTCTTGTGAAAGGATGAACATGAATGAGTTCATGTGTGTGTGGGAAAGCATGAAATGTGTGGAAGTCTCATGAGTAAAGCATGGACGTTCCAAGTTAATTAGGAAAATAATTGACTAATTTTATTATTGTGTTATGCTTGTCCTAACAGGAATTGCCACGATAAGTCTCACAGATAGTTGCCGGGACAACAAGAAGGATGGCATCCATGAAATTCTAGACTTGTGGAGCAGCTAGAAGGTGAATAAAAAAAGGGATTGCTCGAGAGCAATGCCCACCTGCAGAGCTGGAAGACCAAAGCTAGCAGGAGCAACTTGAGGAAGCCAAAGGACTTGATCCTAAAAGTTCAAGTAAAGAGACGAATCGCGGGACAGACCTGTCACAGTTTGTGAATTATGAATCATGTGTAAAGTGGGTATATAGTCCGAAGTGTTGAAACACCAAGGACGGTGTTATTCCAAGGGGAGGGGAATGTAATGTCCCCAGTTTGACCCCATAGCATTAAATTGTAAATGATGTAATATTGTTATGAAATCATGGTGAGGAGCTCAATGCCAAGGCCCCACCATCGATTTAGTGATGCATATGCTTTGCGTGCTAGCCAGGTACATTGGAATTTCAACATCATGTAATATGCATCTTAATAAAAATACCCACAACTAGCTATGCAATGCAACAAAGAGATGGGGGTATGATTTCACAAGGAATTGGGAGGGAAAAACATTCAAACCCTTGAGCCACTAGAGTCAAGCCAAGTGTCAATGAGAGAACCCATCAAACCCTCAACTACCCATGTTGACTTTTGTACCCAACCATTGATTTCTCCCAAGAGTTGGTTGAGGTAGTTAATGCCTTGGGAATGGAGAGGTATGGCTGTACAAATTCGGGTATGGGCAAGCCACCCTTTATGGAAAAACGTGTTTGTCTCCTTGGGCAAGAATAGAGCCACGAAATTGCTCCCTAAGCCTTTATGCAACCATCCATTTTCCTCCCTCATGAGTTAGAACTACCTGGGCGTTTTCCAGGCATGGGGGCAGCGTTTTTCTTCATTCTCCCAGCAGAGAAGGGCGTGTTTGTGATGTATACCAGTGGGGAAGAAGGGAAATCAAACGAGGGGTTCAATAGAGACCGTGTTGGGCTGTTGAAGGCTGAGATATTTGGGGAGAAATCGTTTTTCCCCCTGTGGTTGTTTTGCCCATCTTACAATCCATTTTTGGTTGGGAACGTTTTTGGGAAAACCCATGGCCATCTTATTTGTAAACCCCACTGTCTAAAATGTGTATCCATGCCCCTGTTTGTGCTTACTGTGTGAGAGAAGAGTATGTTGGGTATGGGTATGGGTATCCATGGCTTGGGCTTGAGCTTGAGGGCGTTAATCCAGGGTTCAATGGTAGCCTGATAAACCTAGCTATGGACTGGCTTGGCTCAGATGGAATGATTAATTGGTTGTGAGAGAGTGAATGTCCCCTTTTCCTTGAAGGAATCATGCCCAGCTCGGGGGTGGCCTTCGGACGGACTCAGTATAAGCTGTCGAAGAGCCTATGGCTGGGTGGAACGTTGCAGCGACATAGCTAGTTGCTTGGGCAGTTGCAAAAATGAAGATAAGTGTTTTTAAGTCTATGTATTTACTTCTGAAATGCATCAATTTGATGACTGTTTTGATATGCTAGATGGACATGAATTGTGTGTGTGGATTAGATTTAAATTCCGCTGTGCATATTACCTGATTGTATCTGCACACCAATGTTTAAATTCTTGTGAATTTAATTAGTGGGCTGAGTTTTATGAAATGCCCAGATAATAGTGCCATGTTCCCTTCCTTGCATTGTGTCAGCAGGTGGGTACATTACACTAGATAGTGTAGATCAGATGACACGGGATGGATTTAAACCCAGCAATTGTAGAATCTAGGAGCCAATCCAAAACTTAGTCCATGATACATGTTTTGGACCAATCCGAATTTGGATTGAATTTGGTTGCAAGCATATGCCATATTGTCTTGAAGTATTCACATGAAACAAAAAGATGATTGATATTTTTATCTTCAAGCTTACACAAGGAGCACTTGCTAGGCCCATGCTAGCCTCTCTTAATGCCATTGTCCCATGCAAGAAGCTTATTCTTTAAAGCTAACCAGAGGACTATTTTTTGTTTTAAGGGGCTATGGAGTTTTCAAATTTGAGACCACCACCACTCCTTTTCTCCTAAGAATTGAGAGTCCATATACTCTATGTATCCAAGCTTAGCTGTGAAAAAAAATACACTTGGATTCTTCGACCATACTAAATAGTCGGGAACATCTACTTCGAGTTTAATAATATTGGAGCACAATATTTTGATGAAACTTTTCCATTCTTCTGCCATTCTACCATGAAGCCCCGACTCATTTGTTGATAACCATCAATTCTTCCCAACTGCATGTAAGTTCCAAGTCTTAACATTTGCCAGAAAGAAATTACCTTGATCTTGAAGTGCCACAACAATTTCAGTGGAGAGACAACGGTGCCCATCTCCAACTCCAAGCCATGGGTCCTCTCTAAGCCTCACACTTTTACCATCTCCAATACGCTAGTTCGTCCATATTCCTATCAAAGGAAAGGAATCGACCGAAGCTTTCTAGATGATTGAACAATTTGGAGATGACTTGGAAGGCTAATGGAACCAATCTACCAAAGGAAACCCCTTCAGATACGGTAAGACACCATAAGTTTGTAGCTACTAAGGCTTGACAAAAAAAGAAATGTGTTCTTAATCCCCCATCCTCTGATATTTTTTGGATGCAAAACAACTTTCCAACTGACTATGGGTATACCCTCTGAGGGCCTTTTCCGAGACCAAAGGAATTGGAAGCTTAACTTCCTAATTCTCGTTACAATCCATTTTGGAATTTTAGCAATGAAAACCTAATAAACAAGGATACTTTCTAGTACAGACTTCAGGATAAAAATACTACCACCCCTGGATAACCACTAATCAACCCATCGAGAGATTTGTGCTACCATTTTCTTAAGCAACCTGAGCAAGTTCACCAATCTTTAGGAGCATGTTTGAGGTGGAAACCAAGATATTTAAAACCTTCTTCAAAATTACCTCGATGGATTACAAAAATACCCTTCAAAGACCTCATAACATCGTCTGCCAAACCGAATGGTGGTGGCAAAGAAAACTTGTTAAGATTTATTTTCATTCCCCGGACCAAACTATTACAAGTACAAAATTCTCTTAAGCTCCTAAAAATCTTGAAGGAATCATGCGCAAAACAGAAGTGGTTGTAGCTTGGGTGGTTGGGAGGAAAGATTGTTGCCCTTCTCACCCAGGTTCAATTCTTGTAAGTGACATGATGCTCTTGTTGAGTCCTATTATAATGATTGTATTCGAAACATTAACACCTATTAGTGAATACTTATGCATTCGAAACATTAACACCTTTCAGCTGCCTTAAGTGCTTCGCCTCTCTGACTAAGACACTTAATCCTTCAGCGATTTGGAGAAAGAGAGAGGGTGACAGAGGGTGACAAGTTACAAGGATCCATTGATAAGAACTTAAAATAAACTCATTAAATGCATCTCATGATCCAATGGACTATTTCCATACCTATTTGCACCAATGTGAAACAAAAAAACCCAACTAACTCTGTCATAAGCTTTAAACAGGTCAAACTTTAACACTACTGCTGGTCATAAGCTTTAAACAGGTCAAACTTCGACACTACTGCTGGTTTAATAGACTATTTAATTGAGTGGATGGCTTCCTGCACAATGGCCACAACATTTGCTGAGAAAACCAAATTTTTCTTATGATATAATGTTGTTGAAGATAGGTTTCAGGCGATTCACCAGGATCTTTGCTATGATCTTATAGATAACATAGCAACAGGATAGCTATGATCTTTGCTATGGTCCTATGGCTGGAATACTTATGAAAAAACTATGTATGGTTATCCCCTTCTGTCAGCCAGATAGCTCTTCCTTTAATCCCCATTCTGCCTCCTCCCTATACAAAAGGCCATTCCCTGAGCCTCAAAGACAAAGATAGATTCTTTCTCTTGGTCCCAGAAGATGCCTGTCGAATTTTCCTCATACACATTTTTGATATTCTTTTCCACTTCCAAAAGCTGTTGATGGGCCTTTTTCCTGAATTCAACTGACCACGCCTTAGTAACTTTTCAATTCGTCATCAAGTTGTCCATCATTTCTTGCATATACATGAGCCCAGCATCATCGCTCAACCTCTTCCAACTTGAAAGGATCAACTTCTTGTAATCATCCTCCAAGAGCCACATGCGAGTAAAATTTAGCAGCGAAGCCGGCTTATTTTCTTCCTGGTCTGTTCTTAATCAAATGGGCAAGTGATCGGATAATGCTCCCATGCTTACCTATGCGCAAACCAACAGGTTCCTCCCATTCAATGAATTGGAAACTACAAAACGGTCTAGATGCTTGGAAATACCTTCAATGCCAAAAATTGTGTTGTTTCCTGTAAGAGTTCTAGAATCCTTCAAGGCCTCCCAATACACCACTAATCTAACCTTGTCTTTTCAGGCCTTGATACACCAGATTTGCTTATTCTGCAAACTTCTGGTTAGACAATCTTCCGATTGTGGTGGATGGGGATTACTCTTTCCAAAAACCTCCTTTCCCTAGAGAGCAGAGAAACTTGAGAGACAATAAGTAATAGTCACTCTCAATTGATTGAAATCTGAATGAATTATTACATTATTACACAGGTTAGGCTCAACCTCTCACTCAAAGGACCTTGACTTGTTTTCATTAGTGATATTCATACTCACGCACACATAGGATTTAATTGGAAACTATATCAGATATGCTTATGTTCACATATAGGTAAGCATATGTGTTTATCACTCCTTTTCCAAAACAATAAAGCTATGAAATTCCACTAGATATCGATATATATGAAGTGTAATTAAATTGAGCATAAGAATAATATGCATGCATAACCAACAATGAGGAGTAATACAGCTCACTCTTATTATCTATGTTAAATATAACAAATCCATGCCATGGTTATGAGTTTAATGATTCCGAGGAAAAAAAAAAGTTATGAGTTTAATGACACATACAATCCTCCCAAAAAACACTATACCCAACAAAGAGAGTATTTGATCAACTGTAAAATTGAATTGGCTAACCAGTAATGTGCATGGCTCTCCAATAGGCATAATGCCTAGCAAGGAGAGGGATCACTCCATTGGCAAGTTAAATTGGCTATTAGAGATGCATATGGCCTAAAAATAAGTAGAAATTTCAAACAATAGAGTGTAAGAGGAATAGGCTACCAAGAGGTGAGTGCGACCCAACAATGGATAAAAATACCCAATAACAAGCAAACGATGTTCACTAATGAGTAATTCGACTAGCAAGTAACTCAACCAACAGTGGGGATGTGTGCTGCGTTAGGATAATATAGAACACCAACAAGAAGCTAAAATGCCCAATAAGGAAGGAAATTTACCCAATAGTCCATAAGACAAAAAAAAAATACAATTTGGCGACTTCATATAGAAGTGAAATAGCTTTGAGATGGAAACATTGATCATTGATCTCTAGAATTCATCCAATAGTGATAGGAAAAGAGTTGTTGTGATCTCTATTAGGCAAGGCAACTAAGCAATGCAATAAAACTATGATATCCATTAAAAACTCCACTCTCTCACCTTTACTACTAGCTGGTAGCCTTTAAAATCACACAAAATCTTATAGATCACATATGCAATAGGGCCACATCAAAATAGCAACTCACTGAGATCAATTATTTTACATGGAGACATTATTTACACTGGAGCCCCAAATGGGAAAATTAGCATTGAATTGGCTTCATCCTAGCTCTTTATTTCTCAGCAATATGCAGGTTACAATCCCTTCTAGATATTTGGCTTATATTTCTTTCACAAATGGGAAATTGGATAGCATTTAGTCCCACTATCAACCAATCAACCCCTCTTCCTCTGTGGGGAAATGGTAAATAGGACAATGGATTATTTGGAGGGTAGTTGGAAGGCTACACATCCCCAACCTTTGAACTTTTGCGAGTCCAATGAGATCCTACTCTTTTGTCTTTTTTTTCAATTACATTTGAGGAATAATGACTCATGTTGTTTTATTTTTAAAATACATGATTTCCTCTTTTTTTTCAATACATTTTCTTTCAACTTTTACATTTTTTATGATAACACTAGAGCACTATGGTAATGCAGTGGTGGATAGCAATCATGATGACATGGCACCCTTCACACCATCAACCCTATCTCCTACCTTGTCCATAACCTTGAACCTTTTTTTATTTCGATCATTGTTGAGCTTATGCCTGAATCCAATTGTTGTTTTGGATCCAGTTCGTATCATACCACCCCATTACGAGTTTTTTTGTCCCCGAAGCTTCCAGGAATAGGTGAGGGAATTTTCTTTCAATTTGGTTCCTCCCATACAATTTTCCTTCCTTGGATTCTATCTCTTGAGGCCAATTTTCCAAATCTCTTGTCATTGTCTGCAAGTTGTGCTCATTCCTTATGCTACAAAAATGTATCTTCCTTCAACTCTTCAAGTTTGTGTGGTGCAAGGTCTTCGATAGTGGGGGGAGCTTGATTGTCCTCTTCTCCATCCAGCATGGATGGATCGAACAAATTCAAGAACCTCACATTCACCATTGAACTAATGTAGATATACAAAGGAGTCTTAATCTGAAGACATTCTCATTACATATTCAATAGTGTCAAATGGTTTGTGTCTAAGGGGATTGAGATATTTTTTGCTCCTCACCGTCGTTCCTTGTGTAGTTGAACCCGCAGATTATCTCCAACATTAAACTTATAATCTTATCAGTTTTAATCATGTCTAGCCTTATACCATTGTTGGATTCTCTCAACATGCTCATATACCTTCATAAGTATTTTCCTAATCTTCTCCACAAATATGATTGCTTCTCATCTCATAGAAGCTCTGTTTGATTCCTTTGCTATTCATACACAATGTCAAATAGTGAAGGAGAGAAGTAGTTGAAACAAGTCTCAAAAGAAGATTTGTTGGTGGAGGAATGAAACTCTCGATTGTATGAGTGTTGAATGTACATCAATTGTTCATCCCATGTCTTTGTATGCTTGCTATTGTACCCTCTAAACAATTGTACCGATGTCCAATTGATAACCTTCATTTGTCTATCAGTCTGGGGATGAAAAGTAATGGAATACCTCAATTTGGTATCCATTCTCTCCCAAAGTGTTGTCCAAAATATGCTTAATAACCTGCTATCTTTATCAAATATTATTAAGCTTGATAACCCATGATGTATCGAAACATGAATGAAGAATAACTTAGCTACCTCTCTTCCAAATATTGTCTTCTTGCATGGAATGAGAACACAGATCTCACTAAAGTGGTCTACCATGGAAAATAAAGTAGTCATGGCCTCTACACGACATGATAAGTCCTCCAATGAAGACCATGGGGATGCTCTCACAAGGCTTGCTTGGTACTAGTAGCGGGATACGTAACCCAGTATTTTGCTTACTTCTCTTGCTTGTGATACAAAGTACATATCCTCTATCAAATCTCTCCACTTTATCCCATATATTTGGCCAATACACATACCTCTACTTGTTTTCCATTTCCTTTGTCAATCCAAAATTGTAATGTCCCCATTCAAATAAATCTCAAAAAGAGAAAATTCCACCAATCTACTAGTTTTCTAGGTTAGAGTGGAAACATTAGATTTGGAATAAGGGAACTATAAAACACTCAAATGGACATTAGCTTGACAAAATATATTAAATGGGAAATAAATAAATATTTAAGATAGGAAAATAAGGTGGCACTTGGTCATGATGGCACATTGGAGGTGTGGGGCCCACTTAAGCAAGATTCCTCATGCCACATGGCATCTCACTCTCACCCATTCGAATCCAAGGTGGAGTCCAACATTCTTGGGGGAGTTGGAAGGGCATAATACTCGGCATGACTCAATGAGGGTCGAAATTGAGAGGAAGAGTAACTCCCATGGAAGAGGAAGTGGCATCTTGGAGCCAGTGGGACACTTGGGCTAGATTCCCTAACTTCTATGACAACAATAATGAAGATGCTATGACACTTATGACAGAAATCAAACATGATTGCTAACATTTGACACATGACATGTCAAGGCTAAAAATAGCCTCCAAGAGGGCGCACAAGGGAGTTAGGGAAGCCAAAGAGTCATCCATTCGAATTGAGTGAAGGAGGAGGCTAGGAATTGATGGACAAGTGGCACACATTGGAATCTCTTCCCAATTCGAGTTGGCATGAAACTCATGGAGGGAATTTGAACCATGGAAGGCTTGGGAAGGTAATAAACCAGCGTAGATCCATCTCAAACCCGGATCTATCAAGCACCGAGAGGGATCCAATTTCTTGAGGTGTATTTTTTTTTATCTTAAATTTTTTACACATTAAGAAAAAAAATTACCCCTCAAGAAATTGGATCCCTCTCTTTTAATTTTTTTAATTATTTTTTATTATTTTTGATAAGTTATGAGCGAACATGAAATTTTTAATTACTTTTGATTTTTTATAAGTTATGAGCCGACATGGAGACGTAACGTGACAAATGTGACAAATGTGACAAACGTTACAACATCTCCCCCATACTGGGTTGTAACGTAACGTGACAAATGTGACAAACATTACAACATCTCTCCCATACTAGGTTGTAACGTAACGTGACAAACGTGACAAATGTGACATGTGACATCCGTTACAGGATCTCCCCCATACTATTACTTTTTACATTTTATTACTTTTGAAAACGTTACATGTGACATCTGTTATAGGATATCCCCCATACTGGGTTGTAAGCACCTCGTTGACACTTGGTGCAAAGACAAGAACCAAGGAGAGTGGCTTTTGATCATTTCTCATTTTGCAAATTAGAGAGCATAGCTTGTCCATGCTAGTGGAGTGTTTACTCTACTTGCCTTAGTACCAATTTCGGGGGGGAAAGGTCCCCATCCTAATTGGAAATTGGAGAGTCCATTCAAACCTTTAATTTGGAGCTACAATGGAGTCATTTATTACAAGTTGAAGCTACGGGGAATCTCAACTTTTCCCATCTCTCTCTCACATTTCTCTTCATATTTTGGCTCTTGGAGGAAGGGCGCACATGGTGAGATGTTGATCTCTTTGTGAGAGTCCAAGATACACCATTTATTTTGAATCTGATATATATACTCTGTATTTGATGCTCAGAAGATCTTCAGGTCGAAATACCAAGTGAAACTATGTAAAAATACCAAACAATGCATAAATGGTGCCATTTTCCCTATATCTTGTTGTGAGAGATTGAAGTTGTTTTATTTCGATTTGTATCAATTCATATTTGTAATTTTTATGATGTATGGATAGTCAATTAATGTCATGAAGAAGTTTTATATACATTACACAAGCCTTTGGAACATAAATCTCAAATTTAATAGCAAGTGGTGAAGTTTCCTATCATTTCCCCCTATGTGAAGACATGTCCACAAACCTATGCTTTATGGGAGTTGCAACCGCCTTTAGAAATTGATTACTGATGCATTTAGGTTCCCATTGAAGTCCTTTAACTAATACATGTCTTTGTTCTGAAATTTGGGAGGGTCTTACTGCATTTGGGAATCCATTAGTGACCTCTACCCTTGGGGGTTTGAACCTCAAAATTGCTAGTAAAATTCCCCAATTTATTCTGAAGTAAAATGAATGTTGCAAAGTCTTTTGAGAGTCTCCAAACGTCTATCAGCCTCATTTTTATGTCTTAATACATTTCAAATACCTTCAGACCCAATTTGGAAGCATGTGGAGCCATTTGGGAGCATTGGATTCATAACTAGTCTAAGGGTTGAATTGGTCAAAAATTGCAATTTTTCCAAATTTATAAAAATGGACACTACAAGTGGTATCAGAGCATGGTCCGTGCACCTAATGTGTATGATCATTCATGAGGACAAGAAGTCAAATAAATCATCCCCCACCCTTAGAAACTGAAACTGAAAGTACTTTTGTGAAAGGGAAGAAGTAGGAGAAGAAGTGCATTCTTTGGTAACCATGACTAAGGATGTGAAAGGAACCTCGGAGATAGAGGAGAATGAGGAGTTTAGAAAATTCATGAAACCCTTCTTTGAAGACATGACAAGGGTTCGAATTGTTGGCTAGTCAAATTGGAAGCAAATTGGCATTAGGAGGCAGCAGTAGTTCTCCTTTCGGGGAAAAGAAGGCAATGGGTGAAAGTATTTTTTCAAAGACAAGCCTCGTAATCAACCTTATGAATTTTAGAGCTCAACAAGAGCTACCACACCTAAGTTTCTTGAAACCAAAGAAAAACCTAACACTCAAATTGGCATGAAGGAAATTCTAGCGGAATGGAAAGACATTATCATTTGATCAATTCTTTATTGTTTCAAACAAGCTCAAAATGAGAGGAGGTAACAGAACTCCTTTTCAAAATAAAGAATTGAATATTTCCATAGGTAAAATGCCCCTTCCTACCTTTGATGGCTCATCTCAAAGTTCTGCAAATACTTGGATACAAAAACTAGATGTGTATTTTCAGCTGAATCTAATCATGTTGAAGAGGATGCTCTAAAAATGGCTACTCTGCATCTTGAGGGAGAAGCAAATGATTGGTGCTTCCATGGAATTAAAACCTTGGGACATGATCAAGTTACAACATATGAAGAATTTGTTAACAAGGTATGGGAAAGATTTGAGCAAAAAGACCCATAAATGTCTTTCAAGGAACTAGCAGAGTTTAAGCAAATTGGAACCCCCGATGAGTACATGTTGGAATTCCAAAAACTGTCAATTAAGGTGGTTGATATATCTATGGTCAGATTAGTATTGCTCTTTACTGAAGGTTTGGCTGAACCTTTGAAGGGTTTAGTTAAGGCCCACAAACCTACTTCATTGAAAGATGTCATGAACTTGGCAAGAGACCTGGAAAATGTTCTACGCAAGACAAGGTATCCTCCCAAGCCCAACTTTCCTTCAAAGTTTAGCTTTGAAAAGAAGCCATGGAAAAAAGATGCATTTGGGAAGGATAAGAAAGAGGGACCAAGCAAGAAATAAACTATGTTACACATGCTTCCAACCATGGGTACCAAGGCATAAATGTGCAAAGGGAAAAGCACAATTCATTGAAGTATTTTCTGATGAGGATGAGTATGAAAGGGGTATGGAGGAAGGACACCTTTCAGCCCAAGAAGAGGGATATGACACAGCAGAAGAAGAGAAACAAGAACAAGATCATCCATCACCTAACAAGCGGAGAATGGCAGTACTTTCAGGAGTGCCTCGTTTTCACACCATTCGATGCAAAGGAGTGGTACAAGGGTAAAGGGTTTCATTCTTGGTAAATGGAGGAGCAACTCATAACTTCATTGATGCAACCATGGTGGAGAGGAGAAAGTTTCCTACTGAACCATTTGATGGGTTCACAATCATCATTCCAGATCACAATACTATGGAGTGCAAAACATAGATTCCAAAGCTACAACTCACCATAGGTAATTAGACATTTTCTGATAGTTTTTATGTGGTTGATGTTGCTGATACTAATGTGGTATTGAGATTGCAATGGTTATATTCTATAAGGGAACATACAGTGAACTATCAAATACCTAAAATGAAATTCAAAGATCATACAAAAGGAAAACAAAGGATGGTGAGAGGAATGCACACCTATCCAAATCAAGTGGTGTCTTCCCACAGTATGAGGTCCATATTGAGGCATGGGGATATTGAATGGGCTATTGAATGTTGCATTACTTACCCCAAACCAAAAATAAAAATTCCAAAACATCCAAGGGAGATAAGGCAGCTACTACACAAATATGAAAAGGTTTTATGGTAAAGAAAACACACATGTACTTGTATGCAAAATCTCCACCTTCTGTCTCAAAATCTTGCCATAATACACACTAGTAACCACAAACATCAAGATTTTTAATGTAGTGCACATGGAAGTTGATGCTTATAATGAAATCAATTTAACAAGATGGCCATAAAATAAAAAAGGCCAAGACAAGATGATGGAGATACATGATGATGGAGATGGATCAAAATTATCTTCCATACATTAAAAGAATTACTAAGGTGGCCAAAATCCCAAGGAGATGAAACATAAGTATAGCATTCATTCCTTTGAAAACCTTGAGAAGAATTCTTAATTCAATAAAAAACCTAATAAAAGAAGGCTCTCACAAAGGAGTATTCAAAAGCCTTCAACATGTGATAAGGTGTGATAAGGCATACATTGGAGAGACAGATATCATTGGAAAGCAAGCTAAAGTACATTCTTGATATCAAATATGACATTTTAAGAAAACAACACTTGATTCACAACACCAATCACCAAATCTATCTTGAAAATACAAAAAAAGTAGGAATAAGATAAATGTTCACAAAGCTCAACAAGTTTAGAATCCTTTACTGCATACACTTAAATCAACATAATAATAATTTGAGCCAACATGAATACCCTTACCATTCCTGGCACCATATCATGTATTTATGGGTCAATCAAGCTTCTTAATTTCTTTGAGCATCTAAGTCCATAGATGATGAATCCAATGAGGGGCCAATTTGTTTAAGAAAGAAAACATTAAATTTCATCAATTTGTTTTGAAAGCCATTTTGAGATCAGATTTGTCAAAAGAATATGATAGATCTAACAGGTTATAATTCATATTTCATATTAATGCTTATTCATATGGGATTCCTATGGTTAAGTGAATGATATTATGTTTACTATTATTAATGGTTCACCTTCCAATGTGATTAAGTGGAATGATAAGTTGCATCACTTATTAATGGTTCACCTTCCAATGTGATAAGTGGAATTATAAGGTCTATCACTTATGATAGATGCTAAAAGAAGGGGGTTGACTTAGGCCTTTAATTCAGGTTTTTGGTCAAACATATAGTGATTAAAAGAAGAGGGATTGACTTAGGCCTTTACTTCAGGTTTTACGTCAAAACATTTTAGTGATTGGAAAGCATCTGGTTTGGAAGAACCAAGTTAGAGTTGGGGCTAACTTTGTTATGGGATTACACTGCCAACAAAAATTATTGAAGTGTGGACCCTATTGAAATATGCAAGGTAACAAGCGGACCCCCTATATATATGGAACCAAGAGTGGCAAAATGCCTGACCAACTGGTCCTGGTCCCGAAAAAGAATATGCAACACATTTCGCATATAGATGAATTTCGCAGATACAAATTTGAACTCAGATACAATCGTTCATTTAATCACGTGCATAGATCACAAGCTTTCCATGAGCCACATGTCAACAGTAAGATATTTATTCGTTCTAAATGCCATTTAAACGGTTCTTTGATCCAGTTCTTGAATTTGGTCAACATGAATCCCGATATGTATATTCCAGATATGATATGTCCATATGGATCTTAATATGTACTTATTACAGATATGTACGTATGGATCTCATGGATCTCAATATGTGAAGTACAAATATCCATGTCCATATGGATCTCCGCGTGAAGGATAAAAGACCACCAAAATGTCCGGCTTTGCAGTGATTTGGGATAAAAACCGGTTAAAATTTTAGTTGGAAATTGTTATTTTTGTATTTTGGGGATTTTAGCAATTGGGATTAACTGTTCTGGACTAATTACCCAATTTTATAACTACTCAGATCGTCAAAATTACGATCTGAACACTCCAAATTGCAATTTGGCCATAATTACTCTGCCGGATTCCAGCAAGTCGAGGACATTTTGGTTGACCTTTATACTTCTCCATAGATCTCAATATGTCCAGTACAGATTGATAAACTATTTATACATCTCCATGGATCTCAATATGTCCAGTACAGATTGATACACTATGTGATTATGGATCTCAATATGTCCAGTACAGATTGATAAACTATGTGATTAATTTTTTAAATGTGGATATTCGGTTGTGATAAAGCAAAATGATCTTGACCAAATAGCCCCTTCATCCACATGGGTTCACAGATTTGCGAAGGCCATAATAAATATATAACAACAAAATATACAAAACCATAAACCATAGACGGTGCTAGTCAGTTAAAAATATTGCCACGAACAATAAAAACATAATATAACATATCAAAAGGCAAAGCCCACATTTGCAAATTGATGATAAATAACTCTAAAACAAATTACACGAGAATTAGACATACATGCAAAGCATGTTTACAACTTACATTAACGAGAGGCAATCCAATTCATGGTTTACAGTTACAACAGTTTCATACGTAGTTCCAATGGCACTGCACTATCAAATCACCAAACCAAATCACTTAACCGAAATAAATAAACATAAACAATTCAAAATCATGTGATGAGACACCATGAGTATTTCAGTTCTGCATTTGGAATAACATATTCTTGATAGCTCTCATAAAATCCAACACAACGTTATACTGCAATACAAAGTATATGTAAATGTATCCAAGTCATTCAATAGAGCTCTCGCAATTAAATGAATATATTTAAATGGAAATGATCTGAAAACGATTCCACGCAAATTTAAGCCTAGAGTGATCGCCTCAGCAAATTATTTTGCATCATGTGAATGCATCCCAAGGTGGCATGGACCACTCATAATTTGATCATGTGGTCAGATAGTCAAATCAGAGAGCCTCAAATAATTTATCTTTCACCTACAAAAAGTATGATCAGTTTTGCATACAAAATTTCTAGAGCAACATAAATTTGAAGGAAGCCACCCCTTCTGATGGAAGGCTTTGTTAAATACTGTTAATATATTGCAATATAGGAGGGTTCTTCCCATTCATCTCTTGTGGATCAGAGGATACAGGCCAAAATTATAATTCACTCACTTAAAAATAAAAAGAAATTCCTATCAATTAGTAAGATTTCTTCTTTGGAATGCAGATTTACAACCCCTCTTATTCAAGGAGACATTCAGGAAAGCACTTCTCCAAAGAATTGATAAGGCAAAATCCAATGGAACTTCAAATGCCCGATCTGCAAGACGCAGTTTTCAGGCCTCAATTCATCAAATTGAATAGCTTCGACTGAATATCAATGCGACTGAAAACGTCACTGAACATCTGTGAAATCTTTTTCAACTCCCCAGACTCCATACTTGGCAGTGCAAGCATGACAAAGAATGCAATCAACACTATCATCAAAGCCGTCATTGTGGTTATCTTAAGACAAGCAGCTGTACGCGAGAGCCTTCCCAACAATATCTTGCAATATTTGTCAGCAGCCTTGACAGAAGCTTGAAGACGGGCATCCCCATCTTCACCTTCCAAGGCATGTTCATTCTGTGACACAAGATGAATGTTAATATTAGAAATTATAAAACTTTATAGACTCGTAACCATGAAGAGCCATATTTCTACCGGCCATCACTCTGTAACCATCAACTTTTACATCTTTCTTTGAAATGGATAAGTACGACATCAAAACGTGCTTGGCGAAAACAAATGTACCTTTGATCTTAGAGACTTCAAGGTTCGTTTTAAATCCAACAAGGGTCTAAGTCTTTCCACATTGTTCTTCCAGTCGGCACTCAACTTCCCTAATATAATCGTGCTTGCCTTTATGTGCTCAATATGCAGTTTTTCCTACAGATAAATCAAGAAAACAATTAGGATTTGAAATTGCATCCAATACCAGAAGTACCATATATGGAGAGATCAGCATACCCATTGTTTATAGCAATCTGAATTCTGAGTTAGACACCAAATAAAAATGCCAGCAGCTTCATTTGTTAAAGCTGGGTTTTCTGCAAAATATTTTTAAAAAACAGTCGGAAGTTAATTTAAATTCGAAGTAGCTCTTACCAGCAACCTCCAATTTATTTCAGAACACTAACCATGCATCCAACAATGTCCAATTTTTTTGAGAACCAATAACAATTCATACTATCTTCAAACTTCAAAAATAAATCCCTATGAAGTATCCAAATCAGACTCCCTGCACAAAGCATGCCCTGATTCCATAGAAGCAGCACCCTTCTATATGCAGTATATACCTAGTATACCAGACATTGGGAACGTGTCAAATTCATGGCACCTGTTAGAGGACATGCGCTTGACTTACCCTCACTTATTGCTGTAGCCATTAAAGGCAGAAGTTGTTGTGCTACTGGTCTTGTTGCTTTACTTCTATTAGAACCCGTCAGAGCTAACTCTTTTAAGAACGGATATATTGCCACAAACCTATCAGTCCCCTGTATCAAGACATACAATCGCAAAAATTAGAATAGCATTTAGGCAAATTCAACCGACAAGTATATATGGAAAAATTCCAAACAGAAGTTGCAAACTAGGCTTCTATGCCACACTCAAATGAGATAAGTTCTGCAGCACTATCAAAGTCCAAAAAACCAAGAGATTGGAAATGGGCCTGCAGTGAGAAATGCCTGACGCTTACCTTTGTGCGGGCCGAATCGAGTGGAAAAGCAGCCTGCATCAAGAGATTAAGTGCATTTGGTGGAACTATCCGTTCTCCCTTTCTGATAGCACCATTTAGTAGAATTGGTCGAGCCTTGGTATTTTGTAATATGCAGCTGAACAACCAGAAAATACAATTACCATGAAATCGCAGAATTTTTATCTATCTAGAACATTCCATGGTTACAGCTACCATAAATTGAAGTATTATTAAGGAGCAAGCCTCATTTGCAATACCCTGACATAAATTTGTATATACGTGACAGGCACTGACTCTAAAAATATCTCCTATGATCAGACATGAACTTGAATAACAGTAAAGGATTACAATTGCGGCACTCGATGTTTGACACTGCAAATAAAATTCGAATAACTGAGTCAAATGTATGACTAAGATTTGCAAGTTCAAAGAACCAGCCTACCTTTCTATCAACTGCAAAGTTAGGTCTCGAGATAATGGCGTACTTGTCTTACCAACTGCCAATGGCAGAAGATTTTGCACCCACAAAGACGTTCCAATAACCAGGTCAGCTTGGCAGGCCTGGAAAAGCAAAATTATAACCAAAAAACGTTATTGACCCTAATCAATTTATTTTTAGAGACAGATAGAGAATATAAGCATGAACTAAACTAACCAAGAAATATCATCCATTCTAACCTGTGCAATAGACCACACAATCATGGGCAATCTATCCTGACCCTGAAATTTTGATTCAGTCTTTAACGCTGGGGAAAGCTGTAGCATGATGTCAGGTCTCCTCCTCAATACCATTGCTAAGACCACAAATAACGCCACCTGAAATTGTTTCAATAGCTAAACTTGTTGATCAAGTTCATTGAAATGTAAAGAAGATATGGGTTGAACTTGTAGTGTCTAAAGCACACAGATGTTACATACTCTTGAAGCTAAAATCCCACCTTTGTCTTCACTGCAACCGGTTGCGCTGCTTGCTTTGATCCTTTATGCCCCCCTTGGGTGCCTATGTCTTCTAGCACACTACTGAAGGCCCACAAGCTGAACTTGCTCAGCTCTTCTGTAGGCTGCTGATTAATCCAGTCTGCTGATGTCTTACGAACAACTTCCGGAATATAACAAAGTGGCATCTGAAAATTTGCGAAAAGTTACATAAAAATAAGATATCACAAATCATATAAACGCAGCCATATCCATTAGGTAACCGCTACTCATGCATGGTAGGGAACTAGGGATACATTAAAATTAAATAAAATAGAACACTTTGAATAAAATAAAATAACACACCATACTAAATGACTCAACTATTTTCAAGCATATGGGAAAATAACATGATGTGAAAAATAAATTGAGAATGGGAGTGGATTCTCAAAGCATGCTTGCACGCCTTATGGCATATGAAAAGAATCCCCAGACTGTTGGTTGGAAACAAAGAACGAAGAATACAGAAACAGAGCATGTGTGCACTGAAGCAATCATCCAAAAATCTAAATCAGAAAGTGAGTTAGAAAAATATTACTGAATTATTATCTTTTCATAAAACACGAAATAGGTAATTTTAAATATCAAACACATATGCCGCAGATAAATATCTTTGAAAATAATAAAGAGCACTAGACATATACCATCAAGAACAGAATACATTTGATTACATCATAAATAAACCATTGAAAAGAAAACTTTGAACTTACTTCTGCAAGCTTGGCCACAGTAGACTCCTTGAGCATCTTGTTCAGAGGGAATTGGGCAGAGGTAACTGAACTAAATGCCCGTGCAAAGTAATCCGCAAATCGCATCAACTGAACATCAGGTGCCTTTTCATACGAGCCCTGCAAACCCAATACCAACCCAATACCAGAGACAAAATATGTTTATAAGAAATCAAATCCTTTCCTAATACTCCCTCCAAAAGCTAATTATATATATTATATACATAATGAAAAACTGCACATCACATTAGTTTAGTTCGCTAAAGAATAATATTTTCACTTAATTGTGCTTCAAAAAATGAAAAACCTAAAACCTCAAAAGCTTATCCACTTAAAGTGGATGAAGGCTTAAAGAAGTTGTCTTGAGCAACCTAATGTTGTTTCAGAAAACCCATATGTAGATCGAATACAAAAAACAACCTTTTGCAATCATCTCCAAGACATTCTAACCAACAAGACCGAAAGTGAAATGAAATTTTATATACCTGACATTCCAATAGATTTTTAATTAAATTAGATTCACTGATCTGATCCTAAGAAAAAGGACTCCTAGAAACAAGACAAGTCCCAAAGGGCATCAAAAGAAAAACATAAGCCTAAAGATTACTCATATCAAAGTTGAAAACACCACTTGAAGTAAATGACAGAGAGTACGGAGTGTAAGAGTTTCAACCCAGATTTCTCAATAACTCTTCAAAATGAGGGATTTTTTCCTATTTTCCATTTGTTTTCAATGTCTGCAAGTTCGATTCAACAGGCAACAAACAGCCGACAAGTTAGTTATGGGTCAGAATCTGGATGAGAGTCAGCGTCTGACCTAAGTACATGAGTGTCTCTGCTGGCACGTTTGACTCAGCAGCATAGAGTCAAATTTAGGAACAAATTAATGCCAAGCAAGTTTGGCTAAGGACTACTAGACAGCTTAGCGGAGTTTGTCAACTGACTGGTATCCCAGAACAAAAGCATTATAACACACCATTTCATGCACAAAACATGACTAAATCCTTTTAATAGTATGGTTATAAAACTATGCCAATGAGGATGAAGAAGAGAAGATCCTAAATATTTAAAAACAGCTAAACTAAATCAACTATGTGAATGAAGATGAATGTTTAGCAATCTAAAGGAGATAGGAAATGCTAAATCATTTTCCCCTGAACAAGGGATAATAAATTTCCAAAATCTTCTACAAAGCTCATATAAACTCTAGAGAGGAGATCAAAACTCTCAAAGCGTTTGAAAATATACAAAATAACAAACATTCTGAATGCCTGCAGCATACACTAATGACAAAAATAACAGCCGATCCATACCAAAAATAATTCAAAGCCTAGAAGATCTAACGTAATTACCGTAATTTCGACAAGAAAATCGGCCAGATTCGAAGGATCGATTTTGGCCGCCGCTTCGGCTACAGTAACCTTCGGCTTCTTAGGCTTCTTTTGCTTCACCTTCTTCTCTTCGCCATCCACAGCGCCACTTTGATTCGGAGCCTCCTCCTCACTATCTTCATCAGACGCTCCAATTTTACCATTAGTTTGACCAACGGACAGAGCACTAGCCGCAGCAGCTCTCTGCTCCTCCGCTCGCTTTCGCCGTTCTTCAGCATGCAGCTCCAGGGACTGGAAAATCGATTTCCCATCTCCGTTAGACTTTGCCTTGTTAGGATCAGCAGAATTCGCCTCTTTACCCTGTTGTTTTCTTTGCCGCTTGGGATTAACCACGGTTTGCCAGCCATGATTGCTGCTCTTGGCAGGGGCGTTGTCCTCGAACAGCGCCTCGAACGAGCTCCCGTTTCCATACTCGTGCACACCGTTGCTTTCCATTATGAAAGATAAAAAACTGAAGCAAATCCACCAAGAGTTCGAGATCTCCTGGCCGGAGACAATGTCCTGTTAAGTAAAAGAACAAAACTGAACCAAATCAAAAAGATTTTAGTCTCTCCAGAACCGAAATTAAATGGAAACAAAAGCTTAGCCCAAACCTAGAGATTTTAGGTTTTCAGGAACAGAAAATTTCACCTATTAAATAACAAACTAGAACTGAGCCAATCTTTGAAAAAATAGTTTCTCCAAAACGGAATTTGTCACCGGCTTTCGCAGATTGGAAGAGATCCAGATCGCCACGGCACCACTATACCACGCCGCAAGAGGTTGAACCCTTATCATGCAAATGCAGGGTGTTAAAAAATCCCAATATCACAGAAGACCTTTGAATTTCCTTACAGTGACCCTCCTTGCAATATAAATGGATCGGAGCGAGAAGCGAGAAGAATGGCCTTTTCACTTGTAGAAATGCGGGTACTAGTTATGGGTATTTATAGCTGTCTACCTAATTTTTGGGTTAACTTGATTTTTAATGAGATTAAAGTTCTTGCTTTTAAGGCCGAGGAAACCGAGGATCCGTATTGATGATGATGATGTGGCGGGTTATGGGGGCGTTGATTGGGCACGTTTCCATGAGATACTGCCAGTATTCAGGTCACCTTACCGGGGCAGCGTGTTGACCTTTCAAATGATGTGGAATGCGGCCGGCTTTGGGGCAATTTTCTGGCGGTGCCTTATTTTATGGGTAATTTTGGGTTGGGGTTGTTGTTATTGTATCAAAAGAAAAGAAGCATGGTTAAAAGAGAGGACATAGGATAAAGATTATTTATTATTTAAAATGTAAATGTTTTATGGGCCAAAGTCTTAGGGTATGTTTGCATGTTAGTTTTAGGGTTTTTTTATTTGAAAGTCTATATCATTATTTAAAAAATAAAAATTTCAAGGAGTGTAATTTAATAAAGTAAAATTATTAAAAAATTAAAAATATAAATTTAAAGAATTAATTATTATTTATATTGACTCTATACTAATTTATAATTGTATTTTATGTGGTTGTTATTTATATGATATTCATAATTAAGCATGTCTCTATCATAAAATATTGTTCGATATTAATACTTATCCTCTTCTTCTTATATAGTGTTTGATAGTTGAGTGTGAAATCATGTGTTGCAATTTGTGGGCCATATTTGTGTATTATGTGGTCATGGGCTTTAGGAATGACTCTATGGCATGTGTGATGCATTAAGGGTTGTGAGAGCTTGAAGAGTGTTCACACTTTTGAGAATGATGGTTCAAGGTCACATACGATGAGATCTTCAACATGCATGCATTAAGAACTATTATTGGATTTACTATTAAATCGATGGGAGTTTACCACAATAAGCTTATGGTTGATTTTTATTGCACCCTTCATTACTTTTAGTGAGAGTATAAGGTTTCTATTTAAGATTTTGTGAAGCGACATATCATAAGAGCTCAAACAAATAGGGTTCACCTAAACCTTCCAAATAAAGAGAGAATTTTAATTGTTTACATAATATTGTACCTATAAAATCATTGCCATGTGATGGAGACACTTTTTAATTTATATATGTGTGGTAGTGTTATGTTAAGAAGACAAAGTTTCCATAATGGCAAAGGGAAAAAAATAGGAAATCTTCTTATGGGAAAGATTTGAAGATGGACCACCATTGGGTAGAATAAGCAAGATTCAAAAAACCTTGCACTTAAAGCATGAATAAATGATATTGTTCCATGTCCATTGGGTGGGACAAAGACATTGATATAGTGATAACTCTTGAAGCAATTATCTTCCCACTAGTTTCACTACAAGGAGACTTTTCTAAGAAAGTGAAAAGGAGGTATGAAACAAATTCTTTAGATCAAGAAAGGGACCTTGTTCTTATGGCTTCATAACATGAGGCAAAGCAATCATTGGTAATAGAAACTTCAATTGTCCCCAACTAGGTGGCTAGTTGTGCAAAATCAAGAGCAAAAGGGAGGAAGATGTGGAAATGGTGAATGTGATCTTCTCCTCAGAGTTTTTTTGAATTAAATGGCCCTTTTATTGAGTTTTCTATAGAGATGGAGTCAAGATGTGACTTCTCACCTATAAATCACCATTGAATTATTTCAATGCAAATATAAATTTGATATGGATTGTAAATGGTAGATATCAGTCGTTCATACAATCATCGTACTATACTTGAAGGGTTGTTGATTGGTGTATCTTTTTGTAAATTTTTTGTTGAGTAATGTAATCTGTGTTACTTTTATTTATTCAAAAAAATGATTTGCATTACACTGTGTGATGGTTAAATTTTAATAATAATAGTATAATTTAGGGTCAAAGTTAGTTTTGAGAGTCAGCTTAAAAAGTCATGAGCCAAATGTGAGTCTCTCTCTTTGATGTATGGGAGGTCATGAATTTGACTCTCTTCAATTCCCTTGAGACGAGGTGCTTGGAACTTAGGCATCACATGTTTAGCCTCAGTACTATCCATGGGTGAGGGGAAGGAAGAAGGCTAAACATTCTACGAATTTGTATTTTTTCAATTTATCATCACCGAAATTCGACCATGCAATCTTTGCCAAAATAGAAATTTTGATTGATAAAATTGTTTTTTTTAATGTAGAAGTGTATTCAACACCCTCAAATACCATTATTACAATTAGATTGTGAAATGTTACAAATTGTTATTTGTAATTTCATCGATCCAAAACGATTCTTGTCAAATTCAAGTTAAAACAACTGATATCCCTTCACGTTATTTTGAGCAACCAGAAAAGGGAAAATTCATAGAACATTTAGACTATGGCAAGGGGAAGTACATAGTGTGTTTTGTCAAAAAATATATGCCACATAAAAAATAAAATTAAGGTCAAGGGGCCCCTCATAAAAAATAAAATTAAAATTATGAGACCTCTTTCTTTGTGGGACAAGGGGCCCCTCTGTGCAATTATTTGACTGCTTAGTTTATGGAGGTGTAGATACTCTACACCCTTTAGATTTGAACCTATAATTTCCAAAGATGAAACACGTGCTCTTAACTACCAGGCCCACTTACATTGTATTAGCGACTAGATGAGATTTGAAAAGCTCCCAAACTTATGAGAGTGGGGGAGTAGAGACTTTTACTCTAAGGGGAGGGGGTGTGATAAGATACATTTCAGAGATTGGGTATAATTATAATTCCTTGTTCATTCCAATATTATGATATTAAAACATAGGTTTCAAATATAAGTCCATGCTTATTGGGTACTCGCATTTTCAAATTTATTTGGAAGGTTCACATTAAGCATTTGAAAATTTTCATTTTCCATGGTTTAATAAACCTTATGAATCATTATGGTTTTCAAAATATCATTTTTTATGAGTAATTTAAAGATTAGATTATTTGTACCTCATTTACAACTCATTTTTCGACCATTTTCCCCCAAAACCCAGTTGGAATTATTGGAATCCCATATATAAGGTGTTGAGATTGCACGATCGGGTTGGAAAAGGGATTTTGAGGGAGCTAAATCCATTTATGCAATAAAAAATGGATTATGGACAATGGAAAGTTATGATATGGCCAAAGATTTGATTGTTGGATTCCATCAACAATGATTGGAAATGTCAAAATCGTCTAATCTTTAGACGACTTTCAATTAGTAATTTAAATGATAATCAATTTATGGATCACATTTCCCCCATGTCGGTTGCCATATGTCATCTAGCATCGTGGTTGATGAAGGCAGAGATGCATAGCACTTCGAGCAGGCTTCCACTTGGCAAGAGTCCAACTTGTATGTACCATGCAATACCCCCATATGATACTTGCAGCATGATAGATTAGTGAGGAAGGTCTTTTCCCTGCGCAAGAATGTTTTTCTCTTGATCTGGACTTTCTGTGCACATACTCGTCATTAATCCTAATATCATGGCTCATGTTCACGAATCCATCTCTCGTACTAGCTCTGGGTAGGAGATCATCTAGTTACTAATCACGTAAAGCAGAAGCAATCACTACTATAAGCTCCAATGCAAATGCTACCTCCAATGCATCTGCTAGATCTTTGATAAGCTTTGTCCTTCATACCTACAAAAAAACATCCCTCTCTGCCTCACCCCACCCCTCTCTAGCTCACCTTCATCACTGTTACAAACATGGTCAGAACAAAGTGTACCAAACATAAGAATTATGCTGGTCTTCATTGTTCCCACATGCCCTATGTAATTCAGGATCAAGAGAATGCCCATGCCTGTGTTTTCAATATGGTTCGCCCATCTGCGCGCAGCCATGTTCAGGACATGGAAGCTTGTATTCAGGGATGATCTAAGTACCTTGATTCAGATAAGACCTTAAGGAATTGGTAATTTGGTTGAATATTTGGGATCGACATGCTCTAGGGAAATGAAATATACCAAAATCCTTTCCCTCCTCTAGTATACTAAGACGTTGCTTAGGTGGGAAATTACAGATAGTGTATACAACCAACTTTTGGATAACTCCTAGGGTATGCTCGGATGGAATGCATGGAAGTTTGGATCCATGGCATGGCCCATGCTTAGGTGGATTTTGATGTAAAACTCAATGCTCCGGCTCAGGAGCTAACAGAAAAAGTCTTCAAGAAACCACCTACAAGTCAATATGCTGCTCAACTCATTGTTTTGTTTCCATCCCAACCTGTACTATCTTGGAGAATAATCGGGACTCAAGGAGAGCACCCAAGAAGACCAAAAGAACAAGTTTATCCCCATTTTCATCTCAAATGACGAAAAGTTCAACTCCAGACTATTAGTTTTTCTTACTTGTTTAGCATAATAACATTAAACAATCTATCACTGAAAGAAAGACAAGCACATCATACACAATGAACACAATATTTCTCTCGGGGAAACCACAAGGGAGAAAACCCCGGCAAAACTTCCTCAATATAGAATTCACAAAGTACAAGATAAAACCCCAAGACAAAATCAGCTTCTCTCCTTCTTGTGCGAGCTTCTCTCTCTCTCCTATGTGAACTTGAGTGAGTGAGATGAGTGATTACAAATGAGCAACTCATCCTCTATTTATATTATTTTGTTGGGGTGACTTTTCCCCAACTGGGCCGACTTCTCCTAACTGATTGGGTCGACTTGTCAAATACATAATATAATAATCTTTTATGGGTTCTTCTAGTCCGACACAAGACCTAAGGTTTACATTGACTCTTTTAATGACTCTTACATTATCAATTACATCAATGACACCTCCTGAAGGAGGAATACAATAATACAATAGACAAATACAATTAGAATATCTTCTGAATTTACATTTCTTTAACACTCCCTCTTAACTAGGAAGGTATTATGCGGGAAAAATCAACAGCTGCACAACTGACTTGTGAATCTCTATATGTCGTATGAAGTTTTTGGATCATCATTTGTTTGGGGTGTCACATGTTGGAATATTATCATCATCGTCACCATCAACATTATCATCGTTTGATGGAACATCCTTATCAGCATTGACATCGTCTGCTGGAACATCAGCATCGTTTGTTGGAACATCATCATCAACATCGGCATCGTTTGCTAGAACATCATCATCATCAGCAACATCCCGTGTTGGAACATCATCAACAACATTCTCTGCTAGAACATCATCGTCATTAGAAACATCCTCTGCTCTATTGGAAAATCATCGTCATCAGCAACATCCTCTGCTGGAACATCATCGTGGGAAACATCATCTACCGGAACTCTATTAGTCAGTCAGTACTGATATTTAGTCACCGAGGACTGGCATCAGTCCCTAAGGACTGGAACTCTATCAGTCGGCCAGTACTGATCTTCAGTCACCCAGGACTGGAATCAATCCCTAAGGACTGGAACTCTATCAGTCAGCCAGTACCGATCTTCAGTCACCCAGGACTAGCATCAGTCCCTAAGGACTAGCATCAGTCCCTAAGGAATGGAACTCTATCAGCTAGCCAATACTGATATTCAGTCACCCAGGACTGGCATCAGTCCCTAAGGACTGGAACTCTATCAGTCAGCTAGTATTGATCTTTAGCCACCCAGGATTATAAGATTTCTATTTGGAAGGTTTGTATTTAAGATTTTGTGAAGTGATAGATTATAAGAGCTCAAACAAATAGGGTTCACCTAAACCTTCCAAATAGAGAGAGAATTTTAATTGTTTACATAATAGTGTGCCTATAAAATCATTGCCATGTGATGGATACACTTTTTAAATTATATATGTGTGGTAGTGTTATGTTAAGAAGGAAAAGTTTCCATAATGCCAAAGGAAAAAAAATAGGAAATCTTTCTATGGGAAAGATTTGAAGATGGACCACCATTGGGTAGAACAAGCAAGATTAAAAAAAACTTGCACTTAAAGCATGAATAAATGATATTGTTCCATCTCCATTGGGTGGGACAAAGACATTGATATAGTGATCATTCTTGAAGCAATTATCTTCCCACTAGTTTCACTACAAGGAGACTTTTCTAAGAAGGTGAAAAGGAGGTATGAAACAAATTCTTTAGATCGGGAAAGGGACCTTGTTCTTATGGCTTCATAACATGAGGTAAAGCAATCATTGGTAATAGAAACTTCAATTGTCCCCAACTAGGTGGCTAGTTGTACAAAATCAAGAGCAAAAGGGAGGAAGATGTGGAAATGGTGAATGTGATCTTCTCCAAAGAGTTTTTTTTAAT
Organism: Larix kaempferi; assembly: GCA_027924585.1. Taxonomy (NCBI): domain Eukaryota; kingdom Viridiplantae; phylum Streptophyta; class Pinopsida; order Pinales; family Pinaceae; genus Larix; species Larix kaempferi. The sequence goes on from BSBM01000136.1 coordinate 8,526,769, forward strand.
TAAATGGTCCTTTTAGTGAGTGTTCCATAGAGATGGAGTCAATATGTGATCTCTCACTTATAAATCACCATTGAATTATTTCGATGCAAATATAAATTTGATATGGATTGTAAATGGTAGATCAGTCATTCATATAATCATCCTACTATACTTGAAGGGTTGTTGAATTGGTGTATATTTTTGTAAATTTTTTGTTGAGTAATGTAATCTATGTTACTTTTATTTATTCAAAAAAATGATTTGCATTACATTGTGCAATGGTTAAATTTTAATAATAATAGTATAATTTAGGGTCAAAGTTAGTTTTGAGAGTTAGCTTAAATAGTCTTGAGCCAAATGTGAGTCTCTCTCTTTGATGTATGGGAGGTCATGAATTTGACTCTCTTCAATTCCCTTGAGACGAGGTGCTGGGAACTTAGGCATCACATGTTTAGCCTCAGTACTATCCTTGGGTGAGGGGAAGGAAGAAGGCTAAACATTCTATGAATTTGTATTTTTTCAATTTATCATCACCGAAATTCGACCATGCAATCTTTGCCAAAATAGAAATTTTGGATTGATACAATTATTTTTTTAATGTAGAAGTATATTCAACACCCTCAAATACTATTATTACAATTAGATTGTGAAATGTTACAATTTGTTATTTGCAATTTCATCAATCCAAAACGATTCTTGTCAGATTCAAGTTAAAACAACCGATATCCCTTCACATTATTTTGAGCAACCAAAAAAGGGAAAATTCATAGAACATTTAGACTATGGCAAGGGGAAGTACATAGTGTGTTTTGTCAAAAAATATATGCCACATAAAAAATAAAATTAAGTTCAAGTCATAGCTAGATGTCACAAGTTAACTTATGAGACCTCTTTCTTTGTGGGACAATGGCCCCCCTCTATGCAGTGATTTGATTGCTTAGTTTATGGAGGTGTAGATACTCTACACCATTTAGATTTGAACCTATAATTTCCAAAGATGAAACACATGCTCTTAACTACCAAGCCCACTTACATTGTATTAGCAACTAAATGAGATTTGAAAAGCTCCCAAACTTATGAGAGTGGGAGAGTAGAGACTTTTACTCTAAGGGGAGGGGTGTGATAAGATACATTTCAGAGATTGGGTATAATTATAATTCCTTATTCATTTCAATATTATGATATTAAAACTTAGGTTTCAAATATAAGTCCATGTTTATTAGGTACTCACATTTTCAAAATTTATTTGGAAGGTTCACATCAAGCATTTGCAAATTTTCATTTTCCATGGTTTAATAAACCTTATGAATCATTATAATTTTCAAAATCTCATTTTTTATGAGTAATTTAAAGATTAGATTATTTGTATCTCATTTTCGACTCATTTTTCGACCATTTTCCCCCAAAACCTAGTTGGAATTGTTGGAATCCCATATATAAGGTGTTGAGATTGCACAATCAAGGTGGAAAAGGGATTTTGAGGGAGCTAAATCCATTTATGCAATAAAAAATGGATTATGGACAATGGAAAGTTATGATATGGCCAAAGATTTGATTGTTGGATTCCATCAACAATGGTTGAAAATGTCAAAATCGTCTAATATTTAAACGACTTTTAATTAGTAATTTAAATGTTGATCAATTTGTGGATCACATTTCCCCCATGTCGGGTGCCATATGTCATCTAGCATCGTGGTTGATGAAGGCGAAGATGCATATCACTTTGAGCAGGCTTCCACTTGGCAGAAGTCCAACTTGTATGTACCATGCAATACCCCCATATGATACCTACAACATGATATATTAGTGAGGAAGGTCTTTTCCCTATGCGAGAATGTTTTGCTCTTGATCTAGCCTTTCTGCGCACATACCCATCATTAATCCTAACATCATGGCTCATGTTCCCGAATCCAATTCTCATACTAGCACTGGGTAGGAGATCATCTGGTTACTAATCACGTAAAGCAGAAGCAATCGCTACTATAAGCTCTGATGCAAATGCAACCGCCAATGCATCTGTTGGCTCTTTGATAAGATTTGTCCTTCATACCTGCAAAAAAATCATCCCTCTCTGCCTCGCCCCACCCCTCTCTAGCTCACCTTAATCACTGTTGTAAACATGGTTAGAAAAAAGTGTACCAAACGTAAGAATTTTGTTGGTCCTCATCGTTCCCACATGCCCTATGTGATTCAGGATCAAAATAATGCCCATGCCTGCGTTTTCAATATGGTTCAACCATCTACGCGTAGCCATGTTCAGGACATGGAAGCTTGTATTCAGGGATGATCTAAGTAGCTTGATCCAGATAAGATCCTTAAGGAATTGGGTAATTTGGTTGAAGATTTGGGATCAACACGTTCTAGGGAAATGAACTATACCAAGACCCTCGCCCTCCTCTAGTATACTGAGACGTTCCTTAGGCGAGCAATTACAGATAGTGTATACAACCAACTTTTGGATAACTCCCAGGGTATGCTCATATGGAATGCATGGAAGGTTGGCTCCATGGCATGGCCCAGGCTTAGGTGGATTTTGATATAAAACTCAATGCTCTGGCTCAGGAGCTGACATAAAAAGTCTTCAAGAAACCACCTGCAAGCCAATATGTTTCTCAACTCATTGTTTTGTTTCCATCCTAACATGTACTAGCCTAGAGAATCATCGAGACTCAAGGAGAACACCCAAGAAGACCAAAAGAACAAGTCTATGCCCATTTTCATCTCAAATGACGAAAAGTTCAGCTCCAAAATCGACCTCATCCACAGGTTTTTCAGTTACTTGTTCTATGTTTAGAATTTATGATTGCATTAGGCTTTTTGGCTATAAATCCCTGCCTGTGGTGGTTTTCATTTTCAACTATGGGCTTCAAAAACTCTAGCTTTAATATGCCTGATAACTGCAACTCTACTTGATGATTAGTTTTTGGTTTTGACAAAGGATTTATTAAGATGGTCATAGTGGACATCTAATTGTAGCCATATTTGTACATTTATGTGTTTCTATTTCAATACAATTTGAATTTATAAAAAGAAAATTTGTTGATCATATTAATGCAGCACAAACCTATTAATGTAAGGGGGAAGAGATTTGAACCTTGTAACTCTCCTACACCATAATAATGCTTTTATTAATTCAACATAAAGTAATTTCTAAAAGAAATTCGTAAACCTTAAGAAAAACATGGGATGGACTTGGGTTGGTAGCATGTGTGTACGAGTGGTGCTATGTTTGTCATAAGTTCAACACTTACCTTTAAGTGTTCCCATGGCCATGGTAAGGTGTTGACAAAACTTTTTTTGATTGAAACCTTAATCAATCGCTTATTCACTATGAGGCGATCCCCAAAAATTTATGACAAGCCTTAAGGAGAATAGGCAAATGAGCTTGGGGCAATGATATATATATAGGTGTGATGTTATGCATACTAGAAGTTTAACTCCTACTTCTAAATATTTTTATGACTACGACAATGACCTACTTCTAAATATTTTTATGATTACGAAAATGAAACTTTGTTCAATGGTATAAAAATACTAAATGTCTACCATTAATTCTAAAAACTTATAACGTTATTTTTTAATTTTGAGTAAAAGTTTCAATTTATTATTTTTATACCAACATAGAACCATCTTAAATCTGTATCTATTAAGCACCGAGAGGGATCCAATTTCTTGAGGTGTATTTCTTTTTTTAAATTTAAACTCGAGAAATTTTGATCTCTCTTGATTGATAGATCCGGGTTTAAGTTTTAAGTTTTTATTTTTTATTTTTTCCAAGGAAAAAAAGCGTAATTTTATATCATTGAAACAAAATTACATTCTGTAGATGCACAGAGTGCATTGTGGTAAGCTCGTAGCTAGTACGAGAATCGGTTCCATAAGCTGTTGCTTATGTTTACAAAAATCCACAAAGGGTAAGAAACAGTCTTAAAAGCGTGCTCCCCGAGCGTTAGAGAATCACTTAGAAGGATATAAACCCTAACAAACAAATACAAACTTCAGCTCCCTGAGCTTCTGATTAATTACAAATTCTTTAAAATAGTGGCAGAAGAAGTTCCAAAAATGTTCCTACAAACAAAATAAATCTGTCAAAGTATGCAGCTCCCTGAGCAACATAGAGTGCTAAATAACCATGAAAAAAGAAAGTGCCGATGATGTTCCAGAAAATCAGATGTGAAGGTGACTGTGACCTGTGTGCTGTTCCCAGCAGCTGCCAGAAAACCAAGTTCAAATTAAGGGTCTTGGAAAGTAAACCTGTGTCGCACCATCCAAAAATTCCTTCACTTGCCAAATCCCCAAAGCCAGTTGTAGACCTTCCTTTGAGGCTTTGTCTGCCTCCTTGTTATTTTCCCTATAGACATGACGGCATGAGAATGTATCAAAAGACAATAGAACCACTCTAATATCATGTAGAATGTTTAAAAGTCTCAAATGTCTGCAAAGTTGTGTCCCATTGACCCAATTGATAACATTCAAAGAGTCCCCAAACAAGCTGATATTCCAACATCCTTTCTCAGAAGCAAAGATAAGCAGGTGTTTAAGGCTAAGAAGTTCCGCAAAGTTGTTGCCTCCCTCTCCCAGGCCCAAGGATACTTCAAAGGAGTGTGAAGGAGTTAAGAAAAGGATAGCCCCACCCCCACAAGAATTGTTCTGTGTAGCTCCGTCAAAAAAACCCCAGGGTTTAGTTCTATCAATCTCCACATCCAAGACCGCTCTCTGGTTCGCCACTCTAACATGTTGTGGAAAGGCACCTAGAATACCACAAGTTTGAACCGTCATGATCTCAGGAGTGCAAGCTTTTTCATTAAAAATAAGATTGTCACGGGCCAACCAGATCCCCCAACAAACCAGCAAAGGAAGGGCTATAACAGGTTTATGGTGGGCTATAGAAATCCAATTTTCCCAAGCTAGAAGAGTCGTTAACCCGTTCCACAAACAAGGGATTCCTTTAATGCGGGTACACTTGTTCCAAATGGCCTTAGTATAAGGGCAGCGAATGAACAAATGAGCCACCGTTTCATCCTCCATCTTGCATAATGAACACCAACCCGGGCCATTAAGTTGTTTCTTTTGTAGGTTATCCCAAGTCGGTGCTTTGTTTTCTAAAACATTCCACATGAAGAGACGAGTCTTGTGTGGACTGTCAAGTTTCCACATCTTCTTCCACCACCCAACAGGATGACGATCCATTCCAACATTGCTGAGACAAATATAACCAAGCTTCGGGGAGTAATTTGCCAAGAGGATCACCACCCCAAACCAGGTTATCAACCCGATCCTGAAGAATGACCTGTGAGTGAATCAGCTCCGAAATATAGTCAGTGACAGCAAGCCAATCAGGTTCCGGTAGATCAAGTTCCTGTACCTGCCTCCATTCCTGTACCCAAGGACGCAGCTGGAGTGGTTTGGAGAGTTGATGAAGAAAGGTAATGCCTCATAACCTTAGAGCCGTAACCATCCTGAGAGGCATAACATGTTGACCCACATAGCCCAACCATGGGTCAACCCCGACCCTCAGCCTCCTACCATTACCAATGTCCCAAACCATCAAATCTCCAATCACCGAGAAAGAAGAAACCACAGGCTTCCAAATAGCAGAACCTCCCACAAAGGATTTGACTGGTTTGCGAATCCAATCCTCCAAAGTGGCCGGTGCAAAATATTCTGATAGATCACCCTCGTCCATAAGCTGTCAGTTTTAAGTAACCTCCAACCACCCTTTGCAGCAAATGCTCGTGAAAAAAGAAATATGTTCTTGAGCCCCCAACCCCCCAGAGACTTTGGGATTGAAATGTGTTGCCACCTGACCCAAGGTGATACAGTATAGCCTTTTCCACTCCACAGAAAATGAAAACAGATTCTCCTGGCTCTCTCTAAAATTCCTTTGGGAATCCACGATAAAGCCATATAGTAAACAGGGATTGCCTCCAGAACCGATTTAACCAATACTAGTTTGCCCGCTCTAGACAGCCATTTGTGACTCCACCCTTTAAGTGTCTTTTCCAACTTCTCCACAATCCACAACCAATCCCTTTTCTTATATGCATTAGGCTTAAGATGAAAACCAAGATAATGAAGACCCTCCTCGAAATCCAGAATAGTGAAAGGAAATGATCTGGTAAAAGAGTTCAATTCCACCTCGTCAAGTAAATGAACATAAAGGGTGGATTTCCTAGCATTTATCTCCATACCAGTAGCCAAAGAGAAAAGATCAAGAATGCCTCAGAGAGTAGTGGCATCACGAACCGAGCCAGTACAAAAAATAAGTACATCGTCCACAAAGAGGAGGTGGGTAATAAAAAGGTTCGGAGCCACAAGAATGCCCTTCAAATTACCAATCTGTGCAGCTTCCCGAAGCAGCCGACTAAGACCTTCAGCAACCAACAAAAAGAGTAGAGGAGACAAAGGACATCCTTGTCGCAACCCCCTTCCAACATGAAAAAAGGGGGAAGCCGCCCCATTGATCAGAACATAAAAGGAAACCACTGTGATGCAACTCATAATCCACCTAATAAAACCGATGCAGAACCCCAGATGTGTGAGAAGCATACGAAGATAGAGCCAACTTACTCGGTCGTAGGCTTTGGAGAGATCAATCTTGAGTGCTACCCCTTTCAACTTTCTGGTTTTAATACTGTGCAAACCTTCCTACGCCACACCTATGGCCTCATGGATCTGACGCCCTTCAAGAAAGTCGAGCTATTCTCCAGAGATACGTTGTGAAAGAATATCCTTCAGCCGCCGAGCAATGATTTTAGTAACCACTTTATACACAAAGTTGCAAAGAGAGATAGGTCTGAAATCATTGAGTGAAGAGGGATTGTCAGATTTCGGGATTAAGGCAATGAAAGTAGAGTTAATGGATGTTGGTAAGCGCTCAAAGATGCGAGTATCCTCAACCAGTTTTAGTAAATCAGCCCCCAAAAGATCATAAAGTTCCAAGAAAAACTCAATCGTCCAACCGTCCAGCCCCGGGCTCTTATCTTTATGAAAACTCTGTAAAGTTGCCTTAAGTTCCTCCTCGGTAATCTCCTCCATTAAAGATGCATTGTCCTCCTCTTCCACAAACCTAGGGAAGAGTTGTGCCACCCTTATAACCTCCGCAATATGTGCATGATGACTAGCCCCAAAAAGGGTTTGAAAATGTTTCACTCCCACCCCAGCCATCCCCTCAAAGGAGTCTGTGGATTCCCCTTAGAATCCTCGAGGTTCCAAATATTATTAGCATTCTTCCTTCCTTTAGCATAGGCATGGAAATTTTTTGTGTTTTCATCACCCGCTTGCAACCAGGTGGCCTGGCTCTTCAATCTCCAAGTCTCCTCCTTTTCCAACAACAGGGTGTTCCTCCGCCCTTCCCACCGAACGAACAATTCCTTAGTCTCCAGTGTGAGTAACCCTCCTCCATCCTCTGCATAGATTAAAAGGAGTTCTTCTTCAATTAGTTTAAGTTCAGAGTCCTCCTGCTTTCTCTTATCCAGGGCCCAAAGTTTTATGGGACCCTTCACTCTTTTAAGATTCTCTGCAAACTGAAAGGATCCAGTACGAGGAGACCTGTTATTAAAGGGAATCCACAATGAAGAAATCAGTTTTGTAAAAGAATCATCTTTCAGCCAAGTTTTATTGAATTTCAGAGGACCAGGAGGCTTCAGAGGACCACTCTTGAGTTCCAAAAAAATGGGGAAATGATCGGAGCCACCACTCGATCCCACCCACTGACGAAGGTGAAAAATACTGTCCACCAAAGACTCTGCCACCAAGAAACGATCCAATCTCTTGGCAACCTTATTTTCCCCAGTCCGATTATTCCTCCAGGTCGGCTTAAGAATAACAGGTTCAATATCCAACAGATTCCTAGCAGCAAGCCTCTAAGTGAAGAAACCGGTCAGAGAATCCATGCGCGCTCGAGGGCCCCAAACTTCTGACTGTCCAAGAGAAAAGTTAAAATCCCCTCCTAGAATGACAGAATCCTCCCTTATCAGATATTTATCCAACAATGATTCCCAAAAAGGAATGTGATTCAAATAGGTGCCATAAATATTGAAGACAGTGAAAAATTCCCCTAGGTCCAAGGAGCGGACCTATACTTCAAGTGCAGACTCCATCCCCCACACATTTAGTTTCTTCACCACACGATTATTCCATCCAGTAGACAACCCCCCGGAACGCCCCCGAGCATCCAAAGTTTCTTGTAACAAAATGATATCCGGGCATTCCAGAGATACTACCCGTAGCAACGCTGATCTTTTCAGGGGACCAGCCAGACCCCGAACGTTGAAGGACATAAGTTTCATCGACGACCCTTCTTGTGGGTGTGCACCGCTCTAAGCGCCCATTCAATAGACTGTTGTTTACCCTCCAATAGTTCCAATTTTTCCTTGGTCTATGCTTTAGAAAGATGAGACTTCCGTCCCCTAACTATCGGTAAGGGAGCCTCCTCCAGTCCCAACCCCCCCTAAGCAAGATTGGTAGTAGAACGGAGGAAATAACCAGAGTCTAAAGACTCTGGTAGGGACGAAGTGAAGACATCATCCTGAGAGAGTGCATCCGGATCATCCGGGTTGGGTTCAGGGTCCAGGGAAGGGGGAGTGTCCAAAACAGTCAACCTGACAGAAGCCATAAGCAGGGGAGGTTTAGTCATGGGAAGGGGAGACAAATTCAAGTTCTTGAGACCTTCCACCCAATCCATACCAGGAAAGGAGACATTATTCAAGAAAAAATTGAAAGCAGTAGGAGTAAAGGAAGGGGTAGTACCGGTGAACGAGGTCTCCTGTGTGATAACTGTAGTTGTTGCAGGAGCGTCTTCCACAATGAGAGTATCCGGTACCAGTTCATCCTCCGCATCAAAACCATCCACCAAATCTTCAGTCGAGACCTCCTGAGTAGAAGGCCCTGGGGATGGCCTGCCAGATTGAAAAACTATGGGATTCCCCTCACCCTTGTTCCACCTGTTTCTGGTCCGAATCGAAAGTTTGCAGTCAACCGCCGGGTGTCCATAAGCATGACATCTGCGGCATCTAAAAGGCACATTCTCATAATCCAGCTTCTGTGTGATAACATACGGCCCCCAACTGAGTTTGAAATCTTCAACCAACCCATTGCGAATATTGAGGCTAACAAGGATGCGAGCCACCTTTCGGACATGGGTGTGAATGAAAGAATAGTCCCCCTCAAGATAAGTACCAATCATATTACCAATGCCCCTGAAATGACGTTCCAACCAATAATATAGAGGAAGGCTAGGAAGATGGACCCAAATAGGAACCACATCAAGCCTCTCCCTGCTAGCATCGAAAAGAGGATGCCATGGCTTCAGTAGAACAAGGTAATGGTCCCAACTCCAGTTGCGAGTTAGTACCCAAAGTGCATGGTCGGCTCTCTGAAAATTAAATGCAAACCAGTTCCGAGTAAATTCCACCACCTTTGGTACATACCTTAGGTGTTCTTGCCAATGATTAGAAACCCACCGTTCCATACTCCTCAAGGAAAAAGACCTGCCAAGAGCCTTCCCCACCAACGTTAATTCCGACATCTGAAGGACACTATTCCATTCAATATCTTCCCCTAAAGCATAGTTATAGTTGAAAAGTCCCGACTTTATCCATGGTTTCCACTCTCTCTTCCCAAGTAATGAAGAATCATCCGTAGAACCGCCTCCATCACCTGCGCGCGCATCCATCCCCACATGTGGCCTAGCCACCCCTTCAAATCCCGGGGAGCCCTCTGTCCCAGTACCAGATCCTCCCACCTCCGGCCGGAAAGTGCCCCCCGAGCTCGGGAAATCCTCCAGTGATTCCGAAGCTCTAACGGAAGAAGGAAGACCTTCCCCCAAAGAAGACCCAACAACGCTAGTGTTCACTACCGCCTCATCAATCCCAGCAGTATTGCAATCAGTCCATCCAGGGACCTTGAGGTCCATAGGGAGCTTTAATCCCAGAACCACAAAGATAGAATCCACCGGAGACGAGGAAACTAGAAAAGTTGATGGCAAAAAACCGGCCCCCAAGAAGGAAGGTTCAGGGATAACACCAGCATTGTTCCAAGAGCCCAGACTAGTCGCCACATCCCAAACACCGCTAGCTGTCGAAACCCAAAAATCTTTGCCCGCCAAAGGATCAATGGAGTAGTCCACCTGCTCCTCATCCGCCATGGTAAATAGAGTAAAGCTAAAAATGGTAAAAATGAGAGTTACCTTGCACAAACCTTAAGCGCTTACGACATAGACCACTAGAGGAATAGGGTTCCGTTCCGTGAAAGAGTAGTGAGTTGTGAAAACCGCCGATAGCCTCCAATACGTAGCCCACTGTCAAACGACATGCGAAGCCATAGGAAATCGTGTCATGCAATGTTAGTTCTGGTCAGTCACCTACATGGCCGAGGGACCACCAGCCAGCGACCGACCTCCATCGGTAACCCTAACCGGTGCACATGACAGAAACCCTAGCCTTCCTCCATTCAGAATGCATTCTTTAAGTTTTTATTTTATAAACAAACATCGATTTTTTAATTACTTTTCATAATATTTTATTTTATGAGCTAACATGGATTTTTTTAAAATACTTTCCATAATTTTTTATTTTATGATCCGCCATGAATTTTTTTAATTATTTTGTTAGGAACAAACGTTACAACATATCCCCATACTAAACTATAGAGCACCGAGTCTGAGTGCAATAATTTATTTATTTTTAATAAAGTAAAATATGTATTAAAATGTAAGACAATTTTAAATTGAGTAGCGTCATTGGAGAAGCTTTAAAAAATTATTAATTAAGATTATTTAAAATGTAAATTTTTTATGGGCGAAAGTATTAGGTATATTTACATGTTAATGTTTTCATTTGAGAGTTTTTATAATTATTATTATTTAATATTTTTTTTGTTGAATTGAATATATTAAAACAATATTAATATAAATTGGAGTGTGTTGCTAATTTTGAAAGTTTTTATAATTATTATCTAATATAATTTTTGTTGAATTGAATATATTAAAAAAATATTAATATAAATTGGAGTGAGTAAATTGATAAAGTAAAATTATTAAAAATTTAAAGAAATAATTATTATATTAAATTTATACTAATTTATAAAGTATGTTATGTGGATGTGATTTATATGATATTCATAATTAAACATATTTTTATCATAAAATATTGTTTCATATTAATACTTATCTTCCTCTATATAGTGTTTGATAGTTGAGTGTGAAATCATGTGCTTACACTTTGTGGGCATATTTGTGTATAATGTGGCCATAGGCTTTAGGAATGATCTCATGGCATGTGTGATGCATTAAAGGTTTTGAGAGTATGAAGAGTCTTCACACTTTCGAAAATGATGGTTCAAGGCCACATATCATGGGATCTTCAACACTCATGCATTAGGAAATACTATTGATTTAGTAGTAAATTAGTAAATTAATGGAAGTTAACTATAATTAGCTTATGGTTGACTTTCAATGCACTCTTCATTGTTTAAATGAGTGTATGAGGTCTCTATTGAAGTTTTTGTGAAATGACACATCATAAGAGCTCAAACAAATAAGGTTCACCTAAACCTTCCAAATAGAAAGAGAATTTTAATTGTTTACATAACATTGTGCCTATAAAATCATTGCAATATGATGGAGACACTTTTTAAATTATATATGCGTGGTAGTGTTATGTTTATATGACAAAGTTTTCATAATGCCAAAGGAAAAAAAAAACTTCTTATGAGAAAGATTTGAAGACAGACCACCATTGTGTAGTAAAGTAAGATTTCAAAAAAACCTTACACTTAAAGCATGAATAAATGGTATTCTTCCATCTCTAGAGGGTGGGACAAAGACAATGATATAGTGGTAACTCTTGAAGCAATTATCTTCCCACTAGTTTCACTATAAGGAGAGTCTTCTAAGATGGTGAAAAGGATGTATGAAACAAATTCTTTAGATCAGGAAAGGGACCTTGTTCCTATGGCTCCATAACATGAGGCAAAACAATCATTGCTAATAAATACTTCAATTGTCCCCAACTAGGTGGCTAGTTGCTCAAAATCAAGAACAAAAGGGAGGAAGATGTGGAAATGGTGATTGTGATCTTCTCCTAAGAGTTTTTTCGAATCCAATGACACTTTTATTGAGTTTTCTATAGAGAAGAAGTCAATATGTGACTTCCCACCTATAAATCACCATTGAATTGTTTCAATGTAAATATAAATTTGATATGGATTGTAAATGGTAGATATCAATCGTTCATACAATCAACGAACTATACTTGAAGTGTTGTTGATTGGTGTGTTTTTTTGTAAATTTTTTATTGAGTAATGTAATATGTGTTACTTTTATTTATTCAAAGAAATGATTTACAATACATTGTGCAATGGTTAAATTTTAGTAATAATAGTATAATTTAGGGTTAAAGTTAGTTTCGAGAGTTAGCTTAAATAGTCATGAGCCAAATGTGAGATCTATCTCTTTGATGTATGGGAGGTCATGAATGTGACTCTTCAATTCCCTCGAGACGAGGTGCTTGGAAATTAGGCATCACTTGTTTAACTTCGGTACTATCCTTGGGTGAGGGGAAGGAAGAAGACTAAATGTTCTAGGAATTTGAATTTTTTCAATTTGTCATCACCAAAATTCAACCATGCAATCTTTGCCAAAATGGAAACTTTGGATTTATGAAATTGTTTTTTTTTAATGCGAAAGTATGTTCAACACCCTCAAATACCCTTATTACAACTAAATTGTAAAATGTTACAATTTGATCTTTGCAATTTCATCAATCCAAAATGATTCTTATTAGATTCAAGTTAAAACAACCAATATCCCTCCATGTTATTTTGAACAACCATAAAAGGGAAAATTCATAGAACATTTAGACTATGGCAAGGGGAATTACATAGTGTGTTTTGTCAAAAAATATATGCCACATAAAAAATAAAATTAAGGTCAAGGTGTAGCTAGATGTCACAAGTTAACGCATGAGACCTCTTTCTTTGTGAGACAAGGGGCCCCCTATGTGCAGTGATTTGACTGCTTAGTTTATGGAGTTGTAGATACTCTACACCCTTTAAATTTGAACCTCTAATTTCCAAAGATGAAACACATGCTCTTAACCGTCGGGACCACTTACATTGTATTAGCGACTAGATGATATTTGAAAAGATCCCAAACTTATGAGAGTGGGGGAGTAGAGACTTTAATTCTAAGGAGAGAGGGTGTGAGAAGAGACATTTTACAGATTAGGTATAATTATAATCCCTTATTCATTTCAATATTATGATATTGAAACTTAGGTTTCAAATATAAGTTCATGCTTATTGTGTACTCACGTTTTCAAATTTATTTGGAAGGTTCACATCAAGCATTTGCAAGTTTTCATTTTCTGTGGTTTAATAAACCTTATGAATCATTATAATTTTCAAAACATAATTTCTTATGAGTAATTTAAAGATTAGATGATTTATACCTCATTTCCGACTCATTTTTCGACCATTTTCTCCCAAAATCTAGTTGGAATTATTGGACTCCCATATATAAGGTGTTGAAATTGCACGATTGGGGTGGAAAAAGGATTTTGAGGGTGATAAATCCATTTATGCAATAAAAATGGATTATAGACAATGAAAAGTTATGATATGGCTAAAGATTTGATTGTTGGATTCCATCAACAATGGATGGAAATTTCAAAATCGTCTAATCTTTAGACGATTTTTAATTGGTAATTTAAATGTTGATCAATTTGTGGGTCACATATCCCCCACGTAGAGTGCCATATGTCATTTGACATTGTGGTTGATGAAGGCAGATATGCATAGCACTCTGAGCGGTCTTCCACTTGGTAGGAGTCCAACTTGTATGTACCATGCAATACTCCGATATGATACCTGTAGCATGATGGATTAGCGAGGAAGGTCCTTTCCCCACATGAGAATGTTTTGCTCTTGATTTGTCCTTTCTGCACACTTACCCATCATTAATCCTAACATCATGGCTCATGTTGTTGAATCCATCTCCCATATCGACTCCAGGTAGGAGATCATCGGGTTACTAATCACACAAAGCAGAAGCGGTCGCTACTATAAACTCTAGTGCAAATTCAACCTCCAATGCATTTGTCGGTTCCTTGATAAGATTTGGCCTTCATACCTACAAAAAATTCATCCCTCTTTGCCTCACCCCACCCGTATATGGCTCACCTTCGGCATTGTTGTAAACATGGTCAAAACAAAGTGTACCAAGCACAAGACTTCTCTTGGTCCTCATCATTCCCACATGCCCTGTGTGATTCGAGATCAAGAGAATGTGCGTTCCTACTTTTTCAATATGGTTCTCCCATCAATGCATAGCCACATTTAGGACATGGAAGCTCATATTCATGGATGATCTAAGCAACCTGCTCTAGATAAGCTCGTTGAGGAAATGGTTAATTTGGTTGAAGATTCAAGCTTGGCATGCTCTAGGGAAATGAAATATTCCAAAACCCTCACCCTCCTCTAGTATACAGAGACGTTGCTTAGACAAGGAATTATGGACAGTGAAAACGACCAACTTCTGGAGAACTCCTAGGGCCTTAGTTTGGATGCTCAGATGGAATGCATGGAAGGTTGGCTCCGCCACATGGCCCAAGCTTAGGTGGATTTCGATTCAAAACTCAATGCTATAGCTTAGGAGTTGATGGGAAAAGTCTTCAAGAAACCACCCACAAGCCAATCTACTGCTTAGCTAATCTTTCGTTCCCATCCTAACCTGTACCAGCTTGGAGAATGATCGGGACTCAAGGAGGACACCCAGGAAGACCAAAAGAACAAGTCTATTCTCATTTTCATCTTAGAGGATGAATAGTTCAACTTCAGACTCAACCTCATCCACGGGTTTTTTAGTTACTTGTTCTTTGTTTAGAATTTATGATTACATTAGGCTCTTTTGATATAACTCTTGGCTTGTGGGGGACTTCATTTTCAACTATTGGATTAAAAAACTCTAGCTTTAATATGCCTAATAACTACAACTCTGCTTGATGATTAGCTTTTGGTTTTGAAGAATGGTCTGTTAGGATGGTCATAATGGACATCTGGATGTAGCCATATTTGTACATTTCTTTGTTTCTATTTGAATGGAATTCCAATTTATAAAAAGAAAATTCATGGATCACATTAATGCAACACAAACCAAGTGATGTAAGGGGAGAGAGATTTGAACCTTGTAACTCTCCCACACCAGAATAATGCTTTTATTAATTCAACATAGAGTAATTCCCCCCCAAAAATCGTAAGCCTTAAGGAGAACATGGGGATGGACTTGGGTTGATAGCAAGTGCATGCGAGTGGTTCTATGTTTGTCATAAGTTCAATACCTACCTCTAAGTGTTCATATGGCCATGGTAAGGTGTTGAGTAAACTTTGTTTGATTGAAACCTTAATCAATTGCTAATTCACCACGAGGCGATCCCCAAAATTTATGGCAAGCCTCAAGGAGAATACGGAAATAAGCTTGGGTCAATAACATATGTACAGGTGTGGTGTTATGCATACTAAAAGTTTAACTCCTACTTCTAAATTTTTTTATGGCTATGAAAATGGAGTTCAATGATATAAAAACAATAAATGTATACTATTAATTCTAAAAAATTATATTTTTTTTAATTTTCAGAAAAAGTTTCAATTTTTTTATATAATATAATTATTTGTAGATAAAATAATATAATCTTATTAAAATTTAAGACAATTTTAAATCGATAATTGACTAGCGTCATCAGAGAAGCTTTTTAAAAATAATTAACATCGTAACAATTTTAATCGAGAAGATGCCTATAAACTTAGTCGATCCTAGAATAACTTTGTCAACCACAAAGCCTTTTTATTATAAGACAACAATGCTCACAAGGAACCCAAACGTTTAGTTCACCAACTATTAACTTATGAAGATCCCAACGATTAATTCATGCATGTCTCATAAAACTTTAAATTGGACTAATCAAGGACTTGGGGGCCTATTAGTGGGATCGAGTGGTTTTCACGTCCCCCCACTAGGGATTAAACCCCACTGAGATAGTGACTCATTGTGATAAGGCTAGAGAGATAGGTGTCCCGATTTGAGTTTGGGATCTGATTTGTTCTGTGGTATCCAGACGTCTCGACCCTTGCTAAGTCATCAATTATTGGTATATCTGGCTTGTGAGCTGTTGTGTATACTCTTAAGGTTATATTAGTAGCCACTGTATTTGAACCCGAGCCTATCCTAGGCGATCCTGAAGTAGTTACCAATTCCCATGGTAAAAAAAAACTTTAAATTGGCTTAGATATTATGCCACTCACTGATCCCAATTAACATTATAAGGCTATTTAAAACTATTTTAATGATTTTTACCTAATCTTCTTATATTTTATTTTATTTTTCATTATTATTAAAATTTGACCTAATATTCTCTAAATTATTATTTATTAAGTTTTTTTTCTTTAAATAATTAACACAAAAATTCTTCTAAATAAAAACTTTATTTTTATTTTTTATAATTAGTGTAAGTATTATTTTTTAATTGGAGACACAAAACTTCTTCCATTAAGTTTTTTTTCTTTAAATAAGTAACACAAAAATTCTTCTAAATAAAAACTTTCTTTTTATTTTTTATAATTAGTGTAAGTATTATTTTTTAATTGGAGACACAAAACTTCTTCTAAATAATAACTTTAACTTTTTATTTTCTATAAAAACTTTCTTTTTATTTTTTATAATTAGTGTAAGTATTATTTTTTAATTGGAAACACAAAACTTCTTCTAAATAATAACTTTAACTTTTTATTTTCTATAATTATTTGGAGATGGATGGAATGTTATTACTTTTCAAATTAAAAAATTCAACAAATTAAAAACATTAAGTGACTGTATAGATTCTATTATAATGACTTGAAATGGATCATTATGTCTTTAACCTTTATGGAAAATACTTGAATGGAAAGAGAAACAATTGAATTGGTTTTAAGGTCTTAAAAAGAGTCATGTAAAGAAATTTTGAAAATGTATTGAAAGGTTTGTTTATCTTTTCATAGAATATTTTATTAATTTTGGATGTTATAATTATTTGATGCAAGGGTTAGGGTTAGTTGAAATTGTTAAGTGTCTTAAATTTTAAGAAAATAATCACGGAATCAAGTTTCCGATTAGTCACGAATAATTTACATTACAAAAAATTAGAAGATCTGAAAATGTGCATTATATTGTATTAATAACATATGCTTTCGATACAAATACAATCACCTTTCCTTTATTTTATGGTGCTTAATATATTAAATATAATTTATATATTTTACTAAATTTTAAAATTTTTAAAAAATATAATTTTTTAATAATTAAAAGAATTTAATTTGATATTTTAATATATTATGAAAACATTTAGAAATAATAGTCGAAACCTTGAGAAATATATTAACTTTATATGTAATCAGAGTCCATTCCATATACTTTTTAAGATGCATCAAATATTATATACTTATTTAAAACTTTAAGATAAGATAAATCATAAAAATACTTGGTGCTCCTGGTGGCATAAGGGCCGGTTCATGTTTCTTTGGGTTTTCTTGGGGGTTTATTTACAAAGTGACAGATTAACTTATGAAGAGTCAGTGGTCAGATGGGCTCTGCAATTATTGGCACTTGGTCCGAGGGATTGGGGGTTTCATCTTAGTTGCTGGAACATTCACTTGGTTATACACGAATTTCATTAGACCCTCTGCTATGTGAACAGGATGGTTTGACTCACTTAACTCAAGCTAGTGAGGGTCCCGAGACTTTTGAAGGTTTCCAATCTGATACCCTTCCTCATAGCGGTGGGGGTCTTTCACATAGTCGTGGAGAGACGAATCGTTTACACTGAGCCCATAAAGCTTTAAATATTATAGCATATGACATCAACATGACTTTGGGAAAGACGAAAGGTTCAAGCAACCCTAGGATTATTGGTGAACCCCTTTTCACTGTCAGGCCTATGGGGCAGCAGGTCATCTGAAGTTCAACTACAGTTCGTCTTCCAGTATCAAGGGGGTTGTTTGAAGAGGCGATTCACTGGTTCCTATTATGCCCGCATTACTTGATAATTGAAGATGTTCCTAGTTGGATGCACTAGACATCAATACCAACTGACTCTCTCTTGCAGGCGGTTCGGGCTCTTTCTCGGGTAAGTTAAAACAACTATTTCCAGAATTCTACGAGTCACTGTCAGAGTCAGAACTCTTATTGTTAGAAGAGGAAGATTTATCTCATCGTGGAGTTGAGGGGAGTGCAAGGGAACCGCATTATGATTTTGGTTTTGGGTCTTCACAACAGTCGGGAAGGAGACTTTAAGAGGGTGTCAGGAATATTGTTACTACTATGGGGGACCTTAGTAATGAGGCCTTCTCTTCACTGAATGCTCTCCACTCGGTTCCCGATTCCAAATTCCTAAGTGACGAACTAGCCATCCAGGTGAGGTGCTTTCCCGGGAATCAATCCCTGTTAAAGTAACTCGTGAAGGGTTTTTACAAGAACCCCTTATTGTTTAGAAGGTGGAATCTATAGAGCCTTCTCCTATTGATTTTCCTAACCATGATGTCACCATTAGGAAAAGGAACGGAGGCAGGAGATGTAAAGATCTTGCAAGATCTTTGGCGACTGGTGCAGAGAGGATAGAATCATCGGGCTTAGTAGATCTGTCACTCAGTAGTGACCTCTTGGACTCTCAAAATCTCCTCATTGATAACTTTAGGCCACTTAGAGTAGCGTCAACCTCTCCAATGGTTACTTAATGATCCCTCTATCCTTAAATGTGAGAGAGGTTGGGGGCACCCCTACATTTTTGGCCCTCAAATGGTTAATGGAATTAGTCTCTCCAGATATTGTATTTCTTTAGGAAACTACAGTTAAAAGGTTCAAAGTCTAGAGAGTTCCTTTGGCGATTATTCCCATCCTGGGAATGTTGTACTATTGATGTCGAGGGTCTTTCAAGTGGACATATATCAGCATGGAACCCTTATTGTCTCAATTTAATTCCATTTTGGACTTCTAACGGTATCCTTTTGGTTGGAAAAAGCAGAGAATTGGCCTCTCCTCTTCATTTACTTAATTGTTATGGCCCTTTTGTGGAGAGACAACACTTTTGGACAGATATGGCTCGAAGAGGTATTCTTGATATTTCTCTCTTATAGTGGTTGGAGACCTTAATTTTATAGTGGCTGCTCAAGAATCTCGGGGAACCGACGTCAGGTTGGATCCTCTGACTTCTTGGTTTCATAACTTAATCTGCAGCCACCGGTTGGTCAATATTGAGCCCAAACCACTTGCTCCTACTTCGCGTAATGGGAGGAAAGGGGATGATGCTATTGGTAAAAGACTCAGTAGAATTATTGTTCACAAAGACTTATTTGGATCTATGGATCGGTGTGCCTCTTTGATCGAAATAGTTTCCATTTGTGATCATTTTCCAGTCATATTTCATATGGGGAAAGGATCTCATTTCACCATCTACCTTTTCAAATATTGCTCGGTGTGGTCAGAGGAGCTGGAATTTATTTCGTTGGTCAAAAGTCATTGGTTATCCTTCTATAGGAGAGACATTGGTTATGCTATGAATAGTCTTACCGACTTCCTTCAGTCTCTTGAGGTGGTGGTTTCCCCTTAGATTAAGAACAAGAAGAGATCTCAAAGGGAAGGGCTTACTCACATTGATGGCCTAATCAAAGACCATTACACTTCTTCAGTGATGAGCACTATTTCAGGGCCTGAGGTGGCAATTATAAAGTCATTGGAATGGGGAAAAGAAGAGATTCTCCAGGCAGGGGAAGCAAACTGGTGGTTGAAGAGTCGAGCATTATGGATCACCCCAAGAGATTGTAACACCAATTTTTTTCATTATTATGCTACTCAGTGGAAAAAACGTAATTCCATTTGGGAGATAGAAGAGTCCGGTGGAGTACAAATCACTTCACAACAAGGCATTGAGAATGCGACAACCATGTATTTCAATAAACTCTTTACTAAACCATTGGTTAATAATCTTGAGGCACCGTTTAATGTCTTACATTGCATGCCCCATATTTTCTATGAGGAGGAGAGAGACCATGTGGTCAGACCTGTTACTCTCCGGTAAATAGAAGGTATATTGAAACGAATGGCCAATGATAAGATCCCCGAACCGAATGGGTGGTCCGTAGAGTTTTATTTACAATTCTTTGATTTGGTTAGCCCTAAAATTATTCATTTGGTGGAAGAATCTCGTATTACTGGCAAGGTGTTGAGAGGGGTTAATGCCACTTTTATAGCTCTCATTCCGAAAGTCTCTAATCCTTCATCTTTCTAGTACTTTTGACCTATTTCTTTATGTCATCTCTCATATAAAATTGTTTCTAAGGTAATTGCAAACTGACTGAAGGTTGGTTTATCCACGAGCATATCTAAGGAATAATTTGGTTTCCTTCATCAAAGGCATATTTTTGACACTATCGGGGTTGCACATGACACTTTACACTGCTAAAATCATTCGTTGCAATTCCTCAGTCTTGAAACTCGACATGGTAAAGGCATATGACAAAGTTGATTGGTCCTTTCTCCAATTACTTCTGCTCAATGCGAGTTTGAATTATCAGGTCTCTCAGTGGATAATGGATTGTGTTACAACTGCCAACTTTGTGGTTTTGGTCAAGGGAATCCTACAACTTTCTTCAAGAGCTCGCACGGCCTCCAATAGGGCTATCCACTCTCACCACTACTCTTTATTCTGGTTATTGAAGGATTGAGCAGAATGTTAATCAGGGCAAAAATTGAAGGTAAAATAACATGTATTAAGGTCTCCTCTAATCAATTCATCACTCACTTACTCTTCATGGATGACGTCTTGTTATTTGGAATTGGCAACTTGTTGGAATGGAATCATTTCAAAGAGACTTTGGACATTTTTTATTGGCTTCAGTCATGGAGGTAAGCTCACCTAATCGTGCTTGTATCATATTAACTTAGACGAGGCGATACAAACATAGGTTCGTACCATTCTCCCCTATGATTTCCAGGATATTGATAATGGATTGAAATATCTTTAATATTTCCTTAAACCTAATGATTATCATAATATTGATTGGATATGGTTGGTTAAGAAGGTTGAGAAGAAGATCAATACCTATTATAATCAAAAATTATTATTGGGAGGTAGACTCACTCTCCTAAATTCTGTTCTTAATAATATTCCAATATATTGGATATCATTGGAAAATGTGCCCTCCTGCATATTATCTCTGATCCAACAACTATTTTTCAACTTTCTTTGGACTGCTTCTCAGTCCAGGCATGGATCACACCTTGCAGCTTGGGATAAATTAGCCATTCCCAAGACTTCTGGTAGATGGGGCATCAGGAACATTTTCTGGATCAAAACTACCCTTCACATGAAAAGTCTTTGGCGGGTACTCACAAATCCTGGTATGTGGGGGGAGATCATTATAAATAAATATTTAAAGAACCTTAATATTACATAGTGGATCAGAAAGGCACATAAGAAATATCCTTATGTCTCTAATGTATGGAGCGGTTTGATCGACACTTTCCCAGTATTAAACAGATGGATGTCTTGGAAAGTTGGGAATGGGTTCCAGGTAAGGATAAGGGTTGATGCTATTGTTGATGTTCCACCAAATCAAACATTGTCTCATTATAATTTATAGACATTACATTCAAAAGGAATATTTTTTCTTAACCATGCTAGGAATATGGGATCAGTGTTTCTGTTAACTACTGGCTTACCTCATTGGATATTGGACTAGATCCTCATGAAGCTGAGGAATGGGACGCTTATGTGGCTGCTCTTAGAAATTCAGGTATAAGTCTTCAAGATGGTACTGATCGTATTATTTAATCTTGGAACTCTACAACAAGCGAAGTGACAACCTGTTTAGCATACAATGCTATTGCCTCTTTTTATGCAAACTGTCAGTCAAGGTGGTGGTATCAACATCTTTGGGAATGGATAGCTTTGGTTAAGATACTTTGTTTTACCTATTTGGATTTATGTAACAGGATCTTAACTGGTGATAATTACCCGAGGCAAGGCATAATGGGACCTATGAGGTGCTCTTTATGTTATCAATCTACAAAATCTGTGGATCATCTCTTGGTCACTTGTCATACTATTATTCATATTTGGGATGAGGTGACGAGCAAATGTAGAATTAAAATGGTTGCTAAATTATGGTACTTTGGAAGAAATCCTCTATCAGTGGTTTCAAACGAGTTCAAACTCTTCACTATTTCCTCTTTTGTTCATTTGGGGTATGTGGCGCTACAGGAATTTGATCCTTTTTTAGGATATCAGATACAATTTTGAAGGCGCTTGTAGATATATTATGAGCTTCTTATCGAGAACTATCAAGAAGCCAACACCATTAAAAGGTATGATCAATTCCTCTCCATTTGTATTCGGTCAGGCGCCCATAGGATTCTTTGATGGGGCTGAACAAGGGGGCATATGCAGAGATGACATTCTCCTTCTCATCACTAAAGACCAACATATTGGCATTTGTATTGGTTGTGGAAAAGGTAGCAACACTCGTGCATAACTTCTTGCAATTTGGGGCTTGTTAAACTATGCTCACATGAATGACATAGCCATTTTTCAAATCTTTGGAGACTCTTCAACAATGATTCATTGTAATGTCCCCATTCAAATAAATATCAAGAAGAGAAAATTCCACCAATCTACTAGTTTCCTAGGTTGGGGTGGAAACACTAGATTTGGAATAAGGGAACTATAAAACCTCCAAATAAACATTAGCTTGACAAAATATATATTAAATGGGGAATACATAAATAATTAAGATAGGAAAATAAGGTGGCATTTGGTCATGAGGGAACATTGGAGGTGTGGGGCGCACTTAAGCAAGATTCCCCATGCCACATGGCATCCCACTCTCACCCATTCGAATCCTAGGTGGAGTCCAACATTCTTGGGGGATTTGGAAGGGCATAATAATTGGCATGACTCAATGAGGGTCGATTTTGAGAGGAAGAGTAACTCCCATGGAAGAGGAAGAGGCATCTTGGAGCTATTGGGACACTTGGGCTAGATTCCCTAGCTTCTATGACAACAATGATGAAGATGCTATGACACTTATGACACAAATCAGACCTAAATGCTAAAATTTGACATATATGACATGTCATGGCTAAAAATAGCCTCCAAGAGGGCGCACAAGGGAGTTAGGGAAGGCAAAGAGTCATCCATTCGAATTGAGTGAAGGAGGAGGCTAGGAATTGATGGACAAGTGGCACACATTGGAATCTCTTTCCAATTCGAGTTGGAATGAAGCTCATGGAGGGAATTCGAATGATGGAAGGATTGGGAAGGTAATAAAAGACAATAACCAAGAAGGAGAGTGGCTTTTGATAATTTCTCATTTTGCAAATTGGACAGCATAGCTTGTCCAAGCTAGTAGAGTGTTATTCTACTTGCCTTAGTACCTATTTCGTGGGTGAAAGATTACCATCCTAATTGGAAATTGGAGAGGCCATTTATACCTTTCATTTGGAAATACAATGGATTTATTTGTTTCAGGTTGAAGCTACAGGGCAGCTCGTGATTCTTTCTTCTTCAACTTGTTCCCATCTTTATCTCACATTTCTCTGCATATTTTGGCTCTTGGAGGAAGGGCGCACTTGGTGAGATGCTGATCTATTTGTGAGAGTCCAAGATACACAATTTATTTGTAATATGATATATATACTCTGTATTTTATGCTTAGAAGACTCTTAGGTCGAAATACCAAGTGAAACTATGGAAAAATACCAAAAAATACATAAATGGTGCCATTTTCCCTATATCTTGTTGTGAGAGCTTGAAGTTGCTTTATTTCGATTTGTATCAATTCATATATGTGATTTTTATGATGTATGGAGAGTAATTAATGTCCTGAAGAAGTTTTATATAATTACATAAGCATTTGGAACATAAATCTCAAATTTCATAGCAAGTGGTGAAGTTTCCTATCATTTCCCGCTATGTGAAGACATGTCCACAAACCTCTGATTTATGGGAGTTGCAACAGCCTTTAGAAATTGATTAATGATGCATTTCGGTTCCCATTGAAGTAATTTAACTGAAACATGCCTCTTTTCTGAATGTTGGGAGGGTCATACTGCATTTGGGAAGCCATTAGTGATCTCTACCCTTGGGGGTTTGAACCTCGAAATTGCTAGTAAAATTCCCCAATTTCTCCTGAAGTTAAATGAATGTTGCAGAAGTCTTTGAGAGTTTCCAGACATATATAATCCTAATTTTTATGTCTTAATACCTTTCAAATACCTTCAGACCCAATTTGGAAGCATTTGGAGCCATTTGGAAGCATTGGAGCCATAACTAGTCTAACGGTTGAATTGGCCAAAAATTGCAATTTTTCCATTTTTTCCAAATTTATTAAAAAGGGACACTACAAGTGGTATCAGAGCATGGTCCTTGCACCTAATGTGGATGACCATTCATGAGGACTAGAAGTCAAAGGAATAATTCCCCACTCTTAGAAACTGAAACTGAAAGTACTTTTGGTGAAAGAGAAGAAGTAGGAGAAGAAGTGCATTCTTTGGAAACCATGAGTAAGGATGAGAAAGGAACCTCAAAGGAGAATGAGGATTTTAGGAAATTGATGAAACCATTATTTGAAGACATGAAAAAACAGATAATTCAAGCATTCGAATTATTGGCTAATCAAATTGGAATCAAATTGGCAATATGTGTTCGGGTACACAGGGTACTACCAAAGGACCGAACACCAAGAGCAACCACTTCACACAAACAGATCACAGATCAACACATCGATGTTTTGACGTGGTTTAAACCCTCGTGAGGGAAACACTCCACGGCCCCGGCCAAATAGCTTCTACGGGACAATTTATTATGCAAAGAAAGAAAGTTACAAATGAGCTTCTCATAATCGATCAACTAAACAATGACCCTCCATGCTCTTTAAATAGAGATCATGGACCAATCGGGTGTTAAGCCATGGATCAAGGTTAGGTTTGATCTAAGAGAAGTTGAGCCGTCGGATCACTCTATGTCGGAAACATATCGTGACCGTCGGATTAAGTATTTACAAATGCATACTAATGCATACTAAAGAAACACACTATCCCTAACGGATATATTACACAAGTTGATCTTAACTAACTCCTAAGTGTCTAAATATCCTAACATCCCCCCTTAAGAACAACTTGGGATAGGATTGAAGGATTTACAAAAGTGACACTATTAGGAGAAGGAAGGAGGCATTAGAGCCTATCCCCCCTTAATGACAAGTTCCTGAACTCCTAACATAGATCGAAGTTTAGAAAACTTCGCTTCTGTAAGAGACTTGGTGAAGATGTCTGCAACTTGATCATATGTAGGGCAAAAGAGCACTTCAAGAACACGATCATGAACAAGATTTCTGATGAAGTGCATATGTAGCTCAATGTGTTTGTTGCGTTGATGTAGAACTGGATCTTTGGCAAGCTTGATGGCACTTTGATTGTCGCACCAAAGTGGAGTAGGCTGCTGCTGCTCGAATCCAAACTCTGAAAGGATCTGTCGAAGCCATAAAGCTTCCTGACTGGCATTAACTGCTGCTCGATATTCTGCCTCTGCTGAAGAAAGAGCAAGAGCTTGTTGTTTCTTACAAGCCCAAGTAATAGGTCCAGATCCCAGACTGAAAACATAACCTGCAGTAGACTTTCGATCATCAGGATCACCGGCCCAATCTGAATCAGTGAAACCAACCAACAAAGGTTTCCCCCCTGTACTGTAATGAATCCCAAACTGAACTGTACCTCGAATATATCGAAGTATTCTTTTAGCTGCTTTCCAGTGACTTTCATGAGGTGTCTGCATATAACGGGCAACTCGACCAACGGCAAAGGAAAGGTCAGGACGGGAATGAGTCAAGTATAAAAGACTACCAACAAGCTGACGATACAAGGTGGCATCTACTTCAGGTGAACTGCAAGTGGCAGAAAGTTTGACTCCAGACTGGAAGGGAGAAGGGGCTGGTGTACAATCTTCCATGTGAAAGTGACGAAGAAGGTCACAAGCATACTTAGACTGAGAAAGAAAGATTCCTTCTTTGGTTTGCAGAACTTGGAGACCAAGAAAATAATGCAAATGTCCTAAGTCTGACATTTCAAAAGTTTGTTTAAGACTGTATTTCACATGGGTTATAAGCTTAGGGTCACTACCAGTAAGAATAAGGTCATCAACATATAGAACAAGTATGATGAGATGGTTTCCTACTTTCTTGGTATAGACATTGGGGTCAGAATGGCATCTAGAAAAACCAGTGTCAAGGAGAAAGTTATCCATTTTGGCATACCAAGCTCTAGGAGCTTGCTTAAGGCCATATAAGGATTTCTTAAGGCGGCAGACAAGGCTAGAGTTATTCTGAACATAGCCAGGAGGCTGTTCCATGTAAATTTCCTCCTGTAAATCACCATGTAAGAAGGCAGACTTGACATCCATTTGATGGACTTCCCAGTTGTGTAAGGCTGCAAGGGAAAGAACAAGGCGGATGGAGTTCATTTTGGCGACGGGAGCAAAGGTTTCATTGTAGTCAATCCCTTCAACTTGGGAAAAACCTTTGGCAACTAACCTTGCCTTAAGTCTTTCAACACTTCTATCAGAAGCATACTTAGTTCTGTAGACCCATTTACATCTGACAAGTTTTCTTCCTTTTGGAAGAGGTACAAGATCCCAAGTATCGTTCGCCATTAAGGAACGATATTCTTCATCCATGGCTGCATCCCAATCTGGATTCCCTGAAGCTTCTGCAAATGTTTCTGGATCATGATTCTCGGAAACTTGAGCCAAAAGAGAAGAGGCTCGCTGAAATTGAGAACGTGTTCGACGCTGATCTCTAGGATCACCGGCAAGATCACCAGCTGCTTCACATGTTGAACGGACCCATCGAGGAAGCACTTGTGCTGGTGCAACTGGAGGAACATGAGCAGGCGGAGGTGGATTTTCATCCTCACTGTCATCATTAGAAACTGGAGTTGGAAACCTGTCAAGGAAGTTGGAAGAAGAAGAAGAAGGCACAAACGCCGAATCAGGCTCGCAGGCCAAAGATGGCACAATCGCCGAGTTAGGCTCGCAGGCCAAAAGATTTTCATCAAATTTAACATCTCTTCTAATGATTATAGCATGAGAATGTGGTTGAAGAAGTCTATAACCTTTTACATCTTCAGAATATCCAACAAATATGCACTTTTCACTTTTAGGCTGCAATGCTTTCCATTTTTCATCCGGAATGTGAGCCCATGCTTCACTACCAAACACACGAAAGTGACTTACATCAGGTTTAATTTTACTCCATGCTTCTTCCGGTGTTATACCTTGTAATGCTTTTGTGGGGGTGCGATTTACTATGTAATTTGCACAATTTATGGCTTTAGCCCAAAATTGAAGACTTAGTCCCTTAGATTGGATCATACAATTAGCCATTTCTTTTAAAGTGCGGTTCTTCCGCTCAACTACACCATTTTGTTGTGGTGTATATGGAACAGTGTGCTGTTGTTGGATGCCTTGTTCAGTGCAGAAAGTAGTGAACTGTTTGTTAACATATTCTCCTCCATTGTCAGATCTTAACTTAATAATTTGATGACCAGATTGTTTTTCAACAAGGGCCTTGTAGGCCAAGAACATGTTAAATACTTCGCTCTTAAGTTTTAGGAAATAAACCCAAGTGCGTCTGGTGTAATCATCAATGAAAGTTAAGAAATATTTGAAACCAGAAAAGGAAGCAGATGGAAGAGGACCACACAAGTCACTATGCACAAGCTCCAAGGGAACCGAGGCGTGCCAAGAGGCACGCTTGTCAAAACTGTCCCGATGATGTTTTCCGAGTACACAACCGGAACAAACACCATCTCTGCAAGATACCATCGGAAGACCTGTCACCATATTTTCTTTACAGAGTTGTTGCAATGAGCGATAATTTAAGTGACCAAATCGCTCATGCCAAAGTTTGCTCAAGTTATCACTATGAGCAACAAAAACTGAAGGGAAAGGTGATGACCCAAAGTTGTTAAACTTGTACAACCTGGTAATATCATCAACAATTCCGGTAGCTAAGACCTGTTGAGGATCTTTAAAATCCTTGATTACAACTTGGTGAGGTGTAAAGGTCACAGTTTTACCTTCACCAGAATGAGTGATCTGATAGACTGATAAAAAATTGCAGAAAATTCTTGGAACACATAGTACATCACTAAAATGACCATTATCTACTGGAACTGTTCCAGCTCCTACAACACTTAGAGATTTATCATCACCAACAAATATTTGTTTGGTGTTACATTCATGCATAGTAGAAAAGATGGCTTGATCCTTAGCCATATGATAAGATGCTCCAGAATCAATGAGCCATTCATTTGAAGTAGAAGAAGAAGATGCATTATAAGAATAACCAGAAGCACAAAGTGCATGTCCATGAGAGGCAGATTCTGAAGGCGAATCTAGGCTGATGTGGTGCTTCTTCATTGCTGCTTCCAAGGCTGCCATCTTCTTGAAACACTTAGATTCATCATGATTATCTTTCTCGCAATAGTTGCAATGACGCTCAGTCTTCTTGCCTTTTTGCTTGGATCCTTTGTCATTTTTTAAAGAAGGAGCTGACTGAGAGGGTTTTGGACCCTTGTTTGACTTATTATTGCGAAAATTTTGTTTCTTGGGAGGCTTGGACTTTTCTTTCTGTTGGGACAATAAGGCTTTCCCAGATGTATCTTCATTGTTGATTATTCCAAGATGAATGAGTTTATCTTGTTCTCTAATCAAGGAATCACAAAAGGATTCAAGACTAGGCTCTTGATAGCTAGCTTCATTCAAGGACGCTTTCATGGAGTAAAATGTAGATACAAAAATAGAATATGCAGGTCCAAGTTTGGAAAGAATATGATAAATGCATTGCTTGTTTTCCCTCTCAATCTTACATTCTGCACATAAGAGTTTAAGAGTTTTGTACTTAGATAAATAATCTTGAATGCATGAAAAGTCACTTGGATTTAAAGAAATCAACTCATTTTCGAGTTGGTGACCTCGAATTTCATTGTGTTTACCAAACACAGATTCCAACTTGTCCCAAGCAGCATTAGGTTCATCAATTCCAGATATGTGGAATCGCAAATCAGTAGAGATTGACATCCCAATCAATCCACGAGCTTCATCACATCTATTTGCCCATTTTATTTTCTTATCATCATCAGTGGGTTCTTTTTCTTTCCCTGTTGTAATTCTGAAAAGTCCCCTACTTCGTAGAACATCCTCCATATGAGATTTCCATGAGAAATAGTTGGAACTGTTAAGTAGAATATCACAAAGGGCGGCCATATTTGTAAATTAATGGCTGTAAAAGTAGAAATCAATAGTCTGGATGTGAAGATCTTGAAAAAATAGGCGGTTTAAAAAAAACGGCACTGAAAACGGACTCTGTATGATGAAGTTATGCTTGAACAAATAAACTGTTGAAGATGTCCCCAATAGTGACGTGGCAGCTAGAGAATGTCCAGCAAAAAAAAGGACCCCCCTCTTCCCAAGATGAACCTTTTGACAGTCACTTTACAAGAAAGTTGCTTTAAGTGAACCACTTTTGTAAAATAAGTGATTTCACTTTTACAATGATATTACTTTTAAATAGTGCAAAAAAAAAAAAAAAAAAACTTAAGTGACTCACTTGTATTTTTATTTTTTATTATTTAAATGAGATGCACTTTTACAATAAAGTAACTTAAAATTAGAAATTGCATGCACTTTTTCTTTTAAAAGTAACTTCCTAAGACTTGAACTCAAGACCTATTAAGGAATAAAGCAACTTTGAACCAAGTGAGCTAGATTAAAAGGTATGTAAAATATGGGAATGAGGAAGGGTTTTTTTTTTGTTTTTTACTCTTTTTGCTCGGTTTGCGTGCTTGCCATTTTTCCTACAAAACAGACCACAAAACGAAACAAAAAAAACTTTTCCACACTTGTGGAGTTAGATCTTGTTAGCTTGCTCGGAAAGTCTACGTTTTCTCTCTGTTTCTGATTTGCCAAGATCGCGCAAGGTGCACGGCAAAGAGCATACGCAGCCGAGAAAAACCCTTTCCCTTTCTGTTTCTGATTTGCTGAGATCGCGCAAGGTGCACGGCAAAGAGCATACGCAGACGGGAAAGCAACAGTCCGAACCAAAAAAATCTAACAGTAAAAAAAAATGAAATATGAGATTTTTTCTTTTCAAAAAACGAAAAAAAAATGCGTCACTGTAACATTATACCTTCAGATCTGATGAAATACGCGTTTCTGGAGCAACCGGGAACCGTTTTCGATCAAACGAAAACTATTTCCCAATGGAAACGACGCTCCGGACGCAATGGAACACCTCCCACAGCCCAGAAATGCACAGAAATACCAGAACTAGAAACCCTTTCGAGTTTCGACAACAACAGTTCAAGATCTAGATCATAACCGGAAGCGGCACTTCATAAAAGCTCTGATACCATGTTCGGGTACACAGGGTACTACCAAAGGAACGAACACCAATAGCAACCACTTCACACAAATAGATCACATATCAACACACCGATGTTTTGACGTGGTTTAAACCCTCGTGAGGGAAACACTCCACAGCCCCGGCCAAATAGCTTCTACGGGACAATTTATTATGCAAAGAAAGAAAGTTACAAATGAGCTTCTCATAATCGATCAACTAAACAATGGCCCTCCATGCTCTTTAAATAGAGATCATGGACCAATCGGGTGTTAAGCCACGGATCAAGGTTAGGTTTGATCTAAGAGAAGTTGAGCCGTCGGATCACTCTATGTCGGAAACATATCGTGACCGTCGGATTAAGTATTTACAAATGCATACTAATGCATACTAAAGAAACACACTATCCCTAACGGATATATTACACAAGTTGATCTTAACTAACTCCTAAGTGTCTAAATATCCTAACAATATGAGGCAACAATAGTTCTCCTTCCGAGGAAAAGAAGGCAATGGGTGAAAGTATTTTCTCAAATACAAGGCCTCATAATCGACCTCATGAATTTCAGAGTTCAAGAAGGGCTAATACACCTAAATTTATTGATTCCAAAGAATATCCTAACACCCAATATGACACGCAAGAAGTTATAACAGAATGGAAGCAATTGAGTGAAGATTGTAGAAGGACCCTACCATTTGATCAATACTTTACTATTGCAAACCAGCTCAAAATGAGGGGAGGTAATAGGAATCACTTTCAAAATAAATAATTGAATTATGCCATAGGTAAAATGCCCCTTCCTACTTTTGATGGCTCATCTCAAAGTTCTGCAAATACTTGGATACAAAAACTAGATGTGTATTTTTAGTTGAATCCAATGGTTGAAGAGGATGCTCTAAAAATGGCTATTTTGCATCTCGAAGGAGAAGCCAATGATTGGTGGTTCCATGGAATTAAAACTTTGGGACATGATTAGGTTACAACATATGAAGAATTTTTTAACAACGTATTGGAAAGATTTGAGCAAAAAGACCCATAAATACCTTTCAAAGAACTAGCACAATTGAAGCAAATTGTAACCCCTGATAAGTACATGTTGAAATTCCAAAAACTATCAGTTAAGGTGGATGATATATCTATGGTATGATTAGTATTTATCTTTACTAAAGGTTTGGATGAACCTTTTAAGGGTTTAGTTAAGGCCCACAAACCTACTTCATTGAAAGATGCCATGAACTTGGCAAGAGATCTGCAAAATGTGTTACCCAAGACAAGGTTTCCTCCCAAGCCCAACTTTCCTTCCAAGTTCAGATTTGAAAAGAACCCATGGAAAAAAGATGCATTTGGAAAGGATAAGAAAGAGGGACCAAGCAAGGATGAACTCATAAGAAAGAAACTATGTTACACATGCTTCCAACCATGGGTACCGGGGCATAAATGTGCTAAGGGGAAAGCACAATACATTGAAGTATTTTCTGATAATGATGAGTATGAAGGGGGTATGGAGGAAGAAGGACATATTTCAGACCAACAAGAGGGATATGACACAACATAATAAGGGAAACAAGAAGAAGATCATTCTTCACCTGACAAAGGGAGAATGGCAGTGCTTTCAGGAGTGCCTCATTTTCACACTATTCGATGCAAAGGAGTGGTACAAGGACAAAGGGTCTCGGTATTGGTAGATGGAGGAGCCACACATAAATTCATTGATGCAGCCATGGTGGAGAGGATAAAGCTACCTACTGAACCATTCGATGGATTCACAGTTATCATTCCAAGTCACAATACTATGGAGTGCAAAACATGGATTCGAAAGCTACAACTCACCATAGGTAATTACACATTTTCTGATAGCTTTTTTGTGGTTGATGTTGCCGATAATAATGTGGTCTTGGGATTGCAATGGTTGTACTCAATAGGGGAACATACAGTGAATTACCAAATACCTGAAATGAAATTCAAAGATTCAGAAGGAAAACAAAGGGTGGTGAGAGGAATGTGCACCTATCCAAATCAAGTGGTGTCTTCCCACAGTATGAGGACCATATTGAGGCATGGGGATATTGAATGGGATGATGAATGTTGCATCACTTCCCCCAAGCCAAAAATAAATATTTCAGAACATCCAAGAGAGATAAGGCAGCTACTACACAAATATGAAAAGGTTTTTGGAGACCTCCCTCCTGGAAGGACACTTGATAGAGGAGTTGAGCACAACATTGTTTTGGAGGTGGGCACTTCACCAATACAAATACCACCATATAGACATCCCAAAAAGTTCAGAGATGAGATTGAGAAGGCTATTCAAGATCTCTTGGAATTGGGAATCATTATATCGAGCTCTAGTTGTTAAGATTCAATCTAATACGATAGATAACATTAGTATTCAATTCAATTTCACAACAATAGCATATACAGGATCACTGAAAGAATAACAAGCACAACATAAACACAAGAGACACAATTTATCCCGGGAAACCCTCATGGGGTAGAAAACCCAATAAAACTTCCTCAATATAGATGATCAAAATTACAAAGATGAAATCCCCAAACAAGAGCTCCTTCTCCTTCGCAGATCTCTCTCTCTCTCTCCTAATGTGCAATCCAAAAGTGAGTGTGTGTGTCAATGAATGAATAAATGAGAGAACCTAGCTCTCTATTTATACATTCACTTCTACTTTAATTTTACAACTTGACATGTCGGCCTCAACTAACTTTACCACTCAACTAATCCTGACTGGTCCGACTCCTCTAGGGGACTTAAAAACCCCATTACATTTGACTCTAGGGGATCTATTGCCCCGAATTACATGGGAGGATTTACCTCATGACTCTATGATGATAAAATACAATAATAACATGTTAGAAAAGAGGTTTCATTCTAAACAAGAAACAATGGAATGTTTGTCCAACTTACCCATCATATGCATATTAGTAGTATATTGTTCAATGCTATATGAATGCTTACACTATGCATGATATATTTCCTGATTCTAGGAATACAAATATGCATACAACTATTATGAGCAATATCATTAACTATTCATAGATTCAAGAAGTAATTCAAATAACAACTCAAATACTTATCTTTTATGTTTGTGTGGTT
This sequence comes from Larix kaempferi, assembly GCA_027924585.1. Lineage (NCBI taxonomy): Eukaryota > Viridiplantae > Streptophyta > Pinopsida > Pinales > Pinaceae > Larix > Larix kaempferi. The sequence continues at coordinate 8,560,338 of BSBM01000136.1, forward strand.
GCCTCCCTCTTGATCTCTATTTTCCCTTCATGATAGCATCATGCTTATATGTCTTTGAACTTCTATCCATCCTCATAAGTAGAGCTTCTGTGTGATCAAAGACTATGGATGATTCTTTGTATTCATGTCATAATGGTCATATATTCTTGATCTAGAACTTGATTTGTCTTTCTTGTTGTACCTTTCATGTTAGCAGACAAAATCATCCTCATACAACACCACAAGTGCATTAGTACAATCATAAGTGTCATAACCCTAATCAATGAATGTCTTCTATCATTCACATGCATTCATACTTTTACTAGACAAGTCTAAAATTAATAATGATTGTACTAACCTCAATAATATGAATACAAACATATCATGAACTTAATCATCAATTAAATGAAACAAATTTCAAAACATACCTGCATCTTTTCAAGTCATACCTGTCGAGATTGCTCCAAGGTAGATCACTTGTAAACATCTTATATAAATTCACGATTCTAGGATGATAGAATATCAGTGCCATTTAAACCTCCTTCTTTGCTTCCCTACGAGTCTCCCAACCTTGCTAGGGTTTCTTCTTACTTGGAAACCCGAATTTTCAATCTCCTTCCTCCCACAACATTTTGATGGAAGATTAATATCTATGATGAATGGATTCCAAATACATTTTCAAAGTTTCCAATATTGCATCAGGTGTCTCCAACATTGTATCAGGTCATGCCATACTTAAAAAACTGAAAACCCTAAGTGAGAGCTTCTTCCTCCTCTTCTTTGATTTCCTCCGTTCAGCTTTTTCAGATGTGCCTTATTGTTTTTGGTGTATCTCTGAAATTTTGGATCCTTAGGGTTTGAACCTTCGGTCTATGGTATCCCAACCTGTCATATTTCCAACCCCACATATTTGAGCTTCATTGGATTCTCCATGAGAGAGATATGCCAAGTTTCCCAACATGACCTGTTCATGGGATGAAACATCATAGAGAACTTGTATGGAGTGCCACGCGTCACTGTTTCAACTTCAGCCTCTGATACTTGGACCTGTAAAACTACAGTCTATTCCCTAACTCTAACTTTTTACGTAATTCCATTTGGAGCTTCCTATCCCGATATATGACCTTTTTTCCTAGGTCACCTGTTTAGGGCTGCATTCTGGAAGAGGTAGAAACCCTAACTTGTACGGATCATATCTCACAAAGTACAATGAATATGAGGCTTAAAATCAAACACAAGGTACATGAACATGTCATATTCGACCTGTCTAAGTTTTATATCCTGAAACTTTGCCAAAAGTGATTTATAGTGAAAGTTCCACGATGACTAGGTTTTGCTATACAAAGCCCTAACTTTCAAATTGTCACAAGTGAAACAAGTGTCGTAAATGCCATGCATTGCCTTCCTTCATTATAGCTCTGATACCATGTTAAGATTCAATATGCTAAGATAGATAACATCAATATTCAATTCAATCTCACAACAATAGCATATACAAGATCACTGAAATAATAACAAGCACAACATAAACACAAGAGACACAATTTATCCTAGGAAACCCTCATGGGGTGGAAAACCCAACAAAAATTCCTCAATATAGATGATCAAAAGTACAAAGATGAAATCCCCAAACAAGAGCTCCTTCTCCTTCACAGATATATCTCTCTCTCTCCTAATGTGCAATCCACAAGTGAGTGTGTGTGTGTTGGGCCCAAGTTGGGGTAAAGTTTTGGTAACACTTTTGATAAGCAGGAAAAGCTGAGCTAAGCGCAACTCAAAAAAAGATATAATTTTGTCTAAGTGTTGAGGGTGCTACGAAGTTGAGTGCAACATCCAAGTTTTGACCATGCTGTGAAGTTGTGCGCAACATCCGAATTTTGGCAGTACCAGGAAGACCAATGCTGCGAGGAAGCAGTGCTGCGAAGCAATCAGGCCACGTGGAGCCAGCAAAGCGGAGTGCTGGATGAGGATCAGGTACAGGTACCGGATGGACCAGTAGTGGCCTAATTTTGGAAAGATGCTCCAGGAGTGCCGAGCGGCGGGCACGAGCAATTTAGGAAGGCGGCCAATACACGAGTTTGTTAAGAAAAGGACAGCTCAGGGAAAGCGATGGCTTGGCATGCCTGGTGGGTGAGACCGTTAGAGATGAACGGTCCAGTGAAAGTGACCTGTTGGCATGCATGCGACGGGAAGGTCGATAACGACATAATAAAGACGTGGAGAACCGCCACGATGAAGCAGACGCTACCAAATGCTAGCAAGCCGGTTTAGGGAAACCGACACAGTTTTGTAAACCCTAAGGGTTTTGGGTTTAGGTCTTCGGCATTGTAAAGACATGACCTTCGGGCATGGTCTATTTAAGAAGACAATTTTGTATGGGATGGGGGTTGTTGTTGTTTTTGTTTTGGCTTCTGAGGTTCTCTTAGTGTTGTGGAATAGTTGAATAGTTGTATTGTAAAATCTCTTTTGAGTTGAGAATATTGTAAAGGCTCTGCAACTGTGTGTGCAGAGACCTATCTGAGAGGAAGGAGAGTCTGCAGCTGAGTGCGCAGACTAAGAACGGTTGTCCCCATCCCCTTTAAAGATATATATTATCAATCGTTCTTGTGGATGTAGCTTCCCATTCGGGGGAGTGAAACACGTTAAATATTGTGTTGTGCGATTATGTTTTATGGATGAATGCTTATCTGTGTTTTCTGTAAATGAATGTCTAGATGTTTCCTTGCATGCTGTTATGAGAGAACTGTTGTATGCATTTGCCATCAGAAGAGGTATGGAGATGATATGTTAAGTTCTACATGAATAGATGAATGGTGAACATTTAGCTTATGTTTGAGAACAGTGAATCAGTTAGTTGGTTAAGTGTTAAGAGATCACTTAAGTACTTCCTTATGCACAATAGAACAATGCATAACAATTAGATTGTATCAATAGAAGATGCTCAAATCGTAACCATACCAAGTGGATGAACGAATAGTAGATGGATAATCGGCTGAGTAGTTGAATGAGTGGATGAGTGATACTCATGTCAGTGCCTTAAGCGCTTCCAAACACCTCAAGTATAAAGCTGAATGGTATTGTTCGCAGTCCCAGTAGAAGTCCCGTAGTAGAAGAACTTAGTGGTGCGAACTGCGGCGTTGTCCATCGTTGCGCAGTCTCACCCCGCAGTGCATACCCCCTATTGCCCTGCGCAGTACATCTGTCCAAGCAACTCGTCACTTACTGTGGAAACCTGATTCCAAAGTACCCCATAGATACACCTCGGGTGAACCTCAACTTGCTCGCAGGTTGTTGCCGAAAGGGCCGGTGCGAAGGGGTTTTGTTAGTCAAAGGGAAACCGTGAAGAACCTGGGTCTTATAGAAAACCTCTGGGTCAGTTATAGGCAACAATGTGTGAATGAATGAATAAATGAGAGAACCTAGCTCTCTATTTAGACATTCACTTCTACTTTAATTTTACAACTTGACATGTCGACCTCAACTAACTTTACCACTCAACTAATGCTGACTAGGCCAACACCTCTAGGGGACTTAAAAACCCCATTGCATTTGACTCTAGGGGATCTATTGCCCCGACTTACATGGGAGGATTTACCTCATGACTCTATGATGATCAAATACAATAATAACATCCCGACAGAGGAATAAAACATCTCCGAATAAATTACAATAATAAAATACAATAGAATATTCTTCGAAGTTACAATATTTCAACACTAGTCCCTATGCTTCTTCAGTTGTTTTGGTGAAGAAAAAAGATGGGACCTTCAAAATGTGCATTGATTTTAGAGCTCTAAACAAGAAGACAATTAAGAATAGATATCCCATCCCTAGAATAGATGAGCTACATGGAGCAAAATTCTTCTCCAAAATTGATCTTAGATCTGGTTACCATCAAATTCGAATGAAGGAGGAGGATGTGCAGAAAACAACTTTCAGATGTCACTATGGCCATTTCGAGTTTCTTGTCATGCCTTTTGGTTTGAGCAATGCTCCAACCACATTTCAATCATGCATGAACCAAATATTTTACAAGCAGCTCCGTAAGTTTGTTTTGGTTTTCTATGATGACATTTTGATTTACAGTAAAACATGGGAGGAACACTTGCATCATCTAGAAGTTGTCTTGAAAATTTTGCATGAACAATCTTTGTTTGCTAAGTTTTCCAAGTGTGAATTTGGGTTGAAAGAAGTTTTATACCTTGGGCACATCATTTGGAAAGATGGAGTGAAGGTACAATTGGAAAAAATAAGAGCTATCCTTGAATTGCAATCACCTAAAAACATCACAGAATTGAGAGGCTTCATTGGAATATGCACTTACTATAGAAAGTTTGTGAAAGGGTTCTCCAAATTGACTTATCCACTTACTGATTTGACCAAGAAGGATGCTTTAAAATGGGATGAAGAGGCTGAAAATGATTTCCAAAGAATGAAAGAGGTAATGAGTAGTTGTCCAATACTTGCATTACCTGATTTTTCTAAGCCATTTGTTTTGGAATGTGATGCATTAGGAGAAGGAATATAGGCGGTCCTAAAGCAAAATCAACACCCCATAGCTTTTGAGAGCAGAAATTTGCAGTCACATGAGAAGCTCTACTCCATTTATGACAAATAAATGTTAGCCATCATGCATGCCTTGGCCAAGTTTAGACAATACTTGGTGGGAAATAGGTTTGTGGTCAAAACTGATCATAACAGCTTGAAGCATTTTCTCACACAAAAGGACCTCAATGCAAGGCAACAAAAGTGGGTAAGAAAAGTCCAAGATTTTGATTTTGACATTGAATATGTAAAGGGGAAGAATAATATTGTAGCAGATGCATTATATAGAAGACCATCATTTTCCCTTATGGACATCTCAAAAGATTGGAAAAATATGCTAATAGTTGAATATGCCAAAGATAGTTTTGCTTGTGATGTTTTAGATGGGGTCAAAGGTGATGATAGGTACAAGACTTTGAATGGTATAATATAATATAAGGATAGAATATACTTGGTTCATGGTTCGAATATCAAGCACAATATTTTGAAGGAAGCTCATGATTCTCCTTTAGCAGGCCATCCTGGTTTTTTCAAAACATATAGGCAATTAAGGGAAAGGTTCTTTTGGAAAGGGATGAAATAAGATGTTCTAAAATATGTGAATGAATGCAAGTTATGTCAGCAAAAAAAATCTGAACATACACATCCTGCTGGTCTATTACAACCATTTCCCATTCCATAACAAAAATGGGAAAACATCTCAATGGATTTTATCACAGGTTTGCCCAAGGATTTTGGTGAGGATTGTATTTATGTTGTGGTGGATAGACTCACCAAATTTTCACATTTCTTTTCTATTACATCATCTTATACTGTTGCACAAGTTGTTGATCTATTCTTTAGAGAAAATTCCAGATTGCATGGACTTCCCAAGAACATTGTGAGTGACAGGGATAACATATTTATGAGTGCTTTTTGGAAAGAAATCTTCAAGATGGTGGGCACTAAATTGAATCCAAGCACAAGATATCATCCTCAAACTAATGGCCAAACAAAAAGAGTGAACCAATGGTTAGAGGGGTACTTGAGGAACTATGTTGGTTGGCAACAGAAAGCATGGGTAAAATGGCTACATTTGGGTGAGTTTTTCTACAACACTACCTTTCATATGTCCATTGGCATGTCTCCTTTCAAAGCACTTTATGGTTATGAAGCACTCACCTTTGTTGACCACATTTTTGGTGATAGTAGAGCTCCAAAAGCTAAGGATTGGATTGAGGAAAGTCAAGATATTTTGAATCTTTTAAAAGACAATTTGTAGGTTTCCCAAAACCAACAAAAACAATATGTGGATCAACATAGGGATGATTTTTTTTTCAAGTGAATGATTTGGTATATTTGAGGCTACAACCATATAAACAAACATCCTTAAAAGTTAAAGGATCATAAAATCTCAAACCAAGATATTATGGTCCATATAAGGTAGTTCGAAAAGTTGGGGAGGTGGCTTATGAATTGGAACTTCCAGAAGGAAGCAAAATACACAATGTATTTCATGTTTCAAGCCTTAAGAAGGATATTGGTGAGCAACTATCTGTTTCATAAAACCTCCCTCCATTAGATGCTAAAGGAAAACTCATACTTATTCCATAAAATTTTTGAAGGCAAGAGAAAGAAAATTGAGGAACATAACCATAAGGGAGTATTTGGTACAATGGAAAGATTTTCCAAGTGAGGATGCCACATGGGAGGAGGAACAAATTTTGCAACATCCTAATTTTAAATTGCTTTATGGAAATCAATTTTGGGTGGGGAGGAATGTAATGCCCCCATTCAAATAAATATCAAGAAGAGAAAATTCCACCAATCTACTAGTTTCCTAGGTTGGGGTGGAAACACTAGATTTGGAATAAGGAAACTATAAATGTTGATGTATATGTAACTTCGGAATGTATTTCATCTATGTATTTTATATATATTTATTGTACCCTTATTAGAGATGTGTTATTCCTCTATAAGGAAGTGTCGTCATGTGGATTGACTAGTGTCGCAAGTGTGTGTACTTGCCGATGGGTTATTAGACCACCATGTGTGGGGTCGGCCCTGAAATATATATATTATATTGTGGATGTACCTAGCTAGACAAGTCGGCCCCATAAGGTCACTGGGCAAAAAGGTTAGTATAAATAGAGATCGGAGATCTCTATTTTACTCATTCGGAAAGTAACACTTCTCTCACTCAGAAAAGTGGCGCACTAGTGAGGAGGAGGATCATCTGCTACTAGGAGACTATCTCAGTGTATTTTGGTTGTACTTTGGTTGAGCCATTGCTCTCTCTATCTCTGAGGAAGTTGTGGGGTTTTTCACCTTAGGGTTTTCCCCACGGAAACTCTGTGTCTCTTGTCTCTCATGCTTTTGATTCTTGTGATGCTTGTCATGTTTATTGTGATTGCTATGCATTGATATACTGTATATGTTATTCTCTCAGTGAAGATCCTAGAGTATTGTGAATTAATGCTCAAAATTTAACAATAAAACCCCAAAATGAACATTAGCTTGAAAAAATATATTAAATGTGGAATAAATAAATAATTAAGATAGGAAAATAAGGTGACACTTGGTCATGAGGGCACATTGGAGGTGTTGGGCCCACTTAAGCAATATTCCCCATGCCACATGGCATCCCACTCTCACCCATTTGAATCCTATGTGGAGTCCAACATTATTGGGGGAGTTGGAAGGGCATAATACTTGGCATGACTCAATGAGAGTCGAATTTGAGAGGAAGAGTAACTCCCATGGAAGAGGAAGAGGCATCTTGGAGCTATTGGGACACTTGGGCTAGATTCCCTAGCTTCTATGACAACAATGATGAATATGCTATGACACTTATGACACAAATCACACCTGAATGATGACATCTGACATATATGACATGTCAGGGATAAAACTAGCCTTTAATAGGGTGCACACGGGATTTAGGGAAGCCAAAGAGTCATCCATTCGAATTGAGTGAAGGAGGAGGCTAGGAATTGATGGACACGTGGCACACATTGGAATCTCTTTCCAATTTGAGTTGGCATGAAGCTCATGGAGGGAATTCGAACCATGGAAGGCTTGGGAAGGTAATCAAATACAAGAACCAAGAAGGAAAGTGGCTTTTGATCATTTCTCATTTTTCAAATTCGAGAGCATAGCTTGTCCAAGCTAGTAGAGTGCTATTCTACTTGCCTTAGTACCAATTTTGAGGGTGAAATATTCCCATCCTAATTGGAAATTGGAGAGGCCATTCAGAACTTTAATTTGGACCTACAATGGATTTATTTGTTTTAGGTTTAAGCTACAGGGCATCTTGTGAGATGCTGATATCTTTTTGAGAGTCCAAGATACACCATTTATTTGTAATCTGATATCTATACTCTATATTTGATGCTCATAAGACTCTCAGGTCGAAATACCAAGTGAAACTATGTAAAAATACCAAACAATGCATAAATGGTGCCATTTTCCCTATATCTTGTTGTGAGAGCTTGAAGTTGATTTATTTCGATTTGTATCAGTTCATATCTGTGATTTTTATGATTTATGGAGAGTTATTAATTTCCTAAAGAAGTTTCATATACATTAAATAAGCCTTTGGAACATAAATCTCGAATTTCATAGCAAGTGGTGAAGTTTCCTATCATTTCCCCCTATGTGAAGACATGTCCACAAACCTATGATTTATGGGAGTTGAAGCAGCCTTTAGAAACCGATTAGTGATGCATTTGGGTTCCCATTGAAGTCCTTTAACTGAACCATGCCTCTTTTCTGAATGTTGGGAGGTTCGTACTGCATTTGGGAAGCCATTATTGACCTCTACCCTTGGGGTTTTGAACCTCAAAATTGCTAGTAAAATTCCCCAATTTCTCCTGAAGTTAAATGGATGTTGCAAAAGTATTTTGAGAGTTTCCAGACATCTATCAGCCTCATTTTTATGTCTTAATACCTTTCAAATACCTTCAGACCCAATTTGGAATCATCTGGATCCATTTGGAAGCAATGGAGCCATAACTAGTCTAAGGGTCGAATTGGCCAAAAATTGCAATTTTTCCAATTTTTCCAAATTTATTAAAAAGGGACACTACATTGATCGGATCAATGGAAAGTATCAGCTACAAGTTTCTATTCTTGCACATTGGAAAGCGAGAGTCCTAAAATTACATCATAATTTCTCCTCGGTTAGCTACAACCACATCTCCAGAATATATAATCAATGAGCTGATATGCTCTCTAAACAAGGACTTGATATTTGGGAAGGAATCTTACATTTCAAAAGGTTCGTTGACGAGAAAATGGTGGATGAGGGTTAATTTCAGATATATTAGTTATTGCTTTTATCTTTTCTTATATTTTTGTGGTCTTATCCATAGTCTTGTAATTCAAATTTATATTGGAGAATTTTGTAAACATATGTTATAATAGTTTTGGGAATGGTAGTAATGTTCTAACATGAGCCAGTTTTATTTGGGATTTCTTTTGTGGTTACTTAACAGTTATAGATTAACTCTCTAGTTGGAATGTCAGCATTAGTGAACTCTATCCTTGGGATAGGGACGATCTATAGCTTATTTGATTCACTCTATGAATATCAAGAAACTATTTTTTTCTTCTAAAAAATCATATAAGTATTTAAAAATAGTTTGCAATGTATAAAGTATGTGTAACATGTGAATTAATACCCACTTATGTTGTGTATATTGTGTTTGAACTTATAGAATATCAAAGCATTGCTCTTTATGGTAAATGTTTTATTATTCATTCAATATAATAATAATAATAATAATATATCGCAATTTTACAATTTTTATTATAATATATATTTTTTTAATCTTTTAACTTGTTAAAATTATAGTGATACTGATACACTTCTTTATAAGCTTTTTGAGTATAGGAACAAAGTTTTATAGCAAACCAAGTAATTTCTTTCTTTTTTAAGGTTCGATAAACCAATGTTAGTCTTAGTGGACAATGGATGTTAATCATCATCATCATCATCATCATAAAATTTCAAATCTCTCTTCTATATTAAAATGGATTTACACAATAATGTTGTATTAAAATGGATTAATTAAAATCAAAATTTGATTATAAAAAAAAGTATTAAGGACAAATATGAAAAAAAGTTAGAGAGTAATAAGAATAAACTCAAGGGTATCAAGGGTATATTGATTTGAAAAAATGAATGTTACTATCATGGTACAACCATCATGTAATTATGTAATTGAATTGCAACATTGAGGAATACAAATTATATACAAATATTTTTTATTTGTGAAAAGTTTTGAGTTATAATTTTGTATTATATTAATATTGTAAATTAAAAAAATAAATAATGTATATAGATATATAAGATTTGAATTTTAAATTTATGTATTAAAATATTAATATTTTATTATAAGATAATTTAACATTTTATTATAATGTATTAAATTTTAATGAATATGATAATATATTGATTACAATAATCAATCCAATAGTACATTGCCTATCATTACGCATTAAATGATTTTCACTCAAACATTTATATTAGCAATTGTTCCATATGGTGTAGAAGACATTGTAAGATTGCAATGTGTTAAAATGGGATATATCTATTTTGTGGATTTGAAATTTGTTACACAATATCAACTAAAAGCCTTAATGTGGTTGGTGGACAAATTCCGATGCATAATTCAAGTCTCTCCTTTTGGAAGAGTAACGTAATTGATGGGCCAACGCTAGTATATTCCTAGAGCCCATCTCTTCGAACCTTTTGACCTACCTTGCATTTCCAAAGATCTAAAACCTAAGTGGAGCATTAACATTTTTAATGATCTTGAAATATTTTGAGCCAATGCATGTTTTACTATTAATGAGTATTTAGGGTTATGAAATATGTGATATGCTTTGTTTTTTTGTTAAGCCTTTGATGCTTTCAAAGACTAACTTGGATCGAGCATGCCTAAGCTTGATGAAGTTTAGGTAATGAACATATCAATAAGTTCATGAGAGGAATCAAGGATAGTGTTTCCCTTAATCTCCAATAGAACTAAGCAATTAAATCAACATCGTTACCTACTCGAGATGCTAAGTGGAAATAACTCGACATGATTACAAGAAATATAGAGATGGCTACCTTGACTCAATTGTTTAAATCAAGTTTCAATTAAAAGCACTTTTCGTATAAAAAGATAGAACTGAGCTAGGAGAGTCGTAATTGCATTTCCTAGTTTTGGAGATAGAACATTTGAGTACTACAACTTCTTATTATGTAATTTCATGTTAAAAAGACTTATTGAAGTATTCACAGTAATCTAATCTTGTGAGTCTCCTTTTGAAAGCTTGAGCAAGGTCCCGCTCAAGATATCTAAGGAACCATTATGTTTTTAGTAACTCTTTTATTTATTTATACATGTATTGATTCTGTCTTTAGATCCTGTAGTAGTTCCATGCATTAATTTAATATCCGTTACAATCTTTGTACTAGTCATCATAGTCCTATAGTAGTTGTTATAGGATATAATGTTTTATGTTATTTATGATTATGCCATATACTGATGATCAACATTAAACTCATATTTATATCCCTTGGGTTTGTATCTATCATTAAGTAGCTTTTCGTATTTACTAAAGTGAATTTGCAAAACAAAGATTGATATGCTTAATTCCTTGTTGATAACTGGGACATAGTAGTATATTTTCTAGCTTGTTAGATATAGGGGTAAGCTAACAAAGAACTTAAGTGACCATCTTCATGTTTTATTTCTTTCCATATTTAGTTTCAATTCATAAGTCATTTCTATAATTGTAGCTACTTTGCACAACATCTCATCAATTAATACATTCTTTGGGTTGACAAAGTAAAGTCTATTGGGATTACAAGAATCTTGTTATAATAACACATACCACCACTTTTTGGCGTCAATGTTGGGAAGTTGCTAAGTTATAGGCTATTATTTTTGTTGTTTTTTATTCTTAAGAAAAAGAGGAAAACAATTATAAAATCACAAAAACATAAAGTGTATGCATCATCTTAAAGATATATATATGGTAAGTTTTTATCAAGATCACACTTTTGATGTAGCTAAAGTAGGTCCAAGCACACAAAGGCAGCAAAAGGAGGACTCTGAAGAAGATCTTGATACATATATTGAAGAATTTGCTATGTTACACCCACTAGGGGCAATAATTTTTATAAATCCTCTAGTTGATTATATAAATCCTTTGACTGATAAGGAATTTGAACGGAGTGAAGGACCTTAATCTCTTCACCATGGTAGGAGAAGGAGACTATTAACTTGATATTTTAAAGTTTCCCATCAAAGAGACAATTGAGGAATCAATAATGAAAATATCAATCCTGTTGCTCTCCCCCATTTCCATGGTCATAATACGGAATACCCTGATACTTTTGTTTTTGAATTTGACATTGTATGCATAACTTATGACTATGCGCTAGACACTCAAAATATCAAGCTTTTTCCCTCTACCTTGAAGGAATCGGCCTTGAACTGGTTTATGAGCTTAGAAGGAAATAGTATCAGAACCTAGGAACATATGAAGCAAACTTTCTCAACAAGTATAGAGACTACTATAAGGCTAGAGAAACTAGAGATGAAATTTCCATGATGGTTTAAAGTGATAATGTATCACTGGAAGATTATGAAAAAAGGTTTAAACTAAGCTATAAGATAGCTCATAATTGTACATTGGACAATGACTCCCTCAAACTTGTGTTGCTAGAGGACGAAGGGAGGAAATGATAGAGAATATAAGTCCCTTTGCAAATGGAGATATGTTTCAATTAGACGATGATGAAATCAAACAGATCTTCAAAAACTACTCTAGGGATACAAATGAGATAAGATAAAACAAGGGTCTACATCACAATTGTCTAGGTCCTCTACCACAAATATGACTAAGAATGAGATATGCACATTGTTAGAACATATGAAAACCAATATCCTACATTCATTGGCCTTGCAGATGGATAGAATGCAAGCCAAGAAAAATAAAGAAGAAGCAAAAATAGTTCTAGCTATCTTTTGTCATAACTATACAAAAATACATGCTATAAATGAATGTCCATTTAACATTGTTGATATTGTGGAAAAAACATCCAACTAGCCAATGTCCTTCCCCTTCAGGATTAAAATTGCTTTTCAAGGAGCATGAGCGACAACTAAAGAAAGTGTGGAGCATTTGTGCTTCAATAATAGGAGGGCTCTGTCATGTCCTCAGTCACCTTGGTTCCCTTTAGAGGTGATGGGAGAGCTCCTTAGAATAACAAACTGATAATTTTTCTTGCTCTGAACACTCTGTCATGTTCCCTCCCATCGATTTGACTCCGAAGGGAATATGAGCAACATAGGAGGGGTGCTAATTTTCTCTCCCAGTATCACATTATGAAATTATTCACAAATAAATATGTGTGCAATGCATAATAAACATACACAGTGGAATTAAACCGTATTAACACACACATAATGCATTTACCAACATTTCATCATAGACATAATAACAACATAATGCACATGCATTGAGTTCCATTATACAACTAGATCAATCTATGCATTTTGACATAAACAGACAATCATTCACATATATAAAATTGGCATAATCAGAGGAAACAAGAAACACTTGTATTTTAATTGAAATCACCAAGCAACTGGATATGGATTGCAACGTTCCAACCCAACCGTAGGTATTTTCCCAGCCTATATTCTTTCAGCACTCAGAGACCACCCTCGAGCTGGGGCTATGTATCCACTAAGGGGGAACTACTCAGGTTTACTCACAGCCTTAGGCATAATCATTCAGGCTCAACCATCACACAGCTGGTTCTGTCAAGCAAGTGGGGAGACATGGAAGGATTTTTCTAAGCCAATGATATCAACCACAAAGCTACAAGAATATCCAACTATATTCAGATAGGCTAAGTACCCCCATCACCTCCACTCTCAGCCTAAGTAAGGTCCCCTTCACTGCTACACAGTCCCTCGGGAACCCCTTCCCTCAGCGCTAACCTGGTCAGGTATGGTTGGTATCAAATTCTAAACCAAATACATTTGAGCCTTCACTGGCTCTACCATGAGATCTGACCCCCTGGTCTCTCTCCCACTGCGATACACTCTTGGATCTTCCTCAATTCCTTCCCATGTGAATCTCATTCACGGATTTCAACTTCCGGGATCCAAAAATTGGGTTCTCCTATGAATTTTGGGGCTCTTCACACTCTCAAATTCACCCTCGGGTTTATATTTATGGATTCCCCACCTAATTTCACTTCCCACTGTTTGAGGGACAATCTACCAAGAGTGGAATCGAGGCCTGATCTCCCTAGCTCAACGTGAGTCTAGAACAAATAGAGACAGAACATAAATAACTCTCCTAGATCTAATTAGAGATCAAGGAACTAGATGATTTACCTTTCAAATCACTGATCCTTTCTCCTTGAATGCTGCTCCAAGCTTGATGGTCTTCATATCTGAGCTACAAAACCTGTCAAGACAACATAACAAAACAAGTAGTAAAATGCACCTACACAATAATAGATCTAAGTAAGCAATTAAGTAGGAAAACTACACAAAATGTCATTAACACAATGAGATTTGGTGGAAAGCACTTATATTACTGTATTAAAAGGGAAATACATAGGATGAAGAGATCACAACCAATGACTTAACGTAACAATCCTTCTCCGATCAAGCCAATGCCAAATCCTCCAAAGGGATGATGGATCTCTCAAGGATGAGTAGATATCTCTCCTAAGATAATTTCACCGGCATATAGATACTATAGACTTCCTCCCCTTGGAATGGGAGTGAGCTTCACTTATATAGGACTAAGTGGATAGGGTAGGTTGAGGTATGGTAGGAGAGAGATAAGGGATCCTTCCAAGAGGCTAGGAACTGAATGCCAGCTTCCCCAAAGGCTAGGGATAGGGATACACATAAGCTACCTTCGATAATGGGCTCGAAGAAGCTATTTTAGTCAATTAATTGACATCATCGCAGTCTGTAAGAGGACAACCTGCGATGTCGCAGGTTGCATGAGGACAACCTGCAACGACCTCTCAAAACCTAGTGTAAAAGGGTCTATATCTCTTCCAAGTTAACGACTTAGTTAAGGAAACTTTAGGGATGTTTACACTGAGTCTCATGATGGTAAGATTTAGGTGTAACAGAATGCCCCCCAAAGAATGAAACTGTTTGAAACTGGACAGGTGAAATGCTTTGACAGAAGGAATGGCAATGGCTCATTGGACGAAGGACACTGCTGCAGTACAAATGACTCTAAGTACACAGTCTCATATGACGTACAACATGGTTGTCGACCAATACATTGCAGATCCATGATAGTAATGACCGACTAAACACAATCATGGCTACTAGACACAAGCGTAGATCCATGACGAGATGATAACACAGCCTCGACCAATACAAATGTGGATCCGTGTGATATGACTCAAAACAATCTCCATCGCAACCTGGGAAAAACATGACTCCCCAGGGTCTTCAAGCTGAACCTGCAATGATACGAATCTATCCATGTGATTACAAATGTCTTTACGTCGAACATGGTAGAAACCACTTGATTACCGTTCATTGATGTATACCGTTAACAGGCGTGAGGGAAATCACCATTAAGGTCAATGATCCCCAAGGTATCGCAGTACATATCATCAAGCGTGAATAAATGAGTTGAAGTCGAATGCAAGATGAAATCTTTCAATCAAGAGTCAATGATGTAAACTCATGTTGAAAGCGAGGTAACTTGCCATTGAGGCATGCGGCCCAAGGTACTTGGTTGGTTTCTAGATTCAATCCTCAGATGATGATTTGAAGTCGACAAGGATGAACTCGTCGAAGGAGGGCCATGATGAATCCCTCATCATTGACATGAAACAAGACAACAGATGTTTGGAGTAGATTGGATGATATAGTAACATACAAGACTGACTCAGAGTAGACCGACATGGTGGAAGGTGTACTGGCTGCAGATAATAAATGGTGAGAGTATTCTTGAACATGGGCATGGCATGACTTGGCAGTATTGACATGACGAGTATGACACCAAATTCTTAATGCAACTGATGATGGAAGCGTTCTTTGAATGACTCAAAGGAGTGACAAGACTCAGGAAGTAGGAAAAACTTGAGGACAAATGGATGATCCAAGTGCAGTATGCAAATGTAAATGAGTGCCATGTTCAAGAACGACTAAGTACTTCCACAGATAAAGAGTATAACATAAAAGCTTTCCTTTTCCCCCATCATGAACGATGAGTGCCTCATGTGTTTTTAACGAGCTTGATGAGGGTAACTAGATGCTCGGTATAGCTCATCTCATAGATGAGTCCAATCCCAAATATTTTTTGAACCTTGGAGAGGAGGGGTTCATCCCATGACAATCCCTTCAATGTTAGAGTTTAACGAGTATATAGAAGGTAAACTTGATCGTCATTTCATGTTTAGAGAGTCTGAAAATAACTAAAGAAGAATCCAACGGTCCTTTTTCGTAAAGTTAGCCTCATCGCCTGAAAAAGGGTAAAACAACGCGGGAGAGGACTCTTCTTGTCATGATTGGCTGGAGTATACCTTTTTCGTAAATAGTGCCCCCTGGTCCGAAAAAGGGGTAAACTATCACCAGGGAGATGACCATTCAAATACTTTAACAAGTGTGAACGCGATAAGTTCGCTTGGCAATATTTTCGTATTTTGAAAGCCTGAAAAGAGCTTAAAGATAGACTTCGGGGGGTTCCTTTTCCATAGGAGTTTAATGACCCCGAAAAAGTGATAAATCGTAACTCGATAACTTATTCTCATGGTTTTAAGAGCACGAGAAAGAACAAAGACTAAGATCGTCATCATTAAATAATTAAAATCTAATGGATGAAAAAATAACGAGAAAATATCCAAGGGGTTGTTCAAACCTGAGATGATCGCTACAATGTGAAAATGGCGCAAATGAAACACTTAATGTCTCCTGAATGCTTGAAAACTAGGTCAAACAATCAACCAGGCATTCAAAGCAGCAAAAATGATCCAAACTATAGCAAATAACCCAAAGAGCATCTAATATTTGAAAAATAATATTCCTTTTTTGTTTATAAAATAGAAAAAATGACCAAATATTGTTACCATTGTTTATTTGCCAAATTGGGGAGAAGAAAGTGCCATTTGGAGCAGAATTTCATTTGCCGATTACCGGAGCTACAAGTAACCATTTCACGAGCCATTCGGAGTAGTTAACCCTAAATCTCAGCCAACATATTTCTAGGGGTTTAGAATTTCTATTTTTGTTCATTTTTTAGGGTTTTTGAGTTGATTTGTAGGGAGTTTGTGTGCCCTTGGGTCGTTGTAGGTCTCCCTTACGGGAACTGCGACGATCCCGAGTCGTTGCAAAGCCCACAAAGGAATCTTGCGACGATGTCTCCCTGTCTGCAAGGATGGGGTGCGACGGCGGAGTGAGCTCTAATGATGTTTTAATGCTCCTATTGACAGGTTTGTGGCCGCCAACATGGTTCTAGAGTGGCGCGAGTGAGAACATGAGGTTGATGATGTGCAAGCAACAAATGACCCATTATGTGTGGAGGCATTGAGGAACTATGGGCTACTGAAGTTCTTCTAGGTGCAGGGCATGAGGGCCAAAGTCCTACTACTAGAACATATGGTCCGTTGTTGGGACGCAACACAACAGTACTTTGTGATCGGAGGGCACATACTGACTATATATGTCGAGGACATCTACTTCTTGACTGGATTGTCCCGGAGGGGGGACAATGTGGCTCTTACCGGATCACGGGGTAGTGACCGGACGGTGGATGACTTGATTGTCTAGCACTGTACTCCACATGCCTGTGCCTCTAGTGGGAAGATTCCCATTAAAGAGGTGCGATATCGTCCATTGCGTGCTATACTTTTCACCATAGTGAGGATAGCAGGGAGCCAAGCGGCTTATCTAGCTACCAGGTCCCAGATGTTGTATGCAGAGGATTGCATGTCTCCGAAGGTGTTCAATTGGTGTGAGGGACTCCTCACCAACCTACGAGCTCAGCTAACCAAGTGTCGGCGCGGAGAGCTCAAGCAGTTCGGGTATGGATCGATAGTGATCTCATTCTTATTAGAGCGGGTTCCCCTTTTACGCCCGCAGGTGACTGTGGATGACAGGGATCCCATGGATCCTCACATGGTCCGATGGATAGAGGTGATGGCTCGACATGGTGGCAAGGGCCTGATCATCGGGTACAGTCCTGGATTCTTCACCTGGATGGAAGGCTAGCTACTCATGATAGAGGACTATTCGTATAGTGGTACGGATTTCAGGGAGGACCCAGACCTAGTGATGCTCGAGGGAGTAGAGTGAGGAGACATCGGTAAGAACAATGACCCTTGTACTTTTTATTTTGTGCATTTGTAATTTTTTTGGATAGTGCTGATGAGTTAATAACATGTGTGTGCAGATGTGGGCCCTTCACGGCCAGTGGGAATCTCAATACTAGCGAGGAGAGGAGAGGCACCACGAGTATCCCCAACCATGCACGATGCCATCATGGAGATGGATGACGTCTATGAGAACCTTACGAGGTTGACATTGGATGTTCCAGACACAACAATACATGAGTTGTCGAGGCCCATGCAGAGGTACATAGTCGGTGTGACTATGCATTTTGGTACGCTACTTCGCAAGGTAGCAAGGGCAGTTGACTGCTTCCATGTCCAGCAGGCGAGGGCTGTGAGACATAGGGGTGCATGGAACAGGTGTCAGGCCTTGTGATGTTATTATGTGTGTATTGAGAGCTATGTGAGCCTTATATTTTGTACTACTGAAAGCTATCAGGCTTCAGATTTTGTATAGACTCACTGAAAGCCGTTGTGCTTTAGATTTTTTGTATCAGCACTACATTATCTTGATTATATATATATACAAAAATTTTGGTGGCTTTATACATTAGGTGTTTTAATGGATGAATGATGTGATCTTGTTTATGTGTTTGATTATACAATGAGTTATTTACATGTTATGTCTACTTTTACAATTCATGAATATGCTTATGTGTGTTCAATGTACCAATCTAAGATGAAGTTGGCCTTGGATTCGGCAACTGTGTTCACATCTCGTGGAATGTGTAGGTACTAAATGGATTCGAAGGTCCTCTCCAGAAGATGAACTCGTCTATAGAGACAGAGTAGGGTAGGATCGCGGATGGTGTAGACCCGGTTAAGACGAGAGACCACTAGCTGAGAATCCAAATGGATGACAACGTGGTCCATACCCAAAGAAATAGCATCAGTTAGGGTTCCAATGACTGCTTGATATTCCACAGCATTGTTGGTTACGAAACCTAGACACATTCCTCCTGAGCTGATAAGCTTTCCGGTTGGTGAATATAATACCCAGGCTACTGAAGCAAGGTTGTGGGTATGTCGGTTGGCGAAGTCCGCGAGTTCATAGCGAGTTGCCATCGGCACACATAGACAGATCATGGTATAAGAAACGAAACAAGACCTAAGCAAAGAAAAACAAAGTGTCACACCACACAAAACACACACGCCATGTACAGTATATACAAAGTACTTATGCATGAAAGACTCAGGCATTGTACCTCTTCAGGTAAATCCCATTGCGGGGTTCACCTAAATATATCCCGTCGCAGTCTTAAAGTTCGTAGGATCCCTTCTCTAAGACGCGTTTCACTATGTAGGGTCCATGCCACATGGACTCAAACTTTCCTGCCCCCAGCTTATCATGTCTTTGGTAGTATGTGAGGACCAAATCATCCTCGCTATAGACGTGAGGTTCTACTGACTTATCGTACTGTGCTTTGAGGCGTTTCTTATGAGCCTCGTTGGCAAGAGCAATATCGCAGCGAGTCTCGTCGAGTTTAGCTAGGTAGAGGAATCGTTCTTCCTCAGCAGTAGTTTTGGGGAGAAATTCAATTGCGAGCTTGAGGGACGGAATCTCTCACTCTATCGGAAGGACGACCTCCAATCCATACACTAGTTGGAAGGGAGTAAATCCAGTGGCGGTCTTAATGGAAGTTCAATAAGCCCATAGTGCGGAGAAGAGCATATTATGCCAGTTGGACTTGTGCGTACCCACCATGCATTGGATCATGGTTTTCAATACCTTGTTAATAGCCTCTACTTGTCCATTGGACTGTGGGTAGTATGGTGTTGAGTTTTCATGGCGAAAACCCAATCTAGTGCTCAACTTGTCAACCATGAAGTGAGAACCATGGTCGGTAACTATAGCTTGAGGAACTCCAAACCGCGCTATAACATGATTAAACATGAAGAGTGCGACGGTTTTACCATCGTTCGTGTATGTAGGCATAGCCTCGGCCCACTTTGTAAAGTAATCCATAGCTACGATGACGTAACCATGCCGCCCGACAGAGGTAGGCTTACAGTGCATGAAGTCGACGCCCCATTTAGCGAAGGGGCCAACGACAATAACCGGGTGTAACGGGGCGAGATGGGTGTGCTTCTTAGTTTGGAAGTGCTGGCATGGAGGACATTTTTTAACGTCCTTGATACAACCTTTAATATAGATGACCAAAAATATCCCGCGTGAAGTATTTTCTGGGTTGTATCCATCCCAGAGAGATGACTGCCACACGCCCCAGCGTGATAGTCATTTAGAACATGTTCAGCCTCTTCATGAGTGAGACAACAATGAAGAATAGAATCGATACCGTGACGGTACAAAGTATCACTAATGATTAGATAATACTTTGCATGGTGGCGTATTCGACGATGGTCATCCCGCGAGAGTTGGGGGATGAAACGTTGGGTTTGAAGATATAAAGTGATATCTCCATACCACGGATCAAATGTGCTAATGAGGAACAATGATTCATCTAGAAGAGAATCATTGGGCTCAAAATCGACATCAGGTCGGGGAAGATCACATATCAGCTCAACAAACACCAAATACTTTTTAGACTTGGCCTTTTCGAATAGGAGATCAAACTCTTGCAGTATCACGATCTAGCGTGAATACTTTCCCCCAGGCACCTGACATGTCAAAATGTGGTACATGGGGTTTGAATCGGCAATGATGGTGGTGGTGTGGAGCAACATGTAATGTCGAAACTTTTGGACGGCAATGACTGCCACGAGAGCGAGCTTCTCGACATATGAATAGCGATTTTCGGTGTCAATGAGACCCTTACTTGCGTAGTATATCACATGTTCCTGGGTGTTGTTGTCTTCTTGGACCAAGACCATGGCGATTGTGGCGGCAGAAGCGGCAAGATAAATGATATAATCCTTGTAGTAATTCGGTGGTTGGAGCACATGGGAATGTGTGATGGCATGTTTTAAGCTTTCAAAAGATTGTTGAGCTTGGTCATCCCATATGAATGGAAAATCCTTCTTCATCAATCTCATGTAGCCGTGCATCTTTTGCACGAAATTACAAACAAAACGCCTTAAATAAGTTGCCTTCCCTTGCAAACTTTGAAGTTCTGTTATATCAGTGGGAGGTGGGAGAGCGACGATGGCTGCCACCTTCAGGGGATCAATGCGGATCCCTTCTTTAGAAACTATGAAACCGAGGAGGCGTCTAGACTCGACGTAGAAGATGCACTTGTGAGGGTTCGGGTAGATGTTATACCGCTTGCATCTAAGGAATACCGCCGTCAGATGGTCAATGTGGTACTCGCACTACCATGAATGAGTAGGTAAATCATCCAAGTAAGGTTCCACAAAGTCCTTCACGTCGTGAAAGGAATACGGCATGGTCCACTGGAATGTGGCACTAGTATTTTTAAGACCAAAAGGGAGCTTGCGATAAGCAAAAGTACCCCAAGTACAGATGAAAGCTATCTTGTGATGATCAGCCGGGTGGATCTCAATCTAGTTATAGCCGGAAAAACCATCCATGAATGAAAAGATGACGCTTCCCATACAATTGTCAATGATCTGGTCAATAAAGGGAGTCGGGTAATTGTCCTTGGGACAAGCCTTGTTGAGATCCCGATAATTGACGCAGACACGAATGGTTCCCTACTTTTTAGCTACAGGGATGACATTCGAGACCCATTTTGTCAACGGGACAGGGTAAATAAAATCATCTTTCAAGAGCTTTTCAATTTGTGCCTTGATTTCCGCAATCTTTCGGGGGTGCACCGGTCGCAACTTTTGTCGGACTGGTTTGGCATCGGGATAGGTTTGAATCGTGTGCGAAATAATAGCGGGGTCTATCCCGGGCATCTCCTCGTAACTCGAAGCAAACACGTCTCGAAATTGCTTGAACAAGGCCGTGAACGTTGTGATCTCTTCAGGGGAACACTTTTGGCCTAAACAAATGTGTTCCACTACACCAGGAGTAACCGATATGTCGACCAAAATGGTAGGCTCAATGTTGGCCAAGTTGCCTTCAGAGTCCATTTGACACATAAGTATCAAGGATTTAGAACAAGAGTAGACATCCGGTGTAAAGATGGTGCTAATTCTATTCCCCACAGTATCCAATGAAGGAAGGAAAGACGAATGATGATGGAGGTCTTCCCACAGAGGATCATCCACACTCATGATTTCCATAATGGACTCGTCGGAATGAAAAGTCCGTAGCAGAGGATCGAGTAGGGATGATGTCCACTGTAGAGAATAGGAGGTGGAGTCCACATCTAAGTGGTCCTCCGGAGTTGATTGGATAGCCTCGTACATGAGTTCGGCGGGTAAAAGAGGCATAGTGTCTCCAATCAGGTGTGTGGTGGATTCGTCAGGTACAAGCCATGAATCAGTAGAGTTGGGAATGGATCAAATCCAGGAGGAGATCATGTTCACCATGGCAACATGATTTGGGGGATCCTTGGTTGGAAAAATTCCCATAAGGGATGATTCCTTGATGAGGCCAACCTCGACGCTCTCATATGGATGCGAAGATTGTCCAAGTAATGGAACATTATCACCTGGATGAGTAGCGGTGTCAGGTGTACAGAAATCCAGTTGGTGGACAGTAACAATTTGTCCTTGGTGGGGGAATTGTACTGCGCGGAAGATAGATGATGCGACCGCAGTCATGGCATAAAACCAATTACGACCAAGTAGAATGTTGTAATCTAACGGGGCAGCGACCACCTCCACGTTAATGGTTGCGGTCTTGCCCCCTAACTCGACTGCTAAAGCTTGTAACAACCCATGAGGTTGAAAGCCACGTCCGTCGAATGCTTTCAAAGTGGTAGGAGAACGGGTCAACTCGGGAGAGCCAATGGCTCTCCAACATGAGATCGACATGACTAAAGTAGAGGTACCTTCATCCAAGACGGTACGATGGATTATCTTCCCAGCAATTTTTGTGGCAACTTGAAATGCCAACTGATGGGAAAGCCTCGGTTTAAAGTATTCCAGCTAGAACATGATGGTATTCGAAGAATCCGGATCAACTGCGTCGATGGTAGTGAGGAGAGTCTTGCGTTGGTTCGGATAGTTTTGCAAGACCTCGAGCGTCGACATAGCACAAGGAGCTTGTGCCAGGTCCTCTAAAATATTGTAGTTCTGAGAGGCCCAAGCATTAGGATTGAAAACATATTTTCTAATCGTGCTCTTGGGTGGACACAACACTGACTCAAAAGAGGGATTCTCAATGGTGAGAGAAGCAGGCGGTACGATGACGTCGAGAATCGAAGTGGAAGATTTTTCAGTATTACTTCCAATGGATTCCTTCGGAGGGAGAAGGAGTCATACGAACGAGAACGAGTGTTCAATTTGACGGTCTCACTACGCATCATGAGAACATGCGCAGTGGAGGATGCTTCTCCTTGGGAGGGAGAGGTGTGTGCGACAAGTTGTTGGTTTTGAGTGGGGAAGGGATCGTTGAGAACTGCGGTAGTAGAGTTTCCCTTGAGAAAATTCTGAACTTCGTCTCGGTGGGACATTCTTTTGAGAAATGGTCTCCATTGCACATCAAACAAGCATACTTTAACTTCCTCTTCTGTTTGGTGGCTTCCTGAGTGGACTTGGGTTCCTTTTGGTTAGAATATTTCTTAGGTTTCCCCTTGTTCTTCTTCTTACCACCGGATTTCGAAGATGAAGCTGATTGCACAGAATTCACCTCTTTGGTGGAAGCAGGAGTGGTGGACTTGGTAGTGCTGTTGCTAGCCTGTGGTGGTGAGGGGAAGAACCTTGGGGGTTCGACAAGCCACCAGTTTGAATAGAAGGCTGGGAGGCAAGGGAACCAATGATGCCATCAGTTTGTGGTCCCTTGGGTGGTTTCACGGGATCGTACGTAGGGCGAGGTGCGTCAGGAACGATTTCATACAATTTGTCGGATTGAGCATAGACCAAGTATAAGTAATGGGCACGGGAATAGCTTGTTCCTTAGTGACGGCTCCCCCCATAGCTCCGTCTCGAGCTATGACGGGTAAAAGTGAATTTGTAAACCAGTCAGCTAAGAGTTGGTCCGGAATATGATCCTTAATAAGACGTCGTCTTTGCCACCATTCATGGATATGATCAGAAATATGAGTGGCAGTGTTTTGGCGAAGGGAGGTCAATAGGTCCGTACCAGAATCATAGCGAATGGGTAACTAGAAGTGGGTAAAAAACGACATAGCAAGAGATTAGAAATATGGAAAAGAATTAGGTGGAAACTCAATGTACCACTTGGCAGCTGGGCCAGTGAGAGTCCATTGAAATAACCTGAGATGGATCGAGTTGTCCATCAAGGAGTTGTATGAACACCATAAATGGTAGGTCATCACATGGTTTTTAGGATCCTCACCAGGTTTGCCATCAAATTTGGGGATATCTGATGGTAACTTAACCGGAATGGTTGGCCAGTTATGCCCATGGAAAATGGGATCATTCGTTAGACGAGACAAGTCAGGTAAGTCCAAAGTAGCCAAGAAGGGCAGCTGTTGGTTCAGTTGGGGGTACTGATAGTACTGATAAGGCATGTATGGACCAGTAGGACCTTGAATCGATTGATTATAAGGTGTTACCGGAGGAAACTAACCGTAAGGGGGTGTGCCACCTAGACCGTAAGTAAGTCCACCACCGTAAAAAGGTGGTCCATTTCCATAATAAGGTGGCCTGTTACCATAAGGTGGGGGCCCGCCTCCACCTCTAGGAGGGGGCGGGCCACCTCCAAATGGTGGTGGTCCACCACTACCACCAGGATAGGATGGGCCTCCACCGCTTCCGACGGGAGGAGGTGGTGGTCCGCCACCATCGCTAGAATAGGGTGGGCCTCCACCGCCTCCGTCGGGAGGGGATGGTGGTCCATCACCACCTCCGAAAGGGTAAGGGCCTCCTCCGCCACCCCCACCATAGTAGGGTGGTCCTACACCACCACCACCAGGATGGGATGGTCCTCCACCACCACCACCAGGATGGGATCGTCCGCCACCGTGAGGTGAAGGTCCGCCGCCACTAGGGGGGGTGGTCCTTTGCCTCCGCTTGAAGGGGGAGGGCCACCGCCTCCGCCTGAAGGGGGTGGGACATGATAGCTAGAATGAGGTGGTCCTCCGCCAGAAGGTAGGGGTCCACCTCCTCTGGATTTGTGTGGGGGACCGCCGCCTCCAATGGGAGGGGGGGTGGACCAAACGAAGGTGGAGGGACTTGAGGGACCGTAGGTGGGGGTCCATGTTGTAAAAAGTTTTGCTGTCCCCATAGAGTGTATGGATTTTTGGGGTACGGTACCCCGTAGAGTACGTTTCCGGGATTGATTTGTCCCGACATAGGGTTAAGATAACCTGGATGCACTTGAATCAATGGTGGTTGAATTACATTGGATGGTCCCCCAACATCGGTTAATCCCGTAGTGGAAGGTCTGGGAGGTAAGGAATTTCCAATGGAAGGACCGATGGGAACTCCTGCTGCAGTATTATGGTGAAGAGATGGGGGTTTCCCCCTAGCAACAACTTGCTGAACACTAAGTAAAGTTTGACCCAACACGGGTTTTTGACTATCGAACGTGGGATTAACATTACCGGTAAGGAAGGTAGGGGGTAAAGAGTATCCTCCCCGCAAGTTTTGAGGTGGGGAAGGAATGGGTAATGTAACAGTCGTAGTAACAGGTGTGTTGGACTGTTGTCCTTCAACGGGTTGAGTTGTCTGAGGTATAGGATTGGTCTCCTTTCTAGGGTGTGTATGTGCAGGATTTTATGGTTGACTAGATCCAGAAGTGGTCACATATTGTGTGGATGATTCCAGTGAATCATAAGATAAAACATGACTTGGGAGTGGTTGATAAGAATGTGACGTCGGGTCTTCTACTCTTCGTGAAAGACTTTGTCTTCGAATTTCTTCACCCCTAACACGTAATCGATCCAAGCGATCACGAAGGGGTTCGAAGATTTCTTCAGGAGTAGGCCAACTAGGTGGGGATGCAATGGCAAAATGGGCCACTGGGTGGCCTAGAGATGATGTCCAATAAGATGCTGCTAGACCAACAACTACTGCAGGGTCATCTTAGGGTGGATTTATCCATTCCAACGATCCAGGCTCTCTCGAAAAAATGAGAGGTAAGTCTTGTGGAGTAGAAGTTTGTGCCTCTTCACCCTGCGGGGGATGGGAGGCAGGTGAATCTAGAGGAAACATATGTGCTCCAATATTCAAAGTAGGGTTTTCTACTTCAGTTGACACAACCGTGGCTTGTGGGTCCATTCTTACCCTTGAAATTACCTCCTGGTTAAGGGATATTCGCGTGGCAAGTTTTGAATCCTATGGGACCTTCTCCAAGGAAAGTCAGCCAGAGTGACTGAAACAAAAGTTTCTCCTAAGGAAAGCTAAACAAAGGAAAAGCAGTCTAGAAAAAATCCTACACAAACTAAGGCCACAAGCAAACTTATGTGATAGGAGTGGATTCAACAGTTTGGAACCTCACAGGATTGTCAAGGCTTCGCAAATTGCTATATACCATAGGGTCCAACAGTAAAACGCAACAAGGACGATTGGGACCGTACCCTTTCCTGAATACTCGATTACCTGGACGGTACGTGCATATTAACCTCCCCGAGTGCTATTCTTGGTGTATTGCTCTGCCAAGACGGCCAAAAGGTTAACTTAGTTGGTCTCAGGAATCCTAATGGTGTCTCCCGATATACTCAAGGTACGTGGGATCTCAAATCCATAGTGGTGTTGTCTAATGCACAACCGTGCGACATGAGACCTTCCTATATACTACCGAGTATGTGAAACACCTTTCTATATACTCCAAGTAAGTGAAACACCTTTCGATATACGCGAAGCACACAAGGTACTTGGTGGGTACGTGAAAGAGATTCAATATACCTGGTTGGTACGTGAAAGACTTCGATATACCAATAAGTACGTGGAGGAATACAATACCCCCAGAATACAGTGTTGGAAAGTAACGGCAGCTGCCACATTTTACGACGCCGGAACACGTCTCTAACTTAACACACAAGTTACTAAAATTTTTACCCTAGTTCTACTGTTAATTTTATCTAGATGGTTAGTCGAATGCATGAGGTGAGTACATAAATGTAAACATAATGCAGGCCCTAACTACATGCAAAAAATGTACTTTTCTTTTGATGAACTCTATGTATGGGAGGGATAAACTTCTTTCCAAGTGATTTTACCAAAGCAACACAATCCCAAAATCTACCAAATTTGATAAAAATACTCTTTTTTCGTTTTTTTCCATTTTTTCAAGCAAAACTCAAAAGATCAATAAGCATGAAAACCAAATCCAAACATTTTCTCTTGTCTTTTCGAATCAAAGTTTGAGAGATGAAAAGAGAGAAATTTCCTATCTAGAGCACTCTAACTTTTCAATTTCACTATGATAGCTTAAAAACACTAAAAACCAAAAATGCATACAATTTCCTCAAGCATGGGGTCACTTTAGTAAAAACTTGATCTCATTTGAATTCTTCAAGAAAATGAATGATTCATAATTCTCGAAAAGCAAAAATGACTAATTTTTCTTCAAGCTTTTCAAAAGATTAATGAATGACCATTCCAATGCATGAACCAAATTCTACAATGATTTTCAAATGTACTTGAAAACAGTAAAAATGATGCACTTTCAATTTTCCAATGGGATGCCAAGATAATAAGTTGATAACAATGATATTTCCAAGCATGGATAACTGAAGAGAAAGTTGATTTGCAGCACTCTAAACACTCAGGAAATTCTCAGAAAATGACAAGCACTCATATGGACTAAAAACACTTCAAAACACTCAATCAAACAACTGAAATGCAAAACAAAGCTTAATGATAAGTGCAGAAAGAAGTTTGGGATCAGATCCATTGCAAGGATTAGATCAGGTGAGGAGAGGGGTGACGACAAGGCTAAGTGGGTGAAGATGGGGCAGTCAAGGTGTCCACCACTACCTAACTTAAACTTGTCAAAAACTGAGGCCCAATACAACACACACAAAACCAAACAATTTCAACACACTAATCAAAAGGGTCTCTGACTGGATCTTGCAGCACAGAGAGGTCTGCACACCAAACCAAAACTCAAATCAAAAAATGGAGGGGGATGCCCATATGTTAATTCTAACAGATTGACGCAGTATGCGTGTATACACAGAGCGACCGTCGCAGGTCACTAGTACGAGAATTGCGACGATGTCACAGTACACCAGTGGATGGGTTGCGACGATAGGCGAAAAGACAGAGAACAAAGGTCAAATCAATGCTCTGGTTGCACTGCCCAGGTGCGACGGGCGAGATCCAAGTTCAAGAATGAACAAATCTCCAAACAATGAGCAATAAAATGGTTTGAAAATAGTGAGTACAGACTCATAGGAGGACTATAGACTCTTCTAAGTGAAGATATGGTGGTAAAAAAGACTCGGAGGCAAATAATATGGCTTGCAAAAGAAATCAACTGAAAATGGAATTCAAATTGAAAACTACAAACAATGTACTCCCTAGTATGGTCGCCAGATTTGTTTGACGGAAATCTACCAAGAGCGGACTCGAGGCCTGATCTCCCTAGCTCAACGTGAGTATAGAACAAATAGATATAGAACATAAATAAGTCTCCTAGATCTAATTAGAGATCAAGGAACTAGATGCTTTACCTTTCAGATTGCCGATCCTTTCTCCTTGAATGCTGCTCCAAGCTTGATGGTCTTCATATCTGAGCTGCAAAACCTGTAAAGACAACACAACAAAACAAGTAGTAAAATGCACCTACACAATAATAGATCTAAGTAAGCAGTTAACTAGGAAAACTACACAAAATATCATTAACACAATGAGATTTGGTGGAAAGCACTTATATTACTGTATTAAAAGGGAAATACATAGGATGAAGAGATCACAACCAATGACTTAATGTAGAAATCCTCCTCCGATCAAGCCAATGCCAAAGCCTCCAAAGGGATGATGGATCTCTCAAGGATGAGTAGAGTTTTCTCCTAAGCTAATTTCACCAGCATATAGATACTATAGGCTTCCTCCCCTTGGAATGGGAGTGAGCTTCACTTATATATGTTAAATTTTCGATAATTTCATTCAATATTATCTAGGATCACTAAGAGAATAACATGTACAACATATCAATCATAAACACAAGAGACAATAGACATAGAGTTTCCTTGGGGAAAACCAAGAAGGTGAAAAACCCCGCAACTTCCTCATAGATAGAATAATCCACAAACCAAGATCACAATGATCAAACCCAAAGAGATGTCTCTAGCAGATACTCCTCCTCCTCCACTTGTGCGTAACTCTCTCTCTTAGCTATGCGATCTTGAGAAGTGAGTGAATGAATAGAATGAGAGAGGCACACCCTCTATTTATACATTGACTTGACCTGCCAATAAACTAACAGGGCCGACTTCCTAAGGAAGTCTAATAACCCAACCACATGACCTAACTAGGGCCGACCCCACACTGGTGGTCTAATAACCCATCAATACAAATGACGACACTTACAATGTAACTTGCGACACTTGCAGATACAAATGATGACACTACCAATTAGAGGAATAATACATCTTTGTTGGATATACAATAAAGTACAAATGTAATATACAAGTGAATATCTTTCGAAGTTACAAATACATCAACAATATAGGACTAAGTGGGTAGGGTAGGTTGAGATATGGTAGGAGAGAGATAGGGGATCCTTCCAAGAGGCTAGGAACCGAATGCCAACTACCACAAAGGCTAGGGATAGGGATACACATCATCTACCTTCGAGAATGGGCTCGAAGAAGCTATTTTAGTCAATTAACTGACATCGTCACAGTCTGTAAGAGGACAACCTACGACGACCTCTCGAAACCTAGTGTAAAAGGGTCTGTATCTCTTCCAAGTTAATGACTTAGTCAACGAAACTTTAGGGATGTTTACACTGAGTCTCATGATGGTAAGATTTAGGTGTAACACCCACACAAATTTTTGGGTGATATCTGCACTTCAAAATGTAGCTTCTGTCCAAGTTGCGATTTCTGGTTTTTCCATAGATGGGAATGCATAGCATGCTCATAATAACAATCTGGTTGTTTCAAAATGTAATGGGGATGAGGGAAAATGTCCTCCCATGATGTAGAGTGACTTGTGGTTCAAGTAAACAGATCTCATACTCTGCCATACGAATTTTTGGGCTTCCCATACTCCATCAATCTCATGAGTTGATTTTTGAAGTACTTCCTTACAACAGAAATAAATGACAACAAGAAAAGTCAAAGTGGGTTCTCAAGGTGACATTTGGCAACATAGGTTCAATCCCACAACCCCCTCACCTCTCCCTAGTGGATACACATAGCCCCCTCATTTTAGTTTCATCCATAGCCAACCCCTTGGTATTTTATTTGCATTATAATTATTTACATGGTTTTACAATTTCCCATTGGCTTACGAGCATATGGATAACACAATATAAAATACCAACCTTTTAAGGCTAAGCATTCACGAGTGGGTCCTTGGCCTTGAGCTCCACACTAGGAATCATACATCACATATGCACAATATTTACATATTGCGTTGATACATTCTAAGGGCCAAAATGGGGGTATTACATCCCCCCCCCTTAGAATAACATTGTCCTCGGTGTTCCAACACTTTAGAATTCTTACACATTGTTTACACATGTCCAAAATTCACAAAATGTGGTAGGTCTGTCCTGCATTTCATCTTTTACTTTGGGTTTTTAGGACCATGTCCTTTGGCTTCTACAGTCTTCTCCTACTGGATTTGACCTTCCATCTCCACATGTGGGCATTTCTCCACAACAATCCCTTCCTTTTATTTACCTTCCAGCAGATCCACAAGTCTGGAAACTTTATGGCTACTATCTTTCTTGCTGTCCTTTGTTGGGAATTTACAGAGGCATTGCTTTCCTCCACATTTCCAACATTTTAGTGGCTGCTTTTTATTTACTTGCTCAATTTCCTTTGAGTCTTCCAGCCTCTAGTGTTTCTTAATGGACTGATTGGATGAATGTATCTTCATTGACCCACTGTCCTTTCCACTGCTGATAGCTTCCAGAATTCCTTTTACCTCATTTTGCAGACAAATAGAGTCCTGCAAAACCTCGTGGTTGATCTCATGCTGTTGCTTTTGTAGCTTGAGCATTTCATCAAGATTTTATTGGGTCTTGGAAATTGTTTGAAGAAAATTTTCATCCAAATCAAATAGCTTTTGGTCTACTGCCATGTTTAATGTGCACAGCTGGCCACACTTTGCTTAATAACAACACTTGCCTTGCAACAGCTACAACCAATTGGTTTAATTTTCACCTGTGAAATTCATCATTGCAAATCTTGTTAGGCCAAGCATAACATAAGCATTAAGATCAGTCAATTAATTTCCCAATTGACATGGAAAGTTCATGCTTTATCCATGAGACTTCCACACATTTCATGCTTGTCCAACATACAAATGAACTCATTCATGTTCATCCTTTCACAAGGAATTTACTAATTCAGCATTCACAATTTATTTCAAGCAAAATAAACACAATCAACTTTCAACCATAATATGCATTCAACAATTTTCTGTCTCTAAAATGCATCTATCAAAAAGGAAAGAGAAGAGTAAGAGTTTCCCCCTCTTAATCTTGTTCCAATCTGGAGCCCCACCACAACTGTGGTTCCATGCTCCTTGGTCTCTTTCACTTCAAATGTGAATGCTTGACTCGCCTTTTCCTTGTTTTGGCGATGACACTTGGAGTCTAAGGTCTGTCCAAGGCTTCTCAACTAGGGAATCCCTCCCCATGGTTTTCCTATAGAACCTTTGGCTGCTAGGACTCACACAAGTCCACTAGCACCATTTTCCATTGCTACTCATACTGATCTTTCTAGGACAATCACATGTCCAAATGCATCCTTAGGATGCCTTCAAGGTTCTTGCTTCCCGCAATTACCTGGGTTTCAACAAAGAAACAACAGTGTATCAGCTTGGTTGTTATAAGACTTGTACATGAAATTTTTCATTATTCAGAATAAGAAATAGATGATAATTAAATACTTATCTGTATTGGAAATCTTCACGTTATTCCACAGGATCCTTCTTTGCTTTACAAGCCTTGGATCACCAGTGTTAACAATAACGAATGTTTGGCTAGCACGCATGCTGCTCCATAGCATTCAACGCCTAACCAGTGCACTGATTGAATTTACCAAGCGTTTAACGAATATTTGGCCAACACGTTGTAACATACCCACCATCTATCCAAGGCAAGGAAGGGTACATGATGGCAATCTCTAGGGCATTTCATAAAACTCAACCCACTCATTAGAATCATATGAATAAATCATTGTGTGTAGATGTAAAACAAATCAATTATGCACATCGGAATTAAACTATCCACGCACATTACTCATGCATACAGCATATCAACAATCATCAAATTAATACAGTGCAGAAGTAAATACATAGACAGAAAAACACTTATCTCCATTTTGCAACTATCCCAAACAACTAGCTATGTCGCTGCAACGTTCCACCCAACCATAGGCTAGTTGTGTTCATCAATCTCTCAACACAACTGCCACCCCCGAGTTGGGCATGATTCTTACAAGGAAAAGGGGACATTCTAGCTCATTCACAACCAATTACTCATTTCATTTGAGCCAAGCCAGTCCATAGCTGGGTTTATCATGCTACATCAGAACCATGGATGCTTACACTCAAGCTGAATCCAAAACAATGGAGACCCATAACCCATACCCCAACATACTCTTTTCTCACACAATAAGCACAATCATTGGGCAGGGATACACATTTAACAATGGGATTTACAGCAGGATGGTCATGGGTTTTCCCCAATTCGTTTCCAGCCAAAAACGGATTATGGAATGGGAAAAAACACTCACATGGAGGAAAACGATTTCTTCCCCAATTAACTAATCATTCAGCAACCAAACGATCTCTATGGAACCCCTAGTTCGATTTCCCTTCTTCCCCACTGGTATACAACACAAAACGCCCTTCTCCCAGTTGAGAATGAAGGAAAACACATAATTTTGATGGGAAAAATGCCCAGCAAGCTCCTAACTCGTGAGGGAGCCCAACTGGTTGATGGATAATGGCTTGGGGAGCAATTCATGCTCTTTTCTTGCCCAAGAAGCAAAACGCGATTTCCCATGCAGGGTGGCTTTCCCATACCCGAACTTGGACAGCCATACCTCTCATTCCCCAAGGCATTAACTACCTCAACCAACTCTTGGGAGAAATCAATGATTGGGTACAAAAGTCAACATGGGTAGTTGAGGGTTTGATGGGTTCTCTCATTGACACTTGGCTTGACTTGACTAGCTCCAAGGGTTTGAATGTTTTCCCTCCCAATTCCTTGTAAAATCATGCCCCCATCTCTTTGTTGCATTGCATAGCTAGTTGTGGGTATTTTATTAAAATGCATATTTACACGATGTTTAAAATTCCAATGTTCCTGGCTAGCATGCAAACCATATGCATCAATAAATCGATGGTGGGGCCTTGGCCTTGAGCTCCTCACCATGATTTCATAACAATATTACATCATCTACAATTTTAATGCCATGGGGTCAAACTGGGGACGTTACATACCCCTCCCCTTGGAATAACACCATCCTCGGTGTTCCAATACTTAAGAATAAATACCCACTTTATACATTTTTTTAAAATTCTCAAATGGTAGCAGGTCTGTCCTGCATTTCATCTCTTTACTTTGAACTTTCAGGATCAAGTCCTTTGGCTTCCACAAGCTGCTCCTGCTAGCTTTGATCTTCCATCTCTGCAGGTGGGCATTGCTCTACAACGATCCCTTTCTTTTATTCACCTTCCAGCTGGTCTACAAGTCTGGAATTCCATGGATGCCATCTTCCTTGCTGTCCTGGCAACTATTTGAGGAATATTTTCAGCCGAATTGAATAGCTATTGGTTTGCTACCATGATCAATGTGCACAACTGGATCTCACTTTTCTCACTAGTAATCCTTTGGCTAGTAACAACTGCAACAATGGCTTTCAATGTCTCTCCTGTGAGACTCATCATGGCAATTCCTGTTAGGACAAGAATAACACAATATTAAAATTAGTCAATTATTTTCCTAATTGACTTGGAACGTCCATGCTTCACTCATGAGACTTCCACACATTTCAGGCTTTCCCACATACACATGAACTCATTCATGTTCATGCTTTCACAGGAAAATAACTATTTCAGCATTCACAATTCATTTCAATCAATTAAACACAATTTGTTTTGATTTATGACATGCACTCAACAATTCTCTATTTCCGAAATGTATCAGTCAAAAGGAAAGAGAAGAGTAAGAGTTTCCCACTCTTAGTCTTGTTCCAATCCGGAGCCACACCATCACTTGGGGTTCTATGCTCCTTAGCCTCTTTCACTTCAATGTGAATGCTTGACTTGCCATTTCTTGGCTATGACACTTAATGTCTAATGTTTGTCTAATGCCTTTCAACTAGGGAACCCTTCCCCATTGTTGCTTATAGAACCTTTGGCTGATAGGACCCTCACGGTTCCACTAGCACCATCTTTCATTACTGCTCATACTGAGCTCTTTAGGACAGTCATATGTCCACATGCATCCCTATGATGCCTTCATAGTCCTTGCTTCCAGCAATACCTATACTCAAACATTGAATCTATTCACATGCTTAGTTTATTTTTATAGGGTTTATCTCCAAACGAGAATTTAAGAAATCATAACCAAATCATATACACACGTATATTCATAAGAAAGAAGCTGCAAGATAACCAAATACTTATATGTATTGGATGTCTTCACTTTATTCCATAGGATCCTTCCTTGCTTTCCAAGCATTGGATTTCCCATGGATACAATAATGAATGTTGGGCCAGCACGTAGGCTACTCCACAACCATTTGAATAGGAAATGCTAGGCCAGTACGACGACTATTTTTTATCAATTAATTAAGGAATGTTTGGCCAGCACACCGGCTGCTCCACAACATCAAGTGGTTAATGTTCCCACCAACTATTCCCTGAATTTACCAAGAATTTTATAGCACCCAACCAGTTACTCTTTGGATTTACCAAGAATTTTATAGTTCTTTCAGGGTCCTTGCTTCCTGCAATGGCCAAGGTTTCCAACAAAGAAACAACAATGTATTAGCTTGGTTGTCATAAGACTTATACCTGAAATCTTCATTATTCCAAACAAGAAATAAATGAAAATGAATACTTATATGTATTGTGCATTTTCCTTGCTACTCCACAGGTTTCCTTCTCTGCTTTACAAGCCTCGGATCACCTGTGGGGTGGATGCTTGTCCAACACACATGCTGCTCCACAACATCATCCGAATAGGCAATGACAAGCTAGTACGTTGACTGGGTTTATCAGGCATCCCTAAAATCAGTATGCTAAGCCAGTACGCCGACTGGGTTTATCAAGCATTTCAAAAATCAGTATGCTAAGCCAATACGCCTATTGGGTTTATCAAGCATACAATAACCATTTCCAATCCAGTTCTCCGACTGGGTTTGTAAAAGGGTTTGTATCTCTTCCAAGTTAACGACTTAGTCAACGAAACTTTAGGGATGTTTACACTGAGTCTCATGATGGTAAGATTTAGGTGTAACACCCACACAAATTTTTGGGTGATATCTGCACTTCAAAATGTAGCTTCTTTCCAAGTTGTGATTTCTGGTTTTTCCATAGATGGGAATGCATAGCATGCTCATAATAACAATCTGGTTGTTTCAAAATGTAATGGGGATGAGGGAAAATGTCCTCCCATGATGTAGAGTGACTTGTGGGTCAAGTAAACAGATCTCATACTCTGCCATACGAATTTTTGGGCTTCGCATACTCCATCAATCTCATGAGCTGATTTTTGAAGTACTTCCTTACAACATAAATAAATGACAACAAGAAAAGTCAAAGTGGGTTCTCAAGGTGACATTTGGCAACATAGGTTCAATCCCACAACCCCCTCACCTCTCCCTAGTGGATACACATAGCCCCCTCATTTTAGTTTCATCCATAGCCAACCCCTTGGTATTTTATTTGCATTATAATTATTTACATGGTTTTACAATTTCCCATTGGCTTACGAGCACATGGATAACACAATATAAAATACCAACCTTTTAAGGCTAAGCATTCACTAGTGGGGCCTTGGCCTTGAGCTCCACACTAGGAATCATACATCACATATGCACAATATTTACATATCGCGTTGATACATTCTAAGGGCCAAAATGGGGGTATTACATTCCCCTACAACCAATGCTAAGCCAGTACACCAACTGGGTTTATTAGGCATACACCAACCATTGCCAAGCCAGTACATCGACAGGGTTTATCAGGCAATATGAACAACATAATATGATTACGTGGCTCCTTCTCTTATGCAAATCGGTGGTTCCTTTTAGGAACTTTATAGGTGACTTTCTTGACTGCAAGTTAGCATGGCCCCACAATACCCACTTGCACTACACAAGGATGATACCCCTTTTCTGCAACATAGCTCCTCGGGCCTATCCATCTCTTCTAGTGTCCTTTAGTGTGAGCGTAGAAAGGTTACCACTACCCATATAGTCGTCTTGAGTACCCTTTCTTCACTTTGCCTCTTAACGTGCAACACCAAATTGCATTTGTGTAAGCTGGTAGCACAAGAAGGATAAGCAAGCTCATCAGTATTGTTGCTCTAAAATTGTAATCACATTTCATAACATTCACTATCAAGTATTGAAACACTAGGAATGCGTCCACTCCCTTAGGGTGTAGTCAATATTGACAACCTTATCATAACCCAACATCTGAAAGGTATGCATCCCTTTCTGATGTGAGCCATGTAGGACCTAATCATACTCAAGCAGTCTGGAATAATAATGAAATAATAAAACATGCTTTGCATATTAACTCTAGTAACTAGACATGCATATTCTTTAGCTGGGGTTATAGAATACTCATCTGTTTTACAGATGTATCTTTTCTTTATTAGCGAAGAATGCGGGCTCCCTTCTCTGAGTCAACAGTCCTTTGGGTTGCCACCCCAATCTTTTCATGTTCCTTAACCCACACATGCCTTCTTGGCTTAATTTTACTGTCTCACTCACATGCTTTACCAACATGCAGTTCGGTGGAGACATTATCAACATTCACAATGGCGTTTCACCCGAAACCCATTTCCAAATCATGGGATACTTCCCACCTAGTTTGGCTTCTACAGGCCATCACACATGGTCTTCCTGCAATGTGTCATCTTGGCACACTTATCAAATAGCCAAACAGTCAGCAACATTTAACAATAATTTCAAATCTGATTGCTTCATAACCAATCAATGGCATTAATAATTAAATTCAACATGAATTTACAATTCTGTCTCCTACAGAAATTGATTTGCTTAGCAATGAGGCTATCCTCATATTGTTTGGCTCTTGTAAGTGGTATCACTCTGTCCATTATGGTTTCACCCTTGCTACCATACATGAACATCCACCTACAACATGTCCTCTTGACACAATTCTATATAAGCCAAACAGTCATTAGCAATTATAAGCAATTTCTCAAATCTGAAATCTACAAATATGTTTTCCTACAGTAATTAGATTTGCAACCATGAGATTATTCTCATAAACTTAAATTAGACAATTTTCAGATTTGTTTCATGCATAATTTACAACCATGAGAAAATTCTCATAACCTTTGGCTTCTGCACATGGCAGATCCTGGTCTTTACTATGGACTTATCCTTATTGCCATACGCAAGACTTTTCTACCTGAAAACTGAAACTTCAATCAGCCAAACATGTTGTGAGTATCTATACATATAATCCTTTCATTGCCACAACAGTCACTGAAGTGATCTCAGAATTATAACACTCAATAATTCAAACTCCTTCAGCTGTTAACATTTTAAATGCAATGAAATATATACATTTCTATATATGCATTATTAATAAAATTGTAAGACAGTCACACTATCCATGCAATTTAAATAAACTGTAAATACTCATTAATTCACACTCCATGCAATCTCTGTCATTCCATAGAGCACTCTGGTAGCCCAATCATCATGTCTACCTTCTTCATGCAATCATTCTCCTGCATTCACAGCTACTTATGAAATGGTATTAGTATTAACAATGGTTCACCATTTCATCGATTATCTAACTGCATTGAAACATATATATGTCACACCCATGCATTCACACAATGCATCTCAACATGTGCACACATATGCATGCACATTCACAACATTTACATAATCTTTTAATGTGCATTCACTCAATGCATAACCCCTCAATACAACCTTGCATTAATCCATGAATATTAGGAATTTCAACATATTATGGCCTAACCATGCCTGTCTCATATGGCATACACTACAACAGGACCATAAGTTATCACTTGCTTTGGTTGCTAAACTCACAACCAACATACACAAACGGTATGGTATAATTTCATATGAATGCACTATAGGGTGTAAGGCTCCTTACCTTCACTTACCCACACCTGACCATACTTGGTAGGTTGGCATTCACCTTCAGGCACTCAATACCACATGCAAACCAAATCAACATAGTTTAAACATAGTTGAAGGGATCTTACCAAATCCTCTTTCAACATTCATGCAATTAAACATAATTAACCATTACCTGCATGGTTGTTATTAACATCGCTTGATGTTACTTGATCAGTTGGCCTCTTACCAATGCTACACAGTCATTTTTCCAACCTCATGATCATAGATTTGTTGCACCATCCTTTCCTCATAAGGTTTTTGGTCATATGCAACAACATCATCCACATCCTTAGCCATGCTTCGGTTGTCTTTGGTCCTACAACCAATGCGAACACAACTAATTATTAGCAACCACAATAATTATCTTATGTGGTTCATTGCATATGTAAAACCTTACTATTTTACCAATATGCAATATCATATACATGCACAAACATTTTCACATGCACCGTGCAATGTTTATTTATATGCCATCTAGTGTATATTCATCTCATCTATCTAATCTCTTGCGTTTTCAATCATGCTTCTATGGTATGATTCCCACAACCATTATCAGCAACATTAATAGTCATCAATCATAGGGGATACCATTAATGGGCTATTGCATGTGTAGCCTCACTACCTTTATCAGTATGCAACATCATGCTCATGCATAAGCAATTCACATGCATTATGCAATAACTCTTCTAATCATGCCCACTAATTCATATGCATTATTCTCTTGCATTTCCAACATCCCTATGCCATAATTTCCAGTATATAAAACTTAGGAAATAAAAACACAATAGCAAGAGAGGAGTTAAGGAATTCTCCCTTTCCAATTCCTCATCATGACATGGAGTTCCTCCTCCACATCATAGCTGATCCTTTTCTTGGCTTCCCTACCAAGCATACATGCAATCATTAGCTATGATATTTCCATGAATTAGCAATTCAGTATATTCATAAGTGTATGACATTCATTCTTGCTATTTTCCAAACATGCAATTCTTATGCTATAAACATAAATAGTTTAAGGTGAGGAATTTCCTTCTTATCAACATTGCCTTGCTGCTTCCATTGCTCTTCCGCAATGCACATTACAGCCAATTACTCTTAATAAGGCTTCCACAACCTTCTATGCAATTCCTGCTTCTCCTCCCAAGCATAGATAATGCATTTCACACTTTAAACAACTGTCTTCGGGGGATGACGGGGGTCAAGGGGGCTTGCCCCCTTGTGGCTTCCCTACGCCAATGCAGGGCGGGTCGAGGGCAGCACCCTCATTTTTTTGTTTGTAAATTCTTCAATTTCGCGCAATTTGGCGCATGAGTTCAAAGCGATTTTTCTCTTTCGGGCACCTGAAAATTTCATTGAAAAACTGCTGTATTTTCTTTGTTTCGGCGGACTTCATCATTCTCTTTCGCCCCTTTGTAGAAAAACCTGTTGAGTTCTTCCGATCAAAAACTTAGATTTTCCTTCTGCCATTGCGGAGCAACTCGCCCATCTCCTCTGCCGTTGCGGATGAACTTGCCCATCTCTTCCGCCGTTGCGTAGCAACTAGACCATCTCTTCCGTCGTTGTGGACGAACTTGCCCATCTCTTCCGCCGTTGCGGAGCAATTTTCCCATCTCTTCCGCTGTTGCGGATGAACTTGCCCATCTCTTCCGCCGTTGCGGAGCAACTCTCCCATCTCTTCCGCCATTGCGGATGAACTTGCCCATCTCTTCCGCCATTGCGGAGCAACTCGCCCATCTCTTCTGCCGTTGTAGACGAACTTGCCCATCTCTTCCGCTGTTGTTAGGCAACTCACCCATCTCTTCCGTCGTTGCGGATGAACTTTCCCATCTCTTCCACCATTGCGGAGCAACTTGCCCATCTCTTCCGTCGTTGCAGACAAACTTTCCCATCTCTTCTGCCGTTGCGGAGCAACTCGCCCATCTCTTCCGGTCGAAAACTCAGCTTTTCCTTCCGTCACTGCGGTGGAAACTCGCCAATTCCTTCCGACGCTGCGGCAGAAACTCACCAACTTTTTGCCATTGCAGATGAACTTGCTGAGTTTCGCCGCCGTTGCGGACGAAAACTCGTAAGTTCTTTCCGATACAGACTTAGAAATTTTTTCAAAAACACTTAGAAAAATTTTGAAAATTTGTAAGTTTGAAACTTTTCTTAATGGTCTATAATGAGCAGGAATCATACTTACCCCTGCAAGCTATGATAGGTAGCCCATGAAGGCCCAATGCTGCAACCAGCAGCTCTGATACCATTTTGTAACCTACCCACCAT
The DNA here is from genome assembly GCA_027924585.1 of Larix kaempferi. NCBI lineage: Eukaryota > Viridiplantae > Streptophyta > Pinopsida > Pinales > Pinaceae > Larix > Larix kaempferi. Next base: position 8,600,979 of record BSBM01000136.1, read on the forward strand.
CTATCCAAGGCAAGGAAGGGTACATGATGGCAATCTCTCGGGCATTTCATAAGACTCAGCCCACTCATTAGAATCATATGAATAAATCATTGTGTGTAGATGTAAAACAAATCAATTATGCACAACGGAATTAAACTATCGACACACATTACTCATGCATACAACATATCAACAGTCATCAAATTAATACAGTGCAGAAGTAAATACATAGACAGAAAAACACTTATCTCCATTTTGCAATTGTCCCAAACAACTAGCTATGTCATTGCAACGTTCCACCCAACCATAGGCCAGTTGTGTTCATCAATCTCTCAACACAACTGCCACCCCCGAGCTGGGCATGATTCTTACAAGGAAAAGGGGACATTCCAGCTCATTCACAACCAATTACTCATTTCATTTGAGCCAAGCCAATCCATAGCTAGGTTTATCAGGTTACATCAGAACCATGGATGCTTACACTCAAGCTCAAGCCAAAAAAATGGAGACCCATAACCCATACCCCAACATACTCTTTTCTCACACAATAAGCACAATCATTGGGCAGGGATACACATTTAACAATGGGATTTACAACAGGATGGTCATGGGTTTTCTCCAATTCGTTTCCAGCCAAAAACGGATTATGGAATGGGAAAAAACACTCACATGGAGGAAAATGATTTCTTCACCAATTAACTGAGCATTCAACATCCAAATGATCTCTATGGAACCCCTAGTTCGATTTCCCTTCTTCCCCACTGGTATACAACACAAAAATGCCCTCCTCCCAGCTGAGAATGAAGGAAAACACATAAGTTCGATGGGGAAAAACGCCCAGCAAGCTCCTAACTCATGAGGGAGCCCAACTGGTTGATGGATAATGGCTTGGGGAGCAATTCATGGCTCTTTTCTTGCCCAAGAAGCAAAACACGATTTTCCATGCAGGGTGGCTTGCCCATACCCGAATTTGGACAGCCATACCTCTCATTCCCCAAGGCATTAACTACCTCAACCAACTCTTGGGAGAAATCAATGATTGGGTACAAAAGTCAACATGGGTAGTTGAGGGTTTGATGGGTTCTCTCATTGACACTTGGCTTGACTTGACTAGCTCCAAGGGTTTCAATGTTTTCCCTCCCAATTCCTTGTAAAATCATGCCCCCATCTCTTTGTTGCATTGCATAGCTAGTTGTGGGTATTTTATTAAAATGCATATTTACATGATGTTTAAAATTCCAATGTGCCTGGCTAGCACGCAAACCATATGCGTCAATAAATAGATGGCGGGGCCTTTGCCTTGAGCTCCTCACCATGATTTCATAACAATATTACATCATCTACAATTTTAATGCCATGGGGTCAATCTGGGGATGTTACACACGCAGGCTTCTCCACAACATTCAATGCTCAACCAGTGCACCGACTGGATTTACCAAGCACTTATGGTGCCAAACCAATCCCATACTTGGTTTTCCCTCTCCATTTCCAAGCCAACACTTCTGTTTGGGTTAACAAGCCAATGGAAGGAAACTACACCATAACCATTTCCAAATCAAGGGCTCTACTATGGAGCCATAGGCATCTCAATGGGTTCCATTTAGTCTCGGAACCCACCTCACCTCCACTCACAGGACGAGTAGGGTCCCCTTCTCTGTTGCACAGTCCCTTGGGCGCCCCTTCCCTCAACGCTATCCTGGGTAGGTGCAGGAGGTCCTCACTGCTGAACCAATAGATATTTTATGCCTTTACTATGGACTTACATACATTTCCATATGCAAGACAATCCTACTTGGAATCTGAAAATTTCAATAAGCCAAACACTTTGTGAGTATCCATGCATATACCATTTTCGTTGTAAATGTTGCAACAGTCACTGAAGTGATCTCAGAATTATAATACTCAATAATTCAAACACTATCAACTATTAATATCTCAAATGCAATGAAATATATTTACTTTATATGCATAATCATTGCAATAGAATTCCAAGATACAATCACATTATATATGAAATCAAATAAAACTTTCAATATTCATGATTAAAAAATCATATCATTTCATGCAACTCTGTCCTTCCAACAGAGCATTCTGGTAGCCCATCAAACATGACTACCTTCGTCATGCAATCATTTTCCTGCATCCATGGCAGCTCATGAAATGATCTCATAATTGCCAATAATTCTATCATTTTAGTTATTAATGAATTGCAATGAAATATATGCCACAACCATGTATTCACACCATGCCTCTCAACATATGTACCCACACATATGCATAAACAATCACAAATTTTACATAAACTTTTAATGTGCATCCACTCAATGCCACCTTGCATTGATTCATGAATACCATAATGTCATGTCATGCATTCCACCATGATTTTTTGGAAAGTATGGCTATTGCCTCAACACATCAATCACAAAGTTTACATAAACTTTTAATGTGCATCCACTCAATGCCACCTTGCATTGATTCATGAATACCATAATGTCATGTCATGCATTCCACCATGATTTTTTGGAAAGTATGGCTATTGCCTCAACACATCACCCAACCATCTCCCCAATCACTTGGTTAACTTATTTGGGTGCCTTCCTTCTCCACCCGAACAACACATTAGGAGTTTTCTAACTCATTGGTTGTTTGCAAAGAGGTTTCATCCCAAATTAACACCAATAGGGAGTTCATGGGATACTTGTGTAGCACCATAGCATTACCATTCCAACCACAGTATGGCCTTAACCATGACTATCTCAAATGGCATGCACTACCACAACATGAACATAAGTCCTCACTTGCTTTGGTTATTAAACTCATAACCAACATATACAAATGGCATGATATATTTTCATATGAATTCATTTACAATTCAAAACAACTAGATGGTATAAAGATCCCTTTCATTAATACCACATACCTCACCGTACCCAGTGGGATAATGTTTGCATAAATGCATTCAACATCACATACATACCAATTTATGATTATTAAATATGGATCAAGGGATTCTTACCCAATCCCCTTTTTGTATGAAATCATAAATAAACCATTACCTGCATGGCTTCCATTAACATCTTTGATTTTACTTGATCAGTTGGTCTCCTACAAAGGATTACACCATCCTTCCACCAACCGCATGATCATAGATTTGTTGCACCAACCTTTCTTCATAAGTTTGTTGGTCACATGCAACAACATCATCAACATATTTAGCCATGCTTCTGTTGTCTTTGGTCCTACAACCAATACCAACACCAATAGTGATTATCAACCACAATAATTATCTTAAGTGGCTCATTGCATATGTAAAACCTCGCTATTTTACCAATATGCAATATAATATAGATGCACAAACACCTTCACATGCACTATGTAATATCTATTAATGTGCCAACTAGTGCATATTCACTTCATATGTTCGATCTCTTTCGTTTTTCAACATTCCTATGCCAAATTTTCTATACATAAAAATTGAAAATATAATCATATCAGCAAGAGAAGAGTGCAGGAATTCTCCCTTTCCAATCCCTAATTATAGCATGGAATTCCTCTTCCACATCATAGCCGATCCAATTTCATGGCCTCTCTAGAAAGCACACAAGGAATCATTAGCTATGATTTTCTCACCAAGCAACAATTCAATACATATACTCATGTATAACATTCCTACTTGCTACTTTCCAAGCATACAATTCTTATGCTATAAATAGAAATAGTTTAAGGTGAGAAATTTCCCTCTTTATCAACATTGCCTTACTGCTCGAATTACTTTCAGGAATTATGGCCAAGTTCAACTTGACCTTTCTTGGACTTCACTTATGAGTACTCGCAATTTGTCCACTATTGATGCCAGGTAAAGGGATAGATGTCTAGCTGGATCCGAATCAACCTTTCTGTGATGAATAGACAGTCCCTATTGGATGTCGAGTCTCACTCACTCAAGGTGGATTCCAAAGGTATTAATCTTTTCCTAGTGGAATTTCGCGTTTGCTCATTTTGTTAACCTTCTGCCACTTACACGGGTGATCGCGTTTTCAGAAGAATGCCCATTGTTTTTGAAAATTTACTCAAAACCTCCAGTAAAACAATCTAGCTGAGACGCCTCCTTTGGGCAATGGCTGTGTATATATAGGGAGAAAGAAAGAGAGAAATGAGAAATGTGAGAACGAGGCAAACTACTCATTAAATTTCTATGTTGCATGATCAAATTTGAAATCTTCTTATATTTTCAAAGTGTTTTGACTCTTTTGTTTAAAAAAAAAATTGAAATCTTAGATTTATCGTACCAACAAAGGAACAAAGGAAGAGTAAATGTAAATAGTTTAAAAATAAGGATAATGAATTGTATTATTGAGTTTTTTTTATAGTTACATTAATAGGTGTATATATTTTAGAATTTGGGGTGGACTACCATCTATGTTTTTCCCAGATTGAAGGAGGATTAGACAAGTGTACTATCTAGATTGATTTTATGGGGGTTGTTCAAAATTCAAAATAAAAATAAAAATAAAAAGATAAGCTGTAATTGATGCATGGTTAACAGCTAATATCTCAAGCATGGATAACTCGTAACTCATGCATGGATAACAAGTAGTGACACATAACCCATTTAACTAAAGAAGGTAACAAGTAGTTGAGATATAGACAACATAACTATTCATGGCACTTCACTTGTGATCTATCCATTTTCATCGACCACAAGTTAAGTGATTATGCTAGTCTTAATTTTTTTACAAATTTTAAAGTGGTTTGCAAAGTTCCATATTATTAATTTTTTTTATTACAAAATTAAAAGTGGTTTGAAATTTTCATTGTGTGAGAAATAGTTATCATGGTAACAGTTGAAAATATATTAGGTCTGTTCACACCTTATTGTTCCAATTCAGTCAAATCTCTTGTAAAACACTTTAATTGTGACTGGCCGTATATCCAGGGAAGAGGAAAGGGAGAAATGTGGGAGCGAGGAAAAATAGTCATTAAATTAAATTGCAGTAGTATTTTTCCTTTGATTTGGTCATCACAGTTGAGAATTGAAAATGGGATGATGGCATCAATCATGAATTCTTGGTTATGGTTTCCCAATTAGTTATGGTTTACATGTCTATGGTTTTATTCATGTCTATGGTTTTCTACATGCATGAACTCTCAGGGTGAAAACCCCTTTGATAGTAGCTGTACTTAGTCTTCTCTTTCTTATTTCCCTTGTCTTTGACAGGATTCGAACCTCCATCAGTGGATTTAGGCCTCTCATCCTTCTTCTTCTTCTCTTGTGGTTTCATCCCCTTGGGATTTTGCTTGCCTCTTGCATGTTTCAAATATCCAGCTGCAAGTACTTGGTCTTTTTGATTAATGGAACCCATCAAGACCAACTTGTCTTGCTCTTGAGTTAGCATCTCCATGAAATCAGCCAAAGATGGCATATTCCAATTTCTAACTGTGAGCTTTGTGGATTTGAATGTAGAGATAAAAACAGATTACTCAGGATCCAGTTTTGAGAGAATGGATAAAACCAATTGTTCTTCCTTCTTGTCAATGCCACATTGCTTTATTTGCAAGACCAAGATCTTGAACTTGGTGACGAAATCCTGGATGGATTCGAAACTTCTTGGACTTAGTGAGATCAACTCATTCTAAATTTGATGGCCCCTCATCTCATCAGTTTTCCCAAATAGAGACTCAAGCTTGAGCCAAAATTCATTGGGTGTAGCAAGACTTTCAACATGAAACAAGAGGTCTCTCGAAATACTGAGACAAAGGAGGCCGAATGCCTCATCCATTCTATTGAAGAATTTCGATTTCTCCACAACAGAGTTTGGTTCAACCTCTGTACCCATTGTGATCCTGAAAAGACCCTTGGATCTCAACAAAATCACCATTTTAGCCTTCCAATCGAAATAGTTGAAAGGAGTGAGCAAATTTGGATGAGATTGCTCCATCTTCTTCTACTGCTTGCGCATTGGGTGACAATGGTGCTCTTAAATACCTGCAATAAAACTCTCAACACTCAGGAGGGGATCTACACTAATAGATTCGAACCCTGCTTGATAGTGGGTGCATTCGGGAGAGAATCACACCCTGGATAGACTCCAATGGCTTGAATGCAATTGTTCTAGGGACTTCTGTGGTTTCTCCATTGCTTCTGGCACACCACTAAAACAGTCTATTGGTTCGAATAGTAGCTCCAAGAGCTCTGATACCATGTAAAATCTATACCACAGCAGGATCAAACTACTATAGATACCTCACAATTGAAATATTTAACATATTATGCAAGAAACAAGTGGATATACATTTCTGGAAAAACAAATGATAAAAAACCAGGCATAAATGATCAAATATCAGCACAAATGATAAAAAATCAGGATACACAAATGATCAAATATTGGATTCTATTAACAGTCCAACCCAACAATGAGTTTGGATCATCCTTATATAACAATAGGAAGAAATAGGATGCACTTGGAGTGTACACACTTATCTAGCTTAGATTTAGCCCAATCCCCCTAGGTTGACCAAATGGTTCCCAAATATCTAAAATAGGTTCGAAATGTGCATGTGAACATTGGGTAAGCATGGGGGACCAAGATGGATCTCACACATGTGAAGGAGATGGTTGGTTGGAAGTTGGGTAGGCTAGGATATGCCAAAAATAGCCAAAGGAGGGGCAAAAGACTAGGTTCAATGCATGGGTGCCCTTGGTCAAACCTAGATCCATAAAACATGGAAGGAAGGCGCCTTAGGAATGTTGGTGGTAATAAATGCATGAGGTGGTCTCAAGGAGAGCACCCGGCAGCTATATTTGATCACCCTTTGGCCCATACAATGGTGGATATTGTTCACACTTTCCCCAACAAGTTCTAGACAACTTATAACAACTTTCTAATAACCTAGGGATGTAATTATTAACTAGTTTACCACCTAATAACCATCAATTAATTAATGATTAAGGTACTAAGGTCTAATATTTATCTAACAAAAATATATATATGACAAACACCTATTAACTTTTCAATCCACACACACACACACACACACACACACACACACACACACACACACACATATAATTTCGAATGACCACATTCCAAAAAACATATTCACATTAATGGAACTATAAACAAAATTCCCTAATTCTTATATCTAAAGATAATAGGATTTAATATGTATGAAGGAGACCTTCATTAACATAACATTCTTACATAATTTATGAAATATAAATATTCACTCGATGATATGATATATATATATATATATAAAATTGTCATGCTTTTCATCTTCTTTAAATCATATCTACATCCATTCGCATAATATAAAATTTAATTAAAATTACTCCATATAACTATTTTAATTATCGACTAAGGCATCTAAATCTGACACATCAACCATCTACCACATGTTCCAATTATCAATATAATAAACAATGATGTTACAATGGAGATAATTCGAATCATGAAGGAGAATTCGAACCTCAGTTGGTCTAGCATAGGGATTATCACCACTGGAGTGCTCTAGAAGACTCAAAGTCAACTGAACTGAACCTAAAATCAACTAACTAAAGTCACAATCAGTTAAATGACTAAAGAGGGTGCAATAGTGATTTTGTCATGCATGCCAGTCAGAAAAGGGTGCATGATGCCACTATCAGTGGCATCCGGAGCTATAACCCCCCACAAGAGTCAGATAAATTTGGTGGACTTCATTGGAACACTCAGTAGGTTCCTATAAAATAGGGAACTGACTGAAGTGGTCCTAAAATGATGCATGCAGGGCTCAGAAGGTGGTATATGGATCATGGATGACATCTGCACACCACTAGGGGGCACATGACATCGTCAACAACTAGGAAAAATAAATAATGCTAGGTAGGACAAGGATGGAGTATTGAAATATCCTAACACCCCTGCTTAATCCATACTCTGCATCCTGGGCCTTGGTTACTAAGACCAAAGGTCACCCATACAATCAAATAAATGATAAAAAATAAAGAAGTATCCATGAACCAAGGAAATGGGGAAAAACCTCATGGGAAAAATAACCCCCTCAAAAAGAACAACAGTAGGGAACTCAAAGAAACTTCATGCTAAGCAGAGAAGGAAAAATATTTCCTCAGTGAAAGCCTTTGTAAAAATATTGGCAAGATCCTCCTTTGTAGGATAGAAATACAGGTGCTAGATTTGGATCTTCTCCTCTAATGTGCCTCCCAATATGTAGAAGTTGTATTTTCCAAAACAAGTCTTTCAAGAACCCTTCTTGCTACTAGAGCGAATGGCTCATTGTGGTCCAAATCATGAACCTTTGAGTACCTTTTGTCAGACAAGCGAGATTGTTTCTTGGTTGTAGATCCCCGATGGAAAGTATCTCCAAGAGATTGTGGATCAAACCCCACCATCATGCAACACTTCTTTGAGGGAAGTGGATCTGCATGACATAGTGCAAGTTTTGCATGATACTGAGATCTGGTGGTTCTATGGTCAGATGGATCCCCAATTGTGTTCCAGCAGCTACAAGGACTTTGTGAGCCCATATTGGCCTTGGACATGGATTGGGAGCATGTGTTGGATATGGATCTGAATATGAATCTCCTTGAAATTTATTCTCAACATCAAGATATTGATCCTCATCTTCATTAGAAGAGGTATCACTCTGATCTTCATCAAATTCTGATGGGGTAGGCAGAGAGTATGTCAAAAAATGTGATAATTCATATGCCTTTGAGGCGTGGTTTGCAAACCCTTTCACTATAATATTCCCAGTGGATATCTCTGCAATATCAACCATGTTAGGACAAAAGACCACTTTCTTCGGTGAACCTGTGTGAGTCATCTTGTATACAGACAAATATTTTTAAGACAAATAAGGCATAAATAGAACATTATTGAACTTTCCATGCTCCATATGTACTATGCCCTTCCATTCAACAGAGATCTGAGAGTTGTCTCCCATGTGAATAATCATACCATCTTTGAGATCTAGAGAATAAAATGATTCCATGGAGGCAACCATGTGGTTAGAGACTCCTTAATCTATGAGGAGGGCTTGTGATTTTGAAAATCCAGCCTTCAGTGCATGGCAACTCTCATGACCATCAGACTCACTTCCAGAATCAGTCTCTCTTGCACCTTTTGGAAGGCCAATGTTGTGTTGTTCAAGAATCTTGGTCAACTGATCTATCTTCTTCTGCATGCAAGATATATCTGGGTGGTTTCCTTTCTTGAAATAGGAACACTTGGATTTCTGAAATCCCTTCTATTTGTCCTTCTTAGAGCTGGAGGCTCCTTCAAATGGACTTGACTTGGCATTCTACTTGGGTTCAGATTGCCTCTTATCCTTTCCTTTTTGCTTCCCCTTCCCATTCGCACTATTCATTCCTCTTCTCAATTCCACACTACTTACATTGCATAACTAGAGATTTGATTTTTTAAAATAACTACTGAATGGTCTCAAAATTGCTTGGTTGAAGAGCAATCAACTCATTTTCTAGAATATGGCCTCTTAGTTCATCTTGTTTGGCAAATAGGGTCTCTAAATTCAACCATAAATATCTTGGAGTCTTCAATCCTTCAATGTGGAATAGAAGCTCTCTGGAAATATGAATACACATGAAACCAAATGCTTCATCCAATCTATTCAGATACTTGGTTTTCTCCACAGTTGATGTTGGTTCGGGATCCTTCCCCATTGTCACCCTGTACAATGATTTGTTTCGCAATACCATCTACATATCATCCCTCCAATCAATATAATTGAAGGGTGTCAGGATCCTGGGAGAGAGAGGAGAGTTCAAATTGTCCATTACAACTGCTGGAGCGAATACAAGGTGAAAATGTTGCTACTGCAGAAAAACTGCTGCAACTACAACAAACTGCTACTGTAGAAAACTGTTGTAACTGCTGCAACTGTAGAAAAATGTTGTAATTGCTGTTGCACTTAAAAAATTTGAATAAATTGCAAAAAAATCTCAATAAGTTTGTAGACTACTATTGAGCACTGCTTTAGGAAAGTAGGGCCTTTTATCCGGATCCTTCACACCTGGCTAGAACTCATTGGATTTCTCCAATGAATTTAATGCAATGACACCAGGATTTGAAGTGGAAATCTAGAGGATTCTGGTGCTGTTAAGATCCTAGTGGGCGGCCTTCACTAACACCTCGGGGTTTTGGTGTAACGGTTTGTATCACATCTGGTATCAGAGCACTTTCTTGGGCTCGTTGGGTGGAATTTTCGCCAATTTTTTTTTTTGCATCTGTTGCAAGTTCGGATCTGGGAATAATCCCTATCCGCTTAACTGTGGGAAGTACTTGGGCATAAGCCCTAAAAATAATTGTGAGAAGTACCATAAGAACCCTAAAGTAGCTGGCCCATTGAGAGGACCTGCCAGTGAAAAGGGCAACGACCCCTACCCGATTGACTAGTTCCCACTCGTGAGGTAAACCAAGAGCTGTCATTTGTGGCAAAGCGGTTATCAGTTTTACCTGAGCCATGGAGTGAGGGGTACTGCCGCAATACGCAAGCCGTCAGAAAGCATTGGTGGCCAAGTGAAACCCTTGAACTGTTAGGAAGCGAAACATACCTAGGGTCCATATCTATTGTCAGCTGAACTGTTGTTGATCACTTCCGCACCGTTTTAGATCCATTTGTGTTATTTCGTGTGTTTTCATTAATTAATTATTGCAGGTTCTTCACATCTGGTATCAGATCCTCCACCCAGGTTTGAGTCATAGAGCGGGTGGAAACGTTGGTAATGTAGTGTTCGTCCGGGGCTCGTACGGCTCAAAGGGGACACTACTGTATGGGAGCACATCCAGCCCAGAGTCTGGACTGCAAAGCATGGTGGGATGTTAAGATCCTAGTGGGCGGCCTTCACTAACACCTCGGGGTTTTGGTGTAACGGTTCTTATCAGGTGCACTACCGAAAAAAGCGTCTCAACCTATTCGCTCTATGGATTTGATACCATGTTAAATTCTAAGTCACAACATATCTAAAGAGCTGAGGATACCCCACAAATAAATAATGAGCAAAAAAATTGAAGAAGAGTGAAAACTACAGTAAAATAGAGCAGAAGAATAATAATGCAACATAACTCAGATAGGAGCAGAATAATGTCACATGTTCCAATTATCAGTATAATAAACAATGACGTTGCAATGGAGAGAATTTGAATCATGTAAGATAATTCGAACCTCAGTTGGTCTAGCATAGGGATTATCACCACTGGAGTGCACTGGAAGACTCAAAGTCAACTGAACTGAACCTAAACTCAGCTAACTAAAGTCACAATTGGTTAATTTACTAAGGAAGGAGAAATAGTGAGTCTATAATGCATGCTAGTAAGAAAAGGGAGCATGAGGCCACAATCAGTGGCATCCAGAGCTCTAACCCCCCACTAGAGTCAGATAACTCAAGTGGACTGCACTGGAACACTCAGTAGGTTCCTATAAAATAGGGAACTGGATGAATTGGTCCTAAAATGATGCATGTAGGGCTCAAAAGGTGGTATATGGATCTTATATGACATCTGAACACCACTAGGGGGAAAATAACATCATCAACAACTAGGAAAAATAAATAATGCTAGGTAGGACAAGGATGGAGTATTGAAATATCCTAACACCTAATAACATACCATGATCATATCATCATCTAGATAATACCAATCATTAGAAACGATCTGCTTGAGTAGATGGTCAATGTCATGATGAAGCCCTCCAGAATGGACTTGGCCCCATGCCATCACAACTGTTTTGGGGGAGGGTTAAGATCAATCACCTTGAACCTTCCCCATCACCACTAAAATTATGCTGGTGGAATTGGTCCCACATATGAACACATGAGATATGAGTAATTAGTACCTTGTGTTGCATAAATATATCTATCTACCAGCTATACTACTAAGCAAACATAACTTAAAAAATAATAATCATGCATAATCATACGTACCATCAGGTCCTAAAACCTAACCTAGAGGATGTTGGTCTTATATCTTTCAACCCCCTTTCTCTTATAACTTGTTATAATCACCCTACCTTTTCTATACTTCTTTTTATTTCACTTTGATTTGGTTGCTTGAATTTCTTTTTAAAATTGAATTCACTTTGCATTTTAAGTTATGTTAGTGTTAGCCTAGCTCCTATGTCTGAGGTTTTAAATATTCCTTATATTATAAAAGCATTTTGAGTTGATATTTGAAGCTTGATATGACATACTGTGTTTTAGAACATTCTGGCAATGCATGATACTACTTTAATACATGTGCGCACTGCCAGAATGTCAAATCATAATCTGAGATGTTTCAAGGCGCATGTCTTGTAATTATTATGGAGCTCATCATTGGAAATTGTTTCTAACATTTTGATTAATGTTATGTCTTGGATTATGTATTCATAAGGAAGAATTTAATACTCTAGTCATTTAAGTCATTAGAGGCCTATTGCCTCTTCAGTCCCGATTGGTTTCAAATTGGCGTCCTCGTTTTCAAAGGATCGGTGTCTTTAATAGCAAATGTATTTCATAAGTACATGTAAAGCTTCAGAAGAGTTAACATTTATCCTTCATTTATGATCCACATAGCAGTTGGCATTATTGTCAGATGCTAACATCAATTGTGACAAGTCATTGATGCAGGAGCATTGATCCTAGATAAATCAGTCGAAGTTGATCGACAGAAGGGATCCGACCAGAGGGAGTGCCGATGACCACTGGTGCGTGAAGCAGATTGAATTGTCGAAGTCGATAACTCGAGCAGAAGCTGTCGAAGCAGTCGACAGGAGTGAAGAGGTCGAGATTCGACATATCAGTGTCGACAAACGATAGTTGATAGTTGACATGTAGATGTCGATAAGCGACATGTTTCCGCAGAGTCATGGAAAGGTCGACATGTTGTCGAACCGCGACATCGACAGGTTTTGGGCATTATCCAAGCGAGGAGGAAGGGGCATACTGGTGAAGCCTAAGTACAGAGTGAAATCCGATAGGAAAGTCGAAGTTGGCGGAGGACAGTATGGCCGATGGGATGGTTTACTGTAGCTTGTCAGAGGAAGTGTAGAAGTCAAGATGTTACTTGGCAACAGTTTGGGGTTGCTAAGGAAGTTAATGGCATTTATTGCAGGTGGTTGAAGACATGACAGATGTTGTCACAGGAAGAGGATGTGCAGCACAGTTGGGATGCTGACAGTTGCAGGTCTACAGGATTGTGAAAGGATCAACTGACAAGAGGATGTGTGTCTCGGGGATCGCAGTGGTATCAGGAACATCAACAGCAGAGTAGAAGACCAGGGAGTTTGGATAAGTTGAGGGACAATTCCATTTTGTTGGAGTGGAAGAGCAGAGTTTGGGGAGAGGTTGGGTAGATTGGAGAGAACAGTCACACGGCTTCCGAACAGAGAGAAGATCGAGCCATAGCTCAGAGTTCAGCAGCGAACCAGGAGAGGGTGAGGTCGACACACTGAGAGAGAACACCACAGTTACTTTTGTATTGTAACGGATGATGCCGACAGATAGTTGGTTATTTGTATTTACAATTATTCCACATTGTAACTGATTCAGAGAAGTAATATAAGCCAGCTTCTGGCATGTTGTTTGCATCTTGTTTATGTGAACATTTGTGGTTGTGTCGTGTGTATTGTTAAGCAAGAACCTTGTTGCGACGAGGGGCACTTGCGTCAGTTGATATTAGAGCTATAGTATCCTGAGAGCTGAAGGATAGCTATATCAGAGCGGGAAGTAAATCCCTGTGTGTAGAAGAACGTCAATGGTATTAATCCTGCAAGTGCATTGAACAGCTCCAGTGGAGGTTGGGTAGAGTTGCGATTGGACGAGTGGGAGTTTCAGCAGAGGTTGAAAATGGCTCAGAGAGGCATTAATGTCCTAGGACGAAGAGCGCGTGGCACAGCAGTCATAGTTGATCTTGATATGTTCGACGAATGCGTTCAAACAATGCAAACTTTGACAAATGAAGTCGTAGCGATCAAAGAAAGCCAAAGGCATGGTTGTATTCCTGATGCGTTAGACCACATCAACAAGGAAGTCGAAGAAATGGAACCACGGGAAGAAGCGAAAGATGAACTAGAAGAAAAACTCATCAAGCTTCTGACGGATATGAGAGGTCTGACAAAGATAAATGTTCGTACCTACTCGGGAAGTCTGTACCTAGAAGACTTGATCGACCGGTTCAGAGAGATGGAGAAATACTTCGACATAGAGCAGATCGAGGATCCTAAGCAGGTTAATACTGCATGTATGAGGTTGAAGGGTCATGCCTCATTGTGGTGGGACAATGTACAAGCTGACAGAGTCAAGAAGGGGAAGGAGAAAATCAAGTCGTGGGACAGGATGGTCGCCAAGCTGAAAGGGAAGTTCATGCCGAATGACTATGTGATTTCCTTATTCAGGAAGTTGCAGAACTTTCGACAAAAGGAGATGACCATGAAGGAGTACACGGAAGAGTTCTACAGACTGTTGATAAGGTCGGGCCAAACCATGAAGGAGAAGAATATGTCGCTAGGTATGTGAACAGCTTGAAATATGCCATTCAGGATGAATTGATCATGTCAAGATACAGAGTAGTGGGTGAAGCCTACCAGTTAAATATGAAGGCAGAAGAGAAACTGTCGAGAAAATATGCAGTGACCAAAGGTAGAGCGACTGGTCGGGGTGCGAGGACTGTTACCGCAAAAGTCCAAAGTAGCGATTACAGGAAGGAAACTGTCGAAGATAGTCGACATGCGGAAGGGACATTGACAAGGGAGAAAGTGCAAGAGAACTGACACGATGGTCGTGAGAATCGTGGTCGAGGAGCGTATGGTCGAAGTGGTCCATCCGACAGAAAAGGAGCTGACAAACCAGCTATAATCTGTTACAAGTGTCATGGAGCGGGACACAAGGCATATGAATGCCCAGAGAACCTACACACTGCAGAGGAGTCGAAATCCAGATGTTGAAGAGATGAGAAAGTCGACGAGAGGGAATAATCAGCATCCGATAGCAGTGGAGATGGTAAGAAGAAAATTTGGGCCATGAAATCCAGCAAGACACTGGTTCTGGACGACAAATGCGACGAGCAAGAGCCGACATAGTGGAAGGTGATCTTTCGAACGAAGGTGTGAATTGGTGAATGGTGTTGCAATACCATAGTTGATGGTGGAAGCACTGAGAATATTGTGTCGACAGAGGTGATCGAGAAAGCCAAGTTGAGATGTCGAGAACAGCCACACCCTTACAAGTTCCCATGGTTGCAGAAAGGACACCATGTGAAGGTGACCAAATAGTGCATGATTAACTTCAAGGTTGGGAAGTTAGAGGATAGCGTACTGTGCGACGTAATACCAATGGACGCATGCCATATGTTGTTAGGAAGACCATGGAAATATGATCAGAAAATGATCTATGATGGTCGAGCCAACACAGTCACAGTGTGGAAAAATGGCGTGAAGAGGACTCTTAAGCCGAAATTGGAGGAGCAAGCTGACAATAAGCAGGGCGAGAGCAAATTTTAGGAGAAACACGTGCTGATGTGTTCAGCGAAAGAATTCCTTGCGGAGGAGGAAAATTAGTTGGGATGTTATGCGATCATTCCAAAGGGACCAAGTGTCGAGAGTGCGACAGTGGAGAAAATTCCAGTCGAGGTCGAAAAGATGCTTGAAGAGTTTTAGAGCATAGTGGTCGATGAGACACCGACGAGATTGCCGCTGACAAGGAGCATATCCCATCAGATCGACTTGATTCTAGGGTTGAGTTTTCCAAACAAGGCACCACATAGGATGAGCCTGACAGAAGGTCAGGAACTCAATCGACAGGTCCAGGAGTTATTGGACAAGGGGTTGATCAGAGAGAGTCTGACTTCGTGCATGGTACCAATAGTATTAGCACCAAAGAAAGATGGAGAATGGAGGATGTGTATAGAATCCAGAGCTATTAACAAGATCACGATCAAGTATCGGTTTCCATTTCCAAGAATGGACAACTTGATGGATTGTTTGAGTGGAGCGAAGTACTTCACGAAGATAGACCTGAAGAGCGGTTATCACCAGATTCAGGTTAGAGAAGGAGACAAATGGAAAACAACATTCAATACAAAGGAAGGGCTGTATGAGTGGTTAGTCATGCTGTTTAGATTGACTGATGCACCCAGTACATTCATGCGACTGATGAATGAAGTACTGAAACCATTCTTGGGAAAGTTTGTCGTAGTCTATCTAGACGACATTCTGATTTTTAGTCGAACCAAGGCAGAACACTTGGGGCACATTCGACAGGTATTGCAGAAGTTGCAGGAAGGGAAGCTAATGGTGAACCTGCAAAAGTGTTTCTTCATGAAGGAAGAACTGATATACTTGGGATTCATAATCTCGGGTAAAGGGTTGGTGATGGACCCAGAAAAGGTGAAGGCAATATTGGATTGGCCTGAACCGATAAGCGCGATTGGAGTAAAGAGTTTCCATGGAATTGCCACTTTCTACAGGAAGTTCATCAGGGGATTCAGTCGGATTTGCGCACCATTGACAGAGTGCATGAGTAAAGGAGAGTTCAAGTAGACGGAAGCGGCCCAACGAGCTTTTGACAAGTTGAAGGAAAATGTCACTGAGAGCCCAGTGTTAGCGCTCCCAAATTTCCACAAAGTGTTCCAAGTCGATTGCGACGGAAGTGGAATCGCAATTGGAGCAGTGTTGAGCCAGGAGGGCCGACCAATTGCATTCTTCAGTGAGAAATTGGATGATGCGAAGCGGAAATATTTGGTCTATGACTTGGAATTCTATGCTATTGTCCAGGCATTGAAGAAGTGGAGGCACTATTTGTTGCTCAAGGAATTTGTGTTGTACACAGATCACCAAGCACTAAGGTATTTGAATACTCAGTCGAAGTTAAATCAGCGGCACATGAAATGGGTTGAGTTCCTACAGGGATATATGTTCATGTTGCGACATAGGTCGGGCAAGTCGAATAAGGTTGCCGACGCGCTGAGTAGAATAGTTGCATTGCTGAACACTACGACAGTTCAGGAAAATGGTATAGAGTCGGTGAAGACAGAGTATGTGGCCGACGAATATTTTGCAAAAGCATGGGAAGCTTGTCGTGAACCATGGAGTGTTGACAGAACTCCATATTTGGATTATTTTGTCCAAGAAGGCTACTTGTTCAGGGAGCGACAGTTATGTATTCCCATAGGATCAGTGCGAGAGAACCTAATCCGAGAGTTGCATAACGGTGGATTAGCAGGTCATTTTGGAATCAACAAGACTAAGGAATTAGTCGAAGAAAAGTATTATTTGCCAGGGATAGCGACAGATGTCAGAAAATGGGTTCGACAATGTAGAGTTTTCCAGTTGGAAAAAGGAAGAAGTCAGAACATGGGGTTGTATACACCGTTTCCTGTACCGAATACCCCATGGGAGCACCTGAGCATGGATTTTGTGCTAGGATTTTCGAAGACACAACAAGGGAGCGACTCAATATTTGTTGTAGTTGACAGATTTTTGAAAATGGCACACTTTATTCCATGTCAAAAGACAAGTGACACCAAAGGAATTACTAGACTATTATTCAAGTAAGTAGTCAGATTGGATGGGTTTCTGAAGAGTATCACGTCAGATCGGGATACCAAGTTATGGGACATTTCTGGAGAACCCTATGGAAGAAACTGGACACGAAGTTGCAGTTTATCTCCGCATATCATCCGCAGATAGATGGACAAACCGAGGTGGTGAACAAAAGTTTGGGAAACCTTCTGAGATGTTTGACAGTCGATAGACCCAAGCAACGAGAGAACGTGTTGGCGCAAGCAGAGTTCACATACAACAATTCTGTGAATCGGTCGACAGGTTTGAGCCCATTCCAGATTGTTCAGGGAAGAAGCCTACACAGAGTGGTGGATTTAGTCGAGTTGCCGATAGAAACAAGGAAGAGCGCGGATGCAGAATCATTCACAGAGCACATGAAATAAGTTCATGAAGATGTGCGAAAGCGCATAGGAAAGAGCAACGCGACATACAAGTTGAGAGACGAAAGGAAGAAGAGACTATAGTTTTTCAGCGAAGGACACTTGGTCTATGCTCATTTGCGGAAGGAGAGATTTCCAATAAGGACATATAACAAGCTGAAGTTGAAGAAGATTGGACCATGTAAGATATTGAGGAATATTTTGGACAATGGTTATGTGTTGGAGCGGCCGAATGACTTGAGCATTTCACTAACGTTCAATTTCTCAGATTTGTACAAATTTGAAGAAGGTTCAAGCAGTGGAAGCGCAGAAGTGTCGAACATCGACTGGACATTGCAGATTATAGATCAAAACAAGTAAGAGATCACAGAGGTAATAGAGGAACGCGAAGTCGGGCGTACGCGAAGGAAGGAATACTTGGTGCGATGGAAGAATGATGAGTTGCAGGAGGTGACATGGATTTCTGAAGAAGAGTTCAGGAGACCGACGGAGCAGTCGAGTTCTTTTTCACCTGGGGAGTCTTATGCAGGAGCATCAGAGCTTAGGAAAATCAATTGAAGTTGATGGACAGAAGGGAGTTGACCAGAGGGAGTGCCGACGACCGCTGGTGCGTGAAGCAGATTGACTCATCGAAGTTGATAAGTCGAGCAGAAGCTGTCGAAGTAGTCGACAGGAGTGAAGAGGTCGAGAGTCGACATATTAGTGTTGACAAACGACAGTCGATAGTCGACATGTATATGTCTATAGGAGACAAGTTGTCACAGAGTCGTGGAAAGGTCGACATGTTGTCAAAATGCGACATCGACAGGTTTTGGGCATGAGCCAAGCGAGGAGAAAGGGGTGGACTGGAGAAGCCTAAGCGCAGAGTGAAAGTCGACAGGAGAGTCTCAGCTGAAGGAGGACAATATGGATAACGAGATGGTTTACTGAAGCTTGTCAGAGGAAGCATAGAATTCAAGGATGGTACTTGGAAACAGTTCGTAGTTGCTAAGGAAGTTAATGGAAGTTATTGCAGGTGGGTGAAGACATACAGACGTCGTCACAGGTAGAGGTTGTGCAGCATGGTTGGGACGCTGATAGTTGCAGGTCTGCAGGATCGTGGAAGGATCAGCTGACAGGCGGATGTGTGTCTCGGGGATCGTAGTGGTCTCAGGAACAACAACAACAGAGTAGAAGACCAGGGATTTTGGATCAGTTGAGGAATAGTTCCATTTTGTTGGAGTGGTAGAGTAGAGTTCGAGGAGAGGTTGGGTAGATTGGAGAGAATAATCACATAGTTTTCGAACACGGAGAAGATCGAGCCATAGCTCAGAGTTTAGCAGTGAACTAGGAGAGGGTGAGGTCGACACATTAAGAGAGCACGCCACAGTTACTTCTGTATTGTAACGGTTGATGCCAACAGATAGTTAGTTATTTGTATTTACAATTATTCCTCATTGTAACTGATTCAGAGAAGTAATATAAGCCAGCTTCTGGCATGTTGTTTGCATCTTGTTTGTGTGAACATTTATGGTCATGTCGTGTGTATTGTTAAGCAAGAATCTTTTTGCAATGAGGGGCACTTACTTCAGTCATCAACTTCGACATGACTTCGACAAAATCAACAACTTCGACAAGTTCAACGACCTCAACAGTTTCGCGACGTAGACATGCAGTGATGACTTGCGACTTGCGATTGTCGAACTACGACATTTTGTCTCTCTGCCTTCTAGTCGACTGTAACAATTGAAATTTCGAAACCATTCTAAATTCTCTTGTAACTGAATGTAACGTGAAGCACCCAAGCGTCTCAACACTCTATATAAGCATGTAAAATGTTGTAATATACATCTTATGATCTTTACATCCAGTGATATAGAAATCAGTTCGCATTCCTGCATATTGTTTGTGTGTTTATATATGCAGGAATCCAGAGAACCTGTCTTTTGGAGAATTACACTGGATCCAGTATGATCTTTACATCCAGTGTATTCTTGCTTCGTTTCTCATTCTTGTGCTTCCTCCATAACAGTACCGACTCATTCAGTCGATATGTTGTCCCCCTCATGCTCCTGGGCGCGTGTGGATCAATTTCCCAAACTAAAGATGAATCTCGATAAGAAGAAGCGACTGAGTGGATGTAGTGGGAAATTGCTTTGAATCAAGCTTGAAAATATGAATTGGACCAGTAAGTTCCCACAGTCAGTCAACAAACTGAAAGATGTATTGTTGTTCTCTATGTGCGAAAGGATTAAGGGTCACAACGTGGAGGTAACAAGACACTTCACGTTGAATTTTAAAAGGTCAATGGTAAATTTCAATGGTTTTGAATTCTAGGTCACAGAGGAAACAATTGCATTGGCAACCAATGTATCCCTAGAAGGAGAAAGATGGTTCAAAAAAAACCTAGTTGATGCAGACTATAATTAGTTTCTTCTTCTTCAATACATAAACCCTAATTGGATTGTAGGAATCCAGAGAACCTGTCTTTTGGAGGAATGGCGCGACATCCTGGAGATAATACAAAGATATATATCACATGAAGGGAGATTTGCCACAATTGTCTTGTATCATATGCGATTTTTTGTCCACATAGCAGGTATTAAAAAATTTAACCTACCTTAATTTTTCTTGAGAAGCTTAGGCAAAATGGAAACCACGCTACAAAATCACCCTCAGTCTTCTAGTCATAGCGTATTTCACCACATATTAGTAAATATTTTGGTGATTGAAGAGATGAAGAAATACAAAATATCTTGGTCTCATTTCCTCTTTTGTTCTGGATTTAAATCTGAACAGAAGGATTCTGGATGTAATGAAGAGAAACTCGCTAACATTAAAAAAAATCGGGCTTGTGTTGTGAAGAAAACTCCAAGGGTATCTCCTGTCCCAAATGAGAAGGAAAGTAATGAACATAAATTTCATCCTGAAAGGGAAAAACAAAATGGGTTTGAATTTGAGCTGGCTGAAGAGGAAATAAATGTTCAAAGCCCTATCAAGTTCGTTGAAGAAATAATTGATCATGAATAACCGATACAAAGCTTTAGGGCTCAGTGAAATCCATTTCAAAGCTCTGGTGTTGTATGTGATAAGCAGGAATATGAGTTTGAAAAGAATCTAGATCAGAGGAATTCTAAGAATGCGTCCCCTGTCGGTTCATCAAAGTTACTCAAGGTTTACATCAGGCCTAGAACCCGACCATCAAATAAGCTTAGGATGAATATAAAAGCCATCGTAAATATCACAATTAAAAAGAACGAAACAATCAACATCCAAGACTCATCTTATGAAGAGGATTCTAAAGCAAAAGGATTGGAAAACATACTTGGAGAAGTATTAGACAAAATTGATTAGAGTCTGAGGAACATTCAAGATCTGATTAAAGATGATCAACTAGCTAGAAGTGGTTTTGCAGATGAAAATTCCAAAGAAGAATTAGTTCTGAAATTTCATAATTCAAATGATAAGGGTAAATGCATAGTTGAACCACAATTTGGGGAATCATCCAAGAAAAAGGAAATCTCAATCAAGAAGAATACTCCAGAAGAAGTTAATGAAGACTCGAGTATTTAAGAAGAATAAATTAAAATAGAAAAGCAGAAAGATGAACTAGATCACTTTAAATCACATAATGAGCATGCCAATCAAATTAATGATAGATTAATTCAGGCCAATCAGATGCTGAGACAAGACCTTCGGGAGATAAACATGAATTATTCAGAGCCGATTCAAGTAGCTGAGGAAGTTGTTAAATGAAGGAATATAGTACAACAGGAGAATGTTGAACTTACAAAGGAAAAGGAAGAGCTTAAATAGAAGCTTTGTAAGTTGCAAAAGGAATGTGCCCGTCTTCAGAGGAAGCTCAAGCTTTGGATGGAATTGTTGTGCTGGCAAAGGAAGCTCGACGCGTATGAGATCATTTATCTTCTTATTGATAGCTGTTTATATTACAGATGGAAACTTTTCATTTTGGTCAAAAGCTTTGATCGAGATCTTGGAATAGTTGTTATTTATTTTATACTTCCTAGCTTGTAGCCGATAGTTATTTTTAGCATTTTGGATCCTCAGATAATGGATCTTTGAGGTCTATTTGTTTAAAAAAAATTATGCCTATAAGTTATAAAAGGAACACAAAGAACTGGACTTTCTGATGAGGGTTGTGATAATGTTACAATGCTTAGGGTAGACATATATATTTTGCTAATATAAGGATCTATTTTATGGTGAGATACATTGTTGTTTAAATTGAGAGCTAGGTTTTAGCCTTTCATGCACTTGAATGTTCTGTGGTTCTGTTTGAGCCTTTTCCTGTACTTTTTATCTATACTGATGTTTTTTTTATGGATGCTTGAACATGGAAATGATCACAGACTGTTAGTTTCTATATTGTATAATTAATGGTTATAAAATATCACTCCTCATATTTGATGATCTCAGTATGGACTGTTAGTCTTTATTCATATCCTTATTTAGTAAAAACCTGATATTTTCAGATGTACAGTTTTTCCTTTAAAATTTTTGAAAACCATCATCCTTCATCACCCCTCATCATTCGATAAATGAAAAACCAATCCTTAAACTTGAGGTGCCTAAACTCTGTAGCCCAATAGTCTAGTTGCAGACTTTAGGACTAACATATTTTGGCGCCGTTGCCGGGGAATGAAGTTGAAGATATTTCCCTGGGTATAAGTATATCTTGCTTTGGTTTTGACAGTGAACAAAATCATGACATTTTCATAGACTACATTTTTCACTTGCAATTCAGAAAGTAACTCTGGCTCCTAAGAAGATAGGAACTAGAGCGAATCCTTCTTCTCCTTTGCATACAGGGGTTCCATATCCGGAGAAAATATTGAGGGAAGATAGACAGAAGTTGACTTCTACATCATCAGGAAGGTTTTAGTTCTCTGCAGCTTCAGAAATACCAGGTGAGTTGGATCAGAATACTCCTTTTTTAGATTTGTGCATTTTTAAAAAAGAAGAAAAAGCACGAATACTTTCTATTTCTATTCCTTAGTTTAAGACTTCAAATCCCTCTACTCAGTTTGATAATTTTGAAGTATATACCAATCCATTTTCATCAAAGGAATTGAAACAAGAACTTACAGACTCAGAACAATTTTTGAAACCTCAAACAACACCCTATACACTTCTTACTAGTAGGGTTCCTATAATTTATTTAAAATCTAAGAATTCACGTGCTTTAAACCCTTAGATCAACCCTCACATGGCTGGTAATCCTCCCAATAGGATGAATACCATCGTGGCTACCAGATATGCTCCATTAGTTCTTCCCTAGCCCCTTAATGCAATTCCTGGAGGTGATTATCAAAAGTATCTCCCAATATTTAATGGACAAGGAGAGATCACAATAGAAGAACATTGGAATGCATACTTTAGTTATGCTGATAATCAAAATTTTGAACATGAAGATGTGTGGATGCGGGTTTTTGTTCATACTTTTGATGGAGAAGTTAGAAAGTGGTTTAGAGAATTACTACCTGGTTCCATAGATGGGATTGGAGCTCTTGAGGAAGATTTCATGAAAGAATGTGGGGATAAAAAATATTACCTTTATTATATAACAGAGTTTGGAGCAGTAAAGAAAAGGTCTGATGAATTAGTAACTGAGTTTTCAAAATGTTTCAAAAAAATGTGTGGTAAAATTCATGTAGAGATAAAACCTACTCAAACATCAACAAAACTCACTTATGCAAATGCATTTGATGCTGATTTATCTCTACTGTTGAGAGAAAGAAGATATATCACTCTTGTGAATATGATGTTAAGATTCAATATGCTAAGATAGATAACATCAGTATTACATTCAATTTCACAACAATATCATATACAGGATCACTGAAAGAACAACAAGCACAACATAAACACAAGAGACCTAGATTTA
Source organism: Larix kaempferi (assembly GCA_027924585.1). NCBI lineage: Eukaryota > Viridiplantae > Streptophyta > Pinopsida > Pinales > Pinaceae > Larix > Larix kaempferi. The sequence goes on from BSBM01000136.1 coordinate 8,624,778, forward strand.
TCCTGGGAAACCCTCATGGGGTAGAAAACCCAACAAAGCTTCCTCAATATAGATGACCAACAAATACAAAGATGTAATCCCTAAACATGAGCTCCTTCTCCTCCTTTGCAGATCTCTCCCTCTCCTATGCGAGTTTCACAAGTTAATGAATGAGTGAGTATAAATGAGGAACACACCTCCTCTATTTATACTCTACTCCTACTTGATTTTTCACCATAACTAGGTCAGACCCAACAACTTAACCACTTAACTTAATGCTGATTGGGCTGACCCCTCTAGGGGACTAAAAAACCCCATTACAACTGACTCTGGGCCGACCCCACTAGGGAAGTCTAATAACCCAAGTTACCACATTCCGACGGAGGAATAAACATCTCCAGATATACAATAAAGTCCTAGGGGAGGAATGAAACATCTCCAGATAAAGTACAAATAGAATATTCTTAGAAGTTACAATATTTCCACACTCCCCCTTAAGGAGAAGGATATTCTAACAACATCTACAGGATCAAGGAGTCATCAACATCATACATGATACATCTATAAATCATGGAAGCTTTATTTAATCATCATCAGTAACTCAACCAGCTACTGGAACATATTCAAGATCTTCAATACTGGAACATCAACATCTTCAGTACCGAGTCTTCATCTTCTGCAACACTTGATCAACTACAACAAAATCATCATCTGGATCTCCGGATCAACAACATCATCTGGATCTCTCGATCAACATCATCATATGAATCTCTCGATCAACAACCTCATCGTCTAGATCTCCCGATCAACAACATCATTTGGATCTCTCGATCAATAGCCTCATCATCTAGATCTCTCGATCAACAACATCATCTGGATCTCTCTATCAACAGCCTCATCATATGGATCTACCAATCAACAACATCATATGGATCTCTTGATCAATAGCCTCATCGTCTGGATCTCTTGATCAACAACATCATTTGGATCTCTAGATCAACAGCCTCATTGTCTGGATCTCTCTATCAACAGCATCATCTTGATCTCTAGATCAACAACCTCATAACAACATACCCTGCAATATACGTGATCTATTTACGGGATGATCAATCCTTATCCATTTAAGACACCATATCATGTCTAGGGATGATGTAGTCCACTCGTCAACTTAGACAAAGTCTAAGGACCACTTCTCGGAGACATATGTCTACGGATCAATTCAGGGACCAAATTCTAGGGATGATACAATCCCTCTCGTCCACTAGGGACCACTTCTCGAAGACATATGTCTACGGATAAATTCAGGGACTAAAGTACATGGATGATACAATCCCTCTCGTCCACTAGGGACCACTTCTCGAAGACATCTGTCTACGGATCAATTCAGGGACCGAAGTCTAGGGATGATACAATCCCTCTCATCCACTATGGACCACTTCTTGAAGACATCTGTCTACAAATCAATTCAGGGACCGAAGTCCAGGGATGATACAATCCCTCTCGTCCACTGGGGACCACTTCTCGAAGACATCTATCTACATATCAATTCAGGGACCGAAGTCTAGGGATGATACAATCCCTCTCGTCCACTAGGTACCACTTCTCGAAGACATCTGTCTATGGATCAATTCAGGGATCGAAGTCTAGTGATGATACAATCCCTCTCATCCACTAGGGACCACTTCTCGAAGACATCTGTCTATGGATAAATTCAGGGACCGAAGTCCAGGGATGATACAATCCCTCTTGTCCTCTAGGGACCACTTCTTTAAGACATCTGTCTACAGATCAATTCAGGGACCAAAGTCCAAGGATGATACAATCCCTCTCGTCCACTAGGGACCACTTCTTGAATACATTTGTCTACGGATCAATTCAGGGACCTAATTCCATGGATGTTACAATCCCTCTCATCCACTAGGAACCACTTATGAACCTTATTGTTGATATCATCGACCTCATCGTCGAGACATGTAACCTCATCATCGAACTCATCATCAGAACAAGTAACCTCATCATTGATACATGTATCCTCATCATCGATACAAGTATCCACATCATCAATACAAGTATCCTCATCATTGATACAAGTATCCACATAATCAATATAGGTATCCTCATCATCGATACAAGTATCCACATCATCAATACAAGTATCATCATCATCGATACCAGTATTCACATCATCGACCTTACCGTCGATATAGGAAACCTCATCATCGATATAGGTATCCACCTCGATACCAGTATCCAAATATCATCATCGACCATATCACTCCCCATTTCGAGGAGGGTCCTTCTGAACTACACCAAGCTTGTCTTGGAAATGCTCAAACTTTACTCGAGACAGAGGTTTGGTCAATACATCAGCAGCTTGTTTGTCAGTGCTCACATACTCTAGCTTTATAGCTCCTTTCTGCACCATATCCTATAGATAAAAATATCAGATCTCTATGTGCTTTGACTTATCATGGAACACTGGATTCTCAGTCATCTTGATACAACTCTGGTTGTCACACAAGATCACAGTGGGGTCCATCTCCAAGTCAAATAATCCTAATAACAATTTTTGAAGCTGTATCGCTTCACAACTAGCAGATCAAGCATCTATATATTCCGCTTCAGCTATGCTGAGAGCCACGCTAGACTGCTTCTTTCTAAACCACGAGATCATGGAAGATCCTAGACAATAACATCCACTTGATGTGCTCTTCATGTCTGATACACTTCCTTCCCAATAAGAATCTGTGTAGCCATACAATATGAATTCATGATCTCCAAGATAACATAGACCAAAGTCTATCGTACCCTTTAGGTACCTCATCACATGCTTTGCAGCTATCAGGTGAACATGCCTAGGTTCCACTAGATACTGACTCAAGGTGTTCACAACAAAGCATATATCTGGCCTGGTATTTGTCAGATACATCAATGACCCAATATTCTGTCTGTACTTAGTTACATCAAACAATTCTGACGATTCATCAGCCAACAACTTCAAGTTGGAAACCAATGGAGTGGTCATGTCCTTAAATTCCAACATATCAAATATTTTCAAGATTTCCACAGCATACTTTCCCTGGTTGAGAAAGATTCCTTTAGGGCCTTTCCATACTTCCATACCTAGGAAGTAATGCATCAATCCGAAATCTTTCATCTCAAATTCTGCAGCTAGCTTCTTCTTTCTTTCCATGATCTGTTTCTCACTCCCTGTCAGAAAGAGATCATCCACATACAATAATAATATAACAGGTTCATCATCCATAACCTTAAGGTAAAGGTTAGGATCAAATTTACTTTTGGTAAAGCCCAAGCTTGTCAAGAAGCTATCAATTATGTGACTGAACATCATTTACACTCTGTATTGAGTGATCTTCTGCATATGTATCCGTTCCATCTCCTGTCAGATGGGTCTACTGATATGAGCCTCAAGATCATTCAAACTCTATGGTCAGTTCCTTCTTGCATCCATCTAAGAGAAGAATGTCATCTTTATATAGAAACCATCTTCAGCCTTGTAGCAAAGGTTGAAATCCGCATCACCTATGGTGATCATTAAGCTCATAAAATGACTATCGATCCTGTGTACCTGTTGAATCCATACAGAGCTTTCTTCAATTGAATCCTGGGAGTTTTCTCTCGATTCGCACTTCTTCTTCAATTACACCATTAAGAGAATGGTCTTGTCTAGCCACTTGGAGCAAACATCTCATCATGATCCTCTTCCTCTTTCTAAGATAATCCTCTAGCCACGAGCCTTCTATAGTATGTTTGATTTGTAAGTCTTCTTGTTGAACATCCATCACTTGTTCGGTGTTCATCATCCTTCATGATCTTTCCTACAAATCAAAGTTAATTACATGATTAGTAATACTTCATAATCATCAAATCATGTTGACATGATAACCTATTATGCATACTGAGATGATTCACATAGTTATGCAACTATCTTGACCAATACTATGGCACAACACTTTTCCATATCCTGTATGCTTACAGTGGCTATCTAGATTCCTTCCATCTCTACCAGAACATACTATCAAGAGCGTGCATAGCTCTCAGCATGTCAACAAAGAGGTTTCATTCTAGAAAAGCAACAATGGAATGTTTGTCCAACTTACCCATCATATGCATATTAGTAGTATACTGTTCAATGCTATATGAATGCTTACATTATGCATGATAAATTCTAGGAATACAAATATGCATACAACTATTACGAGCAATATCATTGACTATTCAGATATTCAAGAAGTAATTCAAATAACAACTCAATACTTATATTTTATGTTTGTGTGGTTTCATCCCACTTGATCTCTATTTTCCCTTTATGATAGCATCATGATTATATGTCTTTGAACTTCTATCCATCCTGGACCACTATGCATGCTTAAGTGTGCACTAGTGTCATCCTCATGATCTCATACATAATCATACATTAATTAGTATAATCTCAATACTATCAAAACATTATGATTCTAAATAATCTTAAGTATGTATGGTCATGATCATTTCATACACAGGTATACTTATCTAGGATCCTAACACAAAGTAGGATTCTAACTTGATATAAGAAAACATACCTGGATTATCATGCTTGGTTATGTCTAACATACCCAAACAATATCTTCTTTGTTCTTAGAGACCTTGTGCTAGAACCTGCATATCTCATAAGTCAAGCATAGTAGAACAAAGTCATACATACCTCGTAAGTAGAGCTTCCATGTGATCAAATACTATGGATGAGTCTTTGTCTTTATGTCATCATGGTCATAAAACTCGATTTGTCTTTCTTGATGTACCTTTCATGTTAGCAGACCACATCATCCTCATACAACACCACAAGTGCATTAGTACAATCATAAGTGTCATAAACCTAATCAATGAATGTCTTCTATCATTCACATGCATTCATACTTTTACTAAGGTGATCAGACAATCTAGAATTAATCATGATTGTAATAACCTCAATAATATGAAGACAAACATATTATAAACTTAATCATGAAACAAATTTCAAAACATACCTGTCGAGTAGTCTTCTCTATAAGGGTAAAAACCTAACCATCCAAGGTATATCACTTGTAAACATCTTATGTATGTTCATGGTGCTAGGATGATAGAATATCGGTGCCATTTAAACCTTCTCCATTACTGCCCTATGAGTCTCCCAATTTTTCTAGGGTTTCTTCTTACTTGGAAACCCTAATCTTCAATCTCCTTCCTCCCACAACAATTTGATGGAGGATTAATATCTATGATGAATGGATTCCAAATCCATTATCAAAGTTTCCAATGTTGCATCAGGTGTATCCAACATTGTATCAGGTCCTTCCATACCTAAAAACTGAAAACCCTAAGTGAGAGCATCTTCCTCCTCTTCTTAGATTTCCTCCATTGAACCATTTCATATGTGCAGTATTGTTTTTGGTGTATCTCCGAAATTTCGGATCTGCAGGGTCTGAAACTTCGGTCTGTGGTAGCCTGACTTGACATATTTCCAAACCCATAGGTTTGAGCTTCATTGGATTCTCCATCAGAGAGATATGCTCAGTTTCCTAACATGACCTATTTAAGGGATGAAACAACATAACGAACTTGTATGGAGTGCCACGTGTCACTGCTTCAACTTCGGCCTCTGAAACTCGGACCTGTGAAAATACAGTCCGTTCCCTAACTGTCACTTCTTATGGAATTCCATTTGGAGCTTCCTATCCCGAGATATGACCTTTTCCCCTAGGTCTCCTGTTTAGGACTGCATTATGGAAGAGCAAAAACCCTAACTTGTATGGATCATATCTTAGAAAGTACAACGAATCTGAGGTTGAGATTTAGACACAAGGTACAAGAAAATTTCATCTTCGACCTGTCCAAGTTTTAGATCCTGAACCTTTTCCAAAATGGATTTATAGCGAAAGTTCCATGATGACTAGGTTTTGCTATACAAAACCCTAACTTTCAAATTGTTGCAAGTGAAACAAGTGTCTTAAATGCCATACATTGCCTTCCTTCAGGCTAGATCTGATACCATGTTAAGATTCAATATGGTAAGATAGATAACATCAGTATTACATTCAATTTCACAACAATAGCATATACAGGATCACTGAAAGAACAACAAGCACAGCATAAACACAAGAGACACAGATTTATCTTGGGAAACCCTCATGGGGTAGAAAACCCAACAAAGCTTCCTAAATATAGATGAACATCAAGTACAAATATGTAATTCCCAAACATGAGTTCCTCCTCCTCCTTTGCAGATATCTCCCTCTCCCATGCGAGTTTCACAAGTGAATGAATGAGTGAGTATAAATGAGGAATACACCTCCTCTATTTATACTCTACTTCTACTTGACTTTTCACCATGACTAGATCAACCCCAACAACTTAACTACTTAACTTAATGTTGACTGAGACAACCCCTCTAGGGGACTTAAACACCCCATTACAACTGACTATGGGCCGACCCCACTAGGGAAGTCTAATAACCCAAGTTACCACATTCTGACGGAGGAATAAACATCTCCTGATATACAATAAAGTCCCGGCAGAGGAATGAAACATCTCCGGATAAAGTAAAAAAAGAATATTCTTAGAAGTTACAATATTTCAACATATGCAAGAGGAAGCCTTGGAGGTAGAGTCCAATTTTATGGCAGTAGATAAACTTAGGGTCAAAACACAGTATCATGAAAGTGAGAAGAAGAAAATGAAAGAGGTTGAGCCTTCTAGCTCAAGCCTGAGATCAACTGAGAATAAAACTGATGAAATGAGTAAGTTGATTAAGAACTTATCTTCTAAGCTGGCTAAATTGGAAGTTGAAAATAAATCCCATAAAAAACCCACTCAAGAAATGGATAACCAGAATCATAATCAATTTAGGAGGCCTTTTAATCCAAGATTCATGCCTAGGGAAAGGAGAAACAATGATGATCAAAGGATTCATCCCCCTTTTCAAAAAAATATGGTAAATGAACCCGAAGAAGTGGATGAGGTTGAAATGGGGGATCAAGAACAGGAAATGAACAATCTTGAGGAAGAATCATCTTTAGGTTTTCTTACTAAGTCCGATTATCAGTATTGCATGGGTGTTTCTCAGGAAGTAGAAAGCTGTACTGACCTAGATTACTCAAATTATGTAGAGATTTGTTAGACTCTTCCTCAACGAAACTATGGTTTAAGATCAGGAATATAGCATGTTCCTCAAAGTCAGCAGAAAAAGGGTATTGATTCTACTAAACAATCACAGAAGGCAGTTCCAAAAAAAAGACCCTGAAGAAGTAAATAAAACCTCGTCGGATTCAATCTTGAGAATGAAATCAACATAATCAAAATACATGTTCCATTGATTGAGCTCATAGAAAACCCATATTATAGGGAACCTACCCTTAAACGTTTCAGTTCACATAATATTCCTCTTTCCTCACAGATTATAAATTTGCAAGATGAGAATTCTACTATTGTATTCGATCCTAAGACAGAAGGAAAATATAATTTTCCTCCACCGTTCTTTATTACATTCACTGTCCATGAGAAAATGCTCCATAACTTCCTTTTAGATTCCGGTGCTTCACACAATTTAATGCGAAAAGTAGTCATGGAGGCCTTAGGGTTGAATATCACAAAACCATATCATGATCTTTACTATTTTGATTCAAGGGATGTTAAATGTCTTGGGGTCATTAAGGATCTTGTAGTTATCCTAACACAACTCCCCATGAAGAGTATCTTAATGGATATCCTGGTGGCTGATATTCCTCCTAAATATGGAATTCTTTTATTAAGGTCATGGACAAAAACATTGGGTGGCACATTGCAAATGGATCTTTCTTATGCAACAGTTCCAATTTTTTGGGGTGAACAAAGAAGATTACATAGAGAAGTCCAACTTGCTTATTTGGTTACTAATCATGAAAATCCAACAAATCATCATGTTTATGTAGTTCAAGAAGATATTGGATCCTGCATGCTGCATTTGAGTGATGAAATTATAAGTACTGTGCAAGTAGAAAAGGAGGTTTCAATTTCTTCAAAATTTGATGAACAAGACAGCTTGTCGAAAATGTATTTCTATGGGTCATCTTCTAAAGAGGGAGTAGGAGAAGGCGTGGTATTAATTGCCCCAGGTGGTGAAATTATTTATTTAATGTTCAATCTTGAGTTCCAAACGACAAATAATATTGCTGAGTATGAAGCCTTAATTCTTGGATTATGGGCTTCCAAATATTTAAACATTCAACAATTAGTTTTTTTTGGCGACTCCGAGTTAGTGGTTCAGCAGGTCATAAATGTCTATCAAGTGAAACAAAAACTGTTTAAAGTTTATAGACATGAGGTATGGGATCTTGTGGACAATTTTTTCTCAGCATTCAATATTTCCTTTATTCCTAGAGACCAAAACCAAACAGCTGATTCCTTGGCTTTAGCAGCAACCTATTTTAAAATTACACAACAGACTTAGATTATATATCCAATTGAAGTTAGATACATACCTTCAGTACCTAATAACATTAAACATTGGAGGGTGTTCCATGATGATCAAGAAATTAAAAAAATTCTAGAATTGACAGGCGAGTTTTCCAATTCTTTGATTGATGAATATCAAGATGGAGAGATAAATGAAGCTCCTTCTTTTTTAGAAAGTTCAATTGCTAATCATAAAATCATTGAACTACAAGAGAATTTCATTCCAAAAGGTCTGGTTCCTTTGGAAAGGTTATTTTCAAAAGATGATACTTTATCAAAGCCCACTGTGCAGTCTTCTGAAGAGAATATAAGTAGTTGTAATATTGGGATTGAGGATGAGCCTAGGATGGTTAAAATTTCTAAAACATTGTCAGATAAAGAGAGGAAAAGATACATCAATATTTTGAAGGAATTTGTAGATATTTTTGCATGGTCTTATGAATATTTAAAGACATATGATACCAACATAATTCAACACAAGCTTCCATTGAATCCCAATACTAAGCCTTTTAGATAGAAGCTCAGAAGAATCAATCCAACATTGTTACCAATCACTGAAAAAGAGGTTAAACCATTATTAGTTGCAAAAATTATTATACCTCTTAGATATTCCACTTGGGTTGCAAATTTAGTTCATGTATGTAAGAAGAATGGAGAAATAAGGCTTTGTGTGGACTTTAGAAATTTGAACAGATCTTCTCTGAAAGATAACTATCCTTTTCCTAAAATAGATCAAATTTTACAAAAGGTAGTTGGTGCCCAAAGGATTTCTATGATAGATGGGTTCTCAGGTTACAATCATATTGTTGTGCATCTAGAGGATAGAGAAAAAACAACCTTTACTACTTCTTGGGGAACATTTATGTATGACAAATAGCCGTTTGGCCTCATGAATGCAGGTGCAACCTTCCAAAGGGACATGGACATAGCCTTCGTTGGTGAGAGGGATAAATTTGTGCTAATTTATTTAGATGATATAACAATGTTTTCAAATTCATATGAAAATCATCTCAAACATCTTAAGCATAATTTCTTGAAATGCAGAAGGTTTGGGTTATCATTGAATGCGAAGAAGTCCCATTTTTCTATGCAAGAAGGAAAACTTATGGGTCATATTGTTTCAACTGATGGAATTAAAATAGAACCTGAGCGTGTTAAGTCTATTTTGAAGATGAATATTCCAAGGAATAAAAAAGAAATTCAGTCTTTTGTTGGGAAAATTATTTTTTTGAGATAATTTATTCCCAATTTTGCAGAAATTATCACGCAAAGAACTGCGATGTTGAAAAAAGATCAAGAAGTAAAATGGACAATGAAAGAAATATTATCATTTGAAAGAATAAAACGGGCTCTCATTGAAGCTCTAGTTTTGGTAATTCTAAATTTCTCAAAAGAATTTATGACTATTTCCTTTGCTTCTAAAGATACCATAGCAACAGTACTTTTACAAAAAAATTCACAAGGTCTTGAGAAGCCTATTTTTGTCTCCAAAAAAACTTTGAGGGACTTTGAACTCAAGTACAACACATTATAAAAACAAGCATACGCTCTTGTTAAAGCCCTTAAATTTTTCAGAATTTATTTACTGCATTTAAATATTTTAGCATATGTTTCTAACGCAACAATTAAAGAAATTTTAACACATCCTGATAGTGAAGGAAAAAGAGGGTGTTGGATAGAAAAGATCATGGAATATGATGTTGAAATCAGGCCTACAAAATTGATCAAGGGATAAGGTCTGGCTAGACTTCTTGCATTTTCAAATTGTAAAGCATTGGGAATAAATTGCATGTTAAATCAATCATCTCAGGAAGAGTTGCAGTATGAACAAGAAAGAGATCATATTTATCACTATTGGTATAATGATATAGTATACTTCCTTTTATATCTTCAATGTCCACCAAATTTAGATAAAAGGAAATGCGCATCCTTGAAGTTAAAAGATATGAATTATTGCATCTTTCAACAAAATTTGTTTTGGAAAGATCTTGCAGGTATACTTCTTAGATGTGTGAATGAAGAGGAAGCAGATGCTATCACATCAGATTTACATGGAGATGCATGTGGCGGGTATCGTTATTGGAAGGCCACTGCCTTTAAAATTTTAAGAGCAGGCTATTATTGGCCTACGATATTTCCACATGTTTATGCCCGAGTAAGATCCTGTATTGAATGTCATAACTTTGCAGGTAAACAAAAATTGCTTTCTTTTCCACTAAAACCTATTGCAGTAGAGGCACCCTTTCAGCAGTGGGGGTTAGATTTCATCCGTGAGATAAATCCTCCTTCTAGTGGACAACATAAATATATTCTGACAGCTACTAATTCCTTTACAAAATGGGTAGAAGCAATTTCCACTAGAAAATCCACTGACAAGGTTATAATCAATTTCTTGGAGGAGAATACCTTGAGTAGGATTGGCTTCCCAAGGAAGCTTCTAACAGATAATGCTGCTACTTTCAAATCTCAGGATTTGGTACATTTTTGTGAAAGACATGGAATCCTTCTAAAACATTCAACACCATATTACCCACATGTTAATGGCTTGATAGAGTCCACAAACAAGAACATAATTAACAACACAAAGAAACTTTTATCTCAAAATAAAAAGGCATGGGATAGCAAGTTGAATAATGTTCTTTGGGATGATCGTGTCACTACGAAGAAAGCTATTGGTACTTCGCCATTTCAACTTGTTTATGGAACTAATGTTGTTTTTCCTATTCAGTTAGGTCTACCAGTAATGAATTTTATGCAAGATAATTTGGAAGAGCCGAATGAAGTTCAAAGAATAATTTTCCAACTGATTGAACTGTAACATGAGAGAGAATTGCTTGCTGAAAATTCCCAAATACATAAAGAAAAGGTAAAACATATGTCTGAAAAAATGATCAAATAGGATAATTTCTTTTTTGGTGATATGGTGCTTAGATGGGATGCATGCAGAGATGAGAAGTCAAAACATGGAAAGTTTGACCATTTATGGTTTGGCCCATTTAAGATTCTCAAAGCTTTAGGCAATAATACATTTGTTTCACAGACTTTGGAAGGTAAATAATTTGTAGGCCTAGTTAATGGGAAATTTTTGAAGCATTTTTACACAAATTAAGATCATAGGAGACCTTCTCACATTGTAAATACGGGTGATTTTTAAGATTTTTGAATAAGACTCCAACATAATGGATTTGCAGTTGCTTGTAAATAAGTTTTATGGTTGACAATGATTTGATAAATGGAACATAGTCTACGGTTCTTGGCATATCACAGGGAAATGCCACCCCCAGACGGAGCTAGATGTTGGTCCTAGATCTGTCAACCCCCTTACTCTTATATCTTGTTACAATCACCCTACCTTTTTTATGCTTCTTTTTATTTCACTTTGTTTTGGTTGCTTGAATTTCGTTTTAAAAGTGAATTCACTTTGCATTTTAAGTTATGTTAGTGTTATCCTAGCTCCTATGTCCGAGGTTTTAAATATTCCTTATATTCGAAAAGCATTTTGAGTTGATATTTGAAGCTTTATATGACATATTGTGTTTTAGAACATTTTGGCAGCGCATGATACTACTTTAATACATGTGCGCGTTGCCAGAATGTCAAATCATAATTTGATTTGTTTCAAGGAACATGTCTTGTAATTATTATGGAGCTCATCATTGGAAATTGTTTATAACATTTTGATTAATGTTATGTCTTGTCTTATGTATTCGTAAGGAAGAATTTAATACTCCAGTCATTTAAATCATTAGAGGCTTGTCGCCTGTCCAGTCTCGTTTGGTTTCAAATTGGCATCCTTGTTTTCAAAGGATCAATGTCTTCAATAGTAGATGTATTTCATAAGTACATGTAAAGCTTCAAAAGAGTTAAAATTTAGCCTTCATTTCCCAAACTAAATATGAATCTTGATAAGAGGAAGCGACCAAGTGGACCTAGCGGGAAATTGCTTTGAATCAAGCCTGGAAATATGAATTGGACCAGTAAGTTCCCACAGTCACTCAAAAAATTGAAAGATGCAGGGTGGTTCTCTATGTGCGAAAGGATTTAGGGTCACAATGTGGAGGTAACAAGACACTTCTCATTTAATTTTAAAGGGTCAATGGTAAATTTCAATGGTTTCGAATTCCAGGTCACAAAGGAAACAATTGCATTGGCAATCAATGTATCCCCATAAGGATAAATATGGTTCAAAAAACACCTAGTTGATGCCGACTATAATCAGTTTCTTATTCCTCAATACAAAAACCCTAACTGGGCTACAGGAATCTAGAGAACCTATCTTTTGGAGGAATAGTGCGACGTCTTAGAGATAGTACAAATATATATAACCTGTGAAGGGAGATTTGCCATGGTTTTCTTGTATCATATGCGATTTTTTGTCCACATAGTAGGTATTACAAAATTGAACCTACCTTACTTTTTCTTGAGAAGCTTAGGAAAAATGGAAACCAGGCTACAAAATCACCATGATTCTTCCAGTCACAGTGTCTTTTACCACGGATTAGTAAAGCTTTTGGTGATTGAAGAGATGAAGAAAGAAAAAATATCTTGGTCTCATTTCCTCTTTTGGTCTGGATTTAAATCCAAACATAAGGATTCTGGATGTAATTAAGAGAAAATCGCTCACGTTAAAAAAAAGCGAGCCTGTGTTGTGAAGAAAAATACAAGGGTATCTCCTGTCCCAAATGAGAAAGAAAGTAATGAACAAAAATTTCATCCCGAAAGGGAAAAAAATGGGTTTGAATTTGAGCTTGTTGAAGAGGAAATAACTCTTCAAACCCCTACCAAGTTCGTTGAAGAAAGAATTGATCATGAAGAACCGATACAAAGCTTTAGGGATCAGTGCAATCCATGTGAAAGCTCTGGTGTCGTATGTGATAAGTAGGAAGATGATGTTGAAAAGAAGCCAGAACAGAGGACTTCTGAGAATGCGTCCCCTGTCAGTTCATCAAAGTTACTCAAGGTTTGCATCAGGCCTAGAATGCGACCAACAAATCAACTTGGGATGAATATAAAAGCCATCTTAAATCCCAAGATTAAAAAGAACGGAACAATCAACATCCAAGACTCATATGATGAAGAGGATTCTAAAGCAAAAGGATTGGAAAACATACTTGGAGAAGTATTAGACAAAATTGATTAGAGTCTTAGGAACATTCCATATCTGATTAAAGATGATCAACCAACTAGAAGTGGTTTTGCAGATGAAAATTCCGAAGAAGAATTAGTTATGAAATTTCATAATTCAAATGATAAGGGTAAAGGAATAGTTGAACCAGAATTTGGGGAATCATCTAAGACAAAAGAAATCTCAATCGAGAACAATACTCCAGAAGACGTTAATGAAGAACTGAGTCTTTTAGAAGAAGAAATTAAAATAGAAAAGCAGAAAGAGGAACTAAATCACTTTAAATCACAGAATGAGCATGTCAATCAAATTAATGATAGATTAATTCAGGCCAATCAGATGCTGAGATAAGACCTCCAGGAGATAAACATGAATTATTCAGAGCTGATTCAAGTAGCTGATGAAGCTGTTAAGAGAAGGAAGATAGTACAACAGGAGAATATTTGAACTTATAAAGGAAAATGAAGAGCTTAAACATAAGCTTTGTAAGTTGCAAAATGAATGTGCCTATCTTCAGAGGAAAGCACAAGATTTGGATGGAATTGTTGTGCTGGAAGAGGCAGCTTGACGCGTATGAGATCATTTATCTTTTTCTTGAAAGTTGTTTATATTACAGATGACAACTTTCCATTTTGGTCAAAAGCTTTGATTGAGATCTTGGAATAATTGCTATTTTTTTGATTTAAAGTTCCTAGCTTGTAGCCTTTAGTTATTTTTAGCATTTTGGATCCTCAAATAGTGGATCTTTTAGGTCAGTTTGTTTTAAAAAACTTATGCCTATAAATTGTAAAAGGAACATAGAGAATTTGACTTGTTGATGATGGTCGTTATAATGTTACAATGCTTATGGAAGACATATATATTTTGCTAATATAAGGATATATTTTATGCTGATATACATTATTGTTTAAATTGGGAGCTAGGTTTTAGCCTTTCATGCACTTGAATGTTATATGGTTCTGTTTGAACCTTTTCCTGTACTTTTTATCTATACTAATGTTTTCTTTATGGATGCCTGAACATGCAAATTAATGTTTTTGTAAATGTGTTTAAAAAGTATTTTTAAACATAATGATTATCATGATGCAAATGATCATAGACTGCTAGTTTATATCTTGTATCATTAATGGTTATAAAATATCACTCCTCATATTTGATGATATTAGTATGGACTGTTTATCTTTATTCATATCCTTATTTAGTAAAAACTGATGTTTCAGATGTACATTTTTGCCTTTAAAATTTTGGAAAACCATCATCCTTCATCATCCCTCATCATTCAAAGCCATCATTTGATAATTGAAAAACCAATCCTTAAACTTGAGGTGCCTAAATTCTGTAGTCCAGTAGTCTAGTTCTACACTTTAGGACTAACAGAGGCCATGGTAGTTTTAGGTGACCTCGAAATTCCATACCACACATGAGAATTTCTCAATGACTACTAGCAGCTATCACCATTGCACATAGAAGGCCTGAATTAATACAGTTCCAATGGCATCACCTCCATCCCATATCATCATCTCCCCCCACTGATGCATCTATGGATTGAACGACCTTGCATCTTGTATAATTACACGTGGTTGTAATGTGGGAACTCTCTTAAAAGAAGGTACACATGAAAGTTTGAAACCCAAAGTCTTTTCCCCATTGGATACAATGGTTGAGCTTCCAATGCACTGTCATCCAAAAAATATCAGCCCAATTAAAGTAAGTCGCACCCAGTACCTATTTGAAAATCATCATATAACCTTCATATATCTTGTGGATCCCTTTTGACCCCAGTACTCATATGACACTTGCAGTCACTGCTTGTGTATCTAGGCTCAGTATGTCTATCAATACTAATGGAGGTTGATCCATCTAGCTTATTGCTATATCTGTAGTGGGTTGCCAACATATCCTCCATGCCCATATCGCGTGGTCTCAAAGGCTAGGTATCACATTTGACTCCTAGTTTAGGGATCCCTATCATGAAATAGACATCTAGAAGGGTAAGGTATATCCTCTCACCTTATACGAAGAATGCCCCTACATATGGGTCGAAGTACTCTATGATCTTTGCTAGTATCAACCTATTTGATCACATCAATGGGTTCTCAAGGAAATTGAGTAACCCATTTGGATAGTTAATCCATCATTGGGCCATTGTTTTCCTTATCACCCCTTGATCCCCCCCCCCACCCCCCCCCCCCAAAACATATATATATATCCCCAATTCACTCTTATATCTACATTTTTTCCACGTAAATTTTTTGGGTTAGTATGCACATTTTCCCTCAAAAGGCACATAATAGGTCATGTTTTTCCCATGAAAAAGAATGATATTCCAATGCAACTATTCACCTAGAAGGCATGAATCAGCCGCTCTTTTTGGGCTGACAATCGCACTTGAGTCACTCTTTTTCCTTGGCTAGGTGCAGCCTAGTGATGCCTATCCAGAGTTTTCCTACAACTTAGGTCACAGGAAAACTTTCAAAAAACATGATGTAGGGCCGAAACCTTATGGGGTTCCCTAAGGATCCTAGGGGCACTAATATAGAAAATGAAAATAATAAAAATTATGATAAAGGAGAGACCTCTAACCTACAAGTCAAAAAATCCAAATTTGATGGATGGAATAGAATAAATCGATGACTAAATATCTGGGTGCCACAAACTCCTC
The DNA here is from genome assembly GCA_027924585.1 of Larix kaempferi. Lineage (NCBI taxonomy): Eukaryota > Viridiplantae > Streptophyta > Pinopsida > Pinales > Pinaceae > Larix > Larix kaempferi. The sequence continues at coordinate 8,641,013 of BSBM01000136.1, forward strand.
TAATGGTGATTAATGAAAATGACACCTAGGTTTGTGGGCCCAACCTATTTTATGGATCTTTAGGCTCTATTTTATTTCATCTTGTACGGGATCATATGAAATCTATTAACGCATTATACACACCATTGGAATCTCGATTATGTGCTCTTCTTGATTACATGATTCTCTTTGTGTGATTAAGATATTTTCTAGGAAGTCCCTATTAACCTCACTTTATTTATGCATGTAATTTAGTCCCCGTTTCTATGCTATATGCTTCTTGTACATCTGGTTTTATTTAAAAATGCATTGTTATGCTTTGGTATTATTTCCACACGTGCAATTCTAGGTTGCATCGAGAAACTCTTATCTTCGTATGTGGCCTCTTCTTATATGTATATTTATTTAGACTGACATATGTGTGATTTCCCTCTAGAAAACATCATGTGTCTGAACCTTGTTTAATCCCATTGTTTCTTGTAGAACCCCCTATGTTCAGGTAAGTGGCCTATCTAAACTACCATTGCATTATCCATTTCCCAATAGTAGATCCTCCTTCACATGGGTATCATTCATTAATACCCCCATTTTGTTTGGGTACCCATATCCTTTAATCCCCCTAGGATTGGAAGTATGTCTAGTTTATGATCCTCAATTTACCGACGCATGCTTATTCATTTTCACTCATTAGACTAACCACGGAATCCCACATTTATGGCATTTTGATGTTCTAATTTACATTTCATAGCCCTTTTTATCACCCATTCACTATAAGTTACATTATTTTGCCATCATTCATCTTCCTTCAAGGAGATTACCATCATTGTTATAGCCTTGGTCTCTTCCATCTACTATCACATGTTTCATTGATTCACTTCGTTTCACATTGGAAACATATTTCCTTGCACTCCTCTCTTCTCTTAGGTACCCATGTACTTGGGAAACCATTTAAACAATGCTCTTTAGAACTACTGCAGACTTTATATGATCTCTTATGGTAGCATCCCTAGTCCTCTTTATTCATATCATTCTATGATGTGTCACCCATGGACTCTTACAGATATTATCCTTTCTGAGAGTTGAAATCAATACCTTCATTTCCCCTCCATGAGTATCCCCATTGCAACCATGTTCCTTTGTTATCCTTATAGTGTCCCTCCCTTGCTACTATCACAAGTTTCACACATGTTTCCAGGTCAACTATTCCTTCATGCTCTGAATAATGGAAGTTTGAGTTCATCACTGAGTGACCCTATACCCCCTTTAGTGTGTTAGTCCCATTTTCTCTTCACATCCCAATGACATACCTTGTGATTTTCTGCAGATAAATCTCATTTCTTTGCTTTTAGTGGGTCTCCATCTATATACTTCAACACCTGTATTCTAGAGGATAGAACTAGAGGAATTTTGTACCTTGGCCCCATAACCATCATTGATGTGTTCCCTTGGACCAATTGACAAGACACCTCATTACCCATTGGATTAGTTGGTTCTCACCTACTTGATTCTAGCTCATTCTCGCACAATTGAGAATCATACACTATGGTGGTTCCCTTATTCCACTTGGTTGAAAATCCCAAACATTCATGACTCCCTCTAGTTCTTCAGTTTGTTCTGAAAGCCCCTTATTTTTTTTCTTCATGTGATGTCCAAGATACGTTGATGATAGTGATTCAGTTTTAGTTGTATTTCCCAAGACCTATTTGGCTCATGCTTTTAGCATTTTAAGCCACCCGTGAGGAGTTGAATCACTTTTCACTCCTTCCAAATATTGGTCCCCTTCTTGTTTCAACATGGCTTCGGTTATTGTGATTTGTCATCTAGATTGGATTCCATTTTTCCTATTCATGTACTTCAATCAACCATTGTTGGACCATATTTATGTACCTTAATTGGGTTCCTCTTTGACCTTCATGATGTATTGTACCCAAGAATTATTCATGTATTGATCAAACCTCTCTTGGTATGGATCCTAGATTTTATTGATACATTGATACTACCATGGGGATGCATGCCCCATCCATATTTTAGATTATATGCACCTCACTTCTTTGATTGGTTTATTTGTAGGTACATGCCTCTATAGTCCCTTGGGAGGAGGAAACCTTCTCCAAATTAGTCCTGATTTCTTGTCCTTAGTTCCCTTGATTTCCCTATAGAAATCATGAGCTCCTGACCTCACACATTAGGGGGAAATCTATTAACAACCTAATTTTTATCACCTAGCTTGTCATGAGTTTCATCACCATCATACATCATTATCAACAATATTATCCCCATTTCCATCTCCTTCATCCATATGAACTTAGAAAAATGACCAAAAAATAAAGATCAAGTAATAAATTAACTATATCAAGCAAGTCACAACTTTTCCTTTGAAACTTGTGACTCGAGTCGTGCCTTTTGCCCAAAATTTCATGACCTGGTAAATTTTATTTTTTATTTTTTATTGTCATTCATTATTGCATGCTTCCCTAAGGGAAGTAGTGGCTAAAAGTGGAAAAAATACAACCATTAAGGTTGAAAATAACTATTGATTTGGTCTTCCAAACCCTAACATATCCACTAATTCATCAATGGAATGGAGAGTATCCACATTGGAACTAGATATCATCTTTTACCACTATTTTTATTATAATTGTATCCTTCATGGTCACCATTTTCATCATCCATAATCATATTCTCAGAGTGCCGTTATGTTGTTGGAATTCCACTAGAAAGCACGGAAGAGGCCATACCATCCTTTCTACTTTCACCATTGTGGGATTGTCTATTAGTCACCTAGTTGGAGGTTGTGCACAAAGGATATTGATGAACCCTCCCTTGGATCAGTCGCAAAGGCCCTCTACTATCCACAATCGATACCAAGGTGTTCTTGTAAAATCATATTTTTGTGTAATAATAAAAATATCATTCTTTATGCTTTGCATTTCTCTTTTATGGTTAGTTTTGGAATGAATGTTGCATGCATGTTTAAGAATTTATCCCTTTATTTTATTTTAGTTTAGATTAGTTTTCTTTCCATTTGATCTGCTACAGAGGATTACACAACCCCTTAGTAAGTGTATTTTGCACTAGCGAGTGAGAAATCACACACAACAATTACAAACAGAATGAGGAGATTCAATACATAAAGCAAAAATATAAATGTATGAGAGGAAAATAAATATCTATGTATACAAAATAATTAAAACATTTAACTAAAAAAGAAGATGGAAATTAGAAATCACCATAATAATGAGTGGAAAAAAGGAAGACACAAAAATACCAACTATGATGCAAAGATAAGGGAGGAATGATGGCGACTTGTTGGGAAGATATATGAAAATGGGAAGATAGTGAAGATCAAGATAAATATGCAACTAAGAGGGGGAGGGGGGATATGAATGAACAAATGGGGGTGGGGAAGAGAAGGGAGGGAAAATGGATAATAGTTAATACGAAGTGAGGAAAGACAAAATCCGTCAATGGTTTCGATCGTGGATTAAAGGTTTCCATGATTGAGTCAATTTATAACTATATTCAATATTAAAATTGTTTGGGTTCTTTTCTATTTCTAGAGCTTCCCTAATGTAAGAGGAAGAATGAGAGATAGAAGCTAGAATTTTGGTTTTCTCAAATTGGATGAGGTGTTTAGAGTTAAAGGAGAGCTTTGTTATGTTTTTTTTATTAAGATGATTATGATTAGTATTAACAATGTGTTCTTTGATATGGGTGTGAATGGATATACCAGTTTGTCTAATATAGGTTTTTCCATAGGAACATGGAATTTAGTAAACTCATTGGGAGAGAAAAGGGTTAAACGTGTCTTTGTCACTTCTTAATTGTTTAAGGGTTTTATAGTGTAACATACCCCTTTGTTGAAACATTTTATGTTTGAAGAAAACATTATCTGAACTTTTATTGTAAAGTTTTATATTTGGACAAGTGGCCAAGGATGACTGTAATTGCACAATATTATTATTTAATAAAATAAAATAGGAGACACTCACCCAAAGAGCCTTTTGAAAGAGTGTTCACTGACCCACTAGGTGGAATGGAATCTGGGTAGAGGAAATGGACAAGTGGCAGCATCATGAACTCAATAACTAGCTATTGTTATGGGACAACTCCCTTGAATTGTGGACATAGCTCCCTGAAATATGGGACTGGAGCTTGAGGCTCATTTATTTGGAAACTGACCACTAAAGACCTAGGCATCTTTATAAAGCCATCGAATTGAGCAGAGGCTCACACTTTTTCTGATGAGAAAATTTACCTTGTGGTTTTGTTTTTTGCACACAAGAGATTTGATGAGGGGAATTTATGCTTTGAGTTGCTTTGTAAGTCTGTTTTACTTCTGCTAAATGCAGAGTTATTTCTTGCCAGAGGTTTTTAGGTGTATTGCAAGTCTCTACTGATTGCTGAAAGTACAACCTGAGTGTTATCGGACAATCCACTCGAGCGGACGCGAGCATTATATCCCTAGCTCAAAGTGAGTCTAGAACAAATAGAATAGACTACTAATGCATTTCCTAGATCTACTTAAGAATCAAGTACTATATGTCTTACCTTTTACTTCACAATCCTTTCTCCCTAATGCTGCTCCACGTCTCACAGTCGTCAGATCCAAGCTGGAAGACCTGTCAAGACAAAGAAACAAGAGAAACCAGTAAAAGACATCTATACAATAAGAGATCTAAGTAAACAGTTAAGCAGGTAAACTACTCAATATCATTGCACACATGAACACTATTGGTGGAAAGCATTTGTATTAGTGTAAATAGAGGAGTACATGATAGAGATATAGAACCACAACCAAGACTTAACACTGTAACCCTTCTACGACCAAGCCAATTGCCATATCCTTCCAAGGAAGTATGAGTTCTCCAATAGGTGAATGGAGGTGTCTTAAGAGTGATTTCACTAGCATGTAGATACCATAGGCTTCCTCCCCTTGGAATGGGAGTGAGCTTCACTTATAAAGGACTAAGTGGATAGGGTATGGATAGGATAGGTTGAGAGATGGTAGGAGAGAAATAGGGGATCCTTCCAAAGAGTTAGGAATTGAGTACCAGCTCCCCTAGAGGTCAGGGATAAGCCCCCAAATGAGCAAGTTTCGAGAAGGATCTCAAATAAGCTATTTTTTCCCATTAACTGACCTCGTCGCACCCTGCAGTGGAGCAAGTTGCGATGTTGCATGTTGCATGAGTGCAACCTGGGATGACCTCTCAAAATATTGCACAACTGAGTACAAATCCTCCCAGATGATTACTTAGCCAAGGTACCTTTAGGGGTGTATACACTGAATCTTATGATGAGTATATTTTGGGTGTAACAGAATGCCCCCTAAAGCATGAAGTTGTTGAAGATGGATAGGTGAAGTGCTTTGATAGAAGTAATGGCAATAGACTTGTCGAGAGAAGGACACTGCCGTAGTACAACTGACTCTGAATTGACAATCTCATATGAAGTACAACATGGCTTCTGACCAATACATTGCAGATCCATGGCAGTAATGACCGACTGAACACAATCATGGCTACTAGACACAAGCGTAGATCCATGATGAGATGATAACACAGCCACGACCAATACAAAAGTGGATCCATGTGATATGACTCAATACAAACTCCATCGTAACCTGGGTAAAACATGACTCCCAAGGGTCTTCAAGCTGAACCCGCAATGATACGAATCTATCCATGTGATTACAAATGTCTTGACGTCGAACATGGTAGAAACCACTTGATTAACGGTCATTGATGTAAACCGTTAACAAGTGCAAGGGAGATCACCATTGATGTCAATGATTCCTAAGGTATCACAACACATATCATCAAGCGTGAATAAATGAACTGAATTTGAACGCGAGATGAAATATTTCAATCAAGAGTCAATAATGTAAACTCATGATGAAAGTGAGGCAACCTGCCATTGAGGCATGCAGGGCCAAGGTACTTGACTGGTTTCTAGATTCAATCCTTGGATGATGTGTTGAAGTCGACAAGGATGAATCCATCGAAGGAGGGCCATGATGAATCCCCCATCAATCGACACGAAGTATGACAAAAGATGTGTAGAGTGGATCGGATGGTACAGTAACATGTGAGATCGACACAAAGTAACAACGACATGACGACACATGTACTAACTGTAGATGACAAATGATGAACATGTTCTTGAACATGGGCATGGCATGAATTGGCAGTATTGACATAATGAGAATGACGCAAACTTCTAATGCAATTGATAGTGGAAGCTTTCTCAGAATGACTCAAAGGAGTAACAGGACTCAGAAATTAAGTGGGGACCCATAGACAAACAGATGACCGAAGTATCATATACAAATGCAGATGAGTGCCATGTTCAAGAACGACTATATACTGCCACTAAGGTATGTAACACAAATGCTTTCCTTTTCCCCCATCATGAATGATGAGTGCCTCATGTGTTTTTTACGAGCTTGATGAGGGTAACCAGATGCTCGGTATAACTCATCTCATAGATTAGTCCAATCCCAAATATTTTCTGAACCTAGGATAGGAGGGGTTTGTCCCATGATGGGCCCTTCAATGTGAAAATTTAACGAGTCCATAGAAGGTAAACTCGGTCATCATTTCATGTTTAGAGAGTCTGAAAAGAACTAAAGAAGACTCCAACGGTCCTTTTTCTTAAAGTTAGCCTCATAGCCCAAAAAAGGGTAAAACAACGCGGGAGAGGACTCTTCCAGTCATGGTTGGCTAGAGTATACATTTCTCGTAATTAATTCCTCCTGGTCCGAAAAAGGGGTAAACTATCACCATGAAGACGACCATTCAAATACTTTAACAAGCGTGAACGTGACGAGTTTTCTTGGCAATATTTTCATTTTTCGAGAGCCTGAAAAGAGCTTAACGGTAGACTCTGGAGGGTGTCCTTTTCGGTGGGAGTTTAACGAGCCCGAAAAAGTGATAAATCATAACTCGATACTTGTTCTCAAGGTTTCATGAGTAAGAGAACAAACGAAGAGTAAACTCATCCTCATGCAATAATTATGACTAACCAAAAATAATAATGACAAAACGTTCAAAGGAGTGTTCATACCTATAGTGATCGTTGGTGATGTGAGAAGCGACACAAAAGACCACTTTACGACTCCTGCACACTAGAGAAAGTGTCAAATAGCCCCAAATATGACGACAAATGGTTAAAACTATAGTAAATGGCCCAAAAGCATCTAAATATTTGAAAAGGAATATTCCATTCTATTTATAAATAGAAATATGGGCCAAAAATATAAAACATTGTTTCAATTGCCAATTTGGAGCCAAAACTTCCTTTGCCAATTACGAGAGCTACGATCTGCCATTTTACCAGCCGTCCGGATCACGTAGGCCTAAAATTCATCCAGCAACTTTCCATTGGATTAGTTTTTGATTTTAGGTCCATTTTTGGGGTTTTTTGATGATTTCATGGAGGGCTTTTGCGCCCTCAGCTCATCGCAGGTTTCCCTTATAGGACCTGCGATGAGACCGAGTCGTTGCAAGCCTCTAATGAGAGAGGTGCGACGTCATTGCACTATACGTAAACGTACAGTGCGACGACAGAGAACCAAAATCCAAACATAAAAAAGAATCCAAAAATTGGACTTGTGAAGGTTGAAGCAGGACCTAACAGTGTTTAAATGTCCTTCTTGGTAGGTTACCAGCTAGCCAATATGGTATTGGAATGGCAAGAGAGAGAACATGAAGTCGAAGATGAACAAGCTTCCAATGATCCACAATGCGTGGATGCTTTGAGAAACTGTGGGTTTATCAAGTTCTTTGAGATCCAGGGGATGAGATCCCAGATCCCACTGCTGACACATATGCTTTAGAGTTGGGATGCGGCCCAACAATACTTTGTGATCGGTGAGCATATCCTCACGATAGAAATTGAGGATATCTACTTTCTTACCGGTTTGTCCCAAAGAGGGGACCCTGTACATCTTACTGGAACATGGGCCAGTGACCGTACAGTTGAGGTCATGGTGTCGCAGCACTGCACTACTCTTTCTCGACCTTCCAGTGGGAAGATTCTCATCAGGGATGTGGTGAGCCACCCACTACGTACCATATTGTTTACCATTACTAGAGTGGTGGGTAGCCAAGCCCCACACACGGCTACTCGGACTCAGATGTTGTATGCGGAGGAATGTATGTCCCCTAGGGTCTTCAACTGGTGCGAGGGTCTCCTCGCAAACATCTGAGCTCAGCTGACCAAGTGTCGGCGAGGGGAGATCAATCAGTTTGGGTATGGATCAATTATAGTATCATTTCTCTTGGAGTGGGTCCCTCTTCTACGTCCGCAGCTGCTACTAGATGACAGGGATCCCAGAGATCCTCACATGCTCAGATGGACAGAGGTTATGACCCGCCATGGTGGGGGTCCTATCATCGGTTTTGGTCCTGAGTTTTTGAGCTGGCTGGAAGGCCAGTTACCTATGGACAAGGAATTTCCATACAGTGGCACAGACTTCCGAGAGGATCCCGACTTGATGCTGCCGGAGGGTGCAGCATGGGGTGACATAGGTGAGAACAAAACTACCCTTGTACTTTTTAGTTTTGTATATTATATCTTTTTTTTGATGCAGTACTGACAAGTACATTATATGTGTGTGCAGATGTGGGCCCCATACGGCCGGTGGGTCTCTCCCTTCTGGTGAGGAGAGACAGAGGAGGGGAAGTAGTCGTTCCTGCAGGTGCTCATGCTGCCATCGAGGAGATGTAGGAGGTGTACAGGAACCTATCCCAGCTGACTGTGGAGGTACCCGAGCCAGCTATTAATGACTTACCGAGGCCCATGCAGAGATTTGGGGTTGGAGCGTCCGTTCACTTCAACTCCTTACTCCGCAAGGTAGCTCGGACTATGGATTGTTTCCTCACCCAGCGAAAGTGAGCTGTTCAAGCTAGGGGTGGTGTACGGGTCAAGCGTCAAGCTTGATGACACTCTTATACTTGTACTGAGAGCTTAGAGGCCTCAGATTTTGTACTGCTGAAAGCTGTGAGGCTTCAGATTTTGTAGAGACTTACTGAAAGCCATCGTGCTTCAGATTTTGTACTAGCACTATTTTTGAGTGATATATATATATATATATATATATATATATACAAACATTTTCGGCAATTTATACATTATGTGTTTTAAAATGATTAGTGATGTGATCTTGTTTACATGTTTGCTTCTATATTATTTACATGTTGTGAATTCTTTTACATATTATGAGTATTATGTGTGTGCAATGTACCAATCCAAAATGAAATTGGCCATCGAGTCAGCAACTGTGTTTAACTCTTGTGGAACGTGTAGGTACTGAATGGATTCAAATGACCTTTCCAAGATACGTACTCGTCTAAAGAGACAGAGTAAGGTAGGATCATGGATGGCGTAAACCCGGTTAAGATGGGAAACCACTAATTGAGAATCCATGTGGATGACAATGTGGTTCATACCCAAGGAAATGGTGTTAGCTAGGGTTCTGATTACTGCCTGATATTCTACGACGTTGTTGGTTGCAAACCCTAGACAACTTCCTCCTGAGCTAATGAGCTCTCCTGTAGGGGAATATAGTACCCAGGCTGCCGAAGCAAGGTTGCGGGTATGCCGGATGGCGCCGTCCACGAATCCATAGCATGTCGCCATCTGCACACGCAGACAAAACATGGTATAAGGAGCGGAAACAAGATCTAAAGACACTTAAAAAGAATTGCACCACACCAAACAAAAACACGCCATGTACAGTATATACAAGCAAGTCTATGCATGAGATATCAAGCAGAGTATCTCTTTAGGTAAATCCCATTGTGGGGTTCACCCAAAGGGATTACATCATAATCTTCAAGCTCGTAAGCACCTTTTTCCAACACATGTTTTATAACGTAAGGTCCATGCCACATGGACTCGAACTTCCTTGCTCCTAGTTTGTCGTGCCTCTAGTCATAAGTGAGGACCAGGTCACCCTCGTTGATGATATGAGGTTCAACTGACTTATCGTATTGGGCTTTGATGCATTTCTTGTGTGCTTCATTAGCAAGAGTGACATCTCGGTGGGACTCGTCAAGTTTTGCTAAGTGCAAGAGACGTTCTTCCTCAGCAGTAGTGTTAGGAAGAAGTTCAACAATGAGTTGTAGAGATGGAATTTCACACTCTATAGGTAGGACAACCTCCAATCCATATACCAATTGGAAAGGAGTGAAGCCTGTGGTGGTTTTGACGGAAGTTTGGTAGGCCCTTAACGCTGAAAAGAGCATGTTGTGCCAATTGGACTTATGTGTCCCTACCATCCTTTGGACCATAGTTTTCAAGACCTTGTTAATGGCCTCGACCTGTCCATTGGACTGTGGGTAGTAGGGTGTTGAATTTTCATGGAGAAAACCCAACCTATTGCTCAGTTCATAAACCATATGGTTCTGAAAATGAGAATCATGATCAATAACTATTTCCTGAGGAACTCCGAACCGCGCTATTACATGATTGAACATGAAGAGTGCGGTGGTTTTGCCGCCATTCTGGTATGTAGGCATAGCCTCAGCTCACTTTGTAAAGTAATCCAGAGCTACGATGATGTAACTATGCCCCCCGACCAAGGTAGGCTTACAATGCATGAAGTCGATGCCCCATTTTGTGAAGGGGCCCACGACAATAATCGGGTGTAATGGGGCGGGATGGGTGCGCTTCTTCCTATGGAAGTGTTGGCAAGGAGGACATTTCTTAACGGCCTCAATACAATCTTTGAAGATGGTAGGCCAGTAATATCCTGCGCACAAAATATTCTAGGCAATAGCCATCCCAAAGAGGTGACCGTCACATGCCCCATTGTGACAGTCATTGAGAACGCATTCGGCCTCATCGTGAGTTAGACAACGTCGAAGAATTGAATTGACGCCACGACGATACAAAGTATCATTGATGATCAAATAATACTTTGCATGGTGACGTATATTACGACGATCGTCGCGAGACAGTTGAGGATCGAAGCATTGGATTTGAAGATATAACAAGATATCTCCATACCACGAATAAGTCGTACTGATGAGAAACAATGATTCACCCGGAAGGAGTCATTGTGCTCAACTTCTGCATCAAGACGGGGAAGGTCACAAATAAGCTCGACAAACACCAAAGACTTCTTAGACTTGGATTTCTCGAAAAGAAGATTGAATTCTTGCAGTATCACGATCTAGCGTGAGTACTTACCCCCAAGCACTTGACGTGTCAGTACCTTGTACATGGGGTTCGAGTCGACAATGATGGTGGTGGTGCAGAGAAAGATGTAGTGGCGGAACTTTTGGACTGCAATGACTGCTGCGAAAGCAAGTTTTTCGACATGTGAATATCTAGTTTCAGTGTTGGTGAGACCCTTAATCGCATAGTATATTACATGTTCCTGGGCGTTTTGATCCTCCTGTACCAAAATCATGGCGATAGTGGTGACAGAAGTGGCGAGATATAAAATGTAATCTCGATAATAATTAGGTGGTTGGAGCACGGGGGCATGCGTGATGGCATGTTTGATACCGTTGAAGGATTTTTGAGCTTGGTCGTCCCAAATGAACGGGGTTCCCTTCTTAAGTAGTTTCATTTAACCCTGAGTCTTCTCCGTGAAATTACAGACAAAACGTCTTAAATAAGTCACCTTCCCTTGGAGACTTTGAAGTTCCATAACATCAGTCAGGGGTGGTAAGTTGATGATGGCCTCCACCTTTAAGGGATCAATGTGGATCCCATCGTTCGAAACAATAAATCCTAAGAGGCAGCTGGACTCGACGCAAAAGATACACTTTTGAGGATTCAGACGAATATTGTACCGTCTGCATCTAAGGAAAATGGCCGTCAGATGATCAATGTGGAACTCGCACTGCTTTGAATGAGTAGGGAGAATGTCCAGGTAAGGTTCCACAAAGTCCTTAATATCGTGGAAGGTGTATGACATAGCCCACTGGAACATGGTGCCAGCATTTTTAAGACCAAATGCGAGTTTGAGATATGCAAAGGTTCCCCACGGGAATATGAAATCCATCTTATGTTGGTTGGCTGGGTTGATCTCAATTTGGTTGTAACCAAAAAATCCATCCATGAATGAGAAGATGACGCTTTTGGCACAGTTGTCGATGATCTGGTCGATGAAGGGGGTCGGGTAGTTGTATTTTGGACAAGACCAATTAAGGTCTCGATAATCAACATAGACGTGAATGGTGCCCTAATTTTTGTTCACAGGAACGACATTTGAGACCCAATCCATCAATGGGACAGGATAGATAAAACTAGCCTTTAAGAGCTTTTCAATTTCTGCCTTAATTGCGGCAGTCTTCCGGGGGTGTATCGGTCACAACTTTTGGCACATAGGTTTGATGTTGGGATAGGTTTTTATTTAATGAGAAACAATCGCTGGGTCTATCCCAGGCATCTCCTCATAGGACGAAGAAAATACGTCTCGAAATTGCTTGAACAAGGCCGTGCTAACAGTGATTTCTTCAGGGGAACACTTCTGGCCTATGCGAATGTGTTCCACTATACCTGGTTTCACTGAGATGGCTACCGGGGTGGTTGGCTCAATGTTGGCCAAGTTGCCATCTGTGTCCGTAAGACATGTAAGAATGGGTGAATGAGGGGACGGGTAGATATCTAGTGAAAAGAGGGTGTGAATGTTGTCCTCTATGTACTCCAAAGGGGGAAGAAAAGATGACCTATGATGGAGATCACCCCACGGACTGTTGTCAATATTCATTACTTCCATAATGGACTCATCTGAATGAAAAGTCCAAAATAAGAGATCAGGTAGAGATGACGTCCGTTGTAGAGAATAGCAAGGAGAGGCCATGGACGAATGGTCCTCCAAAGCTGTTTGGATAGCCTCGTAAATACGTTCAGCGGGTGAAAGAGGCATTATGTCTCGAAACAGGTTTGTTGTGGCTTCGTCCAGTACAAGCCAAGCATAGTTAGAGTGAGATGAAATCTCGGTGGAGACCATGTGCACCATAGCAACATGATTAGGGGGGTCCGCGGATGGAAAAATGCCCATGAGAGATGAATCTTTCAACAGGCCAACCCCTACACACTCATACTATTTTGACATTTGTCCGATGGAAGGAACGTGGTCACCAGGATGAGTAGTGCCATCTGGTGTACAAAAGTCTAATTGGTCGATAGTAACAATCTGTCCTTAGTGGGGGAATTGTACTATGCAGAAGACTGAAGAGGCTACCACCTGCATGGTGTAAAACCAATTGTGACCAAGCAAGAGATTATAATCTATCGGGGCCGAGACCGTTTCCACGTTAATGGTTACGGTCTTTCCTCCCAACTCAACTACGAGAGCTTGTAAGATCCCATGAGGTTGAAAGCCACGCCCGTCGAATGCCTTCAACGTGGTAGGAGAACGATTCAACTCGGGGGAGCCAATGGCTCTCCAACACGCGATGGACATGACATAAGTGGAGGCACCTTCGTCCAAAAGAGTACGATGAACAATCTTCTCAGCAATGTTCGCAGAAACTTGGAATGCAAGCTGGTGTGAGAGACTCGACTTAAATTTGTCAAGTCGGAACATGATGGTGTTCGAGGAATCTGGGTCGATTGCTCCAATGGCCGCAAGGAGAGTTTTGTGTTGATTAGGACAATTCTTCAAAACTTCGAGGGTAGACATGGTGCAAAGAGCTTGGTCCAAGTCTTCTACGATATTGTAATTTTGTGCCGCCCGGGCGTTAGGATTGAAAACAACTTTTCAAATTGTACTTTTGGGCGGATGCAATATCGTATCTAAAGAGGGCTTCTAAATGGTAAGAGAAGTTGATGGTACAGTGACATCGGTTAAGGAGTCGAAAGCTTTTTCAGTATTACTTCCAGTGGATTCCTTCGAAGGGACCGATTCGTAAGATCGTGAGTGAGTATTCAAATTGATCGTCCCATTACACACCATGAGAACATGTGCGGTATTGGATGGTTCCCCTTGGGACGAGGGGTTTTGAGCAATCATTTGCTAGTTCTGAGTAGGAAAAAGATCGTTGAGGACTGCGAGAGTTGGTTTACCCCTAAGAAACTTTTGTACTTCGTCTCTATGGGGACACTCTTTGGAGAAATGGTCATCTCCACACAGTAAACAGGGATACTTTAGCTTCCGTTTCTGCTTGGTATCGTCAGGAGTGCTCCTTTGTTCCTGTTGGGTAGAAGAATTTTGGGTTTCCCCTTGTTCTTCTTTTTCCCGTTAGACTTCTGAGATGAAGCTGATTGAACAAAATTCACCTCTTCAGTTAGATTAGGAATGGTAGATTTGGTGGCGCTGTGTTCAGCTTGAGTTGGTAAGGGGGAAGACCCTTGAAGGTTGGATGATCCAACAGTACTAGAAGCAGGCTGGGTGTTAAGGGATCCAATGATTCCATCGGTTTGGAGTCCCTTATGTGGTTTCGCGGGGTCATTAACATCGCGGGGTACATCAGGTAGAATATCAAATAGAGTGCCGGATTGAGTGTAGACTAGGTCTAGCATATGGGCACTCGCGATGGCTTGTTCTTTGGTGACAACACCTCGCATGGCAACATCTCTTGCTATTGTGGGGATGAGGGATTTTGTAAACTAGTCTTCTAGGAGCTGATCTGGAATAGGAGCTTTAATGAGACATCGTCTCCTTCACCACTCGTGGATTTGATCCGAAATATGAGTGGCGGTATTTTGACGGAGCGAGGTTAAAAGCTTAGTACCAGTCTCATACCGTATGGGCAGCTGGAAATGTGTCAAAAAGTTCATGGCAAGAGAGCCAAAATCAGGAAAAGAGTGGGGTGGCAACTCAATGTACCACCTGGAAGCCGAACTGGTGAGGGTCATTTGAAACAATCTAAGACAAATTGAATCGTCCATCAAGGAATTAGATGAACACCATAAGTGGTATGTCATCACGTGGTTTTTAGGGTCCTCACCTGGCTTGCGTCAAATTTGGGGATATCAGACGAAAGTTTCACCAAAATTGGTGGCCAGTTAGATCTATGATAAATGGGATCGTTGGTTAACCGGGATAGGTCAGGTAAGTCCAAAGTAGCCAAGAAGGGCAGCTGTGGGTTAGGCTGCGCGTATTGATAATACGGATGAGGTGTGTAAGGACCAAACTGACCATAAGGTGTACCAAGGGGAAACTGGCCATAGGGGGTGTGCCGCCCGGACTGTAAGGGGGTCCGCCACCATAAGGTGGTCCATTCCAATAAGGTGGGGGTCCACTTCTAGCACCAGGAGGGGTTGGAGGTCCGTCGCTACCACCAGGAGGAGGTGGGAGTCCATAACCATAATAAGGTGGCCCACCACCGTCTCCGCCTGGATGGGGTGGTGGACCACTTCCACCGCCAGAAGGATGGGCCCCCCCACCACCTTTGCCATCGGAAGGATGAGGGTCTCCACCACCACCATCACCACCATAGTAATTAGGTCCTCCACCGCCTTCGCCTGGAGGGGGTGGTGGATCACCTCCGCCACCTGAGGGAAAATGTCCTCCTCCACCATGATAGGGTGGTCCCCCGTCGCCTCCGCCGGGAGGGGGTGGTGGACCAGTCCCACCACTGTCGGAAGGGTGAGGGATGTTGTAGGTAAAATGAAGTGGACCTCTACCAAGCTTACGCGGGGGCCCGCCGCCTCCAGCAGGAGGTGGGGGAGGGCCGATTGGGGGTGGTGTTACTTGAGGGATAGTCGGTTGGGGTCCGCGTTGCAATGTAGGTTTTTTCCCCCATAGAGTGTATGGATTCCTGGGATAAGGTATCCCGTATGGTGCGTTTCCGGGATTATATTGGCTCGGCACAGGGTTAACAAAACCTGGATACGCTTGACTCCATGAGGGTTGAGTTACATTGGACGACCCCCCAACATGAGATAATCCCATGGTGGATGGTCTAGCGGGTTGGGAAGGTCCAACAGATGGTCCGTTGGGGATTCCACCACCTATGTTCTGGTTAAGAAACGGGGGTTGCCCCCCAGCCACAGTAGGTTGACCACTATTCAAAGGTTGAACCATGTAGGTTGTTGACTAACTACCGTAGTAATAACATTACCAATAAGATAATCTGAAGGGATAGAGTATCCTCCCCTCAAATTTTGAGGTGGGGGAGGAACTGGTAAAGTGACTGTGGTGGTGATAGGTGTGTTGGACTGTTGTCCTTCCACCGGTTGGTTCACTTGAGGCTCAGGAATGGACTCCTGCGAGGGTTGACCAATCTTATTAGCGGTATCATGGAGGGGTACTTTAGGTGATCCAAAATATATCGGATGATCAGGGATTTCTCGGTCGTCAAACCTTAACTAGAAATGTCTATTTCGAAACTCTTCAGAGCATTGATCGAGACTCTGTCTTCGAAGGTCATCACCCTTAAGACGTAAAAGTTCCAAATGTTCATGGATAGGTCCAAAAAATTTGGCGGGGTCAGGCCCGTAGTAGGGTCTAGAGGGTTCTGGAGTAGTTCAGTTAAGTGGAGATGAGATGGAAAAATGAGCCACTGGGTGGTCTGTAGAAGATGTCTAGTAAGCTGCTGAAGGACCAACAGTTGCGGTAGGGTCGTCCCGGGGTTGTTTTATCCATTCCAACGATCCAGGTTCTCTCGGCATGACGGGAGAAAGGTCTCATGAAGTGGGGGTTCCTGCCTCTTCATCCTGCGGGGGATGAGAGGCAGGTAAATCTAGTGGAAAAAAAATTCCTCCAACATTCAAAGTGGGGTTTTCCACTTTAGTGACTATGACCACGTTACGCTGATCCATTCTTACCCTCGAAATAACCTCCGGATTAAGGGGATATTCGGGTGGTAAGTTCAAGTTCCTACGGGATCTTCTCCAGGGAAAATCTGCTAGAGTATCAGGAAAATCAGACAGGAAGGCCGAAACAACGTTTCTCCTAAAGGTATGCTAAAAGAAAAGCAGTCCAGAAAAACCTACTCAAACTAAGGCAACAAGCAAACTTATGTGACAGAGTGGATTCAAAATTCTGGAACCTCATGGGATTATCAAGGCATCACAAACCGCGATATACTATAGGGTCCAACAATATGACACGACAAGGAGGATTGGGACCATACCCTTGCCTGCATACCCGATTACCTGGACAATACGTGTGTGCTAATCTCCCCGAGTGCTGTTCTCGGTGTATTGATTTTCCAAGACGGCCAAATGGTTAACTCGGTTGGTTTCAGGAATCCTAATGGTGTCTCCCAATATACGCAAGGCACGTGGGAGCTCAAATCCGTAGTGGTGCTATCTAATGCACAACCGTTCAGCAAGAGACCTTCTGATATACTACCAAGTACGTGATACACCTTTCGATATACGCCAAGTACAAATTATGGTACTTGGTGGGTACGTGAAGGAGCTCAATATACCGATGTACGTGGAAGACTACAATACCCCCGGGATACAGTGCTGGAAAATAACGACAGCTGCCACGCTTAACGACGCTGGAACACGTCTCTAACTCACACACAAGTTGCTAAAAATTTTACCTAGTTCTACCGTTAATTTTATCTTGGACAGTTAGGTGAATGCATGAGGTGAGTACATAATTGGAAGCATAATGCAATTCCTAGATACATGCATGAAATATTCTTTTCTTTCAATGAATTCTAGGTATGGGAAGGAGAAATCTTTTTCCAATAGTATTGCCACAACAAACTCAATGCAACACAATCCCAATTCAAACAAAACTTGACAATGAAAGTACTCTTTTCCTTTTATGCGAAACGCAAAAGTACAACACTACCAAACCAAATAAAAACAACTTTTTTCTTTTCTTTTTTCTTTTCTTTTCCTTTTCAAAGTAAAATGACCCTACGTGATGAAAGGAGAGGATTCTGAAATGAAATATGTAAGCTTTTCAATTTCAATTTCGATGATCTAAAGGCAACAAGAATTAAAAATGCATCTACCTTTCCTTAGCATGGAATCAATCTTTGCAAAAATCGAAACGTACTTTGAGCCTTTCAAGAAAATGAGCGATTCATAATTCGAGAAAAACACAATAGATCATACATTCATTCAATTCTTCCAAAACATTCCAATGCACAATGATCTTTCTTCAATAATTTTTTGAGAAATAATGGGAAAGAAGCACTTTTAAATTTTCAATGGATGTATCAAAGTAATAACTCGATAGCAACTCTACTCTTAGACGTAAATGACTGAAAAGAAAACACTACTTGCAACATTCAGTACTCAGAAAACTCAAGAAAAGACAAGCACTCAGTCAGCTGAAAATGCATAAGACTCAAAATCAAACAATAGCAAGCAAACCAAGCAAGCAAATCTCGAAGCAAATGTAAATGAGGTCTGGAGGTTGATATAATGCGACGATCAGATCAAGGATGGAAGGGAGGGAATGCAAGAGTGAACGGATGAAGGTGGAGGAGACAAGAGTATCCACCACTACCGACTCTCAAACTTGTCCAAGACGGAACCCAAAGTCAATCCAAATGAAACCAAATTCTCAACACACAAATCATAAATGGGGTCTCTGGCTGGATCTTGCAGCACAGAGGGAGTTCATACATCAGACCAAGGTTCAAACTATCAAATGAGGGAAGGGATGCCTACATGCCAACTTTTGACAAATCCACACACTCTTTCCTTACACACAGTGCGACATCGTAGTTTTCCTTCACGGGAGGTGTGACGATGTCGCAGTATGCCAAATGCAAAGGAAGTGACGGGTGACCAACAGGTGAAGAACAGAGGCCAAGAATGACACAGTGTCGCTCTATTTCCACTACCCAGGTGAGACAGGCGAGGTATAGATTCAGAAATGAATCAGATCTCTCAACAATGAACCATAAACAGGCTTGAAAATGAGTAGTATAAACTCAGAGGAAGTAGATCAGAGTCTTTAATACGAATATCTGATAGTGAAATCAATCCTAAGAAGTAAATGGAAGAAATAAAAAAGGCTTGTGTCAAGTAATCAACTGAAAATGACTCTCAGATTAACGACCACTAAACATACTCTATATACTCCCCAGTATGGTCACCATATTTTTTATCGGACAATCTACTTGAACGGACGCGAGTAGGATCTCCCTAGCTCAAAGTGAGTCTAGAACAAATAGAACATACTACTAATGCATTTCCTAGATCTACTTAAGGATCGAGTAATAGATGTCTTACTTTTTACTTCGCAATCCTTTCTCCCTAATGCCGCTCCACGTCTCCTGGTCATTAGATCCAAGCTGCAAGACCTGTCAAGACAAAGAAACAAGAGAAACCAATAAAAGACATCTATACAATAAGAGATCTAAGTAAACAGTTAAGCAGGTAAACTACTCAATATAATTGCACACATGAACAATATTGTTGGAAAGCATTTGTATTACTGTAAATAGAGGAGTACATGATAGAGATATAGAACCACAACCAAGACTTAACGCTGTAACCCTTCTCCAACCAAGACAATTGCCATATCCTTCCAAGGAAGTATGAGTTCTCCAATAGGTGAATGGAGGTGTCTTAAGAGTGATTTCACTAGCATGTAGATACCATAGGCTTCCTCCCCTTGGAATGGGAGTGGGATTCACTTATATAGGACTAAGTGGATAGCGTATGGATATGATAGGTTGAGAGATGGTAGGAGAGAAATAGGGGATCCTCCCAAAGAGTTAGGAATTAAGTACCAGCTCCCTTAGAGGTCAGGGATAAGCCCCCAAATGAGCAAGTTTCGAGAAGGATCTCGAATAAGCTATTTTTTCCCATTAACTGACCTCATCGCACCCTGCAGTGGAGCAAGCTGCGACGTCGCATGTTGCATGAGTGCAACCTGCGACGACCTCTCAAAAGATTGCACAACTGAGTACAAATCCTCCCAGATGATTAATTAGCCAAGGTATCTTTAGGGGTGTATACACTGAATCTTATGATGAGTAGATTTTGGGTGTAACACTGAGTGCCTTGCTTCTACACATAGTCTTCTACCTAGTGGTTCAGTAAACAGGCTCGGGGGTCCAAAGGAGCAAGTGATATTGGCTGCATCTTCTGGAGAAGGTTGGGAGGAACATGCCTCTTTGGGTGTTTATCCACCCTATCTACAGTTGCAGGTTCTACTTGCTATTTCATTTCCTAAGTAGTTATAATTTATTTCTATAGACTGTTGAATAAATATATGAAATGATAGAATAAATGCCTTCCCTGTATTTTTCCACGCACTGTTTTTGTACTGTACTCTAGTACAGGGAAGGGAGATTAAAATAGATAATGATATGCAGTGAGTAGAATGAATGAATAGACTAACTCTGTTATGTTTCCCTTAAAATTCCCTTATCTGCTATATTTCGCATTTTAAAATATCCTATATTCTCAGTCATAGAAAAACATAGCAACTGTTATATTATGCAGACATTAGAATAGCTATACATCTATAGTAGTAGAAATAGAAGAAAATAAACAGTCCCTTTTTTTTTCTGCATAAAAACCCTAAGTTTTGTTATAGAGTAACATTTTTTTCATTTCGGGAACAAATAAGATTTACAATGTTATTTCTATATAAATAACCCTTTAATAATTCTTAGTTTTTCTTCCTTCGCTTTCCAATTACATAGCAACTGCACAACTCTAGTACTAATAGTATTTTCTTTTAACATTGAAAACATCATTGTTAATTTAAATACAAAATAACTCTGATTATTGGACGAATGTCCCTTTTGTGTTAAACCTTAGATAATTACAACTTATAACACTGAGTTAAACCTTTCATCATTATTTTTGCATTTTAGACAGCTGTAGAAAAGATCGAAAACAAACATATTTATATTATAAAGTTGTTGAGCATTTTCTTGTTATCATTTTACCTCACATCTAATAAACACAGAACAATCTTTATTTTAGTACGAAATACCAAGTCTCAACCCTTATTGATTTCTCAGTTAAGAGAAGCAAAAGAGATTTTAAACTTTGAGTAGGGTTCATTACCAACCTTGAGGTCGAAAACCCTCGATCATCAAAACATACCACAACGGGGTTTCAAACACGACTCACCATTTTGTTTAACACAGTCATGATATCAAATAACGTGGACAATGCCTAAATTAAAACATAGGAACATTTTCGACATCAATATCAAAGCAGTTGTTTTACAATCCTAATGTAACCAACGTCTGTAACGAAACAAATTTGACATACGAGACTAGGTCTCAGTTTTAAGTTCGACTTCTTGAACCTTTCGAAGCTATCTTCTAAACCAAACAAGTTCAGGGTTTGAATGCACAAAACAAGGCATTTAACCTTTGGCTCTCGGCCATTAACAGAACACAACATTTCTTAAACAAGCAATGAATTAAAATAACACAGGTCCTGGAGCATTGCTCTCAGACACGACGCACACAACAGTATTAAGTTACAAGTACCATAACCTTTTCATTCCATTAAAACGACCGAGGGTTAAACCCTTGTTACATTTTCAACAAATAAATACAACAGTGAAACGCTGTAGAGCTAACACCGAAGTAGGTCGAGGATCCCATCCTCCTTACATTTGTCTCTTGGCTCATAAACTTTACAATGACAGCAACATCCTCAGCCATACATTAAACCATAGTTTCAGCTATCACCAAACAATGACCAACAGTTTCCAAGAGTAACCTACAAGAAAAACCACCGAGGCTTACCGGTTGTTAAGCAACTTCTCCACGTAGCTTCGAACATAACACCCTATAGATGAGGTTGCCTGCCATTAAAATCATTGAATGGTTAAAAGATACAATACGAAGTTTCAAAAACAAAATATAGGCAACAGTAACATTCTGGAACTGAGACATTACCTTCTTAAAAACAACAGTGGTTTGAAACTGAGTACTCCTACAACCGGCGTTAATCCTGAGCCATTCAAACCACCAAAGCTGGTGCAGAACCCTCACTTCATGGCTTGACTCTTAATGCTGTAAATGCTCGAAATCCGCAGTAAAACCATCAAAACACCAACAATAAAACCTACTAACTGCAAGTCATGGTATCGAAACCCGAATACATCACACTCCCTTTATTACAAAACTCTTATGATTGATTGCAGGTAGGTTTAACCATCGAAACCCAGGAAGGTCAAGCAAGGTTTCATTAGAGACCCTGAGAACTCGGAAGGCCTATCGGCCTCCCTCCCCACTCACTAACACAAAAATGAATGCTGAAGAAACAACCTCGACGAGACATAGTGGAAGGCTAGGGTTTAGTGCAAAACCCGAGAGCATCACGAGATCAACGGTGGAAATATTGCCAGCAAGGCACATTGCATTACGAGCATCAACTGCATTTAAGACCACTTTAATTACCACTTCCACCACGTCTATTTCCTGTCAATCCAGGAGTCCAACTTAGTATACTTCTAGGTTAAGCCTTGCACAGCTCGACAACATTGGTAGTATCCTTACAGTGTCTTCACATGACATTCGCCACGATAGCAGCCACCGAGATTTCCACCAAGGTAGTAGTTAGGAAAGTTTAATGCTAAGCCTTGATATGGATTCCTGCCAGCGTATAACCACTAAGATATTAATACCTTGTCCTTTATCGAAAGATGGCATAGAGGTTATAGTTGCAACATATTATATCATATAGTACTGTAAGCACATAGTTTACACCCTTTGGTGTTGTATCAACTAGGCATTGAACTAATGTATAAAGTTTCACACAATGGTCACATTTCATATAGTTTCATATATTGTACCATTGCATATAGTTTACGCATGTAGGAAATGCATGGTATTTGCATGTAGTATGTTTCACAAAATGCACACTCTTAACAATATAAGTATTGTCAAACTATACTAAATCATGGTGCATATTAAAAGAACTACGATATAAATGAAATATATCACTATACAACTCCCATAGTATAGATGAGTTATTACATAGAGTAAGATGATGCTTATTCCTTGACCAATTAATATTGAATAAGTTATCATAACCTAGGTAATACGTTGAACATTACAATGACAACTACATAGTATTGGTTAAGACTTATGTTATGCTTTACAAAGTTAGTTTTCCTTAAAATGGATTTCATTAGAAGGTTCTTCTAATTTTGTATTAAATTGAAAAACGTAGGTTTTCAAACTATAATTCAATTAAAACAACCAGGACAACGTATATAGGAAGTTAACTAGGATACCTGACTTGATGAAGGGAAAATAATCCTTTTCTACAGTTTCATAATACAATATTTAGAATGCAGAACATTACTGTAGGATAACTTGAATTTATCGCTCTTACCTGCGTTCTGCAACATCAAGATTCAAATCATTTAGCTAATAGTTAAGTAAGCCTCGGGGTACCCATAGGACCCCTTCATCATCAAAAGGAAGAACAAAAAGTTAGTACATATAAACAATAGCAAGTAAATGTATAAAGCATCGACAACAAACCATAAGTAATCTAGGATTCACAACTGAGGAAAGAAACATCCAATAGCATCCTAATGTAGATGTAATTACATTTCACACACATCGTAAAACAATACACATGCATGTTAGGATATTCCTATACTCCATCCTAGTCCCACCAGTATTTTGATCATTTACATTTTCAGTCATGCATGCACTTTTAGGGTTTGCATGCATCATTTAGGGTTTGCATGCATTCCAGTCATCAGTCCAGCACCTAGCCCCTAATTAGCCAACCCCCGAGAGCTTCTCTCAAATCAGTTTTATCCCTCCTAGAGCTTAGTGCCGCCTTCCTCCTTGATTTAAGGAAGCCACTCATCCTTTCTCACCTACTAGTCCAGTTTACTTCAGTTAGCCAGCAGTCTTTCCTTGATTTGAGGCCAGGCTGACTCCTCACTACTGTTATCACTCCGATTGACCTCCGATGAGACATGACTACCTGTTCTGACTCTATTTAGCTCCTCATGCGCCCTCCACTAAGCCTCCTTCATTCAGTTAGTGTCTCCATGTGCCAGTTACATTCAGTTACACCTACCACACTCAGTTAGACTCAGTTTGACTGACAATTGACAGTTACTTGTGCATTGATGACTCCATCGATGATGAGATAGACTACTAGTTGTGCTTCGATGACACTCCAGTGATCCTTTGATCACTCCATGAAGGCTAATTCGAATTGCTACCTTAGGTATTCGAATCCTCATGCACTGTATTATTTATATGTCCATTTGTGATTAATAATTTAGTGTGTGTGTGTGAAGTATTTTTGCTTCTATCCGAGTTCTACTGTATTATTATTATGTTGCTCATTATACTGCATTGACCACTCTTCTTCTATTTTCTTACTTAATCAATTACTTTCTTGTGAGGTATACATCATCTTATAGATTTGCTGTGAGGATTTTCACATGGTATCAGAGCATGTTGAGAGTATTGTTTATCTCCATTCTTGAGAGTTTTTTGCAGGTTATTACCAAGATTTTGAGTGCAACAGTTGCAGCAGTTTTTGCATCTTTGCAGCAGTAGCAGTTGCATGTATTCTCTATTGTTTTTGCAGGTATTCTACAACTTCCATGTATTCATCAGGAATTACTCATCTTTCTCCATTCAACTATGATGAATGGAAACAAGAAATTATAGCACATTTGAAGAGACATGGTCTCTTTGATTATTGTTTTGAAAGAGAGTTCGAATCCTATGATAAAGAGTATGACTGGTTAAGTGAAGGTGAACAAGCTTGTGCAGTCATGAGTTATGCTATGTCTCTATGCATGTTATATGACCTCCCTAATATTTCATCTCAAAAAAAGATATGGGTTTACCTGGATGAAAGATTTGGCAGACAGAATGAAGGAATTGGTCCAAACCCTTTCAAGAACAATCAAAGTGATGCATTCGCTCCCCTTAATGGTCTCTCAGATCATGAACTAGTATCATCTCATATTGAAGTTGTCCACAAAGAACTTGTAGATTCTACACTCACGCTCCAACTTTCTTCTCTTTCTGAGCCAGCTCACACTCTAGATATTGCAGAAGGTCCTAAATCCTCTCTTACACCAGAGTCTGTTGGTTTGCATCATGATCACATGATTATTTCAGAGAAAAAATCAGCTATTGGAGGTAATGCATTCGCTCTCCTCAAGCAATCACCTCTTATTTACTACTATATGATCATTATTCCATGCTTTCAGAAGGTTATTGAAGAATATGGCCATTGCCACCCTCTCGGGATAATTTCTCATGCATTTACTGGTTTTGATCTCACCTATTATGGTTCAAAGGAGATCTCAAGAAACCATTGCCATTCGCTTGAGATAATATCTCATGCATTTGCTGGTTTTGATCTCACCTCTCATGGTTCAAAGGATATCTCAAGAAACCATGATTCAAGTCTTGGATCTAATTTGGATTCTAAGCGATTACTACTTGGGATAATTTCTCATGCATATGATAGTTTTGATCTCACCCCTGCTGGTTCAAAGGAGATCTCAAGAAACTATTCTTCAAGTCTTAAATTTGATTTGGATTTCAAGTAATCATTATTATTTGATGGTTCTTTTTGGCATAATCTCACCCATGATGGTTCGAAGGAGAAGACAAAAGACTATCTGCATACTCATGTTTTTGATCCTACCTCAACTGATTCGAATCACAGGTTCAATGATCATCCTCATACTTTTGGATTTATTCTCATCACATTTGATTTGAAGAGCAAGTACAAGCACATGATTTTTGAGCATGATCCACTTCTTCCCAAGAAGAAGATACCTCCAGACATATGACCAAGCATCACACCTGCTTGAGTTTGGAGCATTTATTTTTTGTGTGTGCCTTACAATCTGTTTTGAGGGGGGGGTATTTTTCCCATGAAATTTTCCCCACTTCCTTGGTTTATTGACTGTTATTATTCATTGTATTGGGTGACCTTTGGTCTTAGTTACCAGGGCCCATGATGGATTAAGGGGGGGTTTTAGGATATTTCTATACTCCATCCTAGTCCCACCAGTATTTTGATCATTTACATTTTCAGTCATGCATACAATTTTAGGGTTTGCATGCATCATTTAGGGTTTGCATGCATTCCAGTCATCAGTCCAACACCTAGCCCCTAGTTAGCCAGCCCCCAATAGCTTCTCTCAGATTAGTTTTAGCCCTCCTAGAGCTTAGTGCGCCCTTCCTCCTTGATTTAAGGAAGCCACTCGTCCTTTCTCACCTACCAGTCCAGTTTACTTCAGTTAGACACCAGTATTTCCTTGATTTGAGGCCAGACTGACTACTCACTACTGTTATCACTCCGATTGACCTCCGATGAGACATGACTACCTGTTCTGACTCTAGTTAGCTCCTCATGTGCCCTCCATTGAGCCTCCTTCATTCAGTTAGTGTCTCCATGTGCCAGTTACATTCAGTTACACCTACCACACTCAGTTAGACTCAGTTTGACTGACGGTTGACAGTTACTTGTGCATTGATGACTCCACCGATGATGTGATAGACTACTAGTTGTGCTCCAATGACACTCCAGTGATCCTTTGATCACTCCATGAAGGCTAATTCGAATTTCCACCTTAGGCATTCGAATCCTCATGCATTGTATTATTTATATGTCCATTTGTGATTAATAATTTAGTGTGTGAAGTATTTTTGCTTCTATCCGAGTTCTACTGTATTATTATTATGTTGATCATTATACTGCATTGACCACTCTTCTTCAATTTTCTTGCTTAATCAATTACTTTCTTGTGAGGTATACATCATCTCTTAGATTTGCTGTGAGGATTTTCACAATGCATAATCATTATAATATTTTATTTCAGTATGTATTTTAAATGAACAAACAAGTAATTATTATATTTCCGCACAACAAGTATAGCAATTAATTCTACGTTGATTTTTTTTTAATTTTTGTGATTTTTCGGGATGTTACATGTGGTATCAGAGCGCGAGTTCAAACTCTAGGCCTGAAATAGGCTCATGCGCACAAAACATAAAATGAAAACAGAAAATCTAGTTACTAACATTTATTTAAATTTGTTTCTGTACATAACAGCTTGACGTTTAATTTGTAGGTATAGATATACCGAAGGGATTAGCAGAGGATAGATCTCCTCATAATGAACGTAATAATGACGAACATGAGAATATTAATGAAGAAATATACGTAGAACTCAATGATCAATCATCTGAATTATTACGTACTGTTAAGGATTTAAAAACTGAAATAAAAAATGTTAAGGAAGAAAACGAAAGGATTTTAAGAGCACAAGAGGAATTAAATCAGATTTTATTGGATAAGTACCATCAAGATGAAAAAGAAAAGAGAACAGAAGCAAAAACTGAATCTGGAACAATGTCCTACAAACACAGAGATAAGAAACCAAAATACTATAAAACTGAAAGTAATTCTTCTTCTTCTGAATCGGATGATAAAACTTAATGCAGAAAATATAATTCTGATTAGGACAACAGTGATAGTGACTGTGGTCCTAAGAAAAGACGTAAAAATTATGAACAAATTTCAGGAGAGTTTAAAAAGATAAACCCTCCAACTTTTAATGGCGAAAATGAAAAGGGAGAGGCAGCTGAAGCATGGTTGTCCGGAATGAAGAAGTATTTTGAGATTTATAATTACTCATCTCAATTAAAAGCTAAGATGACCATATACAATTTGACTGGAAGAGCAGACATTTGGTGGCAAGATATCAAAAGAGTTAAAAATATTAAGAACAAAGACATAAAATGGAGTACATTTAAGAATATGTTTAAGAAAAAGTTTTTATATGAACAGTACTACGAAGATAAGTCAAAAGAATTTTATGATTTAAAGATGGGTTCTATGACCATGAAGGAGTTATGTAGCAAATTTCTCAGCTTGTTAAGGTATGTACCTTACCTAGCTGAAGAAAAACCTAAGATACAAAGGTTTCTAAGCTGCTTACCCTTCCACATAAAGGATAGAATTGAATATGATAACCCTTCAACTTTAGAAGAGGCCATGAGGAAGGCTAATTTCTGTTTTGAACAAAACAGAAAAAGAGAAGGAATATTTGGTTGGAGAAGTAATAAGATTAATAATTTTGAGCATAAAAAGAAAAGTTTTAATTAGAATTCTGGAAGTTTTAAGAAAAAAATTAATAATAGAAATTTTTCGAGTAATAATTACAGGGGTAATGCACCGCAGAATTTCACAGCTGCAAGGAATGTATCTAGTAATAATAACAATAATAATAATAGTAATAATAATACCAGACCACCTTTAAAATGTTATGACTGTGGTGGACCACATACTTGAGATAACTGTCCACGCAATAGAAATACAGTCAGCAACATTCACACCATGCAAGCGGAACCGACAGTTGGTGATGTAGCAAGAGAAATGCCTAGGATTAATGCAACACTGGAAAACCGACAAGCAGACTATCAAACTTCTATGGTCGAAATCGAAGGTATGATACAAAACAAATCTATCTCAATTTTAATAGATACAGGTGCAATTTTGAGTTATATTTCACCTGATTTAGTGAAAAGTTGCAAGTTAAAGGTAGAAAAATTTGATAATTCATGGTTAGTTCAGCTAGCAACAAGCACTAAAATAAAAGTTACAGAATTTGTCAAAAGTTGCGATTTACTTATGAGTCAGCTGAAAACATAAGTTAATTTGAATGTTTTGCCATTAGGGTCATATGATGTGTTAATTGGCATGTATTGGCTTGAAAAGCATAGAGTAGTACTTAACTGTTATGAAAAGTCTTTTACTTGTTTGAACAATGAAGGTAATACTGAAACAATAAAAGGAATTCCTAGGAAAACATTTGTAAGACAAATTTATGCTTTACAAGTAAAGAAAGCTGTAAGAAAGGGCTGTAAAATGTTTCCTATGAATGTGATTAACGACGAATGTTCATCTAAAGAAGATAAGATAAAACTGGAAGACATACCTATTCTTAAGGACTTTTCTGATGTATTTTCGGAAGAAATTCTAGGATTACCTCCGAAAAGGGAACTTGATTTCACCATTGAGTTAATACCGGGTGCGGTACCAAACTCAAAGGCTCCTTACAGAATGAATATTCTGGAGTTAAATGAATTAAAATATCAGCTGAAAGAATTAATAGATAAGAACTACACAAGGCCAAGTGTGTCTCCTTGGGGAGCACTGGTTATTTTTGTTAAAAAGAAGGACGGTACTTTGCGACTATGCATAGATTACCATCAACTTAATAAAATGACTATTAAAAATCGATATCCCTTGCCCCACATTGATGATTTATTCGATCAGGTACGTGGAGCAGAGATATTCACTAAAATTTATTTAAGGTCTGGATATCATCAATTTAGAATAA
Organism: Larix kaempferi; assembly: GCA_027924585.1. Classification (NCBI taxonomy): domain Eukaryota; kingdom Viridiplantae; phylum Streptophyta; class Pinopsida; order Pinales; family Pinaceae; genus Larix; species Larix kaempferi. Next base: position 8,670,207 of record BSBM01000136.1, read on the forward strand.
ATTATGAAGACATATCCAAAACTGCTTTCAGAACTCGTTATGGACACTATGAATTCGTAGTCATGCCTTTTGGGCTAACTAACGCACCGATAGTCTTCATGTGTTTAATGAATAATATTCTGCATAAGTACTTGGATAAGTTTGTAATTGTGTTCATTGATGATATTCTAATTTATTCAAAAACTAAATAAGAGCACGACGAACACTTAAGAATAATTCTGCAAGTTTTAAGAGAACATCACCTTTATGCTAAGTTCAGTAAATGTGACTTTTATAAAGATAAAATACAGTACTTAGGTCACATAATATCTAAAGATGGAATTTATGTCGACCCTGATAAAATAAGAGCAATTAACGAGTGGCATGTCCCTAAAGACGTGACTGATGTACGGTCATTTATGAGAATAACAGGTTACTACATAAAGTTTATTGAAGGATTCTCCAGAATTGCGAATCCCATAACTTCTTTGCAGAAGAAAGGGAAGAAATCCGTCTGGGATAAAAAATGCAAAGAAAGTTCTAAGAAGTTAAAAGAGTTATTAACAACAACACCTATATTAAAAATTGATGATCCTAATGAGGACTTCGTTGTATGCACCGATCAATGTAACGATGGACTTGGAGGGGTCTTAATTCAAGAAGGTCATGTTATTGCTTATGAGTCAAGGAAGTTAAAAATCCACGAAAAGAACTACTCAACTTATGATCTAGAGCTGGAAACCGTGATCCATGCACTAAAAATGTGGCGCCATCACTTGATAGGAAGAAAGTTCACATTAATGACAGATAATAAAGGCCTAAAACACTTGTTGGATCAAACAAATCTTAACGCAAGGCAAGCTAGGTGGCTAGCTTTCTTTAGCGAGTATAATTTCGAAATTCAACACATTAAGGGTAAAGAAAAAGAAGTTGCTGATGCCTTAAGCATAAATGCCAAATTAAGTTTTGTGGCAGCAATCAACACATTTAAGACAGATTTGGAAAATCATATCGAAGAAGGAATTAAGCAAGATTAAAATTATGAAAAAATGCATGATAAAGTTGTTGAAAATTTATTTGAAAATTTAATAACATATTACAACATTAATGAAAAGGGCTTAATGACTTATAAAAACAGAATTTATGTACCAAATGTGTCAAAAGTTAAACTGCTGATTTTGGATGAAGTTCATAAAAGTCCTTATTTGGGACACCCTAGTTATCAGAAAATGATAACTATGTTAAGAAATGATTATTTTTGGCCCAACATGTAGAATGAAGTGGCTGGATACATAGCTAGGTGTTTTGAATGTCAGGAAATTAAGGCTGAACATCAACACCTAGCTGGCCTTTTGCAACCATTACCAATTCCAGAATGGAAATGGGAAATTATAAATATTGATTTTATAACAGGTTTACCTAAGAATTAGAGACAGAATGACTCAATAATGGTGGTTGTGGATAAAATTAGTAAATCTGCTCAATTTATTCCTGCTAAGACTACTTTCAAAGCTGCTAACATTGCAGATGTGTTTATGAAGCAAATCTTCCACTTACATGGAATTCCAAAGGTAATTATTTCTTATTAAGATTCCAAGTTTAATGGAAATTTCTGGACAACATTATTTAAGGGTTTAAATACTAAATTAAATTTCAGTACTTCTTTCCATCCACAAACTGATGGACAGACTGAAAGGGTTAATCATATTTTAGAAGACATGTTAAGGATGTATGCTAAAGATCATAAAACTAAGTGGGAAGACTATTTGCATTTAGCTGAATTTGCGTACAATAATCATTATCAAGCATCTGCTAGACTTAGTCCATTTGTGATTTTATATGGAAGAAAATGCAATACTCCTATTTCTTGGGATAACCCTATTGACAGATTAATGTTAGGACCAGATTTGTTAAAAGAGATGGAGCTAACCATGAAACAGGTACAAGGCAACTTAAAAGTTGCACACGATAGACACAAAAATTATGCAGATCTAAAACGCACTGAAAGAGAATTTCAGGTTGGAGATCATGTCTTTGTAAAGGTAAAACCCAAGAAAAGTTCTTTTAAGCTTGGGAGTTGTGTTAAATTAGCACCAAGGTACTGTGGACCATTCGAAGTCCTATAAAGGATTGGACCTATTGCATATTAGTTGTCTGTGCCATCTAATTTAAGAATCCATAATGTTTTTCACATTTATGTTTTAAAGAAGTATGTGCACGATGCTACTCATGTGCTGAATTGGAATGACCTACAGGTGGAACTTGAAGGAGATTTTAAGGTGGAACCGAATTGTATTCTCGACAGGAGGGAAATTATGCTCTGGAATCGTACCATAGGGCAGGTAAAGGTGCAATGGAAGCACCTTAGCCCTGATAAAGCTACCTGGGAACTGGAAAGTAACATGCAGGTAGCATATCCAGTTCTGTTCCAGGGAGGCTCTGATGAAGAATAAGCAACATCGAGGACAATGTTGAGCTTAAGTGGGGGTGTTTGTAACATACCCCTTTGCTGAAACATTTTATGTTTGAAGAAAACATTATCTTAACTTTTATTGTAAAGTTTTATATTTGAACAAGTGGCCAAGGATGACTGTAATTGCACAATATTATTATTTAATAAAATAAAATAGGAGACACTCACCCGATTGTTGAAAGAGTGTTTACCAACCCACTAGGTGGAATGGAATCTGGGGTAGAGGTAATGGACAAGTGGCAGCATCATGAACTCAGTAACTAGCTGTTCTTATGGGACAACTCCCTTGAATTGTGGTCATAGTTCCCTGAGAGATGGGACTGGAGCTTGAGGCTCATTTATTTGGAAACTGAACACTAAAGACCTAGGCATCTTTATAAAGCCATCGAATTGAGCAAAGGCTCACACTTTTTCTGACGAGAAAATTTACCTTGTGGTTCTGCTGTTTGCACGCAAGAGATTCGATGAGGGGAAGCTATGTTTTGAGTTGCTTTGTAAGTTTGTTTCACTTCTGCTAAATGCAGAGTTATTTCCTGCTTAGGGCATAGGTTTTGAGGTGTATTGCAAGTCTCTACCGATTGCTGAAAGTACAACCTGAGTGCCTTGCTTCTACACAGAGTCTTCTACCTAGTGGTTCAGTAAACAGGCTCGGGGGTCCAAAGGAGCGAGTGATATTGGCTGCTTCTTCTGGAAAAGGTTGGGAGGAACAAGCCTCTTTGGGTATTTGTCCACCCTATCTACAGTTGCATGTTATACTTGCTATTTCATTTCCTAAGTAGTTATAATTTATTTATGTAGACTGTTGAATAAATATACGAAATTATAGAATAAATGCCTTCCCTGTATTTTTCCACGTATTGTTTTTGTACTGTACTCTAGTACAGGGAAGGGAGATTAAAATAGATAATGATATGCAGTGAGCAGAATGAATGAATAGACTAACTCTGTTATGTTTCCCTTAAAATTCCCCTATCTTTAATATTTCGCATTTTAAAATATCTTATATTCTCAATCATAGAAAAACATAGCAAGTGTTATATTATGCAGACATTAGAATAGCTATACATCTATAATAGTAGAAATAGAAGAAAATAAACAGTCCCTTGTTTTTTTGCATAAAAACCCTAAGTTCTGTTATAGAGTAACCTTTTTTCATTTCGGGAACAAATAAGACTTACAATGTTATTTCTATATAAAGAACCCTTTAATAATTCTTAGTTTTTCTGCCTTTAGTATCGAATTACATAGCAGCAGCACAACACTAGTAAACTAATAGTATTTTCTTTTAACTTTGAAAACATCATTGTTAATTTAAATACAAAATAACTCTTTAATATTGGATGAATGTCCCTTTTGTGTTAAACCTTAGATAATTACAACTTATAACACTGAGTTAAACCTTTCATCATTATTTTTGCATTTTAGACAGCTGTAGAAAAGATCGAAAACAAACATATTTATATTATAAAGTTGTTAAGCATTTTCTTGTTATCATTTTACGTCACATCTAATAAACACAGAACAATCTTTATTTTAGTACGAAAGACCAAGTCTCAACCCTTATTGATTTCTCAGTTAAGAGAAGCAAAAGATCTTTTAAACTTTGAGTAGGGTTCATTACCAACCTCGCGGTCGAAAACCCTCGATCATCAAAACATACCACGACGGGGTTTCAAACACGACTCACCATTTTTTTTAACACAGTCACGATATCAAATAACGTGGACAATGCCTAACTTAAAACATAGGAACACTTTCAACATCAATATCAAAGCAGTTGTTTTACAATCCTAATGTAACCAACGTCTGCAACGAAACAAATTTGACATACGAGACTAGGTCTCAGTTTTAAGTTCGACTTCTTGAACCTTTCTAAGCTATCTTCTAAACCAAACAAGTTCAGGGTTTGAATGCACAAAACGAGGAATTTAGCCTTTGGCTCTCGGCCATTAACAGAACATAACATTTCTTAAACAATCAATGAATTAAAATAACACAGGTCCTGGAGCATTGCTCTCAGACACGACGCACACAACAGTATTAAGTTATAAGTACCAGAACCTTTTCATTCCATTAAAACGACCGAGGGTTAAACCCTTATTACATTTTCAACAAATAAATATAACATTGAAACGCTATAGGGATAACACCAAAGTAGGTCGAGGATCCCATCCTCCTTACATTTGTCTTTTGGCTCATAAAATTTACAACGACAGCAACATCCTCAGTCATACATTAAAGCACAGTTTCAGCTATCACCAAACAACGGCCAACAGTTTCCAAGAGTAACCTATAGGAAAAACCACCGAGGCTTACCGTTTTTTAAGCAACTTCTCCACGTAGCTTCAAACATAGCACCCTGTAGATGAGGTTGTCTGCCATTAAAATCATTGAATGGTTAAAAGATGCAATACGAAGTTTCGAAAACAAAATATAAGCAACAGTAACATTCTGGAATTGAGACATTACCTTCTTAAAAACAACAGTGGTTTGAAACTGAGTACTCCTACAACCGGCGTTAATCCTGAGCCATTCAAACCACCAAAGCTGGTGCAGAACCCTCACTTCATGGCTCGACTCTTAATGCTGTAAATGCTCGAACTCCGTAGTAAAACCATCAAAATACTAGCAATAAAACCTACTAATTGCAAGTCATGGTATCGAAACCTGAATACAGTACACTCCCTTTATTACATAACTCTTATGACTGATTGCAGGTAGGTTTAGCCATCGAAACCCCGGAAGGTCAAGCAAGGTTTCATTACAGACCCTGAGAACCCGGAAGGCCTATCGGCCTCCCTCCCCACTCACTAACACAAAAATGAATGCTGAAGAAATAACCTCGACGAGACATAGTGGAAGGCTAGGGTTTATTCCAAAACCCAAGAGCATCACGAGATCAACGGTGGAGATATTGCCATAGGCACATCGTATTACGAGCATCAACTGCATTTAAGACCACTTTAATTACCACTTCCACCACGTGTTTTTCCTGTCAATCTAGGAGTCCAGCTCAGTATACTTCTAGGTTAATCCTTGCACAGCTCGGCAACGTTGGCAGTATCCTTACAGTGTCTTCATGTGACATTCGCCACGATAGCAGCCACCGAGATTTCCACCAAGGTAGTAGTTAGGAAAGTTTAATGCTAAGCCTTGATACGAATGCCTGCCAGTGTATAACCACTAAGTTATTAATACCTTTTCCTTTATCAAAATATGGCATATAGGTTATGGTTGCAACATATTATATCATATAGTACTGTAAGCACATAGTTTACACCCTTTGGTGTTGTATCAACTAGGCATTGAACTTATGTATAAAGTTTCACACGATGGTCACATTTCATATAGTTTCATATCCTGGACCATTGCATATAGTTTACGCATGTAGGAAATGCATGGTATTTGCTTGTAGTATGTTTCACAAAATGCACACTCTTAACAATATAAGTATTGTCAAACTATACTAAATCAGGGTGCATATTAAAAGAACTACAATATAAATGAAATATATCACTATACAACTCCCATAGTATAGATGAGTTACTACATAGAGTAAGATGATGCTTATTCCTTGACCAATTAACATTGAATAAGTTATCATAACCTAGGTAATACGTTGAACATTACAATGACATCTACATTAGTATTGGTTAATACTTATGTTATGAATTACAAAGTCAGTTTTCCTTAAACTGGATTTCATTAGAAGGTTCTTCTAATTTTGTATTAAATTGCAAAACATAGGTTTTCAAACTATAATTCAATTAAAACAACCATGACGATGTATACATGAAGTTAACGAGGATACCTGACCTGATGAAGGGAAAATAATTCTTTTCTACAGTTTCATAATACAATATTTAGAATGCAGAACATTACTGTAGGATAATTTGAATGTATCGCTCTTACCTGTGTTCTGCAACATCGAGATTCAAATGCTTTAGCTAATAGATAAGTAAGCCTCGGGGTACCCATAAGACCTCTTCATCATCAAAAGGAATAACAAAAAGTTAGTACATGTGTATAAAGCATCGACAACAAACCATAAGTAATCTAGGATGCACAACTGAGGCAAGAAACATGCAATAGCATCCTAATGTAGACGTAATTACATTTCACACACATCGTAAAACAATACACATGCATAATCGTTATAATATTTTATTTCAGTATGTCTTTTAAATGAACAAACAAGTAATTATTATATTTCCGCACAACAAGTATAACAATTAATGCTACATTGATTTTTTTTTAATTTTTGTGATTTTTTGGGATGTTACATATAAGGTTTGAAGATAGTTTTAATATTATTTTTGTTTAAAAGTCTTGATATGTGGTCACTAATGACATACATACAAGGGAGATGCGTGGAGTGTGCATAGTGAAACTTCAAAAATAATAACAAAATGATTAATGTCAATAAAAACCTCTTACTAAGTTGATAAATAACAAATTATAGTAATATTAATATAATACAATTTATAACAATAAATAATAGTAATGTTGCAAATTAATATTATATTAATTAATATTTGTAATACCCAATAACATATAATATATTAAATTTTGCATGTAATCATTTTTTACTTAGCTTTTGTGTAAAAATCCAGAAGATAAGGAGAGGGAAATCACCCTTGTAGCTTTTGTGTAAAAATCCAAAAGATAGGAGAGGGAAATCATCCCTATAGCTTTTGTGTAAAAATCCAAAAGATAAGGAGAGGGAAATCACCCCTATAGCTTTTGTTTAAAATTCCAAAAGATAAGGAGAGGGAAATCACCCCTATCACATGAGTAATAATACAATTTATAAATAACATATTATAGTAGTTGATAATAATATAATAAATTAAAATAATAATAAATATAGTTATAATAAATAATAATATATAAAATAATACACTTTATATATTCAAAAGAAGGCCCCAACAAACCTAAGACTTTCTCAATTATTTCATGTCTTGATGGAGAATAACAAAGAGGCAGATCACATGGCAAACTTGGCATCAAAACTCTTAAAGAATATGAGAAATATGAACCTATTTCGTGAGGATAGAACACAAGTCAAGGTAGTAGACATCAAGTAATTTAGTATTAAAGAGATTAATCACACGGAGGCTGTCGGTGCCCACGAGCTAAGACCAAGTGTAAAAGGGCAGAGCCAGAGTGGCCACATTGGAAGCTCAAGTCATTTTGGAACATGTGGTTGAATATTTAACTAAGGCTTTTGGGCCAGTTTTGGAAATGTATTTTGGTGGGAATTTTCCCTTTCTGTTAATATAAAAGCCTTATATGTTTTTTATAAAAAAAATTAATTTATATAATATTAATAATATTAATACAAATTTAATAAATATATTGATAATAATATAATTTATAGTCAATTGAGTGTAGATCGGGTGGTTGGGAAGAATGTTGTTATCCTCCCCACCCGAATTCAAATTTTGTTTTGTGACACTTGCTTTTTGGGAGCCAACTTTCTATGTAATGATTGTAAATCTGACCATACCTTGATTCTTTCAAAATAGCAGATATTGACATTTTCCGCGAAAATATATATATATATATATATATATATATATATATAATAGTATTATTAGTATATTACCATTTATAATAGTAGCTAGTTGTAATATGCAAATTAATATAATAGTTATAATAAGTAAAAATAGACTTTTACTTGTTTTTAATATAAAAAATTAATGAAATAGGTGAAGGTGACTTTACAATTTTTTATTTAATTTTTATTAGTAAAAATTAAAAAAAAAAGAGAAAATGTCCCCTAAAGAGAAAATGTCCCCTATTCCTTTGTTTTTTAATTATCTTTTTGTATAAAACCTAATAGCCAATTCATAAAATATCCTAACTTATTAACATTAATAATATGTTAACCTATTAACATATAATAATATGTTAACCTATTACCATATAATAGTTTAATAGTTTTTTCTTTGTGTAAAAATATATACAAATATAAAGGAATGGGTAGGTGAAAATTGGTCGAATCACCTCCTTTCATTATTTTGTTGTTTACTTAGTTTTTTTATAAAAAACCAAAGGATGGATGGGGCCGTTTTGGGTCCCTTCCCATTCTTATTGTTTTTACTTAGTCCAAAGGGATAGATAGGGCCATTTTGGGCCTTTCTTATTCTTGTTGTTTTTACATATAATAAAATGAATGAGAGGAGGTCATTCTCAATTTCTTTGTTTTTTCTTTAATTTATTTATAAAATTTAAATAAAATAAATTATATATATATATATCATTTTCAAATTGCTCGTTCCTATTCTTTTATTTTTTTGTGTATATAAAACTAAAAGAAATCACCCCTTGCCACCTCACCATTCATTTAGTGTTTCCCAAAATTACCTCCTCCCTTTTCTTTTACTTAAAGGGAATCTCCCCCTCTCCATTCATTTAGTTTTTACTTAGTTTTTTTATTATTAAAAAACTAAGTAGAAGGGTCTTTAACTTAGTAAAGGAAACTACCCCTTCTCAACCATTCCCTTTCATTTAGTTTTTACTTAGTTTTTTTATTAAAAAATTAAGTAAAGGGGTTTTTAACTTAGTAAAGGAAACTACCCCTTCTCAACCATTCCCTTGGTTTTAAAACTTCAGTTTTTTCCCATGAAAAGGGTTTTAGCTTAGTATTTTTTCTTAACTTGGGTATAGCTCGGGTCTACATACAATTAATTTTTACTTAAATTTTATATATATATATATATATATATATATATATGGTTTTATTAATGTTTGGATTTTTATTTTTATTTTTATTTTTGGTTTATTTGATATGACATGTTACCATTAGAAAATGTTGACATATTTGTTTATGATATTCATTTGACAAAGAAAGACACTCTTATCTCCATATAAAGATGATCAAAACGTTGTTGACATAAGAAATAGCTACAAGATGGGAGTCTAGTAAACCTAGTCTTAGATCTACAAGGCTTTTGCATTTGAAATGTTGAGCATATATATAGACTCAAATGACACACTTATTGATGACAAAGAAGAATTTGGGTCATATACATATCCATTTAACCATTGTAGATTCTGATAGTATGTTGAAATCCATGAATGAGTTTCAATAATTATATGAAACATTTTATATATTTTTTACTACTATGATGTTTGTATGGCAACAATATTTGAACTTACATATGATATTCCATAACATTATGAATGATGGCTATAATTATTCTCTTATACGATTTCATTATAAAAAAAATAAAAAAATTATGAGCTTATATCTTATTTGAATATAGACAATGCAACATTATTATTATGGAATAATTTGTGTTTAATTTAATGTAATTAATTTGTACTAATTTTTATTATTATTAAAAGTAAATTAAATATTTGGAAGTAATTTTTAAAATTTAAATTATAGGGTTATATCGTTATGCTACATGTCATCCTAAATAAGCATACATTTTTAGATTGATTTATGGTTTTGTCTACAACAATAATAGTTTTTTAGAGCACGGTTTTAAAATGTTGCAATTCTAAGCCCCTTACAAAAAGGGGTGTTATTAGTAGCACCCCTTTTTTTATTTAAGAGTTTATTTAATATTTTTGTTGCAATGGTACACATTATTAAGGCCACAATTTCAAAAACATTCCATTTTTAATTAATAAGAAAATGGTTCCTACTGGTATCACCACAGTTCAATTTGGGAGTTGATTTTAAGTTTTTTTTTGCAATGGTACGAATTGTTAAGGTCAAGGTTTCAAACAAGTTGTAATTTTAACTCACAAAAAAAAGTGCTACTTCTAGTACCAAATTTCAATCTAGGGATTGATTTTAAGATTTTTGTTAACAACAATATGAGTTTTTAAGGCCATGGTTGAAAAAGGTTTTAATTTTTAACCACCCCACCCTCTGCCCATCCCCAAAAAGGGTGCTAGTAGTAGTATCATTTTTTTATCAAGAGGTTGATTTTGGTGTTTTTGATGTAAAAGTATGGGTTTTAAAGGCTAGAGTTATCATTTTGAGGTCACAATTCTTATCACGTCGGTAACTATGTTATATATGAAAACACATTATAATTTTTCGTAACATCTAATGATAAAAACTGTGTATCCTCATAGTTCTTTTAATACCTTAAAATTGATAAAATAACTTTTACAAGATTTTTTTATCATAAGCTAACACTATAGAATTTGGAGAATGTAAATCTAGATACTAAGCATGAGAGAAATACTTTGCAAGAGATCAACAATCTAACAAATTCATGCAATAAATGTGCTAAAAATTAATGATTACACAAAGAAATAGATCAATAACATATGAAACTGTTCTATTACATTGACAATAAAAAGTATGTAGCAAATGATTACATATAGGAAATTCAAATAGGTCATCGAGACAATTTGAATTGTTCCTCTAATGCACGAGATCCTAATTATGCTTAACTAGATCCAAAAGGATCCTAATATAAACTGCCAAACAAAAGAGGAAGGGAAGAGAGTAGATGGCCTACCTCTATCCAGAAGGTTGTCCTAGTTTCTCCTTATTGATCCAGCTCTTAGCTTAAGGATCCAAACTTGTGATCCTTCATACACAAACATAGAACAAAACCCTCCAGTGTGCCAAGTGTGTCAAAAAAGATCTAAATACCAATTAGGATACATGTTCATACATCCATTAAAATAAACATGAAATGGGAGAATAGGCCAAGTTTATTAGATGGAAAGCTATAAAGAAACATATACATCAGTATACCTAACTTTGTAGCATCATATCCTCCAAGGTATCCTTTAGAACCCCTTTGAGAATCACAATACCATAAGGACCACCTCTCTAAGTTATTCTTCTTCCCCTTGAGCTAAGGTATGAGGTTTTATTTATAGGATGGAGAGGCCAAACTACTTTGGAGAAAGAGTTGGATTAAGTGAGGATATATTGGAGCAAAGGATATTAAGGTTACTTCGAATGGAAATTGAGATGACACTCAAAATAATGCCCAAATATTGACCCTAGATTAAAGCCATGGTAGTTGGACTAAATTATCGCCCCCCAATGAAGGCCATAGAGAAAAAAAAGAAGAAATATCGCTCCCCTATAACTGAAGTTTTATTTTTATCACTCCCTAGACAAGGGGAGGGGAACGATAACTTCTATCCAAATCTCAAAATAAGGTTGGTCGATGTGAATTTCAACCCCCAAATGGTAGGAATCTTCCCTAGACATGACTAGGGAATGGATAAACCACATGATGAAGGGTCCTAACACACCTAGGGATTATAACAAACATGCCTCTCATGGTGATGAAGTATGAAAACCAAGGATGACACAAGAAGGTGAAATTTTGAGGTGTAACAGGTGCCCCCTAAAGTGTGAGGTTAGAAGGGATTTGATGGCCGAAACATTTTACCAAAATATAGGTTGAAAGGGGTATCTAGAAGAGAACCGGAAAGAAGTCGCAAAAAAATACCAAATAGTATGTCTACATTGACCCCGAGGAAAGCATACCCATGCTCGTAACAAACTGACTCAAAGCATGGCTACCGACCAATACATTGCAAATCCATGACATCATTGACTCAAGATACATCCACCTACATAAAACGTGGATCCGTATCTAAATGAGTCGAAAATATCATGTCTACAAGAATACAAAGTAGATCCATGATGTAATAATGACACAACCATGGACCAATACAAAGTGGATATGTGTGATAGTATACATATGAGTACCAACATGATGTCCATGTAGGAACCTACTCAAAGAATATCCATCACAACCTGGGTAAAGTACATAACAAGAGTCCCTATGGTCTTCAACCCAATCCCATAGTGATACAATTCTAGCCATGTGAATAAAGGTATTGAAGTCGAACATGGTAGAAACCACTTGATTATCGGTCATTGATGTAAACCGTTAACAAGTGCGAGGGAAACCACCAATAATGACAATGACTTCCAAGGTATCCTAGTACATTCCAACAAATGTGAATAAATGAGCTGAATTTGAACACTCGTGGAATCACCTAATCAAAGGTTAATGATGTAAATCTGTTGTCATAAGTGAGGAAACTTGCTATTGAGGCATGTAGGTCCCAAGGTACTAAATGGGTTCTAAGTCTATTTCTTGGATGATGTGTTAGATTCGACACGAATAGACTCGTCAAAGGATGGCCATGATGTATTCTACATCATTGACACGAAACCGACACAAGAAAGTGATGGATTAAATGAGCATAGACTGACACAAGGATGAAAGTTGATAGAACTGCAGAAAGTCTGAATCAAGTTAACTTCCCTTTAACATCATATGGCATGACAATTGATTTGGCAACATTGACTCAACGATATAAATACCAAAACATAATGCAACAATGACTGAGGCATTCTTTAGATATATCAAAAGGATTAGGATGACCCATGGAATTGGAATAACTCATAGGCAAGCAGATTGCCCAACAAAATGCAAACAGGTTCCATGTTCAAGGGTGACAATAAGATGCTATAAAGATTCCCAACAAAACTAAACTATATTTCCCAATTCTCCCCCCATCAAAATCGATGAGTACCCCTTTGTTTTTTAATGAGCTTGAGGAGGATAACGTGTGCTCAGTATAGCTCATATTAGATGAGTCGATCATCATATGTTTAACAAATCTAAAAAAGGAGGGGTTCAGTCCCACAAGGGCCCTTTGATGTATTGTTTTACAAGTCCAAAGAAGGTAAACTCGACGATCTTTTCACATTTATAGAGTGAAAAGAATCTAAAGAAGACTCAAAAATGGTTTTTTTTCATACATTTAGTCTCCTCTCCTGAAAAAGGATAAAGCAATACGAGAGAGAACTCTTCTAGTCAATGGGAGACCAGAGTATACATTTTTTGTAATTAGTGCAAAGGGTTCGAAAAAGGGATAAAATATCACCAAATGGACTTCCTTTCAAATACTTTCATGAGTGTGAAAGAAACAAGTTCACTCAGAAATATTTTCTCCTGTAGGGAGTCTGAAAAGAGATTAAAGAAAACTCCATAGAGTTCCTTTTTCATAAGTAGTCTTAATGAGGCCGAAAAAGAGGTAATTTTTCACTAAAAAAGATGACTATTCCTGGTTTTAAATGTGCTTGAAAATTCAAAGCATGCACATATGCACAAGGTCACTAGACTTAGAAAGATCGTCCTCCTATAATCCTGCAAGAAGTAGTCATGCATAGGCACAAATTGTGTTAGAATCTCACTATGCGACATTTAATTAAGTTAAAAAATAGCTTGAAAAGAAGTTCCTAATGTGAAACATGAGCAAAATAACTAGTTTGTATAAGGGTAAAAAGAAAATCGGTAAAGGAAATTTCATTTTTACCTCACATTTTACCTCAAAGGAGATTTTACCCCCCTTTGGAAGATGAATTTCAACTTTTGATTGTGGGAGATATTGGATACCATTTGGAACACCGTCTGAACTAGGTTAGTGGTATCACCTATACTTTTCCATTCATGGTCTTATTTTTTAATTCCATGCAATTTTTTTTGGGATTTGAGACCCTGTAGGGATTTAAATTCGCCCTCTCAAGATTATCGCTCCCCTAAAAGGTCGAAGGGAGTGAAAATTTAGGAATTTTTTCTCTATAGATAACTGAGGAGGAGCGAAAATTAGGAATTTTCTCCCTGTAACTCACTGTGGAGGAGCGATAATGCGTAGAAGGGAAATTTTTTAAGCTTGTTTCTCATTCATTATGCAAGATTTCAAGCTCAAAATTTAACCATCTTCCTTTTGGGTGATCTACAGGAGATTGCTGACCCAAAAATCCACAATGATTGAGTGGAAAGAGAGGGAGCATGAACTTGATGACATGGCTTCCCTCCATGACCAAAACACCCTCAATGCACTCAGAAACTACAGTTTGTTGAATTTTTTCAGGACTCAAAGTATGAGGAAACAAGCACTCATTTTGAACCATCTGATAGGCATATGGAATTATGATAATCAAGCTTTTAATGTAGGACATCACGTTCTTGAAATTGAATTGAAGGAAATATAATTCTTGACTGAGCTCTGTAAACGGGGAACACCAATCAGCTTGAATTCCCATCAGAGTACTGATGAGAGGACAGAGGGCTACATAGAAAAATTATGCAGGGCAAGAACTCGAAAGTCTAGTGGCAAGATTCTAATCAAGGATGTTGTTGATCAATCCTTACGCACTATTTTGATTACCCTTACAAAATTGGATTAGAGTATTGGAGCTCACCATGCTACCAAGGCACAAATGGCATATTCCAATGATTGTCTTGAGCCTAAACTCTTTAACTAGTGTGGGTGTGTGTTGGTAAACATGAAGGAACAAACTACCAAATGCAGAACGAGAACAAAGAAACAGTTCAGATATGGAAATATCTTGGTTTCATTCTTCTTAGAGCGAGTACCTTTACTGTTCCCACAAATTGATATTCCATCCTATCCCCCATTCGAGCCACGAATGGAATTGTGGACTATCCATGCAAGTCGACTTGGAGGTCCTCAGATACTATCTTATGACGTTGGTTTCTTCGCATGGTGGAGGAACATGATTCCTATGATAGAAGACTATCCTTATGCAGGGATGGATTTCCGTTGATATAGAGATCTAGTGCTTTGAGAGGGAGTACAGTGGGATGATACATGTATGTCTCTAGAGAATGTGACCTTGGATCAATATGTGTCTTTTGATTTTTAAATATTTTCATTTTTTTGTTGTACAAAAGGGATTCTAAACTTTTTATGTTCTATGTCGTAGGTCGGGGACTATTATGGTCAGCGGGTTCATCACTGCTACACCGACGCCGGGAGGATTACCAACTGGCATAGGCCAAAGCCAACAAGATCTAATATGTGAAACAGAAGTTGCGAAGACTGACTATGGGCATCCCTCCCATTAGGATGTGCGAGGTCCCCTACCACCTACAAAGGCACACTATAAGGGTGCCATAGTGTATCGGTCACTTCCTGCGCTAAGTGGTCTGGTAAGTCATGCGCTATCATGAGCACACTGCACCTCGTGATTATGATTAGGGTCTAGCTGGTCACTTAGTATTTTTAGTTTTTTATGACATTTATATGATATATGGGTGATATAGCCCCATTTTTTCCGTTATGTACCTTTTTTGGACATCTGATGTCACACTTTTGGTATGATATATACATGGATCTTATTTGGACTACTTATTTTCTACGCGTGTTATTTACATTATAGTGTTTTGTGATTTTCATATGTACACTTCGTAATGGTTAAATGTTCATGTATGCATGATATGCCAATTTAATATGAAATTAGCTAAAGAGTTAGCGATTGTATTCAATTCTCTCAAGATATGTTGATATTGTATGAAATCAAGTAATCTCTCAAGCATGCGTATTCTTCTATAAATACGAAGAGAACGTTGTTGGGCTCTGAAATTGTCATTTATAATGATTTTATTTACATTAATTTCCCGGCCTATTACTGTAATTTGATACAACTATCCTTAAAAAGGGCTATATTTTATTGTATTTCATCAATTCAAACACTTAAACGTAAATAAAGCCTAATATGTTATTTTTAATGTATTAAATGCAATATTTGGCCATTCCGGCACTCCATCCAACCCTTCACCCGACTCTGAGTCTTGCACTAGGTTTAATGGCATGTTTCTTATTAGGTTCTTGGTTTGTTTTATCCTCCCCTTCTATTTCTCGCCGGTCCTATTGATCCTGCATATGCAAATAAAAAACCATGATGACAAGATTTGGATATTTTAAATTTCAAATAGGTAATTGAAAAATCAATATATATTAAAATCATCATTTAAGATATTCATATATTTGTTTGAATTAAAACCATAATTAAGTAGTAATAAGTTTTAAAAACATTAATTTAAATTTAATAAAAAATGAAAATATTAAATATTAAAAAGGAAGAGAAAAGGATTAAATATTAAAATGGTTTATCACTTTAAATTACTCATATACTCTATAAAAGGGATATATCCATTGAAATAACATATTAAGTGGCTTTTCAAATATGCTTTGGTGTGACATTAATCTCATTTAATATTAAACCACTATATGTATAATCCTTATTCCACGTTAAATAAAATCCATTTTCCAATGGGATGACGTTGCACTTTATAATTTAATACCATTTGGTTTTATGACATGTCACATGTAATATAACCATGCTTTTATGTATATGCAGGCCATTGACTACAACTAATGGAATTTTATATTTTTGCAGGTCGCGAAGGGTAAACTCACGCACCATGAGAATGAAGAAGGATCACGTGAAGGTGGAAACCAACAAGAATCTAGAACCCAGCTCAGCTAATAGAATTCAAGCACCCAGGTGTCAATGTGGCCAACAACCCAACATAAAATCCGCTCAGAATCCGGATTCATTAAACTAATTTCCATTACAGGTCATTCGGACGCCCATTTAGACCTTCATTCGGATTTCTGTTAAAAACGTGTTTTAACAGACAACAAATTTTGGGCTTGATTCTTGGGCAAATGAAGGCGAAATTGAAAATTCTGGGACATGGGCTTTGTGCGGAATGGGCCCATTTAGGTCACGAGAAGGACTTTCACCAAAATTCCAAGCCATTTGAGAGAAATCCACGGTTCCTTGAAGTCAACTTGCCCTGAAAACGGAAAACATGGATTAGCCGTTTCTGAGTCGGTTCCTGTTTTAGTGGGTTGTTTCTCCAGCTGTAAAGACTTTCTATTTTTAGAGAGGTTTACCATTGAAAGGGTCGATCTGCTTTCTCTTTTTAAAACACTATATAAAGACCCCAGGATTGAGAAAGGGGAGGGAGAAAAACTCTTTGTAACTTTGCTCAGTTTAATAGAAAGACTTTGTTTTAGCTGTTGGTGATAATTTTCTATTAATGATTGGTGACTGAGTAGCTTTGGAACAGACCTCTGTTGCTGGGAAGGGCCCCTCAACAAACAGAGGTTTCATTTGTGTATATTCTGTTATTTCTTTTCATTTGCAGATAAGTAATTTTAACTTCTAGTATGTATAATTTTGTTTTCCTGTAGGTGATGGTTAATTGTTCATAAACTGTAATTTTTGTTGTTCATATGTAATTTACATTTCCAGAATTTAAATGACCGGTCATGCATAGTTTCCTTGTAGTTTGGTTTCAGTCTTTTCATTTGATAAAGTTAACTAGTTAATGTTTCAGAGTTCAGTTCATAAGTTAGAATTAGTTCCGCTAATGTTTCCTGTAGATGTTATTTCTTTGTTTTTTTATAAACTGTATTTTGCTGCTAATATAATCTCAGAATTAGGAATGGTCGACCAAGCTTAATAGTTTGTAGTTTGCTTCCAGTCTTCTTCCATCACCTGTAAATAGCTATTGCTTCAAATTCTTCCATAGTTAGCATTAGTTTCCTTAGTTTCTCTCTATTAGTTTTTCTTCTTGTTGCTGTAAGTTAACTCTATCTTCCATCTTAATCTTCTTCTCACATATCATAGAAATAGTTCATCTTCTTAGATAATGATTAGAATAAATAATTTCTTGTTAGTTTAGCCTCTAACTAATCCATCTATTGCTTCCTTTGCACTGTAGGATCATATGCATCAGCCAGCTGGTAATTAAAGTCATCCAAAATTCTTATTTTCCTTAGTTTAAATCATTTTCTTCCATTCGGACTGGCATTCAGACAGGCATTCGGATCGTCATTCGAACCTTTACACTTTCTGCATTGTTTTATGCTTTTTCAGAATCTAGTTTCTTCTGCTTTTTAAATGTAATGCTTCTTGCTTCTAATTAATAGTTTTAGATGTAATTAGAATCTTGTTTCATGTTACATAGAGTTTTTAATTAAGTTTTGTCATTATTTCTTACTTCCATATTTTCTTCTTTAATCCTCTTTTCAACCTTCCTCCAAAGTTAAGTTCTTTATATCTGATTTGCTAATTAGTTATTGTTTCAGAATTTATCAGTCTTGTTCCTAGATAGTTTATTTTTAAGTAAAAAGTTAATAATTTCATTTTCCAAGTTATTTTAGTTTTGATAGTTTCATTCGTTAATTAGTTTCCTATTTTCATAGATAGAATAAATTCCTGCATTTGAATTATGAAAGTCATGCATGTAATTTAAAGTCATATAGTTGCATGTTAGCACATTTTGCATCTTTAGTCAGCTTAGGTTAGTTCAAGCCTTCAATCCTGCACACATAGTGTTTTGCATCTCATAATCCCCCTTCCCGGGTTGACAATTTAAGTGTTGAATTAGATAGCATATATTTACCCAACAAATGTCATAGACATGATTCAACTACGAAACCACAAGTTGGGATTCCATGTTAACGATAATATGGCGTATGCCAAAAGAGGATGCGTTGGTCACTAGTCCTATTACGACGTGATATTCAACGATGTTATTGTTCGCTGGACCTAAGAAAATTCCACCTGAGCTCACCAACTCATCGGTGGGGGAATAAAAATACCAGGCTGCAGAGGAAAGGTTTCGAGTATGTCGGGTAGAACCATCCACAAATCCAGAATACATCGCCATATGCACATTCAAACACAACGTGTGATAAGTAGTCATAAGTGAAGCAAGATCCTCACACGCAAAAATAAATTCACAATACACCAAAAAAACCACACCAAACTATGGTACTTATATACAAAATTACACATGCAAGATAAGCCTAGGCATAATACATTTTAAGGTAGATCACATTCTGAGGATCTCCTAAAGGTACTCCATCATAATCTTCTAGCTCGTAGGCCCCTTTTTATAAGACTCACTTGATGATAAAGGGACCATGCCACATGGATTCAAAATTTCTTGATCCTATTTTATCGAGTATCTGATCATAAGCTAAAACCAGGTCACCTTCATTAAATATATGAGGTTGAATGGATTTGTCATATTGAGCCTTGATGTGTTTCTTGTGTGCTTCATTGACAAGAGAAGCATCAAAACAAGTTTTGTCGAGTTTGGTAAAATATAAAAACCGTTCTTGCTCTGCGAAAGTATTACTTAAGAGTTCGACAACTAACTTAAGAGACAAAATCTCACACTCAATAGGTAAAATGGCTTCCATACCATAGACCAACTTAAAATGTGTAAATCTGGTTGTTGTTTTTACTGAAGTCCTATAAGCCTAGAGAGATAAAAAAAATCAAATGCCAACTAGATTTATGCATCCCCAACATGCATTGAACAATGGTTTTCAAGACCTTACTGATGGCCTCTAATTGTCCATTAGCTTAAGAATAGTAGGGAGACAAATTTTGATGACGAAAACCTAGTTTGGAACTTAATTTGGCCATCATATGATTCCTAAAATGGGAACCAAGATCGGTAACAATAGACTGTGGGACTCCAAACATGGCGACGATGTGGTTGAAAATAAATAGCGCAACAGTCTTACCGTCTCCAAAATATGTAGGCATAGCCTCAACCCACTTGGTAAAATAGTCAATAGCGACAATAACATAACCATGCCCCTCGACTGAGGTAGGATTACAATGCATGAAATCAATGCCCCATTTTGCAAAATGGCCGACATCAACGACTGGATGTAACAAAGCAGGTTGAGAGTGCTTTTTGGGATAAAAATATTGGCAAGGGGGACACTATTTCTTAACGAATTCCATACAATATTTGAAAATGAAAGAACAAAAATACCTAGCGCGTAAGATAGTCTGGGTTGTAGCCATCCTAGAGAGAGGAATCCATCCTAGAGAAAGGACCACCACATGCTCTAGAGTGGTAGTCATTCAAAACATGTTTAGCTTCCTTGTGGGTTAAACACCATCGTAAAATGGAATCGGTACCACGATGATATAAAGTGTCTCTAACAATGAGGTAATACTTTGCGTGATGGAGAATTCAACGATGATCGTCATGAGATAGTTTGGGCCAAAAGCGCTGGGTCTATAGATACAAAACAATGTCTCCATACCATGGGGTTAGAAGTACTGATGAGGAACAATGACTCATCAGGAAGAGATTCAATGGGCATAGATTCTCCATCAGTACAGGTAAGATCACATATAAGCTCAAAAAAATCAAATATTTATTCGATTTAGACTTAGCAAATTCCAAATCAAACTCTTGGAGGATAATAATGCAACGAGAATATTCCCCCCTAGTACTTGACGAGTCAAGATATGGTACATGAGGTTGGAATCTGCAATAATAATAGTTTTGTAGAGAAAAATGTAAATGGAAAAACCTTTGGACAACAATGACATATACCAAAGCCAAATTCTTGACATGTGAATAACGAGTTTCAGAGTCGGAAATACTCTTACTTAAATAGTAAACTACATGTTCTTGGTCGTCGTGGTGTTCTTGTACCAACACCATTCCAATGGTGGAAGTAGATGCGACAAGAAAAATGATATAATCTCATGTATAGTTGGGGGGTGAAACCATGGTGCATGCTTTAAAGCATGTTTGAGATTATCAAATGAATGTTGAGCTTGGTGACCCCAGATGAAAGAGACATAGTGTTAACACCCAAAAAGTGCTCACTAGCTCATTTCCTTATTCACATGACCCATTTGTCCACTTTTCCACCATTTGAGCCTCTAAAGCCACCAAAAGGTCACCAAAAGACCTTAATACACCCCTTTTTTCCACTCAAAATGAATATTTTTCCTCAAAAAGCATAAAAAACCCTCAAAAAGGGTCCAAAATTCCCAAAAATATTAAAAAGGGAATAAAAATATTCAAAATATTCAAAAAAGGAAAAAGGAAGGAAAAGGTACCTAAACCATGTTGGTCAATACCATTGGTTTCCTCAAAAACCATAATGGTATTCCCCACCACCAAAAACTATTAAAAGGTGGTAGGGGCTCCTCACTTTTCATCCATCCATCATCCTATCCTCATGCTGCCAAAATCTCCCATGAGCTTTTGGCCATTGTAGCTACCTTAGAGAAGGGACCTTTGGAGTTTGGAGCTGCTCACCCTTGGAGCTACTCAACAATATTCACCATTTGGAGGTATCACCATTGCAAGCACTTGCTTGCCCCTATTCTTAATACAAAGTTATTCTTTATTCTATTTCTTGTTCTTGTTTTCTATAATATTTCCATTGTTTGTTTATTTACTTCACATAGATCCATGTTTAATATAGTTTAGATTAGTTTGTTATTTATTTCTATTGAAACTGCTGGTACTAGTTAGCAGGTGCCCATTGCACTAAGCTTGGTTGCAAAACCAAGTCAACACATAGTTTTTCAACAATTTCATATATCCTTGTGTAATTTACGAAAAAATTGCAAACGAGATGGCGCAAGAAGTTTTCCTTTGTTTGCAAACTTTGAAGTTGGAGTATATTTGTGGGGGATGGTAAGGCTACAATATCCTACACCTTCAAAGGATCAATCCTAATATTGTCTTTGTAGACTATGAATCCCAGGAGTCTACCAAATTCAACACAAAAGATGCATTTGTGTGTGTTCAAACGAATATTTTAATGACGACATCGAAGAAATATAGCTCTAAGATTCTCTTGATGATCTTCTTGACGGGTTGAATGAGTAGGTAGATCATCGAGATAAGGGTACAAAATATGCTTGATGTCATGGAAAACATATGGCATAGACCTTTGGAAGGTGGCCCCAACATTTTTAAGACTAAAGGGTAACTTGAGATAAGCAAAGGTTCCCCATGGGTAGATGAAAGTTGTCTTGTGATGATTGGATGGGAGGATTTCGATATGATTATAGCCATAGAAACCACCCATAAATGAGAAGATAAACTTCCAACATAATTATCAATAATTTGGTCAGTGAAGGGGGTAGTATAATTGTCCTTACAACAAGCCTTAATGTTGAGGTCCCTGTAATCGATAAAAACTATAATAGTTCCTTGTTTTTTCATAAATAGGACAATATTAGAGACCCATTCAGTTAATGACACAAGATAAATTAAACCAACTTTCAAAATATTTTCAACTTTTTCCTTAATGGTAGCGGTCTTGTGAGGGTGTACAATGTGAAGTTTATGTTGGACTGTTCTAGCTCCTAGATAGGTCTTGATCTCATGAACTATGATGGATGGATCAATAACCAACATTTCTTCATAACTCCATGCAAATACATCACGAGACTCTTTGAAAAAGGTTGTATAAACTTCAATTTATTCATGAGAGCAATTTTTTCAAGATGGATGTGTTCCATGACACTAGGTTTCACTGATATGTCGATAGGAATAGTTTGGGTAATATTTCCAAAATTCCCTTCAGATATAGTATTATGTGTAAGAATGGGAGATTGAGTATATTGGATAATATGGTATTCCACCTCAGGAGGACTAAGTGGCATAGTATCACCAATGGATGCAATTTGAGATGGAATGGGGACTACCCAAGGGTCGCCTAACTCATGGGATTGTTGTACCATGGATGAGATCATATTAATAGTGAAAACTTGTAGTGGAGGGTCAGGAATAGGTAAATGGAAAACTACCATGAGTGAAGAATCTTTAAGGATTTTTACTCCAACATCCTCATAATGAAATTTTGAATGTCCCAAAAGTGGAATAGTATGGGAAGAGTTGTCATGGATATTTGGGGTACAAGAGTCAAGTTGGTCTATCATAACAATTTTTCCTTGATGGGGAAATTGAACTAAGAAAAAGACTAAAGAGGCAACGATAGTCATAGCATAAAAATTGATTTCAACCAAGTAGCAAATTATAATCCAAGGGCGCGTCTACCACTTCCACATGAATGGAAATGGTATTTACCCCTAATTCCATGGCTAACGAGGGTAAAAGTCCATATGGTTGACAACCATGACCGTAAAACGCTTTAAGTTTTGTAGGAGATCAGTTGACATTAGGAGAACCTATGGCTCTCCAGCAGGATAAAAACATGATGGAAGTAGAGGTGCCTTCATCCAAAACAGTACGATGGATGCTTTTATTACAAACTATGGTATTGATATGAAATGAAAGGTGGTAGTAAAGACTCGTTTTAAAATATTCCAGAGGAAACATAATGGAATTTGATGTTTCAAAATCCATGGCTCCAAGGGCTGTCAAAAGGGTTCTATGATGACTAGGACAATTTTGTAGAACCTCGAAAGTCGACATGGCACAAGGTGCTTGGGACAAATCCTAAACAATGTTATAATTTTGAGCACCATGAGCACTTGGATTAAATTTTACCTTTTGAATGGTGGGCTTAGGCGGGTGCAACACAGAGTCAGCAATGGAATTCTCCATTTGAAGAGGGACCGAAGGAGGGGGAGGAGTAGTGGATGTGGAGGTTGAATTCTTGTCAGAATTACCTCCATTAGATTTTTTATTTGGAAGAGGATCATACGACTGTGATTTGGTATTTAAACCGATTGTCTCCTTACACATAAGGACATGGGAAGTCAAGGATGCATCGCCTTTGTGAGGATGATTCATAATACCCCCTTGTGGGGGGTTTGGGTTGTGTGTCACCATTTGTTGTTGTGGTGGGGGAAAAGGGTATGTTAACACTATCGGTTGGGAAGCACCTTTTAGAAACTTATCGACTTCCTCACAATGAGGATAATCTTTAGTGTAGTGGTCACCTCCGCATATTAGTAATGGAAACTTATCCTTTCTTGTAGGTTTGGTTTCAACATTGGTTTCTTGATTTTTGGGATTCTACTACTGGTTCGAATATTTTTTATATTTTCCTTTGTTTTTCTTCTTACCCCTGATGGTTGAGATTAAGAGGATTGGATTGTATTCATATACAGGGTTTGAGTAGGAGAAGGAGTGGTTTTGGTGTTGCTAACAGTCTGGTGTGAGATTGGAGTAGAGGTTGATTGACCTTGTTTTCCAGTCGGTTGGGATACATACTGTGTCTTCATGGAACTCATAATGTTGTTGGCATGAGGCTCCGTGGATGGAATTGAAGGGTCACTTGATGGATGGGGAGCATTAGGGATCAAATCGTATAATGTGTCGAATTGGGAGTAAACCAAATCCAAATATTGGGCATGGTTGATATCTTGCTCCTCAGTTACAACACTTCCCATGGAAACATCCCTAGATATAGGTGGAAACAACGACTTTGTAAACCAATCATATAACAATTGGTCAGGAATCACAGCTTTAATTAATATATGCTTCCACCTCCACTCTTGTATATGATTAGAGATACGAGTGGAAGTGGATTGTCTCACCAAATTTAAGATTTCAGTACGAGTTTCATATCGAATTGGTAATTGAAAATGCATCAAAATGGCCATGTCAAGGGACTTGAAATCTCCAAAGAAGTGTCGTGGTAATTCGATATACCACTTAGCTGCAGTACCAGTGAGTGTCCTTTGAAAAGTCTCAAATGGATAGAATCATCCATTAAAGAGTTCAAGGAACACCATAAATGGTAAATTATTACATGGTTATTAGGATCCTCACCAGGTTTTCCATCAAATTTAGGAATGTCGGATGGGAGTTTGGTAGGTGTGGGAGGCCAAAACTAGGCATGCTTAATGGGATCATTTTGTCAACCATGACAAGTCTGGAAGATATAAAGTAGCCAGAAAAAGGTAATTGTCAGTTTGGTTGTGGATACTAGTAATATTGATAAGGCATTGGAATACCACTAGGATCGCAGATTGGTCCTCCCATATATTGGGGTTGGGGGGGTTGAAAAGTAGTCATCACGAGGTTCATTTGCTGATTGGGTAAATTCTATGTAGATGTGTACCCATTGGGTTAGATTTCCCCAAGGAACATTAGTATCCCTCAAGCAAGGTAAGCTGACATGAAGGGGTGTGGTAGGATCCATAGAGGGGCTAGGTTGATAAGTTTGTCCTCCACTAAATGGTTGGATACAAAGTATAGGACCTGATTTCCCCCAAGCAAAATAAACTGTCCAATTAGATGTTTTCCCAGTAGCTAAGGGTTTCCGCCCAATATAAGGTAAGGAAATATTTGGCATTGAAGAAGTGATCATATTGCTTGCTTGAGAGGGGTTAGGAAAGACCAAACCACTTGACATGATTCCCGAAGCAGGAAGATTATTCATTGTTCCAGTAGAGGGGAGGAGTATATGATGACTAGGTAAATCACTTGGTACAATGTAGAAACAAATATAGTGGTATGATAAGTAGGTGGTTGCGTTGAGTTAAGTGGTTGGGAAGTAGATGTACCCCCCAAAGGAAAAGTAGGAGTTGTCACAGGGCGGGCGCACAAAGATGATCCCCAAATCCATTGCAATGGGGACACGCTAGCGGTAAAAAAACTACGCATACGCACCTAAGGCAGCGCACACGCTCAGCTAGGTTCGGTACTGAACCGAGGCGCGTGCGCGTGCCTGGCGCATGTGAGTGGATGGCGCATGCGTGCTACGGTGGCACGCACGCGCCCCTGTTAAAAAACAAAAAAAACAGAGCAGAATGCCCCATTCTTCCATTTGGACCCGAGCGCGACCTACACTCCCGTGTGCACATCGATTCAACCACCAAAGGAGGCCAAATCCACTCCAAATACACCCAAATTCACCCACAAACTCATCAACGCATCAATTGATAGGTAAATATCAAGTTTTTTTTTCATTTTATTCACTCTTTGTGTCAATTTTTTTTATTTTTTTTGTTTATTTAATTGTTAATAATTCCCAAATTTTGAAAACAATGAACCAGTTTTCAATTGCAGATTGTAAACTGAGACAATGAGTGAACAAGATGTTAACCCTGAGTCCGGTGGAACACAAGAAAACCCAAACCTTGGACCCAATGCCAAAGAAAACCGTGAACAAAATCTAAATGCCAAACAAAACCAAAACCCCCAACCAAATTTTGAACAAGATGACCTTAACCATTATGTAAATGAAATGCGAGTGCACACTCGAGATCTAAGAAACTCAGGGGAACCATCTCGATTGTCTCTTGCCACGTCAATTGAGAGCTCAATTGACTCCCTCAACCATGCACACCATCAATTGACTGACATGACTGAATTTATAGTTAGGATGCGGGAGTATTACTCCATGGGCATCTCCAAGGAAGTAATAAAAGATTTGAACCTTAGAAAAGCTCAATTATACAGTATCTTCACTGATCCGAAAACAAACCAACCACCGAACACTAGAAAGCCACGTGTCTGCATGGATTGGTGTCATTACCAACCGTGGAGGGACAATTAGATGCATAGGTGGTTCATGGTGTACGATAAACCTACCTGCAATAATAGGGAGGTTCCACAGTACTTCCTTCCCCAACTATGGGCTGAGTTTTGCCTCGGTTTACATGTCAACTATTTTGACATAACCGAGTTCCAGGGTGTTGGGTGTGGCTCTGCCCAAGATCGACCTGCTTCCAGGAGGAACCCACTGAGAGGGCCACCAGCTCCTAGGCATGACCCCAACCCCTCTCCCCAGCCACCTCAGTTACCCCACAAGCTTGATCATATCAAGGAGGCAATGAGGAATGTTGCACGTGAACTCCTCAGACACACCTCCTTTGTAGCAGCGACTACAGTGGAGAGATCGGGTGACCTTGATAGAGATCCATGTGCAAGGCCTTCACGACAAGGCCAGGATAGACCCGTGACCGGTGGTAGCCATGCTGGGCATTCCAGTTCGATGGGTACAGTGCCACATCTTTGTCCCCATTGCAGGCACACTTGCCTCAGCCCGATCGAGGGATGTTATATGGATCAGGTCAGCAATTTTTTTAATGTGTTTTCAATCATCACTTGATAACTTGTAAAGTATTTTTAAAGTAGTTTTGTTTGACTTAAACTATTATTTAAATGTATAGTTATTCAAAGTTGATACACCAACATGGGAGAACGTAGGATCTCCCAACCTAGATGCAGCAATAGCAGCTGCAACTGAAATTGCGGCACCTCACACGGAGGTATTTTCAGTACCTCACACAATATTGTTATTACTTATGTCATTTATATTACTTAAGTATTTATATTTATGGCATACACGTTGATATTTCGTACAATGTTTTTGAATATCTTTATTGCCTAAATAATGACTTGTTTAACATGTTCATAACATGCATTCATTTTCGTGTCCACAGGTGTTCCCTGACTACGGTGATCAACCATCCCTGCCAGGGATTGGCAGATCACCATATACATAGGTACAATGTGTATCTATAAGCACGCTTTTAATTTGAATTGTTACGACTTACTATGGTTTAATTTATTGTTTGTTTACTAAATTGTGATATTACAAATGTATATGTAGGTGCCACCAACAGCTGTCGGTCCCCATTTTAGTCCTATGTTTCCACCGTATCACATGAGTCCCCCACCTCACTTCCATCTAGACCCTTCCCTCCGTCTAACCCCTCCCTTCCATCCAGCACCCCCTCCCCAGCCATACTCCCCCCTCGATTCATCCTCCCCCACTCGTCCATGCCCCCCCATATATACATCGTCCCCAATTTATCCACGCCGCCATGTCTATCCATCCTCCCCCATTCGTCCATGCCCCCCTTCCTTCCACCTTTTTCTCTTTGTCCACAACCTCCCATTCGTCCATCATCCTCCCTCCATGCAGGACTGACATCCCATGCACCATACCTCAACACCCCCCCTAGTCCTTTTCATTCGCTACCGTTTATCGTACAACCGATAGGGGTTCATCATCCACGACGTCCTCCTCCACCCCATACCACCATGTCTTCTCCCACCATATCATCCCCACTTCCCTCCGCTATTGTGGCATCTACTCTTCCAATATCCTCATCTGTATCTCCAGTGGTTGCACTAGTAGTGGCTGCCGCTTCATCTGCGCCCCCCCCCATGAATGCATTGGAGCTGGTTGTCCAACCATCTGCTCCACCTACTAGCCCAGAAGCCCAGCCATGTCCATCGTCGGAGGTGTTCATGGTGAGAATCAAGCTAATTTATGAAAATATTTTGATGCATTAACAAAAATTAATTTAAGCAATTATTACTTTTCAATGAAATGATTGTTGTAAATGTTGTAGCATGGAATTGTTGAGAGGCCCCGTAGATCCAGGACACCTTCCTCACGTTTTCCACTCACATCAGAGGTGATTTATTTAAGATTCGAATTCTACATTTTTTTTATAAATGTTGCAAATGCTTGAAAATGACGGTATCTTATATCATTTGTTCCAGAGCCCGGAGAGACGGTCTACTCCTAGATGGAGCAAGACCCGAGGCACTGGTAGCTCGAAGAGTAGGAAGATCAACTTTGGAGATGCGCTTGGGAGTGACAAAGGTGGTCACAATGCTTGACACGCCGTGTTATGTACATTAGCCATGATGTGACACTTTTGTGCACCAGCTTCCATGTACTTTGTATATATGGCACAAGTTTCCATGTATTTTGAATCTACGACATGAGTTGTCGCATTTTCTATAGGGCACGAGTTGCCATTGTATGTACATTGGGAACCATGTTCCACTATTTTCTAGGAATTGTCTATGTTTGGATGAGTTTTGTCACCTTGATGTACATGGATTTTCAGTTATGTGATCTATATCGATGTTGTCTATACTAGTATCTTGTTGTCTAATGTTGTTGTCTCATGTTGTGTGTATCATGATGTGATGTTATCTACTTTTGGTTTTTACTTCTATCCGCCCATGGCATGTGGTATTAAGTTTTGGTACCCATGATGTCCATGCATTAGTTGATAATGTGAATCAACCCGAAGCTTACCTAGATCTTAGAAGAGAAGTTGGATATCATAGTTCAACTTGGTTTATCTTTCCACATGTAAAATCTTGTAATGGTATCTATGTTAAGAAAATAGTATAAACATAGGCTAACTGAAACAAAATCATGTGAAAATTAATCTAAAAAACAAACGGAATAAATGGATGGACAAATCACACCTCATGGCACATAAGATATATATATTGGGAACTTGAGTACTAGGAAAATAATACTTAAAAACAGAAAATGTCCATTGTTGTCAAAAGGTTAAAATGAGATCCAACATGATTTTTAATATCTCTACATAATGAGATCCAAAATGTCCATACTCTACATAATGAAATGTCATCACTAGTATTTATATTGACCATTTTTTCTACTTAAGATCATGCAACAAATTAATAACCAAGTTATGGAATCATTTCATAATCAATTGTCACCATACAAATAGGACAACCTTGAGCACAATTTATAGCTAGCTCATTAATTCTCACTCACGGATATAGCCACCTTTGATTTGATGACCATCACATCCACTACCATTTACAATTAGGACTTCCTTAATTTATCATTATGTGATAGCGATCTAATATTATGTAGGCACGTTGACTTAAACACATATAGTTGACATTACAATAAATGACTACTATGAGGTGTATTTGTGAGGCTATATCCACCTCAACACACCAACTTGTTACCCCAATACCCCAAATGCTTTCGAATTCTGTCTGGAAGGGATTGAGGGGTATTAGGACATCCTAATTCATCTAGTGGACACTCAGACACTTGTTAAAGACATTTAGGATTTTCATTACATCAATGGAGTCACACATACACCCTCATCAAGTTGCATGCATCCATTAGTGCGCCACCAACACTAGAACATGTAAGCATTACTACATGTTGGACTAAGCTTTACTAATGTTATGATAATATTAGGTTTTCCATCCATTGAGAAGGTTTTCATAGGTGTGCATATCCACCATATAAAAATCTTCATGGTACAACCAATTTCAAACCATTAGGTTTTTAAATTAGGTATCCGGTGCTAGGTACAACGGTTTTCTAGTTGACGATGGACCCTTGCTATATAGATGAGATACTATGCATATATGTGTATAGTGATTTGGATTCAAATGTATTACATGGATATACATGTACAATGAAAATGATTTAATATTTATATGTATTATAATTTAGGGAAAGATCTTAGGCTACATAATATGGTTTCAATGTGATTAGAATACAAACTAGGGTTTTTAGGCTAGGCTCTCGTGTTTCTAGGCTAGGATCCAAGCTCTAGGGTCACCATATTAATGTTTAATTCCACTATCATGACATCATTCTCACCAATACCATGCCCACTACTACAATCACCATCAAGCCTCTCAATCCCACTTTGTACATTTCCAATACTTCCAAGTTAAAATTTATAGGTCTTGTTGCTAAAAGCTTTTCACTTATCTATTCACATAGACAAATCCACTTACGTGAAAGATTTGTTGTAGTTTGGTACGAATGCAAGTTCACATGCAATAATAGTTGAGAAATCCAAAACATCCTATACCTTGGAAAAACAACCTTATTAATCTTCTTTTGACTAAGGAAGGGGAGAACATCATAGCACAGTCTCAATAGCAATGTGTTTTTTAATGAATAGCCTCTATAAAGGGCATACTATATTTATCTGGTCTTTAAAACCAAGTCATTTGGAAAAGAATGTCACAATTTCAATTACACCATTGATGCAACGTGTCCAAATTGAAATTTTTGTTTTGTTGCATTACATGTGGTCAAACATTAACTTCCACAAATTATTCTTTAATAAAAAAAATTATTAAATGATATTTTTTTAAGTCTAAATTCATTGATGAAGGGTTAATTTGTCACTAAAACTTTGTGTCAAGGGAAATGTAAAAGTTCAAAATGTAAAAAAAATTTAGTTTGAAGAGAGGAGATGAAATGGAATTCCAATGCGAAATGCCATTGCCAATAATTGAAATCTTCACATGATCAATGCTCTATGCATGTTGGCTTGCATGAGTATTTCATGTTGACCAAATTTTATCTACACATCGCTACAAATACATGCCATCATCAAATACATGCTATCCTGAATCCAATAGAGTCAACGGTTCGTCGATCGGAGCCACGGTCGTCATTCTATGGTTCGTTCCGTCTCGCATCCAAAAGGCCTTCAGGAACACCTACTGGATACCTGCTGGGGGCATAGAACTCCAACCGTGTAGCAAAACCGGTTTACGGAGTGTCCTGCAGGTGTGTCTAGGGAGGTTCTGGTTGGGAAAGTTGGCCATAAGTTCCCGGTGGACAATTTTCCAAAGTTGACCCCCGTGTGCAAGAATTGCACACTCCCTTATTGAGAAAAACCCTAGTTTCCAAGATGGACGTACAAGGTGACACCCGGGCCACAGGACCGGAGGAGAGGGGCACCCCTAGCACTATCCCGGCATCCTGAATCCAACGGAGTCAACGGTTCATCAATCGGAGCAACGGTCTTCATTGAAATGGTTGAGAATCCGCAGTGAGAATTATAGCTGGCATCTTGTGGAGAGATTGCGGTAGGTGAATTTATGTTGTCTACTGTTAAATTTCCAGAATTTACTTCAATCTGATCTAGGATCTTAACTGAGAGAACAACATGTATAGCATATCAAACATGGACACAATAATGCAAGCACATAAGAGACACAGAGTTTACTTGGGGAAAACCATAAAGTTGAAAAACCCCAATAACTTCCTCAGAGATAGATAAAGCAATGATACAACTAGAATACAAGAGATAGTCTTCTCCTAGCAGCAGAGACTCTTTCTCCACAAGTGCGCCACTCTCCCAAGTGTGAGTGGGAGAATAGAATGTGTAAAATGAGAGAGACACACTCTCTATTTATACACTAACTTGACTTGACCTTTACTCAACTAGGTCGGCCTCAACTTAACCACTTAACATAATGCTGACTGAGCTAACCCCCACTAGGGTGGTCTAATAACCCTTTGACCCACATGGCCGACCCCCAATAGGGTGGTCTAATAACCCTTTGACCCACATGACTTATACAGGGCTGACCCCAACAAGGTGGTCTAATAACCCATCAAGTATAAGTTACGATACTTACAATATAAATGACGACACTTCCGTATAGAGGAATAATAACATCTCTATAGGAATACAATATACATATACATCAACACTCCCTCTTAACTAGGAAGGTATTTCTCGACACATGTCTTCTAGCACAAGTCTTCTTCTCTAGATCATCGTCACTGGATAATCGTCATCGAGTCATCATCATTGTCACTGTTGCTGCTATCTCAATCAATCTCTGAATCTACTCGTCATAGGAAGTTCTACAAAGCCAGTCCTTTTTCATACTGGATGTAGGCCCACCACCTGCAAGTCTTCGTCATCACTGGCCATACTATGGAAATCTCAGGACTTATTACGTGAGCCACAAAACCTTAAAAGAGTCTCTTGACTAACAAGAACTCTAAAGAGCATCTAAGGCCTTTTTCATCCTGTCCAGATCTCCAGGACTTATTGCATGTGACCCCACCACAAAACCTTGAAAGGGAATTCCAAGATTGATTACGAGCACAAGGCTCAACCTATCGGATCTCCCAGGGCACAAATTACATGTGGTCACCACAAAACCTCGAAAGAGCATCCCAGGATTGATTACAAGCACAAGGCTCAACCTATCAGATCTCCCAGGGCACAAATTACATGTGGTCATGGAAAAACCTCGAAAGAGCATCCCAAGACTGATTACAAGCACACGACTCAACCTATCGGATCTCCCAGGGCACAAATTACATGCCATAGGACAAAACCTCGAAAGAGCATCTGCCAGATATCCCAGGGCACAAATTACATGCCATAGGAAAAACCTCGAAAGACTATCTGCAGATCTCCCAGGGCACAAATTATATGTCCTCCCAAGCAAAACCGTGAAAGAGCATTTGCCAGATATCCCAAGGTACAAATTACATGCCATAGGAAAAAACTCGAAAGACTATCTGCAAATCTCCCAGGGCACAAATTATATGCTTATCTGCACAACCTGTTCCACGGCCACAGAGTATCAACCTGATACTCACCATACATCATCATGATGTACACATGATCATCCTGATCATCATCACTGCAACATCCTGCTGCATGTCATCTGGAGCAACATCCTGAAGCTCGTCATCCATGATCATCCTGATCATACAATGCATCTACCTGATGCATACCAAGTATCTACCTGATACATATCATCATACATGATCCACCTGATCATACAATGCATCCACCTGATACAAATACAAATACATGATCCACCTAATCATCCCTGATACATATCAACATACATGATCTACTTGATCATACAATGTATCCACCCGATACATATACAGATACATGGTCCAAGCATCCAACATGATGCATATACAAAATACATACAAATGATCCAACCGATCATATCCAACATCCAACATGATGCGTACATACATATAAATATAAATGATCCAACTGATCATATCCAACATCCAACATGATGCGTACATACATATACATATAAATGATCCAACTGATCATATCCAGCATCCAACATGATGCGTACATACATATACATATAAATGATCCAACTGATCATATCCAGCATCCAACATGATGCGTACATACATATACATATAAATGATCCAACTGATCATATCCAGCATCCAACATGATGCATATACAGAGCAGTAACTGGAGCATCGTCCTAATGCTCATCATCCAGTGCTTACATCCACAGCCATGTGAAGGATCCTCCTTCCAACATGATTGGAATGGCTTCTGCAAATGTGTCCATCACTTTTTCCTCGAAGTGTCATCAATCTGAAGAACACCAAGCCTCTCCCTAAAGTACTTGAACTTCACCCTGGCTAGTGGCTTCGTTAGCACATCTGCAATCTGCTCATCTGTCGCAATATACAGGAGTTTCACAGCTCCTCTCTGCACCATAGCCCTGATATAGTGATATTTGATCTCTATGTGTTTCAACCTGTCATGAAACACTGGGTTCTCGGACAGCTTCACACAACTCTGGTTATCACAAAAGATACCAGTAGCATCCAACGGGAGATCAAATAACTCAAACAGTAGCTTCCGTAGCCATACTACCTCACAAATAGCTGAATAGGCTGCAACATACTCTACCTCAACTGTATTCAATGCTACGCAGGACTGCTTCCTGCTAAACCAAGAGATCACACATGATCCCATACTGAAGCATCATCCAGATGTGCTCTTCCTATCTGCAGCACTGCCAACCCAATCTGAATCAACATAACCCTATAGGTTAAACTTTTGATTCGCTTCATACTTGAGACCATAATCAACTGTACCCTTTAGGTACCTCAGAACATGCTTTACAACAACCAGGTGAACACTCCTTGGATCCATCAGGAACTGGCTCAATGTGTTCACCGCAAAGCAAATATCTGTTCTCGTGTTCGTCAGGTACATCAAGGACCCAATCATCTGATGATACATATAGACATCAACCGGATCAAATGAAGCATCACAAAGAAGCTTAAGATTTGATGCCATAGGTGTGGCCATGGCCTTGCAATCCATCATCCCGAACCTCTTCAGGATCTCTACTGCATACTTCCCTTGTCCAAGGAAGATTCCATCTGCACTCTGCCACACCTCCATGCCAAAAAACAAATACTGCCTCATCCCCAAGTTCTTCATCTCGAACTCGGCAGCAAGCTTCCACTGTGTGTCGAAAATCAATCTGTCATCTCCTGTTACAAACAGGTCATCCACATACAGGAGTAGAATCACAGGATATCCTTCCTCAACCTTGTAGTAAAGGTTGGAATCCGCTTCACTCTTGGTAAAGCCCAAACTAGATAGAAAGTTGTCTATCCTACCAAGTTCTGCACACATATATGACTACACCATTCAAGAAGGTTGTCTTGAAATCCATATGGTGTATCTTCTATTTCATCACTTTTATATTTCTCTATGCTGCCATCTGCAGCATGCTTGATCTGATAGTTCCATTTGGAAGTCACAACAGACTTCCCTTCAGCTCTTGGGACCGCATCCCAAACATCGTTCTTCATGATCGACGGATCATGGCATTCTTCCCGTATCCTGGGAACTTCAATATCTTCAATAGATAATTTTGTTGCTTGAACAAATGTTGTAGTCCTTATTTTGTAGGTGAAGGTATACGGTCTTTTCTACAAAACAAGTTAAATTGCATGATTAGAAACATCTCATAATTTTTAGACAAATTCTTACACATAAAGAAATATGTCATACAGTCATGCAATTATCTTAGCCAATGCTTCAATACAACATTTATCCATGTTCCACAACTTTCTAGATGCCTTCCAGTCTCTACCATAACATTGTTAAGAGTTTGCACTACTCCCAACATGTCAGCAAAGAGGTTTCATTCTAGATAAGTAGCACTGGAATGTTGTACAGTTCGATAGGCCACTTACCCATCACATGCATATTGGTAGTATACTGTTCATTAATGCAATCATTCTAATATGCACAATACATACCCTAATTCTAGGAACATGAGCATATGCATCATTGAACAATTTTATTTAAACAAACAAATATGCAAGAAATGATAATTAAAAATACTTATCTTTGTTTGGTTGCTGGGTGGACTCCCTCTGAGTCTTTGTTTCCTTGCAGGAGCTGCTGAATTAGCTTCTTCTACAGCTTTCTGTTGTGGAATGTAGAAAGATGGTCAATTCCCTCTGAATATCTGCATCCTTGCAGAAACTACTAAAGTGTGCTCCTTTGCTTTCTTGCAGGAACAAATGGAGTGTGCTCCCTCTTGATCTTTGCTTCTTGGATTACCTGTCCTTGAACTTACATCCATCCTTAATCACTATGCATGCTTATTAGTATCATCATTGTGTTATCCTTGAGGTCTCATACATAATCACACATTTATTAGTATAATCTTAATACTATCAAAACACAATAATCTTAAACATGTATAGTCATGATCATTCACAGATAATAAACATTAGTATTCAAGGTTTTAGGGAAGTCTTCTTTTACTCATGCATATTCTTATTTGATCATAGGACTCTTTTGATTAGTTAAATCATCAATGCATAAACCCGTGATTACTCAAACCTATACCTTCATGATTCTTCTGGTTAGTCATATCATCAATTATGGTAAGAAACATAATATGCATACAACCATGACTATTCAAACCTATGACTTCATGAATAATCATTATCAACAACACAACAGTATAAGATCCTAACACAAGGTAGGATTCTAGCTTGATATAGGAAAAACATACCTGGATTAGCATGCTAGCTAGTTATGTCTAACATACCTGCATAATGTCTTTTGGTTCTCTTCAGTGACTTTTGCTAGTAACCTGCATATCTCATAGGTTAACCATTGTAGGACCAAGTTATACATACCTCGAAAGTAGATCTTCTATGTGATCCATGACAATGAATCTTTGTCTTCATGTCACCATGATCACATGTTCTTGAACTAGAACATGATTTGTTTTTCTTGGTGTACCTTTTATGTTAGCGAACAACATAAACCTCATACAACATCACAATGCATTAGTACATTCATAAGTGTCAAAACCTTAATCAATAAATATCTTCTATTAAGGTGATACGACAAGTCTAGTAATTAATAAAGATTGTGTTGTAATGATATGAAGACAAACATATGATAAAATTAACCATGAAACATACCTTTAAGCCATACTTGTCAAGATTGCTTGTAATCTTCTTATGGAAGGCCTTAGCCTCATCTCCCTCTGAGACAGGAACTTCTTCACTTATGCAGTTGACCAATCCATCTTCTTCTAGGATTAACCCAATCCACTTGATTTGCAAGAACTGGACCTGGAGCTGGATTAGGGTTTTCTAGAGAAACCCCAAAAATTCAAACTTTCGAAAGGATAGAAACATGCGCCTTGATGAGCTGATCAAGTTGGTATATTCAGAATTTGAAAACTGCAAAGTTTCACCCCTCGAAATTGCCTTTTAGATTTTCGGATTCACTAGGGAGGACCCTGAATTAGGGTTTGAGTTTCCCGGATCTTCACCCAACCAAAATATTTGATTCAAAGCTCTAAGATTCGATTTTTCTGAGGAGCTTCCATCCGTGGTCACAGATTTCGAAAATTCCAAGTTTTGCAGAAGCCCTAATTTTCCATCTTTCCGATCAAAGTCCCGAACTGGGGTTTGATCAATCCCGGCCTTCTGCCCAACCAAAAAATATGATCTTGGTCTCTAAATTTCGATTTTGATGAGTAGCATCCAGCCATGGTGTATGATTACAAAAATTCCAACTTTCTCCGAAGCCCTAAATTCCGGAAGCCATGAATGAAGGTGCTCAAAAATAATTCTGTTTTGACAGAAATATGTACCTGATTGTTTCTGGTGTAACTCCGAACTTTTTGATCCACAGGGTTTGAAATTTTTTCCTACGATAGCCCAACCTGTTATATTTCCATCTCAATAGGTCTGACCTCAATTGTATTCTTTGAGAGAGAGTTATGCCAAGTGTCGCAACGTGACCTGTTTATGGAATAATACAGGAGAGAAAACTTGTACGGCGTGCCACGTGTCACTGGTTCAACTTCGGCCTCTGAAACATTTTTTTGAGATAGTACAGTCTGTGTACTACCTGTCACTTTTTACGAAATTTCATTTCGAGCTTCCTATCACAAGTTATGACCTTTTTTCCCAAGGTCACCTAATTTTGACTCAGATTTGGAAGAGGCAGAAACCTTACATTGTACAGATCATAAATCACAAAGTACAACGAATTAAAGGTTTTCGTTTGGACACAAGGTACATGGGGATCTGATATTCGACCTGTAAAAGTTTCAGATCCGAAAATGTCTCCAAAATGGATTTATAGCGAAAGTGCTACGATGACTGGTTTTTGCTAGATCAAGCCCTAGCATCGTAAGTGCAACAAGTGTCATAGATGCCATATCATGCCTTCTTTCAGGCTAGCTCTGATGCCATGTTAAATTTTCAGAATTTACTTCAATCTGATCTAGGATCTTAACTGAGAGAACAACATGTACAACATATCTACAGCATATCAAACATGGACACAATAATGCAAGCACATAAGAGACACAGAGTTTACTTGGAGAAAACCATAAAGGTGAAAAACCCCAATAACTTCCCCAGAGATAGATAGAGCAATGATACAACCAGAATACAAGATATAGTCTTCTCCTAGTAGCAGATCCTCCTCCTCCACAAGTGTGCCACTCTCCCAAGTGTGAGTGATAGAATAGAATGTGTAAAATGAGAGAGACACACTCTCTATTTATACACTAACTTGACTTGACATTTACTCAACTAGGTCGGCCTCAACTTAACCACTTAACATAATGTTGACTGAGCCGACCCCCACTAGGGTGGTCTAATAACCCTTTGACCCACATGGCCGACCCCCAATAGGGTGGTCTAATAACCCTTTGACCCACATGACTTATACAGGGCCGACCCTAACAAGGTGGTCTAATAACCCATCAAATATAAGTTATGATACTTACAACATAAATGAAGACACTTCCGTATAGAGGAATAATAACATCTCTATAGGAATACAATATACATATATGTGAAATACATTCTGAAGTTACATGTACATAAACATCTACGTTTTGAGCCATCCCTGGCTCATCATCAGGACATAAGCGATGCCGAGTTGATTATCTCCCTCATCATTCCTTGAAATATAGAATAGTAAAAAATGTTTAATGGAGCCGACTCTAGGGTTTGGAAAACAATTTAGTTAAGTTTAAAATTAATTATTGGTAAGTTCTCATGTTTTAGGGTTTGTTACATTAATGGTAAGTTCTCATTAATGGACCCCTTGAGTGAATTTGGAATGCCCCTCACTGAGCAAAACCCTAGCTTCGGAGATGGCCTATTGGAAACGCTTCCGAGTCTTTGAGGGACGTTGTGGGGGGTCCCCTAAATGAAACCCGGTGCCCCGGACCCACTGGAATCAACGGATTCATGAACCGAGTGGCAGTTCGGGTGCTAAGAGCATTCTAGTCGGGCAACTAGGGGCTATTCAGGGACACTTGGAGGATTTGCTCCGGGGCCACAGAACCCAAACTGGAGAGCGGAATTGGATTCCGTTGCCTTCCACAGGTCCACGTGGCCATTGTGGACCTGTCCACGATGGCCACGCTTTCCCGGGAGCCTCCGGACGAGAAATGGATCCCTTGAGTGAATTTGGAATGGCCCTCACTGAGAAAAAACCTAGATCCGAAGATGGCCCATTAGCACTGCTTCCGGGTCTTCGAGGGATGTTGTGGGGGTACCCTAGCTGAAATCCAGCATCCCGAACCCACCGGAATTGACGGATTTGCGGACTGAGCCACGATTCAGGCTCTATGGGAATTCTAGTCGGGCACCCCGGGGATGCATGAATAAACAATCACATGGCTATACTATGTACCTCAGTCAATTAGGCCTTCTGGATCCTCTCGATTTTTTATTGTCTTGAACAACCTCTTATGCTCTGCATGAGGTAGTAAGTAGCGTACATTGTTTGATGACTTCGTTGACATTGTATGTAGTTGTATGTTTGTACCAACGATCAAGTGTGTAAAGTGATACACTTGCGACCCTGGTCTATAATCCGTGTATGTGTAGCCATTGCTCTTTGGTCCCTTTCCATCCACTGTAAGATATTCCCCCTGAAAAACCATCGAGCCAGTCGGAAAGGTAATTCCTTCACTATCCGTTAAAAATGTGAGGAGGGTTTGCTTCCCGACCTAAATGCATCGTGCCAACCAATAATTCGTCCCAATTGCATTGTCTGTCGGGGCGACAACTGCGTAGATGTGTCCTGCAAAAATGAATTCTAAGGTCATATTCCAACAAGTAGTGGTTTGATAACTTGGATAATCACAAAAACAAGGAGGGAACCGGGATATGCATGCATAAATGTTTACCTGGCTATACAAGATCAGATATATGATAATATTCATTCGAAATAGAGGGCTGGCCTTCCTCTAACTGGATTGTTTCAACAACTGCACGTGGGTCCACTGCAAGTGATACATGATCCCATTCATCAACCCAATCCATTGATTCACACTCATCCCACTCACAACTGCTACAAGACCCACAAAAGCAAGCATGTTTTCCCGTCCATATTTCAAGCATAGTACTACAACTATAAGAACGCGATCGATCTATATCAACTACATTCTAGAAATTTCTGACAACATGTCCTCTACCTGTGGATATGTGTTGCTCCGTGGTTCGATCTAAAAAAATTTCTTTGCACCATCGAACTGTGGATTTGGCATTCCGAATATGAGGTCCTCCCATGCACCTCATCTCCTCCCTTCGTAGGGCATTTTTGAGACATGCTCCAGCCCCGTCGTGCTCTCCCTTTCCATGCCCGGTCTCAAAATAGTTCCATACATGTAGCACATCATAAGTCTTGTGCAAAATACTCAACCACTAGAAAACACGTGCATTTTTTAATTGACCTGCACAACCATCTAACCATATCCAATGCTTATCCATCTGTATACCTCTCTCCTTCAGTTGATCATAGAAAATTTTGAAGCAATGCTGCACATAATGCAGGTCGTGGCACCTATCGTC
The DNA here is from genome assembly GCA_027924585.1 of Larix kaempferi. Classification (NCBI taxonomy): domain Eukaryota; kingdom Viridiplantae; phylum Streptophyta; class Pinopsida; order Pinales; family Pinaceae; genus Larix; species Larix kaempferi. The sequence continues at coordinate 8,710,918 of BSBM01000136.1, forward strand.
ACTGATGTAGAAGTTGGCCTCTTTCAATATTATCCTCATGTCATTGCTGCTCTCTGGCGCGTGCCTGTATGGGATATGGACCATTATGCTAAATTGGTTTGAATGGTAGTATTGACTTTGAATCTCATTCTGTGGCTGTAGGGTGTAGTTTTCCGCAAAGTCCACAACCAACAATATTGTGCCCTTGGGAAAGGTGTCCCTGCACTGTCTATACTGTTCATCCTTCCATTGTGCTACATGGACGCGCTATACATAATGCTCGGTCTTTTGGTATAATTCTTTCATGAATTCACAAATTTGTACCTGGTGCCACAAAACCAAGGGCATTAATACAATGTGACATTTTCAATCTGAATATATATGTACAAATTTAACATGTACAGTATGAAAGTATGCAAACTTAGATTACCTGTGACTTCACCAATGCAATTTTTTTTCTTTCCTTCGAACTATCTACTTGATATGTTATGTACTAGAAGTTTTGCATTTCTACTGACATCCTCCCAAATTCGTGCTCCACGGTTGCGTGGATGCAACGGCTCAATAATGAAAATCCACTGCAACTGGAACATGTACCATATAAACATGATCTTTTATAATATTTTTGTCCTTCAGGTCTTGGACACATTATGCTATGTATAAATTCTCTGGATGCATTCGGTGGTTGTAACGATGGGAAATCATGCACAATGTTAGTATGCAAACCACAAAATATATGTCTATATGTATCATAATAGTACTCAAATTCTACATGGTATCTACAACAACATGTATTGCGATCAATGCAAATTTTAACATACCAGGGTTAGCATTTTTCAAAGGACCTTTGGCCCAAGTTCAATTGTGTGTGCTCATTCTTGAACCTCTCATAGAGTTATGTTTGTGTCGTGTCAAGGAAGTTCTTGACATGGGGTTCACCCCCCCTAACACCTTTTCTCAACTTTAAAACATCTCTTTGATTCGATGACGGTCTAGTGTTATCATGCCAAAAGTTTGGCACTAGTTCTTTAATAGCATCAATGAGCTTCATGTCTGAACGACGTAACCTACCAACAAAGGCCCAACAATATTTTTGGTCTGGGATTTCAAGTTTTTCTCTAATGGAAGAATACTTTTGAAGATTCTTTCTATCTACTTTAAATATTTTACATGTGTGTGATAGTAGGCGACGTTGCCTTGTGATTTGTCTACAATCGATTCCGACAGTACACGACGGGCCGCATTAAAATATTTTGTATGAGAAGTTTTTCCAATCAAATTAAATGCATATTGTAGATTTCTAACAACATGATTGTTGGCCTCTGAACTTCTAACTACCTTTATGCCCAAAATTCTCCTAACATGAGCTAGACAATGTGATTTTAACAAAGCAAGAAACAATTGACATTTTGCTGCATCGGTTTTGGATTCAAAAAAATATTTGACTATCTTGCTACAATGGAAATCAATAGTGCGTTTGGGCATCTTACCTTCAAGTCTTGAAAATCAATTTCCATCCACATGAATACATCTGGGAGTTCTTCATCGTCCGGTTGATAGTCGAGGCAAGGGAGTTGGCAAGTAAGTATGAGTCTCGTCAACGGTTTGTTGTGGCCCTTCGTTCACAAATTGGTCCTACAAGGGAGTGTGTTCACCATGTGTGTGCTCTTCTTGGGGAGGTTTCCAGTTAAGAACTTGTTCAACATCCATCCCTTCATAATCGACATTAGGCAAGATTTGATTGACGTCAACCACTTCGTCATTGCTTGTTGATGGATCTAAGGAAATAACATTTTGATTTCTACAGTTTTGCATGTACAACCTGTCATTTTCTCTTATCTCATGGGCCTTTTTAGGGGGCAGCTGCGTCCTTCTAGACTTTCTTTTTTTATTACGTCTGTTGCCCATATTCAATGCATTTTTTGGAAAAACAAAAATATCACCCCTGCAAGAATGAACAACAAACAAGATATTAAAACTCAATGTGCATGATTATTAAAGCTCGATGTAGCAATTGATTATGTACAACAACATCTACTGAGAATGTTTTCATATAATCTTAAAAGGGCATACTCACTTCATTTTCATGGTATGGATGAGGGAAAATAGCCCCAAAAGACTAAGAGTTTTCAATTGTTTAGGTGTTTGTGTGAATTGTTGTAGTGTTCAACCATGAGGAATTCAACAAATGTTTGTCTACTAGATGGAGGAATGTGATTATGAAATGTTATTGGTAGTGATGCAAGTAATTTTTTTTATTATCTCCGTGAAAGGTTGAAAGCCTTGCTTGGTGCATGTTGTAGTTTTTTTTTGGTAAGATGTTTTTATTGTCTATGTTGAAGATTAAGAAGACTAAAATAGATCTATCATACAATTCATGAGGAAAAACCAAAATAGATGCCATTCAAACAAATGAATGAAGACTAAAATACATTTAACAAGATAAAATTGTCACCATACCTCAAGGATTATGATTGCTCTTTGCTTCAAATGTAAAATTCTCCTTTGATGTGTCCACTATATTTAAGAAGAGTTCATGTGTGTCCAAGTAGCATGAGAATTCAATCCAAGGATCCAAATAGAGTCCAACTATTGTGTATTCACTAAAATGATCCAAATAGAGCCCAAGGGGTGTGTATTCAATCCAAATAGCCAAATAGAGCCCCAAATGTTGTGTATTCCATCCAAATGGTCAAGGAAGCACCAAATGGTGATTGAATTCAACATAAAATGGTGATGCTTGTCGGATTGTGCGTGAAAAGAGCCAACAAAACACGATGAAACAGGGAAAAAATGCGGGAGAAGAGCGCGGGTGTTTTTCTAAATTTCATCTTTAGTAGGGATGCACACGCATCAAGGAGAGCGCGCACGCGCCTCTGCTGAACGTTGTATAGTTCACTGGGTAACGTTCACTGCATTTATTACCCAACAAATGTAAATGTGTCAGTTTATTCCTAGAGCCCCTCCCCCATAAAAGGATTTAGGCCCTATTCTAACCCATAATCCCTAAGTGCATTTAAGTGCTTCTAGGTGTTTAGGGGTGATGATGGAGATGTTGATGAGGAAGGGGGAGATGGCAATGAAGATGAGGAGGATGATGCAGACAATGATGATGATGGTGAAGATGATGATGATGATGATGAATATGTCAAGATGATGATGGCGATGGTGATGAGGACATGGTGATGATGATGATAATGATGATGGAGATGTTGATGAGGAAGGGGGAGATGACAATGAAGATGAGGATGATGCAGATGATGATGATGATGGTGAGGATGATGATGATGATGATGATGATGATGATGATGATGATGAATATGTCAAGATGATGATTATGATGGTGATGAGGACATGGTGATGATGATGATGATGGAGATGTTGATGAGGAAGGGGGAGATGACAATGAATATGAGGAGGATGATGCAGATGATGATGATGATGATGGTGAAGATGATGATGATGATGATGATGATGATGATGATGATGAATATGTCAAGATGATGATGACGATGGTTATGAGGACATGGTGATGATGATGATGATGGAGATGTTGATGAGGAAGGGGGAGATGACAATGATGATGAAGAGGAGAACAACGATGATGATGAGGATGATGATGATGATGATGGTGAGGATGATGATGATGATGGTGATGATGAAGAGGAGGATGATGATGATGATGATGATGAGGATGATGGTGATGAGGATGATGATGGTGATGGTGATGATGATGATGATGATGATGATGATGGAGATGTTGATGATGATGATGATGATGGAGATGTTGATGATGATGATCGTGATCATCATCATGATCATGGTCATATTCATCACCATCATCATCATCCTATTCATCAGCATCAACATCATGATCGTGGTCATCATCATCGCCATCTTCATCACCATCATCACCACCATCATCATTGCCATCATCCTCATCTCCATCATCATAATCATCCTCATGACGGTGATGAAGATTATGATGATGAATATGGTGATGATGATGATGATGAAGATGAATATGGTGATGATGATGATCACGATGCTGATGACGCTAATGATGATGATGATGAATATGGTGATGATGATGATGATGAATATGGTGATGATGATGATGATGATGGTGATGATGATGATGATGAATATGGTGATGATGATGATGATGATGATGATGATGATGAAGATGATGATGAAGAGGAGGATGATGATGATGATGATGAGGATGATGGTGATGATGATGATGATCATCATCAACATATTCATCACCATCACCATCATCATCATCATCATCTCATCATCACCATCATCATCCTCATAACCATCATCCTCTTCATCATCATCATCATCATCATCATCATCATCATCATCATCACCACCATCATCATCATCATCATCCTCATCATCATCTTCATCACCATCTTCATCACCATTGTCATCATCATTAACATGTTCATCACCATTGTCATCATCATCAACATCTTCATCATCATCACCATCATCGTCGTCATCATCATCTCATCATCATCATCACCGCCATCATCATCACCATCAACATCTTCATCATTGTTGTCATCTCCCCCTTTCTCATCAACATCTCCATCATCATCAAATCAACATCTCCATCATCATCATCATCATCTTCATCACCATCATCGTCATCATCAACATCTTCATCTCCAGCATCATCATCTTCTTCATCCTCATCACCATCATCATCATCACCATCACCATCATCATCATCATCATCATCATCGACACAATCATCATCATCATCCTCATCGTCGTCATCATCGTCCTCCTCTTCATCATCATTTTCATCCCCCCTTCCTCATCAACATCTCCAACATCATCATCTTCTTCATCATCTTCATTACCATCGTCATCATCATCGACATCTTCATCATCATCACCATCATCACCATGATGATGATGATGGTGATGGTGATGAGGATGAAGAAGATGATGATGATGGTGATGAAGATGATGTTGATGATGATGATGAAGATGATGATGATGATGGAGATGTTGACGAGGAAGGGGGAGATGGAAATGATGATGAAGATGTTGATGGTGATGATGATGAGATGATGATGATGATGATGATGATGATGGTGATGGTGATGAGGAAGGGGGAGATGACAATGATGATGAAGATGTTGATGGTGATGATGATGGTGATGATGAGATGATGATGATGATGGTGATGGTGATCAAGATGTTGAGGATGATGACGATGGTGATGAATATGATGATGATGATGATGATGAATATGATTATGATGGATATGTTGATGAGGAAGGGGGAGATGACAATGATGATGAAGAGGAGGACGACGACGATGATGATGATGATGATGATGGTGATGATGATGCATGTGATGAATCATCATCATCATCATCTTCATCATCATCATCATCATCTTAATCACCATCATCATCATCATCCTCATCACCATCATTCTCATCACCATCATCATCATCATCATCATCATCATCATCATCATCATCCTCATCCTCATCATCATCTTCATCACCATCGTCATCATCATCAACATATTCATCATCATCACCATCATTATCATCATCATCATCTCATCATCATCATCATCACCATCACCATCACCATCAACATCAACATCTTCATCATCATTGTCATCTCCCCCTTCCTCATCAACATCTCCATCATCATCTTCATCCTCATCACCATCATTCTCATCACCATCACCATCGTCATCATCATCATCATCATCATCATTATCACCATCATCATCGTCATCCTCATCATCATCTTCATCACCATCGTCATCATCATCAACATCTTCATCATCATCACCATCATCATCGTCATCATCATCTCATCATCATCATCATCATCATCACCATCATCATCACCATCATCATCACCATCAACATCACCATCAACATCTTCATCATCATTATCATCTCCCCCTTCCTCATCAACATCTCCATCATCATATTCTCCATCATCATCATCATCATCATCATCTTCATCACCATCGTCACATCATCAACATCTTAATCTCCATCATCATCATCTTCTTCATCCTCATCATCATCATCATCATCATCATCATCATAATCATCATCACCACCATCATCATCATCATCATCACCATCATCATCTCATCATCACCATCATCATCACCATCTTCATCACCATCAACATCTTCATCATCATTGTCATCTCCCCCTTCCTCATCAACATCTCCATAATCATCTTCTTCTTCATCATCATCAACATCATCTTCTTCTTCATCACCATTGTCATAACCATCACCATCATCATCACCATCACCATCATCATCATCATCATCTCATCATCACCATCATCATCCTCATCACCATCATCCTCTTCATCATCATCATCATCATCATCATCATCATCATCATCACCATCATCATCATCATCCTCATCATCATCTTCATCACCATTGTCATCATCATCAACATCTTCATCATCATCATAATCATCTTCATCATCACCATCATCATCATCATCAACATCTTCATGACCATCACCATCATCATCACCATCAACATCTTCATCATCATTGTCATCCCCCCCTTCCTCATCAACATCTCCATCATCATCATCATCTTCTTCTTCATCACCATCGTCATCATCATCAACATCTTCATCACCATCACCATCGTCATCATCATCATCTCATCATCACCATCATCATCTTCATCACCATCATCCTCTTCAACTTCATCATCATCGTTATCGTCATCACCATCACCATCATCATCATTATCCTCATCTTCATCTTCATCACCATTGTCATCATCATCAACATCATCATCATCATCATCTTCATCACCATCGTCATCATCATCAACATCTTCATGACCATCACCATCATCATGAACATCTTCATGACCATCACCATCATCATCACCATCATCTCATCATCACCATCATCATCACCATCATCATCATCTCATCATCACCGTCATCACCATCATCATCACCATCAACATCTTCATCATCATTGTCATCTCTCCCTTCCTCATCAACATCTCCATCATCATCATCTTCTCCGTCATCATCATCTTCTCCGTCATCATCATCAACATCTTCATCTCCATCATCATCATCATCATCTTCATCCTCATCATCACCATCATCATCATCATCATCATCATCATCATCATCACCATCATCATCATCATCATCCTCATCATCGTCCTCCTCTTCATCATCATTTTCATCTCCCCCTTCCTCATCAACATATCCATCATCATCATCTTCTTCATCATCATCAACATCATCTTCATCACCATCGTCATCATCATCAACATCTTCACCATCATCACCATCATCAATTCATCACCATGATGATGATGAAGATCTTGATCAAGATGACGATGGTGATGAAGATGATGACGATGGTGATGAAGAAGATGATGATGATGGATATGTTGATGAGGAAGGGGGAGATGACAATGATGATGAAGAGGAGGACAATGATGATGGGGATGATGATGATGATGATGAAGATGATGATGATGGTGATGTTGATGAGGAAGGGGGAGATGACAATGATGATGAAGATGTTGATGGTGATGATGATGGTGATGATGAGATGATGATGATGATGATGATGATGATGGTGATGGTCATGAAGATGTTGATGATGATGACGACGATGATGATGAAGATGATGATGATGGATATGTTGATGAGGAAGGGGGATATGACAATGATGATGAAGAGGAGGACGATGAGGATGATGAGGATGATGACGATGATGATGAAGATGATGATCATGACGATGATGATCATCATGATCATCATCTTCATCATCATCATCATCATCTTCATGACCATCATCCTCATCATCCTCATGACCATCATCCTCATCATCATCATCACCATCATCCTCATCATCATCTTCATCACCATTGTCATCATAATCAATATCTTCATCATCATCATCATCATCATCATCATCATCATCATCATCATCATCATCATCTCATCATTATCATCACCATCGTCATCATCATCGACATCTTCATCATCATTTGCTCCGGGGGCACGGAACCCAAACCGTCACATTTGTCAGACAAACCTTCGTAGTGAACTATGGGTTTGCCATCTTGCAGCCGAAGGGAAATGTAATACCATGAATCGTCACCATTGCCAAGCTGAAACTTGAGACCGTTGGAAACACTTCTCGGACGATGGGCGTAGGTCCTAATGAATTGAGAAACTAATTGAGGGAAAACGCAGTGAGAATCTAAGACGGTTGCATAGTGAAATGCATGTAGAATGAATGAAGAGTGGGTGGTGAGAGAAATGGCTGTGGGACGTCATATGTGAGGAAATGGCGATGGGAATTGATTGATAAGGTCAAATTAAATTCGCACGGTGGTAATAAACTACACTTGTGTCTTCCATTGTCAGCTGCACTTCAATCTTGAAGGTGGTAGCCTTGGGACTAGACATAGGTCGCAGGTTCGAATCTCCTTAGTTCAGTTTGTACCTTGTTATTTTTTCACTGCAACTTATATGTTTTCTTTAATTTCATTTGTCAACTTTACATATCCCTTTATATGTTTTCTTTAATTTCCTTTGTCAACTTTATGTATCCCCTTGAGAAAGGAAATTAAAGAAAACATATAAAGGGATACCTTGTTTTTGAAAAATAAAATGTGTGTGCAAATAACGCATACGTGCAACTACGCGTGCGCGCATGTAAATCCGCGTGCGTGCCTATAGACACGCGTGCGCGCAGTTATGCGCACGCGTCACATCTGCGTGCACGCGTGTCTAAATTCAAATTGTTTTTGGTGCCCTTGCAGGCTTGGAATTAGCTTCGGATTGCACCTTGAGGCTCGGTTTGATTTATGGCAAAACACATCAAATGCTGTAACTTCATGTTTTTCACAACTAGTTCCGCATATGCTCCATGAGTGCACTGTAGATGAAATTGCACACACTTGTCGAGCTCTATGTGCAGATTCTAAATATATAATTTTTGAATAGATCTGTTGTTGTTTTCTATTGTTAATTCATTTTTAACTGCACTCATGTCAAATTTGTAAAAAACATAGGTCGTTTATTTGGCCTATAACTTTTGATTGGCTTACCTATTTGGAAAATGCAAAAGAACACGCAAAAGAGTACGAAAATACCTAAAACCTAAAAAAAAAGTATTTTGATTATTTTTAGACCATGATATGGTGGATCAACACTTGACCATGTCGTTTTAGGGCTTCACTGACTTCGGTAATTTAAAAAAAATATAATTAAAATTTTGGAAAAATAGCCCCACACCAGATTTGTCTGTTGCCTACACCTCTACATAATTTTTTTCTCATAAATTGAAAATTTACATAGCAAACAGGTGGGCCAACAAAAACATGTGCATTGTGTTTTAGAAAAAAATAACATACCAATCTTCGAATAATGACATTTTGGGGTGGTTATACCACTTTTCCATAAATAAAAGTTATATATTTCGGAAGGTCATTCGTTTTTCTACGTTTCATCTTTTACACCTAATCGGAAAAATTTTTGTAGGTACCTCTAATAATTGATTTTAATGATAATATTTTTGTTTTTCTAGAATGTCATTGCAACTAACGTGTCATAATTGGGTATCATTACCTTGCACCAGCCCCACAATGTGTGACATAACTATGGAAGGATTGAAAACAACAGAAGTGGATGGAAGGGAAATTCCTTGGAATTCATGTTAGGGTCCAGGTGTGTCCATTCCTAAAGTTCTTATGTAGTATGTATCGGGTTTGTGGCGATGAGATAGAATAGAGTCTAGATAACTTGTTGATGGAAACTGTACAACATGAAGGAAGTAGCCTTCACTTAAGGGGGGGTTTGGGTATGGAGAAAGCATTCTTCTTCTATAGTTTCAACCAGCCCCTCAGGTTGGTCGATTTCGGGGAAACACTCCCCTCCTTAGAAACAATATATTTCATTATATTTCCTTCGTTAGAAGGGTCTTTTGAATTTGGTGGTGGTAAAGGTTCTTTTTTTCAGGATCTAAATCTTGCATTCTATGATACCTTCTTAAACCATGATAAACCAGTGTAAACATAAAGTAGTAACAATAATGAAAAAAAAATTCCTAAGGCCAACTACGAATATACAAAGAGTACACCCCTAACTAAAAGCTAAAGGTAATCAACGAAGCGATCAATAAGTAAGGGATATTTCAAAGATAGGATACCAAGACATCAATGAAGAAATGAGAGATAATTAACCGCAACTAATCTGTAATGGAATTACAGAGGTGTAAGTACCAAATGCAACCAAGTACCCTCCTAAGGATCCAAAATCGTGTATTGCAAGTTTGTCTCAAGTACCGACAACACCATTACTGCAGTCACCTAGGAGATAACGTAGGAAAAGAAACTAAGAATACCACTTCACACTTGGTGTTTGGGAGGAACGATCGTGAGAGAGGGTTTCTGCGAATGGGAAGGGAACATAAGACAATTGTCTTAGACCCAAAAAAAATTAGATAGTGGTGTCACCCCAAGGAATTTTCAGTACTAATATTACTCCCTAACTCACATAACCCCACCGAGAGAGAATGTGGGGACCAATCCGAACACTCTTCTCAAATTCTCATGCCACTTGAATCTTGTGTTAGAGGAGCTTTCCCAACAAGCACTTCACACTACTAATGGATTTTCTCTCATTAGTGTTCCTAGTATCGTTTTAAAAACTATTGGACAATTTACTCGCTTTTCCTAGTCCAAAAGTTCTAATCCCTATACTATTGTTGGTATGCTATAAATAAAAAGTCTAATTTTTTTTTTTAGCGTATGGTTGATTTTAGGGATGTTCTTTACTAAAAGAGGTAAATGGAGGTGAAACTAATGGTGTTAATACTCAACTCAAGACCATGCAAACTAAATGAGATGCACAAGTCTTCAATTCGATTAACTCTATCTATGGGAGAGAGAGAGCTTTTCTGTTTCCAATGCAACAAACACCCGATGCAAATGCACTTTTTAATTTTCCTTTTTATGAATGAATAAAATGACAAACCAAACTCTAAAACATTCACCAAAATATAAATCTAATGTGTTGATAAATCCTTCAAGGAAACACCAAACCAAGCAAAATTTCTCTTGTTTCGTTCTTTCAAAACTCTTAAATTACGTAAAAGAATAAATGACAAACTTCTTTGTTTTGATTAAAGACACTTGCATAAAATGTAAAGGAAAAGAAGCTAACTCCTATTTTTCACTTTCAAGGACTTAGCTAGTATCGAAATACTTGAAAAAGTACTTCTTTGTTTTTAATTGAAAGATCTAATGAAGATTGAAAAAGGCCTAAGGATGAAGAAGACAATGCAATTTTCAAATTTCAATACCTTTCAAATAGCTTAAGAGATTGGAAATACAGATTTATTATTTGTTCTGATTGAAGCAAAATGGTCCGATTACTTTTCTGCCAATGATCTAAAATCAAAGAAGCTGAAGAAACAAGCACTCACTCAAAAAAAAACTCAAAGAATTGAAGCACCCAAGTATCTTCAAGACTCGTCACTTGCAAACCAAGTAAACCAAACAATACAAAAGAGATATTTTCGAAACCTTAAATGTCTAATCCAAATGAGATCAGATGGTAGGGAAGTGTTAGGTTAGGGATATAAGGTTTTGGACTTGTAATGAATTGAAAAATTCACCCAAAACAAAGACAAATAGAAATTTGAATGTAAAAATCCCAAACTATACTTCAACTTCCAAATGACTCAAGTACGTCCCAAACAAACTCAAACAATCTTGGGACATGTTCACCTGAGTGTTTCATAGATCTAAGTGATATTAGAAAAGAGGAATCAGACCACAAAAATAATAAACTCAACAAATGATCAAGTTAACCTATGTTGGTTTGAGACTTCCAAGGACCGATAAAAACAAAAAGAGATCTAAAAAGGATAAGTGGTTCCCTAGGTTCCCTAATCCAATACAGAAAGTAAACAAATGGTACCTAACATCTCCTAGATATAGTTCATACACAAGCAAACCAAACAAAGGAGGAAGGGAAAAGAGTAGATGGCCTACCTCTATCTAGATGGTTTTCCTAGCTACTCCTTATTGATCCATATCTTAGATTGCAGATCAAAACTTGTGAGCCTGTACATAGAAACAAAGAACAAAACCCTCCAATTTACCAAGTGTATCAAACAAGATATGACTACCAATTAGTATACATGTTCATACATCCATTAAAATAAACATGAAATGGGAGAATAGGCCAAGTTTATTATATGGAAATCTATAAAGAAACATGTACATTAGTATACCTTAGTTTTCAGCAACATCTCCTCCAACCTCTCCCTCAGAACCCCTTTGAGAATCAAAGACCCTAAGGACCACCTCTCGAATTTCTTCCTCTTCCCCTTGAGCTAAGGTATGAGGTCCTCTTTATAGGATGGAGAAGCCAAACTACTTGGAAGAAAGAGTTAGATAAAGTGAGGATATGTTGGATCAAAGGATATTGAGCTTACTTTGAATGGAAAATGAGATGACACTCAAAATCATGCCCAAATATTGACCCTAGATTCAAGCCAAGGTAGTTGGACAAAACTATTTCTCCCTCAATGAATGCCACAGAGCAAAAAAAGAGGAAATCTCGCTCCCTTATAACTGGAGTTATGTTTTTATCACTCCTTAGACAAGGGGAGGGGAGCAATAATTTCTATCCAAAGCTCAAAATAAGGTTGGTTGAAGTGAATTTCGACCCCCAAATGGTAGGAATATTCCCCAAACATACTAGGGAATGGATAAATGACATGATGAAGGGTCGTAACACACCTAGGGATCATAAAAACCATGCCTCTCATGGTGATGAAGTATGAAAACCAAGGATGACACATGAAGGTGACATTTTGAGGTGTAATAAATTTCCTCTTCCTCTTTTGATGAGGGTGAAGATGGCATTTCAAAAGAAGATTCCAAAGGTTGATCCAAGATAGGAATCCCCCCTTCAATATTTGGAATCTCATTATCAAATTCATGGTATGTCTTTATATGGGTAAGCTTGTTAAGATGATCAAGCTATTGCTCAATGGTATTGTCTCTTTTAGAGAATTCAAGAAAAATCACATCTCTAGAAAGAATAAACATTTTATTTACCTCATCATAAATAGGATATGCCTTTGAGGTATTTGAATACCCTAAAAAGATACATTTCCAACTTCTTGCATCCAATTTGTTTCGTTGTTCTTTAAGAATAAAAGCATAACAAGTGGAAACAAGAATCATGTGATGTCTCACCAAAGGGGCACGACCATGCCAAATTTCATAAGGGGTCTTATTATCAAGAGCATGTGATGGACTTATATTATGTAGATATATTGCATAGAGGACTGCATCACACCAAAAAATCAATTAAATACATTTTTTAAAAACATCATGGAATGAACCATATTTACAAGTGTGTTGTTCATCCTTCCTGCTACATCATTACGTTGAGGATTGTATGGAACTATGGTTTTATGCTTAATTCCATGTTGGCGAGGATAGTTTTCAAATGCATTAGATGTATATTCGCCTCCATTATCAATACATAAAGTGCTTATATGTGATTGAACTTCATTTTGAATCCATACATATTGAAAAACTTTAAATGTTTCAAAAGCTTGAGATTTATTTTTGAACAAGTATACCTAACACATCCTAGTGTAATCATCAATAAAATTCATGATATATTTATTACCATTAGCAGATGGAACAAGCATTGGGCCACACAACTAAGAATGTATCAGCCTAGAATTTCTCTATGCTATGGAAGTGGAATCATAGAAAGGTCGTTTTCTATGCTTTCCAAGGTTGCATGCATCACATTGCTTTAATTTCCTTGGAATAGTAGGAAAACCTGAAACACCCTTCTTTTTCAACAAATGAAGGCTATCATATTTAATGTGCCCAAATCTAGCATGCCATAAGAAACTAGATGATAATGTACCTTCATCATTGTGGGATAAGTAAGAAAAATTCTATGCACAAGTACATGTCCCTTTCAACTTCAAGAATTGTCCATCTACTATACCTATCATAACAACCATGTTTTCGGCAATCCTCCTTATTTCAACTTTTCCATGGAAGATATGAATAGAGTGGCCTTGCTATCGAATATGCACAAGAGACAACAAGTTCCTCCACAACTCAGGAAGATAGAGAACATCATGGAGAATAAAATTTAGGAATCCTAGCAGCTTAAGTTTGATGGTGCCAATTCCCAAAGGCTTGAGACTTGATTTATCTACAAAATAGACTATACCATTTATATTGTCATTGAAATATTCAAACAAGTCTCTTTGAAATGTCATGTGGCATGTTGCACCTGTATCAAGTAACCAAGCATCTTTCCAAGAAGCAAGTGAAGTGTTAAACAAATCTTAAGTTACTTTAATATTGCAATAAGCAACAATGTAATGAGTAGATTCAGGTGCTTTAGTTTTTGTTAAATCATATGCTTTTCATTTGTCTTCTTTCTGATCATGTTTGTCTTTGATTTTCTCCCATGGGGCCCAACAATGGTGTGCATAATGTCTATTCTTGCCACAAAAAACATAGTGTCTTTCGAATATCTCACCTTGATTATGTCTACCCCCTACCTCTGAAAGTATTCTTTCCACGTCCTCTTACATTTTATTCTCTTTTATAATATTTTGGTGATTGTTTCTTCCTAGCAAGGAACACAGTCCCTCTAGCGGGTTGAACTGTTTTCTTTCCAAAGGATTTCTCACGTTTTGAAACCTTATCCACCAAAGGGTCGAATGTAATGGAATTCATTTAGCCACTAACTTAAAAATGATTCAAGATAGTGTGAATGTGTAGGGTAGAGAGCTTTAATAAAATCCACGAGAGGAATGTTGATCTCCACACCAATGGCATCAATGTCATGCTTTATGGCTTTAATATTAGAAGCTAAAGCCATGGGACCATTATCCTTCAACTCTAGGTTGAAGAGCTACAACAACTTTTGTATGAGTCCTAACTCTAAATGATAATCATACAAGTGTTTCGATTTCATTAAAGCACCATTAGAGTATTTACAAGGTAAAATATGACGATTTACCTCTTCAGTTACATTAGTAGCAATCAAAGCATAGACTTACTTATCTTTGTTCTTCCATATAGTAGGTGTAGTGTTATTTTCTAGTTCACAGTTTCCATCCCAAATGTCATTAAAAATCAAAGTGTGTTTTATTTTTCGTTACCATTCCAAATAATTTTCTTTACCGCTCAACACCACACCCACAATCGATACAAGTTAATGCATTGTAAAGTAGAAAGCACTGTCAAATGAAATGATGATCTGCTCGCAATAATTATTTTCTCAAGTTTGTATGTTAACAAATAAAGTGAAGAAATAATAACCAAGGGTAAATGTAATTAAAACTCTTGCACACCAACTTTTAATTTTTAGAGAATTATCGATTTTATATCGATACAAAATAGGTTGTCTCTCAAATGCCATTTTCAAATCGAGGAACAAAACTGTGTTCTGAAAAATTGTAAGGTAATCAAATTGTTATCTATTCTGGAACTTTTAATAAGAAAAGAACTGAGAAACCTTGTTACGTCGATAAGAGTTTATATCTTATATTTTTTTGGAGGTGGAGGAGGAAGTATAGATTTACTAAATTTAAGGTGGAAGCTGACACTTGTTCCATCACTATCGATTCTATGGTCGTATTATTTTGGATAAAAAAGTGAAATTATTTGGTAAATTGTGTGTGTATATTCAACCACAGGTAAAATGTGGTGGCACTTACCAGCGGTAGGAGGTGGCGGCAGAAGGTGCTGGAAGTTGCAAAGGTTACGGGAGGTGGCAACAGGAGGAGGCGGAAGTTGCAAAGGATACGGGAGGTGGCTACAGAAGGAGGCAACATTTGCAAAGGCTACGGGAGGTGGCTATAGGAGGAGGCGACAATTGTGAAGTTTGAGGTAGGTGGCCGCAGTTGGGAAGAAACATAATGGAATTTGATGTTTCAAAATCCACGGCTCCAAGAGCTGTCATAAGGGTTCTATGCTGACTAGGAAAATTTTGTAGAACCTTGAGAGTCGACATGGTGCTTGGGAAAAATCCTAAACAATGTTATAATTTTGAGCACCATGAGCACTTGGATTAAATTTTACTTTTTGAATGGTGGGCTTAGGCGGGTGCAACATGGAGTCAGCATCTCCATTTGAAGAGGGACTGAAGGAGGCGGAGGAGTAGTGGATGTGGAGGTCGAAGTCTTGTCAGAATTACCTCCATTAGATGTTTTCTTTGGAAGAGCTTCATATGACTGTGATTTGGTATTTAAACCGATTGTCTCATTACACATAAGGACATGGGAAGTCAAGGATGAATCCCCTTGGTGAGGATGATTCATAATATCCCCTTGTGGGAGGTTTGGGTTGTGTGCCACCATTTGTTGTTGTGGTGGGGGAAAAGGGTCAGTTAACACTGTTGGTTGGGAAGCACCTTTTAGAAACTTATTGACTTCCTCACGATGAGGATAGTCTTTAGTGTAATGGTCACCTCCGCATATTAGGCATGGAAACTTCTCCTTTCTTTTAGGTTTGGTTTCAACATTGGTTTCTTGATTTTTGGGATTCTACTGATGGTTCAAAGATTTTTATATTTTCCTTTGTTCTTCTTAACCCTGATGGTTGAGATGAACATGATTGGACCATATTCATATCCAAGTTTTTAGAAGGAGGAGTGGTTTTGGTGTTTCTAACAGTTTGGTGTGATATTGGGGAAGAGGTTGATTGACCTTATTTTCCAATCGGTTGGGATATAGTCTGTGTCTTCATGGAACTCATAATGTTGTTGGCATGAGGCTCTGTGGATGGACTTGAAGGGTCACTTGAGGGATGGGGAGAATTAGGGATCAAATCGTATAATGTGTCGAATTGGGAGTAAACCAAATCCAAATATTGGGCTTGGATGATATATTTCTCCTCAGTTACAACACCTCATGGAAAAATCCCTAACTATAAGTGGAAATAATGACTTTGTAAACCAATCGACTAACAATTGGTCCAGAATAGTAGCTTTAATTAATCTATGCCACCACCTCCACTCTTGTATATGATCAGAGATACGAGTGGAAGTGGATTGACTCACCGAAGTTAAGAGCTCAGTACGATTTTCGTATTGGATTGGTAATTGAAAATACGTCAAAAAGGCCATGTCAAGGGACTTGAAATCTCCAAAGAAGTGTCATGGTAATTCGATATACCACTTAGCTACAATACCAGTGAGTATCCTTTGAAAAAGTATCAAACGGATAGTGTTATCCCTCCAGGAGTCTCCCTAGGTTGTGCTCGGAAGAGCCTGATAACTTAAACTTATCTTGAAAGATGGGGTAAATATGTATCAAGTTGGAAACTTATCTTGAAAGATGGGGTAAATATGGATCAAGTTGGAAACTTATCTTGAAAGATGGGGTAAATATGGATCAAGTTGGATGACTGAGATCAAAACTCATATGATCAAAACATACAGAGATACATTCAGAATAACAAGGTTTTTAACCACTGCTGCTCAGAAGGTTTAATAAAAGTAGATGTGTGCAAAAAATATTATGCTATCAAACTCATATAAAGAACATACATGAATGGTTGACCATAATATGAAAATGGTACTTGGTATTCGATTCACCAACACAGATAGGATGACAGCTATCTGGCATGGGAAAATGGAAAAATCATGAAATAGACATTTCACTGCAAGTACTGAAAAGAATAAAGAGGAAAAACTAAACACACATATGGCAAAAGAGGCTTGTGTAAATGATATGCAATGAGCAGTTTGATAATACAAGTTAAGAAAAGTCTCTCCAAAATCGAGCCATTGTTCTACATGAGTTCTGGGATTTATAGCCTTTACAACCTCTCCCCAGATCCTAAGAATCTGGGTCGAATTTACTCTAGGTGGAAAATCCAAAATCATTTTTCAACAAACCAGGAAAAATCATTTTTAATTGGCCAGACTGCTAAAAAATGGGGCTCCGAGATGCCTTCGATTCTCCCAATATGTGGCACCTATAGGAAAACTAAGAGAGGTTATTGTTCTTTGATGTGTTAGGAAGTAAAAAATCTGAGCGTTTTGCAGAATGATTCTCCAGTCGCCCAGAATCATCATTTGAAAATGATGACTCTGCACAATAAAAACGCCCCTTTTGTTGAAACTGCTGAAAAAGAGGCTCCGAGATGGGTTCATTTGTCCAGCTATGTGACACCTGTGTATAAAATTAAAGAGGTTATTGTGCATTGATCTATTGTGAGAAAAAACCTCTCTCAGATATTTGAAACTCGTTTTTGTTTGCCCGATATCTTCATTTCAAAAACAGGTGTCAAACAAGCAGTTTCTGGGATCCGCAAATTGGGGCTCAGCGACGGATTCGATTCTCTCAATCTACAATACCTGTAGGAATAATGGGAGAGGTTATTGTTCTATGACATGTTAGGAACAAAAAAATATTTGATTTTTTAAAAAATATTCTCCAGGCGCTTAGAATTGTCATTTGAAAATGATGACTCGGGACAGTAAAAAACGCCACATTTCTTCATTATTTCCATCTTGCTGGCACCTTCAAAACTGGAACAGCACATTGAAATAGATCCTATTAATTAAAATATTCACTTAAAAACCATCCTCTTTCCATTTTGAATCAAAAACCATGATCTGGGCAAAAAATAATGCCCCTCTGTCCTATTTTGCACTTTCGGTGGCTAAAGAGCCAAAATTCGAACCTGTAAACCACCGAAAGCTCTGCTTTTGGTGGCTAAGAACAACTCTAAAAGCATGCCTAAGCTACCAAAAGCTCTGTTTTGAAACTAATATTCCAAAATGGAAAAAATGTATTTTGTTTCAGCTTCTTGATGACAAGTGAAGTTCTCTTGCTCTTTCGGTAGCTGGAATGAATTTGCATTTGAACACGAGCACTGCCGAAAAAGCGGTGAAAATGCCTCTCCTTTTGGTAGCTTTGGGAAATTTTTCCTTTACGCTGTCAAAACAGTGTTGAGAAAGCCTCCTCTTTCAGTAGCTTCGAACAATTTTGCTTTTGACTTGCAAGCTGCCAAAACTTACCTTTCGATGGCTAATGAACACCATCGTATTCGCCCAAGCCACCGAAAACTGCCCCCTGACTCACGTTGTATGTATGCCCTTTCGGTAGTTAGGAGTGCCTCGAAAATTTCGTTTAACCTGTCGAAAGCAGAACTTTCAGTAGCTTAGGGGCTGTTTTGAATAAGCACTTGGCTACCGAAACCTATTTTTTAAGTTTTTTGAAATAAAAACTTGTCTCGAAAGTTTCTTGACATATTATGAGTTAGAACTCATTAAAATGAGCCTAAACACAAACTTTAATAATGTGTTTTCATTTTCAAATGACCTCCTATCACCTCACATAATAAAACTTTAAAAAAAAATATTTGAGGAGATATAAATCTGGCTCCTACTTGGGGATGAAAGCCTCCCTGTGAGGTTTCAAGACCTGGTAGTTCCAGTCGCCTTTACCATTGGGCTATGGAGTCATTTAAACTGCCACCAAATTTCTGCATTCTGTCCACAAATGTTCAACTCTAAATCTGCTAGCAACGCCTTGCATCCATTGGGATATGGAGTCTCAAAAGCCACATTCAAAACTTGATCCAAATCCTGCAACCCTGCTCATCATTTGAAGCCAAATTTACCCTGCCAATAGTGTCTTATATCCATTGGAATGGAGTCTTTACAACTGCCAACAAAACTTCTGCAAACCTGTAGCATGCCTGTAGCCTGCCCTGCTTATTTAACAAAAACTGAAAACGACTGAAAGAATCTACTTGCTCATATGAATAGCTTATTCTTCTACCTATTCCTATTCTAACCACTGTATTGATGCTTAATCAAGTAAACTCATGCTTCCAATGAAGCCATGTCAGAAACATATTTGCTGACAAAATTCTTGATCTCGACTCCAAGAATAATGGAATGTACATTGAACAGGAAAGTGGTTTAAACAGATGATAAAACCAAATTTCATCTGACATAAATATTTGAACATATATGCTGCTTATAGAATCAAAATAATCAGCAATAGGGTCATCAAATTTACAAGGAAATACCTCTTCTTGCTGTTGTTCCAACTAACTGAGATGCCTTTGCTGGTGGCTGTCTTCATTGATCTTAATGCTGAATGTGGACTGCTCAACCTCTGTCGGAGAAACCTGCATGATGAACTGCTGATCTAGATCTTTCTGTTCATCATCTTCCTCTTCATGTCTGCTGCAATCTGCCTTCGTATGCAAATATGAAAACTGAGAACTACCCTGAGTATTTGCTGTAGATTCAACTCTGTCACATGCTAAGGTTAGAACCTTCCCCTCATCCTTCGGGCTTCCAAAGGGGACAATCGCAACTCCATGACACCCTGAGTCAGTGGTAGGGTATTTTTTAAGGATTATAAAATTATACTTAAGTATAGTACTCTAGGCGATTATTTTGGATTGGAAAAAACATATATATAGATTAATAGGCGAATATTAAATATGAAACATACAATTTACTACTGAAAATTGTAAATTTGGGCGAATATTATGATAAAAAAACATATTTTATGTAAATATAGGTAATATTAGAGACCAAAAATGACCAAATAGCGAATTTATTTTTTGAAAAAAAACCCAAAAAATAGCCAATTGGCGAAATTTCGCCCCTAAAAATTTCCCTGGTCAGTGGATGCATTTGATGCAATGTCAAGAACATCTGTAATATGGTTATCATCCTGAAGTTCATTAATATTTTGATCACAATAAGAGGTGTCCCCTATCTCAGCATGTCCTTCATGACAATCTAAAACTTTATTCAACAAACTAAATTTGTGACAACATTCAGAATATAAAAGATGGGCTGAAAAGTTTTCTTTACAAACTGAATGAAACGCAGCATGAAAGCTTGCCAGAGAATTGATACTTGCAATAGGAAGAGATCGAAACCAATCACGCGCAATCCCCTCTAATGAATACCAGAAGAGTTTAATCTGAACATCTTCATGTACAATTTGTAACCGATGAATGCAATCATGAAATTCAAGCAAATGTTCAGCTGGCACTTCCCACTCTTCACCTCGAAATATGGGAAGGCTATTTTCCCATTCATCTCTACTGGGCACTGGATTAGGGAAACCAACAATTTTTGAAAAATCACAGAACGCATACCTCTTTTCCATGATCCGGTTCATGTCATACCAGTGGAGTCATCAACAGATTTCTGAGCAATGGAGTCGCCACTGGATTCGTCCTTCATGGAGTCGCCAGATATATGATTACAACCAAGAAAATGTCCAGTCTTTGTCTATCATCAATGGTGGATCTGTGTCGTTCTCCTAGGGAAGCTGAGCTTCAATCTCCTCTCCCCAGCAACGGCGCCAATTTGTTATCCCTCCAGAAGTCTTCCTAGGTTGTGCTCGGAAGAGCTTGGTAACTTAAACTTATGTTGAAAGATGGGGCAAATATGGATCAATTTGGATGACTGAGATCAAAACTCATATGTTCAAAACATACGGAGATACATTCAGAATAATAAGGCTTTTAACCACTGCTGCTCAGAAGGTTTAATAAAAGTAGATGTGTGCAGAAAATATTATGCTAGCAAACTCATATAAAGAACATACATGAATGGCTGATCACAATATGAAAATGGTACTTGGTATTCGATTCACCAACATAGATAGGATGACAGCTATCTGGCGTGGGCAAATGGAAAACTCATGAAATAGACATTTCACTGCAAGTACTGAAAAGAATAAAGAGGAAAAACTGAACACACATATGGTAAAAGAGGCTTGTATAAATGATATGCAACGAGCAGTCTGATAATACAAGTTAAGAAAAGTCTCTCCAAAATCGAAACATTGTTCTACATGATTTCTGGGATTTATAGCCTTTACAACCTCTCCCCAAATCCTAAGAATCTGGGTCGAATTTACTCCAGGTGGAAAATCCAAAACAGTTTTTCAACAAACCAGGAAAAATCATTTTTAATTGGCGAGACTGCTGAAAACTAGGGCTCAGAGATGCCTTCGATTATCCCAATATGTGGCACCTGTAGGAAAACTGAGAGAGGTTATTGTTCTCTAATGTGTTAGGAATAAAAAAATCTGAGCGTTTTGCATAATGATTCTCCAGTCGCCCAGAATCATCATTTGAAAATGATGACTTTGCATAGTAAAAACGCCCCTTTTGCTGAAACTGTTGAAAACGAGGCTAAGAGATGGGTTCAGTTCTCCAACTATGTGACACCTGTGTATAAACGGAAAGAGGTTATTGTGCATTGATATGTTTTGAGAAAAAACCTCTCTCATATCTTTGAAACTCATTTTGGTTTTCCCGAGATCTGCATTTCAAAAACAGGTGTCAAACAGGCAGGTTTTGGGATCCGAAAATTGGGGCTCGGTGACGGATTTGATTCTCTCAATATACAACACCTGTAGAAACACTGGGAGAGTTTATTGTTCTATGACATGTTAGGAACAAAAACATCCAAGCGTTTTGAAAAAAGATTCTCCAAACGCTCAGAATTGTCATTTGAAAATGATGACTCGGGACAGTAAAAAACGCCATTCTTCATTATTTCCATCTTGCTGGCACCTTCAAAACTGGAACAGCACATTAAAACAGATCCTATTAATTAAAATATTCACTTAAAAACCATCCTCTTTCCATTTGGAAGCAAAAACCATGATCTGGGAAAAAAATAATGCCTCTCTGCCTTGTTTTGCACTTTCGATGGCTAAAGAGCCAAAATTCGAACCTGTAAACCACCAAAAGCTCTGTTTTCAGTGGCTAAGAACAGCTGTGAAAGCCTGCCTAAGCCATCGAAAGCTATGTTTTGAAACTAATCTTCCAAAATGGAAAAAATTTGTTTTGTCTCAGCTTCTTGATGACAAGTGAAGTTCTCTTCCTCTTTCGGTAGCTGGAATGAATTTGCATTTGTACATGAGTGATGCCGAAAATGCCTCTCCTTTTGGTAGCTTTGGGAAATGTTTCCTTTACGCTATAAAAATAGTATTGAGAAATCCTCCGCTTTCGAGAGCTTCCAACAATATTTCTTTTGACTTGCAAGCTGCCAAAACTTACCTTTTGGTGGCTAATGAACACCATTGTTTTCGCCCAAGCCATTGAAAATTGCCCCCTAACTCACGTTGTATGTCTGCCCTTTTGGTAGTGATGAGTACCTTGAAAATTTCGTTTAAGTTGCTGAAAGCAGAGCTTTCGGTAGCTTAGGGGCCATTTTGAATAAGTACTTAGCTACCGAAACCTGTTTTTTAAGTTTTCTGAAATAAAAACTTGTCTCGAAATTTTCTTGATGTATTATGAGTTAGAACTCATTAAAATGAGCCTAAACACAAAATTTAATAATGTGTTTTCATTTTCAAATGACCTCCTATCACCTCACATAATAAAACTTTAAAAAAAATATTTGAGGAGATAACATCTGGCTCCTACTCGGGGATGAAAACCTCCCTGTGAGGTTTCAAGAACCTGGTAGTTCCAGTTGCCTTTACCATTGGGCTATGGAGTCATTTAAACTGCCACCAAATTTCTGCAATCTGTCCACAAATGTCTGTAAATCTGCTAGCAACTCCTTGCATCCATTGGGCTATGGAGTCTCAAAAGCCACATTCAAAACCTGATCCAAATCCTGCAACCCTGCTCATCATTTGAAGCCAAATTGCCCCTGCCAATAGTGTCTTATATCCATTGGAATGGAGTCTTTACAACTGCCACCAAAACTTTTGCAAACCTGTAGCATGCCTGTAGCCTGCCCTGCTTATTTAACAAAAACTGAAAATGACTGAAAGAATCTACTTGCTCATATGAATAGCTTATTCTTCTACCTATTCCTATTCTAACCACTGTACTGATGCTTAATCAAGTAAACTCATGCTTCCAATGAAGCCATGTCAGAAATAGATTCGCTGAAAAAATTCTTGATCTCGACCCCAAGAATAATGGAATGTACATCGAATAGGAAAGTGGTTTAAACAGATGATAAAACCAACTTTCATCTGACAGAAATATTTGAACATATATTCTGCTCATAGAATCAAAATAATTAGCAATAGGGTCATCAAATTTACAAGGAAATACCTCTTCTTGCTGCTATTCCAACTGACTGAGATGCCTTTGCTGGTGGCTGTCTTCATTGATCTTAATGCTGAATGTGGACTGCTCAACCTCTGTCGGAGAAACCTACATGATGAACTCCTGATCTAGATCTTTCTGTTCATCATCTTCCTCTTCATGTTTGTTGCAATTTGCCTTCGTCTGCAAATATGAAAACTGAGAACTACCCTCAGTATTTGCTGCAGATTCAACTCTGTCACATGCTAAGGTAAGAACCTGCCCCTCATCCTTCGGGCTTCCAAAGGGGACAATCTCAACTCCATGACACCTTGAGTCAGTGGACGCATTTGATGCAATGTCAAGAACATCTGTAATATGGTTATCATCCTGAAGTTCATTAATATTTTGATCACAATAAGAGGTGTCCCCTATCTCAGTATGTCCTTCATGACAATCTGAAACTTTATTCAATAAACTAAATTCGTGACAACATTCAGAATATAAAAGATGGGCTGAAATTTTTTCTTTACGAACTGAAATAAACTCATCATGAAATCTTTCCAGAGAATTGATACTTGCAATAGGAAGAGATCGGAACCAATCACACGCAATCCCCTCTAATGAATACCAGAAGAGTTTAATCTAAACATCTTCATGTACAATTTGTAACCGATAAATGCAATCATGAAAGTCAAGCAAATGTTCAGCTAGCACTTCCCACTCTTCACTTCGAAATCTAGGAAGGCTATTTTCCCATTCAACTCTACTGGGCACTGGATTAGGGAAACCAACAATTTTTGAAAAATCACAGAACGCATACCTCTTTGCCAAGATCCGGTTCATTTCATACCAGTGGAGTCGTCAACAGATTTCTGAGCAATGGGGTCGCCACTGGATTCATCCTTCATGGAGTCGCCAGATAGATGATTACAACCAAGAAAATGTCCAGTCTTTGTCTATCATCAAAGCTGTATTTATGTCATTCCCCCAGGGAAGCTGAGCTTCAATCTCCTCTCCCCGGCAATGGTGCAAATTTGTTATCCCTCCAGGAGTCTTCCTAGGTTGTGCTCGGAAGAGCCTGGTAACTTAAACTTATCTTGAAAGATGGGGTAAATATGGATCAAGTTGGATGACTGAGATCAAAACTCATATGCTCAAAACATATAGAGATACATTCAGAATAACAAGGCTTTTAACCACTGCTGCTCAGAAGGTTTAATAAAAGTAGATGTGTGCAGAAAATATTATGCTAGCAAACTCATATAAAGAACATACATGAATGGCTTATCACAATATGAAAATGGTACTTGGTATTCGATTCACCAACACAAATAGGATGACAACTATCTGGCATGGGAAAATGGAAAAATCATGAAATAGACATTTCACTGCAAGTACTGAAAAGAATAAAGAGGAAAAACTAAACACACATATGGCAAAAGAGGCTTGTATAAATGATATGCAACGAGCAATCTGATAATACAAGTTAAGAAAAGTCTCTCCAAAATTGAACCATTGTTCTACATGAGTTCTGGGATTTATAGCCTTTACAACCTCTCCCCAGATCCTAAGAAGCTGGGTCAAATTTACTCCAGGTGGAAAATCCAAAACCGTTTTTCAACAAACCAGGAAAAATCATTTTTAATTGGCCAGACTGCTGAAAATGGGGGCTCAGAGATGCCTTCGATTCTCCCAATATATGGCACCTGTAGGAAACCTGAGAGAGTTTATTGTTCTCCGATGTGTTAGGAAGAAAAAAATTCGAGCGTTTTGCAGAATGATTCTCCAGTCGCCCAGAATCATCATTTGAAAATTATGACTCTACATAGTAAAAACGCCCCTTTTGTTGAAACCGCTGAAAAAGAGGCTCAGAGATGAGTTCATTTCTCCAGCTATGTGACACCTATGTATAAACTGAAAGAGGTTATTTTGAATTGATCTGTTGTGAGAAAAAACCTCTCTCGTATCTTTGAAACTCGTTTTGGTTTTCCCGAGATCTGCATTTCAAAAACAGGTGTCAAACAGACAGGCTCTGGGATCCAAAAATTGGGGCTCAGCGACGGATTCGATTCTCTCAATATGCAACACCTATAGGAAAAATGGGAGAGGTTATTGTTATATGACATGTTAGGAACAAAAAAGTCCTAGAGTTTTGCAAAAAGATTCTCCAGACGCTCAGAATCATCATTTGAAAATGATGACTCGGGACAGTAAAAAATGCCACATTTCTTTATTATTTCCATCTTGTTGGCACCTTCAAAACTAGAACAACACATTGAAACCGATCCTATTAATTAAAATATTCACTTAAAAACCATCCTCTTGCCATTTGGAAGCAAAAACCATGATCTGGGCAAAAAATAATGCCTCTCTGCCCTGTTTTGCACTTTCGGTGGCTAAAGAGCCAAAATTCGAACCTGTAAACCACCGAAATATCTGCTTTCAATGGCTAAGAACAGCTGTGAAAGCCTGCCTAGGCCACCGAAAGCTCTCTTTTGAAACTAATATTCCAAAATGGAAAAAATGTATTTTGTCTCAGCTTCTTGATGACAAGTGAAGTTCTCTTGCTCTTTCGGTAGCTGGAATGAATTTGCATTTGAACACGAGCGCTGCCGAAAAAGTGGTGAAAATGCCTCTCCTTTTGGTAGCTTTGGGCAATTTTTTCTTTATGCTGTCAAAACAGTGTTGAGAAATCCTCCGCTTTCGGTAGCTTCGAACAATTTTGCTTTTGACTTGCAAGCTGCCAAAACTTACATTTCGGTGGCTAATGAACACCATCGTATTCGCCCAAGCCACCGAAAACTACCCCCTGACTCACACTGTATGTCTTCCCTTTCGGTAGTTAGGAGTGCCTCGAAAATTTCGTTTAAGCTGCCAAAAGCAGAGCTTTCGGTAGCTTTGGGGCCGTTTTGAATAAGCACTTAGCTACCAAAACCTGTTTTTTAAGTTTTTTGAAATAAAAACTTGTCTCGAAAGTTTCTTGATGTATTATGAGTTAGAACTCATTAAAATGAGCCTAAACACAAACTATAATAATGTGTTTTCATTTTCAAATGACCTCCTATCACCTCACATAATAAAACTTTAAAAAAAATATTTGAGGAGATAACATCTGGCTCCTACTCGGGGATGAAAACCTCCCTGTGAGGTTTCAAGAACCTGGTAATTCTAGACGCCTTTACCATTGGGCTATGGATTCATTTAAACTGCCACCAAATTTCTGCAATCTGTCCACAAATGTTCAACTCTAAATCTGCTAGCAACGCCTTGCATCCATTGGGATATGGAGTCTCAAAACCCACATTCAAAACCTGATCCAAATCCTGCAACCCTGCTCATCATTTGAAGCCAAATTGCCCCTGCTAATAGTGTCTTATATCCATTGGGCATGGAGTCTTTACAACTGCCACCAAAACTTCTGCAAACCTGTAGCATGCTTGTAGTTTGCCCTGCTTATTTAACAAAAATTGAAAATGACTGAAAGAATCTACTTGCTCATATGAATAGCTTATTCTTCTACCTATTCCTATTCTAACCACTGTATTGATGCTTAATCAAGTAAACTCATGCTTCTAATGAAGCCATGTCAGAAACAGATTTGCTGACAAAATTCTTGATCTCGACCCCAAGAATAATGGAATGTACATCGAACAGGAAAGTGGTTTAAACAGATGATAAAACCAACTTTCATCTGACAGAAATATTTGAACATATATGATGCTCATATAATCAAAATAATCAACAATAGGGTCATCAAATTTACAAGGAAATACCTCTTCTTGTTGTTGTTCCAACTGACTGAGATACCTTTGCTGGTGTTTGTCTTCATTGATCTTAATGCTAAATGTGGATTGCTCAACCTCTGTCAGAGAAACTTGCATGATGAATTGCTGATATAGATCTTTTTGTTCATCATCTTCCTCTTCATGTATGTTGCAATCTGCCTTCGTCTGCAAATATGAAAACTGAGAACTACCCTGAGTATTTGCTGCAGATTCAACTCTGTCACATGCTAAGGTAAGAACCTGCCCCTCATCCTTCAGGCTTCCAAAGGGGACAATCTCAACTCCATGACACCTTGAGTCAGTTGATGCATTTGATGCAATGTCAAGAACATCTGTAATATGGTTATCATCCTGAAGTTCATTAATATTTTGATCACAATAAGAGGTGTCCCCTATCTCAGCATGTCCTTCATGACAATCTAAAACTTTATTCAATAAACTAAATTCGTGACAACATTCAGAATATAAAAGATGGGATGAAAAGATTTCTTTATAAACTGAATGAAATGCAGCATGAAGGCTTGCCAGAGAATTGATACTTGCAATAGGAAGAGATCGGAACTAATCATGGGCAATCCCCTCTAATGAATACCGGAAGAGTTTAATCCGAGCATCTTCATGTACAATTTGTAACCGATGAATGCAATCATGAAAGTCAAGCAAATGTTCAGCTGGCACTTCCCACTCTTCATCTCGAAATCTGGGAAGGCTATTTTCCCATTCATCTCTACTGGGAATTGGATTAGGGAAACCAACAATTTTTGAAAAATCACAAAATGCATACCTCTTTGCCAAGATCCAGTTCATGTTATACCAGTGGAGTCGTCAACAGATTTATGAGAAATGGAGTCGCCACTAGATTCGCCCTTCATGGAGTCGCCAGATAGATGATTACAACCAAGAAAATGTCCAGTCTTTGTCTATCATCAAAGCAGGATCTATGTTGTTCTCCCAGGGAAGCTAAGCTTCAATCTCCTTGTTGGGCACCATTTTGACCTCTTTTTGTCATCTAAATATCCTCCATTTTCCTCCATAAAACCCTCATACTGATCTATAAAGCTGTTCAGTTCAACACAGACTTTGGTTAAAAGGTATAAATGTCATTGCTTGTTAACAAATTGAATTTTGAGATTTTTAGAGCATTTAAACTAAGGTTTTTTTAGAATTACAGGATGTGCTAACTTCCCGTAATGTCTCCAAAGTTGAGCACTTGCAGGCCAGCTAGGCATTAACTGAAATATGGAGGAAAGATCCTCAGTATCCAGGGATGGATGAATTTCCAACAAATAGATGATGTGGCTCTCACAGGTGGCAAGTCAAAGTCGGTCAAAGATGATCACCTGTGCTACCACTCAGCATAAAAGCAGGGCAGTTTTGATTTTGTTCAGTTTCACGATTCTAAATGAGGATCTCGATGGCTATGTTCATTAATTAGTTTACAGGATTATAGCATTTCTAGTTTTCTTTCGAATTTGTATAAGTACTTCACAAAACATTGGATCGGGGATTACGATTTTGGGAAGAACGCATATTGCTTCTGAACTGCGTGGTTTTTACTGTGTAATCGATTTATGGTGAATACATTTAGAGTTTCAGTTCTGTAAATATTCAACTGTGTGTGGAATGAGGCATTGGAGGGCCCCCATTGTTGAGTTCACACACCCTTACATTGCCAGTGAATGCAATTTAGATGTTTGTAGTGATTTGATTTGATGCAGGCGATTTAGATTGTGCCATTGGTATGTGTTAATCCCTGTAGTATCTAGTTTATTATTGCAGAATGAATTCAGCTAGTTTTTAATTAGGTTTTATTACAACTCTGTTCTCTCATTTAATGGTTCAAGCTACGATTTCATTGTGCTACACATCACTTATCTTTTTATGAGCTCTGTCTTTTATTTTGTTAAATATTAAAAGAACGGTTCAGACTATGATTTTACTATGTTATACGTTGCTGCTCATTTAAAGATAAAATGTTTAGAACAATTATAAATTACGAACAATGTCTTGTAAGGGAAATTAATGGTTAATTGTTCATTCAACACTGGAATATCGGGCAGAGCTTTGTAGTCTGTATCTTAGGGTTAGAGTTATTGTTTAATTGCTTTTATTATCTCAGTTCTTTCACCAATAGATTGCTTTCTTAAAATAGATTTTTGTGTACTTGAAAAGAAACAAATGAAGTTATCCATGTAAAAAGGATTTTTGTATCTTTAAGTTATAGTATTTCTCAGCTGACAGTAGATTCAATTCACAGATAATTAAATTATCCAAACAAGTCTAGCTCTAAGTCCTAAAACTTGGATATGCCTCTAAGTTTATTGGCCCGGATTGATATAAATTTAAGGTTTGATCTGCATTAGTAGATTGAAGCTCAACCTCTCCCCGACAACGGCGCCAATTTGTTACCTCTCCAGGAGTCTTCCTAGGTTGTGCTCGGAAGAGCCTGGTAACTTAAACTTATCTTGAAAGATGGGGTAAATATGGATCAAGTTGGATGACTGAGATCAAAACTCATATGCTCAAAACATACAGAGATACATTCAGAATAACAAGGCTTTTAACCACTGTTGCTCAGAAGGTTTAATAAAAGTAGATGTGTGCAGAAAATATTATGCTAACAAACTCATATAAAGAACATACATGAATGGCTAATCACTATATGAAAATGGTACTTGGTATTCGATTCACCAACACAGATAGGATGATAGCTATCTGGTGTGGGCAAATGGAAAAATCATGAAATAGGCATTTCACTGCAAGTACTGAAAAGAATAAAGAGGAAAAATTGAACACACATATGGCAAAAGAGGCTTGTATAAATGATATGCAACGAGCAGTATGATAATACAAGTTAAGAAAAGTCTCTCCAAAATCGAACCATTGTTCTACATGATTTCTGGGATTTATAACCTTTACAACCTCTCCCTAGATCCTAAGAAGCCGGGTCGAATTTACTCCATGTGGAAAATCCAAAACCGTTTTTCAACAAACCAGGAAAAATCATTTTTAATTGGCCAGACTACTGAACAATGGGGCTCAGAGATGCCTTCTATTATCCCAATATGTGGAACCTATAGGAAAAATGAGAGAGTTTATTGTTCTTTTATGTGTTAGGAAGAAACAACTCCGAGTGTTTTGTAGAATGATTCTCCTGTCACCCAAAATCATCATTTGAAAATGATGACTCTGCACAGTAAAAACCCCCCTTTTGCTGAAACTGCTGAAAAATAGGCTCAAAGATGGGTTCAGTTCTCCAGCTATGTGACACCTTTGTATAAACGGAAAGAGGTTATTTTTCATTGATATGTTGTGAGAAAAACTTCTCTCAGATATTTGAAACTAGTTTTGGTTTTCCTGAGATCTACATTTCAAAAACAGGTGTCAAACAGGCAGGTTCTGGGATCCGAAAATTGGGGCTCAGTGACGGATTTGATTCTCTCAATATGAAACACCTGTATGAAAACTGGGATAGGTTATTGTTATATGACATCTTAGGAACAAAACCCTCCGAGCGTTTTGCAAAACGATTCTCCAGACACTCAGAATCATCATTTGAAAATTATGACTCGGGACAGTAAAAAACGCCACATTTCTTCATTATTTCCATCTTGTTGGCACCTTCAAAACTGGAACAACACATTGAAATAGATCCTATTAATTAAAATATTCACTTAAAAACCATCCTCTTTCCATTTGGAAGCAAAAACCGTGATCTGGGCAAAAAATAATGCCTCTTTGCCCTATTTTGCACTTTCAGTGGCTAAAGAGCCAAAATTCGAACCTGTAAACCACCGAAAGCTCTACTTTCGGTGGCTAAGAACAACTGTGAACACCTGCCTAAGCCACCAAAAGCTCTGTTTTGAAACTAATCTTCCAAAATGGAAAAAATGTATTTTGTCTCAGCTTCTTGATGACAAGTAAAGTTCTCTTGCTCTTTCGGTAGCTGGAATGAATTTGCATTTGAACACGAGCGCTGCCGAAAAAGTGGTGAAAATGCCTCTCCTTTTGGTAGCTTTGGGCAATTTTTCCTTTACGCTGTCAAAACAGTGTTGAGAAAGCCTCCGCTTTCAGTAGCTTCGAACAATTTTTCTTTTGACTTGCAAGCTGCCAAAACTTACCTTTAGGTGGCTAATGAACACCATCGTATTCGCCCAAGCCACCGAAAACTGCCCCCTGACCCACGTTGTATGTCTGCCCTTTCGGTAGTTAGGAGTGCCTCGAAAATTTCGTTTAAGCTACCGAACACAGATCTTTCGATAGCTTAGGGGCCGTTTTGAATAAGCACTTAGCTACCGAAACCTATTTTTTAAGTTTTTTGAAATAAAAACTTGTCTCGAAAGTTTCTTGACATATTATGAGTTAGAACTCATTAAAATGAGCCTAAACACAAACTTTAATAATGTGTTTTCTTTTTCAAATGATCTCCTATCACCTCACATAATAAAACTTTAAAAAAAATATTTGAGGAGATAACAGATAGAATCGTCCATTAAAGAGTTTGAGGAACACCATAAATGGTAAGTCATTACATGGTTATTAGGATCCTCACCAGGTTTTTCGTCAAATTTGGAAATGTCTGATGGGAGTTTGGTAGGTGTGGGAGGCCAAAACTAGGCATGCTTAATGGGATCATTTGTCAACCGTGACAAGTCTGGAAGATCTAAAGTAGCAAGAAAAAGGTAATTGTTAGTTTGGTTGTGGATACTGGTAATATTGATAAGGAATTGGAATACCACTAGGATCGTAGATTGTTCCTCCCATATATTGGGGTTGGGGGAGGTTGAAAAGTAGTCATCATGGGGTTCATTTGTTGATTGGGTAAAATTCTATGTAGATGTGTACCCATTATGTTAGATTTCCCCAAGGAACATTAGTATCCCTCGAGCAAGGTAAGCCAACATGAAGGGGTGTGGTAGGATACATAGAGGGGCTAGGTTGATAATATTTTCCTCCACTAAATGGTTGGATACTAATAGGACCTGATTTCCCCCAAGCCAAACCGTTCAATTAAATGTTTTCCCAGTAGCTAAGGGTTTCCCCCCAGTAGAAGGTAAGGGAATATTTGGCATTGAAGAAGTGATCATATTGCTTGCTTGAGTGGGGTTATGAAAGACCAAACCACTTGACATGATTCCCGAAGCAGGAAGATTATTGATCGTTCTAGTAGAGGGGAGGAGTATAGGATGACCAAGTAAATCACTTGGTAACAATGTAGAAAAAACTCTAGTGGTATGATCCATAGGTGGTTGCGACGAGTTAAGTGGTTGGGCAGTAGATGTACCCCCAAAAGGAAAAGTAGGAGTTGTCACAATGTGTGACGTAACTAGGGCAGGATTGAAAACAACATAAGTGGATGGAAGGGAAATTCTCCTTGGAATTCAGTGAGGGTCCAAGTGTGTCCATGCCTAAATTTCTTATGTAGTATGTATCGGGTTGGTGGCGATGAGATAGAATAGAGTCTAGATACCTTGTTGATGGAAAATGTACAACATGACGCAAGCAACCTTCAATTAAAGGGGGGTTTGGGTAGGGAGAAATCCTTATTCTTCTATAGTTTCAACCAACCCCTCAAGTTGGTCAATTTTAGGGAAACACTCCCCTGCTTAGAAACAATCTATTTGCTTATATTTCCTTCGTTAGAAGGGCCTTGTGAATTTGGTAGTGGTAAAGGTTCGTTGTTTTCAGGATCTAAACCTTGCATTCTATGATACCTTCTTAAACCATGATAAACCAGTGTAAACATAAAGTAGTAATAATAATGACAAAACAATCCCTAAGGCCGACTACAAATATACAAATATTACACCCCTAATTAAAATCTAAGTTAATCAACGAAGTGATCAGTAAGTATGGATCTTTCAAAGATAGGATACCAAGCCATCAACGAAGAAATGAGAGAAAATTACCCACAACTAATATGTAATGGACTTACAAATGTGCAAGTACTGGATGCAACCAAGTACCCTTCTAAGGATCCAAAATCACGTGTTGCATGTTTGTCTCAGGTATCGACAACACTACTACTGCAATCACCTAGGAGATAACGTAGGAAAAGAAACTAAGAATACCACTTCACACTTGGTGTTTGGGAGGAACGGTCGTGGGAGAGGGTTTTTGCGAATGGGAAGGGAACATAAGACAACTATCTTAGACCCAAAAAAACTTAGATAGTGGTGTCACCCCGAGGAATTTCCAGTACTAAGATTACTCCCTAACTCACATAACCCCACTGAGAGAGAATGTGGGGACCAATCTGAACACTCTTCTCAAATTCTCCTACCACTTGAATCCTGTGTTAGAGGAGCTTTCCCAACAAGCACTTCACGCTACTAATGGATTTTCTCTCGTTAGTGTTCCTAGTCTCATTTTAGAAACTATTGGACAATTTACTCACTTTTCCTAGTCCAAAAGTTCTAATCCCTATACTACTGTTGGTATGCTATAAGTAAAAAGTCTAATTAAGTTTTTTAGTGCATGGTCGATTTTAGGGATTTTCTTTACTCAAAGAGGTAAATGGAGGTGAAACTAATGGTGTGAATACTAGACTCAATACCATGCAAACTAAATGAGATGAAAAAGTATTCAATTCGATGAACTCTATGATGGCCAAGGCTGTCATTGATGACAACACATTAATGACAAAGTCTGATGACATGGAAAGCAAGCTTGACAGAATTGATGAAGAGATGATGTGGAAAGAATGATGAAAAAGGAGCATTAAAATGGACAAGGACAATGACATGAAGGAAAAGGACAATGACATTACTTAAGGACATGAAAAGGCATTGAGGACAAGGAGGACAAGACCTGTGAGCATCCAAGAGACATGTGAAGGAAACCTAGCGAGCATTTGAAGGCCTCTTGCAGGAATATCCTTGAATCATATGTGGATATTTCATAGAGAAACCTGCAGGCATATGAGGGAATCCCTAAGAATCCCTTGCGGGCATACCTAAGGGTCCCTTGCGGGCATATGGTGGAGCCTCTACGGGCACTCCAATGGACCCTTGTGGGCATATGATGGAGCATCCCTTGGGCATATGATGGAACACTACGAACGTTGAAAAGGATCCCTATGTGGGCATCTCTAAAGGCCCTTGTCGGCATCCTATAAAGGCCCTTGCGGGCATTCTAAGAAGGATTGTGGGCATGATATTAAAGACCCTGTGCGGGCATATTTAAAGGGATGTGCAGAAATGTTATAAGAAAGTGCTAGTAAATAAAAGGCCCTTGTGGGAATAACTGATTGGTAAATAAAAGGCCTTTGCAGGCACAACTGATTGGTAAATAAAAGGCACTTGCGGGAATCACATATGAGGGTATACCTTAAGGCCCTTGCGGGCATCCTAAGGAGCTATGCGGGAATCCTAAGGAGCAGCTGCGGGCATGTTAAAAGGCCCTTGTGGTCATTCTAAGGAACCCTTGCGGGCATCACAGATTGGCACACAAAATTGATAAAATGATAAGGGTTGGGTCTCAGACCCACAAATGCTGGGGGCATGGCCTAAGAAAGGGCATAAAATGGTGTGGCATAAAAATCAAGTGGTGGTTCATCTCCTTGATTGAAGGATGGCCACCTTAAATAAATATCATGTGATTTATTTAATTATCTTAATGATAAAAATAAAAATAAAAAGGAGATGTCGGCCTCCATATTTTGTGGAAAAGAAAAATATAAATAGAGACAAAGCTGTAATTTGCAAGATGAGCATTCAATTGTGGATGAAGGATGTGATCTCTTATTTTCTGGAGGAAGAGGTATGATATTTTCGGGGATGCACAGAGGCAGCTGCAGATGGAAGGTTGAGACAACATTGAATATTCTTCCCTCTTTTTATTCTCTCTCTGATTTCGGGTGAATTAAGGAGCAACATACTCAGTCCAAAATTAGAACAGTTATGCAGCAACATAAATCTATATGTTTCAAATTGGGTTAATGATAGTGCCACTTATAGCAGAATGCTAAAGTGGAATTGATAATGGAATATTGATGACAATTCGTGGACATGGTTGTGGACAGTATTGATATGAAAGAGATCAAATTAATACGACTAAGATGACTGGACAAGATGAGTATGAATATGTGATGACATGATTATGTTGACAATAGACAGACAAATACAAGTACATGATCTTGATGACATTGATACCTACAGAAAGGATTGAAGTTTACAGTATTTGATTTGACAAGAGTTGAGCTGATTGACAATGACAAGAGGATTGAGCAACAACTGGTTGAGTTGTAACTAAGACAGTGGAAAAAGTGTGTTGAGCAGGTTGATGTTGAGCAGAGGTTGATTGAGATAAGTGAACCGAATTGTAATTGCAAGCTAGTCTTGCATATGAGGTTTGGATACCTCAATCCGTCATAGTTGGTACTAAGAAAACTAGGTTGGTCCTTGGAATAGGATTTGGTTCTCTTCTTATCAGTTGGTGTTGATTGTAATCGTGAAGATTGTTGTCTTCCATGTACAATACATAAAAAAATTACCAAAAAATATTGTATTCTCGTGTGTTATGCTACTTGTTATGGTTCAATGATTTAGATGCTTTTGATTCATAGATGATTAATGATGGATGCTTATGAAATGATGATGTAAATGGAAGTATAATGCATTGATGAACTTTGGTTTATTAATAGAAGTAGAAAAGGATTTAAATTACCTACACACTGATCACCCCCCTCTCAGTGTGACCATTGTGTCCAAAAATTGGTATCAGAGTGGGCCTTCACCTCTAGATTTGAAAGCTTGAAGGATATCTGTGGACACACAAAATGGATCCAAAAGAAGAGTTCATCAATGATGTTCCAATATTTGATGCGAAATATTATTTCGGTTGGAGGAGAAAGATGAAAGCTTACCTGAAGAATTTTGGAGTGTGGGAGATTGTGATCAATCCACCCATTCCATCAAATAAGAAGACCGAGTATGTTGCACAAACATAAGCTAAGAAGGAAAATACAATAGCCTTGAAGTTTCTCATGGATGGACTTCCAAGTTCAGTCAAAGAAGGTATAGGGGAATACACTTCAACAAAGGATCTATGGTTCAAATTGGAGAGTGAATATTAAAAGGAAAGACAAGACACTGAAAAGGAAGATCAGGAAACATAAGTCAAGATCACTCAAGATATAAAGCATGAATACAAGGAAGAATCAAACTCTAGTAAAGGTATGGATAGTTCTGATTGTAGTAAATCTATATTCAATGAGGTTGAAAATGCTATTGTAGATAATGATGAAGAATTGCTGAAATCCAAACAACGAATTATACATACTATATTAAACATTGATCTCGGAACTAATTGGTTACATAACATTGTTGAACTTGACTAATATGATTTCATGAGGTTTAAGAAGACAACCTTTGAATGTTTGGACAATTACCAAAAGAAGAACATGTAACTAAAGGATTTGCTTAAGAAACTTAAGCATAAAGGATTAGTGCTGCGGGATCCGCTGGAAGGAAAAGAAGATGAAAAGGAAATACTAAAGATTGAATTGATCAATAAAGATAAAGAAAAATAATAGCTTGGTAAATATTCATAAGATATTGAGGAGACAAGGAAGGCCAATGTTGATCCAAAGACTCAGCTAGAAGAATCCAAAAGGATAGAGGAAATTTTAAAGAACCGGTTGGACGAGGAAGAGAAGACATGCCAAAAGATTGAGATGGAAGTAGTTGGTCTCACAAAGAAGGACAATAAATCTAATGCCTATTTCAAGTTCAACAATAGTTCAGTCATCTTGGATGATATTTTGGATTGTCAAAGATCTCCATTTGACAAATATGGCCTTGGCTACAACAAGGAAAAAGAAAAATTTGAGGTTGGCACATGGTTTCCTAATACTCCTAAAGAAAGCACTTCAATGACCAAGAATGGGAGAAAATATCCCCAGCAAGAACCTACACAACATAAATAAGATTTCAGAAGATCAAGAATACATCAAGAAGTTGGTCCCACTCCTCAAAGCAATTTTTTAGAAGAGAGACAACTCCAAGATGGAACCAGACATCTAGGTATGAATATAATTTCAATGGTTACTGTTATTCATGTAATGGTTTTGGTCATAAGGCTATGGATTGTGCACGCCATGGAAGAAGGAGTGTTGGAAGTCAAAAT
This sequence comes from Larix kaempferi, assembly GCA_027924585.1. Lineage (NCBI taxonomy): Eukaryota > Viridiplantae > Streptophyta > Pinopsida > Pinales > Pinaceae > Larix > Larix kaempferi. The sequence goes on from BSBM01000136.1 coordinate 8,748,935, forward strand.
AACACAGTTAGATGTTGGATATGTGACTGAATTGGACATTTAGCTACTAACTATCACACATTGAGATGCTTCACATGTAGTGGTTTTGGTCATAAAGCCCAAGACTGTGCAAGCCCAAGAATACAATCATTGAGAATTTTTTCATATCCATCAACAAGGAAAGTAGATGAATCTTGGAAGGAGAATAATGAAAAAATATTTGAAGACCAAAGGACTAATGATCACAACCAAGGACATTCTTAGGTTTGGGTGAAGAAAAATATTTTGTTAAATCTGAATGAGTTTGACCACATCAGGGTTGATGGCTGCCATATGGAAAGCCAAAATTAATGTCTTTTAAAGACCTTAAGTACACCTGAGTCCATGAAGGTTGGAGAATAGGCTCAAGGGTAAATGATGGCTGCACCAAGCAAATAAGAGGTCCAAGGATCGAGGCATGTTGATAGGGGGAGTGTGATTAACAAATAAAGTGAAGCAACAAGGATTTTATCCTTGAATTTGGTTATGGTATTCAAATTTAGAAGCAACAATTTTCAAGTCTTGTTGAATATATCAAGGTTACTTCAAAATCAGTTCACAAGACCATAGTTTACTGTAGCAACAAGCCAATGAAGAATATTTAAAATCAAAAGAGTGATCATGAATTTATGGGGAACAGTCAATTGAAGTAGAAATAATCATGTCAAATCTGTTTGCACCAACAAGTCAGGCATATCCGAAGATTTTGTGAAGAAAATAAAAGAACATAAAGCATCCATAGGTCTATCAAGCACTTTCATTAAGCACATTACTAACATTGTATACAAAAATAGAGATTTTGTCCTGATACACCAGTCAAAGAGTTGGAAGTGGAATTGGAAAGTGTCCATAATGTTTAATTACAAGGAGACAACCGGCGGCTTAATAATTTTGTAATGAATGAATAGAATAAGTTCTTACAAAGTTTTTGATTATTTTTACAAGATCGCCATCGAAAGACAATCGAAGACATTTATGAGCAGTTGAATCTTGATAAAGTAGCGAACCCTATCCTTGATAGGGAGAGATGGAAGGAGAGTAAAAGCATATCAGATAGGGGGAGCAATAAGGAAAGAAAAACAACAACAAATTTATACTAGATTTGAAGAGAAAAATTCATCTCGGCCTACTATAACTTCATTAGAGAAATTGGAGAATTTTTTTTCTTCATAATAAAAAATTGGAAAGATGCAAATATAATAGTTATAAGGGGAGATTGTTTAAATAAACTACAACAGAGGGAGTATGTATACTTATAAATGGCAAGGTACAAGGATGATACCAAAGAAACACATCAAGATCAGTCAAAGGAGGAGATTATCTCAAAAAATCAAAATCCTATATGACAGGGGGGGGATCAACCAATGAAGGAGGAGAAAACATCTCAGCTTGATTTCATGAACGTTTCAAGAATAATTTTTTTTGGGGGGCATTGTGAAGCTATTGAAGGCTTAAGGATTAATCGTTTGTCATTAATGTCAAAGGGGGAGATAAATGAAAAGAAAAGGTTTCCATCAATGGTAAAGGGGGAGATTGATGGAAAATGTTGTCATTGATGACAACACATTAATGACGAAGTATGATGACATGGAAATAAATCTTGAAAGAATTGATGAAGAGATGATGTGGAAAGAATGATCACAAAGGATCATTAAAGTGGACAAGGACAATGAAATGAAGTAAAAGGACAATGACATGACTTAAGGACATGGAAAGGCATTGAGGACAAGGAAGAAAATATCTGTGGGCATCCAGGAGACATGTGAAGGACACTTGGTGGGCATTTGAAGGACTCTTGCGGCCATATCCTTGAAGCATATGAGGACATTTCATAGAGAAATCTGTGGGAATATCAGGGAATCCCTAAAAATCCCCTGCAAGCATACCTAAGGGTCCCTTGCAGTCATATGGTGGAGCCTCTACGGGCATTCCAATGGACCCTTGTGGTCATATGATGGAGCAACACTTGGGTATATGATGGAACACTGTGAACATTGAAAAGGAGCCCTATGCGGGCATATCTAAAGGCCCTTGCTGGAATCATATAAAGGCCCTTGTGGGCATTCTAAGAAGGATTGTGGGCATGAGATTAAAGACCTTGTGCGGGAATATTTAAAGGGATGTGCGGACATGTTATAAGGCAAGTGATAGTAAATAAAATGCCCTTGCGGGCATAACTGATTGGTAAATAAAAGGCCCTTGTAGGAATCACATATGAGGGAATATATTAAGGCCCTTGCGGGCATCTTAAGGAGCAGCTGTGGGCATGTTAAAAGGCCCTCATGGGCATTCTAAGGAACCCTTGCGGGCATCACATATTGGCACACTAAATTGATAAAATGATAAGGGTCGGGTCTCAGACCCACAAATGCTGGGGGCATGGCCTAAGAAAGGGAAACAAATGACGTGGCATAAAAATCAAGTGTTGGTTCATCTCCTTGATTGAAGGATGGCCACCTTAAATAAATATCATGTGATTTATTTAATTATATTAATGATAAAAATAAAAATAAAATAAAAAGGAGATGTCGGCCTCCAGATTTTGTGGAAAATAAAAATATAAATAGAGACAAAGCTCTAATTTGCAAGATGAGCATTCGGTTGTGGATGAAGGATGTGAGCTCTAATTTTAAGGAGGAAGAGGTCTAATATTTTTGGGGATGCACAGAGGTAGCTGTAGATGGAAGGTTGAGACACCATTGAAGATTCTTCCCTCTTTTTATTCTCTCTCTAATTTCGGGTGAATTAAGGAGCATCATACTCAGTCCATAATTAGAATAGTTATGCAACAACATAAATCTATATGTTTCAAATTGGGTTAATGATAGTGTCACTTACAACATAATGCTAAAGTGGAATTGATAATGGAAGATTGATGACAGTTCGTGGACATGGTTTTGGACAGTATTGATATGAAAGAGATCAAATTAATCCGACTAAGATGACTGGACAAGATGAGTATGAATATGTGATGACATGATTATGTTGACAATAGACAGACAACTACAAGTACATGATCTTGATGACAGTGATACCTACATAAAGGATTGAAGTGTACAGTATTTGATTTGACAAGAGTTGAGCTGATTGACAGTGACAAGATGGTTGAGAAACAACTGGTTGAGTTGTAACTGAGATAGAGGTAGAAGTGTGTTGAGAAGGTTGATGTTGAACAGAGGTTGATTGAGATAAGTGAACATAATTGTAATTACAAGCTAGTCTTGCATCCGAGGCTTGGATACCTGAATCCTTCTTAGTTGGTACAAAGAAAACCAGGATGGGCCTTGGAATAGGATTTGGTGCTCTTCTTATTAGTTGGTGCTGATTGCAATCGTGAAGATTGTTGTCTTCCATGTACAATACATAAAAATAAAAATAAAATCTTGTGTTCTCTTGTGTTGTGCTACTTGTTATGGTTCAATGATTTAGATGCTTTTGATTCATGGATGATTAATGATGGATGCTTATGAAATGATGATGTAAATGGTAGTATAATTCATTGATGAACTTTGGTTGATTAATAGAAGTAGAAAAGGATTTAAATTACCTACACACTGATTCACCCCCCTCTCAGTGTGACCATTGTTTGCAACACTCTATCTATGGGAGAGAGAGAGAGAGATTTTATGTTTCCAATGCAACAAACACCCGATGCAAATGCAATTTTTACTTTTCCTTTTTATGAATGAAGAAAATGACAAACCAAAATCTAAAACATTCACCAAAATATAAATTTAATGTTCCGATAAATCCTTCAAGGAAACACCAAACCACCCAAAATTTCTCTTCTTTCTTTCTTTCAAAACTCTTAAATTACGTAAAAGAATCGAAATGAAAAAATTATTTGTTTTGATTGAAGACACTTGCAGTAAATGTAAAGGAAAACAAGATAACACCTATTTTTCACTTTCAAGGACTTAGCTAGTATCAAACCACTTGAAAAAGTATTTCTTTGTTTTTAATTGAAAGATACAATGAAGATTGAAAATGGCCCAAGGACGAAGAAGACAATGCAATTTTCAAATTTCAAGACCTTTCAAATAGCATAAGAGATTGAAAATATAGATTTCTTCTTTGTTCTAATTGAAGAAAAATGGTCCAATTACTTTTCTGTCAATGATCCAAAATCAAAGAAGCCGAAGAAACAAGAACTCACTTAAAAGAAAACTCAAAGAATTGAAGCACCCAAGTATCTTCAAGACTCGTCACTTGCAAACCAAGTAAACCAAACAATAAAGAAGAGATATTTTTGAAACCTTAAATGTTCAATCCAAATGAGATCATTTGGTAGTGAAGTGTTAGGTCAGGGTTATAAGGTTTTGGACTTGTAAGGAATTGAAAACTTCACCCAAAACAAAGATAAATAGAAATTTGAATGTAAAAATCCCAAACTATACTTCAACTTCCAAATGAATCAAGTAGGTCCCTGTTATCAGACAATCCACTTGAGCGGATGCGAGCCGGATCTCCCTAGTTCAAGTGAATCTAGAACAATAGTACAGAATACAAAACTCATTTCCTATATCTAGTTATAGATCGAGTACTTAGATATCATACCTTTTAGATCGCAGATCCTTCTCCTTGTTGTTTCTCCAAGTCTCGTGGTCGTCAGATCTCCAGCTGCAAGACCTGTCAAGACAATATGGAAATGATACAAGTAGTACAAGATATCTAAACAATAACTGATCTAAACTAACAGTTGAGGAAGAAAGTTCTAAACATCATCAATGAGACAACATTTATGGAAAGAGATTATATTAACTGTATAAAAAGGTGGGAATACATAGAAAGGATGAAGCTACAACTAAAGCCTCAACGTCGCATCCTCCATCCAACATGTCTAAGCCAAGTCTCCAAGATGGTACAAGCTTCCCAAACACCAATATGGATTCTATCAGCATAAGGATACCACAGACCTTCCTCCCTCTCATGGAGAGAGTGGGTGTTTATATAGGGATAAAGAGATAGGGTAGGTTGAGGATTAGGGGGAGATGGTTAAGGGATATTCCCATTAGGTTAGGAACCGAAATGCCACCTCACCTAGATCCTAGGGATAGGCCTCCACATCACTCATCTTCGAGAATGGGATCGAAGATACTCTTTTATCCAAATAACTGACATCGTCGCAGGTTGCATTAGGACAACCTGTGACGTTGCATGTTGCACAAGGGCAGACTACGACAACCTTGAAAAGTAGGTCAGTTAAGCCCTCCAGTCATGGGAAACTTCAGGGATGTGTTTTTACTCTAAAATGAGTTTAGGTATAATAGAAAAGAGTTTACACAATGGTCAAGATGACGACATTATCACAACGGTCATGATGACAACACTTGGTCATAATAACGGTACTTGCAACGGTCGCGATGACGACACTAGGTCATGACGACGACACTTGCACAAGGGTGACAACATTTTGGTGTAACAGAATGCACCCCAAAGCATGAAGATGATGGAATGAGATAGGTGAAATGCTTTGTAGTAAGAAAAATGGCAAGGAATTGCTGGTTGGAAGGAGTTGCTGTGGAAATGACCTAAAATCCACAAGTCTCATAAAACACAAAACATGGCTACCGACCAATACATTGCATATCCATGATAGTAAAGACCGACTGAACACAATCATGGCTACTAGACACAATCGTAGATCCATGATGAGATGATAACACAATCACGACCAATACAAAAGTGGATCCGTGTAACTTTGAACTGATAACACGGCCACGACCAATACAAAGTGGATATGTGCGTCTCAAACAATCTCCATCGCAACCTAGGTAGCAAATAACTTCCCCAGGGTCTTTAAGCTGAACCCGTAATGATACAAATCTATCCATGTGATTACAATGTTTTGGAGTTGAACATGGTAGAAACCACTTGATTACCGGTCATTAATGTATACCGTTAACAAGTGCGAGGGGAATCACCATTAATGTCAATGATCCCCAAGGTATCATAGTACATACCATCAAGCGTGAATAAATGAGCTAAAGTCGAACGCCTAATGGAATATTTCAATCAAGATTCAATGAGGTAAACTCATGTTGAAAGCAAGGTAACCTGCCATTGAGGCATGTAGGGCCAAGGTACTTGGTTGGTTTCTAATTTCAATCCTCGGATGATGATTTGAATTCGATGAGGATGAACCCATCGAAGGAGGGCCATGATGAATCCCCCATCATCAACATGAAACTCAATAACAGATGTTTGGTGTAGATTGGACGGTAGAGTAATGTGCAAGACTGACTCAAGGTAGACCAACATGATCGAAGGTGTACTAACTGCAGAAGATGAGTAACAAATGTCTCTTGAACATGGGCATGGCATGACTTGGTAGTATTGACATGACGAGAATGATACCAACCCCTAATGCAACTGATGGTGGAAGCATTCTTTGGCTGATCCAAAGGAGCGACGCAACTCATGGAATTGACAAGACTTGAGGACAAACAGATTATCCAAGAACTGAATGCAAATACAAATGAGTGCAATGTTCAAGAGTGACTATGTACTGCCGTAATTAAGATGTAACACAAAATCTTTCATTTTTCCCCATCATGATTGATGAGTGCCTCATGTGTTTTTAACGAGCTTGATGAGGGTAACCAGATGCTTGGTATAGCTCATCTCATAAATGAGTCCAATCCCAAACATTTTACAAACCTGGGAAAGGAGGGGTTCACTCCATGACGGGCCCTTCAATGTGAAAATTTAACGAGTCCATAGAAGGTAAACTTGGTCATCATTTTATGTTTAGAGAGTCTGAAAAGAACTAACGAAGACTCCAACGGTCCTTTTTCGTAAAGTTAGCCTCGTCGCCCGAAAAATGGTAAAACAACGTGGGAGAGGGCTCTTCCAGTCATGATTGGATGGAGTATTCCTTTTCGTAAATAGTGCTTCCTGGTCTGAAAAATGGGTAAACTATCACCAGAAAGACGATCATTCAAATGCTTTTATAAGCGTGAAAGCATCAAGTTCGCTTGGCAATCTTTTCCTATTTAGGGAGTCTGAAAAGAGCTTAAAAATGACTCCATGAACAACTTTGTCATGGTTGATGACCGAGTATGACAAAGGAAAAAGTAAACTCGGCACAGTTCCTTTTCCGTAAATAGTCTAGCGAGGCCGGATAAAGTGATAAACCTATACTAGTTAGACACACCTTTTTAACTCAAATTTTTAACAAGCACGAGAATGGTATCAAAAGCACTTGGAATCTTTTTCATGTTTGAACCACAACATGAAAAAGTAAAAAATATGCTCAAACCACTTTTCATGTTTCAACTAGAGCACGAAAAAAGTGAAAAAGTAAGCTCAAATACTATCTTACTATTTTTAACGAGCTTGAAGATATGTTGGAAGAATGCTCGGGATAATTTTCATGGTTTAATGAGCTCGAAACCTAAAAAAGGAAAGTATGCTTGAAAATGTTCCCAATGGTGGATTTCTTCTCGTCATGAAATCCAAAGGTTGGTGCATGCCCCCAGCATGATTGCTAGAAGTAAGTGACTTAACTCCAACGTGGTGTGGAGAGGCGATCGAGTTGGCTTCAATGTAACTTCTATAGGTTGAATACATGCCCCCAAGCTTCATTTCATCTGCCTAAGGCATAGGCAGGTAAAAAGAAGGTTCAGGTACTAAGTCTACGAGGAGACTCGACTCAAAGGGAAAGGATATGTTTCATTTTTTAACGAGCTTGACACAAGATTAGAACTCTGCTCACGGGAACCTATTTCATTTTTTAACGAGCTTGACATAGAAAGGGAACTATGCTCATAGGTTAAGGCCCATTGATGGGTTCCTTCCCAACATGATGCCCAGAGGTTGGTAAATCCCCCTAGCATGATTGCTAGCGGCTTAACATGGTAGTGTTCCCTCAACGTGATTGTTGACAGTACGACATGTGGCATGCCCCCCAAGCTTCATTTCATCTAAAAATGCTACTTTCTAACCCAACTACCAACCTGGATACTAAAATGAAAATGTTCACTAAGGGGGGGAAACGAGAATCAAAGGAAATGAAGGTTCAAGTTCTAACTTTAGCGAGAGACTCGAACTGATGGGAGGGAGATCTATTTCATTTTTACACAAGCTTGAAATAGACAATAACTATGCTTGAGGGGGCCCATCTTATTTTTTTACGAGCTTGAAATGGAATAAAACTATGCTCGAGTGGATTGGTTTCATTTTTGTGCAAGCTTGAAACCAAAGGTAAACTATGCTTAGAGGGGTCTATTTCATTTTTTAACGAGCTTGAAAATAGAATAAAACTATGCTCCAATGGATTGGTTTCATTTTTATGCAAGCTTGAAACCAAAGGTAAACTATGCTAGAGTGGTCGGTTTCATTTTTTAACGAGCTTGAAACATAACATAAACTATGCTCATACCCCCCATCCTTAGGGGGAAGAAACCACTAAAACATGTGGAACAGTTAGGGAAGTCTGATGACTAGGAGTCATATGATGAGTGGGTGTCACGTAGGAAAGCTGATCAATGGTCACAATCCTCCCATCATAGGGAAAATACATCACTCGAAAGTGTGTGGACACGACAGCTTTCATAGCATAAACATAATCACGTCCAAGGAGTAGATTGAAATCTAAAGGACCTTGGACAACCATGACATCAACACAAACAATTTTACCTCTCAACGTGACAGGTAACTACAGGATAATCCCTAAAGGTTTGGTAGGCCTTCTATTAAAAGCCAAAATCTGGTCAGTGACTAGCACAAGCTGAGGCGAACCTATGGCTTGCCAAGCAGTTGAGGATAAAATACTAACAGAAGCTCCCTCATCAACTATCATACGAAATATTTCTTTATCGGAAACTCCTATAGATATTTGAAAAGGAATACTCGAAGGAAGACGAGATTCTGTTAGACCATTCCAATCAAAGGAAATAACCTCAATACTTGGAGGGGGTCCTGTAGAAATAGACAGGGTTTCCCCTTGCCTAGGACATTCTGAAGTGACTAGGAAAACATCAGCGATTTCCAATTGACTCTCACTTGGAAGATAAGAATGAGATGAATATTATGTCATGGTGACTGCTTCAGTCTGGACTTTCTCCAATGAAAGAGCGGGATCGAGTGGAGATGACAGCGACTCGATCACTTCACTCTCGGAAGGAAGAGTGGGATCAATTACAGATGAAACTGAATTGATCACTTGATCAATTAGTGGGGGGTCGAGGGACAACTTACTATCACTTGTTGGAAGCACTTGTTGAGAACTAGTAATATCTTCCAACCACCGTGAAGCTTCATCCATGCTTGGACAAAGGTAAGTACGATGCATCCCCTTGCATATCCAACAAGGATCTGCAGCTTTATCCTTCCGACCCTTCACCAAAGGGTCACTGGTCAAGGGAGTGTCATCAACATGATGGTCATAGGTTGACAATACAAGAGGTTTGGGGTTTTTAGACCACACTTCTGACACACGGGAAAGATCGGGACAATTCTTGAGAAGGTGATCACCCTTGCAAAGTTTGCAAGGGAACTTTGGCTTATGAGGCGTTCTCATAGAATGAGTGCCATCAGCGGAAGATGGTTGACGCATGGTCTCTTTCTTAACCTTCTTCTTCTTAATCTTCTCTTTCTTCTTCTTCACACCCGCCTTCTTACTAACATCAGGGTTTTCAGTAGGAGAAGAGGAAGAGATGGAAGCCGATCCAACTTTCGACGAAGAAGGAGAAGGGTCACCATGAGATCAATGCTCATGTGATGACGGACCTAGGTTCGACATAATTGGTTCACTTGGTGTAACTGGATTGGAGAATAACCATACTGGTAATCCTATCGTCAATCCAGGAAGACTCAACGTAGCCATAAAGGGAGGACCAACAGTTCCACAAGGGGGAATAACAAATGGCATACCCTGGAAAGGGGCCTCTTGGTTGGTAGTCCCAGAAGAGTCTTCTATATCTAAGCTTCCTAAGAGTCTCTAAAGTACCACACAAATCAAACACTACTCAAGTCTAAAAGCAACAAGCAAACTGTGTGAATAGGAGTGGATTCAAAGTTTGGAACCTCACAGGATTATCAAGGCATCGCAAACCGCTATATACTGCAGGGTCCAACAATATGACGCGAAAAGGAGGATTGGGACCGTACCCTTTCCTACATACCCGATTACCTGGACAGTACATGCGTGCTAATATCCCTGAGTGCTATTCTCGGTGTATTGCTTTGCCAAGACGGCCAAATGGTTAACTCAGTTGGTTTCAGGAATCCTAGTGGTGTCTCCTGATATACACAAGGTACGTGGGAGCTCAAATCCATAGTGGTGTTGTCTAATGCACAACCATTCGGCAAGAGACCTTCCGATATACTACCGAGTACGTGATACACCCTTCGATATACGCTAAGTACGGATTATGGTACTTGGTGGGTACGTGAAGGAGCTCGATATACCGATAAGTACGTGGAAGACTACAATACCCCCAGGATACAGTGCTGGCAAATAACGACAGTTTCCACGCTTAAAGATGCCATAACACGTCTCTAACTTACACACAGTAACTAAATGATTTTAACCTAAGCTAGCATTAGTTTTATCTTGTACGGTTAGGTGGATGCATGAGGTGAGTACATAAATGTAAACATAATGCAATCCTCAACTATATGATAATGCACATTTTCCTTTCCTTTTCAATGAAAACTACTTAAGGTAGGGAGAGATTTTTCTTTATTTTAAACCAAAAGTATTTAAGTAATAGTGAAAAGAAGAATTCCTTTTTAGAGTGCAATAATTCTAACTTCTGCAATAATCGGCTAAAAAGCACAAAGAAAATGAAAGATGCAACTAATCTTAACAATGTATAAGACAAAATAATGAAGCACTTTAAATTTTCAAATGAATGTATCAAAAATGGAACTTGATAACTAAATGCTTTTCATATCTATATACAGAAAGTGAGAGAATATCTACAACACTCTAATCATTCAGAAATTCCCAAAGAAAAATTGCAAGCACCCAAACAACTCAAAGGCACTCAAGAAAGGCTCAAAATCTACCAAATGCAAAAATTCTAATCCATTTCCTATCTTTTTACACTTGAAAAAGACACATCTAAGCCACGAAAGAATGATTCCACTAACATTTCCAATCAAATGCAAGACAAAGATAAGCACTTAACAATCTTATCTAACTCAAATACACACAAAACTGAAACAAGCCTTTCTTCTTCTTATGATGATAAGACCAAGAATATCAAATGATCAAAATAAAGTAAGAAGAATATTTACATTTTCCAAATTCATGAATATAGCAAAAGAGTGACAAAATCAAGCTTTTCTTTGAACTAAAGTGGAGACAAAGAATCAATCTTCCCCAAAAATGATTGAATAGCTCAGCATGTAAGGGAAACAAGATGCATAACCCAAGAAAGAGAGGCTTAAAAATACATGGACATCCCACACTCTTCAAGTCTTTAAAACAAGCCAATCACGCCAAACCCAAAAAATGATCTCAAAACCTTGAGATGGGTCAAAACGACTGAAGAATGCACGATTCATGGTCATGAGGGGGAACTTTTTTTCAAAAATAGAACCCATTTCGCTTAAAAATGCAAGCAAAACACTAGTTTTTACTCAAGGGGCCAAACATGAATCCAAAACTCAAAAGACCCAAAAACCAATACAAACAAGCTAAACAAAACACTGCTAGACAAAAGGGGCTTTGCCTGGAAGGTACAGGGCAGAGGAGTCTGTACACAAACCAAAACTCAAACCAGAAATGGAGAAAAGGTGCCTGTACAGCAAAAAATGGCAGATCGGCGCACTATGTGCTTATGCACAGTGCAACGTCGCAGTTCACTAGTGCGGGAAGTGCGACGATGTCGCAGTATACCAATGGAAGGGTTGCGACGACATACTAATAAGCAAAGAACAGAGATAAAAAAACAACATAGTGTCGCTCTGGGTACATTGACTAGGTGTGATAGGCGAGATCTAAGTCCAAAAATGTACCAATTCTCCAGATAGTGAGCATAAAAAGGTCTTCCAATGAGAAGTACAAACTCAAAGGAAGGAAATCAGACTGTTCAAAGTGAAGATCTGATGGTGAAAGGGCTTAAGAAGCAAATGGCTAGAGAGATGGCTGGAAAAAGAAATCAACTGAAAATGGAATTCAAATTGAAAACTAAAACTATGTTCATTCCCCAGTATGGTCGCCAGATTTGTTATCGGACAATCCACTCGAGCGGACACAAGCCGGATCTCCCTAGTTCAAGTGAATCTAGAACAAATAGTACATAATACAAAACTCATTTCCTAGATCTAGTTATAGATCAAGTACTTAGATATCATACCTTTTAGATCGTAGATCCCTCTCCTTGTTGTTGCTCCAAGTCTTGCAGTCATCATATCTCCAGCTGCAAGACCTGTCAAGACAATATGGAAACGATACAAGCAGTACAAGATATCTAAACAATAACTGATCTAAACTAACAGTTGAGGAAGAAAGTTCTAAACATCATCAACGAGACAACATTTATGGAAAGAGATTATATTAACTGTATAAAAAGGTGGGAATACATAGAAAGGATGAAGCTACAACCAAATCCTCAACGTCGCATCCTCCATCCAACATGTCCAAGCCAAGTCTCCAAGATGGTACAAGCTTCCCAAACACCAATATGGATTCTATCAGCATAAGGATACCATAGACCTTCCTCCCTCTCATGGAAAGAGTGGGTGTTTATATAGGGCATATGCTTTTTAAAGCTTTAAAAAATTCAATATCATATACACTAAAGAGCCACCGACAAGTAATCACTTCACAATTGACTGCATATTTTATTCATCCCATCCTAAAAAAATCGAGTCGTCTTTTCCATTTGGATAGGTTCTTCTTATGATACTAGCATATCGACAAATCTCGCGTGTGATAGGGAAAATGGTATACTCCGAGTGTTGGATCCTTGAATAACAAGAAAATGTAAAACCCGACGTCTGTGATAACAAAATATTCAATGAATAGGCGCAATAGATAAAACCATTCAAAGGTAGAGAAGAGGTGTGTCTAAAGGTAACATCCTCTCCACGCTTCGTAAAGGTTTTTTTAGGACACACTAAGGACACTAATACTAGCCATCCAATGGGGCAGGTCGGTCTTTACTTACTTGAAAGTTGAAGGCAGAAAAACCTCCCACTTCCCAAAATCCTTCTGGGTTTTTTTTAACCTTATATGTGTCGTTTTGGCTCGTGGCCATTTCAAAACTAGGGAAAAAAGAATAAACAAATAAAAATAAAATTGTTTAGAAAAATTAAAGCATAAGAGAGACCAACTCATATTCTGGACAAAGATGGCGTGGAAAAAAAATCCTACATGGCGGCGCGCGAGTGGTCCAAATATAATGCCCAATGGGGTTAAGCGACTTTCCTGTCATTCTGTGATTGCTCCAATTGAAAACGGTGTTACAAACAATGCTGCAAAAAAAAGAATTTGAAACCCTTATATATACAAAAACATAACCCTAGCAATAAATGCTACTTAATAAATGCGTTAACGGAGCAAATCACACTTTTCGGATCACTTTTCAACTGGCGCCGAAATGTTTCAGATCACTTTTTTAATTTATGTCGAAAAATGTTTGGACATGTTTTAGAGAATAACTCCTTTCGGCACCGATCTTGTTTCGGGTGATCGTTCGCTTTGGCACTGATTCTGCTTCGGATGAGTTTTCAAGTTTGGCACCGAAGTGTTTCGGAGTGAAAACCAACTTTATCCTGAAATGCTTCAGGTAAGAATTATGTTCGACGCCGATCAACTTCTACTTATTTTATCGGCACAACCTCCCATTCTACATCGTATGTTTCGGCATGCATTTTAGTTTTGTTTCAAATGTATCGATGAAAAATAGGATTTTCCTTTGATACAAAGAACTAATCAAATGATCAAGATTCAAGCAAACTTTTCTTGGTTGCATCGACGTGAAAAAATCTAACTCACTTCGATCGTTTCGACGTGTTGATCCGACCAGGATTCATTTTCTTTTGACTGTGTCAGAGCAAAACAGGATTATGCTTGGAACGTTTCGGTGCTAAATTAAAAACATCTCCAACTATTTTGGCATGAAATTGGAATTTCCTCCGATCGGGTCCATTTCCCTTGTTCTCCGACCATTTCGACGCAACATTTGATTTTTCTCTGAAACACAATATTTCCTTAAAAAGATGCACAAAACATAAAGTTTCCCTGAGCATTTCGGCGTAAAATTGAAAACCTCTCCGACTGTTTCGGCACAACATTGGATTTTGTTCCAATTCTGAAAAGTTCACTTTGTCAAAAAAATCTAAGTGTCAAAATGTCAGCTAAAAGATGAAACCAAAAAACTTAGTTAATCAAAATAAAGAGGAGGGGCCCTATAATTTTACAAAATTTGGGGATCAGGTTGCAATTGCAACAGAAGGATGAGATTTCAAACTCTAAACTATATTGGCTATGTTAGATTTGGTGTATATAGATTGGAAATATGATACTACCATGTTTGATATGTCTTGAAATTGTTTTTCCTTGCTTTGCTCTAATCTCTTCATCTTTCATTTAGTGTTTACTCATTTTCTATGATTTGCATAATTGTGAAAAATGTATTGTTTTCATCATATTTTTCCAAACACACTGGCCCATCCTTGATTTTTCAATCAACCTCCCTCTTCTTCAATAACTTATGTCCAGTCATTTCCATTTTCTTTAGGAGTTTCATTTCTTCCTCATTGAATACACCTATTATATTATGATCATACATTGATGATAATTGAGTTCTACTTATTTGATCTCCTTATTTGTATCTTCCCATTTCTTTGAGGCCCATGTTGCCACTACTTTTTAATATTCTTCGGATCTTCAAAACCCATAAAACTTGTCAATTCTCTTAATGTGGCATCATATCCCACCTAGACCTCCTTTACAATCATTATACACTACTCATTATTTATCCACTTAGGATTGAATAAAAAGGATCTACTAGTTTTGAGTATTGTATTTCAATTCGAAGAATAATAGGGATATGGTCTAACCCTCCTCCTACTTCCACCCACATTATTATTATTTCAAATTCCATAAGTAGATTCTCAAAAACAATAAACATGTACAATCCCTTGGATACACCTACTTTCCTTACCCTATTGTTCCACTAGGTACATACTTTCTTGATAGGTTCTACATCTATGCTATGGGTTAGCTTTGACTAAGTGTTGTCACAAAGCACAATTTATTTGAAGAATCCATTGGAGATAAGAGATTGTAGAATCCTGAGTACATGGTTTTGTAGAAGCCCAAGTAAAGTTCATGATGGCCACATGAAGGAACCACTTGTATAGAGAGAACCCTACTTGGGATTAAGAACATTTTTCATCATGGAGGAGGGATTATAGCCCTATATGACATGTGGAAGATTGAACTTATTTTTAGAGTATTGGAGATGGCTTGGGAATGCCCAAGGCTTCAACAATTTTCTTCTAGGGGTTAGCTGACACAATGGAGTACATTTCTTAGGAGGACCGATGGAGTTCATGGAGGCTTGTGATGGAGGCATGTAGAATTACCTTGTGTAGTTCCATCATTGGACCCCTTGTTGTGTATGAACTCACCTTGGAGCATGGCACAAGCAATTTCGAGTGGACATCTCACTTGTATTGGCCCACAAGGATCATGTAGGATTCACATAGTATTGTTGGTCTCCCTTACCTCTCATATAAATAGAGGAAGGAGAGAATATTTCCATTCATATCATCATTTGTACTCTTTTGTTTGTACTTATCTTCTTGGAAGAAGTCACTAGGGTTTCCTTGTGAACCTTAGGAGGAGTTATTACGTCTAGAGGAGAATTATTTATTAGAACTTGATTATTATGAAGAAAAAAATTGGAGATGATCATATTACTTGTGTGTTCATTCTTATTCACTCTTATGTATAGATGTGACCCAGAACAGGAGAACACTTTCCCTGTCTCTCTCTCTTGGAGTCTTCACTTGTACTTGTTATCTCTCTGTGTCTTGAGGTTCTAGCATTTCTTGGTATTCTTGGAGTTTCTTGGAGCATCTTGGAGTTATAGGTCTAGGGTTTTACCCTTGGATATTAGAGATTAGGGTTTTGTGATAAAAACTTAGGGTGGATTGGTGAAGTAGAATAGAGGAGGAGGATGTCTTACCTTGGAGGTTGTGTTGGAGATATTCTTGCACTTTGATATTCTTGGTTGAGCTAGGGTTTGATGATTTACCTTAGCTAGAGATTTTTGGATAGTTGAATTTTTTGTATTAGCCTTGAGAGAAGGCTATGTTTTGTACTTGTACTTCATATTGAGCTTATACATGAAGTTTCTATTTTTTTATATACTATGCGATTTCCATATTTGAATTTCAACTATATATGTCTTTGTGCATTTCTATTTATAGTTGTTTCTCCATGTTAACTTGAAATAAGCAAAAGGGAAAATGGTTAAGTTTATTAACATATAATGAAGAAGATAAGGTGTTGAGATTACTATTTTTATATTGTTGTAAAAGTACATTTTCAGATCTGGTTATTGGCTGATAAGTTTCCCTAAAAAGGGTTGAATCATATCTCATTGTTTGGTATATATTCTCCTTGAAATGTCATGAAGTGTAGGGTTGTTTGAAGTGTATTATTTTTATCTTTCAGTTGTTATTTTACTTGAATTTACAATAGTATTAAGGCTATAAATTCTAGGGATAAGATCCAGAAAACTTCTAGGAATAAGGTGAAATTTCAGCATTGTGTTCCTTAACCCAAATATTTAATAAAAATAAAGATAAATCCTTAAAATTCAGAAATAAACACAAATACATGCAAAAGTGAATGCACACAAGAACATGGAAAGAACCCTTGAGTGAGGGTAACACCATTAACTATTCCTTAGGGAAGGAATCACTCCATAAGCAGTGCTTGCTACAACTATTGCATGCAACACACTTCACAAGACATCTCATTCCATTGCTTCAAATTCTTTATATAGTTGTATACAACCTTCTAGGTATTTTGTAGAGAAGGAAATTTCTAGTAAGTGCAACCTTCTAGATACTTTCTAGAGAAGGAAAATTCTAGTAGGAAGAATATTATAGTAATCCTTATTATTGTTTATTTTCACACTACATAAGCTTTATTTAATAAACATAGCCTCAATACATAAAATATCCCCTTGGGTACCAACCTAGGTACCCTTATACTATCCTCCCTGGGTACATTACATTCCATCTGGAAGAATCCATATAATATGATCTATAAAGAAATGTAGTAAAATAGTACTATGCACAAGCATTCATCCATCCTAGTGAAAATTTGTGGACATGGGGTACAACTACTTCTTTTCCACCTCAAGCTCGATTATGGTTTCTCCTTTCATTCTATGCTGTTGCTATGCTACTTTGATATATCTGAACATTGATTTTATTTCTCCATGTGCCTCCATATTGGTTTCCTTTTTGGTGCCATGTTTGTCGATAGTAAGTTTGTTAATGCTCATGACCTTTCCTTAATGAATGTTGTTTCGTCGAGTGGTGTGGAGGATGATATACAACAACCTTAACTATTGTTTTTTGGTCTTTGAATCTATAACATGTGGTTATTTTAACCCATGTGTAGCACCTTAATTTCTTCTTTCCGTTTATTCCCTTCTTAGGGATTTTCTTCATGTGATTTTGCAAATCATCTGTTTGATTCAACTTTAATTTCTTCATCTATTGTGTTTTTAGGTACTTAAACTATTTTAGTTGTAATGGCTTCTTCATGTGCCCCCTTGAACCCTTTAGTAAGAGAAATATCATGCAATGCGATTTTATTTTTCTTATATGTCACGTCCCCTCCCATCATTCCCAACCACAGAGGGAACATGACTGACATTCCAGGGCTTATTTGGTAAACTCAGCCCCATACATTACTAAGAAATTCATAATAAATAAAAACTTCTGTGTGAAAATTCATACTCAATATAAACACAACGGAATTAAATCATATTTGCACACACACAACTGTAATGCATCAACATATCTATCAAAAGTAAATGATGATTCAATATGCAGAGAATCAATCCCCTTCTCATGATATGCACAAAATTCATATCAATTCCATTAACATGAATAATTATCATTCAGAATTAACACATTGCAGAACACAAAATGCATATAATCTAAACACATAGAACACTTATCTTTGAGATGAAGCAGTCCAAACAACTGGATATTTGAGAGCAACGTTCCACCCAACCATAGATATCTGTCCAGCCTATATTCTTTGAGTTGAGAGATCACCCCCGAACTAGGTTGTGTATCCACTAAGGAGGAACTAAATGGGCTCACTCACAGCCATGGTTTCACTCAATAGCTATGCTAAGCCAACACACAGTTGGGTTTATAAAGCATACAAAAGAACAAGGAGGACAATGCTAAGCCAGTGAGCTCAACCACAAAGATACAGGCATCTGAAGATAATTCAAACAGTCAAGGCATCCACAGTACCTACCACACCCAACACAAGGAAGGTCCCCTTCTCTGCTGCACAGTCCCTCAGGCGCCACTTCCCTCAAGTGTTCTTCAGGATGGGCATAGAAAGGTCCAAGTTTCTAAATCCTTGAGATTCCAGCCTTCACTGGGTTTATCAAGCATTCCCAACCTCTGCTTAGTCATTCACACTTGGATTTCTCACAATTCTGACTTCAAATAACTCAATCCCGTCACTGGATTTCTGGGCTATAAAAATTGGGTTTTCCAATGGATTTTAGGGTATTTAATACTCTCAATTTTTCCCCAAGGTTCATATATATGGATCTCCCATTGGATTTCACTGTCAATACCAAATTCTGGGCATTTATGGCTCTTCAAAACGTGGGTTCTTGCAAAGTTGCGATTTTTGGTTTTTCTCACTGCTGGGCATTCGTCCTAGATGAAAACTGATGCTGGGATCTTCAACAATGGAATGGGAATGAGGAAGAACCCATTCCCATGAGGTATAGTTACTTGTGGGACAAGAAAAACAGAGCCCATACCTGCCATACGAATTTATGGGCTGCACATGCTCCATTGAAGCCATGGATTGAATTCTTCAACAACTTCCTTACACCAGAATTAAATGTCAGCAAGGAAAGTCAAATGGGTTCACAAGATGACATTTGGAAGCATATGGTTCATCCCCACAACCCCCTCACCACTCCCTACTGGAATACACATGGCCCCTTCTCATTCATTGCTTCCATAGCCAGTTTTGATATTTTATTGAAATATTAAATATTTACATCATTTACAATGTTCCATGGCTTAATAGCACATGGATGGAAAAATTTCAAATACTTGTCCATTTTAAATAAAATACGAACATACACTAGCGGGGCCTTGGCCTTGAGCTCCACGCTAGGGAAACATACATCGTATGTACACAATATTTGCATAAAAGCAAATATATCACAAGGGTCAAAATTGGGGTATTACATTATACCAAATATTCAAAAACTTATTTTGCACATTAATATCAATTGTACCCATTGAGTTGTTCCAAGAATATCCCAAAAATATATCCACATTATCCAAATCTATAGTATAAAAAACTAAATGTAACACATATTTTTCCATAGTAATCTTCAAATGCTTTGAATGTGCTTTGTGGGGACTTACAACCTTTTAGCCACATTAACATTTATGAAATTATGTTTGATGTTAGGGTTTATATAAATAATGTTAGTCTTGTTGAATACATCCATGAACATGTAATAGGATTTTTTCACATGAAAATTATCCCTTAATGCTTTCTTTATCATTCTTCGCAACATGAGACCACCTATCTAAAAATACATTTTCAAATTGTTCATATGAAAGTTTTAATAAATCCTTAAAGCAAAGTGTTTGACCCCTTATAGCTGCTTCATCTATTAAATTAGAGTATATGCATATTTTACAAAGGGAATTATTTGATTATAATATGCGATTTTTTCTTGAATACTAGGACCATTAGGTTTTCTTGTAAAATACATTTTCTACAATTCATGCGGTCGTCATTGGAAAAACCCTTAAATTGTTGATTTTAAATCAATGATAACTTTAGTTCCTGCACTCTAACTTGGACTTTTATTATTATATATTGAGTGTTTTTTCAAGAGGAACTTAGATATATAATTGGATTATTCAAATCCTATACAAACATTTTCATAAATTGACCTATGTAGCGCTACCCACTTTTTTCTCCAAAAAAGTTGTAGAAGGAAAAAATATTCCCCTCTTTTTTAGCCTAAGAAAGGACTGATAATTTTTTGTGTGTAACTCAATAGATCTAAAGATATAATATAAAAATTATCTTGCAAATAATACAATAGATCCACATAGTAAACCACAAGAGGATAAACTCAAGAATACGAAAGAACCCTTAAGGTAGGGTAACACCATTAACAATTCCTTAAGCAATGAATCACTCTGCAAGCTATGCTTGCTGAAACTATTATATCCAACACACTTGACAAGACATATCATTCCATTGCTTCTACTTATTTATATAGTTTCTATCCAACCTTGTTTGTACTTTCTAGAGAATGAACTTTATAGTAAGTGGAATCTTCTAGATACTTTCTAGAGAAGGGATATTCTAGTAGGCAAAGTATTTTAGTAAGCCTAATTACATTTGTTGCTTTTCACACTATATGAGACTCGTTAATAAACACGGCATCAGTACATAACATTATCTCATTGGGTACCTCCCTAGGTACATTACATTCCTTTTTCATTAATTTCCCAATTGCACAAAATTTTAACATGGTATTAGAGCTTGCTATGGTTGTGATCACTCTTGAGTAATATGGAGTTTGTATTACATATAGATTTTACCTAGGACAAGTACTTGACCTTTTTAAGGTCATTCGGTGAGAAACACTATGTTTCTTGGGGAAGCACTTGGACCTAAGAAAGGGGTTTGTTCATTTCATTCATTGATCATTTGTGCTTGAGATGATCAGTTTTACTTGTGATATGTTTTGATAGGTTTATGTCGTGATGAGAGATGATGGATCTACTACATTGATGGTTATTAGGGATATATTTTTAGTTGATTTTATTCCTAGGATGACTTTTGATAGGTGGCTAAGTTTTTCTAGTTGTTTCTAGTGATAGGAGATAGCTCTATGTGATTATTGACATCAATGGTTTTATTTTTGGCGGTGAGATACTTTAAAGGACCAAAGATAGGTGTTTGATTTGTTCAAGTAGAAGCTAGTTTATTTTTCACTTGTGATAGATGGAGGATCTTCTTCATATTGAAATTTTTCCCTGATGGATATGTCTTTGGTCTCTTTATTTTCCTCTAACACTATTTTTAGTATTGGTTAATTTTTGGACATTAAAGGTTCAATACATTTGACATATGATAGGTTATTGTTCAAAAAAATTTAGAGCTAGAGGGAGGTATGCCTATGGAGCTTGGTGATGTTGTCACTTATCATGTGAGAGAATTTGATTCCACTTCATTTAAAATGCCTTCAAGTAATGTTCTTGAGTTGGATTTTGTTTTGTTTGTTCCTAATTTGAAGAAGCATATCCCTTTAATGTCTTCTATGGTAAATGTACAATGGAGAGTTGCTTTTGAGGGACAACAATGCACCACCAATGATTTTAGTCTATATATTCTACGGTCTTAAACAATGACCTTTACATGTTACTTGTTGATCTAATGGAACTCATAGATTCGAATGAGAGGTTGGATCAAACTTTGAGTTTTGAGGAGGCCCATGTAGAGAATATATGGTGGGATTGCACATGGATAAGTTCAGAGCCTATTATGGATTTAGTGATTGATTCTAGGATTTGAGATGTCGTGATTACATCTTGTGATGGATATACCATTACTTTTACAAATTATAGTATCGATATATTTCAATACAATGGGATATTGTGATTAAGGATAATGTATAGGTTTTTTTTCTAGAGGTTGATTCAGAGATTCAAGATAAATCAAATTTATAAGGATCTGAGGTGATACTACATGTGGATTCTAACCTAATCCATATTGTATAAAGAAGATGGATCACTTAGAAATTACATCATGCATGGAAAGAGGTCATGGATTTAGGTACAAATTCTATCACATACACTTTGATTACATCTCATGTTGATGTGAGATCTCCTAGTGCGTAGGGTTCTCCTTTAGTGATCAAGGAGAATGTGCAAATTATTTTTTTAGTTGATTCAAATTTTCAAGAGCATGTAGGATCAATTAGATATTTAGTGAGGATGGGTGTATCTACTAGGATATATGCTAGTCACCTAGCATTGGTTTCTCCCATCTACGAAACTTCCAATTGTACAAAGGAGGAGAGGTGCACTAATTAGATTGATGTCATCCATGATCCTTTCAATTATTCATTGGAGTAGAGGTGTGATACCCCAATGGAGGATGTTTTTAGAATTGATTCCAGATTTGCAACTAATGCGACTATTATAGAGTACATAGCCATTGATTTTGGATTCTTTGATATAGAGAAAATTTTTCTTGATGTTACTCTTACTTCACAATTATCTCAAGATGGGGAAAGTGACCTAGCTCGGGTTGGTTTGGTTTCTAGAGGAATGGAGGCACATGAGAGGGATTCTCATGTGGACATTTTGATAATGACGTTGCATAGACCACAAAATTTATATTCTAGGATCAAGGAGTTGACTTATATGGATATCTATCTTTTTGACATTGATAGATGTGATGCATTTGTCTTGTTATTGCATGGAGATATGTCTATATTTGCAAGTTATCCCGAGGATATTTTGATGTTGTTTCCTTTGAAGTTGGATTGTGATGTTGAGGATGATGGAGGTTGATAGTTATTTTCTTCTCTAGGTGGATATTCTTGTATATTCATTGATAATCTTTATTCACTAGATGATCAATATGTTGTTATAGCATGGTTGCAGATGATAGTAGTTGAATCCAATTCTGCAACCAATACTAATTTTCCAATAACATATTTGGTATATATGTAGAGGGATTCAATAGGTGTCATTGTAAACACTTTTCTCATAAATAGGGAGTGTTAATTGTTCTGGTTACTTTGAAAGTGTTTACTCCATGTTTGAGGGTGCATCATGAGTTTTGGGGTACATGATATATGTTCAACCCCTAGATGGTCTGAGACATATTGCAACATGAGAGATGGCCCATTATGGATATGGAAAATTGGGATAGCTTAGGCATTAGGGTTATATTGCTTGAATGGTGGACACCCTTCATGATGGCCACATAAAGAAATAAATTGTGGGGAGAGTTCCCTACATGGGATGAGGAGTATTTTCCATTATGGATGAGGGATTATAGCCCTATATGTCATGTGGTAGTTGGGATTCTTACATGGAGTGTTGGAGGTGGCTTGAGGATGCTTGGGCCTCCAACATTGTTTTTTCATGGGGTATCCAACCTAGTGGAGTACATTACTTAGGAGGATCCGTGGAGTCTATGGAGAGTTGTGCAAAGGTTGTGTTTTTACCTTGTGTAGTTATGTCATCTCGGATCTCTTATTGTGTATGACATCACCTTAGAGAATGAAGCATGAAATTTAAAGTGGACGTCTCACTTTTGTTGGCCTACAAGGCTCATGCATGTTACTTGTAAGGGCTTGTGCCCACATGTTATTGTTGGCCTCCCTTACCTCTCATATAAATAGAGGAAGGAGAGAGTATTTCCATTCATATAATAATTTTTACTCTTATTTGTACTTATCTTCTCAGAAGAGTTCACCTAGGGTTTACTCATGAACCCTAGGAGGAGTTATGAAGCCTAGAAGAGAGGTCTAAGTTGGATTTTGATTCTTGTGACTAGGGATTTCTCTTATGAATAAGAATACATTGGAGATGATCATACCACTTGTGTGTTTATTCTTATTCACTCTTATGTAGAGATGTGAGAAGAGGAGCATACTTGTCCTCTCTCTCACTTGAAGTATTCACTTGTACTTGTTATCTCCCTTTGTCTTGAGGCACTAGGGTTTCTTGGTATGGGTTTATTGTGGAATATTGGATTTCTAAGGTTAAGGTTTCACCATTGTGGATTGGATATTAGGTTTTTGTGATAAAACCCTATGGTGGATTGGTGAATATCAAGAGAGGAGGACATCTTGCCTTGGAGGTTTTGTTGGAGAGAGTCTTGCACTTGGGTATTCTTGATTGGAATAGGGTTTGATAATTTACCTTTGATAGGGATTTTTGTATAGTTGGATATTTTGTAATAGCCTTAAGAGAAGGCCATGGTATGTACTTGTACTTTAAATTGAGATTATATATGAAGTTTCTATATGTCCATATATTGAGAAGTTTGCATATTTGATTTCAAATTATATATATATGTTATTTATGCATTGTTATTTACAGTTATTTATGCATTACTAATTTGACATAAGTAGAACGTAAAACTATTAAGAGTATTAACATTTAACGAAGAAGAAAAGGGGTTGAGTTTACTATTGCTATACTACTATAAATGTACATTTTAGATATGGTTATGGTGGATTGTTGAATATGAAGAGAGGACATATTTCCTTGGAGGTTGTTTTGGAGAGAGTCTTGCACTTGGGTATTCTTGATTGGAATAGGGTTTGATAATTTACCTTTGCTAGGGATTTTTGTATAGTTGGAGATTTTGTACTAGCCTTGAGAGAAGGCCATGGCATGTACTTGTACTTCAACTTGAGATTATATATGAAGTTTCTATATATCCATATATTGAGAGGTTTTCATATTTTAATTCCAATTATATATGTTATTTATGCATTGTTATTTATAGTTATTTATGCATTACTAATTTGACATAAGTAGAATGGAAAAATATTAAGAGTATTAACATTTAACGAAGAAGATAAGGGGTTGAGTTTACTGTTGCTATAATACTATAAATGTACATTTCAGATATGGATATTTGTTGATAAGTTTCCCTAGTGTAGTGATCCTTAACCTAGAAATTGAATCACAACAAAGAGATATAATCCTTATAATTTAGAAATAACCAAAAGACATTCACCATAAGAATAAAACCAAGACATAGAGAAAAACCATTAAGGTAGGGTAACAACATCAAGTATTACTTAAAAAAGGAACCACTCCACAAGCCATGCTTGTTACAATACAAGTCATCACACACCACTCATACAATGATACTCATGTATATTTATACTTTCTCACGAGTATTATTAAGGGGCCTATTCCAACTATCCCTTATTATATTATTTCCTTTAACTACCAAGTGGGAATATTCCATGATTATGGACACATTACATACAACATCCCCTTGGGTGCCTCCCTAGGTACATAACATCCACCCCCCTTTGCATGTTTCATCCTCAAAATGTGTGAGGAAGTCATATAGTATGATATGCTAAATAATGTATCCAATTGGTACCAAGCATGAGAATCCATCCATCCTAGTGAAATGTGGACATGGGGTCCACCCGCTTCCTTTCCACCTCAATATTGATTCTAGTCACTCCTCTAGTTCCATGTTGTTGTTGTGCTATTACAATATCTCAATGTATTTATTTTAGTCCTCCATATCCCTCCATTTCAGTTCCTTTTTGGTTCCAGTTTTGTTGATGCTCCCAACTTTGCCTTGCTGAAATGTTGTTTCTCATGGTGGTGTGGGAGCTGATAGAGTAAAACCTTAGCTATTGGTCCTTATTTCTTTGACTCTTGAACCCATTGTTCCTAAGGTTCATGTAGGTCCTTAAACATATTTTTCCTATTTATCTCCTTCCTAGGGATTTTGCTCATGCACTTCTATAGCTTTTTCTTCTTTTGATTCAACCTCAGACTTTGCATCTATTATGGTTGTAGAAACTTAACAAATCAGACTTTGCATATATCATGGTTGTAGAAACTTCTTCATGTGACCCCTTGGGACCTTCTTGTTTAGCAAGAGAAATAGATTACAATGTGATTTTATTTTTCTTGTACCAAAGGTTTAAAAAATTGTTTTGCACATTAATATTAACTATACCAACTAAGTCCATCCAAGAATATCCCAAAACAATATCCACATCATCCATATCTATAGCATAAAATATGAATGAAACACATATTTATCCATGGTAATATTCAAATATTTGAAAATTTTCACCCTCAAAATGTGCGCTTTGAATATTCTTTGCAGGTACTTGCAACTTTTTAACCAAATTCACATTGATGAGATTATACTTGCTACTAGGGTTTATAGCCTGATAACATTTTCTTGCTGAATACATCCATAAACTTGTAGTGGAAGGTTTGCACATGAAAAGAAACCCTTAGTGATTTATTTTTCATTCTTCATAGCATGAGACCACCTATTTAAAATACCTTCAAATTCTTCATCTAGAAGTGGATCTATCTTGACATGGTTAAGTGAACCTTGACATCTAGTGCACCTTGTTTTAGATTTTAGCTTACCCAAAATATCCATGTCATTTTTTGTAGTGAATTATTTTATTTTAAGTACTCTTGAATAGTAGGGCCATCATATTATCCTATAAAATACAAACTATTTTCCATAACTTCAAAAATAGAGCTAGGGATTTGAAGAAAATCACTTACTTTTAATGTGCAAAAATTTAAAATGAGCATAATTCCATCAATATTTCTCAAAATCCCTATTATTACCACAATTATGAAATGCCATGGCCATTCTACATCTATTAAATTTTGTTTGACTGAAGTGTGGTCACTCTATCAAAAGATATAATCTTTGCAATCTATGCAGCCATCACCGAGAAAACCCTCAAAAATAGCTAATTTTAAATCAACGATAACTTCACTTCCCGAAATTTGTTTTCGATGATTTGTGTTTTGAAATTGGGTGTCTCAATGAGAGGAAATCAGATGTGCAACTAGTTTCTTCAGATTATGGACAAAAATGTTTCAGAAATCGACTTGAATTCTGCCATCTTCTTTTTCCCTTAAAAAATATGCAAAAAATAAAAATACATTCCAAGTTGTTGGCCCAAGAAAGTGCTCTAATACCACGTGTAGTGATCATTAACCCCAAATTCGAAACAAAACAAAGAAATAGAATCTGTATACTTGATAAATAACCAAAACAAATTCACCATAAGAATAACACCAATATATAGAGAAAAACCCTTAAGGTAGGGTAAGATCATCAAATACTCCTTCAGGAAGGAATCACTTGACAAGCCATGCTTGCTAGAATACATCTCATCACACATCTCTCATACAATGATACTCATGTATATTTATACTTTATGACGAGTTTTTCTGAGGGGCCTATTCCAACTACCTATTATTGTTATATTATTTCTTTTAAATACCAAATGGGCATATTCTATGATTATGTCCACACTACATACAATATTCCCTTGGGTATCTCCCTAGGGACATAGTACCTAGAAGGGGCTATCTCATTGTTTGGTATCTTTTCTCCTTGAATTTCCACGAAGTGTGGAGTTGAAGGGAATTATTGTGATCTTTTCATTGTAATTTTATACTGTAATTTACGATAGTTCTAAGGATGAAAATTCTAGAGCTAAAATCCAAAAAACCTTCTAGGAAGAAGTTGAAATTATAATTTTGAATTAATTACCCCATTTCACAAGATTTCAACAAATAAAAGAAAATATTTCATGTTTAGTTTAAAACATTTAGACTTATCATGCTCTCATTTATAATAATATGTATAGAATTTTCAAATTTTTTTATTAAAAGGAGAAGTAGAATAAGAATGATTACTTGTTGCGGTAGGAGGTGCAATATTTGTGGATGCTATTACATGCTTATTAAATGAGGATGATTGTGGATGAGTTCTATTCCTATTAAAAAGCTCATATTAAACCATATGTGCTTGATTGTCTGTGGCTTCAAGGGTGGTGAGTTTCATGTAATTCAACTTGAGATACAAATGTCTATGCAATCCACTTTTAAAGTTGAGGAAAAGCTTATAAACTGGATTAGTAATGACAAGAAGAATTCATAACTAGTTAAATTGGTGGGATGCAGTCTTTCATAGACATGTTGAGCCCTTGAAATGAGTGAATCCACTTGATGTTCATATCTTTATTGTATCTAGAAGGATGAAATTCAAGATTAAGGGAATACACAAGCCTAATTCAAGTGGTGATTGGGTTTTGATTCACTGTATGTTCGGCAATCAATAGATTGGAAATCCTTATAAGATTCAAATTTGTTGATGTATATGTAACTTCGGAATGTATTTCACATATATGTATATTGTATTCCTATAGAGATGTTATTATTCCTCTATATGGAAGTGTCGTTATTTATATTGTAAGTGTCGTAACTTATACTTGATGGGTTATTAGACCACCTTGTTGGGGTCAGCCCTGTATAAGTCATGTGGTTCAAAGGGTTATTAGACCACCCTATTGGGGGTCGGCCCAGTCAGCATTATGATATGTGGTAAAGTTCGAGCCTACATGAGTTAGGTAAAAAGGCAAGTCAAGTCAAGTATAAATAGAGTGCGGGAGGCACTCTATTTACACACTCACTTCTCACACATGCTCTCAAGGAGGAGAGGCGCACTTATGAAGGAGGAGGATCTACTGCTAGGTTATGGCTATCTCTCTTGGTTGGTTGTATCATTGCTCTATCTATCTCTGAGGAAGTTATTGGGGTTTTTCACCTTTATGGTTTTCTCCAAGTAAATCTTTGTGTCTCGTGTGTGCTTGCATTATTGTCTCCATGATTGATATGCTGTAGATATGCTGTACATGTTGTTCTCTCAGTTAAGATCCTAGATTATATTGAAGTAAATTCTGAAAATTTAACATGGTATCAGAGCTAGCCTGAAAGAAGGCATGATATGGCATGTATGACACTTGTTGCACTTACGATGCTAGGGCTTGATATAGCAAAAACCAGTCATCGTAGCACTTTCTCTATAAATCCGTTTTGGCGAAGTTTTCGGATCTGAAATTGTTACAGGACGAAGCTAAGATCTCCAGGTATCTTGTGTCCAAAGGACAACCTCTAATTCGTTGTACTTTGTGATTTATGATCTGTACAATATAGGGTTTCTGCCTCTTCCAGATCTGAGTCAAAATCAGGTGACCTTGGGAAAAAGGTCATATCTTGGGCTAGGAAGCTCCAAATGAAATTTCGTAAAAAGTGACAGGTAGTACACAGTCTGCACTATCTCAGAAAAAATTTTCAGAGGCAGAAGTTGAACCAGTGACACGTGGCACGCCGTATAAGTTCGCTCTCCTGTATTATCCCATAAACAGGTCACGTTGCGACATTTGGCATAACTCTCTCTCAGAGAGTCCAATTGAGGTCAGACCTATCAGGATGGAAAGGTAACAGGCCGAGATATCTCAGAAAACTTTTTCAGAGGCCGAAGTTAAAACAGTGACATGTGGCACGCCGTACAAGTTCTCTCTCCTGTTTTATCCCAAAACAGGTCACGTTGCGACATTTGGCATAACTCTCTCTCAGAGAATCCAATTGAGGTCAGACCTATCAGGAGGGAAAGATAACAGGTCAGGATATCTCAGGAAACTTTTTCAGACCCTGTGGATCAAAAATTTTGGAGTTACACTAGAAACAATCAGGTACATATTTCTGTCAAAACAGAATTATTTTTTGGTACCTTCATTCATGGCTTCCGGAATTTAGGGCTTTGGAGAAAGTTGGATTTTTTGTAATCGGAGACCACGGCTGGATGCTACTCATCAAAATAGAAATTTAGAGACCAAGATCATAATTTTTGGTTGGGCAGAAGGCCGGGCTTGATTAGACCCTAGTTCGGGACTTTGATCAGAAAAGTGGAAAATTAGGGCTTCTGTAAAAATGGGAATTTTTGAAATCTGTGACCACGGCTGGAAGCTCCTCAGAAAAATAGAAGCTTAGAGCTTTGGATCAAAAATTTTGATGGGGAAAAAGAGTGGGCTTCATCAAACCCCAGTTCAGGGTCACGTCCAGTGAATCCGGAAGTTTCAAAGGCAAAATTGAGGAGTGAAACTTTGCAGTTTTCAAATTCTGAATATACCAGTTTGATCAGTTCATCAAGGCGCATATTCCTATCCTATCGGAAGGTTGAAATTCAAAGTTTGAATTTTTGGGGTTTCTCTGACAAACCCATATCCAGCTCCAGGTCCAGTTCTTGCACATCAAGTGGATTGGGTTAATCCTAGAAGAAGATGGATTGGTCACCTACATAGGTGAAGAAGTTCCTGTTTCAGAAGGAGATGAGACTAAGGCTTTATATAAGAAGATTACAAGCGATCTCGACAGGTATGACTCATCGAGGTATGTTTCGATATTTGTCCATGATTAAGTTTATGGTATGTTTGTCTTCATGTTATTACGGTTAGTACAATTTTGATTTTAGATTTGTCGTATCACCTTAACAAAATTATGAATGCATGATAGAAGATATTCATTGGTTAGGGTGTTGACACTTATGATTGTACTAATGAATTATGGTGTTGTATGAGGTTTATGTTGTCTACTAACATGAAAGGTACACCAAGAAAGACAAATCATGTTCTGGTCCAAGAACATATGATCATGATAACATGAGGACAAAGATTCATCCATTGTCATGGATCTCATAGAAGATCCATTTACGAGGTATGTATAACTTGGTTTTGCAATGGTTAACTTATGAGACATGCAGGTTACTAGCACAAGTCATTGACGAAGAACAAGAAGACATTATGCGGGTATGTTAGACATAAATAGCTAGCATGCTAATCCAGGTATGTTTTTCCTATATCAAGTTAGAATCCTACCTTGTGTTAGGATCTTATACTGTTGTTGATAATAATTATTCATGAAGTCATAGGTTTGAATAATCATGGTTGTATGCATATTATGTTTCTTACCTTAATTGATGATATGACTAACCAGAAGAATCATGAAGGTATAGGTTTGAATAATCACAGGTTTTATGCATAATATATCTCTTATCTTGATTGATGATTCAACTAACCTGAAGAGTCATAGGTTTGAGTAATTACAGGTTTAGACATGTTATGTTTCTTATGATTTGACTAACCTTAAGAATTCTACATAAACCTTGAATGCTAATGCTTATTATTTTCTGTTTGAAATGATCATGACTATACATGATTGAGATTATTGTGTTTTAATAGTATACTAATGAATGTATGATTTTATATGAGATCACAAGGATAACACAATCATGATACTAATAAGCATGCATAGGAACCAAGGATGAATGTAAGTTCAAGGACAGGTAATCCAGGAAGCAAAGATCAAGAGGGAGTACACTCCAGTGGTTTATGAAAGGATGCAGATATTCAGAGGGAGTTGACCATCTCTCTACATCCCACAACAGAAAGGTGTAGAAGAAGCTACTTTAGATTAGGACTCCAGCAGCTCCTGCAAGGAAGCAAAGACTCAGAGGGAGTCCACCCAACGAACAAACAAAGATAAGTATTTGAATTGTCATTTCTTAAATAATACTGTTCAATAATGTATATACTGATGTTCCTAGAATTAGGTTGTGTATTATGCATATTAGAATAATTGCATTGATGAACAGTATACTCCTAATATGCATGGGTAAGTGGCCTATGGCACTATACAAAATTCCATTGCTACTTATCTAGAATGAAACCTCTTTGCTGACATGTTGGGAGTTGTGCACACTCTTAACAATGTTCTGGTAGAGACTGGAAGGCATCTAGAAAGTTACGGGATATGGATAAATGTTGTATTGAAGCATTGGCTAAGATAATTGCATGACTGTATGACATATTTCTTTATGTGTAAGAATTTGTTCTGAAAATTATGAGATGTTTCTAATCATGCAATTTAACCTGTTTTGTAGGAAAGATCGTATGCCATCTCCTACAAAAGAAGAACTACAACATTTTGTTCCAGCAACAAAGATATCTATTGAAGATATTGAAGTTCCCAGGATCTGGGATGAAGAAATGAAATGCCATGATCCATCGATCATGAAGAATGATGTTTGGGATGTAATCCCAAGACATGAAGGGAAGTTTGATATGACTTCCAAATGGAACTATCAGATCAAGCATGTTGCAGATGGCAGCATAGAGAAATATAAAAGTGATGAAATAGAAAATACACCAGATGGATTCAAGACATCTTCCTTGAATGGTGTAGTTGAAGAAGAAGTGTATGTGGAGCAGCCACTTGGTTCTGAGACACATGATAGGAAATCATATATGTGTAGAACTTGGTATGGTGAAGATAGATTGATTGCCGACACGCAGCGGAAGCTTACTACCGAGTTCGAGACGAAGAACTTGGGGATGATGCACTATTTGTTTTTGGTATGGAGGTGTGGTAGAGTGCAGAAGGAATCTTCCTTGGACAAGGGAAGTATGCAGTAGAGATCCTGAAGAGGTTCGGGATGATGGACTACAAGGCTATGGCCACACCTATGGCATCAAATCTGAAGCTTCTATGTGATGCTTCATCTGAGCTGGTTGATATCACTATGTATCGTCAGATGATTGGGTCCTTGATGTACCTGACGAACACGAGACCAGACATTTTCTTTGCTGTGAACACATTGAGCCAGTTCCTGACGGATCCGAGGAATGTTCACCTGGTTGCTGTAAAGCATGTTCTGAGGTACCTAAAGGGTACAGTGGATTATGGGCTCAAGTATGAAGAGAATCAAAAGTTTAACCTACAGGGTTATGTTGATTCAGATTGGGATGGCAGTGCTGCAGATAGGAAGAGCACATCTGGGTGCTGCTTCAGTATGGGATCAGGTGTGATCTCTTGGTTTAGCAGGAAGCAATCTTGCGTAGCACTGAGTACAGCTGAGGCAGAATATGTTGCAGCCTGCTCAGCAAGTTGCGAGGCAGTATGGCTACGGAAGCTACTGTCTGAGTTATTTGATCTCCCGTTGGAGGCTACTGGTATCTTCTGTGATAACCAGAGTTGTGTGAAGCTATCTGAGAACCCAGTGTTTCATGACAGGTCGAAACACATAGAGATCAAATATCACTATATCAGGGATATGGTGCAGAGAGGAGCTGTGAAGCTTCTGTATGTTGCGATGGACGAGCAGATTGCAGATGTGTTGACGAAGCCACTAGCCAGAGTGAAGTTCGAGTACTTCAGAGAGAGGCTTGGCGTTCTTCAGATTGAGGACACTTCGAGGAAGAAGTGATGGACACATTTGCTGAAGCCATTCCAAGCATGTTGGAAGGAGGATCCTTCACATGGCTGTGGATGTAAGCGCCGGATAATGGGCATCAGGATGATGTTCTGGTTTCTGCTTGGATATGATCAGTTGGATCATTTATGTATGTACGCATCATGTTGGATGTTGGATATGATCAGTTGGATCATTTATGTATGTACGCATCATGTTGGATGTTGGATATGATCAGGTAGATCATGGATGCTGTTGGATACATTGTGTGGATCATGTATCTTTATATGATCAGGTAGATCATGGATGCTGTTGGATACATTGTGTGGATCATGTATCTTTGTATGATCAGGTAGATCATGTATGTTGATGGGTACATTGTGTGGATCATGTATCTTTGTATGATCAGGTAGATCATGTATGATTGATGGATACATTGTGTGGATCATGTATCTATGTGTGCATCAGATGGATGCATTGTATGATCAAGATGATCGTGGATGACGAGCTTCTCCAGATGACATGCAGCAGGATGTTGCAGTGATGATGATCAGGATGATCATGTGTACATCAGGATGATGTTTGATGAGTATCAGATGATACTTTGTGGCCGTGGATCAGGTTGTGCAGGAAAGCATGTAATTTGTGCCCTGGGAGATTTGCAGATGGTCTTTCGAGGTTTTGCCTATGGCATGTAATTCGGTGCCCTGGGACATCTGGCAAATGCTCTTGCGAGGTTTTGCTTGGGAGGACATGTAATTTGTGCCCTGGGAGATCTGCAGATAGTCTTTCGAGGTTTTGCCTATGGCATGTAATTCGGTGCCCTGGGATATCTGGCAGATGCTCTTGCGAGGTTTTGTCCTATGGCATGTAATTTGCTCCTGGGAGATCTGGACAGGATGAAAAAGGCCTCAGATGCTTCAGCCAGGTTTTGCCATGACCACATGTAATTTGCTCCTGGGAGATCTGGACAGGATGAAAAAGGCCTCAGATGCTCCAGCCAGGTTTTGTGGTGGACCACATGTAATGTGCTCCTGGGAGATCCGACAGGTAGAGCTGTGTGCTCGTAACAGCCTGGGATGCTTCAGCCAGGTTTTGTGGTGAGATCACATGTAATGTGCTCCTGGGAGATCCGACAGGTAGAGCCGTGTGCTCGTAACAGCCTGGGATGCTTCAGCCAGGTTTTGTGATGGGTCACATGTAATGTGCTCCTGGGAGATCCTACAGGTAGAGCTGTGTGCTCGTAATAGCCTGGGATGCTGCAGCCAGGTTTTGTGACGCACGTAATAAGTCCTGAGGATTCCACAGTATGGCCAGTGATGATGAAGACCTGCAGGTGGTGGGCCTACATCCAGTATGAAAAAGGACTGGCTCTGTAGAACTTCCTATGACGAGTAGATTCAGAGATTGATTGAGATAGAAGCAGCAGTGATGATGATGATGACTCGATGATGATTATCCAGTGATGATGATCCAGAGAAGATGACTTGTGCTAGAAGAACTGTGCTGAGAAATACCTTCCTAGTTAAGAGGGAGTGTTGATGTATATGTAACTTCGGAATGTATTTCACATATATGTATATTGTATTCCTATAGAGATGTTATTATTCCTCTATATGGAAGTGTCGTTATTTATATTGTAAGTGTCGTAACTTATACTTGATGGGTTATTAGACCACCTTGTTGGGGTCGGCCCTGTATAAGTCATGTGGGTCAAAGGGTTATTAGACCACCCTATTGGGGGTCGGCCCAGTCAGCATTATGATATGTGGTAAAGTTCGAGCCTACATGAGTTAGGTAAAAAGGCAAGTCAAGTCAAGTATAAATAGAGTGCGGGAGGCACTCTATTTACACACTCACTTCTCACACATGCTCTCAAGGAGGAGAGGCGCACTTATGAAGGAGGAGGATCTACTGCTAGGTTATGGCTATCTCTCTTGGTTGGTTGTATCATTGCTCTATCTATCTCTGAGGAAGTTATTGGGGTTTTTCACCTTTATGGTTTTCCCCAAGTAAATCTTTGTGTCTCGTGTGTGCTTGCATTATTGTCTCCATGATTGATATGCTGTAGATATGCTGTACATGTTGTTCTCTCAGTTAAGATCCTAGATTATATTGAAGTAAATTCTGAAAATTTAACAAAATTAGTAAGGGAACCCTCTCATATTTAAGGGTCATATTATAAACAAACCAAGTGTCCATGTCAAAAATCTAGTTGTTAAGAACTTTTGGATTCTAGGATTCAATATATATGGGAACCATGTAGTTTATGTGTAGAGTAGATGGCTTTTTGACTAAAATATCATTAACCTTTTTTACTAAAGAAGCATTGGTGTGTGCAAGTTGAACCACCCTTTTGAAAACTGTCATTGTTTCCATCACTTAGTTAGTCATTGTCTTGGATGTAGGGGAAAAGAGCATGCTACAATGATGGTTAGAAGCCTAGTTTCTTTGAAAAAGGTTTTAAAAGAAACCTTCCTTATTGGAATTCAAAATTTTCAAGAATTATTTGTCATGGAACTTGAAAGTACTGTTGGACATTGGTTCAGCATTCACTGTGTGTTTCGTGACATGGTTTAACCACCTCCCAAAATCTTAACTCTAATGATTGTATCAGATATTAACACCTGTGGTTTTTGGTCTAACGACAATCGTCACATAGCGACAGGTCAAGGTTTCAAAACTCACTCGGCTTGCGTTGGGGGGGGGGAATTTTTGGACATTGGGATACCAATTGTTGAACTTTGGTTGTCATTGATATCAACTAATGTCAAAGAGGATGTCAACTAATTCAGTTTGAGTCATTGATGTCAAATGATGTCAAAGTGGATACAACATTCCTATGAAAACATAAAGAAGTGTATGGAGGCCACTTTGAAGAAGTATATGCATGACATGGATTCCAGTTTGAAAAGGTATATCTAGAAGTTGCATTCAGTCTGAATATGTGTGTCCAAGGATACATTGTGCATGATGAGTTTGAAGAAGTACATAAGGAAGGTACATCATATAGATCCAGTTCAAAGAAGCACATAAGCAATGTATCCTACTACATGTGGTACATGGGAAGATATCAAGGCCACCAAGTCATACTCTCTCCTTGTAGCAGTCAAAGAATTATTTGTACAAAGATACATGTGCACAAGCAGCCAAGGAGTTGGTTAAGAAAAGGTACAAGTGTGCAAGCATGTTGAAAGAAGACTCTCGAATGCACAAGCATTGTTTGTTCAAAGATCAGGAGTGCGCAAACATTAAATGGTTGAACAGTCTTGAAAGCACACAAGTATTGCCAATCAGAATATGATTTCAGTTAGTAAAGGGCACACATGATCCAAAAAAGAGCGTAGCAATTGAAGTTTTTATATGTGTAAATCCCACAAGTAGATGATACAGTAGGTGTGCAAGTCCCACACATGATGACACAGAAGGGTAAAAGTCACACCAAGTAGAAGTTGGTTTATGCACAGATTCCACAAAGCATTCATACATAAAGTGCACAACACCCACAAGGGATGGTACAGTAAGGGTCAAAGACTCATCAAGTTGAAGAGAAAGGATGCGCACATACCTCAAAGCAATGGTACATCAAGAGCACAGGAGTATACCACTAAGGTGTAAGTCCCACTAAATCGTGGACCATGAATGCGCAAGAGCCACAAAGAATGAAACATCAACATCGCATAAGGTGACATGTGGCAAAACCACAATCCGTGAAGTATGGAAGAAGGGATGCCAAAACCAACTTATAGCCATACAATCCGTGCAAGACATGTATAAATAGAGATGCAAGTTGGAGATTTGAAGTAAGCTCAATGACAAGAACATAGAGATTCAGTTGGAAGATACAAGTTTATATTCAGGACATCAAGGGCTCGAGGACATAATAGCATGATCTAGCGAGGATCAGAGTGCACACATGAAACATAATTAAGTATTGATGGCACGCAAAATGATGTTGTATATATGTGACAGATGCACAAGTACTGAAAGACAAAACTACTGAGGTATGCACAACTGCGTGATGATTTGAATGACAGTATCACAAACAACATGCAAATAGTCACAGTTGTTGTAAGACAAAAGCATATATAGATAACTGAAGTATATCGGTTGATGCGTAGATGATCCGAATCTTAGGGGGCATATGGTCTAAATTCGGATGTATAAGCCATAAAAGCATTAAATGGAGAGGCCACCCTCTCATATCCATGGTATTTGGTAGCACATGGTTTTGGCCCATGGTATGGCCTCAAGACACATTGTAATAATGCTATATAAAGTCCTAGAAATCCTTCTCATGATATCAAGTTACTCATTTGGTTTCTATCATACATTTCTCTTATTTTATTGAGTTATTATTGGGGTATTTGTTCTGAGTGTCTTTCTTAGTATAGTTTGAGAGGTGAGGCTCAAAGAACCCTCTTTGAGCCTCACCCCTCCATGTGTCATATTTATTCTATGTTTTTCCATCTATGTTATTCATAGCCTAGATCTCACTACTTTGTCTTTCTCACAGCTGGTTCATTGTTCGCTTCAGTTTTGAAGCTATCTCTTCTCCTCCTCTCTCGGCATTCAAGTCTTCCAAGTCTTAGCCCCCAAGATCTGGATTCAGTGGTATCAGAGTGGGTATGCTCTCCATTGGGACAAGATTTTGAAGCATGATGCGGGTTCAACGGAGGTTCCACAAGCTCTACAATAACCCATGTTTTCCTACAAACCCTTGGCATCTCTATACTCAACACTCTCACATTCAGCAAACTTTGAACAGGTTCCATATACTGCACATGATGTTTCAGAGGCTCTACCATATCTCATTGGAAAGGTATTTTCATTAGCTCAAATGGGTATTTCACGGAATTTTATTTCGTTTCCCGGTTTGTGAGATATGCTTGTTTGAAGTAGCACATGCTTGTGTATAATGCGGCCGAACGTACAACTACTTTAAACAAGTGCTACTGTAAGGTCTGTCTAAACTAGCAAGTGAATTTTTTTTTTTTTTTTACAAGTCGTCATTACGACACTCATTCAAGCTGGGTAATTTATTGCCTTAATCCTGGATATCATTCAAGTTCCACACACACACACACACACACACATATATATATATATATAGATATATATATTTTCTAAGTATCCATAACCGCATAACTACAATTATCAAGATAATCTCTATTCTTCCTTTTTGAATCTTTTTGCAATATACTATACATGACACATCTCTTTTTGAATTAACTTACCAGCTCCCAAATATATTAAATAATCACATTATAAATAAAAGAATAAACTTCTCTCTTAAAATAAAGTCTTAATTCAAGTAAAGAAAATCCATTTCCTTTCTATTTTTCCAGCGAAAAAAAACTACTATTGATATTTGATTGAATCAAATAGTACAATGATGTTCTTGATTCTTTGACTGAATCATTCACAAAAGCTATAAAAAATATACTGATTTAACAGAGATGTCTTCAAGATCCATCCCAAACCCAAGAGTATCTCATAAGTTCAGGCTACCAAAAGCTACCAATATACAAAATAGAACATATAATACTGTGACCAATATCCTACTGTAGCATATACCCTATCAGACCTTAATCAAAAAAGTATGTGATTCCACTATCCTGAGTGGAATTGTCACACCATTCATCCCATACCAAGTGTCCCTCCATGCCTGACAGAGCCTGCTTGGATAATTTATCAGCAAGTGAATTGTGCTCTCTATAGATATGTTCAAATATAATATTCTGTTGTTTTTCAATTTCGTTATGTGCACAAGAAGCCTAATGTCTCAGATTCAAAACATTCAACTTGAAATCTCCTACAGCCCACTTGATTGTGACCCGAGAATCACCATAAACCTTGATGTTAACCAAACCAAATATGTTTGCCACTTTTAAAACGCACCAAAGAGCCATAAACTCAGCTTTCATGTTGCTTCCAAAACCACAATTGAACCTGACAGTAAAATAATAAGATTCATTCAAGTATATAACACCCCCACTGCGCACATCCCATATTGTGCAACTCCATCACAGATTTCCTTTCTATTTTATCTATGACATAATATGATGGATGATTAGTACCAATAATTTAACTAATCACATTATACCTAAAGAATATAATCTTTCCTCTTATTCTTTGATAAGTAAAGTCTAATTTCACTTCAAAATCCATTCTTCTATGAGAGAGTTAGATGACGTATATCATGGATAATTAATACCAAATAATCACATTATAAATAAAAGGATAAACTTCTCTCTTAAAATAATAAAATCTAAATTCAATTCAAAAATCCATTCCTTCTATGAGAGGATTAAATGACGTAAAACTTAATCGACTAAAACAAACATTAATATAATGGAACAATACAGAACCGGTCGCTTCGATGGGACTTAATAATTACTAAAGATTGACAGATGGCTAATCTCAATAACTGACGAATATTTATTCAGCAGTTCGTTGGCACTTGATTTCTGGTTTACTATCTATCGTAACATAATTACATAGATATTTGTCAATCAATCCTTACTTCACGAGTAGACTTTTCATAAGTGAAAGATATTCTTGATCCTTAACTGTGAGATAATTAGTCTATGATTACCCGTTATCCTGTACAAGTAACTAAAGCGTAACCACTTTAATTAATCTTCATCAATCATGGTTGTATCGTCCCATAGTTAGATCAACTGTCACCATAACCTTCAACTAGATATCCGTAAAAATCAAAGGGTAGAGATAGATTTTAAGAAGGAAAAAATTTCCAGAAAACATAAAATTTTCGAATGCCCAGGGTTTAACTTCTTGAATGCCAGATCGATATAGACGAAATTAATTATACAAAAATTATCAATAATACTCAACTATAGATCTTTACCATTAAAATAATTCCATAGAAATCCCAAATTTTATAATCGCGCAGAGAATTCGTGATTTGAAATATAAACTCATATTAGCTTATTGAAGATAAGAATTCATAAGCAAAACAAACTAATTGATCAAACCTGATTTCACGGTCTATCCAGCAATTCGGTGAGAATGCGTTGATGTAGCGTCCGATCAATCCAGCTTGATGAAGTACCGAGTGACCCTTTGGTTGACCACCCTACCGTATCGAGGTTACTCTTCTTCACCTCGAACCCCTGAGTTAGTGGGGTCGTAAGAACACACAACGCAAGCTTTCTGATGGGATTCCCCAATCCCTTCAAAGCTAAGCCCAACTCACAAGAATTCACAAGGTCAATTCTCGATTCCGGTGCCCATCCAGCACTAGGGAGCAAGAGACGTCCGTCTCTCCTTCTCCTCCCTCATTATATAGCAAAAACCTGTGTGCCATGTGTCTATCCATGCACATATTTAATTTAGTTTAATATTTTAATAACAATTTCTCTCAAATTACAAGTGTCTCTTCATCTCAAGTGTGCACCTAATTCCCTAAATCCGTGGGAGTTAGGTGTAGTAGAGTCCATCTTTTGTTTTGGTTTTTATTTAGTTTGGTTAATATCTTTTAGTTAGACTTAAAGCTTTCTATAAAATCTTTTCTTTTCTAAATACAAAAATAGAGTTTGAAAATAGTTACTTTTACTAAAAACTAAAATCTATTTCAAATTTTCTATAAAATAATCTAAAAAGAATAATAAAGATTGATTAAAGTAAATCTTGAATAAAATAAAATATTTGAATAAAAACAATTCTTTTTTTTAAAGATCTATTTCAATTCTTTCTAAAAAAATGAAGCTAATTAAATAAAATCTTGAGTATAATGATTTAAAATAATAAAAATGCATCCAATTAAAATCTTTGAATAAATAACAACTTTTCTCAAAAAACAAATTAATCAATTTTTAAAATAAATAAAATCAATCTCCTTAATTTATTTTCATGATAATAAAACAATTAAAACAAGTAGTTCAAATTAAAGAAATCAAGAATAGAGTTTTGTAAAGAATAAATCATTATAATAAAATCTATTTAAATTAAAATCTTTGAAAGATAAATAACATTTTTCAATAA
The DNA here is from genome assembly GCA_027924585.1 of Larix kaempferi. Lineage (NCBI taxonomy): Eukaryota > Viridiplantae > Streptophyta > Pinopsida > Pinales > Pinaceae > Larix > Larix kaempferi. The sequence goes on from BSBM01000136.1 coordinate 8,790,042, forward strand.
AACAAAATCAAACAAAATTAAAATTGAATAAAACCAATCTCTTCAATTCTTTTTCAAACTAATAAAATCAATTTAAATTAATAAAATCTTGAATAGGATTATTCAATTTAATAAAGATAAAACAAAACGGAATAAAGTGTTTCTTAAATCTTAGGTGAATTTTCCATTTGTACGATTGATTAATTTCTTCCTCTTGTTCTTGTCTAGGTACCTCTTCGGCGGGCCCTTCCGACGGTTCATTTTTTTTCTTCTTGTGAGGAGAACTTGTGTAGCGATCAGGGAGTTGTTACCGCGATCTATTGACTACACTTCTTTGAGACTAAGGGATGTTGAGGGATAAGGCTCTCCTTATCACGCGCCCCTCAACTCTCGTATGCGACCAAGTTGGTATGGTCTCACCCGTACGGCACACTCTTCCCCGGGTCAGCTCACAAGCTTCAGGCCCGTGCATCAATTGCTAATTCATGGTCGACAGTCTGTCGTCGCACCCCTATGTGTTCTTTCCGTTCTTACGACCCTTAAAATTTCATTGTGGGTCAATCAGTAAATCGTCTTACCTACCACTGCACACACACACACTCAAAGCACATTAAATAGCGCTGCACCATAAAATTATTTACCATAATACCTCTATCAGTTGAGCATATTCATTATTTTACTCACAAATTCTTTTCATCATTCATCATAATACTTCAGTCGGTCAAGCATATTCATTATTTTATTCACAAAATCATTATCATAATACTTCAGTCAGTCGAGCATATTCATTATTTTGTTCACAAATTATTTTCATCATTTATCATAATACTTCAGTCAGTCGAGCATATTCATTCAATCATTTCTCTTTCATAATTTCTTAATCAAGCACATAACATCTGATGATTCTCATTTCATATAATAATACTCAAGAAAATTCTAGGGTTTACGTTATAATTTAGCCGGGTCACTTCAAACTAGTGCCCTCAATAGTCAAATCAGTCAATAGTACCGAGGCGGGCATTACAGCCACGGACTCCAAAGAATGTCTCAAAGGCTCTATCATAGCTCATTGGAAATATCTTTTCGTTAGCTAAAATGGGTATTTTACGGAATTTCATTTCGTTTGCTATTTTGTGAGATATGTTTGTTTGAAGTAGTACATGTTTGTACACAATGCGGCCGAACATACAACAACTTTAAACAAGTGCTATAGGCTCCACAAAATGTCTTAGAGACTCTACCATAGCTCATTGGAAATCTCTTTCCGTCAGCTAAAATGGGTATTTCGTGGTTTTCCATTTGGCTTTCTGGTTTGAGAGATATCATCGATTGAAGCAACATATGTCTGCAAAATAGTGTGCACGCATCTCTTAAACTTCAACAAACATTTTCTCAATCTTTGGGCCACCCTAGAGCAAGTATGTTATATGGATGGAAAGGTTTCTTCGAGATCTCAAATGGGCCTTCAATGGAATTCAATTTCAGTACATGCATCATAAGTTATGAATAGATTTGCAGCAAGACATCAACTGCACCGAAGATCGTGAATTTTCAATTTTTTTAAATCTTAATGTAATCATGGTTATGGTTAACCACACAAACCCTATGGTTCTGGGTCAACCACACAAAACCCATGGTTATGGGGGAAACCACACAAAACCCACATTTATGTATTGTAATTACGGTTATGGATCAACCACACAAAACCCATGGTTATAGGCTAACCACACAAAACCCATGGTTATGGGTCAACCACACAAAACCCACAATTATGTATTGTAATCATGGTTGTGGGTCAACCACACAAAACACATGGTTATGGGTTAACCACACAAAACCCTTCTCTTCAGTGGAAACAAGCTTGTCATTGCCACCATGGTTATGGGTCAACCACATAAAACCCACGGTTATGGGTCAACCACACAAAACCCATGGTTCTGAGTCAACCATACAAAACTCTTCTCTTCATTGGAATCAAGCTTGCCATTGCCATCATGGTTATGGGTCACCTTTGCAAAACCCATGGTTATGGGTCAACCTCTCAAAACCCACAGTTATGGGTCAACCACACAAAACCCTTCTCTTCATTGGTAACTAGCACATTGTAATCATGGTTCTCTTTTTAGCATGAAATGATGGGGACCATCATTTTCTAAGGGGGGAGGAATGATCCAAATTTTAAGGAGGTATATGGTCTAAATTCAGATGTATAAGCCATAAAAGCATTAAATGGAGAGGCCACCCTCTCCCATTTATCATAATAGCATTAAATGGAGAGGCCACCCTCTCATATCCATGGTATTTGGTAGCACATGGTTTTGGCCCATGGTATGGCCTCAAGACACATTGTAATAATGCTATATAAAGGCCTAGCAAGCCTTCTCATGATAACAAGTTACTCATTTGGTTTCTATCCTACATTTCTCTTATTTTATTGAGTTATTATTGGGGCATCGGTTCTGAGTGTCTTTCTTAGTATAGTTTGAGAGGTGAGGCTCAAAGAACCCTCTTTGAGCCTCACCCCTCCATGTGGCATATTTATTCTATGTTTGTCCAATTATGCTATTCATAGCCCAGATCTCACTACTTTGTCTTTCTTACAGCTGGTTCATTGTTCGCTTCAGTTTTGAAGCTCTCTCTTCTCCTCCTCTCTCGACATTCAAGTCTTTCGGGTCTCAACCCCCAAGATCTGGATCAACAGATGTTTGGATGATGCACAAAGACTGAAGTGAAGTGTGCGAAGTTGAGAAGTACACCTGATGCGCAACGATAGAACAACAACTGAATCTAGTAAGCACATCATGATGAAGATGATCTGAGACAAGTGCATTATACTGAAAGGATGATTCAATTGATGCACGACATGTCGCGGATTGTCTAAGAGATTGTGGCACTTAAAAAGAATGGACGCATCAATAAGTGCATATTTCCATCTGTTACTAGTGCATTATTTCGGAACAGAAAACTATCAATTGAAAGCACAATATCAATTTGTTAGTGCAGTCATGAAGTAGCAGAACAATGGAACGAACAATGACACGGACTGCAGAATCAAAACGAACACAACACATGAATTAAGACATCAATATAAGTGTGAATTGACAGGAATGAGAAGTCAAGTGATGTATGCAGCTCAATGACAGAGAATCGCATACATACAAAGGTAGCACACAAATGAACTAATATCATAATATTAGAAGAGTGTGCTGAGTTGAAGTTCAGTAAGACAGAATCATACATTGGACATCAAGGAGGCAGGACAAGGAAAGGCGAAAGGGGGTTGGATCCTCCTTCCAGTTGGTGTTGTAGAAACACAGGGAATTGGAGATTATTTCAGGCTGATGCCTGTAAAACCAGGGGGTTGGTGCCTCCTTCCAGTTGGTTCTGGTAAATACAGGAAGTTGGTGCTTCCTTGAATGTATTCTTTTTCCACTATAAAATAATCATTATGTGGTTTTCTCCCGTTTGAGTGTCCACGTTAAAATCTTGTGTTTTATGTGTTCTTTGTCTTGGTGCATATATGGATGAATGATCTACTTATATTGGATGCATAACTTAAGATTAAGATTAAGTGAAGGCTGATCTGTTAAAGAAGGTAAAAACTATTGATAACTGCGCTAATACTGATTCACCCCCCCTCTTAGTATTAAATCGATTCCGACAATCGGTATCAGAGCGAGTGTCTTTAGTAACAGACTAACATCTGGAATATAGATCCATGCGCAGATATGGGAAATGAATGTTCTCCAAGTGAAGCACCATGGTTAGAGGAGGATGTTTGATTATATAAGCTCTCTGTCTCAAAAGAGCATAACATCATTTGTACACAAAGAAAGACGATAGAAGAAGTTAAAAATATAGAAACCAAGACTCTAAACATCTTGAAGAAGAAAGAAGCAGAATCTAAGGAATTGGCATCAACTCTCACCAATCAATTACAAGAAGTGAATGAGATATTTCAAGATGAAAGACTAAGGAATAATACCTTGGAGACCAAACTGAATAAGTCAATTGCAGATAATCAAATACTTGAAGGTGAGATTGCTCTTTTGGAGAAGATGGGAAATGTCACAGAAGAAAAAGAATAAAATACCAAGGAAGTCATGTCACTGAAATATCAACTACAAAGACAATGTGATAGTCAAGTTCATCTTCAAGGAAGACAATGAGAAGTGATCTCTCTCAAAGAAAAGAATTTTGAATATGAAAAAGTGCTTGATGAGCAAAGGATCAAATTGGAGGAAAGGAAGAAGAAATGAAAAGAATGCAAAACCAAGTTATGGTGACAATTTTTTTCTTCTAAAAGCACAGAGGTACTAAATGAGATTTTCAACAAGAAAATATCTGCTCATGATAAAACTGGTATAGGATTTGAGGATGACTACGAAAAGGATGTAGAGGAGGTCGCACAAATAAAGAATACGAACTTGTGTAGATCAGTTCAATGTTGGAAACGCACAATGACCGGGCATATTGGAAAATACTGCAATACCGTTATTTGTTTCAAGTGCAACAAAATTGGTCACAAGGCTCAGTACTGTGGAAAGTAAGGAAAGATTGTAAAACACTGGATAAAGAAAAATGATAAGAATTTCCAATCAGACAACAAATGCAGTACTTATGAAGATCAAAGAAAAGATCATTTTTGAAAGATGGTCTGGAGGAAGAAAAATGTAAACAATGATCTTGAACCAAACAGATTTCTGAATGAAATGATGAAGGATTTGGGAGACCAATCCATCTCCACTCCAGTACAAAACTGACTCATTGTTAGTAAGACCCGTCGCAGTAAAGTACATGTGCGAAATCATAAACTGCGACAACGGGTAGAGAAATAATGAGTTAGTGGAGCAGTGGCATGGACGACAATAAATACTCAAATGACAACAACATTGATGATGAGAAGTGGTTAAGTGAATTTGGACAAAGATCAAATCAAATTGAAACTTTATGATTTCCAAAATGGACCAAATCCTGAAAAACCTGCAAAAGGTGGAAGTCATTAATGAGGGCGTTCATAAATCAAAAGGAGTGCTCATTTTGAACGATTGTGCCTATTGAGAACAAGAGCTATTGATTACACAATGTTTGTAGAAGTAACAGTTGAAGATCATGGCACCCAGAAGGAAATCCAGAACCACGAACCCGTTTGTGAAGAAACAAGAAGAATCTGTGAAGACTGAAAAACTTAAACTTGATTATATTCCGGCCGGAAACTTGATGCACCAAACGTGACTCTTCCTGAAGTAGAAGAAACACAGTTGCAGGACCAAAAGAGCACTGAAGGTGTATTTGTTGAAGGAAACCTTCATGGCCTATTACATAGGTTCACATTTGTAGATCATGATGTTACCGATGAAGAAAAATTTCCTGGGTTAGCTATGGATAATTACATGCACAAAAATGAAAGATCAGACCCCAGGATACCAACTGTAATGGTACTCAAAGAATGGGCATATGAACTTTCAAGAACACGAGTGCTAAATCTACTGGAAATACCTCATTTTGGAAGATCACCACAAGTAAATATGTGTTTCAAAATGCTACTATCAAAAGTACATGATGGATATATGTGGTTGAACAAACCTATTTCTATTAATGCCAAGACTATAGAGAAAATCACCGGGCTACCCTCAGTTGGGGAGGATATAAGTCCTTTGATGAGCAGAAGTCAAGAAAAGGATCTTGGGAAGAAGATGGATGGAAAATATGGAACCCAACAAGCAAGTAGAGGATTCTTAGTCGCAAAAATAAAGGATGATGTAGTAAGGTTCAACGCCTAGTTACTAGCATGCGAGTTGTTCCGAAAGAGCCTTCGGGACTAGGTCTCAGCAACAATCATTGCAACGACATAAAAATGTGTCAATGGACTCCAGATGAACTGGTCAGCTTTCCTACTGAATGAATTTATTGAAGATTGTCTGGAAGCACAAGAAAAAGATAACCCCTTTCACTATACTTGTTTATTAATTTGTGTTGCACTCACTAGTTGGAAGTATCCCTGGGGGAGTCATTTCTTTGATAGAAATAGAAGACCCTTTCAAGCTGGAAGATACACAAATATGTGGGTCTTTGACATTGCTGACACACAGGTTGAAAACAATATCATTTTTTTCTTGTACTGTGAGGAAATCATATATATCTTGAAAAATTCTCCAGGCACATCTCCTCATATCATTGAAACATACAAGGGAATCATGCATTTCCATATTGGAATGCATTACACCTATGTACAGGAAAAAAGAGACCCCAACAAACGATGGTCTCCTACTAGGTTTGTTTGCTCTAAAGAAGACATTGAAATAATTATTCAAGTTTGGGACGCAAAATGGAGGGTTCTGTTAACTAAAGAGGAAGAAGTAAAGCAATAGAAACCGTCAACCACATCAGCAAAAGAAATAAACAATTCAGAAACGCCTCTCAATCCCATGCAGTAGCCCGAGAAAAGAAAGAAAATATAGGAAATGATGCAAGGTGAGGGTGCCTAAAACAAGAAAGTGAAGGCATCTGAACCTGGCTTTGCTCAACCACTGAAAACAAGTGATTTTTAGAAAATAAGAACATAATTCAGGAATGTTGTTGAAAAGGAAACCAAGAACATGATTATAAAAGCCGAGATTGGAAATCTTGTTTTACAACAAAGATAAATCTTGACGAAAATTGATGAACATTATGGAATATTAAATCAGCTGATGAAGACCAACTAGGAAGAGCAGAAGATTGTTGAGGGAACCCAAACTAGTTTGTCATCTCATCCCACCAAGCAAATGAAGGAGATAGAGCTGCATCAAAAGTTGAATATCTCATCTACGGCTATGACGTTTCCTACTCAAGATATGAAAAATGAGGTAAGGTATGTGGAATTAAATTTATCACATTTGACTTCATATGTGTTATATGCATTACACACATTTTTTGCACAAGAGATTAGAAGGAGACATGAATAAGACGCAACTAAATTAGATATAATCCAAAAGGAGAAGAATTCCATACGAGAAGAATGTTCATAGTTCGTTAAAACATGGGATGGAGAAAGAACAACAAGACACCCATGGTCTACGAAAAGCAGTAGAGGAAGTATACAACATACTTCCATAAGATCACATGAATGAATATATTCCCTAAGAAAGAAAGATAATGATAATAGGAGAATTCATTCAGAAACTATAGACCAAAATTAGAAGACAAGCACCAGAAACTCCTCCAAAAGTTGAGATAGAACCTGAAAAGTTAAATAATGCAATTGAAATCCTTAAAAATATGGAATTAAGATGTGCAAAACTGCATGAAGAAAGTGTTCAATTATGGACAAACCTAGTCGAGGATGAGCAACTGAAAGAAGTAAATAAGAGGCTTCAAACTGCACAAGAGTTATAACAAAAGATATGTAATAGTCCGACCAGTCTTTCAATAGTTGATATGACAAGCAAAATGGGAGACTATAAGAAACATCAACAAGAAGTAAATAATATACGTGAAGAACAATGAATAGTTATTGAAAGGCTTGAACCTCTAAAAGAAGAAGCTTCAGTATTACAAAATCTTGTCCCCTGTTGAAAAATGAAATTAAAGAAGAAATTAATGATTGCTTAGAGACTCTGAAATCAGTTCCCCATGAGAAGGTGGAAATTAGTATTTTGGGAAAAGAAGAAGCACTAAGAGAAAAAGTTGCAGCGATAAAAACAAATCTACAGTTCATACAGGAACATAGGAAGCAAATTACAACATGAGAATAATGAAGCATAAAGATAGGGGAAGTCATCCCTGAAACCAGTTGAGGATGGAGACAACACAAAACAAATAGGATAACATACATTGCGCAAGTATTATCACCTCTTTTCCATTGATGTCAAAAAGGGATAAATGCATGAAGTTGAGGCTTGAAGATGCATGAAGCTGACATGAACAGCTGGGAGAAATGCAACTAGGAGAAATGCATGAAGTTGGTTGTACATAAAGCAGAATGCAGTAGAGAATAATCAACATGAATATCATTGAAGTGAAGCTCCATATTCAAAGAAATGATCCATATTTTCCTTCCTACTTCTAGTATCATTCCGGATGGTGATAAAGTCAGAGACTCAGAGTTTAGTATTTCTCTTTCATGGAATGAAATTGTGAAAGCTTGTCCTCTAATTGTCTTTCAAAACTGCATAATGAAAACTATTATTCCATATACATCAATCCCGATTCGTATTCAACGAAATGGTCCATATTTTCCTTCCCACCTGTACTATTATTTAGGATGGTAATAGAATCAAAGTTTCATTTAGGATTGTCACAAATATTATACTTAATAAAAATTTAAATTAAAAATTTCTTTAATCTTTTTAATTAATAACCTGTATTGGATTGATAATTTAAATACAGGTTATCAATCCAATTATCTCAATTTTAGAATGGTCTAAATAATTATATACATACATACATGAACATGCCAAGATCAATCAACTAGCTCCAACTAAGAACCTTATGGTGGTAAAGAAAACAATGGTAGAATGGTCTCAAATTTTCAAATTTCAATCTCCACGAAGCCCACAAATGCGTAGAGAATATGTGTTGTGAGTTGGTGGTGAAATCATTTCCTGTAGTAGGGATGTGCCAAATCATAAATGGATATGGCAATGTCAACAACTTCCAATACTGGTTGTTTACAGGCCTTGTTCTTCGATGCCTCTACCTATTTCACATGTGAATTCGATTTCCATGTTTTATGATATCATTTTTATAAGCATGTTTGAATTGAAAACTAATTATATTATAAAATTCATTGTATTGTTGTATTCCAAGTCTCTTTAAACATAGATGGGGATAGCCCTTGTGGATTTTAATATTTATGTATTCATTTTCTAGTATCCACTCTAACCAAGAAAATACAATGCCACATATAGTAGTATACTTTATTTTTGTCTCAAAATCCTGTATAATATTGGACTCCTTAGATTCTATATAATATTGGATTTTTGTTATAAGTTTTAGTTTTACTTCTTCATTAAGTTTTTTGGTTGTTATTTAATTTATTATTAATGACATTTTTAATATCCAACTTGTTCATTGACTTTTTTCTTTAATATTGAGCAAGGACATACTGCATTGCAGCTATTTCTCTTGTTTGAACATGTCCCTTATTTATAATAATTAAAAAACATACAATAACCCTATAACATGGTCTCTCTTTCACATCATTTTTAAATTTATTTGTGCTATAAACATAGGATTAATACTTTGCCTCACACCTAAGAATATCTCTCCAAAAAACACGTGGGATTAATGCCTCATCTCAAAACAAAACAAAATACCTCTAAAACTTGGTCTTTGGATTTCTTTATTTCTTTATGACCGTCATTTTCATATTCACGTGTATGGATAGGCTATTCAAACACTCACCATCACAAATAAAAGGTAATCATTCCAAGACATTTCAGTGGGAAATTTACACTTGATATTCTCAAGACGCAAACAATGGAATTTTCAAGGTTCTAGCGTGCACGTAATGCTAACTACTTTTCATTTTTATCCATACGCAAGATCTCATCAAATACTCCACGAAATCTTTAATAATAGAACCCACCTTGTCATTGCATAAAAAGGCATTTCTTTCTCGTTGCACAAATATCAAAACTTGTAAGAAGACAAAACAAAAGACTGCAATCTGATTAAAAAGTGCATTCGAACTTTTCTTTCGTTTCTTTTCACTCTTTCACTTCATCTACAAACATATAATTTCTTATGTGCTCGTATGCATGCACTATAAAATTTGTACTTTTTTCACTTTAAATCAATAGCACTTTAGTTCCCTCTTGTTTATATTTTTGAGCAATTTTTTGCATAAGTTGAGTAGTATTAGAATAATTTTGTAACATACTTGTCTCTCGTTTTCATTTGCATTATATTCTTTCTTTCTACACTTTTATCAATTTTCAATGCATTTCATCAACCAACAAAATTAATGAACAATCACTCATTATCAATCACTTTTATAGTTAAGATAAAAGAAACTCTCTTGATAATGTGTTTTCTTATTACTATTTATGAAAATGTGTTTACCACTCGATATTTCTATGTCTATCCAATCATGCTCATCATAAGCATGCTTTGATATCAATTGAAGAATATATAGAAACAATATGAAAGAAAAAGGCAAGAGTCGTATCAATATTGTATTCATAATAAAGTACATATATAATATAATATCCAATAACCGCCTTTAACGATCCACATAACTAATAATATGCTAATGTGGTTTAGGACTTAATGATTAAAGCCAAGTTGCTAGAAGACACACTAAATTCAAGAGATATGATGTATGATATCACCCAAATATTGCACACATGCAACATTTCGGCAATTAATGCAAAAGGACATCATCAACATACAACATGCAACTCATTACATCATCCTCATCAAATTCAAAATGGGAATTGAACCTTAGAATGGAAAAATCCTTAACTTTATACAACCACATAACTTTTTTAAGGAAACCCACGTGGATCCGCATGGGTAAAGTCTCGAAAGTTATGCGACTGCACCAGCCAATGGACCAGTAACTTTTTGCAATGCATTCAAGGCCCACAACCACATTTTGGCTCCCAAAATTCGAATTGGTCTCTTCACATGCTTGGGAGCATTCAATATCTGCATACTTGTACCTTAAAGACCATTGCATGACATGGAGTATTCATATGAAGAACTAGATGTTAGAAGACTTTCATGGAATATAAAAGGAAGTCATGAGCATGCATTTCATAAGAGAAATCTAGAGAAAGGTTATGCTACAAGAATTAGTTTGAAATTCCATTTTTCACACTCGTTTTTACCATCATTTGGCATCACCAAACTCCCTTTACTTCTTCCTCAAGAAGACAGTGTTTATCCTCATCATTCGAAGTTGCAACTTGAGAGAGTTCAAAAAAATCTATCCCTAAGGGGGAGTGTTGGCTACCATTGAAGTTGCATTCTTCTAGGTGACACCATTTGTATACAAGCTTTTCCATTGAACTATACTGCATGGTTGAAGCTAAAGCATTATCTTTGTTTTATGGCATTTTAGCACTAGATAATCTTGTATTTCACTATTATTTTTTGATTTTGGCTTTAGCTTGTTAGTGTTTGGTCTACCAATCATCACTCACTTTCTTTCCTTGGTTGCAACCTACAAGGAGAGGGTGAATTGCTCACCCTTGTGACTTTTTCTCAAAACAATATTGGCGACTCCACTTATTATTTTTCTTAGTTTTATTATCTATAGATTTCCTTTTACTTGTTAACTAATTTGGGGAATTTTGCAGGATCATACTCTTGTTGTTCATACCCCTAACCAACATGATTTACGAGCTCAAGGCTCATTTCCATTCATTTTTTGGCCCATGTGGTTCCTAGCGTATATTTGCACTCATCCACATGACGTTTTCTTCAAATGTTGTCTGATAGTGTGATTTTCTCTTCATTTTCCCACATGGATTATCTATGTGGCCTTTGTAACCTATAACCCGCGACTGCGTGACTATTTTGGAAAAAACTGCACAATTGTCTCTTTTTTCATCCTTTTTTGCTTACTTTCATCATAAAAAATAGTCCATATGTTTGCCCACTCTTGCCAAGGAATTAACAAACAATTCATAAGTTGTTTTACTTCTTTAGAGAGCAAATCACATAATCTAAGTAGAGCATAAAAATAAGTTTTTACAACTTTCCTAGGCATAAACTTTAAGGTCCCCAATGAACCTCTTATGTGCTCGTATACATGCACTATAAAATTTGTACTTTTTTCACTTTAAATACATATAATTTCTTTTGTGCTCGTATGCATGCACTATAAAATTTGTACTTTTTTCACTTTAAATCGATAGCACTTTAGTTTCCCTCTTGTTTATCTCTTTGAGCAAATCTTTGCATAAGTTTAGTATTAGAATAATTTTGTAATATACTTATCTCTCATTTTGATTTCTATTGTATTCTTTCTTTCCACACTACCATCAATCTTCAATGCATTTCATCAACCAACAAAACCAATGAACAATCACTCATTATCAATCACTTTTATAGTTATGATAAAAAACACTCCCTTGATACTGTGTTTTCTCTTTACCATTCATGAAAATGTGTTTTCTCTTTACCACTCTATATCTCTATGCCCATCAAATCATAAGCATGCTTTGATACTAATTGAAGAAAATATAGAAATAAGATGGAAGAAAAAGGCAAGAGCCGCATCAATATTGTATTCATAAATAAAGTACATATATAATACAATATTCAATAACCGCCTTTAACGGTCCACATAACTAATCATATGATAATATGGTATAGGAATTAATGATTAAAGCCAAATTGCTATCAGGACACACTAAATCCAAGAGATAGGATGTTTGATATCACCCAAATCTTGCACACATGCAACCTTTCGGCAATTAATGGAGAAGGACATCATCAACATACACCATACAACTCATTACATCATCATCATCAAATTAAAAATGGGAATTGAACCTTAGAATGGAAAAATCCTTAACTTTATACAACCATGTAACTTTTTTAAGGAAACCCATGTGGATTCGCATGGGTAAAGTCTCGAAATTCATGTAGCCGCACCAGCCAATGGACCAGTAACTTTTCGCGGTGCATTCAAGGCCCACAACCACATTTTGGCTCCCAAAATTTGAATTGGTCTCTTCACATGCTTGGGAGCATTCAATATCTGTATACGTGTACCTTAAATACCACTTCATGACATGGAGCTGTTCATATGAAGAACTAGATGTTAGAAGACTTTCATTTGGCATATAAAAGGAAGTCATGAGCATGCATTTCATAAGAGAAATCTAGAGAAAGATTATGCTCCAAGAATTAGTTTGAAATTACATGTTTCACACTCCTTTTTACCATCATTTGACATCACAAAACTCCCTTGACTTCTTCCTCAAGAATCCATTGTTTATCCTCATCATTCGAAGTTGCAACTTGAGAGAGTTCAAAAAATATATCCCTAAGGGGGAGTGTTGGCTAACATTGAAGTTGCATTATTCTAGGTGACACTATTTGTATACAAGCTTTTCCATTGAAGTATACTGTATGGTTGAAGCTAAAACATTATCTTTGTTTTATGGCATTTTCGCACTAGATAATCTTGTATTTCACTATTATTTGTTGAGTTTGGCTTTAGCTTGTTAGTGTTTGGTCTACCAATTGTCACTCACTTTCTTTCCTTGGTTGCAACCCACAAGGAGAGGAAGAATTGCTCACCCTTGTGACTTTTTTCCCAAAACAGTATTGGCAACTCCACTTATTATTTTTCTTAGTTTTCTTATATATAGGTTTTCTTTTACTTGTTAACTAATTTGGGGAATTTTGCAGGATCATACTCTTGTTGTTCATATCCCTAACCAATAGGATTTATGGGCTCAAGGCTCATTTCCATTCATTTTTTGGCCCACATGGTTCCTAGCGTATGTTTGCACTCATCCACGTGACTTTTTCTTTGAATGTTGTGTGATAGTGTGATTTTCTCTTCATTTTTCCACATGGATAATCTGTGTTGCTTTTGTAACCTATAACCCGCGACCGTGTGACTATTTTGGAAAAAACTGCACAATTGTCTCCTTTTTAGCCTTTTTTGCTTACTTTCATCATAAAAATTGTCCATGTGTTTGCCCACTCTTGCCAAGGAATTAACAAACAACTCATAAGTTGTTTTTACTTCTTTAGAGAGCAAATCACATAATCTAAGTAGAGCGTAAAAATAAGTTTTTACAACTTTCCAAGGCATAGACTTTAAGGTCCCCAACGAACCTCTTAGCTTTCACTAACGTAGACTATATTATTCTCCATTTATTTTTAAAGTTTAAATAAAATTATTAGTCCAGGCACTTGAACAAACTTACATTACATTAGTTTCAACTCTTTTGCTTCTTGCATATTTATCTTCAAAAAGACAATTTAGATTTTTAACAACCCTCATATATGAATATATGGAATATTTAATATAATATTATATAATGCAATATATAATAAAAAAAATAGAAAGAAACATGAAAAAGAAGTATCTCTTCAAGCAAATTTTGCATAATGATAGAAATTAAACAAGAAATTAAGAAAAAAGGAGAAGGGGGGGAATAAAAGGATGAAGACAAGAAGAAAGAGGGGTCTTTTTGGATTTTTGGGTGAGAGCTTTGGGGAGAGCACCAGAAGAAAAAGGAGGCTAACAAGAAGGGAAAAAGAGAGAATTGTTGGGGGCTCAAGGCCTTGGCCATTGTTTGCAGGCATTGGAGCTATCAAGACAACCACCAGGTCATCTAATCATGTATGTAACTAATTCCCTCATATCTTATAGCATCATATCTTATGGCATGCATTTTGAAATTTATGTATTATTGGTATGTAATGTCCCCATTTTGACCCCCTTTGTATTAAATCGTAAATGATGTAAATATTGTAATTTAATCATGGTGAGGAGCTCAAGGCCAACGCCCCACCATTGATTTAGCATTTCATGTATCGACAATTAAAATAGATGCCTATGGTTCTTGTGCTAGATGGGCACAATGTAAATGAAGACATCATGTAAATACGAATTTTAATGAAAATACCCACAACTAGCTATGAAATGCAACAAAGAGATGGGGGCATGATTCTACAAGGAATAGGGAGGGAAATTATTCAAACCCTTGAGCCAATGGTGTTAATCCATGTGTCAATGAGAAAACTCATAAACCCTCAACTACCCATTTTGTGTTATGGACCCAATCAGTTAATTCTTCCAAGAGTTGGTTGAGGCAGTTAATGCCTTGGGAATGAAGAGGTATGGCAGCCAATTTCGTGCATGGGCAAGCCATCAACCTGGAAATTCATGTTTTTGCTTCTTCGGCAAGAAAACACCCACGAAATGGTGCCAAAATCCATTCTGAACAGTCAGTCTTTCCTCTCTCACGCAGTCTGAACTACTGGGCTTTTTCCCATCACGTTTTTCACCATTTTTCCTGCATCTTCCATGCCTGGGAGCTCGTTTTTGCATTGGACAGCAGCTGGGAGAGAAGGGCCACGATTTGGGACTATTATGGACGCCTTTTTTGCCCTAAAATGTCCATGGACGTTTTTCTAAAAATGGATTTGGCTTCCCAGGGTTGTTCCCCATCTTCTAGTTTCATTTTTGGGTTACCCACATTTTTCTGAAGTTAATGAAAACCCCATCTTTGGGCATCTCACTGTGAAAACGTTTCTTCATGCCTAGCAATTAGACTTCTGTGGTTATGTGCATCCCTATTTTGATTTGAACCTGTGAGCAAGAAACTTGGAGTGGTAGTGGACAGAATTGGCTTAATAAACCTAAGTGAAGGGAGTAACCTCTCAAAAAGATCAAGAGGGATGGCTACTTTTCTATGCACACCTGAGACACTCTAGAATTGGAAGGTATGGCCTGAGGGACTGTGAATCGGTGAAGGGAATACTTCCTTGAGTGGGGGTGTGTAGGAATTGTGGGTGCCAAGCTAAATAGATCTTGTAGAGGTATCCATAGCTCTGTGGTTGAGCTCACTAGATTAGCAATTCTTCCTTTCCATTTCCTAGCAACCTGATAAACCCAATTGTAGATTGGCTTGGCTCATCTTGGTGTATGCTTGGCTATGTGTGAGTTTGTTGTTCCCTGGTTCCTTGTAGAAATCATGCCCAGCTCGGGGTGGCGGTTGCATCAAGAGGTTGATAAGCACAACTGGCCTATGGTTGGGTGGAACGTTGCA
Source organism: Larix kaempferi (assembly GCA_027924585.1). Classification (NCBI taxonomy): domain Eukaryota; kingdom Viridiplantae; phylum Streptophyta; class Pinopsida; order Pinales; family Pinaceae; genus Larix; species Larix kaempferi. The sequence continues at coordinate 8,805,752 of BSBM01000136.1, forward strand.
GTTGCATAGCCAGTTGCTTGGGACTACTTTGTTAAGATAAGTATCCTCTTGTGTTAACTTTGAATTATTATTTGATGAATATCTTGAATGTATGATGGATGTGTTAATGATATTATTTCCGCTGTGTTTTTCTTATACTCATACATCCCATATGTCTTTTATATTATGTGAATGCTTAGTTAAAAGTTTATGGGGCTAGATGCCCAGTTTTAGCATCACGTCCTCTCTATCATGCTGGTATGATAGGAGGGGACGTTACATTTTGGTATCAGAGCTGCTGGTTGCAGCATTGGACCTCTATGAGCCAAATCCAAATCATAGTCACAAGGGAAGGTTCCTTCCTAATCACCACAGATAGCATCATAGGGCCTAAACATGCTAAGTTGCATAGATTACAGAGGTAAGATCACCTCCTGCTGAGCAGCAGTCATCACTGAAAGAAGGGAAGATTTCAAAAATTTTCTTAAGAGTTTTTGAAAATTTCTGTTTAAGTCTGTTTCGGAAAGAATTCGGGAAGTCGTCCCGAAACTGCGGGAAGATTCCGCGAATCGTTCCGCAACACGGAAGAGTTCGGGAAACTGTTCTGAAATTTGCGGAAGAGTTCGGGAAACTGTTCTGAAATTTGCGGAAGAGTTCCGCGAACCGCCCCGAAACTACGTAAGGATTCCACGAGTTGTTCCGCAATGCAGAAGAATTCGGCAAACTGCTCCGAAACAGCAGAATTTTTTTTTTTTAAGTGTTCGGCGTCGAAAGGAATTTTCGGAAGGAATTCTCTTCCGAAATTGCGGAAGGAATTCCGCGAATCGTTCTGCAACGCGGAAGAGTTCGGTGAGTGGGCCCGAAATTTACGGAAGAGTTCCGCGAACCGCCCCGCAACTACGGAAATTCTTCCGCAATTGCGGAAAGAATTCCGGAATGTCTTCCGAAATTGCGGAAGGGTTCCGCAAACCGCCCCGCAACTATAGAAAGAATTCTGGAAAGTCTTCCGCAACTGTGGAAAGAATTCCGGAATGTCTTTCGAAATTGCGGAAGGGTTCCGCGAACCGCCCCGCAACTACGGAAAGAATTCCGGAAAGTCTTCCGCAACTGTGGAAAGAATTCCGGAATGTCTTCCAAAATTTCGGAAGGGTTCCGCGAGTCGTTCCGCAACCGCGGGAGCACTCGGCAAATCGCCCCGCAATTGCGGAAGCGTTCAGTGAATGGCTCTGAAACTGCGGAAGCATTCCGCGAATGGCTCCACAACTGTGGAAGCATTCGCCGAATTGCTCTGCAACTGCGGGAGAATTCGGCGAATTGCTCCGCAACTGCGGGAGCATTCGGCGAATCGCCCCGCAATTGCGGAAGCGTTCGGCGAACCGCCCCGCAGCTGCGGAGAGATTTGTAAAAAAAAAAAAAAAAAAAACGAGGGCGTTGCCCTCGACCCGCCCTGCAGCAAGGGGGCAAGCCCCCTTGACCCCCTTTTTTCCCCCTCATATTTCGTTGATTGTGAGAAAATTAGAGGATTCGACAAATTGTCAACATAATATTTTCCCACGTGCATGAAGAAATTTATGAATTTTCGAGAAATAATGCAGCTAACAATCGTGTTGATGAACACATTTTACAGAATCACAGTTACATCAGGGCAACACTCTTGATAGTACAGTTGGAAAGTTTTGAATCTTGGTTGGGCCAAGAAAATCAACATCATGGATGATGCACAGGATCCCTATGAGCCTGAAATAGATGCCATGGGGGAGAACATACATGTTGAAAATGTTGAAACAGAATCTAATGGGAGAAGAAATCAAGAGACTTCTCCAGGTATTGCAGCCACCATGAGAAGCCTAAGGGTGTAATTGCAAAGTTGCAGAGAAGATAATGAAAGGATGATTAAAGCTCAGGAAGAACAAAATCAGTTGAATGCAGCCATGCTGCAGATTTTAACAGACATCCAAAGGCAGATAAACTCTGGGCATCAGACATCAAATCTAGAAAGAGGTGGGAGTAGTTCTAGAAGGAATTCCCATAAGAGGGCCAGTAGCCCAATAAGAGTTTCTACAGACATAACTTATACTCCAGAAATCTCTTCTAATGAATCATCTAACTCTAAAGAATCCATTGAGGGTTCAAGCTCTTCATCTCGCGGAAGTAAGAGGAAGAAGCACTACAAGAACAATTCACATGGGGAATTTAAGAAGGCGAAGCCTCCTACATTTGATGGAGAGATAAAGTCTGGTCAAGAAGCTGAAGCTTGGCGTCTTGGGATGAGGAAGTATTTCCAAGTCCAAGACTACTCGGGAAATATGAAGGAAAGGGTTGCCATCTTCAACTTGAATGGAAGAGAATCTATATGGTGGGAACACATCAGGCAAGTAAAGAAGATCAATGAAAGGAAGATTGTGTGGAAATAGTTCAAGAAATACTTCAAGCAGAAGTACCTCTCTGACAGGTACTATGATGATAAGATCAAAGAGTTCCATGAGCTGAGATTGGGACAATTGACCATGGCAGAATATGCAAACAAGTTCTTGGAGTTGCTGAGTTATGTCAAGTACATTCGAGATGATAAGGTGAAAATTTAGCATTTCCTAAGTGGACTGCCCCAGTCATATAAATATAGAATTGAGTTTGATGAACCTCGAACTCTAGAGGAGGCCATAAGAAAGGCCAAGTATTGCTTTGATCAAAACAGAAGAAAACCAGAATTCCATAAGGCATGGAAGGATAGGAAAAATGAAAAGTTTGATCAAAGGAAGAAGGGGTTCAAGCCTCCTCAATTCCGGAATCAGCAAAGGCAACCATCACAGGTTGTGACTAAGACAACTAGGATGATGGGAGACAAGCCAAGAGATCCAAAGGAGCCAAGAGAACCACTTCATCTTGGTGTATGCTTGGCTATGTGTGAGTTTGTTGTTCCCTGGTTCCTTGTAGAAATCATGCCCAGCTCGGGGGGTGGCAGTAGCATCAAGAGGTTGATAAGCACAACTGGCCTATGGTTGGGTGGAACATTGCAGTTGCATAGCCAGTTGCTTGGGACTACTTTGTTAAGATAAGTATTCTCTTGTGTTAACTTTGTAATTATTATTTGATGAATATCTTGAATGTATGATGGACGTGTTAATGATACTATTTCCGTTGTGTTTTTCTTATACTCATACATCCCATATGTCTTTTATATTATGTGAATGCTTAGTTAAAAGTTTATGGGGCTAGATGCCCAGTTTTAGCATCACGTCCTCTCTATCATGCTGGTATGATAGGAGGGGACGTTACATTTTGGTATCAGAGCTGCTGGTTACAGCATTGGACCTCTATGGGCCAAATCCAAATCATAGTCACAAGGGAAGGTTCCTTCCTAATCACCACAGATAGCATCATAGGGCCTAAACATGCTAAGTTGCATAGATTACAAAGGTAAGATCACCTCTTGCTGAGCAGCAATCATCACTGAAAGAAGGGAAGATTTCAAAAATTTTCTTAAGAGTTTTTGGAAATTTCTGTTTAAGTCTGTTTCGGAAAGAATTCGGGAAGTCGTCCCGAAACTGCGGAAAGATTCCGCGAATCGTTCCGCAACGCGGAAGAGTTCGGGAAACCATTCCGAAATTTGCGGAAGAGTTCCGCGAACCGCCCCGAAACTACGTAAGGATTCCACGAGTTGTTCTGCAATGCAGAAGAATTCGGCAAACTGCTCCGAAACAGCGGAATTTTTTTTTTTAAGTGTTCGGCGTCGAAAGGAATTTTCGGAAGGAATTCTCTTCCGAAATTGCGGAAGGAATTCCGTGAATTTTTCTGCAAAGCGGAAGAGTTCGGTGAGTGGGCCCGAAATTTGTGGAAGAGTTCCGCGAACCGCCCCGCAACTACGGAAATAATTCCGGAAAGTATTCCGCAACTGCGGAAAGAATTCCGGAATGTCTTCCGAAATTGCGGAAGGGTTCCGTGAACCGCCCCGCAACTGTGGAAAGAATTCTGGAAAGTCTTCCGCAACTGCGGAAAGAATTTCGAAATGTCTTCCGAAATTGCGGAAGGGTTCCGCGAACCGCCCCGCAACTGCGGAAAGAATTCCGGAAAGTCTTCCGCAACTGCGGAAAGAATTCCGGAATGTCTTCCGAAATTTCGGAAGGGTTCCGTGAGTCATTCCGCAACCGCGGGAGCACTCGGCAAATCACCCCGCAATTGCGGAAGTGTTCAGCGAATGGCTCCGAAACTGTGGAAGCATTCCGCGAATGGCTTTGCAACTGCGGAAGCATTCGCCGAATTGCTCTGCAACTGTGGGAGCATTCGGTGAATTGCTCCGCAACTGCGGGAGCAATTCACCGAATCGCCCCGCAATTGCGGAAGCGTTCGGCGAACCGCCCCGCAGCTGTGGAGAGATTTGTAAAAAAAAAAAAAAAAAAACGAGGGCGTTGCCCTCGACCCCCCCTGCAACAAGGAGGCAAGCCCCCTTGACCCCCTTTTCCCCCCCTCATATGTCGTTGATTGTGAGAAAATTAGAGGATTCGAAAAATTGCCAACATAATATTTTCCCACGTGCATGAAGTAATTTATGAATTTCCGAGAAATAATGCAGCTAACAATCGTGTTGATGAACACATTTTACAGAATCACAATTACATCAGGGCAGCACTCTAGATAGTACAATTGGAAAGTTTTGAATCTTGGTTGGGCCAAGAAAATCAACATCATGGATGATGCACAGGATCCCTATGAGCCTGAAACAGATGCCATGGGGGAGAACATACATGTTGAAAATGTTGAAAAAGAATCTAATGGGAGAAGAAATCAAGAGACTTCTCCAGGTATTGCAGCCACCATGAGAAGCCTAAGGGTGTAATTGCAAAGTTGCAGAGAAGATAATGAAAGGATGATTAAATCTCAGGAAGAACAAAATCAGTTGAATGCAGCCATGCTGCAGAGTTTAACAGACATCCAAAGGCAGATAAACTCTAGGCATCAGACATCAAATCTAGAAAGAGGTGGGAGTAGTTCTAGAAGGAATTCCCATAAGAGGGCCAGTAGCCCAAGAAGAGTTTCTACAGACAGAACTTATACTCCAGAAATCTCTTCTAATGAATCATCTAACTCTAAAGAATCCATTGAGGGTTCAAGCTCTTCATCTCGCAGAAGTAAGAGGAAGAAGCACTACAAGAACAATTCACATGGGGAATTTAAGAAGGCGAAGCCTCCTACATTTGATGGAGAGATAAAGTCTAGTTAAGAAGCTGAAGCTTGGCGTCTTGGGATGAGGAAGTATTTCCAAGTCCAAGACTACTCGGGAAATATGAAGGCAAGGGTTGCCATCTTCAACTTGAATGGAAGAGCATCTATATGGTGGGAACACATCAGGCAAGTAAAGAAGATCAATGAAAGGAAGATTGTGTGGAAACAGTTCAAGAAATACTTCAAGCAGAAGTACCTCTCTGACAGGTACTATGATGATAAGATCAAAGAGTTCCATGAGCTGAGATTGGGACAATTGACCATGGCAGAATATGCAAACAAGTTCTTGGAGTTGCTGAGGTATGTCAAGTACATTCGAGATGATAAGGTGAAAATTTAGCGTTTTCTAAGTGGACTGCCCCAGTCATATAAAGATAGAATTGAGTTTGATGAACCTCGAACTCTAGAGGAGGCCATAAGAAAGGCCAAGTATTGCTTTGATCAAAACAGAAGAAAACCAGAATTCCATAAGGCATGGAAGGATAGGAAAAATGAAAAGTTTGATCAAAGGAAGAAGGGGTTCAAGCCTCCTCAATTCCGGAATCAGCAAAGGCAACCATCACAGGTTGTGACTAAGCCAACTAGGATGATGGGAGACAAGCCAAGAGATCCAAAGGAGCCAAGAGAACCACTTCAATGTTGGGGTTGTGGAGGAGACCACATGCTTAGGAACTGTCCACATCGGAATGGGAATGCAAATCAAGTTCACAACATCCAGGGAGCTGGAACTGTGGGTCAAGTGGCGAGGACAATCCCTAGAATCTATGCAGCACTAGACGACCGCCAAGTAGATCATCAGTCAACTGTGGTTGAATTTGAAGGTAAGATTGCTAAGCAATCTGTTTCTATTTTGATTGATCCTAGATCTACTCACAGTTATGTCACTCCTAGAATTGTTGAGGTTTGTGCTTTCAAGAAATTAAAGCATAGTAAATCATGGTTAGTTCAACTAGCCACTGGAACCAAGAGAAAAGTTAGTGAAATTGTAGAGAAATGTCCATTAGAGATGGATGGGCTATTCACTTATGCAGATCTAAATATTTTACCACTGGGTTCCTATGATATTCTCATTGGAATGGATTGGTTAGAAGCACACAGGGTTAAGCTTGACCGCTAAAATAAGACATTTGAATGCATGGACGAAGAAGGAAACCCGAGGGTTGTAAAAGGGATTCCAAAGGTGACTTCTGTTAAATAGGTTTCAGCCATGCAGCTGAAGAGGTTCTGTAGGAAGGGATGTCAATTGTATGCAGCTCACATTTTAGAGGCATTAGAACATGAAACTCTTAAATTGGAGGACTATCATGTATTGCAAGAATTCAGGGATATTTTTCCTGATGAGATTCCAGGACTCCCTCCAAAGAGAGACATTGACTTTACAATTGAACTTGTGCCAGGAGCGGCATGTCTAAGACACCCTACAGGATGAGTACACCGGAATTTCTAGAATTGAAAATGCAATTACAAGAGTTGCTGGAAAAGAAATATATTAAGCCAAGTGTGTCCCCGTGGGGAGCACTTGTTCTATTTGTGAAAAATAAAGACGGAACACTCAGGTTATGTATTGACTACAGGCAGTTGAACAAAGTCACTGTGAAGAACAAATACCCATTGCCCCAAATTGATGACCTTTTTGACCAAATGAGAGGAGCAAAGGTATTCTCAAATATTGACTTAAGGTCTGGTTACCATCAGGTGAGAATCAAAGAAGAAGATATTCATAAGACAGCCTTTAGAATGAGGTATGGACACTATGAGTTTGTAGTGGTACCATTCGGTCTCACAAATGCACCAGCTACATTCATGTGTCTCATGAATAATGTTTTTAGCAAGTATTTGGACAAGTTTGTTCTTGTATTCCTAGACGACATTCTCATCTATTCTAAGAATGAAGAAGAACATGAAGAACATTTGAGAATGACAATGCAATTACTAAGGGAGCATAAGCTGTATTCAAAGTTGAGCAAATGTGACATTTATAAAGATAGAATTCATTATTTGGGTCACATCATCTCTGACGAAGGAATATTTGTAGACCCTGAGAAGATTGAAGCCATTATGAATTGCCAACTCCAAGGAATGTGACTGATGTGAGATCTTTTATGGGCCTTGCTGGTTACTACAGGAGGTTTATCGAAGGATTCTCTAGGGTTGCAAACCCGATCACTTCTTTGCAAAAGAAGGGGATAAAGTTTGAATGGTCACCAAGATGTGAGGAAAGTTTTCAACGGTTGAGAATCTTCTTACAAGTGCACCAATTTTGAAAATTGCAGACTCGAAAAAAGACTTTGTGGTGTGTACCGATGCATGCAATCAAGGACTTGGAGGAGTTCTTATGCAAGACAACCACGTGATATGCTATGAGTCAAGAAAGTTGAAGGAGCATGAGAAGAACTATGCTACTCATGATATAGAACTTGCAGCCATAGTACATGCCTTAAATATGTGGAGGCATTACTTAATGGGAAGAAAATTTGAGTTAAGGACAGACCAATGTGGTCTGAAATACTTGTTTGATCAACCAACTTTAAATGCTAGGCAAGCTAGATGGTTGGAATTTTTGTGTGAATTTGATTTTGAAATCAAACACATAAAAGGGAAAGAAAATAAGGTGGCTGATGCACTCAGCAGGAAGGTACGTGAAATGCATGTGGCAGCGCTTAGTACTTGCCAACCAGATTTGAGACAGCATATTGTTAACCATATGGTTGAGGATGAAGTGTATGAGCAGATAAAGGGCAAATTGCAGCAAAAAAACCTTGAAAAGAAATATGAGGGCTATCATTTGGAAGAAGGCGGACTTCTTACTTATAAGAATAGATTCTATGTTCCAAATGCGACAGATTTAAGGAGAATGGTTATGGATGAGATCCATAAATCTCCATACTCTGGTCACCCAAGATATCAAAAAACAATTGCTACAGCAAGAAAATATTATTTCTGGCCAGGCATGAAGAAGGATGTCGCTGAATACATTTCTAAGTGCATGGAATGTCAGCAGGTGAAGAGTGAACACCAACATCCAGTAGGGTTATTGCTCCCAGTGCCAATTCCAGAATGGAAATGGGAAGTAATATCCATGGACTTTATTACAAGATTGCCAATGACTGTGAGACAACATGATTCCATCATGGTTGTGGTGGACAAGTTAACAAAGGCAACACATTTTATACCGGTTAAGTCCACACACAAAGCCGATGTCATTGCAAATATTTTCATGAAGGAAATTTTCAGATTACATGGGTTGCCTAATGCAATAATTTCTGACAAGGATACAAAGTTCACTTCCAATTTTTTGAAAGGTCTCTTTGCAGATTTGGGTACACAGCTAAGCTTTAGTACCGCATACCATCCTCAGACGGATGGGCAAACAGAAAGAGTAAATCGGGTGCTTGAAGACATGCTCCGCATGTATATAATGAACAAACCATCCAAGTGGGAAGATTATCTACACTTGGTAGAATTTGCATATAACAATGGGCAACAAGCATCATTGGGAATGAGTCCTTATGAGGCTTTGTACGGCAGAAGGTGTAGGACACCAGTGACTTGGGAAAATCCAGTGAACAGAATTGTACTTGGGCCAGAATTGCATAAGAAAATGGAACAAGAGGTTGCAAAGATCAGACATAATTTAAAAGTAGCCCAGGATAGACAGAAAAGCTATGCGGATAAGCATAGGATCCATAGGGAATTCAGTGTTGGGGATCATGTGTATCTTAGAGTGAGATCAAGGAAGAGTTCCTTGAAGCTTGGGAGTTGTGCCAAGCTATCACCTAGATATTGTGGGCCATTTGAAGTGCTTGAAAGAATAGGACCAGTTGCATATAGACTTGCATTGCCTGCTAGCACTAAAGCTCATAATGTTTTTCATGTCTCTTTGCTTAAGAAATATGTACATGATCCTAACCATGTGATTAATTGGGATGTGATCCAGGTGGAACCCGAGGGAGAATTCCAAACCGATCCATTGCGCATCCTAGACAAGAAGGTAACATTGCTCCAGAACCGAGCCATCGGACAGGTAAAGGTGCAATGGAAGCACTACGGTCCCGATGAGGCTACATGGGAGCTGGAGGATGCCATGAGGGTGGCATATCCATTTTTGTTCAATTTTGATGAGCATTGAGGACAGTGCTAATGTAAGGGGAGGGGAATGTAATGTCCCCATTTTGACCCCCTTTGTATTAAATCGTAAATGATGTAAATATTGTATTTTAATCATGTGAGGAGTTAAAGTCCAAGTCCCCACCATTGATTTATCGTTTCATGTATCGACAATTAAAAATAGATGCCTATGGTTCTTGTGCTAGATGGGCACAATGTAAATGAAGACATCATGTAAATACGAATTTTAATGAAAATAACCACAACTAGCTATGCAATGCAACAAAGAGATGGGGGCATGATTCTACAAGGAAAATATGGTAAGGTCTGATACATGCAAAAACATATATGTATAGTATTGAGTTCAATTAATCTGAACAACATTGGGTTCAAAGCATTATTGCAACGACTATGATGAAAACATGAATTGGTTGTAAACAAAATACAGGGTTATCCAAACCACATGGATTAGAAATGCTCAGGAAAACTATAAGCACATGTCACAAACTAACACAAACACTATCTCTAGTGGCAAAATAACACAAGCCAAGGGTTCAAATGGGCCTAAAATATACCAGATCTAATATATTTTACTCTATTCACCTTAAATTTAATATAAATATGTCAATATGGGAAAGGCCCATAGGTTTTAGGGTTGAAAACATAAGCTCTGATACCAAGTGTAGAACCCAAAATTTCTAAATAACCAATAATACATAAATTTCAAAATACATGCCATAAGATCTGAGGGAATTAGTTACATACCTGATTAGATGACCTGGTGGTGCCTTGATAGCTCCAATGTCTGCAACTGAAGGTGGCGGGACGACTCTCCACCTAACCAACCCCAGCCAATGGATGAGGCCTCCGAGCCCCCAACAATTAACTCTATGCCATTGCTTGCTTCTCTCTTTTTCCCTTATTGCTAGCCTCCTTCTTCTTTTACTTATTTTTCATGTTTCTTTTTATTATATTACATTATATAATATTATATTAAATATTCCATATATTCATATATGAGGGTTGTTACAAATCTAAATTGTCTTTTTAAGATAAATGAGCAAGAAGCAAAAGAGTTGAAACTAATGTAAGTTTGTTCAAAGTGCCTAGACTAATAATTTTATTTAAACTTTAAAAATAAATGGAGAATAATATAGTCTAGACTCTAGTGAGAGCTAAGAGGTTCATTGGGGACCTTAAAGGTTATGCCTAGGAAAGTTGTAAAAACTTATTTTTACCCTCTACTTAGATTATGTGATTTTCTCTCTAAAGAAATAAAATCAACTTATGAGTTGTTTGTTAATTCCTTGGCAAGACTGGGAAAACATATGGACTATTTTTTATGATGAAAATAAGCAAAAATGGCTAAAACAAGAGACAATTGTGCAGTTTTTTCCAAAATAGTCACACGATCGTGAGTTATAGGTTACAAAGGCCACATAGATAATCCATGTAGAAAAATGAAGAGAAAACCACACTATCACACAACATTCGAAGAAAAAGTCACATGGATGAGTACAAACATATGCTAGGAACCACAGGGGCCAAAAAATTAATGGAAATGAGCCTTGAGCCCGTAAATCCTGTTGGTCAGGGGTATGAATAGCAAGAGTATGATCCTGCAAAATTCCCAAAATTAGTTAACAAGTAAAAGGAAACCTATAGATAAGACAACTAAGAAAAATAATAAGTGGAGTCGCCAATACTGTTTTGGGAAAAAAGTCACAAGGGTGAGCAATTCTTCCTCTCCTTGTAGGTTGCAACCAAGGAAAGAAAGTGAGTGATGATTGGTAGACCAAACACTAACAAGCTAAAGCCAAACTCAATGAATAATAGTGAAATACAAGATTGTCTAGTGCTAAAATGCCATAAAACAAAGATAATGTTTTAGCTTCAACCATACAGTATATTTCAATGGAAAAGCTTGTATACAAATGGTGTCACCTAGAAGAATGCAACTTCAATGGTAGCCAACACTCCCCCTTAGGGATAGCGTTTTTTGAACTTTTTCAAGTTGCAACTTCGAATGATGAGGATAAACATTGGATTCTTGAGGAAGAAGTCAAGGGAGTTTTGTGATGCCAAATGATGGTAAAAAGGTGTGTGAAAGATGGAATTTCAAACTAATTCTTGCAGCATAACCTTTCTCTAGATTTCTCATATGAAATGCATGCTCATGAATTCCTTTCATATGCCAAATGAAAGTCTTCTAACATCTAGTTCTTCATATGAATGCTCCATGTCATGAAGTGGTCTTTAAGGTACAAGTATGCAGATATTGAATGCTCCCAAGCATGTGAAGAGACCAATTTGAATTTTGGGAGCCAAAATGTGGTTGTGGGCCTTGAATGCACCATAGAAAGTTACTGGTCCATTGGCTGGTGCGGCCGCATGACTTTCGAGACTTTACCCATGCGGATCCACGTGGGTTTCCTTAAAAAAGTTATGTGGTTGTATAAAGTTAAGGATTTTCCATTCTAAGGTTCAATTCCCATTTTGAATTTTATGAGGATGATGTAATGAGTTGCATGTTGTATGTTGATGATGTCCTTCTGCATTAATTGCCGAAATGTTGCACGTGTGCGAGATTTGGGTGATATCATACATCCTATCTCTTGAATTTAGTGTGTCTTGTTAGCAACTTGGCTCTAATCATTAAGTCTTAAACCACATTAGCATATTATTAGTTATGTGAACTGTTAAAGGCGGTTATTGGATATTGTATTATATATATACTTTATTTATGAATACAATATTGATGCAACTCTTGCCTTTTCTTCCATATTGTTTCTATATATTCTTCAATTGGTATAAAGCATGCTTATGATTTGATGGGCATAGAGATATCGAGTGGTAAGGAGAAAACACATTTTCATGAATGGTAAAGAGAAAACACATTATAAAAGGAGTTTTTTTATCATAACTATAAAAGTGATTGATAATGAGTGATTGTTCATTGGTTTTGTTGGTTGATGAAATGCATTGAAGATTGATGGTAGTGTGGAAAGAAAGAATACCAGCATAGGTCCATCTTAAACCCGTACCTATCAAGCACCGAGAGGGATCCAATTTCTTGAGCTGTATTTCTTTTTGTAAAATTTAAACTCAAGAAATTTGATCTCTCTTGATTGATAGATCTAGGTTTAAGTTATAAGTTTTTTATTTTATAAACGAATATCAATTTTTTAATTACTTTTCATAATATTTTATTTTATGAGCCAACATGGATTTTTTTTAAATACTTTCCATAATTTTTATTTTATGAACCGCCATGAATTTTTTTAATTATTTTGTTATGAACAAGCTTTACAACATCTACAAACATTACAACATATCCCCCATACTGGGTTGTAGAGCACCGAGACTCGGTGCAATAATGCAAATCAAAACAAGAAATAAGTATATTACAAAATTATTCTAATACTACTCAACTTATGCAAAGATTTGCTCAAAAAGATAAACAAGAGGGAAACTAAAGTGCTATTGGGCACTGGTAGTGTTGTAATGCCGATTGATCTTGGAGTCCACTAATCTTATGGATTAGTTCTGTTGTGCTACCGGAAAATGGGCTTTGTGGTAGGTCTCTTGATTTTTCTGGTTTTCCTCTGTTTTTTTGGCAATGATAGTGTTGTTTTTCCGAACTTGGAGTCCACTAATCTTATGGATTAGTTAGTACCAACCAAGTATAAAAATAAGTGGGAACTCTTTTGTCAGCTCCGGCTATTTTGAGGTTGCTGGACGGTTTTGTTGTCTTTCTAGAGTACTGTCTCTGGTTTCGGTTTTTTCGGGTTGTTGTTATTTTTCGTCTTTTTGCTGTTGTTTTTTCGATAGATCCCTGTCCTTTTCCTGCACTGGAATGTGACTCGTAGGGGATGTGATGTCACCTTCTAGGGCGTCACTATCCAGATGTAGTTTGGGGGTGACATCTTGGGGGGATACGGGCACACTTGGAGCCTTGAAGGATGAGAGGCGTCTCTTCCAATCCCAAAAGGACAGTGTTAGGGTTAACCCAATGCTTTGGTGGAATTTTCGTGTAAAGACCTACAGTTATCCAGTTTTCCTTCTTCGGTTATCTCGACAGAAGGTGATGGTCGTGGTTCTCTCCATGCCATTCGCACTGGTGGTCAAAACAAGTTTTCAGGGGGTTCTGGTCGTTTTCCTTCGGGGGAGAATGCTAAACAGCGTAGGAAGGTTAAATTGGAAAGGGCTAGTCAGAAAAAATCTTCTTGTATTATGGGGAAAGATGTTACTTTCGACATGGTTATTGGCCTCTCGAAACGGACCCTATTGGGTAGGTTCGAGTTTATTCGGCTGTCTCGACCTAAGATCCTGGCGTGGATGGCTAATTGTTGGAAACCCATTATCAACTATATTCCACGAGTTACATTGTTGGAGAATGGCTGGTATAGCTTCCATTTCCTCATGGAGGATAGCTTGCGGGAGATTGGAGGTCAGTTTTGGGTTATCGAGGTTGGCACACTGGTATTTACGCACTCGCATTCGGGGTTCAATCCGTGGAAGGAAAAGTTGACCAAACGTAATCTATGGGTGCTCTTGCCTGGCTTTCCTTTGCAATGTTGGTCTTCTGGGGGTTTCTTATCGGTGGCAAACTCTATTGGTCATTTTATTCTTGTGGAGGAGGCTACCCTAATAGCGGTTGATCGTCGGGTGCCATGGGTGCTGGTTGAAGTGGATGTTTCTCAGGGTTTACCAACGGAAGTTGATGTTTCTTGGAGTGATGGTGTTTTCACCCAAATCCTTGACTATTGGCGTCTGTCGTTTCGGTACTACAGGTGCCATGGCACGGGTCACCTTAGGGATTCTTGTCCTGGGGTGGAGGATCTTCACACTAAACCTTCGGTGGATGGAGGCTACTCGACGGACTCTAACTCCTTTCTCATGTAATCAGTTCCTTTGGACCATTCATCGACGTTGGAATGTTTGGGTAAGTTACGAAACTCTCTCTCTGTCATTCAAAAGTTCATCCCTAAAGCGGAGTTTTTATCCCTTTTATTTGGTGAGGAGGATTTTTCTTTTCGGGTGGTGGATGGTGATGGTTTGGTACCGGGGGTTGTTCCCCCTGCTTGTACGCCGAACGTTGTGGATTCTCCTATCCTTTCCCCGGTTGATATTTGTGGTGAGGTGGTGGCTTCTTCTTCGGCCCAGACTTTGGGTTTCTCCTCTGTTCTTGACTTGTATGGGGTCAGCTCTGTTGGTCAAGAGTCTCCTTGGGCTCGTGGTACTTATGCTTTGTCCTTGGATGTGGGTGCGATGGATGGGGCCTCTCCCTCTATTGTCGGTGGTGCCTCGGATTTTACTTCCGCACCGTGCTCAACCGCTACCTCTATTCCGGTCTTCTCATCTCAACAGGGTGGGGATGATGTGATTCCTATTGCTTCTATTCGGTCCCTTAATGTTACTGTGCGGAAGAAACGGGGCAAAAAAGGCTCTCGTTTGGAACCTTCTCCTGTTTTGGATTCCTCTTACTCTTTTGAAAACCCTAGGTTATCAGATTTGACGTCGGTGGGTAGGGTTTTGTCCTCTGTCAATCCCCCTTCTTATCTTGAGGCCCTTAGAGCAAGTTGTCCTCGTGTGGATGGGTCTTAATGCTCATTCTTTCCCTTAACGTTCGTGGGTTTGGCAGTGGACTCAAAAGAACTGCCCTGAAGCGTCTTTTTCTATCGTCAAAGCCGGATATTATACTTCTTCAAGAGACTATGGTTCCATTTGCTCAAGCCTGTGAGTGCTTTTTGAAAATCCTTCCTAATTGGTACTGCTGTGGGTCTGACTCGGTGGGCCTATCTGGGGGGTTGCTGTCGGCTTGGAACCCAAGCTGTGCTCAGTTTACTGTGTCTATGGTGAATGCAGGTATTCTTTTGGAGGGGAAGTTGAAGGATCTAGATAGACCTGTCCAGGTCTTAAATTTGTATGGGCCGTATTCTTACAGGGAGAGATTCTGGGATGGTATTTTTCAAAGTGGAGTTCTTAATGACCCCTCTTTGATCGTGGCAGGTGATTTAAATCTTACTCTTTCTACGAAGGAGGTTTGGGGATCTAAGTGTAAGGTGGATCCTCTAGCCGATTATTTTCGTGATGCCTTTGAGACTGCTGGTTTGGTTGATGTGGTACCAGCAGTCCTGACTCCTACTTGGAGTAATGGTCGTGTCGGTAATTTTGGGTGCGCGAAGCGGTTGGACCGTTTTTTGATTGCTGAAGATCTTTGTAATTATTTTGGCAAATTCCATAGCTGGTCTTTGGCATCTGGTATTTCTGATCATAGGCCGGTTTTCCTGGAGGTGGATCTCGGCTCGTCGAAGGTGAGTTATCCCTTTAAATTCAATCATATGTGGCTAGAGATGCCTATTTTCTGCGACTTGATTTGCAGTAAATGGACCGACTTTTCCATGGATGACTTTGGTTTTGCATGCCTGTCTCTGGTTTCCAAATTGAATCAATTACGCTTTGAGGTTATTAATTGGGTTAATAACTTTAAGAAAGAACAGTTGGCGGAGCTCACCGACATTGAATTCCAGTTACAGGTTTTGGGAGAGGATGTTGATTCTATGTTCGATCCGGAGTTAAAAGAGCGGAGATTGGTTCTGGAACGAGCCAAGGGCGTCATCCTTGCTAGGGAAGAGGAAGATTGGCGCCTGAAGAGTCGAGCTACTTGGGTCAAGTGTGGGGATCACAATACTATTTTTTTCTAGAATTATGCTAATATGAGGAGGAACAGGAATGTTATTTGGCAGTTAGAGGGTGATCGTGGTCTGTTACTTAATGATCAACGGGAGTTGGAAGAAGGTGTAGTGAAGTATTTTAAGGGGGTCTTCCACCAGGATATTGCGGGTGACATTTATGAACAATTCTCTGTCATCCGAAACTATCCACGTATCTTTCCTCCCGATGCAGCGGGGTCTATCTGTGCTCCTGTGACTTTGGAGGAAATTCAGGAGGTTCTTATTCATTTTGAGAAGGCTAAAAGCCCCAGACCGGATGGTTGGTCGGTCGAGTTCTTCCTTCATTTTTTCGATCTTATGGGTGGGGACATTCTTCGGGTGGTTGAGGAATCAAGAAGGAAAAGTGTCATTCCGGCTAAGCTTAACTCAACCTTTATCACTCTTATTCCCAAAAAGGATAAGCATGTCAGTTTTAATGATTTTCAACCGATTTCTCTTTGTAATTTTCTGTACAAGCTGGTGTCTAAGATCATAGCAAATCGGATTAAACCCTTCTTAGACTCTGGTTTATCAATGGAACAGTTTGGTTTTTTGTCAAATAGACAAATCTTGGATGCCATTGGAGTGGCCCAGGAAGGGATTCACTCCATTAAGCAAAAAAAGCTGAATGCTCTGGTCTTAAGAATGGATCTTATGAAAGCATATGATAGAGTGGACTGGTCTTTCCTCCGTTTTGTCCTTATTTAGATGGGCTTACCTATGGAAGCTACAGATTGGATTATGGCTTGTGTTACTAGTGCAAATTATGTTGTTTTGGTTAATGGTCATCCTTCTGGTTTCTTCAAGGGTGAAAGGGGACTGTGGCAAGGATGCCCCTTGTCACCATTGCTATTTCTTCTTATTATCAAAGGTTTGAGTCTTTTGCTTAAGTCTGCTAAGAATGAAAAGCAGTTCATGGGGGTGAAGATTGCTCTGGCGCTGTAGATTACACACTTGCTCTTTGTAGATGATGTGTTGATCTTTGGTGGAGGTAATCTTTAGGATTGGCGAGCTTTATCGGGCATTCTAAAGATCTTTTGTTTGGCCTCTGGGATGGTGGTTAGTCCAGATAAATCTACTTTCTTTTACACTGAGGGGTTAGATCCTGGGCTGCAGTATGACATTGGGATTCTCTTTCCTTTCAATTGGAAGGATCTTCAGGACGGTCTCTCATATTTGGGGTTTATACTGAAACCTAATTGTTATCTGGTTGAGGATTGGAATTGGCTCATTGGTAGGGTGGAGAAACGTATTAATGTATGGGCCTATCGCTTTCTGTGTTTAGGAGGTCGGTTAGTCTTAATTCAATCAGTGCTGCAAGGGCTTCCGGTTTACTGGATGTCATTATCGATGGTGCCTCGCTTGATACTGGAAGGGATTAGGCGCAGGATGTTCCATTTTCTTTGGGCTGGTTCTTTGAAAAGCAATAAGTTTCATCTGGTGGCCTGGAAAAGATTGGCTCTTCCAAAGAGGGCAGGCAGTTGGGGTATTAAGGATATTTTTCTGTTTAATGATGCTCTGGGAGCAAAATCTTTGTGGCGGGCTCTGTTCGGTTCGAATCTTTGAAGTATTGTGACTAGAAAGAAATATCTTAAGGATGTTCTTCCTTTTGTTTGGATCCGGGATACTCCTTCTTTAAGCAGGCAGTCTTCGAAGATTTGGAAAGGCTTATATAAAAAATTACCCATCCTGAAATATGGTCTTTCTTGGAGTATTGGCAGAGGTATCTGGGCTTACATTGGTATCAACCCTATCATTGGCTTTGACAAGGACTTTCAGTTAACGCATGCTTTAGTCAGGGCACTACATGATAAGAATATTCAGGTATTGGCCCAGATACACTCTCTGGACTCAACACTGGATTCAACTAACCATTGGTTGAGTGCTATTGATCTTGGATTCATAGGTCAACTGGCGGAAGAGTGGAGCCTCTATATTATGAAGTTGAGGGTTGCGGGCATTTTCTTATCTAATAAGCCGGATCGATTAGTTTGGGATTGGGGCAACTCCAATGGCTCCTTATCGGCTAAATTGGTCTATGAGTGTCTTGTTTTGTTCCGGACTCCTGTGAATCTTTGTCCTACTGTTCTTAAGTTTCGACAGTGGAAGTTTCCTCTTAAGGTGAAATGTTTCATTTGGCTTTGTTGGCAGAATGGTATATTAACCTAGGACAATCTTTGTAAGAGGGGCTTTGTTGGGCCAAGAAGGTGTCTGTTGTGTTTGCAGCATGAGGAAACAGTGAATCATTTGTTTGTTACTTGTCCTTTTTTCATTTCTGTGCAGGAAGCCCGCCAGCAACTGTTTAGGTGCATGATTCCTTGGTGTAAGACCGCTTTTCCTGCATGTTTGGAGCACTGGATAATTGGCAGGTATATGTGTGCGGTCCTTCCCTTCCTCATCATTTGGGAAGTCTGGAAACACCGGAACTGTATCATCTTTCAGGATGTAAACATTGGTATTTATCAGGTGGTTTGTAATGTTGCGGCGGCCTACACTGATTTTGGCCATCGGAAAGTCATGGATAAGCAGAGATTTCTACTCCCTCCTTGCTTTGACTTTTCGAGCCCACTTGGTTTTTTTTATGGTGCCCAGCAAAATGGGTGTTGTGGGGCTGGTATGGTTCTCTATTTGAATGCAGCTCATTTCTTCCACATCAAGCTATGTGCTGGGAATGGTACTAATACTAGAGCGAAGCTTCTGGCGCTTTAGGGGCTGTTATTTTTTGCTCGTCTTCGGGGGATTCATCAGCTCCAGGTCTTTGGCGATTCATTAGCTATTATCAATTGGGTACAATGAAAAGCTCGACTGGAGGTTATTCAGCTTATGCATTGGATGGATCGTACCCGTGATATTATTTCCCACTTTGCTGATATTAAATTCACCCATATCTTTCGTGAATTTAATACTGCAGCTGACTCACTATCCAAGTCTGTCGCGGGTTTGATGGATGCAATCTTCGGTTTTGATGAATACGTCGAGGATAACTTGCTCGACTCTGGCAGGGTGAAGTTGTTCTAATTTTCTGTATAAAGTTGGAACTGTCTGTTCTGTTATATCTGATCCAAGAGACAGCTATTTGTCTGATGACAGATTGGGTATGGAGTCTAGAATTTCTGTTTTTTAATATGTTCTTGACTTGTGATGACACATATGTAGACTGGTGAATGGTGAGAGGAAAATCTACTTTAATGTAACTTTGATTCATACTTTTTTTAATAACAAATTACTTTTTTTCCTGCTTGAAAAAAAAAAACTAAAGTGGTATTGATTAAAAAAGTACAAATTTTATAGTGTGCATACGAGCACATAAGAAAGTATATGTTCTTATGTTTGTAGATGAAGTGAAAGCGTGAAAAGAAACGAAAGAAAAGTTCGAATGCACTTTTTAATCAGATTGCAGTCTTTTGTTTTGTCTTCTTACAAGTTTTGATATTTGTGCAACGAGAAAGAAATGTCTTTTTATGCAATGACGAGGTGGGTTCTATTATTAAAGATTTCGTGCAGTGTTTGATGAGATCTTGCGTATGGATCAAAATTAAAAGTAGTTAGCATTACGCTAGAACATTGAAAAGTCCATTGTTCGCGTCTTGAGAATATCAAGTGTAAATTTCCCACTCAAATGTCATGGAATGATTACCTTTTATTTGTGACGGTGAGTGTTTGAATAGCCTATCCACACACGTGAATATGAAAATGACGGTCATAAAGAAATAAAGAAATCCAAAGACCAAGTTTTGGAGGTATTTTGTTTTGTTTTGAGATGATGCATTAATCCCATGTGTTTTTTGGAGAGATATTTTTAGTTGTGAGGTAAAGTATTAATCCTATGTTCATAGATATTTTTAGTTGTGAGGTAAAGTATTAATCCTATGTTCATAATACAAATAAATTTAAAAATGATGTGAAAGAGAGACCATGTTATAGGGTTATTGTATGGTTTTTTTTTAGCGAAATAATCATCTTCTTGTTATTTTGAAGGAATCAAGGAAAGCTAATAACGTATGGGAAATATTAACAAACTTTCTCACATATCGTGGATGGTAGGTCGAGCAAACCGTTAGCCAATAATCCAAACCAGAAGATGTCTCAACCAAATTGAACCCAAGTGGATGGAATGAAATCCATCTAACCTCAGTAACAAGCCACCATATCCTTGACAAGGTTATTGTATGGTTTTTACTTATTATAAATAAGCGACAGGTTCAAATCAAATAAGAAAAGAGGAGGAGATTTCTAAGGAGTCTAAGTTGGTAAGGCTAAACATGTATTATAAGTATTGTACTCGGACATAAAAAATGTTTTTATAAAAAAAAAATTATGATATTTAAAAAAAAGAAAAGTGATGATGGTGAAAGGAGTTTCATTTATTTTATAAAGGGTTTTTCAAAGTAATTAAAAAGTGGGTTTGTACATTGTAAAAGAGTTTAAGGTGTTATGGAAGATATAAGGGGTATTGTAGTTTGAAATACAAATTGTAAATGAGGTATAAGGAGAACTTGCATTTTTTCTTATGATTATTTGGTATTGTAAAGGGGTTATAAGGTGTGATGTCATTATAAGGGGAGAAAATTTGTAAGGAGTTATAAGTGCTATTGTTTAATTTTGATTAAAGAAAACATCTTCAAGGATATTAATTCAATAAAATTAAGTTTTTATTTAGAGTCTTTGACCCGCTTGAAATTGAATAAGAGGGTTTTAGAATCTTTATGTGTGTCTATTTTGATCTTATTGGTGCCTTGTCATTGGCATGCAGATACATTGTATTACTCTTTTTGGGAAGCAAGCACATGCATAGAAGACAATCACTTTAAAGGTATCTCACATAGAAAACACTCTCATGTAAAGAAGGAAAGCTAAGCCACTTTGAGAATAAAAGTTGAACACTCACATTTCATTATTTTGTAATACCTTGGAATACTTGTCATGCTTTAGAATTTATCTTTGCCATCATTGTTGAAATTGATCTTTTTTAGAATTGAATAAGGGGATAAAGGTGTTTGGTTTTTCTGATTTGTGACACTTGGTAGTTTTGTGACATAATGTTTTGGGTACTTGAAGCATTTCTTTGGATTAGGGTGGCGAGTATCAAAGACTTGTTCAGTCTTCTACACACTTTAATCAACACTACACAAGGAACAACTACTCAGATAAGCAAAAGTTCACTCAGTGATGTGATAAATTGCCTACAATTTATGCATAAAAATACTGATATTATTGAAATTCGTAACGGATCATTAAATGATGAATTGGACCTTCTTCGATAACAACATTCTAAACCCATACTTCTATAACATAATCCATTATTTGGAGTAACTATTGTTGAAAGTGAACAAGAGGATATTAAGCACGATACAACTATGAAACACTTATAGAAATTTGATGAAGACTAAGAAACAAATATTGAATTTGATTATGACACTAATCATATAAAAAGTTAACTTAGAGGATGATGATAAGTTTGAGGATAAAGAAATTATCCAACCTTAGGAAGACTTACAGTTCAAGAGGAACAAATTTGGCTTAGGATATGACATGGCAAAGAATCGAGATTGACTTCTTCTGCATTTTTTATTACTCCATACCTGTGAAGTTTGTGAGTGCTAGCTTTCTCGATGATGATTTACAAAGGCATACTATTGATGATAAGTTAGATGAAGTAACTGAACTTGACAATTATGATGATGAACAAGAGGTTAAGGATGATGATGATGTAGTTGAGGATAATGAGAATGATGTGCATGATCTTGTTAAGTTGGATAGTGTACCTAAAGAACGTCAACATTGCCACCGAGTTGGTCATCATAAATTACAATGTTTTGATATTCATCCATGCAGTATATGTGGGAAAACAAATAAAATTTTAGAAAGGTGTTGGAAGTGAACAAAGATTTAGAGAAAATAAGTAAATTTTGGATGGTTAGGCACTTGGAGCTGAAAATTGGAAAGCCAAGTTGTTGGAGTGGTCTTATCATTGGATTCATACACATGTACATGCATACTGAATCAGAGAGATTTCACTAGTAGATGGACGTGAATTTTTTTCTTTAGGTTTTGATTATTCAGGACATGACTAGGGCCCAAATTTTGACTTAAAGATGAAGTCTCCATACTCCCCTCAAAGATAGTAAGATTTCCCTTTTCCACTTTCAGGATGGGTGGGCAGGGGGGGTGGGTGTATTTTGACATTGTTGATTCACATGTCCCAGTTCTCACCTTTCAGATGATAGGGGGAAGATATTGATGATGCTAGACTTCAAGTTTCGAAGTCTATTCAATGATTTTTTGTGTGGACTATGGTTTATTCGAGATGATGGATTTACATTGGATGGAATTAGGATAGGACATGATGGAGGAATCTAGATAGGATGATGTATTACAGTTTTACTTTGGAGATTATTTTGGATTGAAAATTGATTGATGACAAAATGATGGAATTTGACGACTTAGTCACTTATAGATTTGTGATTTGCATGATTGTTTGACGTGCTTGAAGGAAATTTGGTTTCAGGATATGGAACAATACCAGTTTTTCACCTGGTTTACTTCTCAATAGAATTTTGGTAGGAATATGATTCATTCATTGTTGAGTCATTCACAAGTTTTCATACATAGGTTTTTACAAGATACATGGTTTAGATGTTGATCGTGTTAGGAACCCATATCTTTACTTTGTTAGTATATTGTTGTTGGACGTATATGCTTTGTAAGTCGTCCCGTAGTATTTGTTGATCAATAGTTTATGTTATTGTTGTTGGCGCATATGCTTTGTAAGTCGCCCGTAGTATTGTTGATCCATAGTTTGTAGTGGCCCATGGTTTTGACCCATAGTATTGGTGCCTAGACTTAGTATATAAGTGTGTGTTGAGACCTATGAAGGACCGTGAAGTTATTTGTATTGAGCTTGCTCATAGGAGGTTGCCCCCTCGAAGTGGCCTATGATCAATATAAAAGTGATTATGAGTTCTGTCATTTCTGCTATTTCGCATATTCTTATTAATTAATTGTTGCAGGTGCATCACATCTGGTATCAGAGCACTTTCTTGGGCTCGCTGGGTGAAATTTCTGCCAAAAAATTTTTTCGCATCTGTTGCAGGTTCGGATTTGGGAATAATCCCTATCCGCTTAACTGTGGGAAGTACTTGGGCATAAGCCCTAAAACTCATTGTGAGGAGTACCACAGGAACCCCGAAGTAGCTGGCCCATTGAGAGGACCTGCAAGCGAAAAGGGCAACGACCCCTACCTGATTGACTAGTTCCCACCCGTGAGGTAAACCAAGAGCTGTCGTTTGTGGAAAAGCAGTTATCAGTTTTACCTGAGCCGTGGAGTGAGGGGTACTGCTCCAATACGCAAGCCGTCAGACAGCATTGGTGGCCAAGTGAAACCCTTGAACTGTTAGGAAGCCGCACATACCTGGGGTCCATATCTATTTTTAGCTAAACTGTTGTCGATCATTGCTGCGCCGTTTTAGATCCAGTCGTTCATATCCATTTTGCAAGTCATTCTAGATCCAGCCATCGGCGCCGTTTCAGATCCCTTCCGAGCCATAGCCGCTCCAGTCTGGAAAAAAAAATCAGTTTTTTTCTCCATATCTCCCTTGTTTTCACTCTGTTTCCCTTGAAATTTTCGGGGAATCCCTATCATTCCATTCTGCATATTTCATTCCTGAGAACCCTATCCCAAATTCCCCTTCCCAAAGCCCGAAATCCCGCATTTGTCTATTTTTAGGGTTTGCCATAACTTCCTCAGATTTCACCCAATTACCTTCAAATTTTACCACAGAGTTCCTTTCTGAATTCTGCTTCTTTGTTCCCCTCTGCCAAATTTTCCCATTCTTTCACCCCGCTTCTGAAATCCTCATTTTTGCTTCCCTGTCTATTCGACAGTGTCCAAAACCTAGTCAAACCCCAATTACCCTTCAGATTTTTTCCCAAGTCCAAATTTTCCTTTACTGAAGTAGTTTCTGTTTTTGTTTTCCTACCCAGTCAACCCGAAAAAATAAATTAAAAAAAAAAAAAAAAAACCTCCTAGTTATGGTTGTCACCCGTGCAGGAGCAAAAACCATGGAGGACGCACTTGCAGCCATCCAAGCCAAACTCCAGGATCTGGATGAAAAATTTCTCGGCCTCCATCTTGAACATTCAGCTATGAACAACAAACGGCAGTCCGAGTCTTCATCAGACAATGGGTTCTCTTCTTCCAGTAATTTCCGTGGTCCGAAGCTTGATTTTCCTCGCTTCAATGTTACCGATCCAACTGGATGGATCTATCGTGCAGAACAATATTTCAATCTGCATAATACTTTTGATGTCAACAAAGTTCCGCTGGCATCCTTTCATTTGGAACAGGAAGCTCTTCAATGGTACCGTTGGTACATCAAGGCTCATCCAGAGCCCAAATGGACAGACTTTTGCCAGTTCCTTTTGCAACGATTTGATCCTAGTGCTTTTGATGACTTCACAGGAGCCCTCACTAAACTTCTCCAAATTGGCACTGTGAGAGAGTATCAAACCGAATTTGAGAATCTAGCCAACCACACCGAAGGATTGTCTGATGACTTTTACCGGAGTTGTTTTATCAGTGGTCTAAAGGATGCCATCCGCTCTGAGGTCAAAATGTTCTGTCCCAACACAATGATGGAAGCCCTAGGGTTGGCTAAGTTGGCAGAAGACAAGATTGCAGCCCAACAACGCTCCAAGCCCACTTTCGTTCCCTTCCGCAATATGGGTTCTCAACAACCACCTATACCGCAGGCTCCTCGACCAACTCCTATCAAGCGTTTGTCTGAAACAGAGATGCAAGCACGCAGAGAAAAGGGGCTTTGCTATAATTGTGATGAGAAATTCACTCGGGGACATAGATGTGTTCAGCAAAAGCTCTATCTCTTGGATGTGGATTCTCCGCCTGCCTCTGAAATTGGTGACGAAGATCCATAAACAATGGATGCTCCGGTCGACATTCAGGAACCGCCTATTGACCCTCCATCTCAGGATGACCAGCCAGAGATATCTCTCCATGCTTTAGCTGGAATCACCACCCCCCAAACAATGCGGGTCAGGGGTTACTTCAAGAAGCTTCCTCTTACAATACTCATTGATTTTGGTAGCACTCATAATTTCATTGACCCTCGGATCACCAAACAAGCTGATTGTTTTATCCATCCTTGCTCCAACTTTGAAGTCATGGTTGCCAATGGGGGCACCTTACCTTGCAAAGGGAAGTGTCGAAATGTGTGTATCTCTATGGGAGATTATACCTTGCACTCTAACATGTTTGCCTTGACCTTAGGCGGATGTGATGTGGTTTTGGGCGCTCAATGGCTACGCACACTTGGCCCTATCTTATGGGATTTTGCTGAACTTTGGATGCAGTTTTCCCTCAATGGCCAAAAACACACCTTGACAGGATTACAACCAAGTTCTCTCAACATCATCAGTTCACATCGCATGGAAAAACTCCTCAAGAAGAATTCACATGGTGTCATCGCTCAGCTCCATTCCATTCAGATGCAACCTTCAGCGGTCTCCACTACTCCTTTGGATCTACAACAAATTCTGGATCGATATACAGGTGTTTTTGCTGAACTAGTGGGATTGCCACCTTCCAAGCCTTAGAAGACCATTGTATTCAGCTCCTTCCTGGCAGCATTCCTCCCAACATCAGGCCCTATCACTACCCATTTCACCAAAAAAGGAGATTGAAATGATCGTTCGGGACTTATTAAAGCAAGGTATTATTCGCCCAACCACTAGTTCCTTTTCTTCTCATGTTATTATTGTCCGCAAAAAAGATGGGTCATGGCACCTCTGCATTGACTTCCAAGCACTTAATCACCTCACCATCAAGGATAAGTTTCCAATTCTTGTTGTTGATGAGCTTCATGGGGCTCACTTTTTCTCCAAGTTGGATCTTCGTTCTGGGTATCATCAAATTCGGGTTCATGAGGATGATATCCCTAAAACAGCTTTCTGCACACATGATGGCCATTATGAGTTTTTGGTCATGCCCTTTGGCCTCACTAATGCTCCTTCCACATTCCAGGCCTTAATGAATAAAATATTTCGACCCTACTTGCGGAAATTCATTCTGGTATTCTTTGATGATATCCTCATCTACAGTAAAACATGGGATGAACATCTCCAGCATCTGGATCTTGTCATGCAACTTTTCTCTGACCATCACCTCCATGCCAAGCAGTCTAAATGTGTTTTTGGACAAAAGGAAGTTGAGTATCTCGGGCACATTATCTCAGCACAAGGGGTTCGCGTGGATCCTGCCAAAATCGATGCCATGAACAATTGGCCGCATCCTCAGACACTCAAGAGCCTTCGTGGTTTTTTAGGGTTGACTGGCTACTACCGCAAGTTTGTCAAGGATTATGGGAAGATTGTAGCTCCATTAACTGTTCTATTGAAAAAGGATGCTTTTACATGGACACATGCTGCTCAGTGTGCATTTGACAAACTAAAACAAGCTATGTGTACTACACCTGTTCTAGCTATGCCCGATTTTTCCAAGCCCTTCACTATTGAGAGTGATGCTTGCGGCAATGGACTTGGTGATGTTCTCCTTCAAGATGAACACCCCATTGCGTTCACCAACAAATCCCTTTCAGGTAATAATTTAGCTGCCTCTACTTATGAGAAGGAAATGATGGCTATTTTGCATGCAGTACAGAAGTGGTGCCCATACCTATTAGGGAATCATTTCTGCATCAAGACTGATCACCAGAGTCTGAAATATTTCTTGGAACAGCGTGTATCCTCCCCGGCACAACAGAAATGGGTTAGCAAACTCATGGGTTATGACTATGAGATCACTTACAAGAAGGGTAAAGACAATATTGTGGCAGATGCTCTTTCTCGCACATTTGATGCCCAAGGTTATCTTTCAGCTATTTCTGTGCCTGTTCCAAATTGGTTGCAATCTGTTCAACAGGGTTATGTCAATGACTCTTCCTTATCTCAAATCATCCAACGCTTGACCAACAACCCTTCTGTTGTACCACATTACTCTTGGGATGGTGCTTCTCTGAGATACAAGGGTTGTCTGGTGCTTCCCCAGAGCACAGATCTTCAACATGCTATCTTCTATGAACTCCATGCTTCTCCATCGGCAGGGCACTCTGGGTTCCTCAAAACGTATGAACGGGCACGGCGTAAATTCTTTTGGCAGGGCATGAAAAGGACAATTCAACAGATGGTGGCCGAATGTGACACCTGCCAGTGCAATAAGGGTGAAAAAACACTCCTTCCAGGATTGCTTGAACCCTTGCCCATACCTACACGGATTTGGACAGATATTTGGATGAGAGCACTTTTATGAACACATTTGTTCACTTCATAGTCTTTGGACTTCATAGGGATGGTTTTTTAACCTTGCAGAGGATTTGATGATTCTTTTGCATTTTTGGTTGGCACAATGGAGAGTTAAGGATTTTTTTGGATATGGGATGTGTGGGACTTGCAACCAATTCACTAATCATAAGGTTTTTCTCTCATCGATTTTGGGTTTTCCATATTTGATTTGATTTTCCAAATTTTATTTTCAACATCTACTTTTAGTGATTTTTTCAAGTAAATATTTATCAACACTCATGAGGTTTTAGATCATGAGTATCAGATTGAATAATTGGATATGTTATCATCTTTTGCACTAGCCTTTGTTGCCTAGCTAGTACACTTGTATGGAATTTTGATTAACTGGGAGATTGTTAGCAATCTATCTTTAATCATTAAGTTCTAAACCACCTTAGCGTATGATTAATTGTGTGTACCATTAAAGGTGGTTATTAGATATTGTATTATATATGTACTTTATTTGTGAATGTAATATTGATGTGACTTTTTCCTTTTTCCACCATCTTCTTGTTTCCATGGTTATTTTCTTCATTTGTAGCCAATTCATTTCCTAAGTTGGGATGGATCTATAATTTTTTTTACAACCTAGTTCATGTGTATTGCCAGATTTTATGGGAAAACAAGTATAAAAGGAGCTATGCCTTGATATATGATTGTTTCTTTACTCCTCAATCAATTAATTTCATGTAAGGAGTGTCCAAGGATGACAACAAAATCAAAACATTGTTAAGGAATATAGATATTTGGTTCCTAGAGAAAGACTATACTTACATGAGGGATTTTGGGGTTATAACTTCTCCCCATTTATTCCCAAAGCATGTGACTAACATATTGGTTGTATAAGATATTTCCTACTAGTTTGTATTGCATGGACTCAAGTGTTAGATTTTTAGAATTAATTCAATATGATCTAGGATCTTATCTGAGAGAATAACATGTACAACATATCAATCAAAAGAGACAATCACAAGAGACAATAGACACAGAGTTTCCTCGTGGAAACCCAAGAAGGTGAAAAACCCTGCAACTTCCTCAGATATAGAATGAGCAATGATACAAGTCCCCAAAACAAGAGATAGTCTCCTAGCAGTTTCTCCTCCTCCACTTCTACGCATCACTCACATGAGAGAATGAATGAGTGAGTGACTAAATAGAGAGGTGCTCCTCTCTATTTATACTTTACCTTTACTTTCCTTTTACCCTAACTGGGCCGACCTCCCTTAGGAGAGTCTAATAACCCATTACCACTTGTCACTGGGCCGACCCTACTATGGTGGTCTAATAACCCTTTAACCCACATGACTCATATAGGGCTGAACCCACCAAGGTGGTCTAATAACCCATCAAATATAAGTTACGATACTTACAATATAACTTACGACACTTGAAAATACAAATGACGACACTTCCAATCAGAGGAATAATACATCTTCGTTGGGAATACAATAAAGTACAAATGTAATACATACAATATACAAGTGAATATCTTCCGAAGTTACAAATACATCAACACTCCCTCTTAACTAGGAAGGTATTCTCTTGACACAGGTCATCAATACATATAAGCACAAGTATTCAATTCTGGAGCTGGATCATCGTCACTGGATCACGAAGCATCATCGTCACTGCTGTTGTACTCGACATCTCGATCACTGGTGCTATCTCTCAATTCTTCTCATCACAGGAAGTTCCACAGAGCCAGCCCTTTTTCATGCTAGATGTAGGCCTAGTCTCCATGTATGTCTTCATCATCTCTGCGAGCAGCCTGATAGAGGTGGAATCTCAAGACTGATTATGTGCCTCTGCAAAACCTCACAAGAGCATCCCAGGATCCTTTATGTGCCTTAGCACGACCGGCAAGATATCCCAGGACTAATTACACGCATCCTTCACAAAACCTTTAAAGAGCATCCCAAGAACGTTGATGTGCCTAGCACGATCGACAAGATATCTAAAGAGCATCCCAGGACTTTTACGTGCCTAGCACAACCTATCGGATCTACAACCTATCGAATCTCCAGGACTGATTACATGTGAACAGGAAAAAACTTAAAAAAGAATCCCAGGAACGTTTATGTGCCTAGCACGACTGACAAGATCTCTAAAGAGCATCCCAAGACTTTTACGTGCCTAGCACAACCTATCCGATCTCCAGGACTGATTACATGCCTCCCTCTCAAAACCTCAAAGAGCATCCCAAGACTGATTACGAGCTTACTACTCAACCTATCGGATCTCCCAGGGAGATATTACATGCTACTGCACAACCTGCCACATATCCATGGCCTCGAAGTATCATCCTGATACTCATGATCAACCTGATCATCCTCACACGGAGCATCATCCCGATGCGCATGATCATACTGATCATCATACAGTGCACCATCTTGTTGCACATCATCTAGAGTATCGACCTGATGCTCATCACACATGATCATCCTGATCATCATCATACAGTACATCATCCCGATGCACATCATTTGGAGCATCGACCTGATGCTCATCACACATGATCGTCCTGATCATCATCACAACATCATCCCGATCATCATCATAGCACCGTCCTAATGCATATCATCATCATATGATAATCCTGATCATCGTCATAGCATCATCATATGCATATCATCATCATATGATCATCCTGATCATCATCATGGCATCGTCCTGATGCATATCATCATCATATGATCATCCTGATCATTGTCATGGCATCGTCCTGATGCATATCATCATCATATGATCATCCTGATCATCATCATACATAGCATCATCCGGAGCATCGTCCTGATGCTCATCATACAGAACTTACATCCACAGCCATGGGAAGGATCCTCCTACCACCATGCTTAGAATAGCTCCTGCAAATGTGTCCCATCACTTCCTCCTCGAAGTATCTTCTATCTGAAGAACACCAAGCATCTCTCTGAAGTACTCAAAATTCACTCTGGCTAGTGGTTTGGTCAACACATCTGCAATCTGCTAATCTGTTGCAACATACTTGAGCTTCACTACTCCTCTCTGCACCATATCCCTGATATAGTGATATTTGATCTCGATATGCTTCGACTTGTCATGGAACACCGGGTTCTCTGAAAACTTCACACAACTCTGGTTGTCACAGAAGATACAAGTAGCATCCAACTGGAGATCAAATAAATCAGACAGTAGATTTCTTAGCCATACTGCCTCACAACTAGTCGAACAAGCAGTGACATACTCTGCTTTGGCTGTACTCAGTGCTATGCAGGATTGCTTCCTGCTAAAACAAGAGATCACACCTGATCCCATACTGAAGCAGCACCCCAAAGTGTTCTTCCTATCTGCAGCACTGCCTGCCCAATCTGAATCAACATAACCCTCCAGGTTAAACTTTTGATTCACATCATACTTGATCCCATAATCAACCATACCCTTCAGGTACCTCAGAATATGCTTTACAGCAATCAAGTGAACATGTCTAGGATCCATCAGGAACTGGCTCAAGGTGTTCACAACAAAGCAAATATCTGGTCTCGTGTTCGTCAGGTACATCAAGGACCCAATCATTTGACAATACATCGTGGCATCAACCGGATCAGATGAAGCATCACACAAAAGCTTTAGTTTCGATGACATAGGTGTGGCCATGGCCTTACAGTCCATCATCCCGAACTACTTCAAGATCTCTACTACATACTTCCCTTGTCCAAGGAAGATTCCATCCGCACTCTTCCACACCTCCATACCTAGAAATTAATGCATCATACCCAAGTCCTTCATCTCGAAATCAGCAGCAAGCTTCCTCTTCGTGTCGGCAATCAACCTATCCTCACCTGTCACAAACAGGTCATCCACATACAATATAAGTATCACTGGATTGCCTTCCTCAACATTGTAGTAAAGGTTGGAATCTACTTTACTCTTGGTAAAGCCCAAACTCATCAGGAAGCCATCTATCCTGCCGTACCACATCCTGGGTGCCTGTTTCAAACCATACAAGGCTTTCTTCAGTTTGCACACATGAGTCCCTATGTCATGTGTCTCAAACCCAAGTGGCTGCTCCACATACACTTCCTCTTCGACTACACCATTCAAGAAGGTTGTCTTGACATCCATCTGGTGTATCTTTCACTTCATCACTGCAGCTAGAGCAAGTACTTATCTAATGGAAGTGTATCTGGCTATAGGTGCAAAAGTCTCTTCATAATCTATCCCTTCTTTCTAGGAGAAGCCACGAGCTATAAACCTTGCCTTGTATTTCTCTATGCTGCCATCTACAGCATGCTTGATCTTATAGATTCACTTGGAAGTCACACCTGACTTCCCACCTGGTCTTGGGACCACATCCCAAACATCATTCTTCATGATCGACTGGTATTCCTCAACCATAGCATTCTTCCATTACTTCATCCCAGATCCTGGGAACTTCAGATTCTTCAATATCTTCAATAGATAGCTTCATTGCTGGAACAAATGTTGTAGTCCTTCTTTTGTAGGTGATTGTACACGATCTTTCCTTTGTTTGTTTGTTGGGCGGACTCCCTCTAAATCTTTGCTTCCTTGTAGGAACCAATGGAATCTTTGATAGTGTGCACCTTAACCAATGCTGAAAATGGATGAGAAGTTCATCCATAGATTATTTGTCTTCCGGAGTCCAACTCTACAGTAGCTTCTTGAAGTTTGCTGAAGTGAATTCTCCACCATCGTCGGATCTAAAGGTCTTGATCTTCTTATCAGTTTGATTTTCTATCAAGGCCACTCGGAGAACTGGATGACATCGGAGTGGATAATCTCCAAGATTCCTTTTGCCTTGCTTTCACTACTTGGAAATGTCTTCTTTGTGTTCTTTCCCTTTGCAAATGCCTTCATGCTTTGTCTAGATTTCAAGAAGACCCTCTACTGCTTTGCTTGCAATTGGTAGTGCTCTATAATGCACATGTGCAAGCCTTTTATGCCAAATTTCACTTGGCTCTACTGAGTCATGAACCAAGGCTTGTTCTGGTTGGCCCTTCAATTTGTATAATCCTCCCTCTTGCTCTCCAATCACTACTGCATCATCTATAGTCTTACCTTTTGGCCACATAAGAACTTGGCCATCTACAAATGCAACCCTCATGCCTTTTGCATCTAATGCGGATATGGAGAGAAGGTTCTTCTTGAGACCTGGAACATATAGTACATTTTTCATCTTCATAGATTTTCTAGAGTCTAGCTTATAGGAGGCTTCACCACTTCCTTTTATGGGATACTGGTAGTCGTCCCCAAGTTTCACCTTGTGAGGTGATTCATGTTCAGATAGATTTACAAAGGATCCCTTGAATCCTGTCATATGTTTGGAAGCCCCACTATCTATAATCCAATCATTGCTTCCATGAGTAATAGTGCCAGTGAGGGCAGAAATTAAAACATACTCTTCATCACTTGAAGAATCTTCACTTTCTTCTCTATCCTTCTTCCTAGGACAATCCCTAGAATAGTGTCCCTTCTCATCACATGTATAAAATCGAACAGTGGACATGTTTCTTTGAGTTTTGAAGTCATCCCTATGATTTTGATGGTGGTGCCTTTCTTTCTTACTGTGGTGGTGCACCCTTTTGTCATCATACTTCTTGGAGTGTGCCGTGAGGGCTTGGTCTTCATTCCCCATTTTCTCTTCTCGAGCTATAATCCGAGCTTCTTCCTATGAGAATTCTTCTCATAGCCTACTGAATGTGATAAGTTTCTTCCTAGCACAAATTCCTTGGATGAAGGAATCCCATGACCTAGGAAGACCATTTAGAGTGGTCATCACCACTTCTCCATTCTCTATATCTTCTCCCACAACTTCAAGTTGTTCTTTTATCTGGGAGAACCTTGAAAAATAAGACTGCATGGTCTCCGCATTCTGGATCTTGACATTCTTTAGTTGATTACTAAAGGTCATCTTCTGATTTATGTTCTTCCCTTCAAATAGCTTGGTCAATGAATCAAACATCTCCTTAGGTGTCTTTAGAGATGACACATGTGGTATGGGATGGTATTTGATAGAATCAGCAATGATCCTCTTAGCCTTGACCAAGTTCCTCTTGTGTAAGGCCTTAGCCTCATCTCCCTATGGAACTGGAACCTCTTCACTTATGTAAGTGTCCAATTCATTTTCTTCCAAGATTAACCCAATCCTATACTTCCATGCTCGGAAGTTATCAACCCCTTCAAGCTTATCCTCAAGCTTGGTGTGGTGAGACATCTTAAAGAGTACTTCAAATGGAAATA
Source organism: Larix kaempferi (assembly GCA_027924585.1). Lineage (NCBI taxonomy): Eukaryota > Viridiplantae > Streptophyta > Pinopsida > Pinales > Pinaceae > Larix > Larix kaempferi. Next base: position 8,839,366 of record BSBM01000136.1, read on the forward strand.
GAAAATTTATGAGGTCTTACCACTTGATTGCTCAGATCTGGAACTGGAGCTGGCTAGGGTTTGACATAAAAACCCTAAAAATCCAAACATTGAATTCCAAACTTCTGAATGGATGGAAAGATGCGTCTTGCTGATTTGATCAAGCTGGTATACTTCAATTTTGAAAACTGCGAAATTTGACCCCTCAAAATTGCCTTTGAAACTTTCGGATCTTCTGGACAGGATCCCGAACTAGGGTTTGATAAAGCCCGGTATTCTACCCAACCAAAAGGTTTGATCCAAGGCTCAGAAGTTTGATGTTTCTGAGGCGCATCCAGCCATGGTCACAGATTCCAAAAATTTCAACTTTTGCAGAAACCCTAATTTTCTACCTTACCGATCAAAATTTCGAACTAGGGTTTGATAAACCCTAACCTTCTGCCCAACCAAAAAGTTCGATCTTGGTCTCTAAACTTCGATTTTCTTGAGGAACATCCAGCCGTGGTCTCAGATTCCAAAAATTCCAACTTTCTTTGAAACCCTAATTTCCCGTAGTAGTGACAGGCCAAAAACTGAAAGTGCTCAGAATGAGATTTTGTTTTGACAGAAAGATGCGCCTTGCTTAGGAGAGTCAGCCTAGCTTCCTACCTTTGAAGATCTGTGGAGAGAAACCCAAAAATTAAGAAGCCCTAGCTTCCGCAGCTGCACAGTGTCTTCTTCTTAGGTTAGCTCTGATACCATGTTAGATTTTTAGCATTAATTCAATATGATCTAGGATCTTATCTAAGATAATAACATGTACATCATATCAATGACAAGAGACAATAGACACATAGTTTCCTCGGGGAAAACCAAGAAGGTGAAAAACCCCGCAACTTCCTCAGAGATAGAATGAGCAATGATACAAGTCCCCAAAACAAGAGATAGTCTCCTAGCAGTTTCTCCTCCTCCACTTATGCGCATCACTCACATGAGAGAATGAATGAGTGAGTGACTAAATAGAGAGGTGCTCCTCTCTATTTATACTTTACCTTTACTTTCCTTTTACCCTAACTGGGCTGACCTACCTTAGGAGAGTCTAATAACCCATTACCACTTGTCACTGGGCCGACCCCACTAGGGTGGTCTAATAACCCTTTAACCCACATGACTCATACAGGGCCGACCCCACCAAGGTGGTTTAATAACCCATCAAATATAAGTTACGACACTTACAATATAACTTGCGACACTTGCAAATACAAATGACGACGCTAACAATCAGAGGAATAATACATCTTCGTTGGGTATACAATAAAGTACAAATGTAATACATACAATATACAAGTGAATATCTTCTGAAGTTACAAATACATCAACATCAAGTATACTCTTAAGAAAGAAAAGAAGAAAATTTACATCCCATATAATCTTTATATTGGGTATTATGGCATGAGTAGATCTAAGACCACTAAGCAAGAAACTAATTTGATACTAGAATATAGGTTCCATCAAGGGCGATTTAGAAGACATGACCCACATGGATTGGTGGAAAAACATTGCAGTCTAGTTGGTCTAACTTGGCTTTATTCTTATGAAGAATGGGAATATGAATAGTTTTATGAAAATGCTGAATCACGGGATAATGTTTTGGTTAGAATGAAATTTAATGAATAGAATGCTAAGAAGAAGAATTGAAGAAGAAACAAGAAGATGAACATAAACTCAAAGAGGAATAGAGGTTGAATGAAGAACAAAAGTTGAAAGATGATCAAGAAAAACAAGATGTTATCAACGAGGAATCAAGGAATCAAGAAAAAGAGGATGGAAGAAAAATGATGGAAAACTGTATAAGAATTAGATATTGGAGGTGGAGACAAAAAAAAAAAACAAGAAGTTGTGAGAGAATCTCAAAAGAAGACAAGGAAACAAGCTAAAAGGAAGATATTAGAAGAAGAAAATAAAATAAAAAAGCAAAGAGAAGAAGTTGAGCAAAATGATAAACAAAATAATGGGAATCTTCAACAGGAAACTCCCGATGCCAATGGGACATATTTAAATATTGATCAATAGGCATAGGATACTAATGTCCCTACTCAAATACTTGGAGGGAAGGACAAAGGAAAATGTGTTATGTTGAAAGAGGTGATAACCCAAGAAACATTGAGAATATTCTTTCATGGGGCGACAAGAAAATTCCAAAACTAGTTGGTGACATTACAGATCTGGAGCTTATTGCTTACAACAAAAAACATAAAACCATTATGAAATAGGTGCATAAAAAGAGAGAAATTGGCGTAAATAAACTCATTATCTATACCACAAAAGAACAAGTCATGGATACTAAAAGTGCCAAGATACTTGTTTAATGTTGGGCTAGCCATCACATAGGTTTCCATATATAAGACTTAAACATAAACTGTCGATCTGGGTGAAGTCTAGAAAAAGTAGCTTTATTGGAAAATCAAGTTCAATACTATAAATATGCACTAGTGCTAGTATCTTCTTTTCTGAAATATGCTTTGCAAGAGGATAGTTCTAATTGTTAGAATGGGTTGTAATGATGTCTAGTGGCTTGAGGTAATCTTGTACTTAGTGTCATAATGATGATCTTTAAAACATCATTTGTGGGGCACTTATACATGTAATTTGGCCTCACTAGACATTTGTAATAATGCACATGTGCATATGAATATAGTTGGGGAGTTACTATGTGGTGACATGTTTAACAAGTAACATTTAGCTACAATATGGGTGGCTTGTGGTATTGATTTTTAGCTTGGACCCTATGGGTCCTTAGGCCAGATCATACGTATGCGAAGAGTTGTAAGATTGGAGAGTTGTTTTGAAGAATAGAATATCAATTTCTATGGATTTTTCCCCCTCTTGGGGTTTTACCATGTAAACATTGCCTCCTATTGTCTCACTTGCTTCTTGCTTCATGATTTATTGTTCGGTTTGATGCTTTCTATGGGAGTTTAGACATGTTAGGTATTTTGGTTATATATTATTATATATGTCACTAATCTAACATGGTATCAGAGCATATTACCAAGTTCTAATTCCTTGGTTAAATTTTATATTGAATTTTCTTTGCATCAAATAGAATATTAAATCATAAAGAAAGAAACAAGAGAGCCAAGATGTTACAATGTTTACTTGGTAAAACCCCAAGGTGGGAAACATCCACAGAAGATGATCTTCTATTCTTCAAATCAAATCTCCAATCTTACAAATATTCACATATGGAGTCCAATGGTCCAATGGTCCCATAGAGTCCAAGCTAAAGGTCAATACCATAAACCACCCTCCGCTTCTTACTTGATTCAAGATTAATGATATCAATTTATAGTATCCAGGAGAAACCCGAACCTTTCATCATAAGACATAATCAAGGGTGGAGATCAAGACATAATCAAGGGTGGAGATCAACCAATACACAATAATCTCATCAAGAGATAAGGGACAAGTGGTGGATAAGAATGGCCTATTAGTGTAGGTCAATGTTACTTGGGAAACATTTCACCACCTAATAACTCCCAAACTGTCTCCATATGCACATGTGAAATATTACAAATGTCTAGTGAGGCTAAGCTATATGTATAAGTGCCCCACAAATGATGTTATAAGATCATCATTATGACATTAAGTACATAATTACATCAAGCCACTACACAACATTACAACACATTCTAACATCCCCCCTCAATTTCAACTAGAGTAATGTGCACATATGCTGAGGAAGAAGATGTTACATAAGAATAATAGACCAATAATGTGAGAAATTTGAGATCTCACAAGTCTAATGATGATTTTGTTTACAAATGACTCAAAAAGATATGCTCACAACTATCATAATGATGGGCTATACAATGGTAAATGTGGCCAATATACAAGCACTACATCACTATTGGAAGAAGATGACATTACATTACATTGCATTGATTTTTTTTTGCATCAAATGTGAGTAGATATTCAAATTGGTTTACCCTCTAGTTACCTTGCTCTTGTTGTTTCCATATGTGGTATTTTTGTCCACTTGCTTGGCCCTTTGGGATCATGGATCATTATGAGATTGTCTAAGAATACTGTGACAATTTTGTTTGGCAAGCTCTTGTGCAGATTGCACAACCCAAACTAATGCTCTACACTCAAATATGTATCCAAGCTTGCACATATCATGAATTTGTGAATTTGCATTTTTCAGATCTACAAAAATGACCCATATTCTATAGATCATGGCTCATTCTTCATCCATACCTTAGATCCATGGTTTAGTTGAAGGATGTCAGATTGGTTTACTGATTGGTGATTGGTGATTGGTTGTGTAGTGTTTTACCTTGTGATTGGTTAAAGACTACTTGGACTCCCTCTCAACCTAAACGTTGCTACTCTTGTTAAAAGCACCCACATAGTGCTTAGATTTTGAATAGAGTGATCAATGGAATGGTGGAGTATATTGTTGATATGTACAATATTGAAAGGAGAGAAAACACCTTAGGTCTGACAAGTGTAGAAGCCACACAAATGCACCACACTCCGTGGGGTTGCAATCCAGCCTTTGAAGATTATTTTCACGGTTGTCATCAGATTCATGGGTGGTGTTTATTGTAATTGCTTACTTATATAGGGAATTGGTTTGAAGGTACTATTATCCATCAAATCACGATGAGATTGCTACACCCTCATCATGTAGCAATCATTGCATTTTGATTTCAGATCTATTCTACATTTGGTTTATGAGATTAGTTAAGTAGTTTTCATAGTTTGGAATTGAGCACATATCTTAGTGGGAGATATTTCCTATGGGTGATTGGGATCTCTGTGTTTCTGAAGGTAAATAACTCCCGTCATTGATTTTCATTGAGCATGAATAGCTTATTTTATACATGACAGAGGTGACTGTTTCCATTCACATTCCAACATCCTTTCAAATTCATACGAAGACTCTTCATCTCCTTATTCAATTACAATATTTACAACATTTACAAATGGAACCATAATCCCTTAGGATTAGGTTTCCATCATCCCCCCCCTAATCCAAATGGGTGTTTGTAAGTACGAGCATGGTTCTAAAATTTTCTTGTCCAAGTGCTTTGGTGAAGATGTCTACAATTTGCTCGTTTGTGGAACAATGTCGTAGATGAACTATATTGGCCTCTACATGATATCGAATCAAATGGTACTTCGTGTTGATGTGTTTGGTTCGATCATGGAATCTGGGATTCTTGGCCAATTTGATTGCAGAAGTGTTTTCGATCAATAAAGGATTGGAGTTTTCTTGCTTCTCCTACAAATCTTCAAGTATCTTCCTAAGCCACACAATCTCTTTCATTGCTTCCACAATAGCCACATATTCTCCCTCTGTTGTCGAACTTGCTAGAACTGATTGTTTGTGTGATCTCCATGAGACAGCTGCTGATCCAAGAATCATTGTGTATCCAAAGGTGGACACTCCTGTCTCTTTGTCCCCATCAAAGTATGAATCAGAGTACACATTAATTTTGAAGACATCCACATTAGAGTATTTGAGTCCAAATTCTTAAGTCCCCTCCAGTATCTTAGAACTCTTTTTGCAGCATACAATGTCCTTCATAAGGTTTTTGCATGAACCTTGAAAGGATGCCAACAACATATGAAATATATGGTCTGGTGGTAGTAAGGTAGATAAGGCTTCCAAAAATTGCTCCCCTTGCCTCAAGCCTTCCTTTCCTCACCACTGGTCATCAATTTCCCCTACCATCCCCTTCTTGGCCCCACCTTTCCCTCGCTAACTACTCAAAGAGGTGGGGGAAAGTGTTAATGTAATTGTAACTTCGGAAGCTATTCACTTGTATATTTTATATTGTATTTGTATTTTATTATTGTACCTCCGACGGAGATGTTTATTCCTCCGGTCGGGAGAGTCATTATTGTACTTGAGTCATGTAAATTCAGTGAGGTTAACCCTCCAATGTATGATGGGGCCTTAGACCCCAGAGTTGAGTCTTTCATGGGTTATTAGACTCTCCTAGATAAGTCGGCTCAGTCAGTTACACCTAAGGACCGACCTGTTTGGGGTTAAGGTCAAGTGAAAGTTAAAGTATAAATAGAGAGGGTGCTCCTCTCTATTTGCTCATTCACTCACTCACTCACTCAATTCGCATTAGTGAGAGAGAGGAGGAGTTCACACAAGTGAATAAGAGCGAAGTTGCTGGAGACCATTTCTACTTTTGGGGTTTATTGTATTGTTGCTCATTCTATCTCTGAGGAAGTTGCGGGGTTTTCTCCTTTATGGTTTCCTTGAGGAAATTGTTTGTGTCTCTTGTCTCTTGTGTTTGAATTGTTGTGCATGTTATTCTTTCAGATAAGATCCTAGATAATCTTGAATTAAATTGTGAAAATCTAACATGGTATCAGAGCTAACCTGAGAAGAAGACACTGTGCAACTGCAGAAGCTAGGGCTTCTTAATTTTTGGGTTTCTCTCCACAGATCATCAACAAAAGGAGGCTAGGCTAACTCGCCTAAGGAAGGCACATCTTTCTGTCGAAGCAGAATTGGATTCTGAGCATTTTCATTTTTTGGCCTGTCACTACTGCGGGAAATTAGGGCTTCACAGAAGTGGAATTTTGGAGTGCAACTCGCATAGGAAGAAGCTCCTCAGCAAAATCGAAATTTACAGACCAAGATCGAAGTTTTTGGTTGGGTGAAACTCCGAGAAAGTCAAACCCTAATTTGACTTTAGACTAGAAAAAACAGAAAAACCCAGAAATTGCAGATCCAAAATTCTCAAGTCAATTTTCAAGGGTAAATTTTTGGAATCTTCAGAAACCAAGTGCACCAGCATACTCGCCTCATCCAGGAGAATCTTCCCGTGAAAGCAGAATTCAATTCTGAGAATTTTCATTTTTCGGCCTGTCACTACTACTGGAGGAAAACTAGGGCATCCGATATTTTTGGTTTTTGTTCACTGATTCAGGAAAGTGAATACATTGTACAACTCACCTTGAGGAGGTGCATCTATCCGTCCATTCAGAAATTCCAAATTCCAACTTTGGAAAATTAGGGTTTCTCTAACAAACCCTAGCCAGCTCCAGAACCAGTTCCAACAAATCAAAGTGGTAAGACCTAAAAAGATTTTCTATTTCCATTTGAGTTTCTAATTAAAGATGTCTCACCACACCAAGCTTGAGGATAAGCTTGAAGGGGATGATAACTTCCGAGCATGAAAGTATAGGATTGGGCTTGTCTTATAAGAGAATGAATTGGACACCTATGTGAATGAAGAGGTTCTAGTTCCAGAGGGAGATGAGGCTAAAGCCTTACACAAGAAGAACCTGGTTAAGGCTAAGAGGATTTTTATCACACAATCTCTAGCTGTTTGTGGTGGATATCCCAATAGGGACAATAGAGGAGACAACTAGGAGGGTGTAACCGGCAATAGCTAGGTCCTCCGCTCGAATGAACGGAAGTCACGCCGGACAAGGCTACTGTCACTTTAGACGAGGCACTTGGCCAAGTCAAGGGGGATACCCTTCTCAACCAGTGATGGTTGAGAGACAACAAATACACCCAAACACAGAAAGATGAGAGACGAAAGCAGGGGATGAGTGTAAATGTGCTCCTATGTTAGATTCCAGCCAATAAATGGACACAAGCAGTAAAATAAGAGTGATGAGATAAGTGACCAGCAATCGGAAATAGTTTAAATATCAAGATTATAACAATGGATTGTATGGCTGAAATGATTAGGGAGCTACAATGAAATAGAAGTGATGTGCTATGATGAGCTACCCAGGAAAATGGTTAAGTAATGAGTCAAATGGACCTAGGGCAGCAAGAAAATGACGTTTATGATCACTTCTAGATGACGGCACTTGATTTCCTAAGGTAAAATGACAATTAGAATCCAAATCAGAAGTACCCAGAACCCCAAATCAACCCAATTAAGTAGTAAGAGAAAAACGCCCAAGTGGGGCATTTTTGCCAAGTGAACCAGTGCTAAATTTACGGGCAAATGGAGTCTAAAAGCTTTGAAACTTGATTCCCTAAGATAAAATGGCGTTCTAAGCTGGAATCAACAGTACCCAGAACCCAAAATTTACCCAACAATAAGATTGGTTGAAATGCTTAAGGAGGGCGAATTCAGCAGGTGACTAGCTCCTAGTTCCGGGGGTAAACGAGGTTGGATTCGAATGAAACTTTAGATATGAGAGTTTAAGCATGTATCATTACTGGGTTTTTAATTACAACAAATTCCTAAGGTTGAAAACTAAGTTATTGATTTTTTAGGGTTTTTTAAAATGGTTGCAGCTTAGCATTTAAACAGTGAAAGAAAGATTATAAGAGAGGAAGAAAGATCGGTACCTGGATAATGGAGAAGGTATTCCCGTGCTGAAGACACTCCCCAAAGATCAAATGCAGACCCAAAATGTACTTTCCCTTCAGCGTTTTTTGGAGCAGCCAGTGAGCAGGGGCATTTTTCTTGTACCTGCCAAGGAGAAGACAAAGTCAGTTTCTATGCCAATATGACAATAATAAACAACAAATGAGATGACAAATAATGAGGAAAATGAATGACAATGATAGTAAATTCACTTCCTTGTTGGAGAACCCAGAGAAAAAACACCAGCAAGGAGAGCCTGTCTCAAGAGCTGCGTTTTCCCCTAGTGGCCAGCTTCACCTGCAAATCGAAAATGCTCAAGGAGATATGGGAACACCACAAATAGCTCAGCAATGCATCAAAGATGTGATCTCAATCAACACAAGAAGAATCCAACTCCGAAACCACAAGTGACTCAAGAAGAATGTCTCTCTATAAGCTCAAAGTCAAGTCTCTACAATGCCAAGAAGAAGTAAAATGAGGTGAGTCCATTCTCTTATAGAGATGGCTCATACTCTAACTAGGTTTCCCCCCAAAATGGAGGGTTGAGATCATCTCCCCATCCACAAAATCGAATGGTGGAGATGACTCAAGGAGGAGGGTGCAAATTGCCCCAAGGAGAAGTGCACTATGGAGAGAGAGGGGCCCATTGTGGGCCATACAACAAATGCCAATGGGTTGGGGGGTGTCTTTATGGGGTTTTATCCCCCCAACCACATACAAGAAGGGTCCCACCATCAACAAGGAGAAAATCGAATTCCCCACTAAGGAGAAAAACGCCCCTATGGGCCAAATCGAACTCATGTGGTGAGCTGTCTTATGGAGGGGCCCACAATGCCCAAATATTACCTCAAACATTACCAAAAATACCTTAGTAATTACCTTTACCATTGCCAACCTTTGATTTTTCCATTTCTCCATAGTTGCCTTAGTCAAAATTCTGATTTCCATGTATTTTATGCTGGTTTATATGGCTGAAGATGAAAATTGGGCTTTTGACCCACTTTTATTGCCCGGATTGCCGAACCGTGTACTGCAATGTGATCGTGGACCCCAAAAATAGTAGGCATGACCACTTGAACGACCCCGATCCATCACTTTGGCAATATTTGCCCCAAATCCATGATTTTTAATTAAAACAGGTCAAAGTTGACCAATAATAATTAAAAATCTCTCAAATGGCTCAATGTTTTGCAATTCTGTCAGTTGCATGCTCATATGGAACCCCTTTAGATAATAAATGATCGAAATCGAAATTCTGATTGCAACATTTTTCGGGCCCATTTTTGGCCTAGTCAACCCAGTTTGACCAAGTCAAATCTGGTCAATTATAGTGCTAGCTGAAACCTGTATGCAAGCATGAAGTGACAAGGCTCAATTAAACAAGTTAGTACATTACTAAGCAATAAATGATATCATGGTGATAAAAAATACATTAAATCCCAAAATAGTACAAGGCCCTGGTGAAGTGGGCCCACCACCTCCAAAAGACTAGGATGCTATACACCTCCATAGACTTGACCACCTTGCTGACTCTAGGTGATGTGGACAACAAGGTAAAAGATATGGGAAGACGAGGACAAAGATCATGTGACCATTAGACATCTCGGGAAAACGGGGTCCACTGAGGTAAGTGTGCCATGACAAAACACGGGGAAGGGCGGTGCCTCACAAATGGGTATAGTGCAGGGAAACCACCACTAGCCATCTAACAAGTATCCCACAACTCACATCCGTATCCGAAGACTCAGTGAGGTTCTTTTCTAGAGCCGCCAAACTGGGTGTCCAGCAAACCATAACTTGAGACTCTAGGGGGCAATCTTGAGCTTGTCCCTTGCTCCTTCTCACCTCCTTGTCCCACAAGACTAGGTGAGGAATAACCACTACAAATGCTGACATGTATAGCTGACCAGAATCCATGTGTGTTCATAAACACATTGCATGGATTTTACAGTGAGTTTCATACTTAGCCCTTTTTGGCTAGATTTTGCAATTTACAATACAATGGCCTTTTTAGCCTGATTTACATTTCATTTCTTCATTTCTTCATGGCCCTCCTGGGCTACATACATATCTCAAAAGATATAAACATGGCGCTCATACTGCAAAGGTAATGGGGGTGGGTAATACAAGCTTCGACGACAAGTGGGGAGCACCCAGTGAGGCTACACAATCCTAACTGCATTGCAACATCGGGGGCAACCGACAGGAGCAAATCCCAGGTCTAACCGTGTATCTCACACACTAAAGAGCCGAGGCACAATAAACAGGGATTCATGGCAAACTCAGAGATCAGTGGGGAAAGGGGGTCCTCGTGGTCACAAATCAGAATCCAATTCGGGGAAAAGGTGTCACGGATGAGTCGGATGGGTGGAGAAGGTGATAATGGTGCTAAAGTCAGCTATCGAGAGGCTAAGTGATCAAGTCTAAGCCAAGTATACAGGACATGACTCAGCGTGCATATACATAAGTCTAACTGGAGGGGTGGACTAACATCACCAATAGGCCCAAACATATCATATCATAAGCAGATCACCAAATATATCATCTCATGCAAAGTTAGTGTACTAGCAAGTGTAAAAGAGTCTAATCTACAACATGAGCAATAATCAATACATCCAATACCTGCTGCACCATATACCTGCTGCTACTGAACCTGTATCTGAGCTGGATCTCTGCTGAATCCGAGCATACAATAAACCAGCACTGTACTGTGACAATCTCTATCAGAATATGACTAGGCACTCAAATGAGCTTGTGTCAAAGCCTGGCAAGGAAAGGTAACTCTGTGGTAGATGGTAAGTCCAACCGTCTGTCCCCTCTGATGTATCTGCTAGGGGCAATCTGAACAAAAATGCCTCCTCTGAAGGCAGCTGATCTCTGATCTGAAAAAAAAAAGTAGAGTGCAGTCCTCGGCCGCACAGTCTGCAGTGTGGAAGCTGCTCCTGACATAAAATGTGATAACAAGGATCATTGTAGATTCTATCAAGGACCATCTCATACCACATGTGTCATCTCTGAAGACACCTAAAGAGATGTTTGATGCCTTGACCACCTTATTTGAAGGGAGGAATATAAATAGGAAGATGACATTGAGGAACCAATTGAAGAATGTCAAAATACAAAATGCAGAGACCATGCAGTCCTACTTTACAAGGGTCTGTCAGATAAAAGAACAACTTGAAGCTGTGGGAGAAGATATAGAGAATGGAGAAATAGTGATGACCACCTTGAATGGTCTTCCTAGGTCATGGGATTCCTTTATTCAAGGAATCTGTGCAAGAAGAAATTTAATCACCTTTAGTAAATATGGGAAGAGTGCTCACAAGAAGAAGCTCAAATTGTAGCTCAAGAAGAAAAGATGGGTAATGAAGACCAGGCTCTCACAGCACACACCAAAAATAATAACACCAAGAGGGAGCAACCCCATCACAAGAAAGAAAGACACCACCACCAAATCAGAGGGATAACTTTAGAAGATCCATGAAATATCTATCCAACATTAGATGCTTTACATGTGATGAGAAGGGACATTATTCCAGAGATTGTCCCAGAAATAGAAGTGGTTCCAACAAGAAGAAGACCAACAAGAAAATACATCATGCTCACACTGTAGAGGATGATGAACCTCCAAGGAAGAGAACCAGAGAAGACAGTGAAGATTCTTCAAGTGATGAAGAATATGTATTGTAATGAAGGTAACCAGTTACATGGGTCCATTCAAAAGGTTCCACCTCATAAGGTGTAACTAGAGATGACTTTCAGTATTACATGAAAGGAGTAGAAGAAGCTACTGCAGAGTTGGACTCCGAAAAACAAATAAAGATCAATAATCTATGGAAGAATCTCTCGTCCATTTTCAGCATTGGTTAAGGAAGCAAAAGAACAAGAGGGAGCACACTCCAGTAGTTCCTGCAAGGAAGCAAAGATTGAGAGGGAGTCCACCCAACAACCAAACAAAGATAAGTATTTGAATTGTCATTTCTTGTATATATGATTACTTAAATGATGTTGTTCAGTCATGTACATACTTATGTTCCTAGATTTAGGATGTATATTATGCAGGTTAGAAAAGTTGCATTAATGAACAAGATACTACTAATATGCAAGTAATGGGTAAGTGGCCTATGGTACTGTACAACACTCCATTGCTACTTATCTAGATTAAAACCTCTTTGTTGACATGTTGGGAGTAGTGCACACTCTTAACAATGTTCTAGTAGAGATGGAAGGCATATAGAAAGTTACGGGATATGAATAAATGTTGTATTGAAGCATTGGCTAAGATAATTGCATGATTGTATGACCTATGTCTTTATGTGTAAGAATTTGTTCTGAAAACTATGAGATGTTTCTAATCATGCAATTGAACTTGACTTGTAGGAAAGATCGTATACCATCACCTACAAGAGAGACTTGTTTCGAAGAACAAGCGACAAAAACTCAACATACATCAAAAAACTACCTATTGAAGATATTGAAGAACCTAAAGTTCCCAGGATAAGAAATACAGTAATGGAAGAAGCGATTCCAGAAGAATATGGAGAACACGAGATGGAAGACCCATAGGAACCTGTAGATCCACCATGTGAGAAGAATTCTCACAAGAGGAAACCAGCATGGGTACGAGAAGCAATTCAAGATGCAGAGAGATATGGCGCTCCAGAAGGAATACAAAGAGAAAGTAAGAGATCGAGGCCATACTCCAGTTATGTAGCCATGCTGTGTGACATCATTGACAAAGAACCTTCCAGCTATGAGAAAGAAGCTGAGAAGAAAGAATGGAATGATGCCATGATCGAGTACCAGTTGATCATGAAGAATGATGTCTGGGATGTGGTCCCAAGACCAGTAGGGAAGTCTGTTGTGACTTCCAAGTGGATCTAAAAGATCAAGCATGCTGCGAATGGCAGCATAGAGAAACACAAGGCGAGATTTGTGGCACATGGCTTCTCCCAGAAGGAAGGGATAGACTATGAGGAGACATTTGCACCTGTAGCCAGATACACTTCCATCAGATCAGTACTTGCTCTGGCTGCAGTGATGAAGTGGAAGGTACACCAGATGGATGTCAAGACAGTGTTCTAGCATGGTGTAGTAGAGGAGGAAGTGTATGTGGAGCAGCCACTCGGATTTGAGACACATGACAGGGAGACTCATGTGTGAAAATTGAAGAAAGCCTTGTATGGATTGAAACAGGCACCTAGGACATGGTATGGTAGGATTGATAGCTTCCTGACTAGTTTGGGCTTTACCAAGAGTAAAGCGGATTCTAACCTTTACTACAGGGTTGAGGAAGGGAACCCAATGATACTTCTACTTTACGTAGATGACCTGTTTGTGACAGGTAAGGATGGGTTGATTACTGACACGAAGAGAAAGCTTGCTGTCGAGTTCGAGATGAAGGACTTGGGTATGATGCACTACTTTCTAGGTATGGAGGTGTGGCAGAGTGCGGATGGAATCTTCCTTGGACAAGGGAAGTATACAGTAGAGATCCTTAAGAGGTTCGGGATGATAGATTGCAAGGCCATGGCCACACCTATGGCATCGAACCTAAAGCTATTGAGTGATGCTTCATTAGAGTTGGTTGATGCCATGATGTATCGTCAAATGATTGGATCTTTGATGTACCCGACGAATACGAGACCAGATATTTGCTTTGCTGTGAACACATTGAGTTAGTTCTTGATGGATCCGAGACATGTTCACTTGATCGTTGCAAAGCATATTCTGAGGTACCTGAAGGGTATGGTGGATTATGGGCTCAAGTATGATGCGAATCAGAAGATTAACCTGGAGGGTTATGTTGATTTAGATTGGGCAGGCAGTTCCATTGATAGGAAGAGAACTTCGGGGTGCTGCTTCAGTATGGGATCAGGTGTGATCTCTTGGTTTAGAAGGACGCATTCCTGCATGGCACTGAGTACAACCGAAGAAGAGTATGTCACAACTTGTTCGGCTAGTTGTGAGGTAGTATGGATGAGGAAGCTACTGTTTGATTTGTTTGATCTCCAGTTGGATGCTACTTGTATATATTGTGACAACCAGAGTTGTGTGAAGTTGTTAGAGAACCTAGTGGTCCATGACAAGTCAAAGCACATTGAGATCAAATATCACTATATCAGGGATATGGTGCAGAGAGGAGCGGTGAAGCTCCAATATGTTGCGACAGACGAGCAAATAGCCGATGTGTTGACCAAGCCACTAGCCAGAGTGAAGTTCGAGTACTTCAAAGAGAAGCTTGGTGTATTCCAGATCGAGGTTCCTTCCAGGGGGAAGTGATGAGTCTGGAAGACGCAGATGCACAGGAGCCATTCTCACATGGTGGTAGGTGTGTTCTCCCATGGTGTAGATATAAGGGCTGGAGCCTTTTCCGAATGGTGGTATATGTGTTCTCCTATGTCGGGTGATGTAAGTGCTGTGTGACGTGCATCAAGGATGTGCTCGGTTGACATTCAGATGATTTGGACGTGATGAGACGACAATAGGGTACACAGGTTTTGCAAGAGGCATGCAATCAATCCTGGGATGCTCCTTCAAGTTTTGTAGTGGCATATAATCAATCATGGGAGATCTTGTAGGTTTTGCAGTGGCATATAATCAGTCCTGGGATGCTCCTTCAGGTTTTGCAGTGGCATATAATCAGTCCTGGGATGCTCCTTCAAGTTTTGCAGTGGCATATAATCAGTCCTGAGAGATCTTCCAGGTTTTGCAGTGGCATATAATCAATCCTAGGATGCTCCTTCAGGTTTTGCAGTGGCATATAATCAGTCCTGGGAGATCTTGTAGGTTTTGCAGTGGCATATAATTAGTCCTGGGATGCCCCTTCAGGTTTTGTAGAGGCATATAATTAGACCTGGGAGATCTTGTAGGTTTTGCAAAGGCATATAATAAGTCCTGAGATGTACCTACTTGATGGCTTGCTCGCAGAGATGATGAATACCTACATGGAGGCTAGGCCTACATCCATCATGAAAAAGGGTTGGCTCTGTAGAACTTCCTATGACGAGTAGATTGGAGATTGATGATCGAGATAGCAGCATCAGTGACGATGATGATCCAGTAACGAAGACTTGTGCTGATGAACTGTGTCAAGAGAATACCTTCCTAGTTAAGAGGGAGTGTTAATGTAATTGTAACTTCGGAAGATATTCACTTGTATATTTTATATTGTAATTGTATTTTATTATTGTACCTCCGACAAAGATGTTTATTCCTCCGGTCGGGAGAGTCATTATTGTACTTGAGTCATGTAACTTCAGTGAGGTTAATGCTCCAGTGTATGACGGGGCTTTAGACCCCAGAGTTGAGTCTTTCATGGGTTATTAGACTCTCCTAGAGAAGTTGGCCCAGTCAGTTACACCTAGGGGCCGACCTATTTGGGGTTAAGGTCAAGTGAAAGTTAAAGTATAAATAGAGAGGGTGCTCCTCTCTATTTGCTCATTCACTCACTCACTCAATTCGCATTAGTGAGAGAGAGGAGGAGTTCGCACAAGTGAAGAGAGAAGCTGTGGGAGACCATTTCTACTTTTGGGGTTTATTGTATTGTTGCTCATTCTATCTCTGAGGAAGTTGCGGGGTTTTCTCCTTTATGGTTTCCCCAATGAAATTCTTTGTGTCTTTTGTCTCTTGTGTTTGAATTGTTGTGCATGTTATTCTCTCAAATAAGATCCTAGATAATCTTGAATTAAATTGTGAAAATCTAACAGGAAGAGGTACAATCCTGAAATTGTACCCCCCACCCAAAAGGACCCCATGTCCCCACATCGCTTTCCCATTTCCCACCCACCCCCATCCCACTACTCCTTTGAGCAATGAGAGAGGAAAAGGTGGGGGTAGGAAGGGAGCGACAAGAGGGAAATGAGAAAGCAGTGAGAAGGAAAGGGGGTTAATTCCAGTTTATTTAATTAGTTTTTAATTGCTAATAGTAGCACCTCTTTTGAATTAGTAGGTTGCTTTCATTATTTTTCTCCCAATAGTATTGGTTTCTCAAGGCCATGGTTTCAAACAAGTTTTAATTTTAACACCCTAAAAAATTATGTTTTTCCATTAACAACACCACTTTCTTATTTGAGGGTGGATTTTAAAATTTTGATTGCAATAGTACTAGTTGTTAAGAGCATGCTTTCAAACAAGCTATAAATTTAACCTCAAAAAAATGATAATGCTGGTAGTTCTACTTTTTTATCCGAGGGTTGATTTTAAGATTTTGGTTTTAACAATATTGATTGTTAAGGCCATGGTTTCAATCACGATGTACTTTTAACCTTGCCAAAAAGAGTTGCTACAAGTAGCACCAATTTTCAATTTCATAATTGATTTTAAGGTTGTTGTTAGCAACATTATGAATTTTTAAAGCCATGGTTGCAAAATGTAATTTTAATCTTAGAAAAAAAATGATTCGAAGAAAACTACTTTTCGATTCAAGGGTTGATTTTGGTGTTTGACTTAAAAACATGAGTTTTTAGGGCTAGAGTTCTTAGAGGTAACAATTAGCATCAAGTCGATAACTTTTTTTTGTGAACATTGATTCTATATTAAACTAGAAAGAAGAAAAACCTATACATATACAAAGCATAGCAAGCATCCTCTATGAGTGTCCACATAACAAAGATAAAACAATTGTACCTATGCTGATAAGGCCTGTGGAAGACCTCAAGCATCCTAAGAGTTACCAGTCTGAGAAATTCTTGACAAAATTTCCCCCACATGCTAGGGGTTATAACCAAGCTTTGTAAAAACAGAGAATTTGAAAGTTACTTTATCTGAAGGATCCCAAATTAAAGCTAAATTTAACTGCAGACCTAGGACATTAATAACATAGCTATTCATCTTATGAAACATCAATGAGAGGGGAACCAAAACCTAGAGTTTCCTTCTTGACAGAATTACGAGTAGCTGGAAAACCATCCTGCGAGCCATGACCATGAACCATATGCTTAGCCGGGGAGTGGGCCTGGATGGAACTACTTGAGGCCATCCCCTTTATTGAGCACCTCAAGGACACTGAGAGGGGGGGTGAATCAGTGTCATGTACTTGGTTATTTTCTTTTTCTTTCAAACAACATTGCTTACATAAAACTAACTTTAATAAACATTTATCACAGTAGTATGCAGATCACAAATAAATTGTACACAAGATGTTTAGTAGTAGAATATTTATAAGATGATGATATTGAAAGGAGACACCAATCTCCAAATTTTTCAATACAACTGAAGGAGGCTCCAACATCCAGTGTTCTTTGTCAACTTCAACTGACAGGGGAGCTCCAACTCCCTATTTCTTCTAGCTTCAATTAGAGAGGGATTCAACCCTCTAATTCTGTCAATTCGAACTTGAGTCCAAATACTTCTTTGATTAGGTCGACTGTCCAAAATAGTCTGATATTTTCTTCAAGTCTGCACTGTATCTTCAAGCCCAATACTGTTGATTTTCTCTATTGTCAACTCTTCTCCTAATAACAACACTTCACTAAATATGCTGCAACCTCTCTTGATCTGCAACAAAGGCTTCAACTTGTGTCTTCAACAAGATATTCACAGTCTGCAAGGATGTTTTCTTTCCAACTATGTTCTTGATTTATGTATTCTCAAGTCTTAGTATCCATCTATATGCTAACTCTATTTTAAGCTTTGTATATAGTCTCTTAGATTACACTTCTGTACTTCACACAGTTTAACTAAAAATCTATCAATTCTAAGTTGCATACCTTTGAATGTACTTTGAAAGAATATTGTACTTGAGTATGAAATTCTTCTACTGTTGGAGAAGATTTTCGGATCTTCACTTTGCCTTAGTTCTTCACTGCTCAGAATTGTTTTGATTCTTGGGATTGACCCCTCTAACTTCTTCATGTTTCTGCTCTTCAAACCCAAATCTTTTGCTAGGGAAGAGACCCTGAGATCTTCACTTCAGGTCAAACACCACGAAAACCTCTTTCTCAAACCTGTACATTCGTCCCTCCTGGGCTTGTATCCTCGGCCTCCTCTCCACCTCAGAGCTTAATACGAATTTTCTCCACCCATTCCACACGAAATTGAGTAGGTCCAAGGCTATATTTATAGCATTTGATGGTTCCATCCTTAAGGGCCGACTTATCAAAATATAATTATAATTTTAGTTCTGAGCCGACCAGTCTTACTTATTATATTTTTTTGCTTATAATTTCAAAACTTAGGGCCAACCTATCTTGACAATTGATCCATCTTGAGTCAGTCAAGAATATCAATACCAACAAGTACACAGAAATATCCAACTCAGGAAGAATAGTGGGCTTAGATGGAACAGTTTGACTAGTTGATGAAGGACTCCATATCCTTCACATCTTCAACTGCTGCAGGAAACTCTTGTTACTCATTGCCCTCCAAATATGACTTGGGAATCATCCATCAAATGCGTGCATCTATTGCCCTCATTTGATGGCATATTTACTTTTACAAAATATTTTACATACGTCTTCAATTTGGCTTCTAAGCTTGATGCTCCAAATCTGATCAAGTAGACTTACTCCAATCCCATTTGACATCAATGACAACATAAAGTGCAACACTCTCCCCCTTTGGCTTTGATGTCAACTTCATGTAAAACAAACTACCCCTCAAGGAGAACTCCCCCCTGAGATGATGATCATATTTGGCATTGAGACTTCATTGAGACTTGAAAGTTCTGCAAATGGACTCCCCTTGATTGGTAGACTTGTTTTAATACTCTGCTAATGAACTCTCCCTAACTGGAATAATTGTTTTAATGCTCTAATTCTCCCTCTTTGACATCAATGACAAAGCTTCTGTTGAGTCCTTAGGCTACTCGGTTTTGGTGTTGAAGATGAGGCTTGTGCAATTTAACAATGCTCACCATGTCTAGTATACTTCAAGGTGATTGGATGAAGTATTATACATGTTTGTATTCCCTTTCTAAAGTTAGTAGGACCTAACCACTGACTGCTTGTCTTCAGAATTTGATGAGCTTCCTCTCCCCCTGCCAGACTTCCTTCTTTCATCTTCAAGGATTTGACATCCCTTTCATGATCTGATTGTCAAATTTTGGAATACCACTAGCCATAAACCTCTGTACCTATTACTGCTGCAAAGTGTGACATGATATTTTCACCAAAGAATGTTAATGCCTCGTGTCTTTGTTCCCAACAACTCCTGCTGTAGTCAACCTAATTCTGTCACTGCCCTTGTGCTGATCCATGATCCTTCATTTGCAATCTGAGCCTTCCCCGGGTGTTCAATTCTTATGGCACCCAACTCCAAAATGTTTAACTACCATTCAAGTTTGGAGGGAGACAACTCCCAGCTTCTGCCTAGGATATTCAAAATTAAGCATCCTTAGGCAAAGGTTCGGTAAAAATGTCATCTACCTATTCCTTTGTATTCACATATTCCAATATTACCTTTTGTTCATTGACTTGTTCTTTAAGGAGGTACTTGATAGGTATGTGTTTGGTCTTTGAATGCATAACAGGATTCCTGGATACACTGATTGCACTAGTGTTGTGACAGTAAATTGGTATGGGATGATTATATTCCACTTTGACTTCTTCTAATGGATGCCTCATCCATAGAATCTGAGTGCAACACTCAGCTGCTGCTATATACTCGGCCTCAACTATACACAAAGATATAGATGATTGCTTCCTGCTTGACCATGCTACCAAGCATTCACCTAAGGAGAATGCATTGCCACTGGTACTTTTTTTATCATCTAGGATGCCTATCCAATCTGTATCAGTATAAGTTGTGAGGTCAAACTTTTGATTCTTGGGATATCAAAGTCCAAACCTAGAAGTACCTCGGAGATACCTAAAAATTCTTTTGACTGCTGATACATGTGTTTCTTTTGGGCAAGATTGAAATCTGACCACCATTCCAATAGACCGAGGCCATCATGTCAACAACTGAAAATTCTTCATCTTCATCACAGTCTAATGCTTCATCTTCATCCTTCGAGAAGAAACTGTCTCTTAACAAATCTTCCTTTGGAAAAATCTCTTCTTGGATTTGATTTGTCTGTCTTCCTTGAATGGGCATTTTGCTGCAAAGTTTCCTATTTTCCGCAATTAAAACACTTTAGAGGTAACTTACCTTTATAACTGCCAGTACCCTTGGGTAATTTGTTGACAAAGTTTTCCATTTCTTCAACTGAAACTTCATCTGTGCTTGGTGGAGAAGATAACTGGATTTTCTTAAGTTGTTGATTCTTCTTTGTGACTTTGAAGGCAGCTTCTTTTTGTTTTGGATCTTATATTCTAATTTCATAGGAAATCAGGATTCCATGTAGCTCATCCAATTTAAGTGCATCTAAGTTTTCTCTGTGTTCAATGGCTGAAACCTTTGGATTGAACCTAGCCGGAAGTGATCTCAGCACCTTCTGAACTACTACAGTTTTCTTTACCTCTTCTCCTAAACCTCTCATAGCATTTACCACTTCTTCCACTCTCTGGAAACATGCAGCAATATCTTCTTCCTCCAACATTCTTTAGCCTTCAAACCGAGTTCTATAGGTTTGAAGCTTCGATTTTTCAACCTTAGTATCGCCTTAATAGATATTCTTCAATTTGTGCCAAATTTCCTTAGCTGTGTCATAATTCATCACCTTTACGAATTCAGTCTCCTTCAGTCCACCTAAAATGGCATTCACGAATTTAGCATTATTTTCACCTTCCTTTCTTTCTACTAAATTGGTTGGAGGGTTTTTTGGTACGGTGTATCCATTAACTACAATTTCCTAAACATTAAACCCTAATGACATCAACTATGCTTTCATTCTCTTGCTCCAGAAGACATAATTTGTTCCATAAAAAAGGGGAATCTCTTTATAAGCCATATGTGTTCTTATTCCAGAGCATGCCCAAAGTGCGAGTCTCGCGAATCCTGGTGGAACCCAAGTATTCCACCGTCCCTCCAAGATCATCTCTAAGCTTCTTCGCATCTAGGTAGACTCGACCAGTTTGTACCCGTATTTCCAGGCGTTCAAGATGCTCTCAAGCTTGCTTATTAACCTTGTTTTCAAAGAAACCATGGGCATTCTCCATATGCTTGAGGTCCCTTGGCATATGGGTACTTTTAGGGCCATTCACAGTCTTTCGTTGAGTGATCTTCCAGCGAACCATAGTGAAGAAAGGATCTCGAGAGTGCCAGACCAGTGTTCTGATGAATACGGGAGTGGGAATTCAATAGCAGAACGAGGGAGATAGCCAACCAGGGCAGAAGTCTGGTAGGGAACACAATTGTAGTAGACCAAGGAAGATGCCTATATTGGCGTTTCCAAACTAGTAACCATCGCCTACTAGAATCATCCAAACCAGTGTGTCCTGAACGACCATGAGGAGCCATGAAAGCTCGCACGGGAGAGAGGACATAAACACAAGCTCCAAATTGATGGACCTCTGTGAAATTGTACATGGCTCGTAAAATTAATTGATGTCAGGATATGAACCTTAATTAAGAGCGATCTGAGACCGGATACGTACTTCCATGCATGGTTCGTCCCACCAAAATCCATAATTAAGACGCCACATCAGTCAGGATGGATTGACATGGATGCACCCGACGTGGGGAGTTCAAATCCCGCTGGCCAATTCTCGCGCAATCCTCTTTGAGTGAGGCATATGAGCAGTTTGACCAGTCTTGATTGTAATCCTCCTGAGGATGTTCCACTCCCCAATTGGATAATTTATCTGCGAGCCTGTTGGACTCCCTTCTGACATGACTAGGAATGAGAACATGAGCAGTGAGAGCTTCCAGTTTGGTTGCCAATCTCCAGCTGAGACTTATTTTACTGATACGAGATCCATTGAGAAGCCTAGTGAGAATCTGGATCATGATTTGAGAATCACTTTCCACGATTAGTTTGTGGAATCGCTCTTTGTTGGAAATGATAATGCCAATGAGCATTGCATGGAGTTTTGTGGCGTTGTTACTTTTAATGCCAAGGTAAGCTGCATAGATTCAAAGGATCTGTTCCTAATTCTTCCTATAAAGACACTATATTAGAGAAATTAAATCACCAATAGTATTCAAAATGATGATGTCAACTATGGGGATGAATCTCTATATTTAAGGTAAAAAAGTAAAAACGTGAAAAAGTTAAAAACTATTTTTTCAACTTATCTCCTTGTATATTCATTCAAATTTCGAGCGTGAACACTCGTTGCCTCTTTGTACAACATCCATGGCATCATTTAGTGAAGAATTGATGAAGCTTTTTGAGCAAATCCATAAGGACATAAATGAAATAAAAAAGTCTATAGATGAAACATTTAAAGAAAATGAAGATGTATGTGAAAGTCATGGAAGAGAAAGTGCCAAGGATGAAAGTAATCCATAAGGACATAAATGAAATAAAAAAGTCTATTGATGAAACATTTAAAGAAAATGAAGATGTATGTGAAAGTCATGGAAGAGAAAGTGTCAAGGATGAGAGTAATGATATTGATCAAGATAGTAGCAAAACAATGATATAAATTATCATAGTGACGAAGAAAATAGCAATAAAATATTTGATAATGATGAAAATGATCTTGATCAAGATTGTGATGAGAGTCAAGTCAATAATGTTGTTAAGTACATGACAAAAGACTTATGCATAAAAATTAAGGAAGAGAAAATAAAGGAACCTATGATAGAGACTAAAGAAAAGGACAATATTGATGATCAATGCATCAACAAGAATGTCACAATAACAAACGCACTAAGGGAAGATGTCATCACAAGGACCGCTATGAATAACATCAATGAGAAAAACTATAAGATTATTCAGACACAAGATAAGATTGGTGATTGTGTGAGTGTTATAAGTACAAAGATCCCTTCCAAAGGAATTGACACAGAGTATGTTGGGAATGTCATCACAAAAAGGGTTATTGTTGTCAAGTCTATCAAGTCTGTTCAGTTGATGGCAAAAATAGTTAAAAGCAACAACCATGCAAGCATAAAAAGCGTAAAGGAAACTTCACCAGCCATATATTTAATACAGATTCCAAAGCAAAAGAAGCAAAATGAAGCAATGGTCGTAATCAAAATTGCATGTCTCAAGTCATTAGTTCGACACAAAGCCAGAATAAAAGACAACATCAGCAAACTCAACTTTGAGGACAAAGTTGCCCTTAAAGGGGGTGGCAATGTTACATACATAAATTTAATATAAATAATTAATAAATAAATATACTTAATAATAATAAATAGATTACTTATAAAACATTAAATGAAAGGTTGCATCCTTTCACATATAGTCATGAGAGGACTATTTAAAGTTCCTCTATGTATTTCATATAATCATCATCTATTCATTCACAATTATTCAGTATATATATTATTCTGTTGAAGATGGATTCTCTTCTTTAACTTTTAGATATAGATTTTCCCATAACACCTGGATTCAGTGTTACAAAAAAAAAAAGGTGGCTTTAAAAGAAAACCACGGGCGGTTTTTATAAAAGAAGAAGAAATAAAAAATAAAATAAAAATAAAATTTTAAAAAGAAAGAAAAGAAAAAACATAGAAAAAAAGAACACGTTTTATAAAACCACAAGTGGTTTTATAAAACAATCAATGAAGTGTGAGTGAAAGATAATGAAAAGCATAAAAGCATATTATAATTAATAATTATTATTATTATCATTAACAATAATTATTATATTATATTTATTATTAATAATAATATTATTATTATTTAATAATTGTATCTATTACGATTATTATTTAAAAAAAATTATTGAAGGAAGCCATTGAAGAGATTATTGAAGAAGTGAGTGGTGAATTATGGATTCCATATACAAGTCCAAATTTTGGACTAAGTGCCCTCATTGCAAATTAGAGTTTGAGTATCTGCCATGTTTTAAAAATTGCAATCACTCATGTCCGATTTGTAGCAAATATTTTACTATGGAAGAATATCAAGGGCATTCTCAATTACAATCACAAATAGAGAAATTGGAAGGTGAACTACGATATTACCAAGAAAGCAATACAAATTTACAATTTGAAAATGACAAGGAAAAGTATTTTAACAATTTGATAAATATTCCAAATTCCAAATTGAAAGACTGTATTCGGGAGTCCACCAAACAAACTAAGGAATTTGCAACTGCGAAAAACAAATTTGACAGGGACATACAAGAACGAGATGAAGAGATCTCTCGTCTAAGAGATCACAATCAGAAACTGTTGCTTCAAATCAAGAAGACAAAGGATAAAATACAGTGCAATCAAGAGTTAGAAGAGAAGATTCAAGATCTCCAGCAAAAAATACTAGGAAAAGACAAAGAAAATTCCTCCCCGAAGAAGGTTAATCAAGAATTGCTAGAGGAAATAAAAACATTAAGAAAAAGAGAGCAAGAGAATCAAAATGGTCAAAATGAAGTTGACAAATCAGATTATAAGGAAGAACTCTTATGCTTAAGGAGACACAATCAATACTTACTCATACAAATTAGAAAACTAAAGCATGATAAGAAATCTGTACAAGAAGAGTTAAATCGCAAAAAATCACTTATCGACAAAGATACGATGACTGACTCAATAGCAAAGTCATCATACGCTCAAATTCAAAAACCAAAAAGAGGATTAAATACACATTCAATTGAATTATTATCAACCCATAAATCGCCAGAAGGACAAAAAGTTGAAGTTTCTACAAACACTCCACAAGTGACTCGAATACCTTATCATCATTTAAGGAGTCATTATGACTGATGACAAAATCAAGAGGAAAATAAACAATACTTTTCTTATAGACAAACCAACTATGACATTGAAAAAGTATGAAGACAAAATAGACAACTTGCATGGAAGCAGAAAATGAGAAATTCTACCTAAAGAATCAATCAACAAGCAGTTCCAATGAAGGTAGATGTAGGATGGACCACTTCACAAATGACACAACATTTTCAGTCAATGTTTAAAAGAATGTATCGTCTCATTTCATCAAGCGTCACAGCTACCAACACAGAATATCATGAGAAAATGTTACGAGAAAGAACAAGCGATAAAAGTCTTCCATAATCATGCTTTGAGGACAAAGCATCTCTAAGAGGAAGGCAATGTTATATACAAAAATATAACATAAAACAATATATATAAATATAAATAAAAGCAATAATAACGATAATTAATTATTAAAGAAGTTTTATGAAAAAGAAGTGTCTTTTCGAAAAGGCACGACCATTAGTAAAGGGTGGTATATATATCGAACCCTAAAGTTGTAATATCTCATCAATTCATATTCAATATTATTTATTCTTTCCAAATGGAGTTATTTTCTATTGGTTGATTATTCACTTGAGTAATCTTTGAGAATATCTGGATATAGATATTACAGATCTCCTCTTTCGGCTTCCATTTGTGAGCAATCCATCATTGGAGGGCTCATTCATTGAGCCCCAAAACCATGAACTTGCAGATCAGTGCATGGCCTCTCATATGCTGCTTGTATGATCCCACTTTACTCGATGTGATTTCCAGGAAGGGGATTTAAGCTACTTTTGGGAGACAACCATTGTATGGTGATTTTGTTGTGCTCTTCAGGGCACTAGATTCTTTCGTGGCTTCAGCTGAGGGCGTCAAGTTTTCTATTAGTGCATTGGGGATAGGCATCCCCTCATCTAGTGACTTTGCGAAGGATAATGGGAATGTGGAAGGGGTTACGAAATTGGATTGCTTCAGGATCACACTTTGGAAGGGAGAGCCACCCCCTCCAGGTGGCCAAGCCAAGGGAAAAGACCAAATCTAGTAGAGGGCACCAATAACTAGGGGTTTTTCAGCTTCTTCGCAGAGCGAAATAGTTGAATACACTTACCCATCAAGTCGATACCTTTGTTTGTTTCTATATGTTGATTTACCGAGACAACTTCATTGATATGTTATGTGATTTAGCATCCTAACAATAAACTAGAAATCAAACTCACAGTTGTAATAAATTTGTTGTAGCTAGAGTAATTTTAAAATCTAGTTGATAAAGATAGTTGTGCCCTAAGAGTTGTGAATCTTCTCTCTTTTAAGTATATATTTTCGATGTCTATTTTTTTACCTTCCCTAGCATTTTGGTTGGACATAATAAAGTATATTGTTGAGGGGGTTTCATTTTAGAGTGGTGTAGCTATTATTACTATTATTATTATTATTCGGTGAGTCTCCTTCATTACTGTCCAAATCGATATTTTCATCAATATCTTCTTCATAAGAACTTTGTCTGGGTTGTAATTTATATTTGTTAGAGGAAATTTGAGACTAAAATTGGCCAAATAAGAAAATATATTCTTGTTGAGTTGTAAATTCAAAAAACAATAGAATTTCAAAGAATTAAGTCAACCATATTCATTGAGGTGGACATATAAAAGCCTCTAGGTTGAGGTTGGAGGGTACTTACAATTTTAGAACTTGGAAGTAAAGTACAAGTTTCAAATTCTATTAGAAGAGGTTGAGCTTTCAAAGCATGTTGAGAAAGAGATCATGTTTATATCGATCTCAAACAA
This sequence comes from Larix kaempferi, assembly GCA_027924585.1. NCBI lineage: Eukaryota > Viridiplantae > Streptophyta > Pinopsida > Pinales > Pinaceae > Larix > Larix kaempferi. The sequence continues at coordinate 8,866,169 of BSBM01000136.1, forward strand.
TTGGCCAAGCATAATAAAAAGAGGTCAAGGCAAAGAGAATCATTCCTGATTTGGTGAATGATTATTTGATCACTCACATTGTAGAGAAGAAAAATGACAATGAGATGTATGATGCGTTGATTGCATTATATTAGAGTGTGAACATCTATAGGAAAATGATCTTGAGAAACAAGCTCTCAAGCATCTGCATGAGTGACATAAATTAAGTGGCTAGCTTCTTAAGGAGTTTCACAAAGTTGGCAAACTAGTTCATTGCTATCGAGACAAAGGTGGAGGATGAGGATTCAATGTCCATTGCCTTGAAAGGTTTTACTCCATCTTAGAAGCCCTTTTTCCAATGTATTTGTGCTTGTGAGAAGCTACCATCTTTTGAGAAACTTTAGTACGATTTTGTGTTGAAATAGACAAGGTTGGAATCTAGTGTAACAAGAGAAAGTGAAGAAGAAGACTTAGCCCTCATTGAGAAGATGAAGGGAATCAAGAAAGGAACCAAGAAGGGTAAGAAAGAATAATTAAGCTAAGGTAAGAAGGATTTGAGTCATGTGAAAGTGTTTCAAGCATCACTAGAAGGGACATTATGCCAACCATATTTCAAAGAAAAAGAAAGGGAAGGCCAAGCAGTAGAGATATGTTGCAAAGAGTGCAAACACTATAATTGGTGTGGATAAGTTAGCATCCAAGCTTGAAAGTGCCTTCTCCATGGTCTCTTGTTTATCTACCAAAATTGTGTCAGGAGTTTAGTGGTATGTGGACAATTGGAATTATGATAGGAAGCTTTTCAACATATTTCATGAACAAGAGGGAAGAATTAACATGGAGTTAAGTGATGATGCCACTTATCACATGATTTCCTTCCAAATGCCATAAGGTGATGTTCTTGAGTTGAATATTCTTTTGCTTATTCTTGGTTTGAAGAATAATCTCCTTTCAATTTCTTGTATGATACATTTTCAATGTAGAGTTACATTTGAAGGAAATAATGCACTATCAATAATTGTAATTTAGCAAGTCTGAGGACTTAGGCTAGATGTGTGTAAGATGGTGGCATTTATAGGCTACTAATTGACCTATGGTACTTGTACATGATAGTGAGATGATATGTGAGCCTCCCAGTTTTAAGAACGTCCATGAAAACAAAGGAATGCCAAGATGTCATCACTAATCAATTTAGCTCCATCCTAAAAAATGATGTTTGGGAGATTGTATTAATCGTTGAGGTGGAATCAATGATTAGTTCCAAATGGTTGCACAATATCAAATATGTCACTGATGGGAGTATTGAAAATACATGCCAAGGTTTGTTGCAAGAGGGATCTCATGGAAACAGGGAGTTAATTATGATGAGACATTTGCTTCAATTGCCAAGGATACTTCAATCCAAACCATTTTCGCATTAGCAACATGCACATACAACATTTTTATTAAAGGGATGTATAGGCAACCTTCTTAAATGGTGGTATTTAAGAAGTGTACATAAATCAACCTAGAGGCTTTGAGGTGCATGGGTGTGATACCCATGTTTGCAACTTGAAGAAAACCTTTTATGGGTTGAAGCATGGACCATGAGCTCGATATTCTAGGATTGATGAGTAGCCGTTGAACTTAGGGATTACAAAGACTAGTGTTGATTGAAATATTTATGATTTTATGATAGCTTAATTTGGTTGTATTGGCTCAATATGTAGATGACCTAATCATTGCAACTAGTTTACATAAACTCAATATGTTGTGCATATAGAAATTGGAAAGTAAATTTGATGTGAAGGAGATTGGTATATTGCATTACATTTTAGGGTTGGAGGTTTGGAAAGGTCTAAGAAAGTGTCATATTTTGGGGTTACTTTGAAAGTGTTTACCACATGTTCGAGGTGCTCCACTGAATTTGGAGTACTTGGTGTATGTTCAAACCTTGGATGGTTTGAGATGGATTGGCAGACGAGAGATGGTATATGATGGATTTGCAAGGTGGAGATAGCTTGCTTAGTGATTGCTTAACCTCAACTAAGGGTTGGCTTGATATTCTTCTCTAGGAGTTGGAGTTCTCTTCATAGTTTGGTGGAATCCCTTCATGATGGCTACATGGTCCACTTGCTTGGAGAATTCCCTACTTGGGAGGATGACCATTATGCATCTTAGAGGAGGGAATTAGACCCTAAATAGCACAAGCTTGCATGGATTCTTGTTCGGAGGATTGGAATTGAGTTGGGGATGCCTTGAATATAATAATGTTCTTGCAAGGGCAGTTGAACTAGTGGAGTACATTACTTAGGAGGATTGATGGAGTTTGTGGAGGCTTCTAACAAAGGGATGTAGACATAACTTGTGTAGCCACATCATCTTGGAGCCCTTATTGTGTATGACATCACCTTGGAGAATGATGCGTAGTTTGGAGTATAGTGCTTCACATGTGTTGGCCTACAAGTGCTCATTGTAGTTGATTGTAAGGACTTGAGCCCACATTGTATTAGTGGCTTCCCTTACCTTTCATATAAATAAAGGAAGAAAATAGTCATTTCATTCATAGTCACTTGTGTGTTCATTCTTATTAAGAAGAGTGTGCACTAGTCCCCCCCCCCTCTCTCTCTCTCTCTCTCTCTCAGTATCTCTATCTCTCTTGGAGTCGCAAGGGTTTCTTGGTCTTCTTGAAGTATCTTAAGCATCTTATAGGTCTAGGGTTACGGTTTATACCTTGGAGGTTTGGCATAAAGGTTTTGCGATAACACCTTATGGTATCCTTTGTTGGAGAATAAGAGAAGAGCATGTCTTGCCTTGGCTGACTTGGAGTGATTCTTCCATGTTGGAGCTCCTTGTTTGAGCTAGGGTTTTGGAGAGCTAGTGGACTTGTACTAGCCTTGAGAGAAGACTATGGTATGTACATGTACTTCATCGTGAGCATATTAATGAATTTTTATGTGGGATGAGGTGCTCTAGATGGATGAAACATATGTGGGATAAATTGCCATAGAGGACTGAAACTTATCTAGGACGAGATGTCCTAGAGAAGTGAAACTTCTCAAGTTTGTTTGGTATCTCTTCTCCTTGTAATTCCTGAAATATTAGGTTGTTAGTAAGTGAATATTGTGTTAAATTTTGAGCATTAATTCACAATACTCTAGGATCTTCACTGAGAGAATAACATATACAGTATATCAATGCATAACAATCACAATAAGCATGACAAGCATCACAAGAATCAAAAGCATGAGAGACAAGAGACACAGAGTTTCCGTGGGGAAAACCCTAAGGTGAAAAACCCCACAACTTCCTCAGAGATAGAGAGAGCAATGGCTCAACCAAAGTACAACCAAAATTCACTTGAGATAGTCTCCTAGAAGCAGAAGATCCTCCTCCTCACTAGTGCGCCACTTTCTGAGTGAGAGAGATGTTACTTTCCGAATGATTTAGATAGAGATCTCCTAATCTCTATTTATACTAACCTGTTTTCCCAGTGACCTTATGGGGCCGACTTGTCTAGCTAGGTACATCCACAATATAATATATATATTTCAGGGCCGACCCCACACATGGTGGTCTAATAACCCATTGGCAAGTACACACACTTGCGACACTTGTCAATCCACATGATGACACTTCCTTATAGAGGAATAACACATCTCTCTTAAGGGTACAATAAATATATATGAAATACATTCCGAAGTTACATATACATCAACACTCCCTCTTAACTAGGAAGGTATTTCTCGACACAGATCTACTAGACAAGTCTTCTTCTCGGGATCATCGTCATCATCATCGGCACTGCTGCTGCTATCTCAACCAATCTCTGACTCTACTCGTCATAGGAAGTTCTACAGAGCCAATCCTTTTTCATACTGGATGTAGGCCCACCACCTGCAGGTCTTCATCATCACTGGCCATACTATGGAAATCTCAGGACTTATTACATGCGTCACAAAACCTTAAAAGAGTCTCTTGACTAGCAAGAACCCTAAAGAGCATCTGAGGCCTTTTTCATCCTGTCCAGATCTCTAGGACTTATTACATGTGACCCCACCACAAAACCACGAAAGAGAATCCTAGGACTAATTACGAGCACAAGGCTCAACCTATCGGATCTCCCAGGGCACAAATTACATGTGGTCACCACAAAACCTTGAAAGTGCATCCTAGGACTGATTACGAGCACAAGGCTCAACCTATCGGATCTCCTAGGGCACAAATTACATGTGGTCATGGCAAAACCTCGAAAGAGCATCCTAGGACTAATTACGAGCACACGGCTCAACCTATCGGATCTCCCAGGGCACAAATTACATGTGTTCATGGCAAAACCTCGAAAGAGTATCCTAGGACTAATTACGAGCACACGGCTCAACCTATCGGATCTCCCAAGGCACAAATTACATGCCATAGGACAAAACCTCAAAAGAGCATTTGCCAGATATCCCAGGGCACAAATTACATGCCATAGGCAAAACCTCGAAAGACTATCTGTAGATCTCCCAGGGCACAAATTATATGTCCTCCCAAGCAAAACCTCGAAAGAGCATTTGCCAGATATCCCAGGGTACAAATTACATGCCATAGGAAAAACCTCGAAAGACTATCTGCAAATATCCCAGGGCACAAATTACATGCTTATCTGCACAACCTATTCCATGGCCACAGAGTATCAACCTGATACTCACCATACATCATCCTGATGTACACATGATCATCCTGATCATCATCACTGCAACATCCTGCTGCATGTCATCTGGAGCAACATCCTGAAGCTCGTCATCCATGATCATCCTGATCATACAATGCATCTACCTGATGCATACCAAGTATCTACCTGATACATATCATCATACATGATCCACCTGATCATACAGTGTATCCACCTGATACAAATATAAATACATGATACATATCAACATACATGATCTACCTGATCATACAATGTATCCACCTGATACATATACAGATACATGGTCCAAGCATCCAACATGATGCTTATACAAAATACATACACATGATCCAACCGATCATATCCAGCATCCAACATGATGCGTACATACATATAAATGATCCAACTGATCATATCCAGCATCCAACATGATGCGTACATACATATACATATAAATGATCCAACTGATCATATCCAGCATCCAACATGATGCATACATACATACATATAAAAATGATCCAACTGATCATACAAAGCAGAAACCAGAACATCATCCTGATGCTCATCATCCAGCGCTTACATCCACAGCCATGTGAAGGATCCTCCTTCCAACATGCTTGAAATGGCTTCAGCAAATGTGTCCATCACTTATTCCTCGAAGTGTCATCAATCCGAAGAACACCAAGCCTCTCTCTGAAGTACTCGAACTTCACCCTAGCTAGTGGCTTCGTCAGCACATCTGCAATTTGCTCGTCCGTCGCAACATACAGGAGCTTCACAGCTCCTCTCTGCACCATATCCCTGATATAGTGATATTTGATCTCTATGTGTTTCGACCTGTCATGAAACACTGGGTTCTCGAACAACTTCACACAACTCTGGTTTTCACAGAAGATACCAGTGGCATCCAATGGGATATCAAATAACTCATACAGTAGCTTTCGAAGCCATACTGCCTCACAACTAGCTGAACAGGCTGCAACATACTCTACCTCAGCTATACTCAGTGCTACGTAGGACTGCTTCCTACTAAACCAAGAGATCACACCTGATCCCATACTGAAGCAGCACTCAAATGTGCTCTTCCTTTCTGCAACACTACCAGCCCAATCTGAATCAACATAACCCTGCAGGTTAAACTTTTGATTTGCCTCATACTTGAGCCCATAATCCACTGTACCCTTCAGGTACCTCAGAACATGCTTTACAGCAACCAGATGAACACTCCTCAGATCTGTCAGGAACTAACTCAATGTGTTCACCGCAAAGCAAATATCTGGTCTCGTGTTCGTCAGGTACAACAAGGACCCAATCATCTGACGATACATAGAGACATCAACCGGCTCAGATGAAGCATCACATCGAAGCTTCAGATTCGATGCCATAGGTGTGGACATGGCCTTGCAATCCATCATCCCAAATCTCTTCAGGATATCTACTGTGTACTTCCCTTGACCAAGGAAGATCCCACCTGCACTCTGCCACACCTCCACACCTAGGAAATAATGCATTATTCCCAAAGTTCTTCATATCGAATTCGGCAGCAAGCTTCCTCTTTGTATCATACCAAGTTATGGGAGCTTGCTACAAGCCATACAAGGCTTTCTTCAATCTGCACACATGTGACTCCCTGTCAAGTCTTGGGACTGCATCCCAAACATCTTCTTCATGATTGACGGATCATGGCATTCCATTTCTTCATCCCAGATCCTGAGAACTTCAATATCTTCAATAGATATCTTTGTTGCTGGAACAAATGTTGTAGCCCTTTTGTAGATGAAGGTATACGATCTTTCCTACAAAACAAGTTAAATTGCATGATTAGAAACATCTCATAATTTTCAGAACAAATTCTTTACACATAAAGAAAATATGTCATGCAGTCATGCAGTTATCTTAGCCAATGCTTCAATACAACATTTATCCATGTTCCACAACTTTCTAGATGCCTTCCAGTCTCTACCAGAACATTGTTAAGAGTTTGCACTACTCCCAACATGTCAGCAAAGAGGTTTCATTTTAGATAAGTAGCACTGGAATGTTGTATAGTGCCATAGGCCACTTACCCATCACATGCATATTAGTAGTATACTGTTCATTAATGCAATCATTCTAATATGCACAATACATCTCCTAAGTCTAGGAACATAAGCATATATTATTTAAACAAACAAAATAGGCAAGAAATGATAATTGAAATACTTATTTTTGTTTGTTTGTTGGGTGGACTCCCTCTAAGTATTTGCTTCCTGGTAGGAGCTGCTGAAGTAGCTTCTTCTACACCTTTCTGTTGTGGAATGTAGGAAGATGGTCAACTCCCTCTGAAAATCTGCATCCTTGCAGAAGCTGTTGGAGTTGGCTCCCTCTTGATCTTTGCTTCCTGGATTACCTATCCTTGAACTTATATTCATCCTTGCTGACATCAATCTTCTTGAACCCTGGAAAGTATATTCTGTAAGCCTTCGAGCTTTCACTGTAACCCACAAAGATACCCTTCTTTCCTGAAGGATATACTTTAGTCCTCTTTTCCTTTGGGACATGAGTGTATACTAGACAACCAAATATTCTGAGATGGCTGACTTCAGGTTTCTTACCAGAAAAGACCTCTTCTGGTGTCTTGTTGTCCAATATCTTGTGGGGTGTTCTATTCTGCACATATACAGCTGTTCTAGCTGCTTCTGCCCATAGATGCATAGGTAGATCCTGGTCATGCAACATTGCCCTTGCTGCTTCCATGATTGTTCTGTTCTTCCTTTCTGCAACTCCATTCTGTTGAGGATTATAAGGAGCAGTCAACTCCCTCTTAATCCTTGAATCACTACAAAGATTCTTGAAGTCACCTGAGGTGAATTCTCCACCATTGTCGGATCTGAATGTTTTGATCTTCTTGTCAGTTTGATTCTCCATCAAGGTTTTGAATTCCTTGAATTTATCAAACACCTCATCTTTGTTCTTCAAGAAGTATACCCAAGTCTTCCTCGAGAAGTCATCAATAAATGAGACATAGTAAACATACCCACTCAGAGAACTGGATGACATATGACCACATACATCTGAGTGGATGATTTCCAGGATGTCTTTTGCCTTGCTTTCACTGCTTGGGAAAGCCTTCTTAATGTTCTTACCTTTTGCACATCCTTTGCAAACACCTTCATGTTTGGTCTTGATTTCAGGAAGACCCTCTATAGCCTTGCTTGCAATTGGAAGTGCCCTATAGTGCATATGAGCAAGTCTTCTATGCCAAAGTTCACTTGGCTCCATGGATTCATGTACCATGGCATGTTCAGGTTGTCCCTTCAATTTATACAAATCTCCCTCTTGCTCTCCAATCACTACTGCATCATCTATGTTCTTTCCCTTTGGCCACATTAGGACTTGGCCATCCACAAATGCAACCCTCATACCTTTTGCATCCAATGCAGAGATGGAGAGTGAGTTCTTCTTGAGCCCAGGTACATAAAGGACTTCTTTCATCTTCAAAGATTTTCCAGAATCTAGGTTGTAGGAGGCTTCACCACTTCCTTTGATTGGGTATTGATAATCATCCCCAAGTTTCACCTTATGGGGTGATTCATGTTCAGATAGATTCACAAAAGATTCCTTAAACCCAGTCATGTGTTTGGAATCCCCACTATCAATCAACCAATCATTACAACCATGGGAGATAGTACCTGTGAGAGCAGAAATTATAACATATTCTTCTTCACTTGATGAGTCATCATCACTATCACTTTTTGCCCTAGCCTTCTTCTTTGGGGGTTCATCATCTTCGGCAGCATGAGCATGATATCTTCTTTTGTTATTCTTCTTCTTCTTATTGAAGTTGTTGTTGTTGTCTTTCTTCTTCTTGAGACAATCTGAAGCAAAGTGTCCCTTCTCATTGCAATTGAAGCATCTGAGATCTTTCTTATCTTTATGATAATGGTGGTGTGAGAATCTTCTGTTATGAGATGATTATTTCTTGGACTTGCCTTTCCTGGCATGTGTTGTGAGAGCTTGATCTCCATTTCCCATATTTTCTTATTGGGCCACAAGCCCAGCTTCTTCTTGAGAGCATTCTTCTTGCAATCTGTTGAAGGAGATCAACTTCTTCCTTGCACAAATTCCTTGAATAAAGGAATCCCATGACCTGGGTAGGCCATTTAGAGTGGTCATCACCACTTCACCATTCTCCACCATTTCATCCACTGCTTCTAGTTGTTCCTTGATCTGGGAGACCCTTGAAAAATAAGATTGAATGGTTTCTCCATTCTGAAACTTTACTCCTTTCAATTGGTTCCGCAGGGTCATCTTCCGATTTATGTTCTTCCCTTCAAATAGCGTGGTCAAAGAGTCAAACATCTCCTTGGGTGTCTTTAGAGAAGACACATGGGGTATGAGATGGTCTTTGATAGAATCAGCAATGATTCTCTTTGCCTTGAACAAGTTTTTCTTATGCAATACCTTAGCCTCTTTATCCTCTGGGATAGGGATGTCTTCTTTTACATATGAGTCCAACTCATTCTCTTCCGGGATTAACCCAATCCTATACTTCCAAGCTCGGAAGTTATCAGCTCCTTCAAGCTTATCCTCAAGCTTGGTGTGGTGAGACATCTTAAAGAGTACTTCAAATGGAAATAGAAAAGATTTAGGTCTTACCACTTGAAATGCTGAAAACTGGATCTGGTCCCGGATTAGGGTTTGTCGAAAAAACCCTAAAAATTCAAAATGTGAGTTTCAATTTTCTGAAAGGATAGAAAGATGCGCTTTGATGAGTTGATCAACCTGGTGTATTCAGAATTTGAGATCAGCAAAGCTTTATCCTTCAGATTTGCCTTTTTGTCCTCTCGGGTTCACTAGGGAGAGCCCTGAATTAGGGTTTGAGTTTCCCGGAGATCTACCTAGCCAAAAATCTCGATCCAAAGCTCTAAACTTTGATTTTTGCAAGGAGCTTCCAGCTATGTCTTCAGATTTTAGAAATTCCTATTTTTGTGGAAACCCTAATTTTTAGGGCCAAATCTGAAAATGCTCAGAATTGAATTCTGATTGGACAGATAGATTCTCCTTGATGAGTAGAGTCAATCTACTATACTGCTTTTCCAAAAACTGTGGAGAGAAACCCAATAAACAAGAAACTCAAGTTTCTGTCACTGCAAAATGTCTTCTTCTCAGGTTAGCTCTGATACCATGTTAAATTTTGAGCATTAATTCACAATACTCTAGGATCTTCACTGAGAGAATAAAATATACAATATATCAATGCATAACAATCACAATTAGCATGACAAGCATCACAAGAATCAAAAGCATGAGAGACAAGAGACACAGAGTTTCCGTGGGGAAAACCCTAAGGTGAAAAACCCCACAACTTCCTCAGAGATAGAGAGAGCAATGGCTCAACCAAAGTACAACCAAAATACACTTGAGATAGTCTCCTAGAAGTAGATGATCCTCTTCCTCACTAGTGCGCCACTTTCTGAGTGAGAGAGATGTTACTTTCCGAATGATCTAAATAGAGATCTCCTGATCTCTATTTATACTAACCTGTTTGCCTAGTGACCTTGTGGGGCCGACTTGACTAGCTAGGTACATCCACAATATAATATATATATTTCAGGGCCGACCCCACACATGGTGGTCTAATAACCCATCGGCAAGTACACACACTTGTGACACTTGTCAATCCACATGACGACACTTCCTTATAGAGGAATAACACATCTCTAATAAGGGTACAATAAATATATATGAAATACATAGATGAAATACAGTCTGAAGTTACATATACATCAACATATTGTGCTCTTTTTGTTGTTGTTTTATACTCTATTTCATAATAGCCCTAAGGCTGAAAATTCACAGGGTTATGATCTAGGAAACCAGTCAAAGAGGTGAAATTTATGTTTTGCATTAAAAACCAAAGACCTTTGACATGAATTGAAATTTCTACAGAGAGGTCTTCCTTGGGAAAATGAAGTACATCTTCGAGATTCTTGAGAGATTCTAGATGCTTGATTGCAAACCCTTGGCCACACCCATTATGACAAATTTGAAGCTTGCTTATGATGAGGATGTTGATTTGGTTGACCCTACCTTGTACAAACAATTGATTGGACCATTGATGTATCTTGTGAATACCAAATCAATATTTGATATGTAATGAATGCCTTGAGTCTATTTATGGTTTCTCTACTCCAAACTCATTGGGTGGTTGGGAAGCCCATGCTTAGATATGATCATGGTCCATTATGGCATCAAGTATACAGGAGATGAATAACTACTACTCCATGGATTTTTTGATTCACACTAGGTAGGATGCACTGACACACAGAAGAGTACTTTTAGGTTTTGTTTTAACTTGGGGTTAGGTATTGTTGCCGCAAAATTAGCACACCTGGTTAACGCAGCATAAAATATTTGCTACTGCTTGATGTGCCCTTGGGGGCAAGTCTCGAGTCAAGGATGTCACTTGATCTTGACTCCTCCGTTTAGGAAAAACTCCCAATGAAGCCAAGGGGGGTAGTCCCTAAGGAATGTTCCTAAGGTCTTTAGAAATTCCAGTGAAATAGTTAAAAGGTTTGTTATGTTTTTAGGAGTTTATTACGGTGTTGATTAAAAGGGTTCCAAAATAGATTTGCAACAAAAGTTAATGATACTTTCACCAACATAAGTTAAAATAGCTATCAAAATAAATGCACAATGTCTGAGATGATATTAAGCAAATGAAATGTGTAATGGACCAGTGCCTTATGGAGTCAATATAACAGTATAATAGAGCTGAGTGAAAGAGAATGTGTTTTGCAAATGCCTCTTGGTTAATTTTAGATTATTATGATATGAATCTTGTTTAGGGAGAAGGGGGACTCCTGAGATACCGTGAGGTATAGGGAGGAATGTCCGGAAATTTAGAAATCGGTGGCTCCATACAAGGACATGTGGGCTGGAACGGAGTCTCAAGAGTGGTGTCAACACTACACCAACAAGGATGTAGTATAACTGGTGCTTTGAGGTCTCTTCCTAGTGGTTCCTGCGTCCCCAGGCATAATTTCCCCACACGAAATCTAATCGAAGTGTCGAATTTTCACTTATCTTAAAAGGGAGGTTGGTTTTATTAATGGGTATTAAGTTAAGTGTGAAAAGTTAAGTAGTGCTTCCAACTACTTTTGGTATCCCTCAGCTCAGACGGACTGCTGGTGGGTAGAGCATACGCAGTGTAGGCAGATGATTTATTCCAATTGAAGAAAGATGACCATTGTGCTCTCCGATAGAGAGTGCTCTTGACTTGCTTTTTAGCGAGGTTCAAGAGACTTTGGATTCCTTTTATTTAACAATTGTATTGTGGAAAGTAAAATGCAAAACTGAAAGATATAACTCACCAAGTTTATGCATCACTTTCTGATCAACCACCACTAATCGGCGAAGCCTTTAGGTGGTGGTGAGAGCATACTTCGTGGCGACGAAACTGGTTTTATTTCTAAGTTACGCTTGCAAACATTTAAATGAATTAAAACTAAAAATGATTTAAAGCATACACCTTGCAGTTAAATCGTGTGTGTGTGATGGTAGTGTTGTTAGAAAAACTCAATCACGAAAATTTTACACAAGTACAAATCCCCCCAGGGGGGATGGGGTGTGGGCACTGGGTGTCCCACTACTCTCATTTAATAGTTACAAATTTTAAAGAAGAAAAATGTGCTCCTTAGTCCATTTTACTTGGACTTAGGGATTACAATGGTATGCAGGTGAAATACAATGAAATGGGTGTCCACCGAGGTGCTTTTTGCACTTTTTGTGGTCTTGGTCACTCAAAAATTTCACTTTTATGCGCATACCTACTAATTTCAAGCGAGCTAAAGTGCTGCAAAAGTGATTATAATGCACAAATATACATAGAAATTATAAATTCCAACTTACAAAATTCATGGGAAAAATTAACATAAACAAGTATGGAAGTGGAAACTAGATCTAGCTCTTTTGAGTATGAAAACTTAAGCACTTCTAGATCTGATAATTTGAAAACAAGTTTAAAACAAATTTAACTTTCAAATTTATGTACTTGCTTCAATATGAACAAAAGTGAAAAAGGTTTGCTTGTAAATTTTTGAGAAGTGAGATGGAAGAGGAACCAAAGCTTGTTAGCTTTTACTTGTTGGAGATGGAGCTTGGTGCCTGTAAAAAATATTGGATATGTGTTTGGAAAGAAGTGACCCACTACCGAGTATTGAGAGAAGAGTCAAGCCAAGATCAACCCTCAAGCCTAAGCATTGAATCCTGTAGCTTCACCAACAATACTCATACAAACAATAGGTTAAGACTAGTAAATCCAATGCAAAGAAACAAGAAGGGCAAATGTACAACCAAATACTATTTGCTGCTCCTAAATCTCTAAACATCAAATGAAAATAAGCAAATCAACAACTGTGAATGCTTACCGTACTAGGATCCAAGATCCTTACCAAGCTAGATTAACCAAATAGTATGCAAAGCAACAATGGAAATCTACAGTTTTACCTCAATCAAAACTTGCATGCATGAAGAACAAAGCCACCAATGACCTCCAAAGTCTTCCAACAATATATTAATAAAAAAATGTTACAAATCTAAGGAGCAGAGGTCCAATGCTATCCACCATATGCAAATGGGGAGTCATTGCCTTGCTTTTATAACCCCAAGAGAGGAGAAGTTGAATTGGTGAAGGCATGCGAATGGGCTTGGAGAGGAGACACATGTGTCAAATCAAATCCATGATTGGAGTTTGAGTTGAGTTCTAATTAATGGGGAGGCTGCCACCTAAGGAAGGAACCTCCCTTTTTCCTTGGGATCTCCTTCATCCATCCATAAAATGCCATATGGGAAAGTCGCCCACTTGAGTGAAGAGAGGGGATGGCACATTCCTTTGAAAAAGGAGCAAATGATGCATTGAATCAAGTTTAATTATCACACTGGGTTGGTGTGATATGATGAGCTGGCTTCTAGCTCATGAGAGGGGCGCCCCTCTTTACCTTGGAATAATCACCCAAGCTTTACGAATCACCATGCTAACGGAAGTCGTCCACATGTGAGGATGACGCATCTTTTAATATGGTCACTCATTACTTCAATATTTTGACTTTTAAAACCATGCTTTAACCATTAACATGATCACCCCTCTTTATAAAACATCTGCCACCCTCTCCAAAATGATTTTTTAATTACTTTTGGACTTTTTTAGTTTTTGTCACTTAGTGCATTTTGCTCTTTTTTAGCAATTAAATGCCAAGTTGTCGCATCTTTAATAAAAAATGCTCCTAGAGGCGATGTAATCACCCAGAACATGAAGAAAGTGGGCACTAGGGTAAAGAGGGCACTCTAAGCGTCAAAACGAGCCTCCCCACGCCAAATTCCGTCTACAGACGACACTTTTATTACATTTTGAAATTTTCCAATTAAACCATTAAAAATGGTCTAATTTACAGAAAAAAAAAATTATTTTTGTCGGAATCGACTCAAACTCCTAGGGGACCTAGTGCATGTCCATACAACTTATTATTGATGGCTAGCATGTAAAAATACATAGACACATAGGATTTAATAACCCCCCTAAGATCGACCACCATGGACAATACTCCAGCTTTGGAGGTGTGAGTGAAAAACTCAGGAACTATATGTTGGCCACACTGAGAGCGGGGGGTGAACAATGTGTGTAGGTTTTTATTACTTTTTCAACTTAACAATCATCAACAGCTTATCCAATCATTATCTAGAGTATATCATTCATTAATGCATTGTCATATTATCATTATATCATCATCATCATTATTATCAATATCAACATCACATAGAAAGCATCATACACAAGATTTTTACGTGGAAACCTAAGTCTTGGGGGAAAAGCCACAGAAGCCTTTATAATAATAATTTACCAGCAACAATTGGAAGGAGGCAACAAACCCCTTTGTTACAAAGACTTCAATTCTCCAACTAAAACTGGAAGGAGGCTACAACCCACTGATTTACAAGCTACAACCTGAAGGAAGCCTTAGCTCCCTAGATTTCCTTGCCCCGTCCTTCCACCCTGATATGAAGATAGAAACTGAACTATTGAACCACAAACCGCACTGATCTTGTGGACCTACTATCCAACACTTGTACCACACAACACAATCTGTACCACACTGCACAACCTGTATCACATTGCACAACCATTGTCACTGCTCATCAACTGACCACTGCTCATCTACTGTCCATTGACCACTGCACCATAACTATGCAACACTACTCGTCAACTAATCAATCTGTCTATACCAATCAATCTATTGTTCACATCATTTGAATCAATAAATCTGAGTTCAACCAACTATATACAAGACCACCTCGGTCAAACCAATTGCTCATACAACTCAATCAATCTGAGTCATACCAACTGCACATAAGGCAACCTGTGTCAAACCTGCTCAACTGAACCAATCTATACCAAGTTGCTTGTGTACCTGAGATAATAAAGGTTAGTACAACCACAGCTAACTTATCCATCATACTCAACATAACCACCCTCAAAGATAATCCTCAATCAACTAAATAAATATTTAACCAACAAGGTCAAACTCAGTTAATCCACAACTAGCTAAGTCAAGTAGGTGACGTCTTCAACCAACTTGGCCCATTAGAGAGATTTTGAGGTAAAAAAATGGTCTCCTAAGAGATATGCTAAAAATGTATGAGATATATTAAAATATTATGAGTTAGGGGTCTTATGGGGTAGGTATATATGACAAGTCACCTCCTACACTATTTTCTATGCACAATATAAATAAGCATGGTTGAATTACTTTTCAAAATTCACTAGAAATAAAATTAATAAAATAACTCTACATTGATGTGACTAAAATTCATTGTAAATTCCCAAAAATTTATTGTCCTTTAACATTTATTTGTCTTGAACTTGCAAATGAAATTAAATAGTAAAAAACATTTTTAAGAGCTATTTTTTTAATTTATGTTGACTTTTTATATTTAGTATTTTTCTCATCAATTTAATATAATGTGATTTAATTGAAAATTTATTTACATGTCAAATGTTAATAATATTATTATAATCCACATTGCATTATTATTATTATTATTGATTCATTAAATTTATATTGGTAAATTAATATCAAAATCATAAATTTTTTTGGGATACTTATTTTATTGTATAACTAACATACCTCTTTCATATTACTATCATTCATGAATTTAATTATAACTAACATACATTTTTCATATTAATATCATTCATGAATTTAATTTATTTTAAAAGTACAAGGATATATATGCTTATAAATTAGTTTGGCATTATAATATTAAATAAAATGGAGTGAATATATAATTAAAAATAAAAAATATTATTTTATAAAAATATTATATAATTTAGTTTGGCATTATGATATTAAATAAAATGGAGTGAATATATAATTTAAAATTAAAAACATGAAAATGACAATATATTATTTTATAAAAAAATGTGAAACGAAAACAATGTGAAATGACATTATATATGAATTATGAGTACTTTACTTGAAAATGACAATAATATTATTTTATGAGAAAGTGTGAAAGGAAAAAAAAGTGTGAAATGACATTCATTATAAGTACTTTACTTGAAAATGATAATAATATTATTTTATGAAAAAATCTTAAAGGACTTTTATTATGAATACTTTACTTTATGACTTAAAAGTACTTATACCACTACCTTGGTTAACTATGGGTTTTCATCCACCATAGAAAATTTGACAAATAATCATTATTAACTCATGCAATGCCACCTCAACCATGGGGGATGATGTCATCTACTAGAATGTGATTGGTTGAATTTTATAGTACATTTTCTTTGTTTTGAGGCCCATTTTTTATCTCAAAATTTCTCTAATGTCAATGCTATACCACCTATGGATACTTTCATCTAATCAATATACTAAGTCAAAGAGCACTTGTCAGTACAGTCTCATACAATGACAACTTGTCAAACATAGACATAGTTAAATTCTCATAGTCAACTAAACAACTTAAGTAACAGACCCTTACAATATTGTGATGACAACTTGTCAACTCAATCAATGTCTTACTTTAGTCAACTTAATCAACCCAAGATTCTTTACATTTCAACTAAAGGTACTTACTTAACAAAACAACCAAATAGATTAGGTCACTGTACATAGCTTGTTAATTGGGTCAAGGGCACTTTTCACGATTTGCCAAACTTGCCACTAGGAAACTTGCCAAATCAAATGTTGTCACTCAAAATTGATAGAGACAACAAGTCAATTTAAGGTCAAAACATATACACCAACAATCTCTTATTTTTTGCAGCAAGGTAGCTTACAATTTGCACAAGCTTAGAATATACTCAGCCAAAACAACTTCAGGCCAAAACAAACTTTGTCAAAAGAATTCTTGCTCAGTCAGCTTGCAATTTAAACAAGGAATTTTTTCAAAAAACTCTTGTCAAAGAGTACATCAACTCAGCACTAAGACAACTCACATCACACACTCAACAATTAGGACTATTAGCAACACCATCATTTCCAGGAGAAATATCTCAGTAACCAACAATATACAAGGTTAACATAGCTGTAAGAAAGACTTGCCAAAATCAGATCAACACTTGACTTGTCAATACTATACTCTCTAGGTTAACTTGTCAACCAGGTAAGAGTATCATACAGTCAGCTTTGTCAAAGGTTAACACCTTTGCCAACTTTCCACAAAGACTAGTAGATATAGTTAAGTATGGCATCATAACATGTGTATATATCATTACTATTTTTAATGTATAAAAACATATATGAAAACATATACACATCATTGTGTATTCTGTGCATACCTCAAATATATAGAAGTTGCCCGAATTTTGTAGACCCAGGGGAGACATCAGAAGCAGCTTCAGAAGAAACCATCTAAATTTAAAACAAAAGTAGTCCAAGTTCTACAGAAGAGACAGTTTGAATCTATCACAAAATCAGCCCGAGTTTTATAGAAGTAGGAGACTGTCCAAAAAAAGTATCTGTAGCAGCCCGAAATTGCAGAGAAACAGTCTGAAATTCCTCAGTAAAAACACAATCCAAATTTCAGAGAAGAGGATAATTTGTTTGTACTTTGAGTGAGGACGTGTAGGGTATTTATACACATTCCATAAAAAATTAATTCTGGGCCAACCTAGTTTTTTTTTAGGAGTAATTTATTTATTTTTATTTTAAAGTATTTCTTTTAGGGCTGGCCGACTTTGGGAGTTTATAGCATTGAACAGAACCATTTTGATTTAAGTCAAATGCTAGGGTTTTTACTAATATCTTTTAAACAAGGTAAGGGCTTTGTGAGGGCTTCTACAAAAATGTTTAAACCATTCTTGTCCACATGCTTTGACCAAATTATTAATACCACTTCACCATTATTTATGCACCCATAAGGGCTTTAATTAGCATGCATGAGGGTTTTAAGGCTTTAAGGGCTTTCAACACAATGTGGCTTCATAACCATATGTCAAGTGCATGGTCAAACTTCAAAGTGACCACTAGTGTATGGGCTTCAAGGTATGACTCCAAGTAGGGGCATAGGTCAAATTTTTCTTTGTCACTTCAAACTTGGAGGGCTTCACCACCACATGTATGGGTTCCAAGGAATTCATCATTGGCTTCTATGGATTGTGCAAGAGGGCTTCTTTGTGGGCTTCTTCGTGCTACACCTATTAACCTTAGGGATTTTCTATGCCACGTTGAGGACTTCCTTTCATCAAGTGTGTCATATTCAAGAGCATCATGTGTGAGGGTTCTAGGACCATTAACAATGGTACAAGGGTATCATAGGGGTTGCAAATTATCATACATAAGGATTTTAAGGTTTTAAGGTCTTCAACACCATAGCTATATGTCCAAGGGCTCCATATTCCAAGTTTGTGGGCTTAAGGACCAAACTACCACATCATCCAATCATGCAACATATATACCTTCAATCAACATACAAACAGGAGCAAGGATACAACAATGGACTCAATGGGACCAAGATACAGCTTAGGGGTACTCAACCAAGTTAATGGGTAGCCAGAGCTTTTGTCATTGTTCCAAGGCCTCCAAGGGCTTCAAGCTTGGGCTTGGACAAATTCAAAAGGTATCCTCTGACACAGACAACCAAAAACCAAATACTAACCCTCAAGGGCTCCACAAGGGGAACTAAGACTCAACTGTTGGCATCAATGACAACTTAATCAACACTATACGCCATTGAAGAGTAGCGCATAATTCCTAAGGAAAAAACACTCTAGAGTATCTCCTTGATAGCAAACCCTAAGGTAGGCCAAGTCTTTTACAAAAGAATCATGCTTAGACCAACTTATTACAATTCCCCCATGGGGGTCTGGACATGCAAATTTTACAAAGGGCCAATTTTTTTTGGCCTGATGGATCTCGGAACATTGATGATGAACAATTTGATTGTTCAAGTCTTCAACGGTTCACTCGAAATGCACTAAGTGCCATTTAGTGGATAACAAGAATGATATCTTAGTTTAGTAGTAAACATGTCATAATTGCACTTAGTTTAGAAAAGGTGAAGTAAATAGCAATGAATTCAAATATTTGTGAGGCAATTTTGCTTTGCAAGCTATTTACAGAGCTAGGTGATATGGAGTTGGAGCCACAAATTGTGTATTGTGATAGTAATAGTTGTATCAAACTATTCGAACATCCTATGTTCCATGACTACTACAAGAATAATAACACCTATTATCATTTATAGAGAGATGGTAGAAAAGGGTGCTTTAGCCCTTGATTATATCCCTAGCTTGGGGGATGTTTGAGATGCTTACAAAGAAACTTCCTATAGGTAAAAACACTTTGTTCACAAAGAGGGATTGTTAGCATTTAAGTTGCTATGAAAGTGTTTACACCATGCTAGGGTGTGCTTCATGTGATAAGGGGTGCATAGTGAAACCTTGACAAGCAACAAGCCCTTGTTATACCTTAGACTCTTTTGGTTGATTGACATTTGGCGAGTTTATTATAGGTGGATGCTTGTCCTTGAGATATGTGCTAAAGGAGGCACGCTTCTTATGGAGGTAGTTACCTTATATGGAATTGGCATTTTCTACATGGTGTGTGCATTAAAAAGGATGGGGCTTTGGCATAGGATGTGGAGCTATCTTATGGAGGAGAATTAGGCACTAAAAGGAAGGGAAACTAGCCCTAAGAGCATCAATGCCACATGGCACACTCTAAGAGTTTGAACACTAGCTCGAAGGAGTCTTGTTTGGAGGGTGCACTACTTGCAGTTTGTTGTGGACCTGGGACACACATGTGGAGGACTATTGGAATTTGGAGATTTGCTTGGACAACTTACAACATTGTGATGTTTAGTAATTAACATGTGGAGCCTTAGCTTGGAGAGCCTACAACATTGTGATGATTAGCACTAAAACGTGTGAAGCCTTAGCTTGGAGAGCACACCACTTGGATGGTGTCATCCAACTACCACATGATGCGTGCACACTTTGAGTAGAGTGCTCCTCATGTGGACCAACTCTATTGGCATAGATTAGTTTGCTTGTGGACTTAGTCCACTTTCTATTGTTGGTCTCCTTCACCTATATTATAAAGGGAGGAGCATGTTTTTGTATCAATAACATAGTCACTGGATCATTTGTATCTTCTTAATGTACTTGTATTGTAGTCCTTGTGCTCGTATGATGCAAGAGTTGAAAGGCTTATATAAAAACTTGGTGTGCTATGGTTTGTGTGAGATAAGCCCTAGGGAAAACTTGAAGCATTGGATGCTAGTGGAGCTCATGTGTTACAAGGTTGTAGTTCTCCAAAAGGACTTGTGTGATGGAAGTGGGAGATCCAAAGGTGGCCTTGTTGGTGTGATACTGGCTTGTTGTGGAGCCTTTGGTGTGGCTAGAAGAGTTTGGTGAGATACCTTGCTAGGTTGTGGTTAGGGTTTGTTATTGATGGTGGATACCCTACCCAGGGCTTTGTAGTAATTGGAACCTCGTTGCTTGGATGGGTTGAAAGGACATGTTCCAACTTGGGATGCACTAAGGTATTGTATTGTATCCTCATTAATGCTATAACATGAAGTATACCATTGGTGTTCACATTTGTATGTTGTAGATCTGGAAATCAAACTTTTGGTTCCATTGTTTATGAGTGGTTTCTTGGCTATTACTGGTGATTTATTGAAACAACTTGGTTGATATCTTATGTGATTTGGCATGCTAAGAAGAAACTACAAATCAGATGTATTGCTTCAATAAATCTATTGTAGCTAAAGTAATTTCTAGATCTAGTTGATGAAAGAGATTGTGCTATACGGGCAATGGATCTTCTCTCCTCCAAATACATATTTTTGGTGTTTATTTTCTTGAACTTCCTTGTGATTTGGTTGTACAGAAGTAAATTATACTGTGGGTACCCATACCCAGGGGTAGGGTATTTGTACCCATACCAGATACCCCACACCCACATACCCTGCTGTATCAAAAACTTGGCTAAGTACCTCAGACGTTTGTCATGTATTTAGGGGATGTTGATTGCAAAGGGGACAAGGTACCCCTGTTTTGGGGATGTTTGGGGATGCCTAGGAACCAATTTTGTATGGGGTACCCCTGTTTTGGGGATGCCTAGGGGACACCTAGGGACCAATTTGGTACGATCCTAGACAGTTTTGTACAAGTCACATTAAAGTTAGTAATATTAAATGGTAATATGTGCTAGTGTTTTAGCTTAGCAGTATAAATTTTCATCTCTTTCAACTTTAATTTCATAATTAATTTCATCCCACAATTATAGCATCATTAATTTGCAATGGAAAATAAAACAAGGATCACTAAAAGATAACCCTGCACAAGAGACAACGATTTATCCTGGGAAACCCGAACTAGAGAGAAAACCCAACAAACTTTTCTCATAAGAAAAATCAATCCAATACAAGAACAATACCAATCATGAAGATTAAGCCCTAGCACAAGAATGTGCTCTCCTTCCACAAGAAACCCTAGCGACGATATATATATCCCAAGAGAATACCCCAAAATTACTTCACGTGACCTTTGCTAGTCATCCTTGAGAAGTGTGCACCACTTGAGAGAAGATGATGCATTGTGAATGTGTCAAATGAAGTGTGAGAACACTTATATTTATATTCTTCAGTTGACTAGAAGTTTCCACAATTATGTCGGCTTGTACTTTTATTTTATTATTTATTTATCTTTCAAGCCGACTTGTCATTTTCTCTTCTAGGGTTAATTTACCCATTTTACTGGGGCAGTTGTGCTCTTCCTTCCCTTCCATTTTCTCTAGGACTTCTTCAATGGATTGTCTTGACCCATTGGTTATTTATTCATCATAGGAAAGTCTCAAACACTTCTTAGAGTCAATTATCAAATTCAACATTAAATTAGACTTTGTCTAATATACAAGGAGATAAGATCTCATTGTAACACATACAAGTCATCTTACTCTACAAGAATAGATCACTCTGACTAAGGAGGACTCCCACATAGAGTATTGTTGCCCCCCCAACAACTTCCCCTTTATTTTGCCAAATAAAGGGGGCCCCGTGTAAATTTTGCAAGTATTTTACTTTTGGTTTTCTTTCATTTTATCTTGCTTGATTTAGTTAGTTGTTTGATGATCTCTTTTGGATTTGTGACTTTCTATGTTGCCTTTTATTTGACTTGGTTTTCATGAAAGTGATTTGCGAGTCTTGACTTTGAGTGTTTCATGGTTCGTGCTTTGATGACTTTGCAAGTTCATGACTATTGTATTCAAGCCATCATTTGCGTTATTCGACTGATTGGATTGCCACCAACTTATCATTTTGTTGTTAGAGTCTTTTTGCTTTTGGTGGATGAATGACACTTGCACACTCTCAATTGAACTTAACCAAGTTGATTGTATACCTCAATTTGAAAGAAGTGGATTATCTTGACTTTTCGACATTTTTGCCAATTTTCGATCTCGAATGCATAAATGAATTTTTGGGCGTTTTAGCGGATCACAATAATTTATTTAGAACCTCAATATTAAGATTCTCATCCACAACATGAAAGATTATACACTAAGGAATGGGTTTGAACTCGACATCGAATTCAAATGAGTCCTCCAATTTTGCAAGCTTTTAACTTTAGTAAATTCTAAAAGGATCATGGGTGAGGAGATGGTTGCTCATGTGAGCAAATTACAATATTTTTCCAAGGCTCTTACCTTCATTTTGAATTTGTCATTGATATTTTTATTTTAAAATTTCTTTATGTTTTATTTATGGAAATCAAATATATATTATCAAATATCTCTCATAATACTACCAACTATTAATTACATGGCTATTGTTTTAATAAATATTCATATTGACTTCAAAATAATTAATTGTTAATCTTATATTGAGATACTCTTTTTTAGTAATCATAGAAAATATTCATAATTTAAAATTAATTTAAAATTATTTATAAGAGGAAATTTTATGATGTATCAATAATAATTAATTGTTAATCTTATATTGAAATGTTTTTCTTTAGTGATTATAGAAAATATTCATAATTTAAAATTATTTATAAAAGGAGATTTTATGATGCATCAATATAAACAAATATGGGAAATAAGTAAATAATTTTTATCTTTTAACTAAGCCCTAAAGATTCATCAAAAAGTCAAAATATATAAAACTTTTAGGTTGAGTTGAAATATTTAAATTAAACATATTATACTTCCATGGTTGCCCAAGAGTTATAAACCGCATTAAGCATCAAGTATTATATTTAATTGATCAAAAGGTGAAATGTTCTTTACTTGTTCCACGTGAGCGTATTCAATCTTTCAATGAAGTTTATTTTGTGTTGAATAATTTCTAAGTTTATTATGGGTTGAATAATTTCTAAGCTGAAATATTCTTCACTTGTTCCACGTGAGCATATTCAATCTTTCAATGAAGTTTATTATGGGTTGAATAATTCAAGAAATGAAAAGAAGAACATAGGGATTCGAAAAGTTCACTGTATTGGCTTATGTGCTTAGTTTCTTATATTATTTCTTTTTATTTTTGTATCTTGCTCAAAACTTTAACTAATATAAAAAATTAATATAAAGTATTGAGATTGATGATTTTCATTGAAAGATTAAACTTAAGTATTGAAATATTACGTTGCATGAGTCATAATAAAAAGCATAAATCCCTTGATTCATTATTTTAAAATTCTCTTATCGCTTTGCTCGGTTATCTTTTGAATGACCGCATGATGGGATTATGAAATATAATAAATCGTTGAGTTTAGATAGCAATTCTGCCCATGAAATTGACAGAGAATTAAGCCCTCGCATTGAACCTACGGAAATTACCATGATGTTATGAAACTTAATATTTTGGAAAAGAAAGGTTTATTTCTCCACATTAGATCATTAAAGGACCAACAATTCCATTAATTCATTTGTTAAGATAATGTGCTGAACTTTTAAGAGCTTAACGCATGACAGATATGAGGTCACATAAGATCTAAAGGAACCACGAGATTGAATGAACCAAGACCATAATAAAGTTTACCACGTATTCACAAGCACAGTTAGAGGCTGGTTTGGAAATCTCATTGACTGAGTATCAAGACATTTAAAGGAATAACGGTTTATTAAAATAGCGATCATATCACATCCCAATTAAATAAGGAATCAAAATTGGTTAAGGAAAAATTCCAAACGTCTAATCATTGAGCAGCTTAGGAGTAATAATCTCCAGTTGTCATTGTTTGCCAAGAGTTCAAGCCTTAACACACTAGCGAAAGTCCAAAAGAAGCTCCACTAGATCGAAATTTCAGTTTGAGGAATCTGTTAAGTGCCATGAGTATCAACGAAACAAAAAGTGCTACGATGTTGCTGTAAAGATGCCACTAAAGTCGTTTTCCTCTCCAGATATGGATGGAACGCAGAGATTATTGGCATATTGAATGTAATTACATCAGATTATTTTCTCGATATAGCTGAGAATAAGTGTGCCAATCGGTCTCTTTTATTCGCCCTGGCATTGCAGAATTTGATTAAGAGAGAAACCAACATAAATGAAGCAATAAATCTGCCAAGAAATTCACTGCTAAAATCCCTTTCACCATATCGTCTTTGAATCATGATAAAACAGGGGTTACCAAAATATGTTCTTCATTATCGAATATTAGATCAAAATTGGTTAGGATTCTTATTATTTATATTTTCTGTTCTTTGATTTTGATTTATGTTCATTAATTTCTTGTTTTATTTTGAATGTGCAGGTTTGATGAAGAAGCAATTGCAAATTTGAGAACGTGCTCACCAAAGAAAGTTAAGGAGAAGATATGGATTGTCATTTCATAAATAACTCTGCACCAAAATCGTAGGAGCAGTCTGGTTGTATAACATCATGCCAAAATACATGAAGTGAAAACGAGTTACTGTTGCGTTATAATAACTGGAGAAATTCGACCAACCTGAGTGTGAAAGAATTTGATGGATTCCATGTTTGGAACATAAATGAACTGAATGTGTGTGCCATCTCGTCAAACAGATTACCAGATCATCTGGAAAGAAATTGAATTACATCTGATCAAATTATTCAAATCCAGAAGAATCGCCAAGTGGACACAATACATGGCCATTGTTGCTTCAGATTTGGCCTTTTTCAAAGGGAATTTGTTGTTCTGTTTCTAGAGAATTCTTATCCTTCCCATCCTATTAAAGAGAAGAGGGTTTTGAGTGCAGAAGGGGGGAAGAAGCTCCAGAAAATTCTGAAAATTATTTTCCAGAACTCTGTTTGTTTTTCCTTGGGAGTTTGAGACATGTATGGAAGTAACTCATTGGAGCTGATTGTAATTCTAGTTTCGGTTCCTTAACAGAAACATTTTTATGATCTTAGTTAATGGTACTTTATCAATTTTCATTCTGAAGTTATTAAACTCCTTTAGGTAATATCCATTCAAAGTTTATTTTTGTGCATATCTACTTTGCTATGATGTGCAAACGATTAATCCTTATGTCTTGTTATTTTCGATTCAGAATTGTTTCATTAACTGCACAATTGTTCAAAGTTTATTTTTGTGCATATCTACTTTGTTATGATGTGCAAATGATTAATCCTTATGTCTTGTTATTTTCAGAATTGTTTCATTAACTGCACAATTGTTAATGATCAATGTTATTGTCATTTAATCAAAAGTGTTGTTAAATTTTCATGTTGTCTGAATTGAATGGTTAATTTTATATTATCATTTGTTTAACAACATTAATCTTTAATTCAGTTTTGATAATAGCATTAGTATTTTATCATTTTGTTCCTGGCCAGGATAGTTTTAGGTAATTAGTTTTAAAATTAGAATTAGAATTTCATTACATACTGGAAAGCTACAGGTAAAACTGTTTGTTTTCAGCGATTGAAATCTGCATTATAGATTAGTTAGGCATGAGTAGTTTTTATTTTCTTTAAATTAGTCAATTCAAATATGAGACACTCTTGTTGAGAGCAAATCATAAAGGTAGCAGGACCTATACCCTGTGAGAGGTGACTACTCCAAACACTCAGAAAGCTGTGTTAAGTGATCTGTGTGGGTTGTCTCTCATTGTTGGCGAGCAGGTCATATTTGCCCGCCAACAAGTACGCAATGTGACCTCTAGTCCCCTGCAGTCCAATCCATATGATTGAACAAGGCTAAGCATCCAAGCCACAATCAAGGGCTACAATGGGGCCATTATCTATGGGTTGCAAGCCCATCCAAGAGAATGATCTACAAAATGTTTGTCCAATGTTGGAACCATGGAGAACATCAACAATATTAAGTTCTTAAAGTGAAAGTGACATTCACCTTATCTTTCATTTTCGACATTCTCCTTATCTTTCATTTTCTATCATTTTACTTAAATTTTTAACATTGCCATTAATTGTTTCAGGATGTTTGAGAGTGGTTCCAACCTCATTGGACTTCATATGCAAAAAGTAGAATTTTAGATCCCATTCAAAATTCAACAGATTTAACATTTTTCAGATTTCAGGATTGCAACGTTTCTACTGGATTCTATCATGTATGAGGGTTATGGGATTGGCATGTAATCAAGCACATTAACCTCTCTATGTAACTTGATGTTGGTGGTGCTTATTGTTGAACTCCTCTGACATGACCTTAAAAAAATGTACCCTTCACTCATGCAAAATCACTTATTAAGCATGGGAAGTTTTTCTACCTTATTTTAACACTTGGATTTGTAAGTTTCATCGAAACTGTAGGGTGTTGACTAATGTCCTTGGAGGACCAACTTCGAGATGTAGAGGCATGGACTAGAGCCTAGAGGAGGGGGCACAAGGTGCTATTGATGAACAAGATCCCAATATAGGGAAAGATTTTGATATGTAATTATTTGTTGTAGCATGAAGTTTTTTGGACTCTATAAGCCATTTAGCCTTTTTGTTTATGTATTTTGGGTCAGATAACGATTGCACTTGATGTTTTTTTAGTTGTATGCACCTTTGTTATATATATGAGAAACTTTGCATATCGGTGTATAATGGTTTGGATCCATATGCATGCACATGAATATATATGTATAGTGAAAATGATTTAAATTTCATATATATATATATATATATATATAAGTGGCGTCCCTGTATCCACACCTGACCTCGTAATTTTAGATTCAACCATAATACAAAAAGTTCTATGAAATAAATTCAACCTCAAGAAAATGAGGTGAAATTTCTGAAATGTTTTAAAGTGCAGCAGATATTTGAAATTTCCACTTAATATTCTTGACGAAGGACACCACCACAATTTCAATCCATTCCTGAAAACTATATAAAAATAACCTTGTTATTCTAAAAAGAAATTTCTTAGGATAAGACGTTAAAAACAAGATTGGCACATTCCCAATCAAATAGAGGCGTTATCCAAGTTTAACTGAATAGTTCCTATTGAAAATGAATACCTATGGGGTCATTTTTAACTTAGAAAGTTACGTGACATCCCAATGGTACACTCTCGTACCCACTGATTTTGTAGAGTCATGCAATAAAGAATGGGCGAATATCGAAAAATAGATGCAACATTATAAAACATGATGACATATATCATATGTTGAAGCATGTAAATTGCATCGAGCATTATAAGACAAATTGAACACACCACAATCAACTAGCAAAAATGTTTAGAAACTCGATAGAATTTAAATACAATTAATAAGATACTTTTGGCCTGGTTTCTTCTTCCTGCTCTGTCAACTCTGAATACTCATACCATGTAGATCCTAATCTACCAATAGGTATGGACGGTCTCACGAAAACCTCCACTGGCTTAGCTACATGAACAAGTAAGTGTAATTGTTTATCAATTGTGCTCAAGGTATCTACATCTTCTGTACCTGTTATATTTGTACTTGGTCCTGGTTCAATTGCAATCCAACCCAATCCAGAAATCGCGATATCGCAAACAGGCCTAGAATGATAGAAGCACATTTGTTAAATGATTATTACAAACGAATCATGAAAAACATTTTCCTTAGCAATTAAGTACCAAAGT
Organism: Larix kaempferi; assembly: GCA_027924585.1. Lineage (NCBI taxonomy): Eukaryota > Viridiplantae > Streptophyta > Pinopsida > Pinales > Pinaceae > Larix > Larix kaempferi. The sequence continues at coordinate 8,894,308 of BSBM01000136.1, forward strand.
TAGGTGATTTAAGGTAAGCATATTACATGAATATCCATACATTTTTACATTTGTTGAAGAAAAAGCATAGAATCTATGCTTAAAATTTTAAATATATGAGAAAATAACAAGTCATTAACTATTTATCAAATAGGGACTTAAATTCCTAAAGCATTGGAGGTAAAGATGATGCTTTTCACAGAGTACACTCGATTAAAACAATTGGATTCAAAACTAACCAAAAAAGGACATTGTACTAACTTAAGATTTATACCAGCTTGTACTTGACTCTTGACCAGATCAACATGCTAGCTGCTATGAATACAACAACCAAAAAATGAAGAAACAAACTGTATTCCATGCCGTCATTTGCATTTACTGAAAGGTAATACTGAACTGATGTCTACCCAAAATTAGATTTATTTTCTTTGAACTGCAACTTGTGAGTTGTGAGCAATTCAAGGACTGTACACACATGCTAGATATGCGCCTCCCAAGAGAGGAGCTAAATACCAAAATATCATCTAAGTAGATCACCACAAACCTGCCAAGATGAAGGCGGAAGATGTCATTAATCAACCACATAAAGGTGGCTAGAGCATTCGTCAGCCCAAAAGGTATAACAAGCCATTCATATAACCCAAACTTCGTTTTGAATGCTGTCTTCCATGTATCCACTAAGTGCATATGGACCTGATGATAGCCGACAGTAAGGTCCATTTTTGTAAAATATCGGTCTCCACGCAAATGGTCCAGCAGATCCTCAATCCGGGGAAGGGGATATCAGTTTTTAACAGTTGCTTTGTTGAGGACACAGTAGTCGGTGACCATACGCCACTCATCACACTCTTTTTTCGGAATAATAAAGGCTGGGGAGGTGCAAGGAGAACAATTGCATTGAATGTGGCCTAAGTCGAGGAGCTGGTTAGTTTGTTTTTCAATGTCCTCAGCCTCACGAGGAGCGAGGCGATATGACGGCACATCGGGTAAAGAGGCTCAAGGAAGCAGCTCAATAGTGTGTTCAATAGCACGAGGAGGCAGGAGGCTAGTGGGTGTGGCAAACATATCAGCGAATTACTGTAAGAGGGGGGCCATATCAAGGGGTACGGGATTGGTAAGATTGTCTGGTTTAACTGGGCAGACTAGACAAAGTGAGCCACAGTGATTTAATCTGATATGATTAATATTTGTAGACCCTATGGAGGGTGGAGGCTATTGGGGCTTGGCGGAAGTCAAAACATAGGTACGTCTGTCTTGCTGGAGATGATATTGGTGAGCTTTGGCATGATATACAACATTACGGGCGTGCTCGTATGGGAGACCCAGCAAGAAGTTGACACAATCTAAGGGAGACACACCAAAGACAATGCTGTCTCAGAAAGGTCCAATCCCAAACGTGACCGCAAAGTGTTGTGAGAGAGTGAGGCAAAGGCCATCCTTTTGCACCCACCCTAACTGGTAAGGAGTGGGGTGTGGGGTTGTAGGGAGATTGAGTCACTGCACCAACTCGTGAGAGACCAAGTTCTTTTGGCTGTCATTATCTAGGATTAATGTGGCCAACACATGCTTAATCTAGAAGTTAAGAGTGAACAGTGTAGTGGGAGAGACTGCGGAGCTCCTAGAAGTCATAAGAATCAGCGATGGGTCAGGTTACATAGGATTGTCCAATGAGATTAATTCTGGTTGTAGAGGGGGGTTAGAGGTGGAGGGAACCTCATTGACCAATAAAGATTTAGCAGCCCGAGGTGACTTAAGGGAATGACAATCTGCAGTAGCATGAGTACTGGTTTTATGGAAGGTACACCACGTGCACGACGGTTGTAGAAGGGGAAGCGATGTAAGAGGGCGTTGAACCAGACAAGCCAGAGCAGGGTAGGGAGCACAGATCATTGGAGCCAACTTGCATTCCACTGCCAAGGCCCTAACCTTGTCCAGAGAGGAGCTATAAAAAAGTTCCACCTCGCGGCAGAGCAATAACAATAAATCAGAATTGAATTTAACAATCAGTACCTGTTTTGGATCATGGATACGGAGTTGAATACGCATCTTGCAGAAGACATCAATATAACTTTGCACCAACTGACCTGAAAGTTGGCAAAGCTGCCAACATGGAAGAAGGTTCTGCTGACAACCTAGCGGATAAAAGCGGCTACAAAGTACAGAAAGCCTCCCAATACGTAATAGGAGAAGCATCCACCCCTGGCTCGAAACTCAAGCCAATCACTGGGGAAGCACTTTCCAGTTGAGTGTCCCACCATGCCTGAGCCACACCTTCCAATTGCAGACTAGCAATATGGAGTTTGTCCTCCGTTAGATCGGGAGACATCCAGGAATCCGCAGCCTCACCATTCATTTGGCCAGAAAATTTAGGCAACTGGAAACATGTATCCAAACGCAGTTGTGTTAAAGCACCCCGTTGTTGCATCAACTGATTTAAAGCGAGTGCCAAGTCTTGAAAAGGAGAGGATTGACTAGAGTTCGAAGGGTTTAGAGACGGGTCACGTCGGGGAGGCATGATCTTCATAAACAAGCAGCCAACATGGTAATAGAATGAATTGAAGATTGGGAAAGATCACATGCCAGGAGAGAAAGCCTCAGAATGCTAGATCTGGCTGAAGGTGGTACTTGTCAAGGCCCGAAAGGAAGGGCACACTCACTGACTGAAGAAAAGTCCTGAAGAGGGAGCACTGCTACTGCTTGCCAAAACCCTTATAAGGGCGCACTTGCTTGCCTGAACAAAATGCCCTAAGGGGGCACACTACCTGACTGCAGAAAGACCCTAAGGAGGGCGCCCTATTCTGCTGCAGCAAGGCCTTGAGGAGGGTGCACTTTACTAATGAAGAGATGCCCTAAGGAGGGCATTGAATCTATGTCACAGGGTTCGTCGAATTTGAACCTTTAGGTTCAAATTTCGCCGAACCTCAACCAAAAAACTTAATTCGTTGTGGTTCGGCTTTAAATTTGTCCAATGTATTCGCTCGGCTCTTCAATCATGGCGTACAGTATCCCTATGAGAGACAGGCCACGGCGATTTCTTTTCCCCGACAATATTACGGGCAATAGCCGGTGAGAGACGGGCATAATCCCTTACCCCGACGATATTACGGGAAACAGTAACACTTATTTTATAAAACCAACTGTATTTTTTGTAGCTGTAATCTTTTCCCGACTAGACTGTATTTATTTCTTTACCCCACGATGGCATGATATAGTTCGGTCATCCTTCATGCATTCCATTGTCGACTGCGATAATGTTTTATAAATATCATTTGACATGGTTGATTTTATTCAACTGGTAGGCCATGTATTTGTTAAGGTATTGTATAATATAATTTATAAACTTTTATTATTATTATTATTATTATTATAATATATATATATATCTTATAATTTCTAATTATATTATATTATATTAATATATAAGGCTTATTATAAAATTTTATATTAAGAAAATATATACATGGATGAAACTAATGTCGAACCTAGCCGAATTCGAAACCGAATCTCATGGTTGTCGAACTCGAATTTGAACCCAAACCATGCGACCTAGCATTGAACTCATTTGAGGATCTGCCCTAAGAAGGGCACACTGGGCTACTGAAGAAAGGCCCTCTCCCGAGTGCACTTCTCTGGACTGAGCTACTGAAATGTGTTGTACTGAGCTACTGAAATGCCCTAAACTGAGTTAGTAGCATAATTCGGCCATATTGGTACTTCTTATACAGAAATTCATAATAAATTCGAATTCGTCGAATATTCGGTGTAGGTGTAATACGGATACAGATTATTAGTGGAGAATTAAATTTTGAAAAACAATTTAAAGAAAGAAAGAAAAAAACATTAATTATTTAAACACTATAAAACAAAAATACCATTCAATTTCATGCTTACTTATTAAAATAACTATAAATAAGCAGTTGTTGTCTCTCACACTTCCATATCCGAGGTTGTTGAGATTTTATATTTTGTTTTCTAAATATATGTTAAATTTTATAATATAAATGTCTATGTATGTTTATGGTATATTTGTGAATATTTGATTAAAATTATTATATATAAGCAAGCTACTTCCGTATTTTATTCGTACTAGATATTTTCATTACGTATTTTTTCCATATCGAATCGTATCCGTATCTGTATTCGTATTCGAATTATGCTACTATGACTAAAACGTTGGACTGAGCTACTGAAACACTCAGGACTAAGCTATTGAAATGCTAGATTGAAACACCCTAAGGAGGGCGTACCAACTAGTGCTGGAAGAACCCTAACAAGGGCGCACTTTCTTATTGAGAAGAATCCCTAAGGAGGGCACACCAACAAACCATTCCAAAAACCCTAAGTACGGCACCTACTTTCCACTGTAGAAACCTTTAAAAAAACGCACATTTATTTGTTGAAACTCTACCCTAAGGAGCGTGCACCACTGCATGTTGTTGAAACCCTAAGGAGGGGACGTGTTCTGTGCTGAGAAGAAGCCCTAAGGAGGGCACCAACAAACCAAGGAAGAAACCCTAGGTAGGGTGCGCCAACAAACCAAAGCAAAACCCCTAGGTAGGGTGCAACATTGCCCACTACAGAAACCCTAGATAGGGCATTGGATCTCAAGAAGAGCTGGCGGAAAAGTGAAGAGCAATAAAAAAAGTGGATGTATTGATGTCTCATGTCTTCAAGCAGAAGCGTACAACACCTAGGCTCCGATACCAATTGATCTACCGACAGATTTGAAAACTAATGTGAGAAAACCTAATGCAAGAGTATAGAACATACATGCACACACAAGAGCAAAGCTTGAGACAAAAGTGAGCATCAGTTTATTATTAAGGATAGGTGACCCTTTTATATAAGAAGGTCTTCTTTAACCTATCTAGTAGTTAATTGATCCAGTTTACAAAAGGTTGCGTTCACACAACAAAGAAAGCAAGTAAGATAGTTTCCTTAGGGGTGTCTAGGTTCTCCCCATTTGCTCATGAAGAGTGGCGCTCTTCCATTTGGCCCAAGTGCATATGTCAAAAACATTTAGAGCCCAAAAAATGCAAGTAGCTACATCCATCCAACATAACGAAAATAATCTAGGCATGAGACCAAAGACATAAAAGTCTGGAAAATGAACAAATAAATAACAAAAGGGTGATTGGATATGTTGCCCGCCGATGTGCACACAGCAGCGGAAATCTTTCGAAGCTGCTTTTGGGAATGTGTGGCCTTGGGGGAAAGCCAAGAGTTAGGTGCTGTGACCTAATCCCGACTCCTTTGTTTAGGCTTAACTCTTAACGAAGCCAAGGGGGGTAGACCCTACAAAGAGTTACTAAGGCTCTTAAGTGTTTTTTGAGTGTTTAGGGATGGGAAGATTGTTTTTTAGGAGTTTTTAGACAATTTACAACAAAATTATATCCAAGTATAGATTTGCAAGATACAAAACACAACCAAAGTATATGATGACGAATGACAACAACAACTTTGTATGATTTAATCAAATATAACATTCACGACATGATATCATAATATGAACAACAATTTCAAGATGGATAATAAGCAAATAAAGAGATTGAAAAAATTGTTGTTGTTTGAAGGACCAGTGCCAATGGAGTCACTGTCTTTGGAGTACTTGAAGATGTTTTGCAAATGTATCTTGATGAATTTTATTGTAAATTTTAAAAGTGAGGTGGATTATTGTGGGAAAAAGAAGATCTCCAAGATATACCTTTCAATACAGGAGATATGCCTGGAATATAGTCTAGGTGGCTCCATACAAGGACATGTGGGCTGGAACGAAGTCTCGAGAGCGGTGTTCAACACTACACCAACAAGTATGTAGTCTAACTGGTGCTCTGAGGTCTCTTCCCAGTGGTTCCTGCGTCCCCAAGTAGAATTTGCCCACTTTTGACTGTAGTGATCAATGCCAGATTTTCGTTGGTTTTTTCGGGAATTTATTTTATTAGGTTGAAGTTGGATTAAATGTGAGGAAATTGAATAAGCTACACCTATTTCTGGTATCCCTCGGCTCAGACAGACTGCTGGTGGGTAGAGCATACGCAATGTAGTAAATAAGTTCGTTCCAATTTTATTGATTAATTGATGAACATAAGAGCCATAGACTCTCCAACAGAGAACACTCTTGATCCGCCTTATGGTGAGATTCAAGAGATTTTGCAATACAAAATATGCTAAAATTAGGTAAATCTAAAACAACTAAGTAAAATAGAACTCTCCGATAGAGATTGCTCTTGATCCACTTTGCAGTGAGATTCAAGAGACTTTAGGTTCTTTTTAAGCAGTTTATATCAAATAAAATCTAACTAACAAAAAAAAGCAGTAAACCTCTTCGACAGAGAGTGCTCTTGATCCACTTTTCAGTGAGATTCAAGAGACTTTTTGTTCATTTTAACAATTTTATATCAAAGCAATAAAAGATCTAACTAAACAAAAGCTAAAGCAATGAAAATTATTGAAACTAATCTAGCAGTTTATAAAACTGAGACTAATCTAACATTCTTATTCTACTTTTGCAAGTATAAAGCAAATAAAGAAGAATTCCAAAGGATGATACAGACTTTCCCCAAATGGGGGAAGAAGGGTGTGGGAACCGTAATCCCACTTGCTCTTTATTTATGCACAAGGATAGAAAGGGGATGAAGAAGGGGAGAAAGTAGAATTGTTTGTGCCCTTTAGGAACTTTGCTTTGCTCTTCTAATCCCACTTGCTCTTGATTGGTGTTAATCCTCCTTCTGAAGGCACAAGGATAGAAAGGGGATGAAGAAGGGGAGAAAGTAGAATTGTTTGTGCCCTTTAGGAACTTTGCTTTGCTCTTCTTGTTTTCGCTTTAGCCTTTGGGCTTTTTTCTTTGCCTTCTAGCCTTCCTGTAAATAAGAGCTTTAAACAAAGACTAGTTAATGATTAGTATTTGTTAGTGTATAAACAAAAGAATACAAACTAGATCTAGAAAGGTAAAGCTTTAAAATAAGATCTAGATGCTAAGTAGATCAACAAAAGATGAAAATCTCTTTAAACTTTGAACTATTTAAGAAAGAGCGAAAGGATCAAGAATATGAAAAGCTTAAGTAAAGGATCCAACTCTTTAGGGAGAGCGAATAGGCTAGAGGGATAAAACTTGAAGCTTGAACTACCTATTGCATGGAAGAGAGTGAAAGGGTTTGAATGAAAGAACCTTTGAAATTTAAACCTACTTTGCCTCAAGAAGAGTGAAATGCATGAAATAATTAAACCTTTGAAGTAGAGCAATTCGCTTTTGTAACAACAAAAAGGGTAAAAGAGTTTGATAATTTGATTTAAGAGGTGAAAGAAGAATCCCTTTAGCTCAGTTTGAAGCAAGAGAAGAAGAAGTTGGAGATATTGCAAACACAAGGAGATTAGATCCAAAATATTTTTTATGAAGCCAACCAAGATGCATCTGAGCTCAAGCTTGTCTTCACACCTGGTGATCCTGCAAATCTACAAAAGAACTCAAAGCAAGTGAGATCAAAGACTAGTGTGCTGAATAAACAAAGATTTAATAACATCAGTACAACTTAATACAGTTTGTTCATTAAAATCTTGGAAAACCTCACACAAGTAAACAACTTGAAGCCTTCAAATGATTACTCTATGGACTAGAATTATAGTCTTCTAAGCTAGATCAAATAACTACACTTGCATGAGAGGAAAGGAGATTAGAATGGTATCACCTCAATAATTTAAACATGCATTCACCATTTGAAACCTTGCACCCATGGACCTCCAAAGTCTTCCACTTTTATTCCAAAAATATAAGCAGATAGCATTACAATTCTCAGCAGAGGTCTCTTGCAATCCACCCCGAATAATGGAGCTTGAGCTTGCTTAAATAGATTTCACGAGGAGAGGGCAAGAGAGCTCAAGGAGGAGAGCGAGAGCACAATCCGTGGAGAGATTGGCGCATACGTTGAAAGCTTGGAGTTGAGGTTGGTAGATGGATGAGGTGGCTGCCACCTCATGAGAGGGGTGCCCCTCTCCATTGTAAACAACGCCCAACCAATTGAGTAATCACCCACCACATATGCAAACCTTCACTCGCTTTAAAACTTCGATTGGAGAAATTGCCCACGTGAGGGAGGCCCACGCTTTTCATAACTTGATATGCCCATTCACTATCCTAAGTTCCAAATTGGCATGTGCTTTTATTCATTAGATGGTCGTACACCTTATGAAACCCACTTTCAACCTTTCCATATTAATTTTTTAATCATTTTTTTATTTTTAAAATTTTTGTCCTTGGTGCAATTTTCTCCTTTTTAGCAATCAAATGCCAATTTGTCGCATCTTTAATGAAAACTGCTCCCAGAGGCAACATAATCGCCCGGAACCAGGAGAAAGTGGGCACTAGGGTAAAGAGGACGCTTTGAGCATCAAAATGAGCCTCCCCACGCCAAATTCCGCCTCCAGACGACACTTCTATTACATTTTGAATTTTTCCAATTAAACCATTAAAAAATGGTCTAATTTACGGAACAAATTATTTTTGTCGAAATCGACTTAAACTCCTAGGGGACCTAGTGCATATCCATACGACTCAATTTAGATGGCTAGCATGTAAAACGTCCTAGACACGAAGACTTTAATAACCTCCCTAGGTTTGACCACCATGGCAAATACTCCAACTTTGGAGGTATGAGTGAAAAACTCAGGAATTATATGTCACTGAAGAGTAATGTATAATTCCTAAGGAAAAAACACTCTAGAGTATCACCCTGATGGTTAAACCTAAGGTAAGCCAAGTCTTTTATAAAAGGACCATGCTTAGACCAACTTATTACAATTCCTCCAAGGGGGTATGAACATGCAATTTATTACAAAAGGGGCAAAAATTGCCTTGAAAATGACTTTTGAACTTCTGAACACTGATGATGAACATTGAACATGTTCATGAAACTGGCGGCTCACAAGAAGTCAAACTATGGTACAAAATAGTTGGTAACATTTAACTCCAACTACGGGACGTGTGCTCAATCTAGCCTTCAGGCAAGGAGAGGATACGAGAACACCAAAATCTCTGATTTTATATAACCTATAAAAACATCTCAACCTTGACAAGAAAAACCTTCAGTAGCACAAGTTTTATATAAAAAAGCCAATGAACCACAAGTTACGTTTTATTTGAAAGAATAAAACTAATAAAAACTTCTAAGTACATAAAGAAAAATACTGAAAATGAAATGCAGAAAGCAAAGGCTCACTTTGAGGAGCTTATTTTTCCTACTCTAAGCAGAACATAATGAAATTGTTAAGTAAAGTGAAAAAACAAATGTAACTAACTTAACATTTCATCAATTGTAAATTTTCTGACCTTGCGTTTGGTTACCTTCCAAAGCAAGGAAAATTTATTAAAAAAATGCAAACCTGCGTGAGATTTCTGGATGGGAGGGTTGGATGGGAGATCATAAGAGAAAATGTTATTGAGCTGATTCCCAAACTGGCAAGTCCTCCTGCAGGCTTCTTCTATCCATGACTGGATAGGATTAATAAAAAATTTTGAATGGTGATGCAGGTTAACCGTTTCACCATGTTGATTTGATGAGCTCTTTTGATGATAACTTCTTGTATAAGCACAAGCCTCAAACTGCTCCAAATCATCAAGAACATTTGCATGTGAAGACGATTGCTGAGATATATCTTCAATCAATTGTAACCAATCTGGCTCTTCACCACACTGCTTCTCCAAGTCCTCATTGTTGATACTCATGCATGGCTCTGACTGCTCATATGAACAAATAGCATGCTCTTCTTCCAAGTCCAAATGTCCCAAGTTTTCAAGATCCACACTCCCTTCTCTAGACACATCAAAAATGGTTTTTTCAATGTATGTCCAATAGACATCATCCACATTTTTGTCAAATATGGAGGAATCTTCATGAATCTCATCATATTCCTGGCTATACCCATCCTCCTGTTCATAACAATTATCTTCAAAAGGTTTGGTTTTACAAGGAGCAAAGCTTTCCAAAGCCTCATCACTAACCAGAGAATAAGGAGGAGTGTTATTGTTATCACACTATAGTAGCAGGGCTACTATCCTTGTTCAGCAGATATCTGCACATTCTAGAGCTTCCATTATTCCAGAGCATGGCTATATATTTTGGATCACTCATGATCAGAGCAGTATATTATTCAGATTTATGTTAGACCTTGTGTCAAGGCTGAGCCTTGAGAGTTCAGATTTGATGACCGATGTGACCCTTTATCCCATACAGTTTCAGTTCAGTGCTTAGAGATGTATTGCAGCAGTGTTTCAGATGGTACATGATGATTATTATTATGATGATGTTGTATGATCTATGGATATGTTATCACTGACTGTGGATTATTATCTTGTTGATTTAGTCATGATCACAGCATGTGCTTGGTATATTATTCTTGATGTGGCAAATTATTTAAAATGAACTATAAATCATAAAATGGACAATTGCTTGCACATTTAGGTCATTTAACAAAACCCACTGGTTTTCACCTTACATAGATATGGTCTTTCTTGACACCAATTGTCTGCTAGTGTAGGCTCCATATTCACTTGACTCCATCCATACATGACTTTCCTATTTGACTTTATCCTTTGACTTATCTCATTTGACTTTCTGATACTGAGGACTTCCCCATTTTTCTACCTCTGTGTTTGGACCGCATCCCTGTATATTCAGTGTCTCGGCTCTAAGTTGGTGACAAAATTTGCCATTGGTGAGTTGGATTGTAGGCCTAAATCATTCTGGTTGGTTGTCCCAATGTTTGGCATTGGCTCGAACTCCCCCTAGTCACTTGAGATGTTGTTGGCTAAAACTGAAAGCTCATGTTCTACCTATGGAAACTTATAAATTCGCCCAAGGAAACAAAAAAAGGGCAAGAGCGATGAACAGCTAAAAATACTCCTCGAAGAGTATAAGAAAGGTCCAAAAAGCAATGGTTCTTAAAAGCTATATCTAAACAATTGCTGACCTTATATGTATTTGAAAAAACATGCCCTGGATGAAAGCTGCAACTAGTTGTGCTTATCAGCACACCTGAGATCCGAAGGGTTATGTAGGCCAAAAAGGCCATGAAATAAAATTGAATGATCCTAATGAACCTGGATCAACTTGATGTAGACATGATGCCTAAGCTGAATAAGCACTCTCTGAACAACTTATCCATTGGTGAGGCACAGCCATCCCCCGTGTTATTTTGTCCAGCACAGAGTTTGTAGCTTTCCCCTTTCTCCCAGTCCAAAGTATTTTTGAGTTGAGTTAGACAGGTCAACCCCTTTCCCCAACCTTGTTCCTAGCCTTCACCCTTCACTAGCAGTTTGACCATATCCAATGGGTGAGTTTGTCATTTGAACTGTTGTGCAAGTAATTTTATATAATAAACGAATATCCTAACTTGATTAATGCCACTGAATGGATGTTATACTTTGAGCTTGGCTGTGAGAATGATTAGAGAAGCATGTCTTAGTCTACTGATGTGATTTATCCTTGGTTGTATATTCTTGGGATCCGTGATGATGTGGGCTATATATATATGCTTATTGATGATGATTCATGGGCCCACATGCTTGATGATGAGATCATATGATGGACATATGATGCAGATGATGATTGATGCAGTTCACCAGATCTATTTATTACTTCAGATCAGCAGATTGTACATTGTCCATATATGGTGGACCCTACAGCTGGCCCATTAGGGCAACCCATGGTGTATGAGTACACATTTCTAGTGGATTTGGGTCTTCTGGATCCAATGAAACACTTATCTTTCAGTTCCGAGCACTTCTGACAGTGATTGATGCAGTTTTACACTTGTTGACCAGATTTGGGGCTGATTTCCCAGCCTGAGCAGCAGGGGCCCTGAGAGGCCAGTTCACCTAGGGCGCTGATGATGAAGGGGGTGGTCCAGCCACTTGTTTTTACCATTTACCCCCCCTTCCGGAGAGCCTGGTGGGCTCAGATGGACAGCGCAGGTGCCCTAGGAGGCAATTTTGGCACTTTCACAGTTACCGAGGCAGTTAAAAAATGGGATAAAGTGGTCACTGAGGAAATCGATTTGGGCAATTGAGGCAAGGTTTTGGAATTTGGTCTTCACAGAGGTCTTCCAGGGTGATCTCACTATCTTCCAGTCAGTTTTCACCATGTGAGTATGCCCACATTGATCACAGGAGGTCATTTACTGCTTGACTGTCATGGATTTGGAGGACAGTTTTGGTCATTTATATTATCTTGGACATATTTTATTATTTTATTGTGCCTTGGGGATGAGCTAGTAAGGATTGATGCCTTCTAGCCCCACCATGTGCTTATTTTGTCATGTCCTAGTCATCATGAGGTGGATCATTGTACTTTTACCCCTCTAGTGGATGACGTCACCCCCTTTTTGTACCATTTAGTGGGGGCACTATTATTATATTGGGTGATCCATGTGATATATTGTTATGGTTCATCTTGGCCATTGATTGTATGATGAGATCTTTTAATCTCAACCACTCATTTGATGTAGTATTGTAGAGTGGTATAGGGTTTTGGTCTTTATTATCCTATATAAGGAGGAGACCCCCCATTGTATAGCTCACCTTTGGAGCTCTGGAATATTGGAATAGAAGATTTCTTGTGGAGCACATCTCTCTTGTATTGTGGATTCTCTTGCATATTGAATATACAGTATCTCTTCTATGTATCATTGTGGATTTTGGTGCTTCTACTAATCTTTTTACAAGAAAGTCGAATTGGTGGAGAGGAGGGCGACTTCTTGAGGGTTATTGTTGGAGGGATCCACATATTCTCTCTTGGGTTGATCTTGTGACAGGGAGTATCATTATTGTATCCTTGTGACATAGTTGATGCTTTCTATTACATCTTTCTACCATTTTCATAATCATCTTGCTTGACTTGTTTCTTTGATCTTGTCTTGAAGGAGGAGGACGATTTGGCTATCTTGGAGGAGGACGTTTTGGTTGGAGCTCTTGGACCTCACTCTTGAATATACACATAGGAGGATGCTATCAATTTGCAAAGTGGCCACAAGCAATTGAGGTAAGATCTACAAGGTATGTGCCTCTTTCATCCATTCTATCTTCATTGGTCATAAACCCTAATTAATTAAAAAACCCAATTTTGGTATTTCTTAGATCTACTTAGATCTAGCCTTGCTTTTGAGAAGATCTTGAAAACCCACCTCTATAGCATCCACCCCTAGTTGGATCTATAGTTTGGTGGTGATTGGCTTAGAATTGACACACTTTTCAAGGCAAAAAGCCCTCTTGAACCCAAATCGCACTTCCTAGTGAGAGGCTTGTTTGGTTAGATCTAGCACATGGGTAGGTGAGATCCCACTTGATTTGCAATCTAGACACTTGATAACCTACCCCCAGATTCTTACTTTGGTGAATTCTACCTTGTGGACATCATTCCAGGTTTTAAGGGATTAAAACCCCCTTTTGAATTTCTTGGCACCTCAAAACTCAGATCTACTAAGATCTAGCCCTTAGATTCACTTGATTTTTGGGATCCACATAGATCGGGGCATGAGCCACTTGGACCTATAGTTTGGTGGCCATTGGACTTGATTTGGTCCACCTAACCCTCATTTTAGCCCTCCTTAAGCAAGTCGCACTCCCTTGGGAAGGTGAGTTTGCCCACTTCAAGGAGGTGGGTGGTTGAGATTTTTGGAGATTTGGAAAGGCCATCCCTTGAAACCTAGGTCTAGACTGTCTTTTTGTGACGATCTGCCTTGGGGGTAGCATTCCTTGTTTCAAGGGATTGTGATCCACTTAGGGTCATTTCTTGAAAAACCTAGATCTAGCAAGATCCAACCATTAGATCTCATTTAGCCCACTTGACTTGGCTTCTAGGTGTCCCGATCTACGTTTTGACATACTTTTTGACCCCATTAGCCCATTTAACAAGGCACTAGTCCTCCTCAAAACAAGTCGCACTCCTTGGGATTTGTGTCAAACCCTAGATCTAGTACATGGGTACTTTTAAAATCAACTTAGATCTATAGATCCACTAATAACATAACATCTAGTACCAATTTCATCCCTAGCTTCACCTTGTGGGCCCACTTAAAGCTATTTCACACATCCCAAGAAAATAGGACCCACTTGTGTAAACATATGGTACTACATCTTGTCATCATCCCCAATTATGTGGCCTAAACCATACGTAGGTTGAAATACTAACAATCTCTCACACCACCTTCAACCATACCTCAACCTCTAGGTCCACTTAGCCTTGCATTGGTTTCCGTAACTCTTCATTTACTTACCCTTAGAAACCTTTGTTTGGGTCCAATTAACTGTGATTGGTTATAGGGTCTCCCCCTAGGTCTTGATACACCCTGACCTAAAGTGAAGAGTGCCTCGGTTGACGTGACTCCCACCTTGCATTGGGAACCGTGGCATCTCTTGGGTCACCTCTTTAGTTGCCTGCCTCCTCTACCGTCCCGGATGGGATACCACCAGGGGCAACTACAAGTTGTGTGATAACAGTTATCATACACACTCCAAATTTCATCATGGATTTCTTCATGAGGTAAATCTGGCATACATGTGTGACCATCTTCACTAAAACAATCCAAGGATAGCTCAAGATATTCAATGTTCTTTGTTATGATGGCATGAGGAGGGTCTTCAAACGTGTCTCAATTAAAAGTGCCTCATGAAGTTCATCAATAGGATCATCATGGAGGTGATGCTCAATAGTGGAATTTATGGGTTCCTCCAGTCTCATCAAATCTTCAGGTTGTACATGGATCTCCACATGATGCTCTTTCCAAGGTGCATGAGCAAGGGATTCATTGATGAAACTTTCCATATCACCCTTGTCATTATGCCATTTCTGAAGAAAAATTCCAGAAAACTTGACATAGAAGTAATGCACTTATTAGGAGGAACTTATTAGGAAGATGATCATAAAACCAATCTCCAGCATCCTCCTTTCCTGCTCTTGAATGAGCACCATCAAAGTTTATTTTCCAAATTTCATCTACCTTTTCATTTTTAATCTTTTCTTGAATAGGGGCTAGAAAGGTAGACTTAATTGCATAACTCCCAAGATCCTCAGTATTATAGACATATTGATTTAAGGGTTTCTTAGGATTTTCCACATGATATTTGTTTTCTTTTTCATTATGCAATTTCACTAATGAGTCCTCTGATGTCGGTACAGTGGCATAAGACCAATCCATTTGGATCCAACCTCCTAAAGTGGCCGCCCACCTTCTAGAAAGTAACATCCCCCACTTATCAGGGACATCTATGACAAGGATGTCCATAGTTACACGGATATCAGGATACTTGGCTAACCTCATTGGCTGATTTTCAATAATGCCAACCACATCAAACTATCTAGAATCCATGGCACAAACATTCTAATATGGTCTAGATGTTCTAAGACTAAGTTGATGCATGACCTTCTTGCTCATGATGTTGGATGAAGATCCTGAATCTAACATACAATTATGTAGAAGATCACCTATCATCAATGATACATAAAAGGGCGGATGATCTTCTTTTCTTGGGTCCATGGTATGTAGAATTACTAAGGGATCTTCCATGACATTGTTATTGCTTGTGGAAGGTTGTTCTACTTTTTCTAAAAAAAGTGACCTTTTTAGGAGTAGGAGGATTTAGGACTTTTAACAATTTCTCTTTTTGCTTAGGAATTTCATATAGTTTAGTAACAGGTATAGGTATTTTAGCAGTTTTAAACCAGTTACCCTAATCAACACTTAACTCATTAGACTCATTAGGAATTATTACCTTGGGAGGATACTGCATGCTAGGACCAGCATTTCCCTTTCTCTGGTAGGTGACACCTTTGAACTTTTGCATGTCATGGATGTGTTCATGAGAAGGCCTTTCTCCATAGGTTTTGGTCAAGTTATCTATTTCTTGACTATACTGCCTAGCTTGCTTCCAACTTTCCCTAGGAATGGCATGGATATCACCTACCGCATTGACAAAATCAGGCTCGCTTGAACCCTGCTCACTGTTGCTACCCTCCGGAAACCCATGTTCCTGAACATAACATGCAAAGTAACAAGTGGATTCCTCATGGAAATCTTTACATGCCCTACAGAAGGGTGTATAGTTCTCAACCATGTTAGCAGCTTCTAACTGGTTAGGAGGCCTCTTATCATCGTTAGGACCTTTCTTTGGCCAATTTGTCTTTGGAGGGTAGTTTCTCTGAATGGGTTGAGTCTGAGATCTTTCCATGGCTATGACCCTGTTACCAGCTATTTTGTACAATAGCTAAATTTCTTGTGAGCCGCCAGTTTAATGAACATGTTCAATGTTCATCACCAGTGTTCAGAAGTTCAGAAGTCATTTTCAGGGCAATTTTGCCCCATTTGTAATAACTGCATGTTCATATCGCCATGGGGAATTTGTAAAAAAGTTGGTCTAAACGGGGTCCTTTTATAAAATACTCAGCTATCCTTAGGTTTAGCCATTTGGGGGATACTCTAGAGTGTTTTTTCCTTAGGAATTATGCGCTACTCATCAGTGGCGTATAATCCCTGAGTTTTTCACTCAAACCTCCAAAGCTGGAGTATTTTCCATAGTGGTCGAACCTAGGGAGGTTATTAAAATCCTCGTGTCTAGGACTTTTTACATGCTAGCCATCTCAATTGAGTCGTATGGACATGCACTAGGTCCCCTAGGAGCTTGAGTCGATGGAACTAGACACTATTTGTATGTTAGATGGTCATTTCCTAGGTCCCTTATTCATTTAAAACGTTGTCCGAAATTTTTTTACCGGACGCGTTGGACAGTTTTTATTTTTATTATTTTATTATTAAATTTTTCAATTATTTTAATTGAAAATTTTCCAAATGTAATAATTAAGTGTTTTGGGGGTGGATTTATAAGATTGGAGGCTCAATTCCTAAGCCAAAAATCCCAGTTAAACCCCAAACCCACTTATCCTAAGTTTCGGACAGTCATTCAGCCTCATAATTAATATTTTCTCAAAAAATCAATAAAAGAGAAATATTAATTAAAATAATCAAAAAATATTAATTTGGAGATAATCCAAATATCTCCAAAATAATCCAAATGGATTAAATAAACAGGCTAAATGACATGGCAATCAACATTAAAGAAGATTCCAATCATCTCAGATCAGTTTCAGTTGAGTATCCAGTCACCACAAGTCAATCTCTACCAAGGAATTCGCCCTCTCCTTCATGATCTGAGAATTGGTTGATGTGGCAAGTGTTTAATGGGTTGTTGGTTGAGCATTTGTTTAATGGTAGGCGCCTTCCTAAAAATAAGGTCACATCACAATGCCTTAACTCCACAAGCTCGAGTTTGTCTCACATCAAGCTCCAAGCTTCACCATAGATTGGATCTCGCCCTTATTGCATGCTTCACGACTTCATGATGTGGAGAGTGCGACTTGGCTTGGTGATAGAAACAAGGAGGAGTGGGGGGCGCCTTGCCTAAGTGGAGGCCACCTCCCCACTCACAACAACCAACTCAGTGTTGATTGGATGGATCTCAACTCCAAGCTCTCATTTGATTGGAGTTAACTCTCCCTTGATTGGAATTCGACTTCCCTTGGATGCCAAGTTCGATTTAGGGTTTTGGTACTTAATTTTTGTATAAAAGCAGAGCCTTGCACCATTGTTTTTTCATGGAGAATATGCAAGAGAACTTTGCCAAAATTGTAATGCTCATATTTGTTTAAATTGGAATAAAAGCGACTTTGGAGGTCAATGCATGGTTTCTTAGTGTTGTGATTTCATCTTGTATGAGGTGACATCTCTCTCAACCCTACTCTCTCTTTTGCAAATGTATGTTCATTGCTAGCTTTAGAAGGCTATAAATCTAGCACATAAGGTTAATCATTTATTGTCTTTAAGTTGATTATCTATGCAAGGTCTTTCAAATATCTAGATCGAACAGGACGTAGTCAGTTATAGTAATGTTTTTTGGATATTTGTTTGATTTAGTATTCTAGCACTTGATCTTGTTTGCTTCTTGAGTGTTGTGTTTTTCAGGGATCACCAAAGGTGGAGAAAGGGTTGAAGCGCAACTTCTTCTTCACAAAACAAGAGTTTTTATCACCTAACACTTTCATCTTGCAGGATCTACAAAGTTTCTACCTCCAAGCCAAGAAACTTATCCAAAAGGGCTCTCTCCTCATCCATCACTTATTAAAATCAAAATCAACTTCTTGGTTACTTGGTCACTAAGTGCTTTCTTATTCTAGCACTCTTGTTTGCTCTTTTGATCCTCTTCTTGTATCGATTTCTCTTCTCAAACTTTTCCTCTTACTTCTTCAAGCTCTTCTTCTTTCTCCTTGATCTTTTTCTTCCTAGATCCTATCTCCTTGCTTTGCATTCGCTGCTCCTCTCTTTCTCTCTCTGTTTGCAGCTCCTTGCTTCTCTCTTCGCTGCTTCTTTTCTTCTTTTCATTGGCTGCCCTTTCCTCTATTTTTCTGCTCTTTTCTTGCTCTCTTTTAGTTCTCTCATTCCTCACTGTTTTTGGCCTTTCTATCTCTGATTTTTACTTATCTTCCAGCCCTCTCTTCCTACCATTCGCTGCCCCTTCACTCCTTTTTTTTTAGCCACTTCTATTCGTCATTGTTGGCTGCCCTGTTTGACCTTTCTTTGACCACTATCTTCCATCTTTCGTTGCTCACTGTTTCATCTTTGCTGCTCACTATTTTGTCCTTTTTATTTACCTTTTTGCTCTCTTTTGGCTGCCTCTTCATCATTGTTTTCAACCTTTTCTTCCTTCTCTTTTACCTTTGTTCTCTTCCTTCCCATTTCTAGTTGGCTTCTAGTTTAGGCTTTGTTTTTTTTCATTAGATTAGCTTCATTTTGGGTTAAGTCTTGTAGTTAATCTAGATCTCATTTTTGCACTTAGTTTTTTTCTCAAAGTTTTCTAGTTCATTTAAAATTTGCATCTAGTTTAAGTTGAGTTTTTGCATCTTAGATCTAGGATTGCATTTGCATTTCAAAGTTTGGTTTTCAAAGTTAAGTAGTTTGCATTTCATCTAGATCTTAGATTAGCTCCCAAGTTTTGTTTTGATTAACAATAATGGGTACTTGAAGTGTTTACTTGTTTCAGGTATTTGAAGAGAAGAAGCAAGAAGCCAAGAAGCAAGAAACCAACAAGAAGACAAAACCAAGAAGAACCAAAAAAACATTTTGTAAAAGCCTTAAGAGCTTCATAACCTTTTTCATTTTTCAAGTTCTCTTCAAGGATTGAAATCCCAAAAAATTGTAATCTCATAATAAAAGAGCAAGTGGGATTTAAGGCTCCCACACCCAACTTCCCCATTCGGGGAAGTTTGTAGTGTCTTGGTTCTTTGTTTGCTTCATTCTTAGATTAGATTCTCATTTTGCAAAGTAGAACACTAATTGCTAGATTAGCCTTCCATTTTTGCATTTAAACATTTGATTAACTAGTTTGGTAGATTTCCTATTGTGCATTCTAGAACACTAATTGTTAGATTAGATCTTCTATCCTTTTATTTGATTCACTTGTTGTGTTTTTGTTTGTTATTGTTTAATCATAAAAAGAACACAAAGTCTCTTGAACCTGTCATAAGACAAGTCAAGAGCACTCTCTATAGGAGAGCATTGTTGCATCTTGCATTTTCATTTTAGATTAACTAAGTCTCTTGAATCTCACCATAAGGTGGATCAAGAGCACTCTCTGTCGGAGAGCTTTGTTTTTGTGCTCTAATAAAATACTCACAACTCACCATCTCCCTTCAAATTGGAATTTACTATTTTCAATACCATGTATGCTCTGCCCTTCCCTGAGAGGTTGGATTACTCAGAAACGGTATTGGTTTTTTATTTGTTAACATTTAATCCAATTTTAAACCATAATAAAATCTTCACCCCATAACCAACGAATCCGGCGTTGATCGTCAAAATATTCTAACGTGGGCAAATTCTTGGTGGGGGCGCTGGATAGCTATACCTCGTTTTCAGTGGCTGGTTAGTTATTGAACGCCTCGCTGGAAACTTGGGTAGTCCAACATGTCCTTGTACGAAGCCACTTAGATTATTCCCGAACAGATTCCAGTACCTTGCGTATCACTTGGAAATTCCCCTCACCTTTAATAATCAAGATCATTTTAAAATACACAATAAAATTTACCAAGAGCATTGCAAAACGATCTCACAAACATATCTTTGAGACTTGTATTTAAGGATCCCCAACAAACAATTGACTCCATTTTTGGCACTGGTCTTGAAACTCACTTTTGCATCACCTAATTTCGACCATTTGTCCTTCATTTATCAGTGATTTATTTCTCGTGGATGTTTTGATTTCAGTCATCATATATATTGTGTATCTTATCTTATGTTTTGCAACAACAACTTGGATTGCTTAATTTGTTATTGTGTATCTCATAAAAACTCCTAAACAACATTCATTCACACCATACACCCAAAAACATTTAAAAAACAAGACCTTAGACAACTCTTTGGTAGGGACTACCCCCCTTGGCTTCGTTAGGAGTTAGCCTAAACGGAGCTAGAATCAGGTGACAACACCTGGCTCTTTGTTTGCCCCCAAGGCCACACCTTTCCCACTTTCAATGAGGAAACAACTTTCAAAAGATTTATGCTACTGGTGTGCATCTCGACGGACAACAGATAGAAAAGGCAAGAAGCATGCTAAGCAATGACGGGATAGGACAAGAATTCTGGGCAGAGGCAGTGGAGACAACATGTTACTAGGTAAATCGATCACCCACATCAGCTTTGGTTGACAAAACTCCACAAGAGGTATGGACTGGTAAGAAACCCTCTATTAAACATCTAAATTTTTTTGGCTGTGATGCTTATGTACATGTTCCAAAGGAGAAGAGGAGTAAGCTGGACAATAAAGCTGAAAAATGTATCTTTATTGGTTATAAAGATGGTATGAAAGGTTATAAGCTTTGGAATCCTATAACTAAGAAGACTGTCTATAGTCGACATGTTGTGTTTAGAGAGGTCAAAGAACTTCCCAGAACATGAGTGACTCAAATGGAGAAGGAACCAGAGAAGATAGAGTTTGAGTTAGAAGATGAAGAATCTGACTCAACGGAAGAAGATGAATCAAAAGAAGAAGAAGAACCTCATACCCCACCTTTGAGGAGATCATCTTGAGAACGAAGGCAACTAGAAAGGTATTCCCCTTTTGATTTTCAGTCTAGTTTTGCTTTATCTATTACTGATGATGATCCTAGAAATGTGAAGGAAGCTGTTGATTAAGTGGATAGAGATCTATGGAAGAAGGCCATGCTTGAAGAAATGGAAGCTTTGGACAAAAATGAAGTGTGGGATCTAGTTCAGTTACCTGCTGGAAGAAAAGTCGTTGGCAGCAAATGGCTATTTAAAAAGAAGTTAAATGCAGAAGGTAAAGTGGAGAAGTACAAAGCCCGCTTGGTAGCAAAGGGATATTCTCAGGTAGAGGGAATTGATTTTGGTGAAATATTTTCCCCAGTTGCAAAATTAACTTCCATCGGATTTCTTCTTTCTATTGTTGTTGCTTTTGATCTTGAAGTAGAGCAGATGGATGTGAAGACAACATTCCTACATGGGGATCTAGAAGAAGAAATCTACATGAAACAACCAAAAGGGTTCACAGTAAAGGGAAAGAAAGAGATGGTATGTAAACTAAAGAAGTCCCTGTATGGTTTAAAGCAATCTCCAAGGATGTGGTACCAAAAGTTTGACACATACATACTTGAATTGGGGTTTGTGAGAAACAAAGTTGATCACTATGTATACTCCAAACAAGTTGGTGATCACTTCATTAACATAGTATTGTATGTTGATGACATGTTGCTAATTGGAAACAACAAAGATGTCATTAAGAAGGTGAAGTCTCAGCTATCCTCCAAATTTGACGTGAAGGGTCTTGGTGCTGCAAACTTCATACTAGGAATGGAGATTAAAAGAGATCGTGCAAACAAGAAGATCTGGTTAAATCAAAGAAAATATGCTGAGACAATACTACAGAGATTTAAAATGCAGGAAAGTAAGCCAGTCGGGGTCCCTATTCCTGTAGGTGTAAAGTTATCTGTAGATCAGTGTCCCAAGACATAGGAAGATGAAGAAGATATGGCACGAGTTCCATATGCTAGTGCAGATGGGAGTTTGATGTATGCAATGGTTTGTACCAGACCAGACATTGCTCATGCAATGGGAGTATTGAGCAGATATATGTCAAAACTAGGGAAGGAGCACTAGACAGTTGTAGAGAGGGTCTTCAAGTATATGCGTGGCACTACAGATTATGCAATCTGCTACCAAGGAAGACCTGGACTAGACAGAGTAATAAATGTACATGGATTTGTTGATGTTGACTGGGCTGGAGATCTTGATCATAGAAGATCTACAAGTGGGTATGTGTTTACCCTATTTGGAGGAGCTATCAGTTGGATGAGCAAGAGACAGGCAGTAGTTGCACTCTCAACTACTGAAGCTGAATATATGGCAGCCACTCATGCAAGCAAAGAAGCTGTATGGTTGCAAAGATTATGTTCAGGTGTTGGGTTTGTACATAAAGTTGTAAGGTTAGATTGTGACAGTAAAAGTGCAATCTTCCTGGAAAAGAACCCTGCTTATCATGCTAAGACAAAGCATATTGATGTGCAATATCACTTTGTGAGAGATATGGTGAGAGATATGTTGCAGACTTATTAACAAAGTCTGTCAGTACAGAGAAGTTCTCTTGGTGTAGATAATCTATTGGCATTGATGCCTTGAACCTATGACTTTATGAGCACATGACTCATTGTTATGCAGAGAAAACAACAAGTGGGAGAATGTTGGGTATGTGTTATATTCTCTGCATGTATGTGAAGGGGAGAGTGCGCCTATCAACGGCGCAGGTGACGATCCCTCTGACACCTTCACGGAAACAGGATCGCATGCAATTTTTGGGGATTATTCTAAAAATATGTAATTTAATCCCGGTTAAGGGATTGGGTCTATTGACTAAACTAGGTTAACGAATTAGGGTTTTGGATGCCGCAGAATACCTATATTGTATTGTGAGTGATTCATAATGAGATGATGAGGAAAATAGAAGTGGTGGCTCCAAGGTTTGTTGGTTTTCTCGTTAAGGGGTTTCCAGGGTAAATCTCTGTGTACTATGTGTGAATGTTGTGGTGTAATCTCTGTTTTGCTTAAAAGAATCTGTATGCTTTGCTTCTCTACACAGGTTTAAAACTTACACGGAGACGAGAATCTTTCTCAACTAATTCTGAAAGATTTTCTCTATAACCTGTCAGGTGTCTAGAAGCACCACTATCTATGAGCCAAGTATCACTAGTGGTGGGAATAGTACCTGATAAACCTGATATGAAGAGAAATTATGTACAATCTTCATTCCTTTGCTTCTTGTAATGATGATCTTCTTCTACATCAGTAGTTGATGCTTCATGCTTTCTTTTACTTGAGCTTCGACAGCTACTGGCGTAATGGCAATATTTCTTGCACCTATAGCATTGAATCTGAGATATGTCCTTCTTCTTCTTATGATCTGGGCGAGGACTTGATCTCCTATCTTGGTGCTTGTGTTTGTGCAACTTCCTTCCCTTTCCCTTACCTTTCTTGGCATGGGATACGAATGCTTGATTCTCCTCAGGTTGAGTGCCATGAAGTCTTTGTCGTGCAGCAATTCTTGTTTCTTCATGAGTGCAATCTACCCATAGTTTATCAAACTTGGGTAGTTTGGATCTACCACTTATGCTTTGGATGAAAGACTCCCAAGATGGTGGAAGACCATTCCGAGTGTTGATAACAAGCTCATTATCATCAATGGGATCTCCACTTGTACTAAGCTTGTCCCTTAGTTCTGTGAACCTCATGAAGTATGAGGCAATGGATTCTGACTTGGACATCTTCATATTTGAAAGTTGGTTCCTCAATGTAATGGATACATTGATACTAGTGTGTTCAAACAACTTCTTTATGGTCTTGAACATTTTCCTAGCAGTCTTCATCCCTGAGATCTATGGAACTAAGTGATCTCTAACTAAGTCCACCAAAATCCTTCTTCCTCTGGCATCATTCTTCCTCCAACAGGATTTGTCTTCTTCGGCTTCTGGTTCTGGGACCTTCTCATTTACATATTGTAAGAGATCATTTTCTTCTAGTAGTAGAAGAACCCTAGAGTTCCAAGAGATAAAATTGGAAGCTCCTTCCAGACGATCTTCAACCTTGATTCCAATCATCTTGACTGTAGATCTGGTTCAGAAACCCTAGCAGAAGCTAGGTCAAAAATGAAGGTTGGAATTTTGTAAAACTGATTCCACAGGTAGATGCACCCTAGCAAGGCGAGTTGAGATGAGGTAGGGCTGATCCAAAACTGTGGACAAAAGTGGGTAAAACCTGAAACCCTAATTTCTGATGCAGGTGCAGAATTAGGTCAAAAATTGAAAATTCTCGGAATTGAGTTTTGTCTTCACCAAAAGATGCGCCTTCCTTAGAGCGAAATTCCCAATGCTCTTTTTCCTTCAAAAAGTTGAGTGAAGACTTCAAAAGATAAAACCCTAGTTCTGGTAGGGTTCTGACAATGTTCCGACAATGGCTTCTTCTAGAACTGCTCTGATACCCTGTTAGTTTTTCATACATTCATAGCATAATAATTCAAATGCATAAACAGGATCACTAGAAGAAAGACAAAGCACAAAACTATAACACAAGAGTTTATCCTGGGAAACCCAAACGGGAGAAAACCCAGCAACCTTCGTATAGAGATGATAATTCTGAGATTAGAGTATAATCATAAAAGAGAAAAGATGGAAATGCTATCCAAAGATAGAAACCCAAAAATAGTCTTCTCCTGTTGCAGTGCGAACTTCTCTCTCTAGGTAATGCGAACTTGTGTGAAGTGAGTGAGTGAATAATGAGGTGACTTTTCCCTCTTATTTATACAAGTGCCAAATTGGCTTTTACCCTAGCTAAGACGACTTCTCTATTTGACTGGACCGACTTCACTTGGGGGGCAAATAATAATTTGATTTTAATCTTTTCTTTTGCTTCTTTTCACCCCAAGGTTTACATTGATTCTTTCAAGGGTTTACATAGTTAAATACATCAAGTTCATCTACCTTAGGAGGTACAATCAAGTACAATAAAAAATACAATAAATAATATCTCATTGATTCTTTCAAGGGTTTACATAATTAAATACATCAAGTTCATCTACCTTAGGAGGTACAATCAAGTACAATAAAAAATACAATAAATAATATCTTCCGAAGTTGCACAAAATCCAACAAGGTAAGGGACCTCAAGGTAAGCACTTTCATAAATCAAAAGTAAGGTGTTATAAATGTAGCCAAATTGGTCATTATGCAAAATACTGTAAGAAACCTCCTAACAAGAAATGGCATAGAGGAAAGTATCATGCTTTAGCTGCTACAGAAGAAGAAGAGACACAGCAAAAGAAAACTAAGGCTGAGACCAAAGAACAAGATCAAAGAGAACGCTACTTGGTTTCAACACTCTCAGGTTCCATCTCCAACTCAGCAAATTCCTGGTGGATAGATAGTGGAGCCACCAAGCATATGATTGGATTCAAGAAGGCTCTTGTAGATTACAAGGCCAAGAAGTTCAATGTGAAAGTGGAACTGGGAGATGGAAGAAGCTATGCAATAAAAGAAGTTGGTTCAACTTCTTTACAGCTCGATTCAGGTACATTGATTCGAATTGAAGAAATTTTATATGTTCTTGGTTTAAAGAAGAATATTCTTTCAATGGCAGTTTTAGAAGACAAGGGGTTCTCTGTAGCCTTCTCATAAGGAAAGGCTCTGGTGTTGCCTAAGGGTGGAAATGTGAGCCCAGCCATTGTGATTGGAGTCCATAAAGGTGACCTCTGTAAGGTTTCAGGACATGTTATTAAAGCTCTAGTTCATGACCCCTGTCAAAATTCAGAGATAAAGAGGGAGCCAATTGTGCTCTTCAATCCCCACCAGAGTGGGATTCTAGAAAAGGAAAGTAGAGATGTGATCTTCCATCACTCCAGGGAGTCTTCCAGTGACTCAGATATGGAAGTCTATGAGACATCTCGTTCAGAGGAGCAAAGGAAGAAGGCCAAGAAGCCTTCAGTTGATCTCATTAAGGATCCTATTGAGAGGCTTCAAGACTGCTCCGAGGCTTCAAGACTGCTCCAGTGTGAGCCACGTCACTAATTCAGGATCTTCCACTTATGTGGAGGAAGCCAAACATCAGGTTTGGAAAGATGTTATGATAGAAGACATCCAGTTGATAATGGATAATAATTTGTGTAAAGTGATTCTCAGACAACAACGAAAGTCAGTTGTAACTTCCAAGTGGATCTTTAAGATCAAGGTTCTTGCTGACATTCAGAGTTGTTTGAAGCTCTCAAAAAATCCTATATTCTATGATAGGTTGAGACACATCGAGAGTATCACTATGTCAAGGATATGGTGCAGAGACTTCAGTATGTTCTGTCAGATGAACCAATTACCGATGTGTTGACTAATCCTCTATCCACGATGAAGTCTGGATACTTCAGAGACAAGCTTAGTGTTGCTGAGAATGCCTCTCTTGCTAAGAGGGAGTGTTAAAGTTAATGCAGTTGCGAGAGCCATTCTCTGGGAGGATGGAACCGTAGTCAGTTAACTAGGGTTCTTGGTCAGCTAACGAGGTAGAGTAAGTCCCTAGAAGGTACCCTAGGGTACCCAGGAGTCTATTGGGGTTATTGGTCTAGGACCAAGCAGCTTGATACCATGGAAGAGTCCCTAGCATATGGCTTGGGCCCTCTCTATCTCTAGGGTATTCTGGTCTGGGACAAGATAGTTTCTTGGTCACGAGGACCAGACAGATCCTGCAAGCTAAGACAGAGACATCCTGGTCTGGGACCAGGCAGATTCTTGGTATAGGACAAAGTAATTCCTGCAAGTACATACCTGGTTAGTGTTTCCACCTGGTGCCACACCTGGGAAAATGCAGCAAAAGTCTTCAAGCTGCTGGTGTAGCCTTGGGGGCAAGTCAGAGTCAAGTGCTGTCACCTGAGACTCGACTCCTCCGTCTAGGCTTTCCTAGCGAAGCCAAGGGGGGTGGACCCTAAAAATGAAAACAAACTATGGTGTCTAATCTATGAAAAATAAAGCATCTAATCTAGGAGTTAGAAAATTTTTGTAAACCAAGACAATGCAACATATGTGTATATATATATATATATAAAGCAAAAGTCATTCATCAACATTTCATTTGCAAACATCCATCATTTTCATAGTCATTTAAAGCATTCATCAATAACTTGAAATATAACAAGATAAACCAATGCCAATAAATGGAGTCAAAATAGATGGTTGAAACTGAAAGGAAAATGTTGTGCGATTTGTTCTTCGTTTATTTTATTTTATTGTGGTAATGATCTTTTTATTAGGGCTGGAGGATTCCCAATATACACAAAGGTACATGGAACATGTCTGGAATTCTGATGTGTGGTTTTTCACTCAGACTTAGGCTGGATCAGAATCTCAAGGAGGTGTTCAGATGCTATACCAACAAGGGCAAGCCTGACGGTTTCAAGGAGGTCACTATCCAGTTTTATCCCAAGCCCTTTGAAAAATTTCCCTACGACAAAAGAATATTCGCTTTGTGCCGGATTTTCACAAGAAGGTTTGTTTATTCGGGTGTATTAAAACCTATTACTAGTCATCTTACCCTTTCTGATGCGTACCAACATGTTCAAACTGAGCTGCAAGTTGGCCACAAAGCATATAAGAGAAGACCTTGGAAATTTTTAAGTTTCTTAGAAGCAAAAATTTTATCTTTTTAGAGCTCCAAGAGTCTCTTTTCAGGCCAGTACTCGGGCAAGCCCTTGTCATGAAACCCTACTTCGGGAAAGCAAGGGGGTGTTTTTTGAAATTGTAAAAAAAATGAGAAAATCTAAGTCCTGAGTGAACTCGTGGCCCACCAATGGAATGGACCAATAAGGTAAATTTTAGTCCTAGTTAGTTTTATTTAATGCCGAAATGAAAGAAATAAAACTAATCTAACAATCACCTTCTCGGCGATATCGGCGGAAAATATCGGAAAATGTCGGCGATATATCCGATATTTCCGATATATCACTGATACATGCAACAGTGTTTCCAACAGCCCAAAACACTCCTTAATTCATGTTGAAGTAAATCAGACCATTAACTCACTCAAAAATCTTTAATTTTTTTTTAAGTCATTTTTTCACTTTTTTTAATTTTTTATGACTGTCACTTTTTTTGGTTTTTTGGGCATAAGTGAAAAATTAAAGACCCAAACATTAGAAAAAGTGGGTTTAGGGGTTAGGGATGTTCTGAGTTGGAAAACGAGCACCCCCAAGGCAAAAAAGACCCCTAGATGACATTTTATGCCATTTACAAAAATTTTAATTGAACCATTAAAAAATGGCCCAATTTACGGAAAAAATGAAGTTTGCTGAAAATTAAAAAACAACCTAGAGGGACTTAGTACATGTCTATATGACTCAAAAACAATGTCTAGCATGTTCATATACATTAACCCATGGACTTTAACAATCCCCTAAGGCCCGTTAACCTCACCAGGCATTCCAGCTTTGGAGGAGAAGGAGAAAAACCTAAAAATTATGTTATGCACTAATGCAAGACATAATTAATAGGTGAAAAAACTCCTTGGAATACCTGACTTAGTCAAAAAGTCCTAGGGAATGAAGTCCTTTACAAAACACCATGCTAGTACATTTTATTACAAACCCCGCAGGGCCATGGACATGTAGTAAAAAATAAAAAAGGGGCCTCAAAAAGGCCTGAAGGTCATCATATTATCGAAAATGAACATTGACATGCTCAACTTTGCCCGCTCGCTTGATAATCCAACCAAGTACAACTTAGTTGGCAACATTTGGCTCCAACTGTGGGACATGTACTCGATCTGATTCTCTCAATCAAAGAGAGTATGCGAGAATCCAAGAATCTCTGGTTCCTGCATGAAAACTAGAATGCATCAGTCCCACATATTTTTGCCAAATGAAACATAAGTTGCAACATTATTCAAAAATAAAACTAAAACAAGTAAATGAAACTAATATACATCAATAATATACAAAAACATAATGTACAAAAATGCAACGCAAAGGTTTAGAAATGGCCCTGCTGTCAATCTGCCCCCATGGGCATTAGAAGATCTTTCTTGAAGAACAACTTGAGATGTTGTCCATTGTCTGGTAGAGTCAATCTTTCTCCATCCATAGTGCAAAGGAAGAAAGAATTAACTCCTGCTGGTTCAAATATGATATATGGTCCCAACCATAGGCTATCAAACTTTCCATGCTTTCCTGGCTTATCCCTTCGCTTATCCCATAAAAGTACCCAATCCAGTGGCTGGAAGTCTCTAGGGTTAGCATATCTGTCAAAGGTCCTTTTAACCCTGTCCTAATTCCTGATACTCTGGTCTAAGGCCTTTCTTTTGGTCTCATCTAATTTTATAATCTGCTCAATTCTATTTTGCATACCATCATCATTTGGATCATAATCATGCAATATCTGATACATTGGCAACTAAATATGAATGGGATCAGAAGCTTCTAAACCATAAACCAACTGAAAAGGGGTTTTTCCAGTAGCACGTTTCTATGTTATTCTGTCATCCCATATAGCAAATTTTATCTTAGAATCCCAAGACCTCTTGTTATCCCCAAAAGTCTTCTTTAATATGTTCATTAGGGTCTTGTTGGTTGATTCACCCAATCCATTTCCTTGGGGATAATAGTTGGATGAGTGGGAAAGGATTATACCATACTTGAAGCAAAATGAAGAGAAAGCCATGGAACTAAAGCTTGGACCATTATCAGTTGCTATCTTGGATGGCACCCCAAATCTAGTTATGATATGATTTTCAAGAAAGTCCATAACTACTTTATCCGTTGCATACTTAGTGGGGATTGCTTCCACCCATTTAGTGAAGTAATCGGTGGCAGTTAGGATCTAGGTATGACCATTGCTTGAATTTTCCTTAAACTGACCGATAAAATCAAGACCCCATTGTTGGAAAGGGGCTTGAACAACTACTGGCTCAAGAGGTAAGGTTGCCAATTTTTGTTTCCCAGTGAACAACTGACATTGGGGACAAGTTTTGACAAACTTATGCACATCAGTAAACAAAGTGGGCCAATAGTAACTTGATCTAAGGATCTTGTGGGCTATGGTGTCTACTGCATAATGCCCACCACAAAATCCTGTATGAAACTCAACCAGAAGCTTTTTGGAATCTGGTTCATCAACACATCTAAGAACTAAGCCATCAAGATTTCTCCAACCTAATCCATTTTGAGTTATACAATACTTAGTGGTTTTAAGTATTAGAGACCTCTTTTGTGACCAACAAGATGTTCAGGACAAACAAAATTGTTAATAAGGTAGATAATGTCGGAATACCATTGTGTTTGACTTAATCTTTGAAGCTCTTCAAATATGACAGGTGCTGACTCATTATTTTGACAAATCATTCCTACAACTTTCTCATTACTTTCTGTCATCATGCGTGCAAGACCTTGACCTTTGATTAACTTGGTAGGTTTGATCTCCAAGTCATACTCTTGTATTTTGGATACCCAGTTACCCCTTCTACCAAGGCAATCCTGTTGAGCTAATATATCTTTAACAGCAGTATGAGGAACATAACCTACAACCTTGGAATAGCCAATATATATTCTGAAATGTTTCAAAGACTTAACAAGGGCATAAGCTTGCTTCTCCATTATAGTATACTTAACTTCTGAATTTTGCAAAGCTTTACTGAAGAGGGCTATGGGTGAGGGTGTCGTGGGCTGCTTGTTGGAATGTCACCTTGCCGCGGACTGATTGTTAGGTTGTCACCCTGTTGTGGGATGTTAGAGTTGGCCGCTACCTTTATTGGACTGATCCACTGCCATTAGTGGACTGTTAAGAGCTGGCCGCTGCACTCTTTGGGACTGTTAAGTGCTCCTTGTTGACATGTGAGGAGGCCTCAACTTTAGGGCTGCTAAGCTAGCCCACCGTGGACTGTTAGAGCTGGTCGCTACCTCTCTTGAATAGTTTTAGGGCTTCCTGTTGTGTTTTGTGGAGGTCGTCAACCCTTGTGGACTGTTGTGTGGTCTTCTTTTTGTGTTTTGCGGAGGCCGTCAACCCCTGTGGACTGTTGTGTGGTCTTCCTGTTGTGTTTTTTGGAGGCCGCCAACCCTTGTGGACTGTTTGTGGGCTGAATGTTATCCTTTGGTAAGGTCGCTGCCTGTTGAGACCTTGCATGGGTCAGATCTATTGTGCTTAGGGATGCTTGTGGAGATTGCAGATTTGTTTGAGTCAGATCTACTGTGTTAATGCTTGCTTGGATCAAATCTACTTGTTTAGGGTTGTCTTTTGGTAACCTGTGGAAGTCTCTGCCTGTTGGGAATTTGTTTGGGTCAGATCTACTGAGATTTGAGGCCTGATATTTTTGTTGGGTTACTTCATGGGATGCTACTGTGATTAAACTGTAAGTGACCACCATTGCTCTGTTTAAGGGCTGCCACATTGGACTGTGCTTGAGGATGTCCTTGTGTCCTTCTCCCTTTGACTGTTTGGGGTATTGTGTTGGGTCTAATCTTGGAGAATCTTATCCTATAGCCCCTTCCTTCTCTCTCTCACAGGTAAGTACTAACCCTCAGGCAAGGATCAGATTATTCCAATTGATTGACTTGCCTCTGAGAGGCACAGTGTGTTCTGAAAGTTAGTTTTCTGAGTATAAGGAAGGTCCTATCTCATCAAGTAAGTTGTTAGACTTGTTTGTTTGTATTTTGAATTAGATCTATTATTGCCAGTGTCACACGGGTACGCGTTTCCGGACCCCGGAAACGAGTTTCCTCGCTCCCACGCGTTTCGGAAACTAGGAAACGAGTTTGGGTACGTTTCCACCACGTACCCAAATCCGGAAATGGTGGGAAATGCACATAGGGGTCGTTTCCTCAAAAGGCGGAAACGTTGGCGAGTTTGTGGCACAAAAATAACCACGTGGCGGCTCGGATTTCCTCGTTTTCCCTCTGATTTCGGTTTCCCTCGGATTTTCTTCACCCGTCGTCTTCCACACGGCCCATTCGCAAGGGTTTCACTGATTTTCCGGTCGGGTTTTCAGTTTGCAGAGGTCGCGTTCATTTTCGGGTCGGGTTTGCACTTTGCAGAGGCCTCCGTCGTCGCACTGTCAACTGGAATCCGCGCGAAGGGTTTTCCGTTTTTCCCAGCTTGCAGGTTCGTCGCAGGTTAGTTGAAGCCCGTCTATTTTTAATTTTTTAACAATCTGAATTTAAAAAAAAAACGATATGTGGTGTGTTCGGCTAGCGCACGGGACAAACCCCGAGCCCTTTGGCCCTTTCGCAGGTGGCTCGGGTCTGTCCCGTGCTAATGTTAGCAACACAGCGCACGGGACAGACCCCGAGCCCTTTGGCCCTTTCGCAGGTGGCTCGGGTCTGTCCCGTGCTACTGTTAGCATATGCTAAAAGTAGCACGAGACAGACCCGAGCCACCTGCGAAAGGGCCAAAGGCCGACCACCACGTATCGTTTTTTTTTTTAAATTCAATTAAATTTTTTAATATTCATTTTAAATTTTAACTTTTAGTTTTAATTTTTAAATTTTGGAACAGTTGTTTAAAAAATTAAATAACATTATATAATAAATTAAATAACATTATATAATTCATATTATATAACAGTTACTACTAATCAGTAATCTTTAAAGTTTAAACTCTTAAATTATAATTTTAAATTTTTTTAATTTTGTAGTATTCTGGGTGGGGTCCCCTATAATTTAAAAATTTTCCTATGTTGAATACCTCGACGTACCCTTTGGCGTTTCCTAAAATTTGGGGGGTACTTCTACATATGTCGTTTCCGCGTTTCCCCGCTCCCGCGTCCCCACGTCCCGGAAACTTGGTGGAACATTGATTATTGCTGCTATAACTTTGTCTAACTAGCTGTTGTTCTTTCATGTTATTGTTACTGTATGTTTCAACTTTAACACAGGGACCTCTTTGGGAGTGTTAAAGTTGAAAGAGATGAAAATTATGTTTTAATTTATCTTGCTTTGCTATAGTTGTACTATTCTACATCCAGTACTAATTTAGAAATTTATTTTTTGCATTAAAATATAAAAAAATTAATTTTCTACTTCAAACCCTAACCTAACCCTAAATTTGACAACCTTTGTCTCTCTCAGTGCTCCTGGCTTCAACGGATGTGCCTCTCCCTCTCATAAATGTGCCCTTTTGGAGAAGTGCGCCTCACTCTCTCACTGATGTGCCCCTGCTCAAATGACTGCTCAATCTCTGATGCAATGGTCTGATGAATCTCTCACCCTCTGAGAATGATGTGCCCCTCTCTGTCTCTGAAGGATCTGCGCCCTCACTTTCTGCTCAACTCTCTCAGCGCAAGAAGTGCGCGCTCCGTCTCTATGGTGTGCCCCTCTCTCTCTGATCACTTGTATCTCACAAGTATTGTCGAGTAACCTTTTTGCTTTGCCCTCTGCCTCCTTTTAATTGCTTAGAGACTGATTAGGGTTTCCAAATCCCTAATTTGAGTAAATCCAAAAATAACATTCTGCATTAAAAAATAACATTCCGCATTAAAAAAATCTTGCATGCACAAGGCAAAAGTCTATGGAACCTCTGCATGCTTCTACCACTGAAGCCATGCTAACTAGTAGAGTGTTTCTCACACACTACGTCCATGGCTACTCAGCTAATGTCCCTCCATGCTAGGCATGACTGCATGAAGGACATCCTGACATACAAATCTCAACAAGCCGGTGCTGGTTTCTCTGACAAGCAACATAAGCTTTGTTTTTTATAGCTAGCCAGTAGCCACATAAATATTTGTGTTTTGTTTGGTGTCTTTAACTTCCATAGTACTTTCCACCACCAATCTGATTCTTCTATCTCAATGGAAACATTGCTGTATATTCACCCGGTGCTGGTTTCTCTGACAACTGACCAGCAATATCATCTTCTCAATCCCTTTTTGTCTTGCATTTTGTCATAATTTTAGATTGGTTAAAATGTGTATAAATAGTTTTGGTAATTTAGTCAAAACTTTTTCACTAAGTTTGTGTGCTTCAATAATAACCATTTACTTTGCTTTTTAGTGGGTATGACTACACGGTTTTCAGAAAATATTTGCTTGAGTTGTTTCCAAGTTCTTGAATAAGATGTAAGGGCAGAAGACTCTCACCTACTTATCCAAAACTCCACTCAAGGAGATAAGTCATAATGAAATGATGCCACTAAGCATGCTCTGCTTGAGTTGTTTCCAAGTTCTTGAATAAGAGGCAAATGCAGAAGACGCTCACCAACATATCCAAACGTGCACTCAAGGTCCAGATAAGTGATAATGGAATGATGCCACTAAGCATGTACTCCAATGTTGTATGTAGACCTTCAAGGAGTTATTTCCTTGCTTTATGAGAAATTTTACTTTGAATGTATGTTTATGTTGTTCTGGCTCATGAAAAAATAAGAGCAAAGGATTCCAACTGAAATTCAAAGAATGCTATCATAGACCTAGTTGTCAAAAAGAGGAGATACAAGATTGTGTTTGGTCATGTATTCTCAACTTTGTAACTTAAAGGAGAACTTCAAGTTAACAAATGTGCATTTTCTAGACATCAAACAATGCTATAAACCATAATTTAGAAGTATAATACCTGGAATTATCCTCCATTTTCACATCAACAGTGTGAATTCCTTTGAGCCCGGGCCAGTTTTTTGCTTTTTCCTTTCCAGTAGGAGGTTTTAAGGCCCTTCCAAGCTCTTTCTACCAAAGATAAAAAGCAAAGATCAATGTAAGCATTTCAGCATTATTCTGATCTCACAACTTATTCTGATTTTATTTCAGCATTAGTTGCATTACAGAAAAGGTCATGATGTCCATTGTATATACCCTTCCATGTTTTTCTTTGCTGTTTGTAAATATTTTTCTGTAAATACAAGATGTATTCGGTGTTTTTCAAACAAACAAAATGTGCACTAACTATCATTTCAGAAAGCACAACTTACATGATAGAATTCTTCAGCTTCAGATGTAGGAACTACTTTAATTTGCACTCCTTTAGGTCCATACAATATCAACCGTATATGGAGAGGTACCTGCACACCATGCATACAGATATGTCCAGATTAAAGGGTTATTAACCAATCTTTTATTGAAACACCATCTTTTTTCAATTAAAAAATCAAAGAAAAAGCCAACACATTACCAGTAGTGAAACTCACCTTAACCACATCAATTCTAACTAGACCTCCCCAAAATATAGACAACCCATTTAAACCATTGTCTGCATACAAACAAAAACTCTTTTATTCTGCTGATTTTGAATCATTTCTGACATCATGAATTTAGATCTCTCAGGAGATTGCACAGAATTACCTAATGTACAGGATGTTGCTTTAGATGTATAAAATAATTCTTTATTTTCCTTGGTCAATGCATCAATAGAAATAGTGTTCCCCTTCAGCCGGCTCTGTGGTGCAAGCAAGGGCAAATCTTCAGCATGTACAACAGCTGCTTGTCGATGATGAAGATGCACTCCAGGTGTGTCATACAACTTCTGAACACACGAGTCCAAAAATATTTATTGTTAGCATTGTGTTTAAATTCAATTATTACACAATGAACCACTATGTTCACCTACAAATAATATCCATGCAATTGCAAGGTTTACTTTGTTCCATCACAAAGTGAATGTAAATGAGAGATCGAATTTTGTTTTTCCCACAACGAACAAGAAATCAATTCAGAAACAAAATTTGAAGGAGAAGATAACACAAACTGTCTTCACATGGAATTTCCAACAGACAGTCTGGCCTGGTTTAGCTTTAGGCAGTTTAGCAATATTAGCTTTGGAAAAGATGAGCTAAATTCAAATCATCTTTATATATAGAGAGCTTCATTAATTTCGAATGGAAGCAAAAAGTTAAAAGTTCCGTTGAGCTTGGATGATATCTGTTGCCGCCTAATACACACCTGAGGGGAACACGGCAGGAAACCTTCAAGCTGCTCGGTGTGTCCTTGGGGGCAACATTTTGGCGCCGTTGTCGGGGATAAACCTTTCTATTCCTGGGTCACGACCTTTATTTCTTCTTGTTATTTTTACTTTGTTTGATGCATCTTGTGAATTTTTAAAACTTACTCGGTCCATCTAGCGACTCCACTTTTAAATAATTTAACGAGGTATTCAACAAGAAAGAACTCTGAAGGATTATTCACTCTCATCCCTGAGCCTAAAAAGGTTTATAGGAGAAGGTTTAATAAACTAAAATTTCGTAGAATCCTCGAGAATCTCGGACTTGAGTCTGTATCAGATATCCACCTTTTATTTCAAGAGTCTGAATTAGAAAATAAAATGGGTGATTTTTTCAGTCCTTTAGATTTCATTTTATCAATATAGCGGGTTACCCTCATGCTGTTAGTGAGAAAGCAATTGAAAAATTGCCTTATTTCCAGGGTAACAATGCAATAAGTGCTAAGGCACATCCAAATTTTTTTTTACAATGTTTTAATAAATGGTGTTTGATTGCAAAATATGAAGATGTGCAGATGAAGCTGTTTGCCCTTTCTTTAGAGGAGGATGCCTTTGACTGGTTTTCTGAACTAGATGATGACAGCTACAAGAATTTCAAAGAGTTTGAGAAAGGCTTCCTGGCTAGATGGGGAGATAAGAAAGAAGATAGATACCTTTTGGCTTCCTTTAATAACATGAAAAAGAATGAGAACGAGACCATGGAAGAATTTCACAAAAGATTCAACAATCTCATTTCAAGCCTCCATGCCGAAATTAAACCTCCCGATGGCTCAATCCTGATCTATTACATGGAGTCTTTCAAATGGAGAAATGAGATATCAGCTAAGAGACAAGGAACCTGGTGATTTAAAGAAAGCCCAAACTTTAGCTGAGAAGACTGACAAAAACATTCAATCTTCAGGAAAGTCAAACATTCCAGATTTCACAAGGGGTAGTTCTTCATCAAGACAGTCAGACGGTAAAGATAAATCGGTAGCAGCAGACAGTAAGAATTTAGCCAAAGACCCTTCAAGAGAGTTAACAGATGTCATCAAGGCCATGGAAGCAAATCATGCAG
This sequence comes from Larix kaempferi, assembly GCA_027924585.1. Classification (NCBI taxonomy): domain Eukaryota; kingdom Viridiplantae; phylum Streptophyta; class Pinopsida; order Pinales; family Pinaceae; genus Larix; species Larix kaempferi. The sequence goes on from BSBM01000136.1 coordinate 8,931,387, forward strand.
CCCAGATTAATGATATGCAGAATAGACTCATTGCCATGGAAAGAGACAAGTCCCATGCTCCTGCTCATAGATTTCCACCTAGACCAAATCCTGAGTGGAAAGGAAAGTTTCCATCCAATAACCAGAGAATTCCAAATCAACTTGAGTCAGCAAACATGGTCATGGAAGAAGTTCCTCCTTTTTGTAGAGCTTGTAATGAATTTCATGAGGAAGCTACTTGTCCAAACTTCAACTACATTAATGAACAAAATCCTCCTGAAACAAACAACTTTGTGGGCTATCCTAGTCAGCCAGAATACATCAATACTGTTGGTAGAACTCATGCAGTGTCTAGATAAACATGGAAACAAGCTAAAGAAATGGCATAGGAGAAGGACAATGTGACTAAGATTTTTGGTGAAAAGCCTACTCCAGAAGAGATCAGAGAAATGGCAGAGTTCAAAGGCCTCACTTACCAAAGAAGAATGACTTCAATTCCAACAAAGTCAGATCTGCATATTCCAAAGGTAACTCATCCTCCTCCCTCAGATTTGAATATTGATGTGGTTAGCTGGATAGCTGGTGCTCAAATGCGTGTTCCCATAACTGAAATCTTTAAGATCCAAGTCAAAAGGATAAACTAATAAAAGCATTAGAAGCACCTAGTGAAAATATTGTTGAAAAGCCCAAGGAAACTGTTTGTGATAAGCCCAAAGAAAAGGTCCCAAATAAAACTAAGGATAAAGTACAAGAAAAACCTAAGGAGGTCATTCCTGAAAAACCGAAAGAAGTCATCCCTGACATCTCTAAGAAAGTAAATGAAGACCTTCATGTCATACTTCATAGCATGGATCCTCAAAAAGAAGATCATCCCCCATTCTATGTATCCTTAGTGGTTAATAACATGTTGCTCCATAATTGCATGCTTGACTCGGGTGCCTCATCCAACATGATGACCAGAAAAGTCATGGAGCAATTGAACTTGCAAATCACAAGACCCTGTCAGAATGGTTGTGCGATGGACTGCAGGGAGATTGATGTCATAGGTATAATCATGAACTTACCAATAAAGTTAGCAGCCTACACTGATATAAACTTAGCAATGGATGTGGTAGTCATAGATGTTCCAAGTACTTGGGGGACGTCGTTATCTAGAAAGTGGGCTGCTTTCCTTGGTGGTTGTATTCAGAAGGATTGGACCTATGCCATGGTCGAAGCTAATGAAGATGCTCATGTCAAATTGTATAGGGAAATGGAAAGGAAGTTCCATGTCGAAGACCCTAATGTGTTAGATAATGAATATGTCCATGAGTCTGATAGTCTTGGTAGCTTTGCCATTTTGTCAAACTTCCTAGCTCCCATAAAAGAAGAAGTCAAAGATGAAAAGATTAGTGAAGTTTGGAAAATGAGTTTCGACAATGCTTATTTCAAAGCAGGCAAAGGGGCCGATATTGTTATCACCTCTCCCTCTCAACAAACCTTTAACTTTGCTTTCAGACTGTGAGGTTGCCAAATGGGAAAATGAGCAGATTGGCTTACACACAGCAAAATAACAAACACAAAGACAATTGAATAGGTGTGAATGCTCAACATTTCTCATTAACCAAATGTACATATATATACAACGAGAAATGTCCCTTGGGTTTCATATTCCCAAGTGGACTCTTGGACTCTCGGGTGACTCTTAGTCTCCCTTCACATTAATATTCCTCACACCGAGGATTAGACTCCAACAAATCCCCCCTTAATCCGAAGGGTGTATATGAGTCCAAGAAAAAGAAGAGAGTTGAATAAGTGGAAGTGGACAGCTACCACCAACTAAACATTTCCATCTCAAACATCCTTTACTAAGAAGGTTAGCTAGAAGCTTGCACATGCTTCTGCTAAATACAAGAGCTCTCTAAAGAGATGGTTTTTAAGCTAACCATCAACTGAAATGGGCTAGCAGAAAGCTAAAATCTTCTACTATGCGTGTGGTTCAATGCTGACCACAAACTCTCGAACTTGGAAACAAAACTCACTCAGAGGTTCTCTGGAATGGTTGGTATGGGCTGACACCAAACCAACTGGAGAGCTGAAAACAGGAAGTGAACAGCTGCAACTTGCTGAACATTTCCATCTTGACAACCTTTTTCCCAGTTAGCTAGAAGCTTGCACATGCTTCTGCTAAATGAAGGTGCTCTCAAGACTAGTGGTTTAAGGATGACCACCAACTCTGGAGCTCAGTCGAACATAGCTCTTCACAAGCTCGCTTGTTCTCGCTCGCTTGCACTCGCTCGCTTGTTACTAATGGTCTTCATCCCCCCCTGTCAGGAACAATGTTAGGAGAGGAGAGTCTCATGGTGTCACAACTAGACACAAAACACATGAGTAATCTATGTCATGGTTCTCTTCGGTCTGAGTGTTTATAACACTGGATCTGTCCTCTGAAACTGGATGTGGATCATGCTTGTTCGATCTCACTTACTTGTAGAGGGCCATGGCTGCTTGTTATTAGATGGAGGTTTCGAAACTTGACGCCTGACATCATGTTCCCCCTGTCAAGTACAATGTGAGGTGAAGAAGATGTCTCAACTGCAAGATGCGTCAATACTCGTGAATGAACTCTCCGGTATGACTTATAAATCTTCTTGGTTGTTGATGACCATTGCCAAGAAGTGATCCACCCATAATGAATCTTCTCTCTTGCAAATTTCTTCAAACTGTATGTCTGATGAGTGTGTATGTTTTCCACATTGCTTACAAGGGTGAAGATCAAAACAATGATCTTTCATATGGCCAACTCGATCACAATGTTGCCATGTCGACCTCTGAACTGATGTGAATGAAGATGATCTCTCGTTGAGAAATCCAATACTCTGAAACTGGATGGACTTGGAGAAATTAGGAATGTGAACTGTCACTTCCTTGTCATATCCAAGGTCGATTCTGTGCTTGGTATGGCTAATCTCTTCCCATGGTCTAATGATGGGCTTGGAAGGAACACGCAGAACCTCTGCATGCATATCTTCATCTTCATTTTCTTTCACTTCTAATGGCATGTCACTGATTTTCTCATGTACTTCTGAAGTGGCATCAATCTGTGTAAGATGCTGAATAAAATCATGAAGGGGATTCTTCTGAACATGAACAGGTTCAAAAAGTCTTTCTTCTTGTTGAAGCTGCAACTCAAGTTGTAGGAAATCAAGAGTCTTGTGAATGTTTTACACAATCCCTAATGTGAGTGAGAGTGCTCTTGTCGATCATGACAGTGTTGTTGATAGAGGAAAATAGTAGAGTGTTCAGTAACTCTACAAGGCCATTTAATATCGCCATTGAAAACTCACTCAAATACACAAGGACTTCCTGCAATTCCACCCTTTTACAAATAAGATTCAACAACTGAAGTACTAGACTCAAGAAGATGGAAGAGTGTCGGATACAACCGAAAATGCACCCAAGTACAATGCAGCTTAAGAATTTGCAGGTGAACATACAAAAACACAATAAAGAATGTTGAATCTGAATGCTGACTTGGTCTTCAAAAGAATTATTTACCTGAGTTCTTGATGATCTGCTTTTGCAATCTCTTCTTTTCGAGTAGTTGTAGCACCAAGCTGCAACAGTCACTCTTCAAGGAAGCACTTCCAAATTGGTTCCAGGCAGTGAGGTAGATGCATAAATAAACATGGTAGTTGTACAGAATTGTTGTGATGTCCTCATGCAGGTAGCAGATCTTTATGCAGACTTCAAAGACAGATTGAAAGCTCTAACAATATGGAGGGAAATGCTGCAATATGTAGCAACAACTCACGATAGCTCAGTGAGAAACAATACACAACAGAGAATGTTCTCTACTCACAAAGGAGCTCCAAAGTTAGGGTTTCTTCACGGTGGTCCCAAAAGTCTCTTCAACGCACCTTGGGAGAGATCGCAGGTAGCCAAGGAATTGAATAAAGTAGTCTTCAAACTTGTGATGCTCTCAAGAATGTAGGCCATGCTCAAGAGAGAATTCTTCATAGCTCTTCCACGATATTCAGCAAAAAGTCACATAGTACACGTAGGTCGCTTCTATATTTCCAGGTACAGCTTCCTTTACAATATCATATCGTAGAAGAAGATATGCATCATCATCGTCTAATGAGAAATGCATTCCACAACATATCTGTCACACACATCTACGATGCACCACTCTGAAGGCTCCATGTAGCTAGGGTTTCACCCTATCACGGTTATGGTTATAATACTGTTATCACACAACTTGTAGTTGCCCCTAGTGGTATCCCATCCGGGACAGCAGAGGAGATGGGCAACTAAAGAGGTGACCCAAGAGATGCCACGGTTCCCAATGCAAGGTGGGAGTCACGTCAACCGAGGCACTCTTCACTTTAGATCTAGATAAATCAAGACCTAGGGGGAGACCCTATAACCAATCAAAGATGATTGGGCCCAAACAAAGGTTCCTAGGGATAAGTAAATGGTAAGTTACGGAAACTAATGCAAGGTAAAGTGGACCTAGAAATTAAAGTATGGTTGAAGGTGGTTTGAGAGATGATTAGTGTTTCAACCAATGTATGATTTAGGCCACATGATTAGTTATAATGACAAGGTATGGTACCATGTGTTACACAAGTGGGTCTTCCCTTCTTGGGATATGTGAAATGGCTTAAAGTGGACCCACAAGGTGAAATTAAGGGATGCAAGTGGCACTAGATGATATGTAATGAGTAGATCTATGGATCTAAATTGAATTTAGGAGTACCCACTTACTGGATCTAAGGTTTGGCACAATTCCCAAGGAGTGCGACTTGCTTAGGGAGGACTAGTGCCTTTTTGGATGGGTTAATGGAGTCAAAAGATATGTCAATGTGTAGATCGGGACACCTAGAGGTCAAGTCAAGTGGGCTAATTGAGATAGAATGGTTGGATCTTGCTAGATCTAGGATTTCATGAAATGACCCAAGTGGACCACAATCCCTTAAAACAAGGAATGCTACCCCCAAGGCAGATCGTCACAAAATGATACTCTAGATATAGGTTTCAAGGTATGCCCGTTCCAAATCCACTGAAATCTCAACTACCCAGGTCCTAGAAGTGGGCAAACTTAGTCACCCAAGGAAGTGCGACCTTGCTCAAGTAGGGCTAAAAGGTGGATAAGGTGTGTCAAATCAAGTCCAATGGCCACCAAATTGTAGATCCAAGTAGCTTAGGCATCGATCTATGTGGATCAAGAAAATCAAGCCAATGCAAGGGTTAGACCTTACTAGATCTGAGTTTTAAGGTGCCAAGTAATTCAAAAGGGGGTTATAATCCCTTAAAATGTGGAATGATGCCCACAAGATAGAAATCACCCAAGTAAAAGTCTAGGGGTAGGTTATCAAGTGTGTAGATTGCAAATGAAGTGGGATCTCACCTACCCACATGCTAGATCTAACCCAACAAGCCTCTCCAAGGAAGTGCGATTTGGTTCAAGAGGGCTATATTGCCTTGAAAAGTGTGTTAATTTTAACCCAATCACCACCAAACTATAGATCCAACTAGGGGTGGATGCTATAGAGGTGGGTTCTTAAGATCTTTTCAAAAGCAAGACTAGATCTAAGTAGATCTAAGAAAAACCAAAATTGGGGTTTTGATTAATTAGGGTTTGTGACCAATGAAGAGAGAATGGATGGAAAGAGGCACATACCTTGTAGATCTTACCTCAATTGCTTGTGGCCACCTTGCAAATTGATAGCATTCTTATATGTGTATATTCAAGAGTGAGATCCAAGAGCTCCAACCAAAACGTCCTCCTCCAAGATAACCAAATCGTCCTCCTCCTACAAGACAAGATCAAAGAAACAAGTCAAGTAAGATGATTATGAAAATGATAGAAAGATGTAATAGAAAGCATCAACTATGTCACGAAGATACAATAATGATACTCCTTGTCACAAGATCAACCCAAGAGAGAATATGTGGATCCCTCCAACAATAACCCTCAAGGAATCACCCTCCTCTCCACCAATTCGACTTTCCTGCAAGAAAACTAGTAGAAGCACCAAAAGCCACAATGATGCATAGAAGAGATACTGTATACTCAAGATGCAAGAGAATCCACAAGACAAGAGAGATATGCTCCACAAAGAAGTGTTCTATTCCAATATTCCAGAGCTCCAAAGGTGAGCTATACAATAGGGGGTCTCCTCCTTATATAGGATAATAAAGACCAAAACCCTATACAACTCTACAATACTACATCAAATGAGTGGTTGAGATTAAAAGATCTCAATACATGATCAATGGCTAATAATGAATCATAACAATATATCACATGGATCACCCAATATAATGATGACGCCCTAACTAAATGGTACAAAGTGAGGATGACGTCATCCACTAGAGGGGTAAAAGTACAAAAATCCACCTCATAATGACTAGGACATAACATAAGAAGCACATGGTGGAGCTAGGAGGCATCAATCCTTACCAGCTCATCCCCAAGGCACAATAAAATAATAAAATATGTCCAAGATAATATAAATGATCAAATCTGTCCTCAAAATCTGTGACAGACAAGCAGTAAAAGACCTCCTGTGATCGCTGTGGGCCTACCCACATGGTGAAAACTGGCAGGAAGATAGTGGGATCATCTTGGAAGACCTCTGTGAAAACCAAATGCCAAAACCTTGCCTCAATTGCCCAAATCGAATTCCTCAGTGACCACTTTATCCCATTTTTTAACTGCCTCGGTAACTGTGAAAGTGCCAAAACTGCCTCCTAGGGCATCTGCGCTGTCCAACTGAGCCCACCAGGCTCTCCAGAAGGGGGGGTAAAAGGTAAAAACAAGTGGCTGGACCACCCCCTCCTCATACAGCGCCCTAGGTGAACTGGCCTCTCATGGCCCCTGCTGCTTAGGCTGGGAAATCAGCCCCAAATCTGGTCAACAAGTGTAAAACTGCATCAATCAATGTCAGAAGTGCCCGGAACTGAAAGATAAGTGTCTCATTGGATCCAGAAGACCCAAATCCACTAGGAATGTGTACTCATACACCATGGGTTTCCCTAATGGGCCAGCTGTAGGGTCCACCATATATGGACAGTGCATAATCTGATGATCTGAAGTAATAATAGAACCTGCTGAACTGCATCAATCATCATCTGAACCATATGTCCATCATATGATATCATCATCAAGTATGTGGGACCACCAATCGTCATCAATAGGTATATATATATGGCCCACATCATCACGGATCCCAATAATATACAACCAAGGATAAATCACATCAGTAGACTAAGACATGCTTCTCTAATCATTCTCACAGCCAAGCTCAAAGTATAACATCCATTCAGTGGCATTAATCAAGTTAGCATATTCCTTTGTTATATAAAATTACTTGGACAACAGTTCAAATGACAAACTCACCCATTGGACATGGTCAAACTGCTAGTAAAGGATGAAGGCTAGGAACAAGGTTGGGCCAAGGGGTTGACTTGTCTAACTTAACTCAAAAATACTTTGGACTGGGTGAAGGGGGAAGCTAAAAACTCTGTGCTTGGAAAAAATAACAAGGGGAATGGCTGTGCCTCACAAATGGATAAGTTGTTTAGAGAGTGCGTATTCAACTTAGGCAGCATGTCTACATCAAGTTGATCCAGGTTCATTAGGATCATTCAATTTCATTTCATGGCTTTTTTGGCCTACATAACCCTTCGGATCTCAGGTGTGCTGAAAAGCACAACTAGTTGCAGCTTGCATCCAGGGCATGTTTTCATATACATATGAGGTCAGCAATTGTTTAGATATAGCTTTTAAAAACCATTTCTTTTTGGACCTTTCTTATACTCTTCGAGGAGTATTTTTAGCTATTCATCGCTCTTGCCCTTTTTAGTTTCCATGGGCGAATTTATAAGTTTCCATAAGTAGAACATGAGCTTTCAGTTTTAGCCAACAACATCTCAAGTGACTAGGGGGAGTTCGAGCCAATGCCAAACATCGAGACAACCGACCAGAATGATTTAGGCCTACAATCCAACTCACCAAAGGCAAGTTCTGTCACCAACTTAGAGCCGAGACACTGAAGATACAGGGATGTGGTCCAAACACAGAGGTAGAAAAATGGGGAAGTCCTCAGTATCAGAAAGTCAAATGAGACAGGTCAAGGTTTAAAGTCAAATAGGAAAGTCATGTATGGATGGAGTCAAGTGAATATGGAGCCTACACTAGCAGACAACTGGTGTCAGGAAAGACCATATTTATGTAAGGTGGAAATCCAGTGGGTTTTGTTAAATGCCCTAAATGTGCAAGCAATTGTCCATTTTATGATTTATAGTTCATTTTAAACAGTTTGCCACATCAGGAATAATATACCAAGCAGATGCTGTGAACATGACTAAATCAACAAGATAATAATCCACAGTCAATGATAAAATATCCATAGATCATACAACATCATCATAGTAATAAACCTCATATACCATCTAAAACACTGCTGCAATACATCTCTAAGCACTGAACTGAAACTGTATGGGATAAAGGGTCACATCGGTCATCAAATCTGAACTCTCAAGGCTCAGCCTTGACACAAGGTCTAACATAAGTCTGAATAATACACTGCTCTGATCATGAGTGATCACAAAATATACAATCATCATAGCCATGCTCCGAATAATGGAAGCTCTGGAATGTGCAAATATCTGCTAAACAAGAATAGTAGCCCTGCTCATATGGTGTGATAACAAATACATTGCAAAGATCAATGTCCTGTAGCAGCAATCAATTGATAGAATGCATTCACTGCAACAACAACGATTTCTACTTTCCACCCATCAACAATACCAACCAGTCTTGCAAAAATCGCCGAAAAATCGTGACTTTTTGAAAAAGTCGCGAGGTTTTACCCCTGCCGAAAAATTGACGCTTAAAAATCGCGATTTTTTAAAAAATCAGCGAATTCCGACTTTTTCAAAAAAACGGCGCTTTTTTCGAAAACCTCGCGGGTCGATGGAAAAAATCGCCCAAGCCGTCACGTCCGCGGTTTAAAGGGTCAAAAGTGATTTTTCTTTTATCATTTGTTTCATTTGGCTGTTGGAGAAGGAGTATGAAGGGCAAGAGGGCACCATCAACTACTTTGGAGGCATCCAAGACTCCAAACAACATCTAAGCTCACCATTCTGAATTTTTGTGGAGAAAGGATTCAACTTCAAGAGTCAAAACTTTGCCAATCAACCAATTCGTCTCACAGGTATGTAGTGTTTCATTTTCTTGTATTTTTTTTATGATTTTTTGCATGTTTGCTTGCCTATATTCTTTCCTATATTCTTTTTTTTTTTTTGTCATTTTGCCAATGATTTTCCATGTCCATAAATATAAAAAAGAGTCAAAATGTAAGGGGGTTTTAGAATGGAATAGCATGTTTTCTTTCTTAGATCTTTAGCCACCCTCTTGTTAACATTTTTGATGGCCAAAAATATAAATTTAGAGGTCTGATTTTTTAAGCCAAATTGTTGCAATTTTTTCAAATGGGGTTTAAATTATTGTTTTTGTATTTTTGTGCCATAGGTTTGCATATTGAGGTTTCCATTCTATTTTCCAAGATGCCAAATCCATTGGACCTGTTTTGGCAGTATGGTGAGCCTGAGGATGGAGCAAACAGGCAAAATTTGAGTTGCAAATTGTGTGGGCATCACATGTCGGGAGGGGTTAACAGGTTGAAATACCATCTAGCTAAACTACCTGGGCATGATGTTGGCGTTTGTACTGCAGTGACCCCAGAGATCATGAGTGTGAAAATCCTCAAAGCAGATCTAAGAGATGATGTATACCTCAGAAGAGTAATTATGATTAAGCAAGAAGATAGAAAAAGAGTGGTCAATGCAGTGTAATGAGCAACAGAATAATAATACAGTAGAACTCAGATAGAAGCAAAAATACTTCACACACACTAATTCATTAATCACAATATGGACAAATAAGTAGTACAATGCATGAGGATTCGAATTCCAAGGTGGCAATTCGAATTAGCCTTCATGGAGTGATCAAAAGATCACTGGAGTGTCATCGGAGCACAACTGGTGTCATCGGAGCACAACTGGAAGTCTTCATCATCATCAGTGGAGTCATCAATGCTCAAGTAATTGTCAACCATCAGTCAAACTGAGTCTGGTAGGTATAAATAAGTGTAACTAAGTGTAAACTGAAGACAACTGGACTGGTAGGTGAAGAAGGGCGAGTTGCTTCCTAAAATCAAGGAAGAAGGGCACATTAAGCAACTGGAGGGCTAAAACTGATGAGTGAGAAGCTCTCGGGGGCTGGCTAACTGAGGGCTAGGTGTTGGACTGATGACTGGAATGCATGCAAACCCAAGTGCATGCATGAATGAAAATGTAAATGATCAAAATACTGGTGGGACTAGGATGGAATATAGGAATATCCTAACACCCCCCCTTAATCCATCCTGGGCCATGGTAACTAAGACCAAAGGTCACCCAATACAATGAATAATAACAGTTAATAAACCAAGGAAGTGGGGAAAATTTCATGGAAAAAATACCCCCCCTCAAAACAGACTGTAAGACACACATAAAAAAATAAATGCTCCAAACTCAAGCAGGTGTGATGCTTGGTCATATGTCTGGAGGTATCTTCTTCTTGGGAAGAAGTGGATCATGCTCAAAAAGCATGTGCTTGTACCTGCTCTTCAGATCGAATGTGATGAGAACAAATCCAAAAGTATGAGGATGATCCTTGAACCTGTGATTTGAATCAATTGAGGTAGGATCAAAAACATGAATATGCAGATAGTCTTTTGTCTTCTCCTTCGAACCATCATGGGTGAGATTATGCCAAAAGGAACCATCAAATAATAATGATTGCTTGAAATCCAAATCAGATTTAAGACTTGATGAATAGTTTCTTGAGATCTCCTTTGAACCAGCAGGGGTGAGATCAAAACTATCATATGCATGAGAAATTATCCCAAGTAGTAATTGCTTAGAATCCAAATTAGATCCAAGACTTGAATCATGGTTTCTTGAGATCTCCTTTGAACAATGAGAGGTGAGATCAAAACCAGTAGATGCATGAGAAATTATCCCAAGCGAATGGCCATGGTTTCTTAAGATCTCCTTTGAACCAACAGGGGTGAGATCAAAACCATGATGTGCATGAGAAATTATCCCAAGCAAATGGCAATAGCCATAATCTTCAATAACCTTCTGAAAGCATGAGATAATGATCATATAGTAGTAAATAAGAGGTGATTGCTTGAGGAGAGCGAATGCATTACCTCCAATAGCTGATTTTACCTCCGAAATAATAATGTGATCATGATGCAAACCAACAGACTCTGGTGCAAGAGAGGATTTAGGACCTTCTGCAATATCTAGAGTTTGAGCTGGCACAGAAAGAGAAGAAAGTTGGAGCATGAGTGTAGAATCTGCAGGTTCTTTGTGGACAACTTCAATATGAGATGATACTGGTTCATGATTTGAGAGACCATCAAGGGGAGCAAATGCATCACTGGGCTTGCTCTCGAAGGGGTTTGGACCAATCCCTTCATTCTGTCTGCCAAATCTTTCATCCAGGTAGGCCCATAGCTCTTTTGGAGATTCAACATCATCAATGAATTGATGTACCAAGCATCGAGACATAGCAAGCATCATGGTTCCCATGGCTCTGTCACCATTATTTAACCAGTCAATCTTTTCTTCAAAGGATTCAAACTCTCTCTCAAAACAATAATCAAATAGACCGTTTCTCTTCAAATGTGCTATCATCTTTGGTTTCCATTCATCATAGTTGAATGGAGAAAGAGGATCATAGTTGAATGGAGGAGGATAGAATCATAGATTTCTTCTGAATACATGGAAGCTATAGAAGACCTGCAAAAACAATTGAGAATATCTGCAACTGCTACTGCTGCAAAGATGCAGAAACTGTTGCACTCAAAATCTTGGTAATAACCTGCAAAAAACTCTCAAGAATGGAGATAAACAATACTCTCAACATGCTCTGATACCATGTGAAAATCCTCACAGCAGATCTAAGAGATGATGTATACCTCACAAGAGTAATTATGATTAAGCAGGAAGATAAAAGAAGAGTGGTCAATGCAGTGTAATGAGCAACAGAATAATAATATAGTAGAACTCGGATAGAAGCAAAAATACTTCACACACACTAATTCATTAATCACAATATGGACAAATAAGTAGTATAATGCATGAGGATTCGAATGCCAAGGTGGCAATTCGAATTAGCCTTCATGGAGTGATCAAAATATCACTGGAGTGTCATCGGAGCACAACTGGAAGTCTTCACCATCATCAATGGAGTCATCAATGCTCAAGTAACTGTCAACCATCAGTCAAACTGAGTTTGGTAGGTGTAACTAAGTGTAACTGAGTATAAACTGTAAATGAAGAAGGGCGAGTTGCTTCCTAAAATCAAGGAAGAAGGGCGCATTAAGCAACTGGAGGCTAAAACGGATCAGTTAGAAGCTCTCGGGGCTTGGCTAACTAAGGGCTAGGTGTTGGACTATGACTGGAATGCATGCAAATGCATGCAAACCCTAAAAGTGCATGCATGACTGAAAATGTAAATGATCAAAATACTGGTGGGACTAGGATGGAGTATAGGAATATCCTAACAATGAGATTTGCCCATGACGCAATCCATGAAAAGAATAAAAAGAAGGATGAGATCGCCGCAAACAGAGCTGAGATTGCAGCTTTTGGCCTAACAAGAAGTGTGGGGGCAACAGGATCTGCCACTCTCGGTGAGGGTAGTGCGAGGGGTTCCACAACCACGGGTGGGGCCTCATACTATTTTGGTCCACGAACAGGAGGTGGATCACAACCTTCTATCAAGGCATTGATAAAGAAAAATGGCAAGGTAGAAGTGGACAGGGTGATGGGGAGGTGTCTTTATTGGAGTCACATACCTCTCAGCATCGTAAAAAACAATCCATTTTGGAAGCCGATGTGTGATGCCATTGCAGCATTTGGCTCGAGGTATAAAAGTGCCACCTTTGAGGAGTTGCGGGGTCCAATCCTTCAAGCAGAAAAGAAGGACATCGGTGCTAGGTTGGAGGAGCTCAAGCAGTCATGGGAGAGCACTGGATGCACAGTCATGTCAGATGGTTGGTCAGATGGTAAGGGTAGATCCCTTATCAACTTTTTGGTACATTGTCCTAGAGGTACCTTGTTTGTGAAATCAGTCAATGCATCGACATATGTAAAAGATGCAGCACTCTTATGTGAGTCGTTAGATGGGTTCCTACAGGATATTGGGGTGCACAATGTTGTGCAAGTTATTACAGATAATGCAGCTAATTATGTGGCTGCTGGCAAGATGCTTATGGAGAGGCACCCCACTTTGTTTTGGACTCCATGCGCTGCTCATTATATTGATTTGATGCTGGAGGATATGGGGAAAATTCCCTTTATCAAAGTGGTGATTGATCAAGCTAAGAGCATCCCCAAGTTCATTTACAACCATACTTTTGTTCTCAGCCTCATGAGGAGGTGCACCAAAAACAGGGAGTTGAAGCGTCCCGCAATCACACGCTTTGCCACCACCTTCATTACTCTTCAGTCCTTGCTTCAATGTCAGTTTGAGTTGAAGCAAATGTTTGTTTGTGATGAGTGGCGTGATTGCGCTTACAGCAGGAGAGAGGATGGGAGAACCATTACCAAGTTGGTGTACACTGACTCCTTCCGGGAAGGAGTGGGGGAAGTGTGCTCGGTGAGTGAACCTTTGGTAAGGGTTCTGAGACTTGTTGATGGTGATAACCCGCAATGGGCTATTTGTATGAGGCCATGGATAGGGCCAAAGAGACCATCCGGAATTATTATGTGAGCAAGGGTACCCCAGGGTACAATAGGCAGATGTTGTTATGGGAGTTGATTCATAGTCGATGGACCGAGATGCTTCACAGACCCATTCATGCAGCAGCACTCTTCCTCAACCCTGCATTTTCCTACAAATGCAAATTTGATTTTGATGGCGAGGTGTTGGAGGGGCTCCTCACTTGTATTCAGAGGATGGTACCTGATTATGAGACTTGCAATGTAATCAATCGCGAGATAGACGTGTATCAGGATGGTACTGGAGTATTTAGCTTTGCTGATGCTATTCGTGACAGGACCAACTTCATGCCAGGTAAGTTATTAAAGTGTTTAACTTTTATTTGCAAGTTGAAATTTGAAATTTTGAATTATGATTTATTTATTTCCTATTTCAGTTTTCCAATGCAATGCAATGTAATTTAGTTCTCTTTCTTTCTTATTTGTTGTAGCTACTTGGTGGCGAACCTATGGTGTAAGGACACCAAATTTACGGAGATTTGCCATCAAAATTCTTAACCAAACATGTACCACATCAGGATGTGAGCGGAATTGGAGTGTGTTTGAAAAAGTACATGCAAAGAGACGCAAAAGGTTAGACTTTAAATTTTCAACAAATCAATTTCATTTAATATAATTTGTGAATCTATCATCCTCACATATTATAATTATATTTCATTAATTTTTGAAACTTGAACCTCTAGACTCATACAAAAAAATTATTTTCCTCTTACAGGTTGGAGTTCACACGTCTCAATGACTTGGTCTACGTCCATTACAATCTCCGCTTATGGATGAGACAGATAGAGAAAGTACCAAATGTCGATGCCATCGCCTTAGACAATATTGATATATTGTCTGAGTGGAGGGTGGAGATTGAGACTCCTATCATGGAGGAGGAACCTACATGGCTAGAGGCAGAGGAAGGGCAGTAGGAGGAGGCGGAGGAGGAGGAGGAGGAGGAGGAGGTCAGAGCCACCACAGAGGGTGATGTGATAGCATCACCACCACCTTCTACACCGATTGATACAGCTAGTCCTCCATCCGTCACTCATCATCCGATGTTAGAAGCAGGGGGAGGGTCTTCTACTGCTACTTCTAGTGCTAGGGGCATGCCTGACAAACGGCCCATGACCTTTTCCCGTAAAAGGGGAAGAGGGCAATGATATTAGATAGATAGCTACTAGTTTTCCTGACATACATTTATATATGTGATGTCATTTTGTATTGGTTATCTACTTTTGAGTCCTTGATTGGACAACTATGGTGTTTTAGACTTTCAGGATTCAGTATCGACTTTGATGTATCATTTTATATTTGACATGACTACATGATGATGATATATATCAGTGCTTTCTACATATTTATGTTCCAATGTGTTTATATGATGTTATTGTTGCTTTATATGTTTAAAATTCTGAAAAAAAATGAATGTATTTTGTATTTTTTAATGTTTGCCGACTTTTCCCGATTTTTTTGCCGATGTTGCCGAGAAATTGTTTTCGGGACCCTTGCCGACTTTTTGCCGATGCCGACTTTTTCAACATTGATACCAACGAAGTAACACTATCAATGCTAAGGCACGTTGCTCCAAAAACTGGCTGAAGGTGAGAGTCACCTCAATGCAGAGATACAACATATCCACCAGCTCTAGGAATTCACCAACACATACATCCTGAAGAGAGTAGTCTTCACAATGGAGAGAACATCTTCACACCAATGTAGCATACAAGAGAACAATCACAGGTGAGAGATCGCAATTCTTTACATTGGTCGCAGCTGCAGCAAATGAGTGGTCGTTGTTCTATAAAACGGTCACAGTCTTCGAATCAATCAAAGGGCAAAGGCAACACAATATGTTTTCTATTCCATTAGAGGCAGACAGGAATCTTGATAGAGGGTCGTTGAGAAGACCGTTGGAATTCTCTGAGGTTGCCCAGTGGGCAATGAGCAGATTGGCTTACACACAACCAAATATACCATGAATAATGAACTCAAAGACAACTGAATGCTCTGGTTTCTTCAACAACACCTCCTGCTTAATCGTCGATGCCTTACACTAAAGAATGCCACAACCCGACAACTTTACTCACACTAAGAATTTCAGATGTGGCATGACAAATGAAAGATTTATTAAAAGTTTGACGTAGAAAGGCTGCAGCAGTAAATTCTAGGAATCTCTGATTCGAATAATGAATTCCACTTCACTAACCGATATAGGGGAGGTTGGCTTGGATCAACTCCACACAAGGAGAACCTCGATTATAAAGAATATTTACTGTTAATATGTAGTTGTGAGGCTACACCACTTTTCCAACTCACTGATCACATATGTTAGAGTCTGTCACTTCGTTGTTGTGGCCCTCGAATGTGCCGTGACTGCTCAAATTTTGGTCACACTACGTGTGTGTGTATATATATATACATATATTTCTTTAGTAGGTGGTCACTACCAATCTGTGCTATTTTGCTCTCAATTTGAATGCTCCTCATCCATCCACATATATAAAATTGTAAGTGAATGGTAAACCCTAATTTCAAGAGAGATTGCAAGCAAATCCTCTTCATGCATTTCATGGACTATGAATAAAGTCGTGAAGAGAATAGATATTTAGCTTTCTTTTCTTCAACAAGGCCTGACTTGAATCTTATTGGTGTGGGCACATTTTTTGCTCAGCTTATCTTCATAGTATTCACATGGGTGTGATGCTCACACACTAGCATGCAACCTCCAAGCATAGCATGATCGGATAACTTGTAATGAACTATACCCACAACAATAAATCAAACGCCAAGCATATATTCAATGCACCAGGCATCAAGAACAAGATATATCTCTCAATGATGAAGAGAAAATGAAATACCTCCATGCACCAGTTCACAGCAGTGAACCAATCTTTATATATCAACCACCCAGTAATGGAACTCAGGACAGATACACCACGCACAATTAAATGCAGCGCGATATTTGATGGAGCATACCACGGAGAATATGATGAGCCAAAAGTGAGACCCACATAGTATTTAATTTCGGAACCATCCCGATCACGTAAAGTAGAGAGCTGAAGTAAATGCCAGATATATTATGAACTGTCAAGGAAGTTGAACCGTAGGTGCCCACGTCTTCATTGTGCACTTTAGAGAGTGCTCACACAGATGTATCCACAATGCAGATGTAGTGATGATACAATACAATACACCAACTTCAAACTCTAAGCTGTAGATGCACAAAAGATAATACCCAGCTCTTCAAAGTAGCTCACAGAGTCTTCTAAGGGCACAACGCAGCAATATTTAGTGCTCCAATTCCAACACAACATTAGCAGCCTTAACTATGTCTCCACCTATATAGTCTGACATTAAAGTGTTGAACCAACAACAGGTGTAACGTATTGCTCCAACGGTTAGTTTATGACTTGGGGTTAGGGTTTCCGTGAAGAGTGTCCCATCGTTTAAACTTCTTTAAGATCAAACTTCTTGATTGGTGATGTGGGAAGAGCCAATGTACATACCAGAGATATTGAAAGTGCTTCTAAAAGAAGAACTCTCTCACATGAGGGGAGAGCTATCCAATGTACCAACAAGTCTAACAACTTCATGGCAGTTTTCTGATGGCAATCTTCTTGCGCCAGGAAGCTCCACGTTCTAGTGGAGGAGAGGTCACACTTCACAATGCATCTCTACACTGCTTGCTCCACACAGTTCCACTTTGTCATGATAGCAACACAATGCTCCAATGTTTTAACTTCAATAGTGATCAAGTGTTCACAACACAACAATAGTAAAAGATGTTGGTATCCATCATTCAAGAGAGAGAGAACTCCACATCTAGTAGTAGCTCCATGCACTTGGATTCAGAACTTCCCCTCGTTGAATTTGCAGTTCCAATACTCTACACCAGTGGAGCATTCCAACTCGCAGGCCTCAACTCAATCGCAGGAATCAAGGTTGTGCCACACTATCATTCCACATTTTGGCAGAGGTCACATAGCTCTAATGTGGCTCCATGTTCCAACGCTCCGGCATAGGTATATCAACTCCAATGTTCCACACAGCTCCAGGAAGACAACACAATAGAAGGTCTCCTCGGTGGTCTCTTCACATGTGTATTCAAGCAGGTATCACTCTAACGTGGGCAATAGAAGGTATTATGCTCCATAGTTGGACGACGCAACAATCTTGAAAAGCAGAAATATATAAATGATACATGTCTATGCTTTGGCATGAAAGCAACATTCAGAGGGAGGAGGCAGTTCCACGCTGCAATACGCAGTCACCAGGCAGTTCCACGTTAGGGAACCCACTCCACATAGTCTCCAACGCACAAGTCAGTCTTCACAAGCCACTCCATGATACACAGGCAGGTCTTCACGCTGCATTCAATGCAGCAACTTCAAAAACGATACACAGCAGCCTTAGGTGGATAGGGTCTTAGTCGTGAGGGAGGAGTGCGAAAGAAAATGCAGCTCTCAGCTCTCCAAAGTAGCACGGGAATCTAGGCAAAATGTTGGACAACTGAGGAGGGCACAATTCTAAGCACAGGCCACAGGATTAGATATGCTTTCATACCACTATGACGTTGCCCAATGGGCAAATGAGCAGATTGGCTTACACACGGCCAAATAACAAACACAAAGACAAGTGAATAGGCGTGAACACTCAATATTTCTCATTAACCAAATGTACATATATATACAACAAGAAATGTCCCTTGGGTTTTATATTCCCAAGTGGACTCTTGGACTCTCGGGTGACTCTTAGTCTCCCTTCACATTAATATTCCTCACACCGAGGATTAGACTCCAACATAGACTTGAGATTGATGCTTCCAATAATACTGTTGAGTATAGCACTCTTGCAAGGCCTAGAAATAGCTAAGAACATGAACATAAAGTTCCTAAGTATAAAAGGTGATTCTGACTTAGTTGTTTCCCAAATCAAGAATATCTTTGCATGCAAGAGTGAGAGGGTGAAAAAGTATAGAAACGCTTGTTGGGCTACCATGGAATTATTTGATTCCCTAAACATCATAGTGGTACCAAGAGATGAGAACAAAGAAGCCGATCAACTAGCAGTAGCAGCCTCAACCTTCCAGCCAACAGACGAGTTAATCAAAGGACATGGAAAATTTGACATAATTTTCAGGCCTTCCATCTTGGATAACATAGACCATTGGCAAGTGTTCAAGGACGGCAAGCAATTCCTTAGGTTTATTCATAATGTCCAAGAATTCACTAATTGTAAGATAAGTTATAAGTGTTACCAACTATTTTGTACAATAGTTGGACTTCGTGTGAGCCGTCGGTTTCATGAATATGTCAAGTCTTCATCATCAGTGTTCAGAAGTTCAGAAGACTTTTTCAGGGCCAATTTTGGCCCCTTTTGTAATAATTACATGTCCAGACCCCCATGGGGGAATTGGGGGAATTGTAATAAGTTGGTCTAAGCATGGTCTTTTTGTAAAAGACTTGGCCTACCTTAGGTTTGGCTATCAGGGGGATACTCTAGATTGTTTTTTCCTTAGTAATTATGCGTTGCGCTTCAGTGGCGTATAATTCTTGAGTTTTTCACTCACACCTCCAAAGCTGGAGTATTTACCATGGTGGTCGAACCTAAGTAGGTTATTAAAGTCTATGTGTCTATGTATTTTTACATGCTAGCCATCAATATTGAGTCGTATGGACATATGCACTACGTCCCCTAGGAGTTTGGTTTCATTCCGACAAAAATAATTTTCTCCGTAAAATTAGACCATTTTTTAATGGTTTAATTGGAAAAATTCAAAGTGTAATAAAAGCATGGTCTAGAGGCGGAATTTGGCGTGGGGATGCTCGTTTACAAGCTTAGAGCGTCCTCTTTAACCTAGGACCCACTTTTCCTGGGTTTTGGGCGACTACATTGTCATTTGTGGCAATTTTCCTTAAAGATGCTACAAAACGACACTTAAATGCTAAAAGTGCTACAAAATGCACAAAAAACAAAAATAAAAAAAATGATTAAAAAAGGGTGGGGAAAACGTGGCAATGTGTTCTCTTATGGAGGGCGACCATATTATTAAATAAAGCACATGTCACAAATCAACATTGGGATAGCGAATGAGTGATGTCTTATTAAAGGTGTGCCTTTCCTTCCTCACGTGGGCAGACTTCCCATGCATGGAAGCTCGTGGAGGAAGGGGCGGTGGTTACAAAGTGAGAGGGGCGCCCCTCTCATGAGGCGGCAACCACCTCATCCCCTCACACCAATCAAAGCTACAAGCCTTGATTTCAATGTGGATCTCTCCTTCAATTAAGGGTTGCGCACTCCTTCTCAACCGTCTCATGCGCCCCCCTCTCTTCTCCTCTTTGGCTATATAATGCGAGGCTTGATCCCTCATTCTACACGGATGCAAGGAACCTCTCCCTATATTGTAATGCTATTTGCTTATCTTTCATATGAATAAAGTTGAGACTTTGGAGGTCAATCTAATGGTGCAAGAGCTTTTGTGGTGAATGTTTTGCTCATAAACCGAGGTGATATCTATTTAGTTATTCTTCCTTTCATACAAGTGCTTACTATTTAGCTAAAGAAGATTATATGCTAATCCTTATAATAGACATTTGAAGTTTCAAGTTGTTTATTTATGTGAAGTTATCTAAGATCTAAAAGTTGCATTTTGTAGTCAGTTATACTTGTGCACTTTTTATTTTATTTAACCTATCATACTAGATCTAATCACTTATTTGAAGGTTGTCTTAGTTTTGCAGATCACCAAGCGTGGAGTAGAGATCAGAGCTCAGTTGCATCTCATCGTTCTCCACCACTTTATAAATCTAATGCTCTATTGTATTGCAGGCGCTCCTTTCTTTCAAATTTATTCAGGCTTGGGCTTGAGCATTTTCTTCCCCCTTCATTAAAAAATTTCAATCAACCTTCTTCCCCTTTTTGTTCAAGGAAAGCATTTAGAGTTGATTTCAAAGGTTTTATCTTTAAGCCTATTTGCTTCATTCATAGATCTAGGAGTTTCTTTTCGATAAATCATAAGATCTAGATCTAAGTTTTAATATTAGAAATAAGTCAAAAAATTTCTATCATTTGCAAATACTAGATTGTGATATTATGTGCTTTTAGCTAACCAATACTAACTTATTAACAAGTTTTCTGTTTGCTGGATTTTTTGTTTTGTGTTACGGGAAAGCGAGGAAAGGAAGCTCCTTTGGAGCTTAAACTAAAAAAAATTATATTTTCTTCAACCCCGTGCTCTCCCTCCACCTTCTGAAAAGGTTTAAAGTCTCTTGAATCTTCCTATTAGCAGATCAAGAGTGCTCTCTATCGGAGAGTTCATTCAATTGTAATAATCATTAATAAAAAGCAAGTGGGATTACAGCTCCACACCCTTCTTCCCCCATTTGGGGGAAGCCTGTATCTTCCTCTGCTTTGGCTTAGTATTTTGCATAGTTAGATAAAAAAAAAACATGCTAGATTAGTTTCATTTCAGTTTGAAAGTTTTAATTGCTAAAAGTTTTCTTTTTGCAAGCATAACTAGTTTCAAATGCTAATCTTTCATATTTCTTGTTAAAAGCATCAAATTCTCTTGAATCTCGCCATTTGCGGATCAAGAGTGCTCTCTATCGGAGAGTCTACTTTTTTCACTAACTCCCTTGCTTTCCCAAGTACGGTCCAGAACCTGAAAGAGACTCTTGGGTAGAATTTAGACCATTTCAAGTTTTTACTTTATGTACCTTTGCACTTACAATTTCTGTTGAGTCTTAAAGACTCCTTAAAATCTCTTGAATCTCGCATTTAGTGGATCAAGAGTGGTCTCTGTCGGAGAGTCAATAAAATTGGAATTAACGTTTTGCAAACAATGTGTATGCTCTACCCATCGCAAGCTAGTCTGAGCTTTGGGATATCAAAAACGATTGTTTCGCAATTATTAAATTTTCACATTTAATTAATCCACTCATTAATAAAATCAAGTCCCACAAACCAACGAAAATTCAGCGTTGCCTCGATAGTGGTCGAAAGTGGGGAAATTTCGACTAAGGAAGCGGGAACAACTGGGAGGCGACCTCAGAGCACAGTTAGACTACACCCTTGTTGGTGTAGTGCTCAACACCACTCTCAAGACTCCATTCTAGCCCACACGTCCTTGTACAAAGCCACCTACATCACATTCCAAACATATTCCTTGCACCGCAAGGTATATCGAGAATCCCTTCATCCCATAATAAATCATCCTCATCTTCTAAAATACATAATAAAATAAACCAAGAGCACTCGCACAACAACCATCTCAACATTTTAAGAAACGGACGGTGACTCCATTAGCACTGGTCTGTGAGCAATAGCAATATTTTACAAAGCTTTGGTTTATATCATACAAAGTTTTTGTTGTCATTTATTTTTTATGTTGTGGATGTACCCCGATTAATTCGGCGAAAGACTTGGTTTAAATTTGTTTCAAATCAAAAACTCCTAAAACAACATCCATTCCAATCACATCAAACTTAAGCTTTAAAAAGCCTTAGCAAACCTTTTTTTAGTAGGGTCTTGTTATCACATCCATAGTAGCTGGGCTACCATGATTGCAGAGCAATTCAGTATATATTTTTGAGCTTTGTCTTTACACAGTTTCAGTGAGATCAGCTATGATGAGCAGTATTACTTATGATCACTCACACATCAGAGCAACCCCAGATTAGACATGCAGTAGACCTGCTATCACACAACTTGTAGTTGTCCCAAAAGGTTATCCTATCCAAGATGGTAGAGGTGTTGGACAACTAAAGAGGTGATCCAAGAGATACCACAGTTCCCAATGGAATCGGGTGTCACGCTAACCGAGGCACTCTTCGCTTTAGACCAAGCCTAAGCAAGACCAAGGGGGAGACCCTAGCTTAACCAATGAAGGCTAGCGAAACTAATAAAGACCTCCTAGGGAAATGTGATGATGAAAAGGAGAAGATCAAGAGAGGATTAAATCTAGATCTAGGATGGATAAGTGGACCCAAAAAGAGTTAGGGCTTGGTTGAAGAGGCTTATAAAAGGACAAATATTCAACCAATGATAGATAAGGGCCACTTATGGGGTTAAATTAATAGATCTAGATAGATCTAACGCCAAGATAATAGATCCAAGTGGGGCCCACCCTTAAAATAAGAAAAATGGTCAAAATGGGGCCCACAAGGTAAAAATCAAAGTGAAATGGCAATAGGGGGTTTGCAAATGGATGGATCTAGAAAAATAATGAGGATCAACCAAAACCCAAATTGGGATCTAGCAAATGGCCACCTACCAAACAAGTGCGACCACCCTTGGAGAGGCCCAGTGCCTTAGATCGAGAGGTAAATGGAGTCGGATGTCCACCAAACTTTAGATCGGGAATGTCTTAATAACTATAGAGGTGGGTTTTAATTATTAAGCCCAAAAGATTGCTAGATCTCCATAGATCTATAAAAAAAAAATGAGGGTTTTAACTTTAAGGGTTTTGAGATTGTTGCCCTTAAAAAATGCATTTGCATTGTGTATCCAGGGCATCTTTTCTAGAGGCAGATTTCTTCCCAGGGTTACAGGAAAGCAAGATAAGATCATGACATAGTCGTTGGGGGAGTTGGTGTTGTTGGCTGGACTGTTCAATTTGAGGTTGTGGGTGGTCTCTGAGGAAATTTAAATTTTTAGCCTAGGATCAGTTGTGGATCATAGCGGCAGAAAACTTACATGGCTAAAGGTGTTTGAATCCCCTACAATATACAACGACACACTTATTGAAAGGATGGACACCTTCACGTCTTTTGAATGGCCAAGTTTGCAAGTCTTACTGGATCAACCAAAAGCAAATGAGAAGTTTCAGAACATGTTATTGATGTACTATAAGAGTAGTTCTGTGTTTCAGCAACCTGGGAAATGTGACCGGTGTGTACTTACAAAGGGGAGCCATTGAAGAAGAAGAGGATGCTCAAATAGCTTGTGGGATTGGCATTTTATGTAGAGCTGAAAAGAACCCAGACTATCCACAGTTCACTCATTGTGAATTGGATCCATCTTTCCTATTAAGCCTCAAAACTGGCCTATCCCATTTGCAAATCAAATCTTGCCACAGGAACATTCAAGGCAGCAATAGGATACTGTGAAATGAATCAGTATGCCAGATGTGACACCAATTCTCATCAGTTATTTTATCCCCAGAGACCTTTGTTTATGACTGTGACTTCTGAATGCCTCAGCCAGGAAATTTGAAAATGGTAGATAAGCTTGATATAGATGGACTTCCGTTCATTGCTTCAGATCTCTGCAGTGATGATCTTTTGATTGGGAAGGTGGCCTCACAGCCATCTGATGCAAATTTCAGCCTGAATTTAAAGCATACCGAAAAGGGAAGAGTTTCATCTCTCAGCAGTCATATCTGTTTCTAAACACATCAGCATTTCTGAGGAGGTTTTCAGCATTGGAAATGAAGAGATAAATTGTTAGTTGGGATCCCAGTTATGAGGAAATTCACATGCTTTAAGAAGGTAGTAAAAAAAAAGGAAAATATGGATAGATAGGAATCACGCTATTGACGACCGAGTAATGGAGTTGGATACGAGTTCCCTTGCGACAGTCATTACAGAGATAAAATTGTATCGCCAAGCTTACAGTTGTAGCAGAGTTATAATGAACTGTGAAATCCATGGCGTGATCTGCTCATTTGCTATTCGAGCTTATGCTGGAAATTTCAAATCAACTGCTTTAGATATAAGTCGGCCGACAGTTTTTGGTGATTGGACAATACCTCAGATGTAATTCACCAAGGTCTTGGACGCCTGTGGGTTGTTGATGACGACTTGGTGGCCGCAAGAAGTTTGAACTGGCATCAATTTACATTGGCTGAATCAAGAAAGATTGCACCTGAGCTTTATCTATATGGAAGTCGAAGCTCGGGTTTTACAAAGGGATCCGATTTGCATCAAGGGTCGACGTGGACAGAGGAGAGATGGTGGATTGTTTAAAAAATAAATCTCGGATCTGGCCCGTATTTGAAATTGTGTACACGCAGAAAAACCCAATATTTCTTATGCTAGCACCAGTTCACAATTAGCGGAGGTCACAAGTCATCAGCCCATCGATTTGATTTGGCCACCATTGCTCTGTTGGTCATACCCAGCATTCGACAGCTGCTCGGGGTTATCTTCTTAATAAGCGCCAGGGTCACGGAGATGGAACCGCCATTCTATTTCGCCACGGATCACTGCACTGACAACCGTCACGTTGATTTGCATGATTTCTTTTCTTCTAGTTTCGTGGTGGCCAGCATGGCAAAATCTTGGAATTTGCGATTCGGGAGCTCATGTTCGTTGCAGCCATCATGGAGTTGGACTCACGCTGCCGTTGACAGCCAAAATTTGTGATGAAGCTCAGGTTTCAATCAAATTAATCGACACACCAGAAATTAAAGGCCAATCGGCGGTCACTCAGAGCTTTTGACACGAACATAAGGAAAGATTCTATGTCTACATAGAGTTTGCTGGTGATATTTGAGTTGAACACTGTGTTGAAAGCCGATACATAGAGTTGGCTTCTCGTTTAAGACTGATTGTTGTAGCTAAAACTCGGATTTCTGACGAATAGTCAAACTCTGAGTTCTTTTTAATAAAGTTAGTTAGTCATGTTGTCGATAGAGAGGAAAAAGTGGAGCTAATTCACTTTCTCTTTGTTATTTTATTTATTTTGTTTTATTTTTGAAAACAGTAAGAGAGGCTTTTGGGTCTTTTAAAAGGCCCAACTTTCTCATTTGTAGAGATGGAGAATTTTGGGAGTTTTTTTCCCATGAACTTAATGAAAAATATTATGGGATTCTTTGGAAAAATTTAGAACTCTCTCGCTCCTTGTTGCCATTTCTCTTTGTGTGCCATCTTTCATTTTCTCTGAGGCAGTACTTCTCTTAGCTATTTACTTTCGATTCTTAAGCTGGTATTACTTAAACGGAGGGCTAACAATCTAGCACAGCTTTATTTAATCCATGCTTTTCTCTTAAGATTTGTGGCTTTCAGGTATCCTTGAGCGCAAGAGCTCTTAGTTGGTCACTACATTCACCTGGCAACAAGGCCCTATTGAGTTCTCCTTTGACTCCATTCGCTTCTCTGGTATACTGGCACTGGCCATCTCTTCGAGGACTGATCCTCCCTTCCTTTCCCATCACCCATCTAAAACTATCTTTTGTTACATTCATTTCTCTAAGGCAGCCTCTTCCATTCACCTTGCCCATTACTGCATCTGCCTTAGCGATCCTATTTTAGGGATACCCCCCTAGTGTTGGAGAAGAGCCAACCTAAAGCGAAGAGGAGAGGAGTGTGGTGACATTGGCCTCTCTCCTAAGAGAGTTGTCATTCCAGCTAGTGCGTTGCATTTTGGGCTTTCAAATGACACGCATGCCATTTCGGAGGACAACAGAGATCTAGAAGATAAATGGATAAGTTAAAGGAGTGAAATACGTACCTCTTGAGCATACCTAGATAATGAAAATGGATGTTGATTATGACGAGGATTACTTCCACACAGATCAAATGAAAGAAGATGTAGTTTCTCTTGCTTATGCGTTTTTTCCCTAGTCAACAAGTGTGTCCCTCTCTTCCTGCAAAACCAAGGAGACAAAGCTCAATTAGCCAACAAAACGAGGGTAGATACAGGTAAGAGGAAAAAGATAGAGAATAATTGGTACAAAGACAAACTCACTCCCTGTTTGAACCACAATTTGATAGAAGATTGCAGGGCAAGCCTCCCACCAATGCACACTCCTTCCAAATCGTCCTCTCCACCTGTAAATCGATATAGTGCAAGAAGATATAAAATAGCTACAAAAATCCTTCAGTGCAATGTAGAAGCATTTACAATCATCGTAGCCAAACACCCATTTCAAGATCCAAGTGCTCAGAAGATATTTCTTCTATTCCGGTAGCCAAGAACCAAAAATATCTAGATTCCTTTACAATAGGGTGGTCTCTTCCTTAAATAGGAGAGAGACCAAAACCATGACCACTTTATGAATGAGTGGTTGAGATCAAAAGATAAACATAATACAATCAACGACTAATATGAGCCAGTACAATATAACATGGATCACTCACATGAGGGGGGTGCGCACTCACTAAAGGATGCCCTAGGGGGTGCGCACCACATAAAAGTGACAATAATACAAGTGTGCCACAAAAGATGACAAGGACAAGTGACTAGGAGCACATGGTGGGGCTAGGAGGTTTTACATTCCTTCACTAGCATCACCCCATGGCACAATAATATAACAAACGACTCAGTGACATGTCCAAGTGAACATATGATCAAATCTTGGCCCCCTCAACTGAGAGAAAGATGCATCAAAACACAATCGGGTGACTGTGTGGACCCCACTAAATGCTGCAAGCTGATCTGGAAGGAGTAGGATACACCATAGATGACCTCTGAATAGACCTCATGCCAAAACCTTGCCTCAATTGCCCAAATCGATTTCCTTAATGACCTCTTTATTCCATTTTTAGTCCACATAAAAAACCATCAAACTACCCATAGCCCACTGCCTAGTGCCTGGGCACAAAATCAGACTACACCATCATGTCTGGAGAGGGGGTAATATGGTAATGACCAGTAGCTGGACCACCCCTCTCCTCTATAGCGCCCTAGGCAACAACTCACCATCTAAGCATCTGCTAGACAGGCCACATCAGTATGGCCAAACTGGTCAACAGGTGAAAAACTGCTCATATCATCTTTGAAAGTGCGTGGAACTGAAAATCAAGTTCTCAATGCATCCAGAAGACCAAAATCAACTAGAGATGAGTACTCATACACCTCATGGTAACCTGTAAGATCATCTGTAGCATCCATCATACCCGGACAAATAAAAATATAAAGGTCTGAAAATAACAATAATCAATAAAAAGTGCATCAACCATCATTTGAAACCTGTGTCCAATAGATGGAGTCACCAAAAGGTATATCAAGGACCATGGATCAACATCATACAACATAACTGGTCCATCTCATCACGGATCCCAAGGTTGACCTTGGTCAAACTAGGTTTGACCGATCAAACTAATCAAAATATGACCTAGGCTAGAGAAGCCTACTGCTGCAAGTGCAAATGGTTAAGACATGCTCTTAATCATTTTCATAGCAAGACTTTTAAAACATTAAGCATCATTTCACTGGCAGTTAATAGATAATAATAGGTTAACTAATAATTTACTTTCAAAAGAACCTCAAGGATATACTCATTTGTAAACATTATCAATTTGCTAGCAAAGGGTGAAGGCTAATGTAAATATTTGATCCAGAGATCACTACTCCCTCTGGATCGCCCTGAGATCTCAAGCAGTATGAGTCTCGATATCAATATATGCTCATAAAAATATCGACTCAAACAACTAGATCTACATTTACCAACTGAAATACTTATGCAATCACACACATAAACAACAGATATACCCTGGAACCCTTTCGGGAAAAACCAGCTAACTGTGGGGCTATCTTCTCTCTCGAGCCCAAAGCATATAGATATAAATGAGACAATATAATACAGGATTACCTCAACAGGTAACTCAGTCGATCCAAAACTGGACAGACTCTACTTTGCATGCATCCAACTGATGCATGTACTAGATGAGTAAGTCCCAACTGTCAAACTGGATATGAGAAATCTAAAGATGCCTTTGACTGATCTGCCCTCTCTCTATCTCACTGCTCTGAATCTGAAGAAGCCCTCTGATGAACTCGGCCTACTCTGCATGCACAAGTGCGCCCTCCCTCCAAATGTCAAATGCTCGTACTGGACGGGATCTCAGCAGATCTAAGCTTTGATTGTCCCTAACCTTCCTCCAATGTTGAGGCAAGGCTATCCTGGAAGTCTCAGACTCTGAATTAGTCTATCTAGCTCCAAATGAGCTTCTCCCTCCTTGGGAAATCCGCCCTCCTCCAAGAGAACTTGGCCTCCTCCAATCTAATCAGAAATCACACTGATGAGCTCTCTCAGCTCACAGTACTGGGTGTCTAGCCTCTCTGGAATTGAAGGTCACTGATCTAGCTCAGATCTGACCTTCCTAGCTCTTGCAGCAGCTCCTCTCTCACTCAGAAAGTCGCCCTACATACACAGCTATGCCCTCCTTGTTGCCAACTAAGTTGTACTTAGATGGACTATCAAGCGAGCGGGCAAAGTTGAACATTTCAATGTTCTTTTTTCGATGATTTGATATCCAGCTGGCCTTTTAAAGGGCCCCCGTTTTAACTTTTTTCCACATGTCCATGGCCCTGCGGGGTTTGTAATAAAACGTACTAGCATGGTGTTTTGTAAAAGACTTGGTTCCCTAGGACTTTTTGGCTAAGTCAGGTATTCCAAGGAGTTTTTTCACCTACTTATTATGTCTTGCATTAGTGCATAACATAATTTTTGGGTTTTTCTCCTGCTCCTCCAAAGCTGGAATGCCTGGGGAGGCTGACAGGCCTTAGAGGGTTGTTAAAGTCTATGGGTCAATGTATATGAACATGCTAGGCGTTATTTTTGAGTCATATGGACATGTGCTAAGTCCCCCTAGGTTGTTTTTTAATTTTCGACGAAGTTTATTTTTCCGTAAATTGAGCCATTTTTTTTAATGGTTCAATTAAAAAAAAATTGTAATTGGCCTTGAAGTGGCGTCTGGAGGTCGTTTCTGCCTTAGGGGTGCTCGTTTTCTAACTCAGAGCACCCCCTTAACCCCTAAACCCACTTTTCCTAATGTTTGGGTGCTTAAATTTTTACCTATGGCCAAAAAACCAAAAAAAGTCATGAAAAAATAAAAAATGTGAAAAAATGACTCATAAAAATATTAAATTTTGGGAGTGATTTATGGACTGATTTTTTCAGCTATGTTTTAGGAGTTGTAGGAGTTGATTTTGGAAAGATTCCGGGCAGCTATATTATTGGGATTACTTCCCCATTTGAGGGGGGCATATTTCCCAAAATTGGGCCCCTTCAATCATGGAATTTGCAGCTATGTTTATGGGCTGTCACATGGCTGATTTTTAGCTGATTTGGGGCTGATTTTGGCAGCCCATTACATGGGAGTGGGAAGCCCCATTTTCTCCACGAGTTATGCCACTCATTCCACCCATTTCTCTCCATCTTTGGCTATTTAAGCATGGTTGCCCACTCCATTTTCTCTAGTTGGAGTTTGGGAGTTAGAGCTAGCACTTGTAATTCGATTTTGTACTTGTCATTTTGCTTAATAAATAAAGAGACTTTGGAGGTCAAGCTTGGTGTAGTGCTTTTGATGAGTGGGTGAATGTCATGGTTTTCATTGAGGTAACATGTATTTGAGCAACTTGTTTTCTTTTGCATCTAAATCTAGCTTTGGGAAGGATCAGTGTTGATTTATAAGGAGGATTAGATAATTTGTTTATTATTTAGTCTTTTATCTATGCAAGTGTAGAGATCTGATTTAAATGTGTCATTTGTTTATGAGCATTTCGTTTTGATTTCTCATATGTATATTTCTAGATTTGATCATTTGGTTTCAAGTTGATGTGATTTGCAGGTTATTTCAAGTGGATGAGTGGAGGATCTTGTTTCTTTCCTTTACTTTTCTAACATCTTTTTGCAGACGTAGCCCCTCAGTTCTCCACCAAGAAGGCTCCAAGGCTTCTTCAAAGCAAAAATTGATAAATTGATAAAAACTCTCCATATCTCCTTCTCTTCTACTTCATACTTTCACCTTGGTTACTGGTTACTTTTTGAAAGAGTAATAGTGGTTTGCAATCTGAACTTTACATTCTAATTTATTACTCTAAATGTCTGATCTATTCCATTTACAAAGTGTTCATCTTTAATAGATTAGATCTTTTCATTTATCTAGCATTTAACTTTTCTCAACTTGTAAAAAATTGTCAAATCTTTAAAAGTTTTGAGGAGTAGTGTTAGATCTGATTTGAAAGTTCATTTGGCTGATTTAAAGCGCTGATAATTTGCAGCCCTTAAAAGCTTGCAAAGATCCCAAGTAACAAGGCCCAAATGCTTGTTTTATTTAGTTAAATTCCGTCATTTTAACTAGTTTTTACACTTAGTATTTTCTGGGTTTTTTAGGAGGTGTTCCAAAGACACTCTTAAAGTGTTTTTGGGCATCTTTACTGATCTATTGCTTGCTGGTTTGCAGCATTTAAAGAGCAGGTAGAGAGAATTGCTGGCCAATTTTCGAGGATCCAGGCCATCCGGAGCATCTAGTTCGAAACTTTCATGAACCAGTCACTTTTCTCTTCTATTTTGTAAGCCACTAAGTCGATTTAAGACTGGAGCATTTCTACCATATTGTAACTAAAGCATCAAACGAGAGCAAGTGGGCTAACCAAGCGCCCACACCCCATCCCCCCAGGGGGGAAAACTGTGTCGACTCAAATTTCGTGGTTTGCAATTTTTTAGTTTAGATTTCTTTTTCTGCAATCAATAAAATCAAACTAGGATTAAAATCAACCTTGTTGGTCCGTTCCACTGGCGGACCACAAGTTCACTCAAAAAATAGTTTTATCATTTTTTTTTTTACAAACTCAAACGCCCCCCTTGCTTTCCCGAAGTAGGGTTTCTGTGCAAGGGCTTGCCCGAGTACGTGCCTAAAAAGAGACTCTTGGGGTTTTAAAAAAAAGATAAAATTTTGGTTCATAAAATTTTTCTAAAAAATACCAAGATCTTCTCCCGTATGCTCTGTGGCCGACTTGCAGCTCAGTCTGATCCAGTTGGTACACATCAGAAAGGGGGAGATGACTAGTAATAGGATTTAACACCGCCCCAAATAAAAAAACCTTTATGTGAAAATCCGGCACATCACGATCATTTTGTTGTCGTGGGGAAATTTCTCAGAAGGCTTGGGACAAAACTGAGTAGTGACCTCTTGGAAACCGTTAGGCTTGCCCTCGTTGGTACAGCATCTGAACACCTCCTTGAGACTCCGATTCAGCCCAAGCTTAAGAGGGAAGCCACACATCAAAATTCCAGACATGTTCCCCCGTACCTTGCGTATATTGGGAACCCACCTGCCATAATAAAAAGATCACTTCCACATTAATCTTAAAATACACCAAGAACACTGGCACAACATTTACTTTTCTGCTCATGCATCTATTTCGACTCCATTATAAGGCACTGGTCTATATTATTATTTCATGTTATTGACAAATGTTGCGAATGAATGATGATAATAGTGCATGGCAGCAAATGATGT
Organism: Larix kaempferi; assembly: GCA_027924585.1. NCBI lineage: Eukaryota > Viridiplantae > Streptophyta > Pinopsida > Pinales > Pinaceae > Larix > Larix kaempferi. The sequence goes on from BSBM01000136.1 coordinate 8,963,369, forward strand.
ATTGATGAATGATTGTTTTGCTTTAGATAAGTCTATGTTGCTTTTATCTTGGTTATCAAAAAATATTTTTTCTAACTCCTAGATTAGATACCTTAGTTTTTATTTTTTAGGGTCCACCCCCCTTGGCTTCGCTAGGAAAGCCTAGACGGAGGAGTCGAGTCCCAAGTGACAGCACTTGAGTCTGACTTGCCGCCAAGGCCACACCAGTAGCTTGAAGACTTCTGCTGTGTTTTCCCCAGGTGTGGAACCAGGCGGCAACACTCCTCACTCTAGCATTATCTCTCTCTGACAATGCAATTGAGTAACCTCATCTGGGGACCCCCTGCCTCTATAAATAATCTCACCGATGAATTAGGTTTTCCAAAACCCTAATTCTCGGTGCATGCAAAATGTCATTTTTGCATGCATTCATTGAATGCTGACAGGTCATGCAAAACTCATGAATGCAAAGGTCAATCTCCCCGGAAGTTCCGCATGCAGCCACCACTGGACTCATGCCACTGAGTAGAGTGTATCTCACCCTCTACTCCATCTGGATTCCTATGCAGCTAATGTACCTCCATGTAAGGCATATGAACCATGGAGGACATCCCGAAGTTACCACACTCTAACAGCTAAGGATGCAAGGCTAGGCAAAGGGGAATGGCTAGCTTAATAGGGAAATCCATTCGAAGTTTATCTTTAAAAAGTGAGAAGTTGCATTGAACATACCACGGAGTCAGAGAAATGCTTCAAGCAGATTACGTCTCTCCTTGTTGGACACATAGTACTGTTGCTCTGCGCTCATCTTAAGAGGATAAATTCTCAAGTATGGCAAACCAAGAATCAAACCCACTCTAATCAACTCATCCATAATAAATTAAAACTGACCAAGAGCATTGCAAAACATTTCCTTTTAAGTAGCATCCATTTCCTTTCTCGGCATTGGTCTACTTTTACTATTATCTGCTTAAGTGAATTTAATGTTGTAATTGCTTGATTATTCATGTTCTGCTAGTTTAATTCCTATTTGCTACTCTTGTTTCAGTATCTCAAACTCCTATATTTTCTTTCTGCTTTAGTGTAATCAACCCCAGCTTCTTTTTATTAGGGACCACACCCTTTGGCTTCGCTAGGAGTTGGCCTAGACGAATGAGTAAAGTGTTAAGTGACAGTACTTGACTCGTGACATTCCCCCAAGGACGTAACAAGTGACTTGAAGATTTCTGCCACATTACCCAAGCTGTGTATTAGGCGTCAAAAGGTGTCAATTGTCCAACTATAAAATTATAGAAAATAAACATGTGTTTTTTCCAGGAATAGAAGAAACACAAAGCTCTAGATAGGGTTACATCACCAAACCCATGAGAACTCAATATCAAACAACAAATATTATTATTATTCGACGATTCAACCTTACAATGAGGATCGCTGCTCTTATAAAGGGCTTGAGAGACCAAAATCCTTATTGATTAATAAACCTAATACGAAAACCGTAATTTTAACCTAAACTCACTAAGGTGAGTTTATTACATTTATAACCTTATATCTTAACACCCCCCATAACAAGTACAGTGCTGAAATCAAATCCATATATTGAAAAACACAAATTGAAAACAAAACAAATGTATAGACTCTTAAGAAGCTTCTTCTCTAAAGACATTTCTTGAACAAAGTTGAGCTCATTCAAGTTGCCTCGTAACCCTCTGAAAGGCGTAGCTTCTGAGTTGAATTCCCGTGTTCTCGAATTCCACTTCCCTGAACTTCCGAATCACAAATCTCCTGAACTCAATAACTGAACAACAATCCACGTGGATGTTGCCTAACCTCACTAGTAGACTGCAATCCACATGCATGTCTCAACCAATGAGGGATTATTCCCTAGATCCACAACTCTCAAACTATTTGAGAAACCATCCATACTGAGTTGTTAATTGCTCCTTCCTGTCTTCAAAGCACTAGCTTCCTAAACTGCATAAAAGATCCTTTCTTCTGCAATTTCTCCACCACTGTCAGTATCAAGTGGTTCTTCAATCAAACCTAAACTAGTTATATATTGTTTGTCTTTGACCTTTCCCTTTAGAATGTCATTGGATCGTTGTCTACAATTCCATGTTGTATGACACAATTTCTTGCAGTAGTAACATTTTATTTCTTCTTTGTCTTTTCCTTATCTATGGCAATTGTTTCTTGCATAGAATGCACATTCTGGTGAAGTATCTCCTTCTATTTCGCTTGAAGTAGTCCTCTTTTATTTTGCTAGTAATGTTGCAATCAATTCATCCAGGCTTTGTGAAGGTAGTTGATTCAGGGTAAAGATAGCACTATTGTACTTAGGCAGCAAACTGGTAATGAGATTAGCTTTGGCATCTTCCGCATCAACTACTACCTTAACTTCTACAAGTTGTCTGATAATAGATCTTAAATTGTTGACATGGCTTGACATAGTGGCTTCTGCTAGCATCTTAAAGTTCAACAATTGTAATTTTAGGGAAAATTTTGCATTCACCACTTGTGCTCCAAACAATTTGTTCAGATTGTTCCACATATCCTTGGAAGATTTATCCAGATCTACATGATGTAGCTATGAGTCTGAGAGGGAAAGGATAATAATGGCTTTTTCCTTATCATCTCTGCTTTGCCATTCTACTATCTTGCTTGGAACCTTAGGTGATGGTTCCATTCCTTTGACAATACCCCACAAGTTCTTGTTCATGCATCTAGATTTTCACTTTCCAAGTATGGAAATTGAACCCAAAATATTTTTCTAACAAGACTTCCATTCATAAACCGAACTCAATGCAAACTCGTCTCGAAAAATGATAGGAAATAACACACAAAACAAAATAAATTCTATCTGCCTCTGCTCACAATGTTCTAAGCTAAAATGTTTGCAAAAAAATGCTTTAAAAATATAGCAATTTACCTATGCTTGAATTTGTTTATCTCATAATACATTTTTTAAGACTATTGAAAGAATGTGGTTCCTTCAACGATGGACTTTGGCAACTGAATGGCATCTATCGACAACGGACAACTATGGCGGTTATAGATGGAAGCTTGTTGTAGACTGCAATGGCTGAACAAAAATGATTATGGGAGGCTCCTAAGACGAGGGCATCTACTAAAGAAGTGGGCGGCTGCTGATAATTGTCAGCGTGTGGACTGCTGACAAGAAAAAACGGCTAGATAAAAGTAAAGCAGGATCGACAACGGAAAAAAAAAACGGTTGTTGGAGAAAGATAAACGACAACTGTAAGCAATGAATGGAAGCTGGAAAAAATGGCTAGAGAAATATAATCAATGGCTCAGTTAAAAAAAATGACAGATAGCTACATAAATGGCGGCTACTACATTCGAAAGTGAGTAAGATAGCTTCAAAAGTCTGTGGGTTCCTGCTCTAATACCATATAAGAAGAATAGAAGAAACACAAAGTTCTAGATACGGTTACGTCATCGAACCTGTGAGAACTCAATATCACACAACAAATATTAGTATTATTTGACGGTTCAACCATACATTGAGGATCCTCACTCTTATAAAGGGCTTGAGAGACCAAAAACCTAATACAAAAACCCTAATTTTAACCTAAAATCACTAAGGGACTTTATTACATTCGTATCCTTATATCTTAACACTATTATGTTCATCTTTGCAAATGATGAAAATGATTGTATATTCATACTAACACACAAAAAATGCATGTATGAGTAATATAAAATTTGACATAGGCCATACATAATACATAATGGAGGGTTCTGCATATGTCATAACACAGCCACATCGAGGAGCTCCAAAGCCACACCTAGAGCCACCTCAAGCATAAACTGCGTGTTAGATTTTCTACTTTAATCAATATTTATCTAGGATCTTAACTGAAAGAATAACATGCATAGCATAACACAATAGACACAAAGAATTTCCTCGGGGAAACCATAAAAGAGAAAACCCCGCAACTTCCTTGGAGATAGAATCGTCACCAATACAATATCACAATAGTAAAACCCCAAAACAAAGATGGTCTTCTATAGCTCCTCTTCTTTTCTGCATGCGAACTTGTCCTCTCTCTCACTAATGCGAACTTGTGTGAGTGAGTGTGTGTTCAAATGAGAGAGCTCCACTCTCTATTTATACTTTATCTTTCACTTGACCTTTTCACTTACTAGGTCGGCCCCAGCTATACCTGACTGGGCCGACTTCTCTAGGGGACTCAATAACCCTAATCTAACTCACTCTATGGGGAACTATTGCTCCGACTTACATGGGAGGATTTACCTCAATGACTTTACATGACCAAATGTAATAATGACATCCCCGACCGGAGGAATAAACATCTTCGTCAGAGGTACAAATAAAATACAATAATAATAACAATATAAAGTACAAGTGAATATCTTCCGAAGTTACAATTACATTAACACTCCCTCTTAACTAGGAAGGTATTCTCTTGATACAGTCGTCAACACATCTTAACACAAGTCTTCGTCGCTGGATCATCATCAATGCTGGAACATCATCATCAACACTGGATCATCATCGTCGCTGTTGTTGCAGTCATGTCAATTATTGATTGGTGACATCTCTCGAATCTACTCGTCATAGGAAGTTGTACAGAGCCAGCCCTTTTTCATGTTGAATGTAGGCCTAGCCCTCATGTAGATCTTCATCATCTCTGCGAGCAAGCCATCAAGTAGGTACAACCCAGGACCAATCATTACATTGCCTCTACAAACACCTGCGTCTCCTACTGTCGCCTCATCGTCTTCAAATCATCTCATCATCACACGGAGCATAGCCCAGATGCACAACACATGTCCCACAACAGTTGGCCCGCGTCTACTAGCATAGGAGGCACGAACCTACCACCATGTGAGATCCTGCCTAGGCGCACACACAATGTCTTATGACCGATGGACGTCTCCAATATGGGAGGCACAAACCTACCACCATGCAAGAATGGATCAGCCCTTACATCTACCAACATGGGAGGCACAAACCTACCACCATGCGAGAATGGCTCGGCCTTTACATCTACCAATATAGGAGGCATGAACCTACCACTATGCGAAAATGGTCGACCCTTACATCTACCAACATAGGAGGCACGAACCTACCAGTATGCGAGAATGACCAATGTGCATCTGCATCTTCCGGACTCATCACTTCCTCTTGGAAGGAACCTCGATCAGGAGAACACCAAGCTTCTCTCTGAAGTACTCGAACTTCACTTTGGCTAACGGCTTGGTCAACACATAGGCTATCTGCTCGTCCGTCACAATATATTGGATCTTCACTGCTCCTCTCTGCACCATATCCCTGATATAGTGATACTTGATCTCAATATGCTTCAACCTGTCATGGAACACCGGGTTCTCGGACAACTTCACACAACTCTGGTTGTCACAAAATATACAAGTCGCCTCTAACTAGAGATCAAACAAATCAGACAGTAGCTTCCTAAGCCATACTGCCTCACAACTAGCCAAACAAGCTGCAACATACTCTGCTTTGGTTGTACTCAGTGCCACGCACGACTGCTTCTTGCTAAACGAGGAGATCATACTGGATTCCATACTGAAGCAGAATCCTGAAGTGCTCTTCCTATCAGTGGCACTGCCTACCCAATCCGAATCAACATAGCCCTGCAGGTTAATCTTCTGATTCGCGTCATACTTGAGCCCATAATCAATTGTACCCTTTAGGTACCTCAATATATGCTTTGCAGCAATCAAGTGAACATGTCTCAGATTCGTCAAGAACTGGCTCAATGTGTTCACAGCAAAGCATATGTCTGGTCTCGTATTCATCAGGTACATCAATGACCCAATCATCTGACGATACATTGTGGCATCAACTGACTCTGATGAAGCATCACACAGTAGCTTCAAGTTCGATGCCATGGGTGTGGCCATAGCCTTGCAGTCCATCATGCCGAACCTCTTCAGAATCTCCACTGCATACTTCCCTTGTCCAAGGAAGATCCCATCTGCATTCTGCCACACCTCCATCCCTAGGAAATAGTGCATCATACCTAGGTCCTTCATCTCGAACTCTACGGCAAGTTTCCTCTTAGTATCTGCAATGAGCCCATCCTCCCCTATTACAAACAGGTCATCTAGATAGAGTAGAAGTATCACTGGATTTCCCACCTCAACCTTGTAGTAAAGGTTGGAATCTACTTTACTCTTGGTAAAGCCCAAGCTCATCAGGAAACTATCCATCCTGTCGTACCATGTCCTGGGTGCCTGTTTCAATCCGTACAAGGCCTTCTTCAATTTGCACACATGAGTCTTCCTAGCATGTGTCTCAAATCCGAGTGGCTGCTCCACGTACACTTCCTCCTCTACTACACCATTCAAGAACGTTGTCTTGACATCCATCTGGTGTACCTTCCATTTCATCACTGCAGCCAATGCAAGTACTGATATGATGGAAGTGTATCTAGCTACAGGGGCAAATGTCTCCTCATACTCTATGCCTTCCTTTTGGGAGAAGCCACGTGCCACAAACCTCACCTTGTGTTTCTCTATGTTGCCATCTGCAGCATGCTTGGTCTTGTAGATCCACTTGGAAGTCACAACAGACTTCCCTTCCAGTCTCGGAACTACCTCCCAGACATCATTCTTCATGATCGACTGGTACTCCTCGATCATGGCATCCTTCCATTCTTTCTTCTCTGTCGCTTCCCCATAGTTGGCAGGTTCCTTGTCAATGATGTCGCACAACAAGGCTACATAGCTAAAGTATGGCCTAGGTCTCTTGCTTTCTTTGTGCATCCCCTCTGGAGCACCATACTTCTCTGCATCTTGTATTGCCTCTCGTACCCATGTTGGTTTCCTCTTGTGGGAGTTCTCCTCACAAGGTGGATCTTCCATCTCGCGATCTTCATTATCTTCTGGAATTGCTTCTTCCATTATTGCATCCCTGATCTTGGGAACTTTAGGTTCTTCAGTGTCTTCAACAGGTAACTTTTTGGATTTGTTATAGGTTGAGTCTTCGTCAAATGTCACATCTCTGCATAGGTTCTTGAAATCTTCCGACATTAACTCTCCTCCAATATCTGATCAAAAGGTATTTATTCTCTTCGCCGTGTGGTTCGCCATCAAGGCTTTGAATTCCTTGAACTTGTTGAATACTTCATCTTTACTCTTCAATAAGTATATCCAAGTCTTACGGGAAAAGTCATCAATGAATGAAACATAATATACATACCCACTCAATGAACTAGATGACATAGGACCGCATACATCGGAGTGGATGATTTCCAATATTCCTTTTGCTTTGTTGTCGCTACTTGGAAATGCCTTCTTCATGTTCTTTCCCTTTGCACATCATGTTAGCTGGAGCTACCATGTTGCAGATTGTGTGGTCAGGGACCATACTACCTTTTTTTTTTTCCAGATCAGAGATCAGATGGCCTTAGAGGGGGCATCTATTGTATTGAGATTGCCCGGAGCAGAGATATCAGAGGGGACAAATTGTACTTTGATGGTCCTGAGCTACTACAAAGCAGTGATTATAGGGTCCCTCTTCCTTGCCTAGCTTTGCATGACCCCATTGAGAGAGTTACTTAGCCATATTATGATGAGAGCATTACAGAGTACAGCTGGTTTGCCACTTATTGCCTGGATTCAGCAGAGATTCATCTTCAGATCCATCTTCAGCAGCAGGTATATGGTATGGCAGGTATAGCATTTTATGGATATTTCTCATGTTGTTTGCTTTGAGACTTGTTTTTTATGATAGTACATGGACTGGATGTATGATGTCTGATTTGGTGATCTCGTGTTCTATTGTGATACTTATGGCCCTTGGTGAGCTCAGTCCACGTTTTTCAGTAGACTCCTGTATATGCACACTGGTTCATGTCCCCATTGTTGGTATAGACTTGGTCATTCATCCTTCTAGGAAGCTAACATTGGTTCCACCTGTCACTTAATTCCACTCGTCCAACTCATCCACTTTTGGTTCTTTCCCGACTTGGACCTTGATTTGTGGCCTTGAGGATCCCCTTCCCCATTGACCCCTGAGTATGCCAGGACTCCCTGTCTCTTGTGCCTCGGCTCTTTAGTGTGTGAGATGCATTCTCAAACCTGGGATTTACTCATGTCGGTTGCCCCCGATGTTGTAATGCAGTATAGGATTGTGTAGACTCACCGAGTGTTCCCCATTAGTCATCGAAGCATGCACACTTGTCCCCTTTGCTTTGCAGTATGAGTGCCATTGTTATATCTTTTGAGATATGTATGAAGCCGGAAGGGTAATGAAATGTAATGAAGCCAAAAAGGCTATCTGAATGTAAATCAAGCCAAAAAGGCTAAGTATGAAAGTGAAATGTAAAGTCCAAGAATGTGTTTTTCAACACACACGAACACAGGCCAGCCATATATATCAAAGCATTGTATTGGTTATTTCCTCACCTAGTCCTGCGGGGCAAGGAGGTGAGATGGAGTAAGGGACAGCTATGTGAATTGTCCCCTAGAGTCTCAAGTTACGGTTTGCCGGACACCCAGTCATGGCGGCTCTAGAAAAGATCCTCACGGAGTCTGTTGAAGGCACGGATGTGAGTTGCAAGGTGTGTGTTAGATGATTAGTGGTGGTTTCCCTGCACTATACCTATTTGTGAGGCACCACCCTTCCCTTGTGTTATCATGGTATGCTTATGTCAGTGGGTCCCGCTTTCCCCGTTTATCCGAAGGGTCACATGGTCATGATCTTTGTCTTTCCCCAATCTTTACACCTTGTTTATCCACCTCACCCAAAGTTAGCTAAGTGACTGGGTCTATAAGTGTGCATAGCAGTTTTTGAGTCTTTGTTGGAGGTGGTGGGCCCACCTCACCTGGGGCCTGTTTTTATTGAGATATTATTTATTATGATCACCATGTCGTCATTATATGTTTTTAGTAATGTACTAACATAAATAAGGAAGCCTTGGCATTCCATGTTGCATGCATGTTTCAGCCATTGCCATTTTGACCAGAGTTGACTTGGTCAAACTAGTTTGACCAGGCCAAAAATGGGTCCCGAAAAAAGTTGCAACCAAAACTTCGATTTTGGTCATTTATCATGTGTTGGGGTCCCATATGCGCCTCCAAGTGTCAGATCGAGAAAATGTTGAAGCATTAGTGAGATTTTTAATTATTACTGGTCACCAGGGACCTGTTTAATTAAAAATCTTTCATTTTGAGCAAACAGTGCTAAATTGATGGATCGTGGTCCTTCTAGTGATACATTTCTAGTATATTTGGGGTCTACAATCGCAATGCAGCAGACAGTTCGTCAATCCGGGCAATATAAGTGGGTCAAAAGCGCAACTTACATCTTCAGAAATAAAACCAGCAATTAATTAATGAAGGAAAATCAAATTTGGTTAAGTTAACTTTGGAAATGGTAAGTGCAATGGTTGGTAAAGGTAAGGGGGTCCCCTAATATCATTTTGACATAGTATGGACACATTTTATTTGGTGTAGGGCCCTCATTTATGCCCAGCTACTTGTGGAACGAATTGGCCCATACTTGGGCATTTTTCACTATGTAAAATTTCACTTTTTGTAAAACTTGTATGTTGAGACTATAGGCAAGGGGTCCAAGGGGCTAAAACAGCCGAAAGCCACCCCTTGGACACCCTATTGCATGTTGTAAGGGCCCCACAAGTGGCCCCTCTTCTCCCTTGGGCGCATGAGGTCAATTCGCCCCCCCTCCTCCACTTCATCTCAGCCATTCGTTTGGCCATATGGGGATTAAATCCCAACCATTCATTTTGGTGGGAAAAGGGCTTGGACTTGGAGCTATCTCTATAAGAGAGCAAGCTCTATCATTTGTATCTTCCTCTTGGCATATTGTACGCTTGCACTTGGTATTGAGAGAGACATTCCATTCGGTGAGTTGAGATATTGTGTTTGGGGTGTTATTGTATCGATTGTATGCTAGTTTGTGGTTGCATTACTGAGATAATTTGTGGTGTTTCCATCTTTCTTTTGTTGGTTCGACTTGCAGCTTTGCTAGCCATCTGTAGAAGGGCGTACTTCTTGGAGCTGGTTGCTCCACATTTGCTCCAATCTCCGGCAAACTTCAAAGGGAAGTGAAATTTACATTTGTACTTTATTTCCTTCATTATTTGCCATCTAGTTGCTTAACTCGTAGTTTGATTCAGATATTGATTTTGGTCTCTCTATGGCAAGTTATTGAGGGCGCACTTGGTGTCCAGCTGCTCTCCACGCTCAAGGGAACACGCGGGGCTTTCAATACTTGATCTTCCGGGCTGGTCTTCATACAAAACACTCCATTTCACCTCTGCTTCAGGTATGTATTATTATCTTGTCATCTCGTTATCATTTTCATTGTGTTTGTTGAGCTGATAATAAACAAAATCAACCCTAAACTATAAAAAAAAACTAAATTTTCCACCGTTAAAATCTTATTTTCTTTACAAACCCACTTCTAAAATGATCTTAATAGCCTAAATCAAAAGTTTGAGCTGGTTTTGACTCCATTTACCCTTACCCATAGGCACTAGTCTATTTCTGATTGCACCCTCCTTGGGCAGATTGCTCATTCACGTTTTTGTGTCTATTTAGGGGTTTTGGGTATGCTTGATTCCTGTTATAATCGCTATATTACTATCTGAAATCAAGTTATCACTTGCTAGAAATACCAAGAATCACAATTTCTCTTCTGCCCTAGTTTTACTAGTCAATTGCCAAAATCGATTTCATAGGCAGAAGTTCATCATGTAGTACTACTAGTTTATTTTGTATCCTTAGTTGATTTCCAACCATATAATTGTTATCTCATCTCATCTATTTCATCACGTCTGAGACTCGGTCACTCTTCCATACCTCGCTTATCACATCTAAGTGTCCAATCTTTGGTTCGGAATTAGCTTTGGTTTCTATACTACACTCACCTCTTGTTTGCATTGTCTTCATCTTTTGGGATTTGGGTGTCACTGTTGGCCCTCAACCATCACTGGTTGAGCAGGGTCTCCCCCTTGACTTGGCTCCTTACCTTGTCTAAAGTGACAAACACCTCGTCCGATGTGACAACTACCCATCCGTGCAGTGGACCTTGTGTTTGCAGGTGTCGCATGCCTAGCTGCCTACCTCTACCATCCCGGATAGGATACCCCTCTGTAGCAGCTACTGATTTTGTGATAACACATCCTTTGCAAACGCCTTCATGCTTCGACTGGATTTCTGGAATTCCTTCAACTATTTTGCTTGCAATGGGTAGTGTTCTATCGTGTACATGTGCAAGCCATCTATGCCATAATTCACTTGGCTCCATGGATTCATGGACCAAGGCTTGTTCAGGTTGGCCCTTCAATTTGTACAAACCTCCCTCTTATTCTCCAATCACAACTGCATCATTTATAGTCTTTCCCTTTGGCCACATTAGTTCTTGGCCATCAACAAATGCAACCCTCATACCTTTTACATCTAGTGCTGATATGGAGAGAAGGTTCTTCTTTAGTCCTGGAACATATAGGACATCCTTCATCTTAAGAGATTTCCCAGAGTCTAGCTTGTAAGAAGCTTCTCCACTTCCTTTTATGGGGTATTGGTAATCATCCCCAAGTTTCACCTTGTGAGGTGACTCATGTTGAGACAGGTTTATGAAGGATTATTTATATCCAATCATTACTTCCATGTGTGACAGTGCCCGTGAGTGCTTATATCAGGACATACTCTTCATCACTTGAAGATTCATCACTTTCTTCTCTGGCTCTCTTCCTTGGAGGTTCATCATCTTCTGCGGTGTAAGCATGGTGCCTTTTCTTGTTGTTCTTGTTGTCGGAGCCATTTTTATTTCTAGGCCAATTCCTGGAGTAGTGTCCCTTCTTATCACAAGTATAGCATCTAATATTAGATAGATCTCTCCTGGATCTTCTAAAGTTATCCCTCTGACTTTGGTGGTGGTGTTTCTCCCTCTTACTGTGATGGTGCTCCCTCTTGTTATTATTCCTCCTGGAGTGTGTTGTGAGAGCTTGATCGTCGTTTGCTCCCATCTTCTCTTCTCGAGCTACAAGTCGTACTTCTTCTTGTGAACATTCTTCCCACAGCCTACTGAATGTGATTAATTTCTTTCTACCACAAATCCCTTGAATGAATGAGTCTCGTGATCTTGGGAGACCATTCAAGGTGGTCATCACAATTTCTTCATGTTCTACATATTCTCCCACAGCTTCAAGTTGCTCCTTGATCTGAGAGACCCTTGTAAAGTAAGACTGCATGGTCTCTACATTTTGTATCTTCACATTCTTGAGTTGGTTTCTCAGGGTCATCTTCCGATTTATATTCTTCCCTTCAAATAGCTTGGTCAAAGCATCAAACATCTCTTTAGGTGTCTTCAAAGATGACACGTGTGGGATGAGATGATCCTTAATAGAATCTGCAATGATCTTCTTGGCCTTAACCAAGTTCTTCTTGTGTAATGCTTTAGCCTCATCTCCCTCTAGTGCTGGAATCTCCTCATTTACATGTGTCCAATTCATTCTCTTCAAGGACAAGTGCGATCCTATACTTTCATGCTCGGAAGTTATCAGCCCCTCCAAGCTTATCCTCAAGCTTGGTGTGGTGAGACATATTTAATGACAACTTCAAATGGAAATAGCAAAGCTTTTAGGTCTTACCACTTTGAGATGCCAAAACTGGTTCTGGAGCTGGCTAGCCCTAGGGTTTGTTAGAGAAACCCTAATTTTTCAAACTTGGAATTTGGAACTTCTGATTGGACAGATAGATGCGCCTCCTCAAGGCAAGTTTCCCAATGTACTCACTTCTCCAAAGCAGTGAACAGAAACTCAAAATATATGATGCCCTAGTTTTCCTCCAGTAGTAGTGACGGGCCAAAAAATGAAAATTCTTAGAATCAACTTCTGCTTCGACAGAAAGATGCGCCCTCCTAGGGCGAGTAATCCTAGCCTCCTTTTGTTGATGATCTGTGGAGAAAAGTCAAAAAATTAGGAAGCCCTAGCTTCCGCAGCTGCACATTGTCTTCTTTTCAGGTTAGCTCTAATACCATGTTAGATTTTCTACTTTTAATCAATATTTATCTAGGATCTTAACTGAAAGAATAACATGCACAGCATAACACAATAGACACAAAAAATTTCCTCGGGGAAACAATAAAGGAGAAAACCTCGCAACTTCCTCAAAGATAGAATCGTCACCAATACAATATCACAAAAGTAAAACCCCAAAACAAAGATGGTCTTCTGCAACTCCTCTTCTTTTCCTCCTATGTGAACTTGTCCTCTCTCTCACTAATGTGAACTTGTGTGAGTGAGTGTGTGTTCAAATGAGAGAGCTCCACTCTCTATTTATAATTTATCTTTCACTTGACCTTTTCACTTACTAGGTCGGCCCCAGCTATACCTGACTGGGCCGACTTCTCTAGGGGACTCAATAACCCTAATTTAACTGACTCTAGGGGGAACTATTGCCCCGACTTACAAGGGAGGATTTACCTCAATGACTTTACATGACCAAATGTAATAATGACATCCCCAACCGGAGGAATAAACATCTCCATCGGAGGTACAAATAAAATACAATAATAATAACAATATAAAATACAAGTGAATATCTTCCGAAGTTACAATTACATTAACACTGGGCTCCGACAAAACCTTATCACCAACACAATATTTAAAGAAAATATGATGCATTTCTACCAAAAAAGCCACAATCTAAAGGTCTTCAGTCAACAGTTTGCAAACTGGAATTTCTCCTAGTAAGGAATATCTCACTACAATGCACCCCTTTGTCAATCTATAAAGCCACCTTTCTCAGTAAGACCTAGACTTAAAAAACCATAGATGAACAACAGTGTGTCTACTACAACTCATGGACAACAACCACTCTATAATGCAGATTTTATGTATTAACGGAAACACCTTTCTTGCTGCGGCATCACTGGATCTCTCTTTCAGGGTTTTCTTGGGGTTTGGTGCTCTCCAATCTTAAGTCTGCACACTCTTCAAAGTCTACTTTTTGTTGATGTTTCTCCAAGTGCAACATCGGGCAGACATTCACCGACGGATAGCCATGTTGATTTGGCTAGCGAGGCCATGCAGATTTGGCTAGTAATGAATGATACATTCACATTCTAGAGGTGAATGGCCCGGGTAGGAGTAGTGCTTCTCCCAATCATATGGTGTGGAGATGGACCCCAAGGATGCTCTCACATTAGAGTGATTTATTCTATATTAAGAGTGATTTATTCTATATTAGAGTGTTTGACTTGTTTATTTTATTAGGCAGTTTCATGATTTCATCCCCTTATGAAATCTACAAGTCTATCCTAATGTTGAATTTGACATGAGCACTAAGAAGTGACCAGGGCTTCTTAGTGTGGGTCAAATCAACATTAGGGCTCTATGCAGTGAATATACGTGCATGTGACGGAGAAGTATAACATCATCACAATGGACAACCTTTCCTAAGAAGACGGAAGAATCCAATATAAAATGGTCAACAAGTGAATTAAAATTGAAGTAATAAAAAAGACAAGTCGGCCTCACAAGTGAATTTGTGGTAAATTAAAGTGTATATATAAGCAGCTCCAGCTCCTCATTTGAATAACAACTCGCCCAAGACATCTCTGCTACTATAGTGCGCAATTTTAGCTGGACAAGTGAAGTTTCAAGCAAGCATTCTTTGAAGTGTTCTTATCTCTCTTGGGTTTGCCATTCTCTCTCTCTTGAAGACTCGCATCATCTCTGTGGCTGCTCTATGATGCGCACTTTCTCTGCAACTAGGGTTTGTACCTTGTAACTGGTATACCCTTGTGATTAGGAGTCTTCATGTTATTGTTGTACTCTTTTATTGAAAGATCTTCTTAAGAAAGTTTGCTGGGTTTTCTCCCGAGTTCGGGTTTCCCAGGGTAAAACTTTGTCCACTACAAATTTGAAATTGAAATTATGCAATGGTAACTGTGGGATGAAATAATTATCAAGAACCATGCTGCTAAGTTAAAAATTCAACACTTTTAACAAGATCACGGAGATTTATTGCTGATACCATGTTTGCTTTTAGATCACACGTGCAAAAGACAACACAAGAGAAGATAAGCATGCACACAAATTGATGATTTTGCATTGCTCAATAACATGTATTTATAATACAGAATTTGTATTATATGATTTCTGAAAATAATGATAGATCTTCATCCCACAATTAGTTTGTAGTTTTTGCTTTATCACGCACTTCTGATTTTGAATCCTATGCCTACTGTCATATAGGGTGCCAATAAAAAATGGGCATTACTTATTCAAGAGCTTCTTCTAAGCAATAAGACACGGAGAAAACAAGAAACAGAAATAGCTGAGTTTGCAAAAACCTTAAAAGATATCATACCCCTTCTCCATGGAATGCATCAATCTGAATGGGACCAAGTGTGGTGCCAGGCACAGCAGATTGGATAGGTTTGTATCTTCTTGCTGCTGCTGCAACAAAATCCTTAAGTGCCATTGTTTCTGCAGTTTAAATATTCATAGGTGAACACTAATGAGCATGTGTACATATACGTTAATCAGCATGTGTACATGTATGTAAGCTTTCACTTCACTTTTTGTTTTTTTCACATCATTTTTACACGTCTTTCCCTAAGAATGGTGCATGAGTTGCACCACTGTCAAAAACAAATTTACATTCACAGAGTCTAGTCTAGCTAACATCTCACTATCAGTAAATCAATGGTATTTGGCCAAAGCATGCTTAACGTTATGAGGTCAAAATATCAATGTAACAAAATATGAATAAAGCAATTATTTTATTGTCCTCTCAAACAACTAGCCCGCATCTTTTTCTGACCAACATTCCACAAATTCCAAAACATGGGAGTTCAACAGTAAACTTCCTCAAAACCTCCAAAAGATGTTTGCAGGATGGTGTATTGAAGATTGCCAAAGAACATAACAAGGCAATAGTCATACCATGCAAATCAGTGATTGATATTCTTTTGGACCTTAAATTATCACAAAAATCATCTTTTTGATGGTGTCCCAAAATTGTATGATATTTGACTATTAAAAACCATCCAACTCAATGTGCATAACAATCAGTATTATTGTTTACATCATTTGAAGTAATTTCTGGCTCTTACATTAGTAGCCCATTTAACTCCTTCAAGATTAGCACAAGAACCCACCTTGATCATGAGACTGAATCGTAGTGCACACAACATGATTTAGTACTTAATGGAGAATTTTTCTACACTCATTCAAATTGAAATGATAAATTTCCGGGAATGTCAGCCTGACACACATTAAAGGTCGTTTGTTTTGGTTGTTCCTTCTGGACATATTTCTATGTTTATGATTTTTCATAGCGTGAACAAATCTTCTTCTCCAAGATGATAAACATCTCTTGTTCTCTCTTCTCCACCTCTTAAATTCACCTTTTTGGCTTAATACATTTACATATATGCTTTAGGACATTTCATGTTGTTATATTGTATTTATTTATGTTTCCTTTTAGGGGATGCTTCATGTACCCCGTTCTTTGGCTATAAATGCTTGTTGTACTCTCTAGCTCCTTTAACCTAAATTCATCTTTTGTGGACATTAATATAAATTTCATTTCATTTCATTCCTCCACCAAACCACTTACCGGAACCCTTCATACTTTATAGAGTCTTGGTCTTGACGACATTTTTATAGCAGTGGGACGTTTGTTTGCAATGAACCTTCTTGATGTGGTATTATCCACTCATGAGCAGAGTTCTACACTAAAGTATGAAAAACAATATCTGACTGAATTTCATTTAGCAAACATAAGCTTAAATAGTTTTACATCAAGAAAACAACCTCAACAAACTTGGAGGGAAATTGCTCAACAAGCTCCTAAGAAATAGCAACTAAAGGTAATAATAGATCTAGTTGGAAACAAGATCCAAACAAGCCTCTAGAATAGGAAACAGAGAAGGCATCGACACAATACTCCTCAATACTAATTTCCTATATGCGCACACAACACAAATATACTAAAATACTAAGAATCCAATCATATGCTAGGAACTAGAATCCCTATCATTCCTCCCAACAACAGAAGCGTTGACCTCCAATGCTTTTAGGAGAGAGGGAAAATATTCTTGTAGTTGACACTGAACAGGTTTCATGCTAAAGCTGACCTTGCTCGGCAACAAGGCATGATGTAGTGGAACCCCAGTGTGGCTTTGTGTCTAGATCTGCAGGATGATTGGTTAGGATTGTTGATTCATGATAAGTGTTGACAACATCATGGATGATTAATTGATTTGAAATATCATGGTGAAAAGCATTATGAATGGGAAGGGAAGCTTTAGGTGACACTTTATGTCAAATTGGGTTAAAAACCAGTGAGAAGAGGCCACCAAATATGAACTTCCCAATGAGGACAGAACTGTGTAACACGTGAGATAGTCGAAAGTTTTTAGATTGTTCTCTTGACGTGATGTCTCGAGCAAACTAAGGTCGATGAGAAGCAAAGCAAATATTGAAAGAGGAGGAATACAAGAGTCCTCTAAAACTATTGAATGGACCTAGGACTACAAATCTGCAATAGAATGATGCCATGAATAGCATTGTCAGATAAAGGTTAAAGAATGCTTCTTAACTGTAGGATCAACCTTATGTTGAAGTTCAAGGATACTACAGATAATATAGTTGGTGTTATCTTTATGGTAAGTGGTGTTTGCTACAGAATATTGGGCCTTCTAATCATACTGACAAGGTCGGGGAAACAACAAACCACAACTGTCCATATCAGTCACATCACAAGTAAATGTATCCTCAAATTTTGGACCAAATGCAGACAAGACAATGCATGTGTACATGATTTAGGAAGAGAAACCATGATCCTTTCATCCAAATGCATAAGAATGAGGATGAGAGTCCACTGGAAAGTGCAGTTTATTGACAATGGATTTGGCAATTAAATTCTTTTTTTAGCCATCGTCGAAGATACAAGCAGTGGAACAATCATGGCTAAGATGTGCACATGTGATTAGTAGACTATCTTAGGATTTCAAAGAAGTAGAGTACTGCAGCAAGGTGACTTTATTGAGATTCCTTAACTCTTAATAAATCATGTCTTCATAAAAGACCTCAATGGGAGCATCATCGTCTTCCTCATTAGGAGATGGTACATGTTATCACACCATAGTAGCAGGGCTACTATTCTCGCTTAGTAGATATCTGCACATTCCAGAGCTTCCATTATTCAGAGCTTGGCTATGATGATTGTATATTTTGAGATCACTCATGATCAGAGCAATGTATTATTCAGACTTATGTTAGACCTTGTGTCAAGGCTAAGCCTTGAGAGTTCAGATTTGATGACCGATGTGACCCTTTATCCCATACAGTTTCAGTTCCGTACCTAGAGTTGTATTGCAGCAGTGTTTCAGATGATATATGATGATTATTCTTGTGATGATATTGTATGACCTATGGATGTTTTATCATTGACTGTGGATTATTATCTTGTTGTTTAAGTCTTGTTCATAGCATTGGCTTGGTATATAATTCATGATGTGGCAAAATGTGTAAAACTTAAAATGAACTATAAAATGAACATTTACTTGCACATTTAGAATGTTTGACAAAACTCACTGGTTCACTACCTTGCATAGATATGGTCTTTCTTGACACCATTTGTCTGCTAGCTTAGGCTCCACCTTCACATGACTCCATCTATACATGACTTTCCTTATTTGGCTTTAAACCTTGACCTATCTTACTTGACTTTCTGGTATTGAGGACTTCCAATTTCTCTACCTTTGTGTTTGGACTGCATCCCTGTATGTTTAGTGTCTCGGCTCTAAGTTGGTGACAAAACTTGCCTTTGGTAAGTTGGATGGTAGGCCTAAATCATTCTGGTCGGTTGCCCCGATGTTTGGCATTGGCTCGAACTCCCCCTAGTCACTTGAGATGTTGTTGGCTAAAACTGAAAGCTCATGTCCTACTTATGGAAACTTATGTAAATTCGCCCATGGAAACTAAAAAGGGCAAGAGCGATGAACTGCTAAAAATACTCCTCGAAGAGTATAAGAAAGGTCCAAAAAGCAATGGTTCTTAAAAGTTATATCTAAACAATTGTTGACCTTATATATGCAAACATGCCCTGGATGCAAGCTGCAATTAGTTGTGCTTATCAGCACACCTGAGATCCGAAGGGTTATGTAGGCCAAAAAGGCCATGAGATGAAATTGAATGATCCTGATGAACTTGGATCAACTTGATGTAGACATGATGCCTAAGTTGAATAAGCACTCTCTAAACAACTTACCCATTTGTGAGGCACAACCATCCCCCGTGTTATTTTGTCCAGCACAGAGTTTGTAGTTTCCCCTTTCTCCCAGTCCAAAGTATCTTTCTGTTAAGTTTAGACAAGTCACCCCTTTGCCCAACCTTGTTCCTAGCCTTCATCCTTCGCTAGCAGTTTGACCATGTCCAATGGGTGAGTTTGTCATTTAAACTATTGTGCAAGTAATTACAAATAACAAAGGAATATGCTAACATGATTAATGCCACTGAATGGATGTTACACTTTAAGTTAAGTTGTGAGTATGATTAGAGGAACATGTCTTAGTCTACTGATATGATTTATCCTTGGTTGTATATGGACCTAGTCAAACCTAGTTTGACTGTGGTCATTTCTTGGGATCCGTGATGATGCGGGCCATGAAGGCTTATTGATGATGATGTATGGGCCCACATACTCCTATTTATGATACTATATGATGGACATATGATTCAGATGGTGATTGATACAGTTCAGCAGGTTTTATTATTACTTCAGATCATCAAATTATGCACTGTCCATATAGGGTGGACCCTACAGCTAGCCCATCAGGGCAACCCATGGTGTATGAGTACACATTCTTAGTAGAATTGGGTCTTCTGGATCCAATGAGACACTTATCTTTTAGTTCTGGGCACTTCTGACAGTGATAGATGCAATTTTACACTTGTTGACAAGATTTGGGGTTGATTTCCCAGCCTGAGCAGCAGGGGCCATGAGAGGCCAGTTCACCTAGGGCGCTGTATGAGGAGGGGGTGGTCCTGCCACTTGTTATTACCATTTATCCCACCTTCTAAAGAGACTGGTAGGCTCAATTTGACAGCACAAGTGCCGTAGGAGGCAGTTTCAGCACTTCCACAGTTACCAAGGCAATCCAGAGATGGGATAAAATGGTCACTGAGGAATTCGATTTGGGCAATTGAGGCAAGGTTTTGGCACTTGGTTTTCATAGAGGTCTTCAAGGGTCAACCCCATATCTTCCAGCCAGTTTTCACCACTTGGGTTGGTCCACAGAGGCTACAGGAGGCCTTTTACTACTTGTCTGTCACAGATTTTGAGGACAGATTTGATCATTTGTATTTATTTTGGACATTTTATATTATTTTATTGTGCCATGGGGATGAGCTCGCAAGGATTGATACCTCCTAGCCCCACCATGTGCTTTATGAGTCATGTCCTAGTTATATGAGGTGGGCCCATGTTCTTTTACCCACTCTAGTGGATGACGTCACCCTCCTTGAGTATCTTTTAGCTATGACGTCATCATTATATTGAGTGATCCATGTGATTATATTGTTAGGCACATTTTAGCCATTGATTATGTATTGAGATCTTTTAATCTCAACCACTCATTTCAAAAAGTGGTTTTGAGATCTAGGATTTTGGTCTTTATTATCCTATATAAGGAGGAGACCCCCTATTGTATAGCTCACCTTTGGAGCTCTGGAATATTGGAATAGAACACTTCTTTGTGGAGCATATTTCTCTTGTCTTATGGATTCTCTTGCATCTTGAGTATACAGTATCTCTTCTATGTATCATTGTGGATCTTGGAGCTACATCTTGTTTTCTTGCAGGAAAGTCGAATTGGTGGACAGGAGGGCGATTTCTTGAGGGTTATTGTTGGAGGGATCCACATATTCTCTCTTGGGTTGATCTTGGTGAAGGGGAGTATCATTATTGTATCTTTGTGACATAGTTGATGCTTTCTATTACATCTTTCCATCATTTTCATAATCATCTTACTTGGCTTGTTTCACTTGATCTTGTCTTGTAGGAGGAGGACAATTTGGCAATCTTTGAGGAGGACTTTTTGGCTTGGAGCTCTTAGATCTCACTCTTGAATATACACATAGGAGAATGCTATCAATTTGCAAGGTGGCCATAAGCAATTGAGGTAAGTTCTACAAGGTATGTGCCTAGATCCATCCATTCTTCTTCATTGGTCACAAACCCTTAAAAGTTAAAACCCTCATTTTGTTTTTCTTAGATCTACTTGGATCTAGCCTAGCTTTTGGAAAGATATTGAAAACCCACCTCTATAGTATCCAGGGAAATTCGGATCTATAGTGTGGTGGTGATTGGGTTCGATTTGACACACTTTCCAAGGCACTTAGCCCTCCTTGAACAAAATCGCACCACTTGGGAGAAGCTGGTTTGGTTGGTTCCAAGACATGGGTAGGTGAGATCCCACTTGATTCATGATCCTCACACTTGATAACCTACCCCTAGTGCTTCACCTTGTTGATTTTTGCCTTGTGGGCCCCATTCCTCATTTTGAGGGTTGTGCCCCACTTGGGTCAATTTGGTGATGCATTTTCAATCTAAAATCTATGGAGATCTAGCCATTGGATGCCCTTGATTTTTAAGATCCACATTGATACTTGCCTAAACTACTTGGATCTATAATTTGGTGGCCATTGGACTTCATTTGACACACCTTTCCATGCTTTTAACCCTCCTTGGGCAAAGTTGCACTCCTTGGCTGTTTGAGTTTGCCCACTTGTAGGACATGGGTGGTTGAGATCCCATTGGATTTGGAACAAGCACACCTTGAAACCTACATCTAGTGTCTCATTTTGTGAAGTTCTTCCTTGGGTGTAGCATTCCTTGTTTTGGGGATTGTTGTCCACTTGGGTCACATCGTGAAACATTAGATCTAGTAAGATCCAACCATCACATCTTGAATAGCCCACTTGATTTGCATCCTAGGTGTCCCGATCTACAATTTGACATCTCTTTTGACTCCATTAACCCATCTATCAAGGCACTAGTCCACCTAGGGTAATTCGCACTCCTTGGGAGTTGTGTCAAGTCCTAGATCCCACATGTGGGTATCTCTAATTTCATCTTAGATCCTTAGATCTACCCCTTGCATACCCCTTGGTACCATTTGCACCCTAACTCCACCTTGTGGGTCCCATTTGAGCTATTTCCATATCCCAAGGAAGTGGGTCCCACTTGTGTATTTAATAGTACTAGATCTTGTCATCTTATCTCATCATGTGGCCTAAATCATTCATTGGTTTAAACATAAGTCATTTCCTAAGCCTCTTTCAACCACATTTAAACTTCTAGGTCCACCTAACCTTGCATTGGTTTCGGTAACTTGTCTTTTACATATCCCTAGGAACCTTTGTTTGGGTCCAATCATCTTTGATTGGTTATAGGGTCTCCCCCTAGGTCTTGATTCATCTTGATCTAAAGTGAAGAGTGCCTCAGTTGACGTGACTCCCAGCTTGCATTGGGAACCGTGGCATCTCTTGGGTCACCTCTTTAGTTGTCCATCTCGGATGGGATACCACTAGGGACAACTACAAGTTGTGTGATAACAGAACTGCTAAAAATACTCCTTGAAGAGTATAAAAAGGTCCAAAAAGCAATGGTTACTCAAAGTTATATCTATTATTGTTGACCTTGTATATGTATAAACATGCCCTGGATGCAAGCTGCGACTAGTTGTGCTTCTTAGCACATCTAAAATCTGAAGGGTTATGTAGGCCAAAAAGGCCATGAAATGAAATTGAATGATCCTAATGAACCTGGATCAGCTTGATGTAGAGATCATGCCCAAGTTGAATAAACACTCTCTAAACAACTTATCCATTTGTGAGGCACAGTCCTTCCCCGTGTTATTTGTCCCGCACATAGTGTAGCTCCCCCTTTTCCCCGTCTAAAGTGTCACCTAGTTGAGTTTGGTCAAGTCATCCCCTTTGCCCAACCTTGTCTTAGCCTTGACCCTTAGCTAGCAGTTAGACCATGTCCAATGGGTGAGTCCGCCATTAAAGCGTTTTGTGCAAGTGAAGTATAAATAACATTAAATATCTATATGTATTAAACTGCCATGGAATGATGATGTACTTTAAGTTAAGTTGTGAGTGTGATTAGAGGAACATGTCTTAGTCTATTAATATATTTTGGTCCTTGGTTGTATGTTGACCTGGTCAAACATGGTTTGACCATGGTCATTCTTGTGATCCGTGATGATGTGGACCATGTATACTTATGGATGATGATTGATGGTCCCACATACTCTTGTCGATGATACCATATGGTGGACATATGATTCAGATGATGGTTGATGCATTTCAGCAGATTTTATTATTATTTCAGATCATCAGATTATACATTGTCCAGGTATGGTGGACCCTACAGTTGACCCCTTAGGTCAACCCATGGTGTATGAGTACACATTCTTAGTGGATTTGGGTCTGCTGGATCCAATGAGACACTTGTCATTCAGTTTCGGGTACTTCTGACAATGATAGATGCAGTTATCCACTAGATGACCAATTTTGGGCATGCTTTCCCAGCCTATCCAGCAGAGGCATGAGAGGCCAGTTTCACCTAGGGCGCTATATGAGGAGGGGGTGGTCCAGCCACTTGATTTTACCATTATACCCCCCTTCCAGAGAGCCTGGTGGGCTCAGTTTGACAATGCAGGCAACCTAGGTGGCAGTTTCAGCAATTGCACGATTTTCGAGGAGGATAAAAAATGGAATAAAAGGGTCATTGAGGAATTCGATTTGGGCAATTTAGGCAAGGTTTTTGCACTTGGTCTTTTCAGAGGTCTTCCAGGGTGAACCCCCCATCTTCCAGTCAGTTGGCATCAGTTAGTGGGGTCGACAGTGGCCACAGGAGGCCAGTTACTGCATGTCTCTATCAGTTTTGGAGACAAGATTTGATCATTTGTATTATTTTGGACATATTATTTTATATTATTGTGCCATGGGGATGAGCTCGCAAGGATTGATGCCTCCTAGCCCCACCATGAGCTTCTTAAGTCATGTCCATGTCATATGAGGTGGGTCCATGTGTTTTAACCCCCTCCTAGTGATGACGTCACCCTCCATGAGTCACTTTTAGCTATGACGTCATCCCTCTTTTGAGTGGTCCATGTGATATTATGTACTGGATCATCTTAGCCATTGATTAGATTATGAGATCTTTTAATCTCAACCACTCACGTGTTGTATTGTAAAGTGGTTTTGTGGTTTTGGGTTTTGGTCTTTACTATCCTATATAAGGAGGAGACCCCCTATTGTAAAAGCACCTTTGGGCTTTGGAAAACTTGGAATGAAAATAATATTTTGGAGATCTACTTCTTGGCTTTGATTGGGTTACTCTTGTATATGTTCTTGCATCTCTTGCTTCTAGACATTGTTTGCTTTTCAGGTGAAATCGACATCAAGAGAGGGAGGCCGAATTGCTTGAAGCTAGCTCAACGTTTTGCTTGATGGGAAGATTGTAGGGGTTGCTCACATCTCCCATGGGCAAGACGTCTTCATCTTGAGGGAGTCTTTCAATTGTGCTTTGTCCATTGATTGCTTATTTGATATGACATGGTTATATCTTATGGATTTGTGGATCAAATCTAACTTGATATAGTTTGATTTATAGTTTTTCATAAGACATCTCTCCTCCTAGGGCTTGGACGTTTTGGGTTGAAGACACTTGGATCAAGCTTGGAATTGTAACTAGGGCAAGAATCATCCATATGCTAAGAGGCCGCAAGCTTTCAGGTAAGATCTACAAGGTATGTATTGATTTCGCTTGTTCTCCATCCTATTGGTCACAAACACTATTAAAATCAAAACCCTCATTTTTATATTTTCCTAGATCTACTTGGATCTAGCTTGCCTTTGGAGATAATAAAAAGAACCCAGCTCTATAGCATGCACAGCAATTCGGATCTATAGTTTGGTGGCATTTGAGCTTCATTTAACACATTTTCCAAGGCACATTAGCCTCCTTGAGGGAATTCGCACTCCTTGAGGGAAGCTAGTGGGGCTAATTCCAAGACTTGGGTAGGTGAGATCCCACTTGATTTGCACTTGTCTACTTTGATAACCTACCCCTAGTGCTTCACCTCTTTGATTTTTTCCTTGTGGGCCCCATTCCTCATTTTGAGGGTTGTGCCCCACTTGGGTCATTGGGCAATGCATTTTCAACCTTAGATCTATGGAGATCTAGCTCATATTGGGGCATGCCAGTTAAAACCCACCTTGATGATTGCCTTAACTACCCCGATCTACATTTTGGCATACTTTGAACTCCTTATTCGCACTAGTCTCCCTTGGTCAAGGCACTAGTCTCCCTTGGTCAATTCGCACTCCTTGGGGTTAGTGTCATTTGCTAGATCCCATATGTGGGTGTTACCTAATCCATCTTGGATCCATAAATCCACATCATCAAACACCCCTTAGTGCCATATCACCCCTAACTTCACCTTGTGGGTCCCATTTGGACCATTTCCATATTTTAAGGAAGTGTGCCCCACTTGTGTATTTTTATGGTACTAGATCTATCCATTAGGTGGCCTTATTCATTCATTGGTTGAAGCATTAGTCACTTCTTAAGCCTCTTCAACCACACTTAACTCTTGGGCCCACCTAATCTAATCAATTCATTGGTTTCCGTAACTCATTTTTTGACACACTTCCCTAGTAAACTTTGGGTTAGTCAATCTTTCTTGATTGGCTAGGGTCTCCCCCTTGGTCTTGACTTGTCTTGATCTAAAGTGAAGAGTGCCTCGGTTATCGTGACTCCCAGCTTGCCTTGGGAACCGTGGCATCTCTTGGGTCACCTCTTTAGTTGTCCATCTCCTCTATCGTCCCGGATGGGATACCTCTAGGGACAACTACAAGTTGTGTGATAACAGTGACCTTTCCCTACTTTATTGTAATACTTTTTATTTATTTTTATGATACCACCCTAATTCTTGGATCATTCTAACAAATTAATTTTGGTCCATTCCAATGGAATTAACCTTGGACCATTCTAAATTAAACTTGTTTCTATTTATTTGAAGTTTATTCTTCATCCTGAGACGCACAAACATACCATACGGAGCTTGCTATTTCCACGGGACTGTCCTTCGTCGATTTTTCTTCTACGTCTCATTTTTCGGGTCACTCTGTTTTCGGGTTAGCTCCCTTTCTCAACTCAGCTTCCACGCAGCCTCCCTCACGGATTTACTTTCTTTGACTTCACGAGTTTTTCTGTTACGAGCTCACCTTCACAGGGTTACTTTCACGAGTTCATTCCTTCCCGTTCTTCTCCTTCACGGCCAGACTCCTTCACGGCTTTGCCTCTCCACGAGTTTGCTACGGTTTTGTTTTTCCACGATTTTGTTGTTTGAGTTTGTTGCTCATTTTTTTGTTTGGGGCTAGCTGCACAAGTTTGTTGCTCGAATCTCTGTCCATGGCTTGCTCTCTCAACTTCAGCATGTTCACGTCTCACTCTGTCCACGGCCAGCTCCCTCACGAGTTTACTCCTCATCTATGTTTGCTGTCTGTGCCTTCTTGTGGAGAACATGAGGTCTGTAAGCTTATTCTCCTTTTGGTGGGGAAAGTAAGATTTGGGATCTCTGTCCCTCTTTTTTTGTGTTGGGATACCTGATTTAACCTGTTGGTTAGATTCTATGAACTGAGATCTTATCTGTGGACTATTTTTTCTCTGATCTACTTGTTTGAAGTCAAACTTTTGTGATAAGAATTATTCTACTATGCTGAGTCTTGTTTGACTGTCACTGTGTTTTTTTTTTAATGTCATTAATCTTCACCACTGCAACCTGTCACCTCTCTCTCTCTAGTTTGTACTACCCTCTTGTAGAGTCAGCTAGTTCCTAGAGTTGATTGGCCTCTCTGAGGCACAGTCTTTCTTGAAAGTAACTCTTCTGAGTATTCTTACACGAAGGGTTTCACACCCAGATAAGTATCTTCAACTATATATCTTCTATTGTTATACGATCAACTTGTTTATTTTATTACATGTTACTGAAGATTACTTTAACACGATGATCTAACTGGTAGTGTTAAAATTACTTTAACACAGTGACCTATCCGATAGTGTTAAAGGTATAGAGTTGAAAGAGATGAAAATTATGTTATGATAGAGATTACTACTGCACTATTTCATATTCAATGTTTGTAATTGTTTATTAAATGTATTTTTTGCATTAAAGTATATTGAATTGTCATTTTCCTACATATAACTCTAACTTCATGAAAAATTAACAAGCAATAGATAGCAACCAAACTAAAGATAAGGAAGAAAGTTTTCTCTACGCCCTCCTCTGACCAATGCGCCCTCCAAAACCCTAGAAACAATGTAAATCTCTTCAAATCTGTGAGATAGTTGGGTCTTCTTCTTCAACGATGAAGCACAGTGAAAGGATCCGAATAATCTTTCCTTTATAGATCAACTAGGGTGAATAATTTCACCACCAAAACCGATTTTTCTCTTAGGGTTTTCGTCCCAAGAGCCACAAGCCACAAGAGCTCTCCAAATCTTTTCGACAGTGAAAATAACATGAATTATTATTCAAGGGGGGTCAATTCTCTCTTTTATAAGCTTTTTAGGGAACTTTATAGAAACTCCCTTTAAAATCACTTTATTAATTTATCAACCTTTTTAACTCCAAAAAGTGATTTAATTTACTTTTAAAACATTTCCGGCACTTAAAGTCACTTTTAAACTTTCCATCATATAGAACTGTCCATCCTCTTTTCAACAAGCTATAATACTAAGGTGCCCAATAAATGAATTTAGTTAAAAAGGCAACCTTATTAAATATTATTAAATATTATTAAATATAGCTCAATATTACACCCAATTAGCGGAAATAACCGAAAAGCATCGGAATTGAAATTTGACTATATAGGAGTAATCCCGATGATAAAAGATGATAAACGGACCCAACTGGGTGACTTACTAAAAATAGACGCTTCCGCCAAGAATCTTGGAGCCCACACCGAAAGCCAAAAATACCATCTGAAAGCGGCATATGACTCCTCTAACACTTTGAGCTGATCAATAGCATCAAATTATCCCTCTGAACAAGCTGACAAAAACCCAGAAAATCAGCAACAACTGCACTACTAGAGAAGCTGAAAATGGGGACATTACAAACTTGTTGGCATTTGTTTGGTCTCTTCTCTCTTGGCCAACTTAGTGTGTTGAGTTGGAGTGGAGTGAAATATTGTCCATTATTTACTATTGTAAAATAATATTTCCGATTAACCCTAAGGCTGAAAGTTCACATGTTATATCCAGGAAACCTCTAGTTAGAGGTGAAATGTCAGATTTGCATTATTTGCCCTAGATCGGAAATTTCACAAAAATGTGTTAATATATGTGTAAGCCCAACTTATCGAGCTTATTGAGGTTAATGGGACAACGTGAATGGGCATTTAACATACACAGGCAGCTTAATTCAAAAAAGGTTATTGCAACACTTAAAGGAGACCATATAGTATAAAGAGAGGAGTCATTTGGTCATTTGTGATGTGTCGAATTGGAGTTCTCTCTGCTTGAGGTGTGGTGAGTATTTCCTACCAGTTGAAATCTTGAGATTCATCCATATGTGATGTATTACACTTTGATGATATAGTGCATTATTTAGGGTATTTTTCAATACCCATTACTCACCATATATTCTTGGTTTCTCTTTCTCTCTTTCGCTTGTGTGGAGTTATTTCATTGATCATGGAACCTACCATTAAATTCCAATAGGGTTAAATATGCTCTTTAATACAAAAGTGAAAGTCACAAAGAGATGCAGTTGATTCAAATCAAACATTTTCAATAAATGCAAAGCACAAGCTAGAGGAAATAAGGGAAGAAATTCTTACTTAGTAAAGCATTGATGAATGCTGACTTTCCCACATTAGCAGAACCCTGCAAATAATTGTTGCATCATATGGTGCATATCACTCATGTTAACAACTCATAAAGTCAAAAGCTGAACAGAATAAGTGCAGGTTGCTAGCACTACAATTTCAATCGCGTGCCAGGAAATGGATGTAAAACAAGTTCAGCAAAGAACAAGCATCCATGAAAGAATAACAGATTAACTGCCACTGACATCACTCAAAGTTAAAACATTCAACAAATAAGAGGAGTTGGTAGGAAACTGTTTTCATGTTGTGAAATTAATGTCATGTATTTGGACAGTGGAGTACCAAACACAAATTTCATTATAGCTGAACTGTAATATGAGGATGTTACATATCTTTTGAGATTATTCTAGCTTTTATTTTTTTGAATTATTTTATTTTTTGTTTCTGGCTTATGATTTGGTGGTCATATATAATATTAATATATCTGAGTTCATTGCAACAACCATATTGTGCATACATGCCTAGTAAGCTTAATGGCAAGCCCCTCAAGTTCAAGGGAGACAGAAACCTTCATATCCAAGAACAAGAAAGCAATGGAGGAAGTCTGGAATAGAGAACAAACAATTAATCTATGCAGTCAGGCTGGCTTAGTAACAACCTTTATAGACATGGCATAGTAAGATAATATGATCTGAAATTTTAAGTGTCTGCTGTCTGTTACAGCATGAACTAGCAGGTATAGTTAAAGCCCCAAAGAACACGGCTAGCCCAACTGAAACCTAAAGGTGTTACCCACTGTTACCTCGATAACCACCTCTCTGCATTTCCGGTTGCCTCTTCTCCAACTCAAAGGGGGCCTGGTAGGGTATGGCAATGAGGGCACAAGGTGATTTTGAAGAGTTAGCACTAGCAAAACTTGAGGTCTTTCTTTATAGTATAGGTGATGGGAGGACCATGAAGACATGTGCCAATCCCCAAGGAAAAAATGGAATCTCAAGAGAATCCCTTCAAAGGATTTGTTTGTATATGTTTGATTGGAACCTCTACAAAGCAAGACAAATTCCTAGCCCAAAACTATTCAAGCTTCATGCAAAATTTCACCAAGGGTGGCTCTTTGGCACACACCTCCAAACATCTAACCCTAGCTTGTACCCTAGCCTATGCAAACTTGATTCACAGCCCCTCTTAAGATAGCCAAACCGCAAGACAAGCCACAAGGCTAAACCACAAAATAACAAGATTATTCCACTTGAGCAAATTTACCCTTTCAGTGAACTAGGTCAAATATCTTACAATTATAAAAGATGCATGTTACTTCAATATTCAGCCATCAAGAACCCAAAAGAAGGAATCCTACACACTTCAAAATGCTCCATGAAAAGATATGTCAATTAGGCTCCAAAAGAGAGAGCTCTCAAAATCCAACCATGAGTTCAAATGACGAAGAGGCTCTCTTTATATAGGAGAGAGGCCTAACTTCCTTTACAATAAAATATTAATTATTTCCTTAGATCTAGCCTAAGGTGAAGTAAAACACAAAATTCCCGCTAGACAACCAACTCCTAACAAATTATAATAAATAAAGTGGTCAAAGCCACAAATACAATACATAAGATTATGAGGCCCGAAAACAAGGGAGACACCTCCATCAATCAATGAACAAATGCCAAATCATGATGCCACGTGGCCTCGAAAGGCCCCTTCAAAGTTGGATCCTTCAACAAGCTAAGCCCACAAGGAAGTTACACAAACTAATTGATGATCACATGAAAACCCAACCAATCAAATGTATCCACACTAGCCTCCAAGGGCTTCTTCAAAGGAAACCTTCTCAACAAGCCATGTTCACAAAGAAAGCAGAACCTCCAAGAAATGTCCACATGCATTCCACAAGCCCTAAGATACCAAACGTCCCTTCAAAGTGGAAAGCATATCCAAAAGAACTCCTAAGAAGAGGGACATTTTCACCCACAAAAGACTAATGTGGCTTCTAAAGACTCAATACAAGCAACCTCCAATGAACATGTGTCCACCAAGCAATGATTTTAACCATCCAAGTAGGATCACTTTTATAGATACTGTCCATAAAGCCCCAGAAGCCTCCAAGAGAAAGGTGTCCATATGGTTGCCAATAAAGTGTCCACTTGGAAACCAACTTTAGTCTCCAAAGGGAAAATGTCAACTTCAAGATAGTGGAACGTTCTGCTCAAAAGGTGAAGGGAGATGTGATGAAGGGTCTTCAACCACACAAGCCACAAACAGAAGTGTATTACCCTCCTCCAAAGATGGACGTTACAAGCAACTTTTCCAACCAAATGCCACAGCTTTTCTATAAATCATAAAATGTACATCTTCTAAGTGTGATGTCCCTCCAACTTGTTATCACACCATAGTACCTGGGCTACTATTCTTGCTGAGCAGATATTTGCACATTTCAGAGCTTTGCTTTTACAGAGATCAGCTATGATGAGCTTGTTATTTGAGATCACTCATGGATCAGAGCAGTGCATTGTATCAGACTTTTATTAGACCTTGTGCCAAGGCTGAGCCTTGAGAGCTTAGATTTGATGACCGATGTGATCCTTTGTTCCATACAATTTCAGTTCAGTACCCAGTGATATTATTGCAGCAGTGTTTCAGATGTTTATTGATGATTATTATGATATGATGTAACCTATGGACTTATGATTATTAGCTTTGGATTATTATCTTATTGTTTTAGTCATCTTCATAGCATTGACTTGGTATATGATTCATGATGTCGCAGTACTATTTAAAATAAAATGAAATATCTTGGATGATGTTATAAATATAAAATGGATGTATTACTTCCACACTTAGGTTTTTTGACAATACTCGTTGGTTTCATTACCCTCCTATGAGCATAGATATGATCTTCCTTGACATCCTTGTCTGCTAGCTTAGGCACCACATTCATTTGACTCCATCCATCCATGACCTTCCTGATTTGGCTTTTACCCTTGACTTGCCTTCTTGACTTCTTGATACTAAGGACTTCCCCATTTCTACCTCGGTGTTGGACCGCATCCTTGTTTGTTTTGTGTCTCGACTCTGAGTTGGTGACAGAACTTGGCATTGGTGAGTTGGATTGTATGCCTAAATCATTCTGGTCGGTTTTCCCGATGTCTGGCACTGTGCAGAAGTCCCCCTAGTCACTTGAGTTGTTGTTGGCTAAAACTGAAAGCACATGTACTACTTATACTGGAAATTATTATAAAGCCTGTGAACTTAAAATTCTAGAATGTGTTTATCAACACACGTGAATAAAGACTATAGCAATGAACTGCTAAAATACCCCTCGAAGGGTATTTAAGCAATGGTTACTCAAAGCTATATCTATTATTGTCGACCTTGTATATATGAATATGCCCCGGATGCAAGTTGCGATTAGTTGTGCTTCTTAGCACATGTGAAATCCCAAAGGGGTCATATAGGCCAAAAAGGCCATGGAAATGAAATGAATGATCCTAATGAACGTGGATCAACTTGAGGTAGACATTATGACTAAGTTGAACAAACACTCTCTAAACAACTTATACATTTGTGAGGCACAGCCCTTCCCTATGTTATTTTTGTCAAGCACAGAGTGTAGCTCCCCCTTTCCCCGTCCAAAGTGTCACTTAGTTGAGTTTGGTCAAGTCATCCCCTTTGCCTAACCTTGTCCTTAGCCTTCATCCTTAGCTAGCAGTTAGGCCATGTCCAATCGGTGAGTCTATCATTAAAACTTTTGTGCAAGTAAAAGATAAATAACATTAAATATATATATATATCTATATATATGTATTAACTGCCACGGAATGATGTTTATACAGTTAAGCTGTGAGTGTGATTAAAGGAACATGTCTTAGTCTATTGTTATAATCTTGTCCTTGGCTATATTTTGGCGTAGTCAAACATAGTTTGACCATGGTCATTCTTGGGATCCGTGATGAGATGGACCATTTGTGCTTATGGATGATGATTGATGGTCCCACATACCCTTATTGATGATCCCATATGATGGACATATGATTCAAATGATGATTGATGCAGTTGAGCAGTTTTATTATTATTTCCATATCATCATATTTTACACTGTCCAGGTATGGTGGACCCTACAGTTGAACCCTCAGGTCAACCCATGGTGTATGAGTACACATTTCTAGTGGATTTGGGTCTTCTAGATCCATTGAGACACTTATCTTTCAGTTCCAAGCACTTCTGAAGATGATAGATGCAGTTATCCACCTGTTGACCAATTTTGGGCATTTTGATCCAGCCTGTCTAGTAGAGGCTTGGAGGCCAGTCGTTGCCTAGGACGCTGTGTAGGAAGGGGGTGGTCCAGCCACTTGTTTTTACCATTTTTTCCCCTTCCAGATAGCCTGGTGCCCTCAGTTTGACAACGCAGGCACCATGCCTGGTAGTTTGGGCAGTTTCAGGGTTTTTCAGGAGGATTAAAAATGGAATAAAAGGGTCACTGAGGAATTCGATTTGGGCAATTGAGGCAAGGTTTTGGCACTTGGTCTTCTCAGAGGTCTTCCAGGGTGAACCCCCCATCTTCTAGATCAGTTGGCATCAATCAGTGAGGTCCACAGTGGCCACACGAGGCCTTTTACTGTATGTCTCTCTCAGTTTTGGAGACGAGATTTTGATCATTTGTGTTATTTGGACATGTCATAGTCCTATTATTTTATATTATTGTGCCATGGGGATGAGCTAGTGAAGGATTGATGCCTCCTAGCCCCACCATGTGTGTCTTGAGTCATGTCCATGTCATAGTTGGTGGGCCCATGCTATTTAGCCCCCTTTGAGGGATGACGTCACCCTCCTTAGAGACTTTTGACAGATGATGTCACCCTCCTTTTGAGTGATCCATGTGATATATTGTTAGGCTCATCTTAGCCCTTGATTATTATGTTAGATCTTTTGATCTGAACCACTCATTTCAAAAAGTGGTTTTGTGTTTTAGGGTTTTGGTCTTTATTATCCTATATAAGGAGGAGACCCCCCTATTGTAAAAGCTATCTAGAGATTTTTGGCTCTTGGCTATTGGAATAAAAATACTTTCTTGGGCATCTTGGATCTTGGAGTTGGAATGCTTGTGGTGATTGTAAATGCTTCTTCCTCTGCACTGACAGACATTGGTGGCCATCTTGATTTTATCTTCAACTAACATTGTTTTGTAGGCAAAGAAGACGATTTTGAGGAGTGCATATTGGTGGGGAGGCCTACCCTACAAGCTTCAAGAGGACGATTTGGGTGACAGGGAGATGTTTTTCCTTTGTACCAACAATTTAATGTTCTTCATCTCTTTGTTTGCATCTACTTCCATTCTTGTTTATTGATTGATCTTTTTATCCTTGATTGACAGGAATAGGGAGGCCGATTTGGTTGAAGGAGGCAAAACGTTGGCAAGAAGGGATCATCAAGTTTGGCATTTGATCTTTGTGTGAAGTAATCCTCATCACAAGCCTCTTCCATCTTCATTTTCCAAGTATGTTCCACGAGGTATGGCATTCTTCTATCCTGCCCATCTACTCTCTTAGATCACAAAACCCTCATTTTTACATTTTTTTAGATCTACTTGGATCTAGCTTGGCTTTGGGGATAATTTTAAGAACCCACCTCTATAGCATCCACGACAATTCGGATCTATAGTTTGGTGGTGATTGGCCTCCATTTGACCAATTTTCCAAGGCACCTAGCCCTCCTTGAGGCAATTCGCATTTCTTGAGGAGACCTACTGGGGCTAGTTCCAAGTTGTGGGTAGGTGAGATCCCACTTGATTTGCATAGATCTACCTTGATAACCTACCCCTAGTGCTTCACCTTGTTGATTTTCACCTTGTGGGCCCCATTCCTCAATTTGAGGGATTGAGCCCCACTTGGGTCACTTGGTGATGCATTTTCAATCCTAGATCTAACGAGATCTAGCTCATATTGGGGCATGCCATTTTAAACCCACCTTGATAATTGCCTAAACTACCTCAATCTGCATTTTGGTTAAATTTGGGCTCCATTTGCCCCCTCATCTCAAGGCACTAGTCTCCCTTGGGCAATTTGCACTCCATGGGTTAGTGGCCTTTTGCTAGATCCCATATGTGGGTGTTGGCTCATTCATCTTAGATCCATAGATCTACATCATTGCACCCCATTAGTGCCATCTTACCCCTAATTTGACCAAGTGGGCCCCATTTGGACCATTTTCCACTTTTTAAGGAGTGGGCCCCACTTGTATATTTTCATGGCACTAGATCTATTCATTTGAGCTTCATAAGTGGCCCTAGTCATTCATTGGTTGAAACACTTGTCACCTCCTAAGCCTCTTCAACCACACTTAAACTCTTGGGTCCACTTAATCTAACTCACTCATTGGTTTCCGTAACTTAACTTACACATTTCCCTAGGAACCTTTGGGTTAGCTAATCTTCATTGATTGGAGAGGATCTCCCCCTTGATCTTGATTAGTCTTGATCTAAAGTGAAGAGTGCCTCAATTATCGTGACTCCCAACTTGCATTGGGAACCGTGGCATCTCTTGGGTCACCTCTTTAGTTGTCTGTCTCCTCTACCATCCCGGATGGGATACCTGTAGGGGCAACTACAAGTTGTGTGATAACACAACCATGCCGTAGTTTCCCTCTGTAGTCAATTAAGCCTCAAACATTGTCTAAGGGAAGATCGGCCTCACAAATCAGGCTCCAATGATAACGATGAGCTTCTTCTAGGACTGCAGCCTCTCCAAAAGTGGTTGAGTATGATATCAAGAGTAATGAATCAACGAACAAGTTTCCTGAGATGATGATAGCCTGCAAAGAAAACCTCCTAAGGCACCTTCACATGAGACATTCTCTCTACGAATGGAAAACCTAATTAGCCAGTGAGGTATTATAAGAAGGCAGGAGATCATCGGCAAAGCACACTAAGCAAACTGATCAGAGTTCGATCTATTTGAGAGGTGGGTGACTTTCCTCAGAAAGGAGGGCACATTCTCTGAGGAGAGAGAAGCTAGTTCTACATCTGGTTGACCGATTGACCAGTTGAGACTTTCAGAGTATCATTGCCTCAATGTTTGAGGAAGGACTGTGACATCCTCTGTCGGAACTAGGATGTCAAAGACATCCATTGGAGTTTCTTAGTTTTACATAAAAGCTTTTAACAATAATTAACTTAGTGCTAAGTTTTAGGTCTTAGGAGACATTTACTGCCTTTTGGCGGTTAAGGGTATCTTCGGTATCCCTCTCTAGGACTAACCGATAACCAAACAACTTAAGTAACCTTTGGTGAACGTCAACATCTGTCATCAAACTCATGGATTCCAAGCCATTTCACCTCTCCCCCCCCACCTAGTGGATTCGTCCCCTCATCGTTAGGTTGCGTCATGACCTCAGTCTCCTAAATCTTGCATTCTAATTTACAATTTAGGAAATTAAACCACATCACTTACAATGTTTACTGGTGAGGCATTGGCCTTGAGCTCCTCACCAGAAGAAAGTACAATTTACATTTACATTTAAAAAATAATAGGGGTATAAAAGAGGGATGTTACAAGTTATCGTTTCACCTTTGCAGACACAAATAGGAAAAATAGGGGTTTAAAATATTTTTTTAATTTTGAAAAAACTAACCCTAATGTGTGTCTAAACTAATAAATAGGTGCCCCCCTTCTAATTCACTCACACTTTCTTGTCGCCGCTTGTTGAGTTGAGTGACCAAGTCAGGAGTGAGAATCGTTTTCACTGTTGACCTCGTGTTCAGTGTTCACGTTGAGCCTAGTGGACGAGGTCGTTGTCCAAGGAGTCAAGCAGCAAGACTGTTGGAGTCAAGAGTCAAGGAGCAAGCTGCAAGACTATTGTAGTTGGACGTTGGAAGTAGCCTAGAAGTTGGAACAGCCATACTCAGAGCATGTCCCAAATTCCAATCGATTTCTAATTCTCTCACAATTGGAGGGCCAAGTTTTCCAATTCAAATTTTAGACTTTAAATGTTAAATATAATTTTTATGATTAAAATTGTAAATTTGTATTTTTTAATCGTCTGGTTCATTGAAATCAAACCGCTCTAGTTCATTACTGGTTCTGGTTCGGACATGAGTTGACCCCCGGCTGGTTTGATTCCCGGTTCTGAGTTTTAAAACATTGGTTCTAAGGGTTGCAATAATTATAAGACTTAAATCGACAAAATATTTTCATTGAGTTCTTAGATAAAGTGTGTTTGTAACTTATATATTGTGTATTATTGTCATATTAGATGAACATTTGCCTAAGTTTTAATGATGGTTAACTTTATTACACTAGAGAGATCTTATTTACACACATGCTATGACATTGTTGGTGTGTTTGATGATTATTAGGCACATTTGGATGGAGCACTACACTTGAGATGATATTCATGTCATGTCTCTTAGCACACATGAGGGGGAAGCCACTCTCTTAAACACATTTTTGGCTATGTATGTAATATGTGGGATGGTTGGGATACTCCTAGACCCCTCTTTGCACACATGCGAGCCTCCCCTTTCATATTTTGGGCATTTGAGATGATATTTGGAGTTTTCTAGAGCGTCGTTTTGACTACATGATGGATTCGTCCCCTTCCCTAGCACATTTGGGTGAGTGGTTGGGCAATTTGAGGAGGGTGTTCCACTTTGTGACTTGGATTTGTCCCTTTTCCATTTCTTTGGAGGCCAGCGCTATCTTTAAGAGGGGAGTCATTGTACACTTCGACCTTTTAATGATGAGGACATCCCACTTGAGAATTTTGTATACCACACATGTGAGGGTTTTGACCCCTCTTATTGGAACGCCCTCTCTCTTGAGGCTTTCTTTGGACTATTCATCACACTTTGACCACATTTTGATAGAGCCAGCCTATCTCCTTGAGGATTTGAGGATTATTTTATGTATTTTGTTCATTTGTGGAGGATCCCTAGGTTGGATCTAGAGTTTTGGGCATTTTATTATTATTTTATTGTAGAGAAGGTTGAGCTTTTCTCATATAAAAGAGGGCTCACCTCTCATTCTCATTGTTGCTGAGCATTGGAAAGAAAAACTATCATTTTGCATCCAAAGGTTTTGTCTCCAATGTTTTCAAACTCGGACTCGGATCGGAATCGGTCAAGGGTCAACTCGGACTCGGACTCGAAATCATAAATCGGCAATGACTCGGCCAATTTGAATTTAATGACTCGGTTTACTCAAAAATACATAAAATATTTAAATTTTAAAGAAAAACAATATTTTAAACATTCTAATCCATGATTCCAAAGGATTAGAGACAAAATATCCAAAGTCTACTCATGTATATACCATATAATGGTGAATATATCAAAATGGCATGAAGTGTATTGTGTAATACATATCTAGATTCTAGAACAAAATACATAATCAATGAGGCCTAAATGGCCTACAGAGTCCAAAAAACAACATGCTATGATACCACTACATCATACATCATACATGTCATTGATCAACATGCTCAATCATCAAACTCAACAGCATTGCTAGAACTAGAAGTAGAACTAAAATCAAGATTAGCAATGGCATAGGCAATAACATCATCGTTTGGCTCAAGCTCGAACTCCTCAAGGTCATCTACAATTGCAATAGTAGTGTAGTAGATGAATCTCTACAAGTACAAGGTTAGGGTTCATCTTATAGCTTTAGGGTTAGATTAGAAGTTGCACGAAATGGGGAAATGGGGACGAGTTTCCGGAACGGGGACGCGTTTGAAACATGACCCCCCAAAAGTTTGAAAATGGGGACATATATCAAAGTTGATCCTATAAGGACATTAGTCAATGACTCAACACCCTACAATTTTGATGAAACTTCCTAATCCAATTGTTAAAATAAGGTAGAAAAAGATTCCCATGCTTAATAAGTGATTTTGCTTGAGTGAAGAGTACATTTTTTATTAAGGTCATGACAAAGGAGTTCAACAATCAACACCACCAACATCAAGGTATATAGAGGGGTTGATGTGCTTGATTAAATGCCAAACCCATACCCTCGTACATGAAATAATTTGGTGGAAACTTTGCAATCCTGAAATCCTAAAAACTGTTAAGTCTGTTGAATTCTGAATGGGATCTAAAATTCTACTTTTTGCATATGATGCCCGATGAGGTTGGAACCACTCTCAAACATCCTGAAACAATTAATAGTAATGTTAAACATTTTAAGTAAAAGGATAGAAAATGAAAGATAAGGAGAATGCCACTTTTACTTTAAGAAATTAACATTACCATTTAGTATTGCCAAATCTACTAAGTAACTAAACAAAGCAAAAACAATTCTAGACAACTCGACCGGTTTAGGTTGGGACTCGGCCGAGTTGATCGGTTTAGTACCGAATCGGTCACCTAATCTGGTTTGAAGGCCGAGTTAGCTTGGTGTGGGGTCAACTCGGTCAACTCAGCCGAGTCTGATTCCGAGCTGACCAGTTTTTAAAACTATGTTTGTCTCTTGGTCTTCTTTTATGGGTGGCACAACTTGGCGATTCTTCTTGTTGAGGTAACATGCTATCTTTGTCATTGTAAGGTTTATGCTCCTAATTCATTGAAAGAGTAAGATTGCTTGAATGGAGTGATATTATCATTTTATGGTTTAGTTTTGTTGTTGGTTTGTGGTGTGACTACTTGGTAGGGGCTACAAATTGGGTTGCATAAGCTAGGGTACAATCCAGGGCATGAGCTGAAGGTGTGTGTGGTAATGATTGATTTTCCTTGATGAGGGTTTACATGAGGCTCTGGGACAAAAAAAATTCTGTCATTTAGGGATTTCAGTCAAGCATTTACATACAAGGCCACTTGGAGGATTTGATCCCAAGACCCTGTTGTGCCACACTTTGTGGGGCATCCCTTTTTTCAGACTTATTTTGGCATTTTCCCAAAGGATGGGAGTCCATCTTTGTTGCTCTTCGGCTCCCCATATGATATGCATGTAATGTTGCATGATGGATGATCAAAGGAGATATATGAATTGCTATGTGCCAATGCCATGATGATGATGTATGTCTTATAAATGATTGAACGGGAATACTTTATGATTATTTGATGAGTATAGCTAGCAGTATCACCCTTAGGTTGACGAGGGTGAAAGATGTGTAGTTTGTTTATTTACCAAGTCACCAAGGTTACTGTTATCACACAACTTGTAGTTACCCTTTGCGATGAATCATATTCAAGACAGCAGAGGAACTAGGCAACTAAAGAGGTGACCTAAGAGGATCCCGACCCCCCTAATGGATCGGTTGTCACACCAGTCAAGATTCTCTTCGCTTTATGCCACTGAAGGCCAAGTGGCAATGGGGGAGACCCTAATCTATCCTAGAAGGAAATACCTAAAGCTAACACACCAGATCAAACTAAGCGAATAGACTACATAAGATAAGTAGTTGATGAAACCCCCGATTTGGAGGGTAAAGCCACCAGATGAATAATACTCGAGTTGGGAGGCTTATGATTATGAAATAAACAATCTGATATGGTTGTTTTAGTGACTTTGAAGTTTAGAAAAAGATCCAGGATCCAATTTGTTAGTTTCTATAATCAATACCACTACCCTAGGGGGATTGAAGGTGGAAATTAA
Organism: Larix kaempferi; assembly: GCA_027924585.1. NCBI lineage: Eukaryota > Viridiplantae > Streptophyta > Pinopsida > Pinales > Pinaceae > Larix > Larix kaempferi. Next base: position 9,003,843 of record BSBM01000136.1, read on the forward strand.
TAAGATACCTAGAATGGTGAATTGAGAAAGAATTAAGGATTACTAACACTTGATTATGATAGCTTGAGAAAGGATATGACAGTGTCTAAGCTCGCAAGCAAAATCGGATCACAAAACCAAGGAAAATTTGACAATCCCTAGGAGGGCAAATGACCAAAAGATGAGTGCCTTTCCTATTGGGAAAATAGAGTCCCTTAATGATGACAGGTTAGGGAGGCTATTGAGGCCTGGGGGTAGAGAGAAATACCCAAAAAGGATTTGTCGTAAATCCAAAGCATATGACCCAGAGAATTTTTATAAATGTTTATGAGGGTTTTTAATGTAGATTTAATGGATGACAGATGGATAGAAAAATAAAATGGAAGAAAATAACTTTTAAACACTTACCCGGTGATTGTAGATGTATGTCATATGATGAGGATTACCCCCGACAAGATCAAGTGAAAGATTTGTTGAACCCTCGTGCAAATGCAATGCCCAGAGACCCTTGCGCGCCCCTCCTTGCCAAAACAAGGAAAACTCAATCAGAATGCAAGAAAGATGAGCAATTACAAACGGAAGACAAATAATGAAAAAGTAAATGGTGTTAAGACAAAGATACTCCCTGTTAAATCCAAAATTTGAGAGAGAGAAGCAAGGCGAGTCTCCTCCACAAGTGCACCCTTCCTCAAATTGATCTTCCTGTTTGAAATTAAAAATGGATCCAAAAATATACGAGTTATCACCAAGATCTATCAATGCATGCGAAAAGTAGTTTCAATCATCATATCACACATTCATCCACAAAGACATAAGTATTGGAGTACAAAAGATTTCCTCTTTTCCAAAATTTCAAAGCCAAAAGTCTGCTAATGATGGTGGAGGCATCTCTCTTAAATAGGTCGAGAGTGATGTCCACATTCTAACCAACTTTCATCCGATGGTTGAGTTTAAAAGATCATCAACGGTGGAGATTTATGTTTACAATGATACATGGATCACTCATAATAGAGGGAGTGCATGTTTGCTCAAGAACGCCTTAGCAAAGGCAAAATACATCATAATGAAATAATATAACAATGTGGTACATGATGGGGGTCACCTTAAGGGCTCAATTTACCCTAGGAACCAACTTTAATACATAACATCAAGATATAATATAAGAATAAATCAAATGCCAAGGTGAGGGGCGCTTCTCATGGGGACGTCCTCCCTAGATCAACCAAAATAATAAATGTGGACCCCATGCTGAGTAAAAATGATGGAGAATGATCCATAGATCCAAGATATATCATAATATATCGTCCCATACCATTCCCTAGCCATGAATTAGCTAAATCGATTTCCTTGAGGTAGCCATGGTCACTTGATCATTTATAATTAATTGCCTAAAATACTCCGTAAATATTTAATATGCCCATAACTTCATTTTTCTGCTGCTCATAATAAAAATCTGACTACACCAAAGATTCCAAACAATAGCAATCTGGTAATACTCATTACTCATACCCCAAAAACGCTTTTGGTGGAAGGCCCTCAAATAATTTTTTCAAAATTTGATAAAATTTGGCCCATTTCATTAAAAAATCACCTAATTATTGTATTCAAACAATTTTTGCATTTATGGATCATTGGAATGGTCTGAATGGCCTCCAAAGGCACCAAAACATAACAATAGAATAACTGTAACCATATCCATCTTGGGACCTGTGTTTGACCAAGTCAAAAATAACAAAACTGATGCCTAAACTGTAATCTGATCAATCCACTATGTACGAGGGGTGAAAGATAACTCTCTTATTCACATTATTAGCCAACTATAACAAAAGTAACATGATAATGGTGATAACTCAATAGATCCAATAAAGATAAGACTTACGTTAGAGTAAATGAATGATTTTTCAAGAAGCACTTTATACATGCTCACTTACAAAGTTAACCAAATTGCTATGATGGATGAGGTGAAAGAAACAAGACTAAGACAAGGGGAATTGACTTTTGACTTTGACATAACGGACAATAGGGGATCCACAATGACATGCATAAAACAAAAAACACTAGGGAAAGGAGCTGTCTCATAAATGGAGTAAGTTGATTGAGAAGTGTTCCTTCAAATTTAACAAGTGTCCTATGACTCATGTCCAAGCCTGATGCAGGCTCTGTGAGGATCTTTTCTAAAACCATTGTACTAGGTGCACATTCAACTATAACTTTGAGGTTCTAAGGGACACTTAGAATTAGTTGTCCCTTACTCCATCCCACATCCAAACCCTTGGGCTCCATGGGGAATAATCATTACATTAAATTCAAGGTCAACAATCATTTAGATTTTCAATAATTGTGCATCTGCTTTTATTTGGCTGATTTCATATCTGACCCTTCGGATTTTACATGTGCTTAAACGCACAACTAATTGCAGCTTTCATCCAGGGCACTTGGCATTTCAATTCATTTGCATTTCTTTGGATATAGCAAGATATACCGATGCATGTAATGATGATAGGATCACTTGCTTCAAGTCTATCTGACAAAACTCGGGCAACTAGAGAGTCTTAGCTCATGTCACAACACCAATGGGTAGTCCTGGCCCAAAAGAGGGAATCATCTACAATCAAGACCAAACAGCAAGGGCAACCGACCAAAGAGGTCAAGGCTTCAGAATCCCAATTCCCCTAGGCTCGAGACTCAACACCGACGGGTTCCTTCGACCTAGAAGGGTCAAGGCTTTGGCAAGTTTTGTCACACAACTTAGAGCTGAGACACAAAATAACATGGAGTCTATGATATATTGAGGTCGAAGTGGGGGAAAGCTCCTCAATCCCGCAAGTCAATGTCTCAAGTTAGGGATCAAACCAAAAGATGGGAGATACTAGATGAACGGAGACAATGAAAAGGTGATTCCATACATAGCAAAGGAAAGGCTAAGTCTGCATAAGGTGGGCAATACTAGTGAGCATATAGAAAATTCTTAACATTTAAAATCATAGATCAACTCATAATAACAAGTCTATGAGAGCACTTGTATCACACAACTTGTAACTTGTAGTTGCCCCTATATAGTGAATCCTCAGGTTAGTAGAGGAGCTAGGCAACCAAAGAGGTGACCTAAGAGAATCGTGATCCCCATGATGGATCAATTGTCACGTCGATCAATACTCTCTTTGCTTTATGCTACTCCAAGCCAAGTAGCGAAGGGGGAGACCCTAATCTAACCTATGAGGAAAGACCTCAAGCTAAATCACCAGATCAAACTAACTATAACAATAGAGTACGTAAGGTGATTAGCAGATTAACCCTAGATCCAAAAGGTAGATAACAAGAGAGGCTTAATGGGAAGGGATATTGATTAATATCAATTAAAGTGATCCTGAATAGTTTATTTCTTGCTATACTGATTAATCAAATTGATCCAGGTAGAAGGCGTTAAGTGTATGATAGCCCAGTCAAGACCCCGGGGGATTTGCTCTAGGAATTAAGGAAATACCCAAGGAAGTGAATTGACAATAGATTTAAGCCTTTAAACACCTTGATTAACTTGCTTGATGAAGGATTTGACAAAATCTAAGAGCACAAGCTAAGCCGAAACACAAAACTCAAAAAATGACCATTAACCCAAGGAGGGCGAATTGCATGAATGACTAGTGCCAAATCCAAGTGGGTAGATGGAGTCTAATGATGTCTCCCTAGGAGATCTAGAGGTTTTGAGGGATGGCTACAAATACCCAAATGTCGAAATTTTGATTTTCTATGTAGTTTGAGCCCCGAAATTTTCATAGTTACTAAAAATGAGGGTTTTAACAGTTGATTTTATGACAAATGGATAAGAAATTCATAGTTACTAAAAATGAGGGTTTTAACAGCTGATAATGATCCATCCCTTCTCGATCAATTTGAGGTGATTTGGATGTGTCTTCAAGTGAAATCGATTTGCCCAATGGAGGTAGTGCTCCCCTCTTCCCTGCACAAGCAAACTACCGAAGAAAGATTTGATGGACAAGAAATGGAAACTAAAGATGCAAAAGAAATAGAGAGCATATCAAAGATCAAACGATGCGATTGAAAACCCCCTGATTGTGTAACGTCTTCAAGTGAAACGAGTTGGGGAAGGCCACAAAAACCCACAAGTGAAGTCGCCCACTTGCATACAAACACTATCTTTCCCAAAATATTTTGGAGCCATAAGCAATTACTCAAATGCCAAGAGAAATAGACTTTCCAATCAAGTATAAGAACATCCCACAAAGACGATCCAAGAATTTCTGCGAAAATCTCTTTTATTCAAATTATTTCAAAACCAAAAGTCCTTTTACAATGAGGGGTCCTCTCTCTTAAATAGATTTGAGAGAGACTAAATCCCAAACCAACTTTTGAATGAGTGGTTGAGATTAAAAGATACAATGGAGATCATCAATGGTGGAGATCTTTTTAATTTTACAATACATGGATCAAGATGACTAAATCAAAGGGGGGTGCACTTTTGCCCAATAATGCCTTAGGAAAGTAAAATACAACATAATGTCAAGATATAACATGTGCTAGCATGATAAGGGGGTTCACTAGGGGCTTAAATCACCCTAGGCATCCCCTTTTACGAAGATATGACAATATAACATGGAAATACATCAAGTGGCCAACATGAAGTGCGCCCACAAAGAAGACGTCCTCCCTAGGACCAAGGTAAAACATGTGAAGTCCTCCTCGTATAGATAAAAGACATGAAACATGTATGTAGAGCCTCATCTCATCATGAAACATCATCCACAAGTTATTTCCTAGCCCACATTAGCCAAACCGATTTCCTTAGGTAGCCATGGTCAATTGATCATTTATAATTAATTGCTTGAAATGCTCCGTAAATATTTAATATGCCCGTAAATTCATTTTTTGTTGCTCGGAATAAAAATTTGACTGCACCAAAAATTCCAAAAAATAGCAATCTGGTAATACTCATTACTCATAACCCAAAAACGATTTTGGTGGAAGACCCTCAAATATTTTTTTCAAAATTTGATCAAATTTGGTCCATTTCATTAAACATTCCCCCAATTACTATATAGAACCAATTTTTCCATTTCTGGAGCACTAGAATGGTCTGAATGGCCTCCAAAGGCATCAAAACATAACAATAAAATAACCGTAACCATATCCATCTTGGGACCTGTTGTCCGCCAGATTGCACACCAGCAGCGGAAATCTTTCAAAAGCTGTCTCCCTCACTGGAAGTGGGGAGAGGTGTGGCCTTGGGGGCAAGCAATGAGCCAGGTACTATCACTTGAATCCCAACTCCTCTGTTTAAGCTAACTCCTAACGAAGCCAAGGGGGGTAGTCCCTACAAAGAGTTTCACTAAGGCTCTTGTGTTTTAAGATTTTAAGTGTGAAATGATGCGGATGGGTGTTGTTTAGGAGTTTTCTTGTGATGAGACCAAAATAAAAATGAGATAACAAGATAAGACGCAATCCACGTTGCTAAATAAGATATCAAAGATAACAGTATGTTTCAAGACCTATAATCAGATAAAGCATTCACAATATGAAAAATAAACACAAGGACAAATAGTCATCATCAAGATAAAGATTTTAAATAACCAGTGCCTTACGGAGTCAAAGAAAAGATGTGATGTTGAATGTGTGGGTCTTGAAAGAGCATCTATTCATGAGATCGTTATGAAAATTATCTTGGTAAATTATAAATTTTATTGGTCTTTGATTATTAGGCTAAGAACCAACAAGGTAATTGTTATCACATATATAGTAGCCGGGCTACCATACATTATTTTTCTGATTCCAGTACACTATTCAGCCAGTTCCCTTACATTTGAGATGCTGAGATGAGCATCTATATTGGATCACTATCAGATTTTGGACAGCAGTTGTATTCCCCATGCCATGACTGAGTCTCAAGACACAGAGAGATGACCGATGTAGCCATTATACCATTTATACAGAGCAGTCAGTAGTGCCCAGAGTTACAGCAGCAGTTTCAGAGGACAGATGATGGTACAGGTGATGAGCATTCAGGTATATGACTCAGCAGGTATATCATTGTGTTATGGTTATATTGCTTTTATATTTATTCTTATAACATGTCTTAGCACCTAGTGTCATGATCTGGCGATCATATAGATATGTGGACCTGGTTGATCATATTATATATATTATATTGTCCCTACTCAGATTTAGAAGTTCACTATTCATACTCATTGGTTTTACCCTCCTTAGGGAGAATAGAGGTGATCATTCCACCATACCTTGGCTTGCTAGTGTTGGCTCCATGATTCATTGTCTTCATCCATCCATTACCTACCTTTTAGTTTATCACCCTGACTTACTACTTGACTAGTGGCATGGAGGACTTTCCCCCACTGTAGCCTCTGTATTGGATGAGCTTCCCTGTTTATTGTGTCTCGGCTCTGAGTTGGTGACAAAACTTACCTATGGTGAGTTGGAGTTCCTTGGAATTCCCCCTAGTCACTAAAGTTGTGTTGGCTAAACCTGAAACTTTTAGTGCTGCCATGAATACAAAATCTGGAAAATGAAATGTTATATCTTGTATGAAAAGCCCATTCATGCAATGTGTTTCTAAACACACATGAATGAAAGGCATGCCAAATGAAAATCGCCATGAAAATAAAATGTTATATCTTTTGGAAATGTAAATACCTAGGTAAACAAGCTGTCCATGACACACCTAGAAGTGCTCAGGTAAACAAGTGCCTTAAAAACACACCTGCAGCAGAAAGCCTAAAATAAATGAAAATCTATGCAATGTGTTTATAAACACACATAGCCCAAGGCTATGGAAACTTCAGGCCCAAAAAGCAATGGAACTTAAATGCTATATCAAAACAATTGCTGGCCTTATTTGTATTATGGATTGTGCGCATCTGTTAAAGGTGAATAAACCCTCTTTGAACAACTCATCCATTTGTGAGACACCACCATTCCCTGTGTTGTTGCTCATTCAGTATATACAATGGTGTGTTTTCCCTTTCCCTTTGCCAAAGTGTCACAAAGTTAAGTCAGTCAAGTCATCCCTTAGCCTAGCCAGTTATTTTAGCCTTCACCCTTCACTAGCAAATTGATCACAGCTATGAAGTGAGTATGATCTTGAAAGTCTAGTCTGAGTAATAATAATAATTAATGACATTATATATTTGGATTTAGATCGCCAGTAATGATTACTTTGTGTTATACTTGTTATTTGAATAAGTTGTAGAGCATGCATTAACCTTTGACACTTTGCAGCAGCTTCCGATGATGGTCTGAGTTATATTTGGTCATGTTGACTGGGTCAAACCTAGTTTGACCATGGTCAACCATAGGACATGAGATGGTTGGACCTTGTGATGATATGGATAGATGATATATGGTCTATGTACATGTATATGATGATTCTATGCAGCAGCTACAGGGTTATGATGATGATTCATGGTTTACAGCAATATTTGATCATTTACAGATTATTATTATTTGCCCTGTTCCGGTATATTGGATATATATATTGATCATGCAGAGACTCATATGGTGTATGAGTACACATCTTGGATGGATTTGGACCTTCTGAGTCCAATGAGACAGTTTGTTTTCAGTTCCGGGCACTTACAGTGATGATTGAGCCCCAGTAGGCTATCCCAGTGCAGTTTTGGTCTGTCAGAGGCCCTGTAAGAGCAGATGTGATTTTTATCCGGTTAACCTAGGGCGTTGTGCTTGAAGGGGGTGGTCCAGCCACTTGTTTTTACCATATTACCCCCCTCCTGGACACACTGTTGCCCTCACCTTAATAGCACAGGCACTCCAGGAGGCAGTTTGGGGCAGTTCCACGCTTCCCAAGGCATTTCAGGATTGGTAGAAATGGCTATTGAGGAAATCAATTTGGGCTAGTGAGGCAATGTTATGGCATGGGATAATCAGTGATGATGGATCGATGTCTTCCGCACCTCCTCCAGCAGTTTCAGCTTCATCGGGGCCCACATCCATCACTTATGGCACTTTCTGATGATTTCTGAGGTCTTTTGAGGCCTACGATTTTTTTATAGAGGCACGATTTGGTATATTGATGACTATTTTATTATTATTGTGCTATGGGAATTGACCAAGGGTGGATAAAATTACCCCTTGGACCCACCATAAGCTTCCTATTATATTTTGTCATCATGATTTGGTGGGATTCCCCTCTTCTAGGGCGATTTTGTCCACTCATATTATATTTTATTAGTGATCCATGTATTTTATTGTTGAGCTCATCTCAACCATTGATTAGACATTTGTATCTTTTAATCTTAGCCACTCATTCAAAAAGTGGTTAGGATTTTGATGCCTCTCCTTCCTATTTAAAGGAGAGAGCTTCTCATTGTAAAGGTGACTTGTGGCTCTGGATTATTGGAATAGAAAATTATTATTGCATCTATCTCCAGTGTTGTGGTGAATGTTTTTGGTGTTCATTCGTTGGTTCTTCCTTTGCACTGAGTTATTGGAGATCTTGTTTTGTCATATCTTTTGTAGCACGTTTTTTGCATCTACAGGTGGAGGCTGATTTGCTTTGAGGAGGAAGTATTGGTAGGGGAAGACTCTCCCTACTTCTTCTTTGGATCTCTTCGTTGGTAACAGGGAGTATTACTGTCCCAGGACCTTCTATTCTATGTTATCATTGCATTTTACTTGTATTTCCTTTATACTTGACCTCTCTGATTGAAATCGATTTTCCTTGGATTGACGGGTAGAGGAGGGCGCACTTGTGGGCTAGGGCATCAATTTGGCAAGCAAAATCAAGTATTTCTCATTTGATCTCTACGGGAATCTTCCTCAACATCAAAGCATCTCTCTTCATCACTCAGGTATGATCTCAAGGTAAGTTCTATCTCCATGATCTATCCACTTGTCTAAAATATTTAAAACCCTTATTAATCAGAACCCCCATTTTTACATTTTTTTCAGATCTACTAAGATCTAGTGGCTTCTTGGGCAAGAAATTTAAAACCCACTTCTATAGTGTTCACGGCATCCCGGGTCTATAGTTTGGTGAGGATTGGCCTCCATTTGACCCTCTTCCCAAGGCATTTAGCCTCTCCAAGCAAGGGCGCACTTCCTAGTTTGGTGGGTTGACCTAGATCTAGTATGTGGGTAGTTGAGATCCCGCTTGATTCATGATCTACACATCCAATAACCTACCCCCAGATTGTCACTTTTCTGATTTCTACCCTGTGGGCCCTATTCCACATTTTAAGGGATTTAATCCCCATTTTGGACCACTTGGTATCTTCAAACTCAGATCTAGTAAGATCTAGCCATTGGATTGCCTTGAAATTGTAGATCCGTACTCTCACTTGCTTAAACCACTTGGATCTAAAGTTTGGATGCCATTGGACTTGTCTTGACCCCACTTATCCCACTTTTAGGCCTCCTTGGGTAAAGTCGCACCACCTTGGAGAAGTGAGTTGTCCCACTTCTAGGACGTGGGTACTTGAGATTTCAGTGGATTTGGAACGGGAGTAATTCAAAACCTAGGTCTAGTAGGTCACCTTGTCAAATCTTGCCTTGGGGATAGCATTCCTTGTTTTAAGGGATTGTGGTCCACTTAGGTCAAACCTAGATCTAGACCTATTCATCCATCAAGACTTTAATTGCCCACTTGTCTCATGCAATAGGAGTCCTAAACCACAAGTTAACTTTACTTTGACTCCATTATCCCAATTCCCAAGGCACTGATCTCTCTCCAAGTCAATTTGACTTTCCTAGATTGTTGGATTAACTTGTGGTTTGACCCTTGTGTGGTAAACTAAACCCTTTGATGCCATCATACTTCATGATCAAGCTTGTCACTTGTACAAGGTAGCCCCAATTCAACCCTAAACTACCCTGCATTGGACACGGTTCCCAAGGCAGTGGATTTTCTCACATTGAACTAGTACTTTAATCCTAGATCCTATTTCACAAATCATAAGTCACTCTCACATCAATAATGAACCAAAGCTATACTCATTGAACCCCTCACTTGTCTTGTGACTTCATCCTTAGGTCTAGGATAAACCATACACCTTACTTCACTTAGAGTTAACTTGATTTGGTGTCTTGGTTTTGATCTCTCCTGTCGGGAGTAGATCGGGTCTCCCCCTTTGTTGTCTGGGCTAGATAACATAAAGCGAAGGTTGCCTCAACTGGCATGACAACCATCTATTAGAGGTCGAGGTGATCGTGGTTGCACCTTTTGAGTTGCCATTCCCTATTGCCATCCATGAGTGGATACATCCATAGGGGTAACTACAGTTTAGGTGACAACAGTAATCAAAAGAGTAGACCAAATGGGAAAAATACCGGCAACCTCTTAGATGATAGGTCGGGAGCACCCAGATTCAGAGGATAGGTGTCGAATGTTTAAACCGCCCTCGAGTCTGACAGTGGATTCCCGGCACCACCTGTTTCAGGAAGCAACCTCAGTATTTAACGTCGATCTAGATTGGGTAAAGTTTTAATTAGATTATCACTTGTAAGCTTAGCAAAATTCAACACCTTTCTGACTAGCCCAACCCTTTCAGGTTGGCAGAGCATATGGGTGTTGAACAATCGACCACAGTAAATTAATTAATGGGGGAGTGTGAGTTGAAATGTTTTATTATTTAAGAGCACTGTTCAACTCTCCGATAGAGAGCGCTCTTGACTTAGTCTTAAGACCAAAGTTCAAGAGACTTTTCTAATCTAATATGCCTAATGCAGGGGGGAAAATGCACCTTTAAAATGCTCTCTGACAGAGAGTGCTCTTGACTTGGATTTGGCCAAGTTCAAGAGGCTTTGTTTATTTTATTGAAAGTAAGAGCAGTTGTCAAAGTAAACCATGTGATAGCTCAAAAGATATAAAAGACGATTAGCATGCTACTTGCAAAATGAAGTTTAAAAATTGACTTAGTGTTCTACCAAACAATTTTACTCTAAGGTGGGATCGTCCTCTGAACAAGGTTGATCACTAGAACTGCTAGTCCTTGAGAACTTTCCAGCTAGCTGAAATTTCGACCAAGGAGGCTAACAGGGAAAGAGGAGTAACCACAAAGTTATGTGGTCCTGCCCTTGGGATTTCATCCCAAGGATACTACCTCAAGTCAAAACTTGGAAGAGAAACAGTGAAATAAAGGACTAATCTAAAGCATGAAACGAAAGATCTAACTTAACAAAACACAACACTCTTCCCCAAATGGGGAAGAAACCCAAAAAGTGCAGGACTCCTCCACTTAAACTTTTATTGACTTGATTACAGCTACCTTGGGAATGAGATCCTTGCAAGGTCTTTGATAGAAACTAAAACAAACTTATGAAAAGAAAAGCTTGAAGCCCTTAATGGCTTTTACAAAGGATAATAGAGCATGTATTGAACTTTGTCTTCTCTTGGTTTGAAGTTTCACAGTTTCGATCCCTTTGTCTTTTGGTACTTGGTTTCTACTTTCTCTCCTTGGTTTGATCTTGCTTTCCAAAAGCAAACACCCTCCTTCAAAGTAACCAACACAAGCTCAAAGGAGATCTCAACAAACACCAATTAGATGTTAGTGAAAATCAAAAAGAACTTGAAACTAGTTAAGTCTAAATTTTAAAACTAAGGTCTAAAACGTAAAATGCATGAAATTTTGACTTGAAATTATTAATATGGAAAAACGGACCAGCGAACAACAAATGCCTAGAATATGCTAGGAATGAGATCTAAAACATAAATTTTTTGAAATATTTTTTGCATAAATTTCTATCTTTCAAATGGAAACAAAAATTTAAACAAGTACAAGTTCTACTAGTGTAAAAAATGAGATCTAGAATGCTCTTTTCAATGCATGAGATTGTAAATGAGATGCAATAATTTGAGATTTAACTAACAAAGACTAACTCTAACAAATCGAAGCAAACTAAGAAAGAAACTAATTAGTTAAACCAAGCAAATCGTTTTTGTGTTTTTATGTGTTTTTAGGGCTCTTTAGGATGGACGAGAGGAGCTTGAAGAGGAAAGGGCGAATGGAGGATGGATTGAAGACAAACGAATGGAGGACAAAGAGGTAGATCTAGGGCAAAAACAACGAATGGAAGAGTAGAGAATGGTCAAAACGAATGGGTGAATGAGGCTAGTCTAATGGAGATGGGCTTGAAGAGATAAGCTTAAGGACAAGTAACCAAGAGTTGTTTTGAAAAGTTTGTTGATGGAGGAAGAGGTCAAAGCTCTTTTAAAGTGTTTCTTCTTTTAAGATGAGAAGATCCTTTGGGAACCTGCAAGAAAAATTGATTAGGCAATAATATTCATTGGTAAATAAAAACTAGCTTGATCTCCAAGCCACTTTCCACCCTGGAGCACCCCTGCAAAACCCTTGATCTCAAACATACAAAACCGAACAAGCCATTTCTAAGTAATGTTAGAATATAGATTGAAAATTGAAATGCATAAAAGAGAGACAAGGTGAGAGAGGTATCACCAAGACAATGCGAAAATAGACCCCAAGTATTCTTGCAATGGACCTCCAAAGTCACTTCTTATATTAAAACTTCAAACAAATGTTACAACAGTATTTTGGCAGAGTGTTCATGCTCAAAATCTCCATGAAGAAAAGAGCCCAAATGGCTTCTTTATATAGCAAAGGCTAGCTACCAAATACCTAAGTCGAATTGGCAATGAAGGGAGCCAATGGTACTAAGCACTAGTTCAAATTCCATCTAAATCCAATCAACACCAAGTCAAATGCCGAGTTTTTGGAGTTAACACCAACCACCAAGTCGAGTTGCAATGAAAGAGGTGAGGAGGTGGCCTCCACCTTGGCAAGGCGCCCCTCACCTTCACTTTGGAAGCATCTCCTCACAAATAAAAGATTGCCACATGGATAAACTCGAACTCCAAGTAGAGATGACGTGAGCTTTGTGGTAGATGGCGTGAGCTTGAGGTAGGTGCTTGGAGTTTTAACCTCAATCATGGTAGTTGAGAGTGGGAGGTGGCCTCCACCTAGGCAAGGCGCCCCCACTTCCATTCAATGCAACTCCAAACCAACCAAATTCCATTTAATAACCACTCCACGTCACCCAATTCGAGTTTGCATGCATGGAGGGCGTATTAGCTTGGAGAGATTTGCTTGTGTTGACTGTACACTTGATTGAATGTTGACTAAGATGATTGGAATCTTCATAAATGTTGAGTGCCATGTCAATTAGCCTTTTATTTTAATCTTTTTGGATTATTTTGGAGAGATTTAGATTATCTCCAAAATAATCATTTTTATTATTTTAATTAATAATTTCTCTGTAACTGGATTTTTTGAGAAATTATTAATTATGGGGGCTAATTGACATCCGAAACTTAGGATAAACTGGTCCGGGGATCATGAATGATTTTTGGCTTAAGTCTAGAGCCTTCAATCATCAAATTCGGATCCCGGATGACTGACATATTACAAATTGATATTTCTCTATTTAAACTATAGAGAAATTTATTAAATTTAAAAATAATTAAAAACCCAAATTTCGACGGACATTTTTTTGAAATTTTTTTTGAGGGTTCTAGGGACCTAGGACATGACCAACACTTATTCTAACAGTGTCTAGCAGGCTTCTATACATCAGTTGGACTCTAATAACCCCCCATGGCTAAAATTTTCAAAATCGGGCATTCCAGCTTTGGAGGAAGCGGGAGAAAACCTCATCGATTATAGCTCAGCTATAGGCAAAGTATAATTGACAAGGGAAAAAAATCCCTGGAATACCTTAGTTGCTTAATCAAGTCATGGGGAACCGAGACACTCAGATCCTACTAGCACACTTTATTACAAACCCCATGGGGCCATGGTCATGTCGACTGAAAAACAAAACTGGCTAGTCACAAATGTTGGATCATCTGATACACTGGAGTACAAACATTCATCATGTTTGTCAAATGGCGGCTCTTCAGATAATCCAACTATAGTACAAATAAGTTGGTAACAGGACCTCTGTTGACCAAGTCAAATTGGGTTTGACCAAGTCAAAAAAAACAAATCTGTTGCCTGTGTTGTAATCTAATCATAGTTTTAAAAATCGCCAAAATCGGAATCGGAATTAGCCGATTCGTCGATTTATGGCACGGTCGGTTCAAACCGGATCGGTGGCAAAAAATCGGCCGAAAAAACCGATTTATGTAAAAAATCGGTCCGGGTAGACAAATCAGTCCGGTTAGACCGATTTACAAATCGACCGGGCCAGTGGGGCATTAAACACTGTTTTTTTTTTAAGTTTTTTTTTTTTAATATTTAAAATTTTAAACCTAAACTAGTTACTAACCTACCCTACCCGACCCATCCCAACCTACACTCACTACTTTACACTTATCACTGAAGTTAGCAGCGGAGGCTGGAGCAGCCGTCGACTTGTGGTCTGTTTCAACCCTGTGAGTCGTGACAGGCCCTGTTAGTGTTACCTGTGCAGTGACCGTGAGCTAGACAGTGGAGGCTTGGAGCATTGCAGTGGAGTTTAGGCCCTGGGGTGGGTGCAGTGGTATGGTGGTGCCACAGGAGACTCAGGGAGACTCGGAGAGGGTTGTGCAATGTGTGCAACTGCACAATGCAGAGTGGAGACTGTGCAAGCCTCAAGGTATTTCAAATTATGAATTTCAGACTGTGCAGTGTGCACTGCACACTTGTTTTTTTTGTTTTTTCTTTTCTTTTTAATTTAATTTTAAGGTTTACTGTTTAATTTAATTTTAAAATTTTTAATAAACATAAAGCAAAATTTGTAAACAAAGGTTGTCCAAAACTGCCACGATTTCGCCCAGAATTTTTAGAATCTCAAATAACAGTATTAATTCTGGAAAATGTTGTTTTTCTTAAAAAAATTAAATATTTTATGTATTTTTGAGCAAACCGATTCATTAAATTCAAATCGACCAATTTATGACTGATTCATTACCGATTTCGATTCCGATTCCGAGTTGACCCTCGACCGATTCCGAGTCCGATTTCGATTTTTCAAACTTTGAATCTAATCAATCCAATATGTATGAGGGGTGAAAGATAACTCTCTTATTCATATTATTAGCCAACTATAACAAAAGTAACATGATAATGGTGATAATTCAATAGATCCAATAAAGATAAAAGTTTAAAACTTATCGTAGAGTAAATAAATGATTTTTCATAAAGTCCTTTATACATGCTCGCTTACAAACTTAACCAAATTGCTATGATGGGCGAGGTGAAATAAACAAGGCTTGGACAAGGAGAATTTTCCTTTGACTTTGACATAGTGATCTTTCGGAGGATAAAGGACAATAGGGGATCCACGGTGACATGCATATGATAGATGATAATAGGGAAAGGTGTCTCACAAATGGAATAAGTTGATTGAGAAGTGTCCCTTCAACTTTAACAAGTGTCCTATAGCTCACATCCAAACCTCATTCAAGCTCCGTGAGGATCTTTTCTAGAACCACTGTACTAGGTGCACAATCAACCGTAACTCTGAGATTCTAGGGAACACTTAGAATTAGTTGTCCCTTGCTCCATCCCACATCCAAACCCTTGGGCTCCGTGGGGAATAATCATTACATGAAATTCAAGGCCAACAGTCATTTAGATTTTCAATAAATGTGCATCTACTTTTATTTGGCCGATTTCATATATGTCCCTTCGGATTTTATATGTGCTTAAAAGCACAACTAACTGCAGCTTTCATCTAGGGCACTTGGCATTTCACTTTATTTTCCATTTCTTTAGATATAGCAAGATACGTTGATGCAAGTAATGATGATAGGATCGCTTGCTTCAATGTTAGAGTTTATGGTATTTCGGGATGTCCTCCATGATTCAGATGCCTTGCAGGTACATCAGCAGTATAGGCATCAATATGGAGTAGAGGGTGAGATACACTCTACTCAGTGGCATGAGTCCTTTCGTGGTTGCATGCGGACCTTCCAGGGTGTTTTGCCCTTTGCATGCATTAGATTTGCATGACCTGTCAATGATTAAAAGATGCATGCAAAAGTGACTTTTTGCATGCACCGAGATTAGGTTTTTGGTAAACCTAATTCATCGGTGAGATTATTTATAGAGGCAAGGGGTTCTCGAATGAGGTTGCTCAGTTGACTTATCAAAGAGTGATAGATCAGGAGCAAGGAGGGCGCATTAGTGCATGCAGGGTGACTTTCTAAGAGAGAGAGGTGTTGATGCAGGAGCGAGAGTGGTCAAATCTGAGCTGGATCAGAGACCATTAGCTCCAGAGGCCCTTGGCACCCAGTTCTGTGGACTAAGATAGTTCACTGAGGTGGTTTCTGCAAAGATTGAGGAGGACGACTTCCAAAGAGGGAGAGGGGCACATTACTCGAGGAGAGGAGCTCAGTCAGAGTTTGATCTACCGATTGAGTGTCTAAGACTTTCAGGGTAGCCTTGCCTCAGTGTTTGAGGAAGGTCTGTGACGATCAAAGCTGAGATCTGATCTAGTACGAGCATTTGACATCCAGAGGGGAGGGCACACTTTTCCATGCAAAGGAAGGGCGTATTCACCAGTTGAGCAATTGGCCTTCTTCCAGAGCAAAGCAGATCAGAGCAGAGGTTTGAGAGAGGCAGTACAGTCAGAGCTACCTGCAGACTGACTCAAATCCAGATTGACAGGTAGGGAAGATTTCCTTAGTGCATGCATCAGCTGATGCATGTAGATCTAGGGCATTGACACGTTCAGGATTGAGTGTTACATCTAAGGGAACATTGTTGTATTTCTTTCTTTCATATATTGCTCTAGGCTCGAGAGAGAAGATAGCCCCACAGGATTGTTAGTTTTCCCCATTTAGGGTTTCCAGGGTATATGTAGTGTCTTATTTGTGAATGATTGTGCTTAATGTTGTAAAGAGATCTAGTTGTTGAGTTTGATGTCTTTATGAGTATTATTGATATATGAGACTCAAACCGCTTGAGATCTCAGGGCTTTCCAGAGGGAGTAGTGATCTCTGGATTAAAAATTTACATGGTATCAGAGCCTTGGTAAGGGTCAGGGAGATCAATCACACTTAGATCTATGGAGAGAGTGACCATATCTACCGGATCTGAAGAGCAGGGTTCAGATCTGTGACAGTAGAGGTCAGATCTAACAGATCTGACAAGTTGGAGACTAGATCTGAGATAGATCTAGTAGATCAATGAAGATAGAGACCAGATCTACTAGATCTAAAGAGCGGAGCTCAGATCTGTGAGTTTGGAGGTGGTTGTAGAGGTCATATCTTTCAGATTTGAAGTGTAGAGTCCAGATCTGTGGCAGATATATCCATATCTGAAGAGCAAAGTTCAGATCTGTGAGAGCAGACAGACTTACCCTCCGTATCAACTATGGAGGATGAGGGATATATTATTGTTTTTCGGGATGGACAGAGGCTTCTATGTTTAGAGGGAGTGACCTTGGATGCAACTGTGAGGCATGGCATTAGACAAAGTCAATTGTACAGGTTGTTGGGCAAGCCTGTATGTGGGTCCAAGGAGACCTTGGATGCAGTTTAAGTATCAGTGACAGAGGGAGGGCATGATGCTTCTCTCAAGATGACACTGATAGAGGAGGAGCACAGATCTGCATATCAGAGTGCAGCAGATGCATCCAGGAAGCCTTCTAGTTCAGAGAGAGTAGCCGCAACAACATATGATGTGTTTGATCCTGGTGGGATGCTTCTCCAGAAGTACCTTCCTCACTAAGAGGGAGTGTTACTACAGAGATGTGCATGAGATACGCATGTGCATGAGGTCTTGCATGATGCATGTGCATGAGATATGCATGTTGTATGTGCATGTGCATGAAGACCGAGATGCTAGATGAGCAGTTGGCAGCAGCAGAAGAGGTGGATGAGTTTACCTCTCGATTTGAGAGGGAGTTCTCATTAGCCTCATATCAGTCAGGGCATGACAGGAGTCAGCCGGAGATTCAGGTTGATCAAAGAGGAGGGTTGACTACATGTAGAGCAGTCACATGACCGAGATGCGAGATGTATTCCTCATCCTTGAGCACACTCCTATGTAGATGATTCGGGATGTGCAGGGGACTGATCACTTGGTCACGGGAGTGGGTAGAATTCGGTTTCTACTTGACCCTGGAGAGCTCCTGGAGGTATCAGGAGTGTTGTTCATTCCAGGACTGAGAGAGAGTATACTCTCAGTGGCAGCTCTGAATGTTGTCGGTTATTCGATGGTATTCCAGAGGAATCTCATCTTCACCTATCCTATGGGAGTTGACCCAGTCTTGCTGGGTCACAGGATCGACGGTGAGTACATGATTCAGGGATAGCCCACTTCTGGCACATCAGGTTGGTTGAGTGCATTCTCTTCAGAGTCGGAGGGGGATAGAGAGCGAGATGCTCACAACAGAGATGATGCTAGGAGATGTGAGTCGAGTCAACAAATGGGTGAGCGAGTGCTCACCATGATGATGAGGATCAGAGGAGTGACTTTGGTTATCCGATGGATGACCGAGATGCTCATGATGATGATGATGCGACACAGGCGACTGAGCCCTTGGATTCATATCAGATGGATGAGCATGATGCTCATACAGGCACCAGTCAGAGACTGAGTTGGTATACGATATGGTAGAGATGGATTTAGCTCAGGAGAAAGCTGAGTCAGCTTAGAGACAGAGGAAGTCCACCTACAGACCAGTAGATCCATTTGACGGTAGTCTTCGTGATTGGTTACAGCAGAGATTCAGAGGGAGCCTAAATCAGAGTTCAGTGACAGTGTCAATGGTAGATCAAGGGGCTTCTTCTGGAGCCACCTTGATGGAGCTAGATTAGGGTACTTCAGCTCAGAGGGAAGCAGTGACAGGCAGGACAGTTGGGACAGTGTCAGCAGCAAGGTACTTGTTGGATCCAGGCATCAGTGGTTGGACTTCCCTCGATAAGAGAGAGTGTTAGAGTTTATGGTATCTCGGGATGTCCTCCATGATTCAGATGCCTTGCATGGAGGTAAATCAGCAATATAGGCATCAATATGGAGTAGAGGGTGAGATACACTCTACTCAATGGCACGAGTCCATTGGTGGCTGCATGCAGACCTTCCGGGGTGTTTTTCCCTTTGCATGCATAAGATTTGCATGACACGTCAGTGATTAAAAGATGCATGCAAAAGTGACATTTTGCATGCACCGAGATTAGGTTTTTGGTAAACCTAATTCATCGATGAGATTATTTATAGAGGCAGGGGGTCCTCGGATGAGGTTGCTCAGTTGACTTGTCAGAGAGTGATAGATCAGGAGTGAGGAGGGCGCATTAGTGCACGCAGGGCGACTTTCTAAGAGAGAGAGGTGTTGCTGCAAGAGCGAGAGTGGTCAAATCTGAGCTGGATCAGAGACCATTAGCTCCAGAGGCACTTGGCACCCAGTTCTGTGGACTAAGATAGTTCACTAAGGTGGTTTCTGCAAAGATTGAGAAGGATGACTTCCAGAGAGGGAGAGGGGCACATTACCTGAGGAGAGAAGAGCTCATTCAGAGTCTGATCTGCCGATTGAGTGTCTGAGACTTTCAGGGTAGCCTTGCCTCAGTGTTTGAGGAAGGTCTGTGACGATCAGAGCTCAGATCTGCTGAGGTCTGATCCAATATGAGCGTTTGACATCCAAAGGGGAGGGCACACTTTTCCATGCAAAGGAAGGGCGCATTCACCAGTTGAGCAGTTGGCCTTCTTCTAGAGCAGAGCAGATCAGAGCAGAGGTTTGAGAGAGGCAGTACAGTCAAAGCTACCTCCAGACTGACTCAGATCCAGATTGACAACTAGGGCAGATTTCCTTAGTGCATGCATCAGTTGATGCATGTAGATCTAGGGCATTGACCCGTTCAAGATTGAGTGTTACATCTGAGGGAACATTGTTGTATTTCTTTCTTTCATATATTGCTCTGGGCTCGAGAGAGAAGATAGCCCCACGGGATTGTTGGTTTTCCCCGTTTGGGGTTTCCAGGGTATATGCAGTGTCTTAAGTGTGAATGATTGTGCTTAATGTTGTAAAGAGATCTAATTGTTGAGTTTTATGTCTTTATGAGTATTATTGATATACGAGACTCAAACCGCTTGAGATCTCGAGGCTTTCCAGAGGGAGTAGTGATCTCTGGATTAAAAATTTACATTCAAGTCTATATGACACTACTCGGGCAACTAGCTAGTCTTAGCTCATGTCACAACACCAGCATGTACTCCTAGCCCAGAAGTGAAGCATGGGGTCTGTTAACCCCCATTTTGCATGGGTGGTCACTTGAATACAAGGTGAAACTGCTGCTTGAGGATTTAAATGGAGAGTCGGTAATGATGGTCAAAGAAGAACAATGGCAGCTGAAGGTGTTGAAATCAGAATGTGAGAGAGCTGCCACAAGTAACATCCAACCAAGTCTGAGTGGAATGGGCAGTATCGAGATATAGTACGCCATTTTATTAAGGGAACAGATGGTTGCAAAAAAGTGACAAGCCGCAGAGTGCAGGACTTCTACATGAATATTGGAAGAAATAAACAAACTGCTACAGGATATGATTGGTTCAGACAGAGTTGCAGCAGACTTCTTTCCAAAGCTACAGGGTCTGGAGATGAGCAAGTGCAGCCTCATTTATTGATTAAACTTTTACACCTAGACCTGTGGATAGGGTTGTTTTTGCAGAGCCTTGTCTTAGGCCTATTCAAAAGCTTAGTTGTGAAAGGCAACACCCTGGACTTAAGAAAGGGGACACCTGCCGGAGTTTGTGATGGAGCTAGAATTTTATTTACTGGTGATACATTTGGGATGCACTATTTTTCTGAGTGGTTTATGATGTGGACTCTTATTTAAAAATCATTGGAGTAATACGTGGAAGTAAAAGCCCAAACATTTTCATGCCTCTGAATGATCCTATTTCTGGCCAGTGGTTTTATGTGGATGTGCCTGCTATCGCTTGAGCAGTTGGACTTCCTGAGAAGGCACTTTATGTAGAAGAAATTGAGGAAGCACATAATGCTGGCAACCCATATCCTTTTCCCAAGGATGCTAGTATTTTTGTTTGTGCCACAAGGTCATCTAAACTATGCACTGACCTGTATACGCTGTCTGCTGCTACAACCTTGGCTAAAAAGAGATTGAAGAAGAAAAAATGCTAAGATGATTAAGGTGTTACGGTGATCAAAACCTGCTTCCATTTGTGATCAACCGCCCGCAGTTCTGAAAGGAAGTCTGATACAGCTACGGGATTAATGAGATGCATTTAGAGTCAATATTTGAAGCTCGTGAAAATCAAATTTATTATGGATCGTCGTGAATCTTTCAGCTAAATGCCAAGCGATTTACTGAACGATAACAACTGAGTGTTGTGTTGGCTGCATCTCATCAACCCATCCATGCTCAAGGGCTGATTTATTTCAGGGCAGCTGGCGTGAATATGAAATTATGATTTTTTCGGATTGGGTCACTGCTTGCTCGACAGCGTTTGTTATTTGCTCTCTACAACACACGGAATGGCACCGGTGGTCGTTGAGGGTTTTTTATCAGGCGAGATCTTTGACGAAAACAGAGTGCATCTTCAGCGCTCACGCATACCCGTCCACTAGCAGACCTCGGCGCTTTTCTCTGTAGAGTTTACATTCAGCTTTATCGTTGGCCGCCGATTTGAATTTGGTGCGACTTCACATTGAGTCGAGGTTCGCTGGGCTCAGAGTTTGGATTCACGTTTGTTGACAAAGAATTGCATCAAAACGCAAGTTACAATCTGTCAATCACGCCAGTGCTGGTTAGCTCGGAGGTCACGCCATTCATGTGTTAGCATGGACCCGTGTCTTCATTTTTGACAGCCTACGGACTTCAGCTCGGAGCTTAGACTATCGGTTATATGGATCAAGCACGAAAAAAGCTCTTGACAGCCGATGGATGAGTCGACTTGGTTGGTGGGATGATGCGGCAGCATGAAGCAACCACACAGCGAGTTTTTCAATTAAGCGATGTGAGGATCCAGACTTACCTATTCGCATGGGGAACAGACCCTAAATCTTCAGTTTCATCAACAGTCGAGACTTCATCAGCAGTCGAGTCCCTTTAGCAGCCGATGTGATTTTTTGTTATATCGAGCTCGGTGTTCAATCTTCAGCATGGTAGAGGTCTACGTGGCATTCTGAGGCAGTTTTTATTTTCTACTTGACGCGTGTTCCAATGGCAACCAATTGCATCCTTGATGAGTCAGACTCTTGGTCGACTTCTTTGCCCACATGAGGGTTGGTATAATTCAGCCTTGAGAGTACCCACTTTGGTCTACTTAGACTTTAGTGGAGCTGAAAAGGTGGATCTCACCCACCTTTTTGCCTTTTTTATTATTATTTTATTCTAGAGGAGCCTTTTTGGCCTATAAAGAGCTAGCCTCTTCATTGTAACCTGGATGGAGATTTTTGGGAGTTCTTCCCCAGACCTTAATAGAAAAATATCATGATGAGATTCTTTGGCTAAATGGGAAATTCTTTCGTCCTTTGTTTGCCATTTTTATTAGTATGCCATCTTTCATTTTGTATGAGGCAATACCTCTCTTAGCTCCTTGCTTTCGATTCTTAAGCTGAGATCATCTGAATAGAAGGCTAACAATCTAGCACAACTTTATTTGACCCATGTTTTTCTCTTAAGCTTTGCGGTTTTCAGGTATGCTCTAGTGCAAGAGCTCTTAGTTGGTTACTACATTCATCTGGCGGCAAGGTCATTTTAGAGTTTTCCTTTGACTCCATTCGCCCCTCTCTGATACTGGCACTGGTCTTTCCCTGAGGATTGATCTTCCTTTCCTTTCCATCACCCATCCAAAATTATCTTTTGTTACATCCGTTTCTCTAAGGCAGCCTCTTCCATTCACCTTGCCCGCTATTGTACCTGCCTTAGTGATCCTATTTTAGGGATACCCCCCTAGTGTTGGAGAAGAGCCAACCTGAAGCGAAGAGGAGAGGAGTGTGGTGACATTGGCCTCTCTCCTGAGAGAGTTGTCATCCAGCTGGCGTTGCACATTTTGGGCTTTCAAACAACACGCATGCCATTTCGGAGGACAACAGGGTCAACTAGTGAGAATCATCCACAATTAGGACCAAACATCGGGGGCAATCGACCAGAGAGTTCAAGGCTTCAGAATCCCAACTCACCTAGGCTCAAGACCCAACACCAACCGGTTCCTTCGGCCCAGAAGGGTCAAGGCTTCGGCAAGTTTTGTCACACAACCCAGAGCTGAGACACAAAACAACATCGAGTCTCTCTCATACAGAGGTTAAAGTGGGGGAAAGCTCAATCTCACAAGTCAAAGTCTCAAGTCAAGGATCGAACCAAAAGATCGGAGATACTGAATGGATGGAGACAGTGAAAAGGTGATGCCATACATAGCAAAGGCAAGGCTAAGTCTACATAAGGTAGAGAATACTAGTGAGCATATAGAAAAGTCTTAACATTTAAAATCATAGATCAACTCATAGTAACAAGTCTAAGAGATCACTACAATACATAATCACCAAAATCAGTTACCCTGTCAAGTTAAGGCTAATAAGATTAGCAAGACAGTTTAGTAGCACCCAAATACACACATATACATGTCTAGCCATATACTCGTCTCTGATGATCACCAAGAAGCCAACTCCGATTGCTCACGGGGCAAGAGAAATGTACCAACTGCGTGCTCTGCTACTCTTCTAAGGGAACCATGGCTACAACAAGTACGTCTCAATGGGTCATCTAGGATCAATCATGACAAGGGGGGGAGTTGTTGTTGCTAGCTCAGAAATAACTGCATCACCGATGATCAATATGCTCATCTCAAGAAAAGGACTGGCTCATGGATCTAAGAAATCCGATATGCATCATGGTAGCTCCAGCTACAATGGATGTGACAATAAGCACTAGAATACATAACACCAAAATCAGTTACCATGTCAAGTTAAGGCTAATAAGATGAGCAAGATAGTTTAGTAGCACTCAAATACACACATATACCTGTCCGTCCATATACCGATCTCTGATGATCATCATGAAACCAACTCCAAACGCTCATGGGGCAAGGGAAATGTACCAGTTACGTGCTCTACTACTTTGCTAAGTGAACCATGGCTACAACAAGTACGTCTCAATGGGTCATCAAAGGCTAACTCATCTCGTGAGATACCACTACTGACCAATAGAAATGGCTCTGACTGGCTATACCACCGATGATCACTGGAAGAATATGCTCAACACATCTTGGACTGCCACTGACTGGAAAAGAAATATAGTCTGCTACATCATGGTAGCTCCAGCTACAATGTATGTGATAACAGTTACTCTTGGTATTATTAAGAGCTTTTAACCCCTCTTTCAAGTCCACCTTTGCCTTCATCCATTTTCCATAATACACTCTGTCTTGATCTAACTCCTCTAGTTAAGGTTGCAAAGATGGATTCTAGGCCTCTCCCCTCTATGACTATCCATCCCCCTCTAAACATCACACACCCATCCGACAAGCAAAACCAATTGATTGATACGTAACTGCCGAAACAGCTAGATAATTGTGTCATAAGGGTAATGCCAGGGAAAATGTGTGCACCCATAAACAGCCCCTACAATATGTCAATGATATAAAATGCATATATCCTATGCATCTGCAATGTGACTAAAATCACATAAGTGGTGTCATGCAAATGAGGGGCAACACTCCAAAAACCGACAAATTGTTATACCAAAATCTCGTCATCGCCATGATAACGAGATGTGTATCCTTGATTTAACCATAATCCCTGAAGTACCAAGTGCCAAATGACCTGGGAAGAGGCTTTGCCTTTCAGTTTCTTAGTTTTGGGAAGGCCGACGCACCTTGCCCCTTTGCAATTCGTGTCAGACACTTGACGACGCACTCTGCACATTGACAAAGTGCGTCGCTGACCCTAGTTGCCTTCATTCAACATACTTCACCCCTCATTGACGCATGTTGCTCTTCGACAGGGTGCGTCGGTGGTTGTTAAAAGGCAAAAAGAGAAGTTTTGAGGGTCTTCTAGAACGAATCGTGGAGCTTTATCCCTACAAATCAGCATAGGTGGCAGTCAAACCCCTAGCCTTTGGGATGATCCCCTAACCTTCTCCATGAGATATTCAACCTATTCTATCCTCTTTGGCCTATAAATGCAAGCTTACCTTCATGGAATGGAGGAGGAAGAATAGAGTATCCAAGTGCTGCTGAAATTTCCTTAGAGTTAATTTCCCTTTCTTTAGTAGGAACAAGGTCGGATCTTTGAGGCAAAAGGCTAGTTGGAAGAAGTTGCGACGTCAAGGCGTGGTTGTAATCTCTCCCTTTGTACTTGTTTCATTACAGTAATATACACTCTTTCCATAAAGATTTTTTGTATCAAATCTTTAGAATTAGTTTCATTGACCACTAGTTTAGATTAATCAATATTGCATATTATTATTGCTTGTGTGTTTCCACTTGTTTCTTGTGTATTATTTTGCAGCTGAAGATCGAAGGCTGCATCAAGCAAGGAGACATCACTACGGTTGCAAGGTAAGCAATTCCTCTACATTCTTTGTAATTAGATTAAGCAAGGAAAGTTCGTTATGTTATGTTATGTTTTGTTCTAGATCTATAGCATTTAGACTAGAGAGCTTTGTCATTGTCCGCATAGATGAAGTGTCTTGAAACAGATATGCCACTTGGAAACGGCTAATCCAACCCTAAATCATACCCTAAACATTCACACATACCAAATGCTGCTCATAGCGATTTTGGACCATTTCATACCCACTCCCGAGAACAGAGGAACATTGGGTATGGACTCCCCAATCCTCGAGAGTTGTACCCATGAAACTACATGAGAAAGCTCTATTAGAAATAGCAACAGAAGCCTTTAAAATGTCCTTATTCAGCTGCATAAAGTATTAGGATCCCATAATGACCTCCTGTTAGACCCTTGATCCATAAATAGAATAAGAATACAAAGCTCTATTAGAAATATCAACAGAAGCCTTTAATATGTCCTTATCCAGCTGCATAAAATACAAGGATCTCATTGTGACCTCTTGTTAGACCCTTGATTCAAAAGTAGAATAAGAATACACGCTATTTCCACAATATCTAAATGTATCCTTCAAACCTATTCAAATGTATGATATCAAAACTGGTAACTTGTCAAAATCAAATAATGAAGGAAAATTTATTCATTCTAGTTTGCAGCAAAAAAGCCCTCTTCACTTTCTTTATGAGGATCTTATGGGAATGATTCCCAAGATGAGTTATTTGCTTTTGAGGTAGGTTAATACCATGTCAATGGACATTAAACATTTATGATGGAATTTTGGCAAACCAAAGAGAAGCATGAAAGTCCAATATAACAAAAACATGACTCACCAGAACATAAACATCACGCCCCTGCACAACGAATAATAACAATGTTAGAAACATGTGCTCCTACTATTTTCTATTTATAAATTAGACTGACTCTGCAAGCTAGTTTTAATAATGAATGATAAGAGGGAAATTTGACATAAAATACAACACATAACTAAGCATTGCCCTTTTGGTTAGAAATAATTATTTAAAATCGAAATTGGGTCTTACAAATACAACAAATTCAAAAAGGTAAGAGCACCACCCCAGTACAAATAACTGCTTACAACTTGTCAGAGACAATCTATGAAGAAAGACTATTTGGATCAAAATAGGCTATGTTTTAAGAACAACACAAACTATTAAAATAATAGGCCACTATGATATGAATACTGATATTGATATAAACCGGTATTTGGATCCATCAGTCTTTGAGAAACAAATACATATTATATGGACAAATACAAAATATATTAAAAAGCATCTAATATACATATGTATAAATGTCAAATAACTATTTATAACTATGATACTAGTCACAAATCCGATTCTACAGAGAAGGAAAGTTGGTTGTCAATATAATCCTACATAACCAGTAGGAATCAATTTTCATGCTTGAAACTTTATACAATTTTTTGTGGTTTTGAATTCTATTGAGTACATGTAAAGTTGTAAAATGATTGCCAAAACAATGATTAATTAGATAGACAATTGAGCTCACCTAATACCTTACTATTCCTACAACAAATGCCTTTTGGATAGTGTTACGCCTCAAAAGTGTCTGAAGCGTTCCTTCCAAATGTACCAAAGTGAGGGGTTTCTTTTTTCTTATGTAAAGGCCATGTTTTGGGGCTATATTGTGTAGTGTTGATTGTGGTGTTAATACCCCTGGTCAGCTCATTGCAAGTCCCATTGGTTTCCACCTCAAGGAGGTGCTAGCCTTGTGGCTCTGCTAACTACCCTTTGGGTGGGTGTCCAGTGCCCTTGAGACAAATCATTGGGACAGATGACCACACTATATTTTGCTTTGTAGAGGTGATTGCGTGTGTAAGGTTTGTCATATCCATCTTAGCACACCTCATTTTTTATTTTTCCCACTTGAACATATTGTTTTCATATAAAACCCATCCTCCTGATCTTCAGATCCATAAACGTCATTCCTTAAAGAAGAAGCCTACATTGTTAAAAAAGGAGGGTGTTAAGGGAAAAGCATCTGTTGGGGTTAGTTGGGGCATGACGTCCTCCTTTTGGCTCACCTTGCACTTGCGGAGCCTAATTGCACATGTTTATTGTTATTTTATGTTATTGGTTTAGTCCCCAACAAGTGGGTGTACAAACCTAAAACTTTATAATTTGTCATTAACTTTGTAGGCTTGAATTTGTGAAAAGTTGAGGGCTGTCTCATATAAATCAGACAACCTCACCTCATTTGTAAAAGATGGACAAGGGTTCAAACATGATATCTTTTCTTCTTCTCTTGGTATATTGGAGTACTTGAGCTATGCGCACCTCTCTGAGGATGACTATTTTTGCTTGAAGGATGAATGGAATGTCTTCTAGGGTTTGATTTTGCACATGGCAAGTTGATGCTAAGACTAGTTGTAATAACTCATGCTCAAGGGTGACCTAAGACACGCTTTCTTTCTCATTCTTGAATAATGTCGGTACGTTTCTCTCTTAACCCTAGTTTAACGTTGCTCTTGAAGTGCTTTGGACTGAGTTAAGGTTTCTTTTCTAATATTTTGTCAACTTGCTTGAGGAGACCATCCTACAAAGGAGTGTTGGATTTTGTGCAACTTCAGAAGTTATTCTTATTATATTCTATTGTAATTATTTGTACCTCCTACGGGAGTTGATCTTGATGTAATTAACCATGTAAACCCTTGAAAGAATCAATGTAAACCTTGGGGAGAAAATTAAGTAAAGAAAATAATTATTAAATGTATTTTTATATTCCCCCAAGGCAAGTCGGCCCAGTGGGTAAACTGCCTCAAAACACTGGGCAGCCTGCCCCAAACAATGGGCAGAAGTGCCCCAGTCAAGTTAGCTTAGTTTGGGAAAAGTCAGGTCGATCCAGTTTGGGAAAGTCAGGTCGGCCCAGAAAGGGAAAAAGTCATTTTGCATGTGTTGTATAAAGAGAGGTCGTATGCCTCATTTGTTAATTCACTCACACACAACAAGTTCCCATCACTTGGAGAGGAGCTCGCACCTGCAGCTAAGAGAAGCTTATTTTTGGGGTTTTTGGTTAGAGAGACTTTCTACTTTCTCTCTCTCATCTCTGTACTCTGTTCTCAAAATTCTTCATCTCTATACGCAGGTTGTTGGGTTTTCTCCCGATTGGGTTTCCCACGATAAATTCTCGTGTTCTTTGTTTCTGTGCTTTGTCTTTCTTCTAGTGATCCTATTGATTTTATGCAATTGAATTATTATGCTATAATTGTATGAAACACTAACAAGGAGCTCTCCATTTTTTAATCGGGCCTTAGACTTCTCTATTTGCCATAATTAGGGTTTCGCCACCGAACACTTAAGGTTGTTAGTTTAGCCCTAGTTGCAAGCTAAGTCACCGGATTCAGCGATTTTTCGCCTTCAAAATTTAAATTCGCCGAATTTTGCAGCAAGCCGAATTTGTTCAGAAAAATTGCTTGAAACTTTTGAGAGCATAATTCACAATCCCATATATGACATATCTGAGGAAAGGAAGCTTGAACCCGAGTCTCTTGGTGGTTTTTTTGAGAAACCCATTTATGAGGTTTTCACTGAAAGCATGGACATTAAGACCTTGGGATATCTTTGCATGGAAAAGGAGCATGAAATCTTTTTATATAATATATATGAGCCATGCATGAGCATCGACAAGGAAGACCTGAAAAAGCAGTGCAATAAAGAGTCAGATCAGATACAGCTGATTGAAGAGCAGATTCAGCAATCATCTTCACATACTGAGATTCCTTATGACTTGGAGCAGCTTGGGGTTTATGCTTTCACAGAAAGTTACTGTCAGAAGAGCCCTTCAGATCATTATGAAGAGGTAGTTGGCCTACCTTATCATTCAGAATTTTTTATCCGCCCCATCCAGTCATGGATTGAAGAAGCCTACAGGAGGACTTACCATTTGGGGAAGCACTCCAAAGATTTACTACATGTTTATAATCTCCCATCCAACCCTCCCGTCCAGAATATCCATGCAGGTTTGCACT
Source organism: Larix kaempferi (assembly GCA_027924585.1). Classification (NCBI taxonomy): domain Eukaryota; kingdom Viridiplantae; phylum Streptophyta; class Pinopsida; order Pinales; family Pinaceae; genus Larix; species Larix kaempferi. The sequence continues at coordinate 9,033,286 of BSBM01000136.1, forward strand.
TTCTGATAAGCATGTCCTTGCTTTGGCTAGTAACCAAAGACAAGGTAAAAATCTGTTATATTGATGAAATGTTAAGGTGGTTACATTGGATTTAGCATTTTACTTAGCATTTTACTTTATACCATGCTTAGAGTAGGAAAATAAGCTCCTCAAAGTGAGCCTTTACTTTACGCAGTTCTTTCTAGTACTTAGGAATAATAACTTTTTATCTTTTTGGTTTTTATGAATAATGCAACTTATGGTTCATTGGCTTCTTGTAAGAGCTTGTGCTACTGAAGGGTTTTCTTCTCAAGTTGAGATGTTTTTAAAAGTCATAGAAACCGGAGATTCTGGTGTTCTCATATGCTCTCCTTGACTGAAGACCAGATCGAGCACACGTCCCGCAGTTGGACCCAGATGTTGCCAGCTAAGTTGTACTTAGTTGGATTATCAAGCGAGCGGGCAAAGTTGAACATGTCAATGTTCATTTTCGATGATATGATGACCATCAGTCCTTTTTGAGTGCCCTTTTTTTTATTTTTTACCACATGTCCATGGCCCTGCAGGGTTTGTAATAAAATGTATTAGCATGGTGTTTTGTAAAGGACTTGGTTCCCTATGACTTTTTGACTAAGTCAGGTATTCCAAGGAGTTTTTTCACCTATTAATTATGTCTTGCATTAGTGCATAACATAATTTTTGGGTTTTTCTCCTGCTCCTCCAAAGCTGGAATGCCCGGTGAGGTTAATGAGCCTTAGGGGATTATTAAAGTCCATGGGTCAATGTATATGAACATGCTAGACATTATTTTTGAGTCATATGGACATGTGCTAAGTCCCCCTAGGTTGTTTTTTAATTTCCGGCGAAAAGTATTTTTTCCGTAATTGAGCCATTTTTTTAATGGTTTAATTATTTTTGTTGTAATTGGCATAAAAGTTTGGTCTAGGGGTCTTTTTGGCCTTGGGGGTGCTCGTTTTCTAACTCAGAGCACCCGCCTTACCCCAAAACCCACTTTTTATAATGTTTGGGTCTTTAATTTTTCACTTGTGCTCAAAAAAGTCAAAAAAAATGAAGAAGTCATAAAAAAATAAAAAAAGGTGAAAAAAGACTTCAAAAAATTAAATGGTTTTTGGAGTGATTAAAGGTCTGATTTACTTCAGCACCTTTTGTGGAGCATATTGGGCTGATTTGTATGACATATGGGCAGCCCAAATAGTGGGTTTGACTTCCCCATATCAAGCTGAGCGCTTTCCTTATGTGGGGCGCATTTCCTAAGGAGTGGGCTCCCCCATTTCGTGCTGATTAGCAGCACATTTGGTGCTGCTGCGTTAGCATCTTTTGTGTTGCGTTTGGGCAGCAAGGAGTGAGGAATGGGCAGCCCCATTCGCTCCCCCATTCACTCCACCATTTTGGCCACCCATTCCACCACTCTCTCCTTTAACTTCGGCGCACTCCCTCTCTTAGTTTTTCTATAAATTGGAGAGTTCTTTCTCCATTGTGCTCTAGTTGGAGAGTGAGGAAGAATATGTTGTAAGCTTATGCTATCTTTGGTTCATGAATAAAAGAAGACTTTGGAGGTCAGCTTATGTGTGCTCTTGATAAGTGGATGTACCATCTTGTGTTTTGTCAAGGTAACTTGTGCATAAGCTTCAGTTTTCATAGGTGTGGTGTACTCATTGGAAGGATTGTTATCAATTTATGAGATAGGCTATTCCAATTTGTTTGTTGCAAAAGCTTATTGATGTATGCTTGTTAAGATATTATGATTGTGTGTTTCATTTGTTTATAGATGTGCAATAGTGATTTCTTGTGAGTGTATATCTACATTTGATCTATGTTGGTGAAGTCTATGATGTGCAGGTGGTCTTAAGCAGGAAAAGGGATGATCTTGTTTGTTTCCCCCTATTTCTAATCTTTGTTTTGCAGGTGTAGTCCTTTGGCATCACACAAAGACGAGCTCCAAAGTTTTCAATCTCAAATAATTTCTTCTCTATCTCTTTCTCTTATAAAATCAAAAGTTTTCTTGGTTACCGGTTACTTGTGAAAAGTATTTCTGATTTATATACTGATATTCATACTCTAAATAGATCAGAAATTACTTCAAAGAAGTCTAGTCTAGTTTGTTTACAAAGCTCATATCTTTGACAGATTAGATATTTCCTTCATCTAGCATTTTACTTTTCCAAACTTGCAAAACATTGTTAAGTCTTGAAAAGTTTTGAGGAGTAGTGTTAGGTCTGACTTTAAAAGTTTTATTTGGCTGTCCAAGAGCATAGAATTTGCAGCTCTTAAAGCTTGCAAAGATCCCAAGTAAACAAGCCCCATTGTTTGTCTTACTTGGTTAATTTTTTGCATTTTTAACTAGTTTTACACTTAGAATTTTTTGGGGTTTTTTAGGAGGTGTTCCAAAGACACTCTTAAAGTGTTTTTGGGCATCTTGTACTAAAGTTTGCTTGTTGGTTTGCAGCAGAAGACGATCAGACAAGAGGAAGTGCTGGCCAAAAATCAAAGATCCAGGCCATCCGGAGTACCAAAACTTAATTTTTTATAAAACCGGTTACTTTTCTCTTCAATATTGTAAGCCACCAAGTCATTCTAAAGACACTGGGGCACTTCTCTATTCATTGTAAAGATTACTAAACGAGAGAAAGTATGCTAACCAGCGCCCACACCCCATCCCCCCAGGGGTGGTCAGTGTCGTCTCAAGTTTCATGGCGTGATTGTTAGATTAGTTTTATTTCTTTCATTTTGGCATTAAATAAAATTAACTAGGACTAAAATTTACCTTGTTGGTCCATTCCATTGGTGGGCCACGAGTTCACTCAGGACTTAGATTTTCTCATTTTTTTTACAATTTCAAAAAACACCCCCTTGCTTTCCCGAAGTAAGGTTTCAGGACAAGGGCTTGCCCGAGTACTGGCCTGAAAAGAGACTCTTGGGGCTCTAAAAAAGATAAAAAATTGTTCCTAAGAAACTTAAAAAATTTCCAAGGTCTTCTCCTATATACTCTGTGGCCAACTTGCAGCTCAGTCTAAACACGTTGGTACGCATCAGAAAGGGGAAGATGACTAGTAATAGGTTTTAACACACACGAAGAAACAAACCTACTTGTGAAAATCCAGCACAAAGCGAACATTCTTCTGTTGTGGGCAAATTTTTCAAAGGGCTTGGGATAACACTGGGTAGTGACCTCTTGGAAACCGTTAGGCTTGCCCTCGTTGGTATAGCATCTGAACACCTCCTTGAGACTCCGATCCAGCCCAAGTCTGAGTGAGAAACCACACAGCTAAATTCCGAACATGTTCCATGTACCTTTGTGTATATCGGGAATCCACCAGCCCTAATAAAAAAGATCATTACCACATTCAGAAATAAAATAAACCAAGAACAAATCGCACAACATTTTCTTTTCAGTTCAAGCATCTATTTTGACTCCATTTATTGGCACTGGTTTATCTTGTTATATTTCAAGTTGTTGATGAATGTTTTAAATGACAAATGATGATGATGGATGTCTGCAAATGAAATGTTGATTTTTGCTTTACACATATATATGCTACATTGTCTTGGTTTACAAAAAATATTCTAACTCCTAGATTAGATGCTTTGTCTTTTATAGGTTAGACACCATAGTTTGTTTTCACTTTTTAGGGTCCACCCCCCTTGGCTTCGCGAGGAAAGCCTAGACGGAGGAGTCGAGTTTCAGGTGACAGCACTTGACTCTGACTTGCCTCCAAGGCCACACCAGCAGCTTGAAGACTTCTGCTGCATTTTCCTAGGTGTGGAACCAAGCGGCAACATTTTTCCGTCGTTGCCAGGGATAAGTCTTTTTATTCCCGGAATACGACTTTTGAGTTTTCCTTTTTGTTTTTGCTTTGTTTGATGAATCTTTAGATTAGATTTTTAAGTTTTCATCTGGCGACTCCACTAACCTTTTTTTCTTTTATAAAATTTCAAAGAAAAGCAAAGATAGAATTCTTTGTGAGATTATTTCATATGCATATTTTTATTCTCACATGGTGACTCCATTGAAGGGATAAAACCCTTGTATCTCATAAAATTTGTTGAGACTACTTGTGTGTAGATGAGCCCGCGCAATATAGTAAAATCTATAAAGCTCACCTTGTGACAGCTCCACTGATTCAGTACAATTTTTTCTCCACGATTACTTCAGAATAACATTGCTTGATTCCTGATATGGATGATGAAAGAAAAGAGTATGGTATTCAAGTTTCCAGTGCATTTCCTCCCATCGACTTCTCACACATTCCGGGTTTTCCTAACTCTGAGCCATATCTCCCAATTGATGGATACGTTGAGGCTCCGATTTTTCATGGAAATGGTGCTTCACCTGTATTTCACATCATATCTTTTGTTTCACTGCTGGGTGATCTCAATATTTGTCACGAGGATAATAAGATGTTGATGTTTGCTAAGTCCCTAAAAGGAGATGCATGGAGGTGGTATTTTGGTCTTCCTAATGGATGCATTACCTCCCTAGCAAATTTCTTTGCTATGTTTTTCGAGAGATGGTATGATGGTGATGGTGATATGGTAAGTGTCGTGGAAAGAGCTTTCACATACCTAAATAACTTGGCAAGGCTGGATGAGTCCATGATTTCCACTACTGAGCAGCCCATCCCAAGTAATCCTCTTGAAGAAGTTCATGAAGTCCCCTTGAGTGAAGATGTTCTTGAAAATCCTCCCCATTATGAGAATCATGAAGAACTCTTGACTGAAAATTCTATTATAAACATTGAACTACCTCATATCATCATGGTTGATGAGACTCAATATATGAAGATGCCTCTAACTTATTTCAGTGAAGTGAAAATTAGACAGCTTATCAAAGAAAAGTGTGTTTTCCTCCCTAGAGCACACCATGAATCTAAAGAGGAGGTCCATGAGGAGTCATCTATTGAAGAGCTCCATGAAGTTCCCTCGACTGAAGATTTTGTTGTAAACCATCCTCTTGTCAACATAACTGAAAATATAGAAGATATGGAGTGTTCCCAAACCTATGAAGATGATCACATATGTATTCCTGATTTACCGAAAGAGGAAGCCATTATAGAAGTTGAGAAAGAAATTCATGAAGGGTCTCCAATTGAATATTTTTCAGAAGAGCTCCCTCAATTTTCCATTGAAGATTTGGGATCTCAAGATTACTTCAGTGAAAATGATGATGTTAGTACTTTAGATTCACCTCACGAAGAAACCTTTACAAAAGCCTCTAAAGAAACTTGTAATGAATTTTGTATGGTTTATGATGAAACTCCTCCATTTTCTCCACATAATGGTGAAGTCTTGGACATCTTTACACCTTGTAATATCTTTCAAACCAAGCCTTCTGAGGATGAGTATCGTGCTCATAAAAATTGTGAAAGTTGGCTTCCTTGTGATATCTTTGAAAGCACCCTTTTTGAAGATGAGGAGGATGGGTATAGCCAGAGATGCGGTGACAACGATGAAGACTCTCTCATTTCTGACATAGATGGGAATTACATGTGAGCGGGCAAAGTATGAACATATCACATGTTCTTTATTAGCATTCAGAAGACCATAGGGCATTTTTCAGGGCCCTTTTTTTAATTTTTTCTTCACATGTCCATGCCCTGCGGGGTTTGTAATAAAGTGTACTAGCATGTTATTTTTATGTAAAGGACTTGGCTTCCTAGGACTTGTCAATCAAGTCAAGTATTCCAAGGAGTTTTTTCACTTATTAATTATGTTTTGCGCTTTAGCAAGACATAATTTTTGAGTTTTTATCCTGCTCCTCCAAAGCTGGAATGTTTGGCGTGGTGGTTAGGCCTTAGGAAGTTATTAAAGTCCATGGGTCAATGTATATGAACATGCTAGAGTCTAGACACTAGAATTGAATCATATGGACATGTGCTAGGTTCCCCTAGGTTTTTTTTTAAGTTCTGAGAAAAAATATTTGTTTCCATAAAATTGGAGTATTTTTTAATAGTTTAATGGAAAAAATCGAAAATGTAATAAAAGTGTGGTCTAGGGGCCAATTATGCCATGGGGGTGCTCATTTTAAAGCCCAAAGCACTCACTTTACCCCAAGACCCACTTTCCTAAGTGGTTGAGTACTTTATTTTTCATTTATTTCACTTTTACCCAAAAAAGTCAAAAAAGTGAGAAAAAATACCAAAAAAGTAAAAAATGGGAAAAAATTTCAATCCCTAAATCAGTGGGAGTTAGAGGAAGTTTAGATCAGAAATAATTGAGGGAGTTATGGGATGATTTTTAGCATGTTTTTGGGAAGCTACATAGAGGGAATATTTCCCCATTGAAGGAGGGCACATTTCCTCAAAAGGGGGGTGCAGATTTTAAGGAGTTTGCAGCTTGGTTTAAGGCAGCAATAGGGCTGTTTTTTTGGATCCCAAATGTAGGAAACAATCCCCTCAATCAAGCCTCACTTCATGGCTTGATTCCCTCCTATGGTGCGCCCTCCCTCTCCTTCAACAAATGCGCCCTCCTCTTCCATTTTGTTATAAATTGGGGCAGCTCTCTTCTTTTTTGGTTAGTTGGAGTTTGAGATTGAGAGCTCGCTATTGCAATTGCTTATTTTATTTATGAGAATTGTTACCAGCTATTTTGTACAATAGTTGAATTTCTTGTGAGCCGCCAGTTTATTGAACATGATTCATGTTCATCACCAGTGTTCAGAAGTTCAGAAGTCATTTTCAGGGCAATTTTTCCCCATTTGTAATAACTGCATGTTCATACCCCCATGGGGAATTTGTAAAAAGTTGGTCTAAACGGGGTTCTTTTATAAAAGACTCGGCTATCCTTAGGTTTAGCCATTTGGGGAATACTCTAGAGTGTTTTTTCTTTACGAATTATGCGCTACTCATCAATGGCGTATAATCCCTAAGTTTTTCACTCATACCTCCAAAGCTGGAGTATTTACCATGGTGGTCAAAACCTAAGGTGGTTATTAGAATCTTGTGTCTAGGATTTTTTACGTGTTAGCCATCTCGATTGAGTCGTATGAACATGCACTAGGTCCCCTAGGAGTTTCGTTTGATTCCAAGAAAAATAATTTTTTTCCATAAATTAAACCATTTTTTAATGGTTTAATTAAAAAAATTTCAAACTGTGATAAGAACCTCATCCAGAGGCGGAATTTGGCTTGGGGAGGCTCGTTTTGACGCTCAGAGCGTCCTCTTTACCCTAGCGCCCTCATTTTTCAGATTCCGGGCGATTATGTCATCTCTGGGGGAGTTTTGTCTAAAAATGCATCATTTTGGCATTTAATTGCCAGAAAAACACAACATGCACTTTTGGCAAAAAATCAAAATATGTCAAATTTGATTAAAAAATTGATTTGTAAAGGTTTAAAGTGGTTTGACTAAGGTGTATGACCACTTAAGAGAGATTAGTCACATGTCAAATAAAGTCTGGATTTGCAAATAAAAGAAAGGGGATGACATGAGCTATTTGACCGTATGGCTCCTCATGAAGCTCTCGTGAATTGTTGATGTGGCAGCTGATTAATGAATTGTTGAAGAGTGCATTTAATATATGGTTGGCGCCTTCCTAAGATTATGACCACATCACGTAGCATTAACTCCATCAATTCGAGTTATCTCTCAATCGAGCTCCAAGCTATCTCATGCTACCATTCACGCATTCCTTCTATTGCTCACGCACTCCCTTGCATGCACACGTCAAACATGAAGTGGAGCTCACGCATTGGCTTGGTGATTGTTCCAATGAGGAGTGGGGGGCGCCTTGCCTAGGTGGAGGCCAACTCCCCACTTACACCAACCAAGAATGAGTTGTCTTTCAATCATGCACTCCAAGCTTAGATTTGATTGGGAATTCGACTTTAGATTGATTGGAGTTGGCTCTCCTCATGCCAAGTTCGAATTAAGCTTGTGGTCTCTTAGTTTTTGTATAAAGAGAATCCCTTTGGGCTCTCTTATGATGGGACTTGGTGCAAGAGTACTCTGCCAAAATTATATTGTAATATTTGTTTGATTCTTGGAATAAAGAAGTGACTTTGGAGGTCCATGCAAGAGTCTTATACATTGTGGTTTCATCTTGTGAGGTGATATCTCTCTCACTCTATTCTCATATTTCAAATTACTTTTCAATATTTGCTTTAAGAAGACTATCAATCAAGTACGTAGACATTTGATCTAGTTTGCTTGTTGAGAATAGTGTTTTGCAGGGATCACTAAAGGTGGAGAAAAGCTTGGATAACCAAGCTTGTCTTCATTAAACGGGAGCTTTTACCATTTAACACATTCATTTTTGCAAGATCTACAAGCATCTCCTTCTTCCAAGAGAAGAATCATAGCTATCAAGGGCTGGCCTTCTCGGTTAATTGTTACTTGACCCATCTCTAAGCTGTGCAAAATCCAAAGTCTATCCTTCTCCAAGCTTAGAAACCCCATCAAGTTTATTCTTTGCTTTTGATAAGCTTGATCCTTGCCTCGTTTTTCCTCTCTCCTTCATTGTCTTCTCCTTCCTCTCGTCATTCCTAGTTCAAGCTTCTTTCTTGCTTTCGCTCTCCCTTTCTTTCTAGCTGCTGTCCCTTCTTTGCTGCTCCCTTCCAGCTCGCTGCCATCTTTGCCCACTGTTTGGGCTGCCATTTGCCAACAGTTTTGGGCACTTTCCAGCTCACTGTCCACTCTAGTTTGCTGCTCCTTCATTGCCACTGTTTGCAACCATCTATTGGCTGTCCAAACCCTTTTTTTGCTCGCTGTCCTAGTTTCCTTTGCAGCCTGCTCCTTCCTTTTGACTTTTGGCTGCCCCTTCCTTTTTCTGTTTGCTCTTTTCTCTTTTTGTTTTTTGCTTGGTTTGTTGTTAGATCCTAGAGCTTGGGTCCTTTCTAGTTTTTGCATTTTAGTTGGTTTTAGTTAGTTTATTTACAAGTTTTATTTACACCTCAAAACACTTAAAAAGTTTGCATTTTAAAATTTAGGATTTGCATCTCATATTTTTAGAGTTGTTTAAAAGAGTTTTGCATTTAGATCTCAATTTCTAGTCTTAGTTTCAATTGAAGTTTGTAATTTTTCATTCTTAGATCTCATTTAAAAGTCAAAACTCGCGATAAAAAATGATTGGGCATATAGATTAGCTAGCTAGTTTTGCATCTAGTTTCATTTTTACTTCTAGATCTTTGATTTCTTTTGTTGTTTGCTAATGCTAATGGGTCCTTGAGTTGATCTATTGTGATAGGTATTTGAGAAGAAGAACCAAGAAGAAGAAGAAGAGTAAAACCAAAAGAAGAGCAATAAACCAAAAGGAAGATCCAAAACCAATGAAAAAGATGTTAACCATGAAGACTTAAACTCACTCTCCTTTTGTAAAAAGCTCTTAAGAGCTTCACATTATTCTTCTAGTTTTTTCTTTCAAAGTCCTTTTCAAGGGTTGAATTCCCAAGGCAATTGTACTTGATTAATAAAGTTTATAAGTGGGGTTTTTAATCCCCCACATCCAACTTCCCCCATTTGGGGAAGTTTGTAGTGTCTCTTTCCTTTGAGTGGTTGCATGCTTAGATTAGTTTTCCATTCTTTTACTTAGAATACTAATTGTTTAGTTAGTTTCCATTTTGCTCTTAGAACACTAATTGTTAGTTAGTCTTTTCATTTTCATGCTTAGAATACTAATTGTTAGTTAGTCTTTTCATTTCATTTTTTGAGCTATCATTTGAGTTTCTTGCTTGTAATTTGTCAAACTCTTTAAAAGGAACCAAAGTCTCTTGAACTTGTCATAAGACAAGTCAAGAGCACTCTCTATCGGAGAGCATCTTGTTTCATCTTGCATTTGCATTTAGATTAGTTAAGCCTCTTGAACCTCTGTCACAAGACAAGTCAAGAGCACTCTTTGTCGGAGAGGTTTGTTTTGTGCTCTAATAAAACACTTTCAACTCACACTCCCTCTAAAACTTGAATTTATTCATTTCTCCTTGCCGCGTATGCTCTGACCAACCTTGAAAGGGGTTGGAGTACTCAGAAACGGTATTGGTTGCCTAATCTTGCAAGTTCAAACCATAATAAAATTCACCACCCCATAACCAACAAACCGGCGTTGTTCGATAAATACTCAAGTAGTGGACAAATTCCAAGTGGGGGCATCGTAGTGTTGTCGCCAGACTCTAGCTTACTGGTTAAGTTCCTTGAACACCTAACCTAGAGAACTGGATGGTCCGTCATGTCTTCGAATGGAGCCACTGAAAGTATTTCCGATTAGATCTCCAGTACCTTGCGTACTGGTTGGAGATTCACCTAGCCATAATAATGAAGATCATTAAAATACACAATAAAATACACCAAGAGCATTTGCAAAATGATCTCACAAACACATTGAGACTTGTATGTCAGCATCCCCAAGCACTCTTATTTTGACTCCATATTGGCACTGGTTTTGAAACTTATCTGCATTACCTCATTTCGGACCATTTGTCCTTCATTGGTTAAGTTATTTATGTGGATGCTTTAAATTTCATCAATTGTGTTTCTCATCTTATCTTTTGCAAGTTGCAACTTGGATTGCTTTAATTTTGTATTGTGTATCTCATATAAAAACTCCTAAACAACACCCATCTGCATCTCATCACCAAAAACACTTTAAAAACATAGAGCCATAGACAACTCTTTGTTAGGTACAACCCCCCTTGGCTTCGTTAGGAGTTTGCCTAAATGGAGGAGTTGGGATTCAGGTGACAGTACCTGGCTCATTGCTTGCCCACAAGGCCACACCTTCCCCACTTGTAGTGAGAGAACAGCTTTCGAAGGATTTCTGTTGCTGGTGTGCATCTCGGCGGACAACAAGAATAAAAGAGACTTTGGAGGTGAAGCTTGGTGTAGTTCTTTGATGAGTGGATGAATGTCACAATTTTCATTGAGGTAACATGTATTTGAACTGCTTGTTTTTCTCTTGCATCTAAATCTAGCTTATTGTAAGGATCGGTATCGATTTATAAGGAAGGTTAGGCAATAACTTTATTGTTTTAATCTTTTATATATGCATGTGAAGAGATCTAACTTTGATGTTTCATTTGTTTATGAGCATTATAAATTCGATTTCTTATATGTATATGTCTAGATTTGATCTTTTGTGTTCAAGTTGATGTGATTTGTAGGTTATCTCAAGTGGATTAGTGGAGGATCTTGCTTGCTTCCTTCATTTTTCTAACATCTTTTTGCCGACTTAGTCCCTCGGTTCTCCACCGGAAGGTTCCAAAACCTCTTCTCAAGAACATAAAAAAAAAACTCATTGTTATCTCCCTCTCTTTCATACATTTTCTTGTTCTGGCTACTTTATGCAATTAGAATAATAGATCTATACTTCTTTGATTCAATCATAAGTAGATCTACTATTTAGTTGCATTAAGATCTAGTTGTTTTACAAGATTTATCTTTCTTTCTAGATCTAGTTACTAGTTTGCTCACAAAAGTCATTTTTATCATAAGATCTTAAAGCTTAAGTAGTAGGCTAGTATTAATCTCTTAAAAGTTTATATCTTACAAATTTAAAAAGTGCATCTATTGGTTGCCTCAAAAGCAAGCCAAGATCCCAAGGAAAGCTTGCTTTCCTTGGTTATTTTTCGTTGATTTATCATATAGATTAACTTAGTAGATTTTTCTAGTAATTTTTGTGGTGACCCAAAATCACATTCTAAGTGTTTTTGGGCACTTTTTACTAACATTTGCTTGTTGTTTTGCAGCATTTCATGAACAGGTAGGAGGAAACTCTGGCCGATTTTCGGTAGATTAAACCATCCGAAGCACCCTGGAACCATTCCCCTTCAACCAGAAACTTGTTCTGTGAATTTTTGTAAGCCTTTGAGTCAATTTTCAAGGACCAAGGCACTTCTTTTTGCATTGTAAAAGAAAATTAAACGAGAACAAGTGGGCTACCCAGCGCCCACACCCCATCCCCCCAGGGGGGAACTATGTCGACTCCATTTTTGTGGTTTGTGATTTTTTAGTTTAGATTTCATTTTTCACAGCTAATAAAATTTAACTATGAATAAAATTTACCGTGTTGGTCCATTCCAACGGCGGCCCACAAGTTCACTCAGGACCTAGCTTTTTCACATTTTTTAACAATTTCCAGTTTTGGGTAATTTTATCCATGTTTTCCCGAAGCACGGTGCCACGAAAGAGCTTGCTCGAGTAATGGAATTCGGTCGGAAAAGAAACTCTTGGAATTAGATTAACTACATAAAAAATCCTAAGTTCTTTTAAAATAAACCAACGCTTATCTTCCTGTATGCTCTAGACCACTGCAGCACAGTCGGATCAGTTGATCAACCAGAAAGGAAGGTAAGCATTAGATTAATAGGAAAATCCACATAAGCTTAATTTTGAAAACTCGGGAGGTCGCAGAGAGTGACTACCACAGAGTCAGGGGGATACTCATTAATGAGGTTCGTCCTCTCCTCATTGGACACTTGGTAAAGTTGCTTATGTGCTCAGTTTGAGAAAGAAAGTTTAAGTGGGCCAAACAAGAAAACACCCACTAATTACCATAACCTTAATAATAAAATTTACCAACCATGACACTTGCGATACTCATTTGACATAGCAAAGCACTCCAAGGCACTTTTAATTTTATGCATCTTTATATTGGGCACTGGTCTTGTTGATTATTATCTTGTTCAATTTATATATGCAAAAATGATGATGATGGATGTTATATGCTCTTGAACTTTCAATTTATATTGCTATCATAGTTGGTAAAACAAAAAATAGTTTTTATTTGATTAACTCCTAGATTAGTTGTTTTTATCTTTTCATAGATTAAACACCTTAGATTTTTTCGTTTTTAGGGTCCACCCCCTTGGCTTCGCTAGGAGTAAGCCTAGATGGAAGAGTTAAGTTTAGAGTGACAGCTCTTAACTCTGACTTGCCCCCAAGGCCACACCGAGCGGCTTGAAGATTTATGCCGTGTTTTCCCAAGTGTGCTTTCAGGCGGCAACATTTTGGCGTCGTTGCCGAGGATAAATCTTTTTAGTCCCGGAATTCAACTTTTGTTTTCTCCTTTCTTGTTTTTGCTTTGTTTGATGAATCTTTAAATTAGATCTTTAATTTTTCATTTGGCGACTCCACTAACCTTTTTTCTCTTTTATAAAATTTCAAAGCAAAAAACAGAAATTTTTGTGAGAGTTTTTAAATGAATATTTTTATTCTCACATGGTGACTCCATTGAAGGAATAAAACCCTTGTATCTCATATATGTTGTTGAGACTTCTTGTGTGTAGATGAGCCCATACAAGTACATAAATTTTTAAAGGCTCATGCTTGAACCAAGGTCTGATTTATTGTGATATGGATATAAAGAGAAAAGAAACTGCTGCTCGGATCTCCCTTGCATATCCGCCAATTGATTACTTCAGAATTTCAGGCTTTCCTAATCAGTTTGAGGGTGAAAAGACATCTTATCCCCTTCCTATGTTTTATGGTCATAATGAGGATTATTCAGCCAGATTCCATGTTATGAAATTCCTTTCACGAACAAGCGAATATAACATATGCCCTGAAGATCATATGATGCAGATGTTTGCTTATTCTTTGCAAGGGGATGCTTCATGTTGGTTTTACAAGGGCCTTCCTGATAAATCTATTACTTCCCTTATTAACTTCTTTGAGACATTTTTGAGGCAGTGGCATATATATGATCATATTGGGTTATTTGATATTGAATTATACATTAGAAACACTCTTGCTTACTTCTTTCCTTCAAAAGAATTTCAAATAATGAAGCTTTGATACCAAATGAAACGAATAGAATTTGTTTCTTGAATATGAACAGTAGTTCAATTGCTGAATATCCAATTTAAATAGGACAATAGGTTATGATCCATAAGGACAAATATATAAGTAGTGAATAAAAGATATGAGATGATCGGTGAGATGGACAGTGTGCTTAAATAAATAAGCATTGACTGATCACCATGGATGAATAAACATGCCTCTTCATTAGGTCATGTAACTTCATTAATTTAAAAATCAATTATTATTATCATTTATTTATTGATGATATTATTATTATCATTTATTTATTGATGATATTATTATTATCATTTATTTATTGATTATATTATTATTTATGTCTGTTGCAATTTCCCTATGTATATGATACTATAACCTAGTTAAACTGTCCCTTGGGTACCCATAAATTAATCCCATATCTATTGTTTCTAATTATTATTTATAAAAATTGTCTCACCACTTCTCACTACAAGGTAATGCTGAAACCAAATTTCTCTAAGCTCAACTGACCAACAGAAATCATCCCAATAAAAAAATTAAAAAATAATAATAAAAAAAAACCTGCAATGGAATCACTTAAGAAGCAGCTCACAAGCAATGCACAAAAAATTGAGTAGATTGCAGAATTCTTCCAACAAATGGGTATTAAGTCGAAGCCCTGACTATAAACCAGCAAATAGAAATATAGATTTTTAAAATAAAATAAAACTGCATAGGCTAACATTTTGTATTAAAGAAACAGATTTGTATGCATTAGTAAGAAAAGCCCCAACCTTTCTCTGTTGCTGAATTTCTGATGCAACTCCAACAAACCCCGACAATGATTTTGAACTTGTCAAGTGAATGCTAAGAACACTGCATTAAACATGGAAAAGAATGGGCATCATTTGGTTTTTGGTACAATAACAAAGTTTTAACACATTCTGGCACCAAAAATATAACAAATTTCTGGCACAACCATTAACAAATTACAATTTATTTTTACTAATGTTCTTTTCCAATCTATTGAAATCAGTAGCATAGTGGTGACGAAAACAAGTTTGAAATTAATGTTTTGCTTGACATCCAGAACTAATTCAAAGGAAGCATTAAGGAAATGGTTTTGGATAAAGAATCAACATAGGACAAATTATAATGCCCCTTGCATAGACTTGTTAGATGTATTTCTCCGGAATACAGGAACTAGCTAAAGGAGCTGAATTCACTAGGTTGAAAATAATAAAAGTAAAATAATAGTTTTCAACTACAAAGAAAAAACTATCTAAACAAAAGATCAAATTGGTCATATTCAATGCCTCTCTATTTTTATTCAAAATTATCTCATCACATCAAAGCTTGGCTGTCAGAAATGTTGTCAAATTCAAATTTATGTCCTAGATATGAGTGAAAAGTGGAGAAAATGCAACACACATTGCTTGCCATTTAACCTAATTTTTGGATTATTAACATCTGTAAAATATTACAAATACCTTTTCAAAACCTTTTTAGTTTGAAAAATATCTCATATATCCACAAAAATATTTACAATTAGAAATGCAAAAAATGGAAAGGTATACACAATGAACTTCATAACCTCTTCCTAAGAGCTACTAGAGCATAAATAGAAGAAGAATACTCAGTGTGATCCTGAGATTGGGCATCTTTGAACAACAAGGCTCCCCTTGCCAAGAGCTAATGGAAAATCTCATCTTTCCGCAAAGAAATGAAAGCAGACAAAGAGAATCTCCTGATCAAAAACAAACTTACACGCAAGTTTCCATAACACACATAACATCGTCATTTGAAGGCAATGCCAAAGTCCTGAGAAAGCATGACAAACAAGAGAAGGCCATCCCCAAATAAAGAAACGCTCCAATTCACTCTTTCCTGAAGCAGTGCAGACTGATGCTCCTCAAACCAACTCCAACCACACAAAAACCCTCACCTTATACAAAAGCCACACAATCCAGACACTCTGAAGACACCAAATCCAACATTCCCTCTGCGTTCTTAGTAATCAATGGGTCTATAATTCTTTTATTGTTTTGTTAATTTTGTCATTGCATCTAGGGCAAGGTCAGCTGAATTCATGGCTCTTGCTTTTGACTCTGCCATAGAAGTGGTTGCTCTTGCTGAAACATGCAAGCCTCCCTCCCTGTCTTGAAGTTGTCCAATTCCTTTCAGTCGTTATTGCCATCTCTTCAGCCTCTTTGATAGTCTTTGGTTCCTTCTCCCTAATCAGTAAACCAAAGTTCTGATCAAATCCATTGAGGTAATAAATCAAAATGGCTGCTGCTGGGGGTTTGGTATCTTATGCAATTTCTGAACTATATGGTCAAACCTCTTATTGAACTCTGTTGTGGTTTCATTCTCATTCTTTTTAGCAGTATTTAAGGCAGCCAATAAGAACTGATTATCCTTCCTTTCCTCCCATCTCTCAAGGAAATCACGTTCACATTGAGCCAATGTGCTAATACTATTATCGTGCAAGTTGGTAAACCAATCAATGGCATCAAATAACTTCAAAACTACATCTAAATGCTGAATTTTTGCATGTCTTACCATGGTCATGAATGCATTACAATGGTCTCAAGCTGACACAACATTATTTCCTTGAAATGCGGTCAATTTATCTATTGCTCTTTCTAGTATCATGAAGAGCTCCGACAATCACTGAGAGATCCAATGGCTTATAGTTTTCATCCAACCAAGGTGCAGCCATATTAATTTCGAGAGAATGCACTGAATCACTTGAAAATAGGTACCTTATATCCTCAGCAAATCCAAGTTCTTGATTGTTTGTATTTTGTGATACCCTAACTTGTTCACACTCTTCTTCAATAGCATCTTTTGGGTTCTAGGATATCATGAACATTGCCTTTTGAAAAGCTCCTTATAGAGTACCTCTTAGGAAGATTTTCTTGATGTGGACTTGCCAAATGAACTTTCAAGGTAAATCTTATATTTTAAGCTCATCAGTTGTTGTGCAGCCCTAGCTTTAGATTTCGAGAAATGGACTTTCTCCCCAGCAACAGCGCCAAAATGTTTCCAATCAAAGTTGCACTTGTGCCACAAAGTCCCAATGGCTGATGCAACCTAAAGGTAACTCAAGGGAGCTATCACTATCACCACAACAGCACCCCTTCTCTCTTTAGACTAGGTCTTATTCAACACAAGGGGGGGTATCCATAAGGTTAGGATTACTAAAGCTATGCAAGGTGTTACGCCTCAAAGTATCTGCAGTGTTCCCTACAGGTTCTCCAAGGGAAGGGGCTAAAAAATTTTGATGTAAAGTCCAATTCGAAGTGTAGAGTGTTGATTTGGGGCTAAATAACCCTAATCATGCCATAGATGGTTGCTTGATTTCCACCTCCAGGAGGTGCTCTCCCTATAGTGGTTGGTGTCCTTGGGGGGCTAATCACTTGGACGCATGACCACACTCATTTATTTGCCATGTAAAAGGTGATAGCATTTTTTTAGCACACCTTACTTGCTCACTTGGACCTACATTACCCCTCCTCTGGGTTGTGTACCCACAAATTGTAGTTCCTTATTGAAGAAGCCTACAAGGATAATGAAGGAGGATGTTGAGGGCACGCATCTGTTGTTGAAATGTTACCAAGGAAGTGTTGTTCACCTTGTGTTGCCTTGGCGTGGACAAGAACACTTTAAAAGTGTGATCCCTAGTCAACTTTTAATAAAGTGTGAAGTACTTTATTTTTATAAAGTCACTTTATTAAATTATTAAGTCATGGTTTATTTCCTAAGTTCATTTAAGTGATTATTTCAAGTGAGTGATTAATTAAAAAGTTCCTCACATAAGTAAATGATATATGTGCACTAAATGTCATTTAATTATTATTTAATGAGCATTTATTGAGAGCCTTCGATCTAATCTAATCTTGGCCATTTAATGAAGAGGGGGAAGTTACCATGAACAAAAAGGCTAGGGGAAGGCAAATCTAATTCATTATTCACATTCCAAGAGAGAATTTTTGAAGAGAAAGAGAGAGAGGAGAGAAAGGGTTTGGAGAGAAGTCGACCAAGAGAAGGAGACAAGAACTGGATCGAATCCCAAGGAGAAGGACAAGGGCACGATGCCCAAGAAACTGAGCACAGATTTCGAGGAGAGGCCGTACAGCAACAATCCGTACAGCAGACACAGATTTCAAAGGAGTTTGCAGCACAGATTTTGAGGACCATACAACATTAAAGACAATCCGTACAGGCACGTATTTCAAGGAAGAAGGTACATGATTTAATGTTGGTCGTACAGGTTCAAATTTCAAGAAATAATTGCCACAGAGAAATCAAGAAAAAGCTAACCGTACAGCTCGCATGTGTGAATCTGTACAGGAGAGATTTGGGCACGGATTTCAAGGAAAAAGTATAGTTCGTACAGCAAGCCGTACTGGGACAGTTTGGCACAATTTTCGAGATGAAATTGGTTGAGATAAGTACTGCTGTAAATTTTGTAATTTGTCTCTGAAAATAAAATATTCTCTCTCAAACAGGTTTTTTCCTTAGGGATGTCAAAAATACTGAGTCATTTTTAATGTGTGAATGGTTGTTATAATTTTCTGAGTTTCAAAAGATAGGCTGAAAATTAATTTTTTGAGTTATTTAATCGAAAAGAATTTCATGTGTTTCAAGAAAAACAATTTTATTTGAGAAAAATACATGCATGTTGGGGTTTGGGCATTAAACTACATGCAAAGAAGTTGAAAAACTTGAAACCAGTTTGGGGTTCTAAAACTTTCATCTGATGGGGTTAGTTGGGGCATGACATCCTCCTTTTGGTTCACCTAGCACTTGGTGTAGCCTAATTGCACTTTATTTACTACTTTTATGTCTTTTAGAGTGGTTTAGCCCCTGATCCGGTATCTTTGCATTCTAGACTTATAATGGTTGAAAGAGGCTTAAGGGGTGACAAATGTTCCAACCAATGAATGACTAAGGCCACTTATGAAGTTAATATAGATCTAAGAGATCTAGTACCATGAGATTTACACATGTGGGGCCCACTCCTTAAAATATTGAAATGGTTCAAATGGGGCCCACAAGGTTGAGTTAGAGATGAAAATGGTACCAAGGGGGATGCAAAGGATGGATCTGTGATTTCAAGATGAGAGAGGCATCATCCACATATGGGATCTAGCAAAAGACCACTAGCCCAAGGAGTGCGATTTACCCAAGGGAGACTAGTGCCTTACAATGAGGAGGCAAATGGAGTCCAAATTCCACCAAAATGTAGATCGGGGTAGTTAAGGTGATAAGCAAGGTGGGTTTAAGTTATCAAGTCCGAATGCATGCTAGATCTTCATAGATCTAAGATTGAAAATGCATCACCAAGTGACCCAAGTGGGGCTCAACCCTCAAAATGAGGAATGGGGCCCACAAGGTGAAAATCAACAAGGTGAAGCACTAGGGGTAGGTTATCAAGATGGACCTATCCAAAACAAGTGGGATCTCACCTACCCACATCAAGAAACTAGCCAAACTGGCCCTTCTCAAGGAGGGCAAATTGCGTCAAGCAGGGTTAGGTGCCTTGGGAAATGGGTCAAATGGAGGCCAATCACCACCAAACTATAGATCCGAATTGTCATGGATGATATAGAGGTGGCTTTTAAATTTCATACCCAAAGCCAAGATAGATCCAAGTAGATCTAGGAAAAAGTAAAAATGAGGGTTTTGATTTTAAGGGTTTTATGACCACTGAAGAAGAATGAATGGGTCTAGGTACATACCTTGTAGAACATACCTCAAATGCTTGCAGCCACTTTGCAAATTGATAGCATTCCCCCTATGTGTATATTCAAGAGTGAGATCTAGTGCTCCAAGCCAAAACGTCCTCCTCCAAAGATAGACAAATCGTCCTCCTCCTACAAGACAAGATCAAGTTAGAAACAAGCCAAGTAAAAGAAATATGAAAATGATGAAGAGATGTAAGAGAAAGCATCAACTATGTCACAAAGATACAATAATGATACTCCTTGTCACAAAGATCAACCCAAGAGAAGATATGTGGGTCCCCTCAACAATAGCCTCCTTCAAATCGTCCTCCTCCTCACCAATTCGGCCTCCCTGCAGAAAAACAACTAGTAACCCCAAGATCCACAATGATACATAGAGATAATACTGTATATTCAACTTGCAAAAGAATCCATCAAGACAAGAGAAGTAGATCCACAAAGAAGTATTCTATTCCAATCTTCAAGAGCTCCAAAGGTTCTTTTACAATAGGGGGCTCTCCTCATTTTATAGGATAATAAAGACCAAAACCCTAAACCACAAAACCACTTTTTAAAACAACAAGTGGTTTAGATCAAAAAATATAACAATCTAATCAATGGCTAAGATGAGCCAATACAATATATCACATGGATCACTAAAGTGAGTGATGACGTCATAGCTAGACAAGACTCATGGAGGGTGACGTCACACATAGGGATGGCTAAAAATACATGTGCCACATCATCAAGACCAAGACAAGTCACTACAAGCTCATGGTGGGGCTAGGAGGCATTACTTTCCTTCACTAGCATGTCCCCATGGCACAATAATATAAACTATAAGTCTATGACATGTCAAAGTGACACAAATGATCAAATCCTGTCCCCAAAATCTGAGAGAGATAAGCAATAAAAGCCCTCCTGTAACCACTGAGGACCCCACTGACTAATGCCAACTGATCTGGAAAAAGGGAGGTTCACCATGGATGACCTCTGAGAAGACCATGTGCCAAAACCTTGCCTCAATTTCCCAAATCGAATTCCTCAGTGACCCTTTTATTCCATTTTTTAATCCTCCTGAAAACCCTGAAAGTGCCCCAAACTGCTACCCAGGGTGCCTGCGTTGTCAAATTGAGTGTACCAAGCTATCTGGAAGAGGGGTATAATGGTAAAAACAAGTGGTTGGACCACCCCTTTCCTACACAGCGCCCTAGGCAACGACTGGCCTCCAATGCCTCTGCTGGACAGGATGGATCAACATGCCCAAACTGGTCAACAGGTGGATAACTGCAACTATCATCGTCAGAAGTGCCCAGAACTGAAAGATAAGTGTCTCGATGGATCCAGAATACCCAAATCTACTAGAAATGAGTACTCATACATCTCATGATAACCTGTGGGGTCATCAATATGGTCCACCATACCCGAACAGTGTAAAATATGATGATCTGGAAATAATAATAAAACTGATCAACTGCATCAATCATCATCTGAATCATATGTCCAACATATGGAATCATCAACAAGTGTATGTGGGACCATAAATCATCATAAGTGGTCCATATCATCACGGATCCCAAAAATGACCATGGTCAAACTATGGTTGACTAGTTCAAAATACTATCAAAGACTAGATTATAACAATAGACTAAGGCATGTTCCTTTAATCACATTCACAATTTAACTTAAAGCATAAACATCATTCAGTGGCAATTAATACATATATATATTTCAATGTTATTTATAATTTACTTGCACAAAAGCTTTAAAGACATACTAACCCAAAGGACATGGCCTAACTGCTAGCTAAGGATGAAAGCTAAGGACAAAGTTAGGCAAAGGGGATGACTTGACCAATCTCATCTAAGTGACACTTTGGACGGGGAAACGGGAAGCTACACTTTGTGCTGGACAAAATAACAAAGGGAAGGGTTGTGCCTCACAAAAGGATAAGTTGTTTAGAGAGTGCTTATTCAACTTAGGCATCATGTCTACATCACGTTGATCCAGGTTCATTAGGATCATTCATTTCATTTCCATGGCCTTTTGGCCTATATGACCCCTCTGGGGTTTCACATGCGCTAAAAAGCACAACTAATCGCAGCTTGCATCCAAGGCATATGTACATTCACAAGGTCAACAATTTTTAGATCTAGCATTTGTTTAACCATTGCTTTTTGGACCTTTCTATACCCTTCGTGGGATATTCTAGCAATTCATTGCTATAGCCTTTATTCACGTGTGTTGATAAACACATTCTCGAATTTTAAGTTCACGGGCTTTATAATAATTTCCAATAATAAGTAGTACATGTACTTTCAGTTTTAGCAAACAACAACTCAAGCGACTAGAGGGACTTCTGCGCAGTGCCAGCCATCGGGACAACCGACCAGAATGATTTAGGCATACAATCCAACTTACCAAAGGCAAGTTCTATCACCAACTCAGAGCCGAGACACAAAACAAACGTGGATGCGGTCCAACACAGAGGTAGAAATGGGGAAGTCCTCCATATCAAAAAGTCAAGAAGGCAAGTCAAGGGTGAAAGCCAAATCAGGAAGGTCATGGATGGATGGAGTCAAATGAATGTGGTGCCTAAGGTAGCAAACAAAAATGTCAGGAAATACCATATCTATGCTCACAGGAGGGTTATGAAACTGTTATCACACAACTTGTAGTTGTCTCTAGAGGTATCCCATCCAGGATGGTAGAGGAGACGGACAACTAAAGAGGTGACCCAAGAGATGCCACGGTTCCCAATGCAAGTTGGGTGTCACGATAACCAAGACACTCTTCACTTTAGATCAAGACTAATCAAGATCAAGGGGGAGACCCTAGCCAATCAATGAAGACTAGCTAACCCAAAGGTTCCTAGGGAAATGTGTAAGTTGAGTTACGAAAACCAATGAGTGAATTAGATCTATAAAAGCTAAGTGGACCCAAGGGTTGAAGAGTGGTTGAAAGAGGCTTAAGGGGTGACAAATGTTCCAACCAATGAATGACTAAGGCCACTTATGAAGTTGAGATAGATCTAAGAGATCTAGTACCATGAGATTTACACAAGTGGGGCCCACTCCTTAAAATATGGAAATGGTTTAGATGGGGCCCACAAGGTCAAGTTAGAGATGAAAAATGGTACCAAAGGGTGTGCAAAGGATGGATCTATGATGTCAAGATGAGATAGGCATCACCCACATATGGGATCTAGCAAAAGACCACTAGCCCAAGGAGTGCGATTTACCCAAGGGAGACTAGTGTCTTAAGATGAGGGGGAAAATGGAGTCCAAATTCCACCAACATGTAGATCGGGGTAGTTAAGGTGATAAGCAAGGTGGGTTTAAGTTTTCAAGTCCAAATGCATGCTAGATCTCCATAGATCTGAGATTTAAAATGCATCACCAAGTGACCCAAGTGGGGCTCAATCCCTCAAAATGAGGAATGGGGCCCATAAGGTGAAACACTAGGGGTAGGTTATCAAGGTAGATCTATCCAAATCAAATGGGATCTCACCTACCCACGTCACGGAACAAACCAAACTAGCTCTCCTCAACGAATGCGAATTGCCTCAAGGAGGGCTAGGTGCCTTGGGAAATGGGTCAAATGGAGGCCAATCACCACCAAACTATAGATCCAAATTGTCGTCGATGCTATAGAGGTGCGTTCTTAATTTCATACCCAAAGCCAAGCTAGATCCAAGTAGATCTAGAAAAAAGTGAAAATGAGGGTTTTGATTTTAAGGGTTTTGTGACCAATAAAGAAGAATGAATGGATCTAGGTACATACCTTGTAGAACATACCTCAAATGCTTGTGGCCACTTTGCAAATTGATAGCATTCCCCTATGTGTATATTCAAGAGTGAGATCTAGTGCTCCAAGCCAAAACGTCCTCCTCCAAACATGGCCAAATCGTCCTCCTCCTACAAGACACGATCAAGTTGGAAACAAACCAAGTAAGAAAATTATCAAAATGATAAAGAGATGTAAGAGAAAGCATCCACTATGTCATAAAGATACAATAATGATACTCCCTGTCACAAAGATCAACCCAAGAGAAGATATGTGGGTCCCCCCAACAATAGCCTCCTTCAAATCGTCCTCCACCTCACCAATTCGGCCTCCCTGCAGAAAAACAAGTTGTAGCCCAAGATCCACAATGATACATAGAGAAGATGTTGTATATTCAACTTGCAAAAGAATCCATCAAGACAAGAGAAGCAGATCCACAAAGAAGTATTCTATTCCAATATTCAAGAGCTCCAAAGGTGCTTTTACAATAGGGGGATCTCCTCATTTTATAGGATAATAAAGACCCAAACCCTAAACCACAAAACCACTTTTTGAAATGAGTGGTTGAGATCAAAAGATATAACAATCTAATCAACAGCTAAGATGAGCCAATACAACATATCACATGGATCACTTAACTAAGTGATGACGTCATAACTAGAAATGACTCAATGAGGGTGACATCATACATGGGGGTGGCTAAAAATACATGTGCCACATCATCAAGGCCTAGACAAGTCACTACAAGCTCATGCTGGGGCTAGGAGGCATTAATTTCCTTCACTAGCATGTCCCCATGGCAAAAGAATATAAAATATAAGTCTATGACATGTCCAAGTAACACAAATGATCAAATCTTGTCCCCAAAACTGAGAGAGACATGCAATAAAAGGTCTCATGTGGCCACTATGGACCCCATTGACTGATACCAACTGATCTAGAAGATGGGGGGTTCACCCTAGAAGACCTCTAAGAAGACCGAGTGCCAAAACCTTGCCTCAATTGCCCAAATCAAATTCCTCGATGACCCTTCTATTCCATTTTTAATCCTCCTGAAAAAACCCTCAAACTGCCCAAATTGCCACCCAGGGTGCCTGCGCTATCAAACTGAGGGCACCAAGCTGTCTGGAAGGGGGGCATAATGGTCAAAACAAGTGGTTGGACCACCCCCTTCCTACACATCTCCCTAGGCAACGACTGGCTTCCAAGCCTCTACTGGACAGGCTGGATTAGCATGCCCAAAACTGGTCAACAGGTGGATAATTGCATCTATCATTGTCAAAAGTGTCTGGAACTGAAAGATAAGTGTCTCAATAGATCCAGAATACCCAAATCTACTAGAAATATGTACTCATACACCATGGGTTGACCTGAGGGCTCAACTGTAGGGCCCACCATACCTGGACAATGTAAAATATGATGATCTGGAAATAATAATAAAACTGCTCAACTGCATCAATCATCATCTGAATCATATGTCCATCATATGGAATCATCAATAAGGGTATGCGGGACCATCAATCATCCATAAGCACAAATGGTCCATCTCATCACGGATCCCAAGAATGACCATGGTCAAACTATGTTTGACTAGGTCAAAACATAACCAAGGACAAGATTATAACAATAGACTAAGACATGTTCCTTTAATCACACCCACAGCTTAACTTAAAGTATAAACATCATTCTGTGGCAGTTAATACATATATATATTTAATGTTATTTATATTTTACTTGCACAAAAGCTTTAATGACAAACTCACCCATTGAACATGGCTTAACTGCTAGCTAAGGGTGAAGGCTAACCAGCCAGAATGATTTAGGCATACAATCCGACTCACCAAAAGCAAGTTCTATCACCAACTCAGAGCCAAGACACAAAACAAACATGGATGCGGTCCAACAAAGAGGTAGAAATGTGGAAGTCCTCCATATCAAAAAGTCAAAAAGGCAAGTCAAGGGTGAAAGCCAAATTAGGAAGGTCATGGATGGATGGAGTCAAATGAATGTGGTGCCTAAGCTAGCAAACAAAAATGTCAGGAAAGACCATATTTATGCTCATGGGAGGGTTATGAAACCAATGAGTATTGTCAGAAAACCTTAGTGTGCAAATAATACATCCATTTTATATTTATAACATCATCCAAGATATTTCATATTATTTTAAATAGTACTGCCACATCATGAATCATATACCAAGTCAATGCTATGAAGATGACAAACAATAAGATAATAATCCAAAGTCAATAATCAGAAGTCCATAGGTCACATCATATCATAATAAACATCTGAAACACTGCTGCAATAATATCACTAGGCATTGAACTGAAACTGTATGGAACAAAGGGTCACATCGATCATCAAATCTAAGCTCTGAAGGCTCAGCCTTGGCACAAGGTCTAAAAGGTCTGATACAATGTACTGCTCTGATCCATGAGTGATCTCAAATAAGTTAATAACAAGCTCATCATAGTTGATCTCTGTAAAAGCAAAGCTCTGAAATGTGCAAATATCTGCTCAACAAGAATAGTAGCCCAGCTACTATGGTGTGATAACAGAAACCAATGAGTATTGTCAGAAAACCTTAGTGTGCAAGTAATACATCCAATTTTATATTTATAACATCATCCAAGATATTTCATTTTATTTTAAATAGTACTGCCACATCATGAATCATATACCAAGTCAATGCTATGAAGATCACTAAAACAACAAGATAATAATCCAGTGCTAATAATCACAAGTCTATAGGTCACATCATATCATAATAATCATCCATAAACAACTGAAACACTGCTGCAATAATACAATTGGGCACTGAACTGAAACTGTATGGAACAAAGGGTCACATTGGTCATCAAATCTAAGCTCTCAAGGTTGAGCCTTGGCACAAGGTCTAGTCAATGTCTGATACATAAACTGCTCTGATCCATAAGTGATCTCAAATAAACAAGCTCATCATAGCTGATCTCTGTAAAAGCAAAGCTCTGAAAAGTGCAGATATCTGCTCAGCAAGAATAGTAGCCCAGCTACTATGGTGTGATAACATGTGCTAAAATCACAAGCCAGCAAGCACTCTTTTAAGTAGTCCTAAAGGGCATTGTAACTTGCATGCAAAGTGGTTCTCACCACTAGTCTCGACATAGTCTGTTCATTTCTCTTTTGCATTTACTTTTCAGTAACACGGATTAGCTAGTTTAGATCTAATTTATCAACTCATCCATCACTCAACCATATGGACATCGTTTCATTAAATTAACAATCTAGCATAGGTTTCTAATCAAATTTACTTTCTCAAAGAGGAATCCAAACTCTACAGCCTCGTTGCGGCTAAGGGGTACCTTGGAGCTGGAGATTTCTAAGTCTAACCAAACCTTGGCTTGGTACTTGCCAAGCATAGTCGGTTCTCAGACTTGCTTGTGAAGCAAGAATATCTCCTTCTGTTCGAGGTTCTAACTTGCAATTTCTAGTTGTTATTTCAATTTGTAGATCAGACACTAATCGCATTTACTTTTCTTAGTTATATTTTTTTCATTTTTTTTCCATTACTTATGTGGAGACCAACAAGCTAGTCCAGGTCTTTAATCATCTACAAATTTCACTAAATCTAATCAGCTAAAAGGAATCGCAAAGAACTGTTCTTATTTGACATACTTCACATATTTTCAAGTATTCCATGCAAGTGGTTTTGTGTTAAAGGGATTTATACATGCAAATTACTTAATGTCACAAATCTAAGTGCTCAAATTATTTCTCTTATAGATTTGTTTTCTCTTCAGGCTCTTGTCCCTTTGAATATCATACTTGCAAGGACTCTTACATGCTTATAAGTTGTCGATTTAAAAACATGTGTCATTGTTATATCTTAGATTAGATTTGCTTTACGTGTTTTATTTCCGAAGTAGCTTTTTGTACTTACATTAACTCCTATAGTTTATCCATCCTTTATTTATTTTATTAGGGTCTACCTCCCTTGGCGTTGTTTAGGAGTTGGCCTAAACAAAGGGGTTGAGTGTTGTGGTGACAGTTGCAAGCAACCTGAGCTTGCCCCCAAAGCTGCGCCCACTTAGTTGAGATTTTTCTCACCTAGGAGTGGATTACGCAGCACCACCCCCCTAGATCAGAGAATCAACCATCTAGAAATAAATTAGAATACAATTATGCCAAAAATAGCCCAAAGAGCAAGGACGCTCCTCCTAATATGCCAGCAAACTCTCCAAGAATGAAAATTTGGATAAGGGTGCAATAAATAAGCTTAGGTTGTTACAACAACCTCTTCAATAATGGAGCGACCTCAATACGTGTGCCAATCACATAATCCCTATGCAAACAACCAAGTCTCCTCAATCCAACAACCAAAAGAGTGTAACACCCCTCCAATAAATGTTTTCTATACAATGTAAGTGGCTCTCCTCATGGTCGAGGTAGCCTTCATCATAACTTAAACATGGTTATTAGGCTTGATCATAAGTCAGCAAACTCTCCAAGAATGAAAATTTGGATAAGGGTGCAATAAATAAGCTTAGGTTGTTACAACAACCTCTTCAATAATGGAGCGACCTCAATACATGTGCCAACCTCTTCAATAATGGAGCAACCTCAATACGTGTGCCAACCTCTTCAATAATGGAGCGACCTCAATACGTGTGACAATCACATAATCCCTATGCAAACAACCAAGTCTCCTCAATCCAACAGCCAAAAGAGTGGAACACCCCTCCAATAAATGTTTTTTATACAATATAAGTGGCTCTCCTCATGGTCGAGGTAGCCTTCATCATAGCTTAAACATGGCTATTAGGCTTGATCATAATTTAACTATGGTTGACGTTGGCTCGCCACCATTTAAATATGGCTACCTGAGCCGCATCCACTAAATCAAAATTAGCAATCAAACCATAATTAGCAAATCATGGGCGAATACTTGGGCTGCAACAAAACATCCGCCATGATTCCTGTTACCAACTGAGTTGCACTTCAGTTGGACTTCCAAAGAGCCGCCAGTGTTGCACAATTACTTGTCCTTATTAGAGTTCAGAAGTTCCAAGTATGGCCTTTTCTAGGCCCCTTTTTTTTCATTTTTGTAATGTATGACCATGCTCCACGGGGTTTGTAATTAAGTGTGCTAGCATGGTGGTCTTTGAGTGACTCGGTTCCCTAGGACTTGACAACCAAAGAAGGTATTCCAAGGAGTTTTTTCCCTTGTCAATTATGCTTTGCCTTTAGCCGAGTATAATCGATGAGTTTTTCTCCTACACCTCCAAAGCTAGAATGCCCGAAATTAGTGGTTAGGCCTTGGGGGGTTATTAGAGTCCATTTTATAACATATATAAACATGCTAGACACTATAATAAAGTCATATGGTCATATACTAGGTCCCTAGGTGGTTAAAATCAACTTAAAAAAAAAAAATTCATGGTTGTGGACAACTTTTTAATTTTTTATTAAAAAATAAATTTTTCAATTAATTAAACCATTTTTCCTATCGTTTAATTGAAATTTTTCAAAATGTAATAATTAAGTGGTTTGTGGGTGGATTTTGATAAATGGAGACTCATTTTCTAAGCCATAGCACCCATTTAACCCATAAACCCACTTTTCCTAAGTTTTGAGTAAGTATTTATCTCAGAAATTGATATTTACTCAAATTTTCCAAAAAAGACAAAATAAATGTCAAAAAAGATATATTTATTAATAAAAGGACAAATTCCTAAAACAGTGGAGGATGTCCGGAGTTGAACTGAGCTTCAACTAAAGTGACTGGATAGTCAACATTAAGTTACTGAGCTCCGAGTAGTCTAATTCCAATCAATTTTTCGAAGATCCAGTTGAGAGAAGATGGAAGAATGCGCCCCCCTTGAACTTGGGCGACTTTCACACATGGCAAATTTCGATATGATGGTGATGGATACGAGGTTGAGGCTACCTACTTGTTTAGAGGTGGCACAACCTCATTACTTTGGCATCCAATCAAGATCCAATCACATCAACCAAGCATCAGTTAACTCTCTCATCAAAGGAAGTCGCCCTCCTTAGGGATTTGTGCCCTACTCTACATGTAGTTTGTTATAAAAGCAAGCTTATGCCTCCTCTTTCACTAGTTGGTGTATAGAGGAAAAGCTCTGCTCATTTGTAATTCATTGTGAACTATCTGAGAATAAAGAGACTTTGGAGGTCAAATCCTTGTGTTTCTTTTGATGTGTGGATGCATGATCGATGTGTTGAACGAAGGAGACTTGTAGTAAGCTGCTCATTCACTTCCTGCCTGGATCTTGGTTTACTGCAAGGACAATTAGTTGTTTTGTAAGCTAGATTAGTCAAGTCTGTTTACTTTCCTAATCTTGTTGTTTCATATGCTAAGAGATCAGCTTTAAGATATTTCATTTGTTTATGAGTATTTTGGCATTGATTTCTTATATATTTGGCTTCCAGATCTAATGCTTTGTGTATGAGTGGATGTAAGCTGCAGGTACCCTTTTGGTTGAAGGAGAAGAGGACTTGCTTGTCTCTCTTTTCTTTTTCTAACTTCTTTCTTTTCAGATCTAATCCCTCGGCAATCTAGGAATTCATCTCCAAACCTCGCGGTCTCGTTTGAAAGAGCTTCCTTTATCCCCTTCTCCTCATTTTAAAGCTATTTCAGTTACGGTTACCTTTATGGTTTGAAGCATTTACAAATCTATATTTCAGAGTATTTATCATAAGTAGTTTGTTAGCTTTAAATCATATAAAGAATCTAGATCAAGCTTTTCAAGTTCATTTTTTAAAAGTTCTAGATCTAAGTAGTTTAGCCTTTTTCAATACAAGTTATCAATTTTGCATATAAGTGCTTTGGTTCGCTTAGCTTTTCCAAAAGCAAGCAAAAGATCCTAAGGAAAGTAGCTTTCTAGCGCACTTTCCTTCGTCATTTGACTCCATTTTTATAGTTGTTAAGCTAGAAAATTTTGACATTTTTTGCACCTAAACCGAACATACTCTTAAACTGTGTTTTGGGGGATTTTAGAAACTTTTTTGTGCGCTGAAAATTTTTGCATGTATATCAGTTTTGCAATTAAATTCTAATTAAAATTTTATTTTGAGACTTCAAGGATCATCCAAAAAGTCTCTTTTGCACACTAGTTTGTTTCTATAATTTTTTAGGCATTTTGTAGCATTATCAAAGCACTCTTAAAGTGTTTTGATTATCTTTTTCTAACAAACTAAGCTCGATGGTCTGTTTTGCATGCTTAGCAGGTTTGAACATTAAAAAACTCAAAAAAATCGAATTTGGAGCTTCAAGGACCATCCAGAGAACTGGTTTCAAGCACCTTTTTTTTATTTCTCTTAAACATTATAAACTGACTTGTTCCCTAATGATAAAGGAAAAGCAGTATTTCTCCTAAGTTTCCAAGTTGTAAATCAAAAAATAAAAAGAGCTCAGCAGGCTATTCCAGCACCTGCCCGAATCCCCCCAGGGGGAATTCACGTTGTTTTCATTTTTATTTTTTTCATTTTTTTAGTTTTCTTTAATTAGATAAGTTCCTTCAAGCTTTAGTAATTAAATAACAAACACTCAAGCACACAACGTCCTCCAAGGACCTTTTTTTTATATGTTTATGTGTTTTTCTCAACTATACAATTGTTCATAAAAATTTACCCCCTTGCCTTACTGAAGTACTGCACCATTCTGTGGTGTATGGAAAAGATATTCTTGGGGTTTAATTTAGTTTAATCATCCACTTCACAATCTTTAATAAAATCAATCAACGCTCCAAGCCTGAAGTATGCTCTTGATCGCTGCAGCATAGTCTGAACAGTTGGGTCAACCAGAAAAGGGTGTAAGGCACTTAGCTTTAATAGGAAAATCCAACCAAATTTATCTTTGTGGACTCGGGAAGTTGCGTGGGTGTACACCATAGAGTCAGAAGGCTACTTTAAGCAAGTTCATCATCTCCTTGTTGGACACTTGGTTAAGCCGCTATAGCACTCAGTTCAAGAGGTTAGACCTTGTTGGGCCAAACCAAGAATTTTACCCACTCCTTTAATATCCATTAATAAATCTAAAATAAACCAACAAGCCTCTTGCAATACTTTCACAACCCTACACAGCAACAATCGCACTTATACATTTTTCGACACTGGTCTTTCATTTTCATGCTTTAAGTTTCAAGTACAAAATGTCGTGAATGACTCATCTATCATGTGTGGTGTTGATTAATTAATTTAAATTTGCAAATGATGCTTTGTTGTATTATTTTTCCATCTCATCACTTTAACTCCTAGAATAGTTTTTATTTGTTTTCATAGTTTAAAACCCTTAGATCATTTTCATAGGGACCACCCCCCTTGGCTTCGCTAGGAGTAAGCCTAGACGGAGGAGTCGAGTTATCAGATGACAGCACTTGACTTTGACTTGCCCCCAAGGACACACCGAGCGGCTTGAAGGTTTTCTGCCGCGTTCCCCCCCAGGTGTGTATTAGGCAGCAACAATTCCTAATGCATGCCACCACTATTAAGCCAAATCCCCATATGTGAACTTTTATCATCATGATTATTGTACTCCAAAATAATTTCAAAACACTTGATACTAGTCATAAGAGAACATATCATAAAAATTTTGTGTCAACTAATTTGGTTATCAATGGTCCAGTATTCAAATCTGCACCTTGTCTATGTGTGAACTATGTGAAACTTTACATGTTAGGACAATAAATTACAAGTAACTCTACATCCATAGGAAGAATAGATAATATAAGTATATCAATGTCAATGAGTGACCAAAATAGGTAAATGGAACTAGAGAATAGAGCAAGGCACAATAGTTGTATGGTGTTATCACCTATTTTGTACAAATATATGAAACTCCATTGAGCCGCCAATGATGGAACACATCATTGTTCACTTCCAGAGTATCAGGGTTTCAGATGACAATAATTAGCCCAATTTGGTTAGCCAGTTTTTATTTTCAGTCGATATGACCATGGCCCCACGGGGTTTGTAATAAAGTGTGCTAGTAGGATTTTTGAGTGGCTCGGTCCCCCATGACTTGGTTAAGCAACTAAGGTATTCCAAGGAGTTTTTTCCCTTGTCAATTATACTTTGCCTATAGCCGAGCTATCATCGATGAGGTTTTCTCCCGCTTCCTCCAAAGCTGGAATGCCCGATTTTGAAAATTTGAGCCATGGGGGGTTATTAGAGCCCAATAGATGTATATAAGCCTACTAGACACTGTTAGAATAGACTATGGTCATGTCCTAAGTCACTAGGACCCTCAGAAAAATTTTCGAAAAAATTTTACTGGGTCCTCCGGTTTTGGGTTTTTAATTATTTTTAATTTTTAATAAATTTTTCCATAGTTTAAATGGAAAAATTTCAAATTTGTAATATGTCAGTCATCCGGGATCCGAATTCAGTGATTGAAGCCTCCAACCTTAAGCCAAAAATCATTCATGATCCCCGGACCAGTCTATCCTAAGTTTCGGATGTCAATTCAGCCTCATAATTAATAATTTCTCAAAAAAGCCATTTACAGAGAAATTATTAATTAAAATATTGAAAATGAATATTTTGGAGATAATCCAAATCTCTCCAGAATAATCCAAAATGAATAAAATAAAAGGCTAATTGAGATGGCACTGGGCATTAATGAGGATTCCAGTCATCTCCAATCAGCTCCAGTCAACTGTACAGTCACTACAAGAGATCTCCTTCAGGAGAATTCGCCCTCCTTCACCAAGAATTCGAAATTGTTATGTGTCAAGTGATTTATGGGTGGTTGGATGACATTAAAGCCTATGGTAGGCGCCCTCCTAAATATGTGCAATCAAGTGGCTTGGCTCCTTATGCAACTCAACAAACACTCCAACATCTACTCGAGCATTAGCTTATAAAGGATTCACGCCATCTCCAAAGAGGCTCACGCATTCTCCTTATTGGGCTTGCGAATTACACTTGGCATATATCTATTTGTTGGTGATACTTCCAAGAAGGGGATGGGGGGCGCCTTGCCTAGGTGGAGGCCACCTCTCCATCCACATAGTTTTCAAACTCGAGTTGTTTGGTGAGACTAGCTCCAAGCTTGGTGTTGATTGGGATTTAGACTTGGAATTCGAATTGTGTTAGGTACCATTGGCTTCCATCATGCCAATTCGAGCTAGGGTAGCTTAGGACTTGTCTTGTGTTATATAATGAGGTCTTTTCTCCTCATTCCTCATGCTCTCTTTGTGCAAGCTTACTCTACTCATTGTTTGTAATACTTCATAGCTTTGGCTATCTTGGAATAAATTCGATTTTGGAGGTCTATTGATGTGCACATTGGTCCATGAGAATTTGTTGAAGCTTCATTGAGGTGATGTTGTTTTATTAAGCTATTTCATATATAATTGTTTGATCATTCTAGCTTAGAAGTTTTTTTTAAGTCCATGGAATGAATATTTGGGTTTCAACTTATTCATTTATGCTTGGTTGATTGAGATCTAGAAGTAGCAAACAGTAATCGGTCATACTTATGCTCTTCTTGTCTTTTTTAGTTAATCATACTAGACTTGATCAAATCATTGTTGAAGTGGCTTGTTTTACAGATCTCCTAAGTACAAAGTGGGATTTTGAGCTTGGTTGCTTCTTCTTCCCCTTCGTCATTATTTTTATTAACTTGTGTGCATTTCAAGGGTTCTTCAAAGATCGAATCGTGCGGGTTCTTCAAAGATCGAATCGTGCTTCAAGTTTGAGCTTGAGAAGTTCATAAGAGATCCATCCATTTATTAAAAACTTAAATCTTGGTTACTTGTTCTACTTAGCAAAGTTGTGGACCAAAATTTTCCCATCATCCTCCAAGCTTTGGCCTTCTCCCATTCATCCTTCACGCACTGTTTGGCTGCCCACTACATCACTGTTCGTTGCCCTTTTGTTGACTGTCCCATCCATTTTTGCAGCCACTTCTACCACTGTTTGGCTGCCCTATGCCCTCACTGTTCGCTGTTGTCCTTCTCTTCTGCTAGCAGCCACTTACCTTTTCTGTTGACTGCCATTTCTTCCCTCATTTGTCCATCTTCTTGAGGTATCTCTTTTCTCCCTTTCGCTAGCCTTTGACACCTTCATCCATTCGTCTTTTGCTCTTGCCTTGCACCATCTCCTCCTCTCATCCATTTCCTATACTCTTGCAAAAAACAAACAAAACATTGAAACTTGTTAAACATTAGTTAGTTAGTTGCATTCTAGTTTGAATCCATTTGTTAGTTTACTTGTTAGTTTCATTTTTGCATTTGCATTAGCTAGGATCTAGTCTATATTTGCATCTCATTGTTAGTTTCTTTTCCTTCTTAGCTCTCATTTTAAATGCTATAATTGCATTGTTTTCCAAGTTTACAATTTGCATTTATTTTCCCTTCTTAGTTAGATTTATTTCTTCTCTAGTTTAAAAAAAAGCTTGCATCAAAAGAGATTTGTCACTTAGCTACTTTCTCATTATTAGTATAGATCTTAGATTAGTTGTTTTATTTTACTAATATCTAATGGGTCCTTGAGTGATCTTTTGTGATAGGTATTTAAGAAGAAGCAAGAAGATTTGAAGAGCAAAACCCAAAGAGAACCAAAAGTTTAAACCAAGGAGAAGACTTGAACCAATATTGTAATACTTCATAACTTTGGCTATCTTGGAATAAATTCGATTTTGGAGGTCTATTGATGTGCACATTGGTCCATGAGAATTTGTTGAAGCTTCATTGAGGTGATGTTGTTTTATTAAGCTATTTCATATATAATTGTTTGATCATTCTAGCTTAGAAGTTTTTTTTAAGTCCATGGAATGAATATTTGGGTTTCAACTTATTCATTTATGCTTGGTTGATTGAGATCTAGAAGTAGCAAACAGTAATCGGTCATACTTATGCTCTTCTTGTCTTTTTTAGTTAATCATACTAGACTTGATCAAATCATTGTTGAAGTGGCTTGTTTTACAGATCTCCTAAGTACAAAGTGGGATTTTGAGCTTGGTTGCTTCTTCTTCCCCTTCGTCATTATTTTTATTAACTTGTGTGCATTTCAAGGGTTCTTCAAAGATCGAATCGTGCGGGTTCTTCAAAGATCGAATCGTGCTTCAAGTTTGAGCTTGAGAAGTTCATAAGAGATCCATCCATTTATTAAAAACTTAAATCTTGGTTACTTGTTCTACTTAGCAAAGTTGTGGACCAAAATTTTCCCATCATCCTCCAAGCTTTGGCCTTCTCCCATTCATCCTTCACGCACTGTTTGGCTGCCCACTACATCACTGTTCGTTGCCCTTTTGTTGACTGTCCCATCCATTTTTGCAGCCACTTCTACCACTGTTTGGCTGCCCTATGCCCTCACTGTTCGCTGTTGTCCTTCTCTTCTGCTAGCAGCCACTTACCTTTTCTGTTGACTGCCATTTCTTCCCTCATTTGTCCATCTTCTTGAGGTATCTCTTTTCTCCCTTTCGCTAGCCTTTGACACCTTCATCCATTCGTCTTTTGCTCTTGCCTTGCACCATCTCCTCCTCTCATCCATTTCCTATACTCTTGCAAAAAACAAACAAAACATTGAAACTTGTTAAACATTAGTTAGTTAGTTGCATTCTAGTTTGAATCCATTTGTTAGTTTACTTGTTAGTTTCATTTTTGCATTTGCATTAGCTAGGATCTAGTCTATATTTGCATCTCATTGTTAGTTTCTTTTCCTTCTTAGCTCTCATTTTAAATGCTATAATTGCATTGTTTTCCAAGTTTACAATTTGCATTTATTTTCCCTTCTTAGTTAGATTTATTTCTTCTCTAGTTTAAAAAAAAGCTTGCATCAAAAGAGATTTGTCACTTAGCTACTTTCTCATTATTAGTATAGATCTTAGATTAGTTGTTTTATTTTACTAATATCTAATGGGTCCTTGAGTGATCTTTTGTGATAGGTATTTAAGAAGAAGCAAGAAGATTTGAAGAGCAAAACCCAAAGAGAACCAAAAGTTTAAACCAAGGAGAAGACTTGAACCAATATTGTGAACCACGTATACTCTCCTTTGTAAAAGCCATTAAGGGCTCCTAAAGTTTGTTTCCATAGTTATTTACTTCACTTAAAAGACCTTTCAAGGGTTTAACTCCCAAAGGCAATTGTGATCCATTTAATAAAAGGGCTAGGTGGGATAAGGCCTCCCATACATTGTCTCCCCTTCCCCATTTGGGGAAGATTGTTCATGCATGCTTAGTTAGTTTTGTTTCAAGTTTTTCTAGATTAAAATCTATTTTTACACTTAAATTAAAACTCTCTTCCAAGTTTTGACTTGAGTTAGCAACCTTGGGATTTCATCCCGAGGGCCTCATTATTTTGTGGCGGCTTCTCTATCCCCATTAGACTCCTTGTCAAAATTCAGCTAGCTGGAAGTTCTCAAGGACTGGTGGTTCTAGTGGTCACCTTGTTTGGAGGTTGACCCCACTTGTTGTTTATTTCTTAGATTAGTGGTAAATCTTGGCCTTAGAAAACGTACTTTTGTTATCATATTATCAATTGTTTTACTTCAGAAAGTGCACTTTTCTTTATTGCAAGCTGCCTCTATTCTAATAAACAAACAAAGTCTCTTGAACTTGAAATAACCCAAGTCAAGAGCACTCTCTGTCGGAGAGCATTCTAGTTTGCATTTCCCCTTGCATTAGGCATATTAGATTAAATAAGTCTCTTAAACCTTGTCATAAGACAAAGTCAAGAGCACTCTCTATCGGAAAGCCGAACTGTGTGCTTAAACAACAATCAAATATTCCAACTCACCCTCCCATAATAATTTACCTTAGTTGCTATCTAACATTCGTATTCTCTTCCAACCTAAAAGGGTTGGGCTAGTACTCAGAAAGGTGTTAGATCTGATTAACTTCTACAACATAATAAAATTTTACCCCCACAACCAACGAACCGGCGTTGCCTTTCGTTAAATACTTAAAGTGCTATTCTGGGGGGTGGAGTCGGGTTGCCGTTGTTCAGACTTCGAGGGTGGTTTAAACATTGGACACTTATCCTCTTGATAACTGGACAGTCCATCATATCACCGTGAATAGCCACTAAAAGTATTTCCGGTCTCTTTGCTTACCTTGTGTTCTTATCCTAATAATCAAGACCATTAAAACTTTGAATTTACCAAGATAAATTGCAAAATGATCTTACGAACATATCTCTCGAACACTTGTATCAAGCAACCCAAGCACTCAAGCATTTTTTGACTCCATAAGGCACTAGTCCTTAATCGCATATTTTATTTGCTTATTATCAATCTGGAGTACTTGTGTTAATTTCCATATATGAGTGACTTGTATTTAAAGATTTCTTAAAGTGGTTGTGAATCAGTGTATCTTCGTCTTAAACTGCAACGTGGATTGCTAATTTATCTTGTGTCTCTTTTAAAAGTATCATTGTGTCTTTCATTATTCAAAAAACTCCTAAACAACACCCATCCGCATCACCACACACTTAAACACATTTAAAAAAAAAACACATTGAGCCATAGTTAAACTCTTTGTAGGGACCACCCCCTTGGCTTCGTTAGGAGTGAGCCTAAACGGAGGAGCTGAGATTCAGGTGACAGTACCTGGCTCATTGCTTGCTCCCAAGGCCACACCTCTTCCCCACTTCCAATGAGGGAGACAGCTTTCGAAAGATTTCTGCTGCTAGTGTGCATCTCGGCGGACAACATATGGCAATGTCGAGGCAACTCCAAAGTGCTCAAAAAAAGAGTAAATACAAATGAAATGAAATGAAAATAGAGAGAAAGATATTACATTGTAAGCAAATTAAAAGTAGATATAGGAGGTGAAAGAAAGAACATTCATGTCATCATCCATAAAAATCACTACAATGCAACCTAAAAATACTATTACTAGAACCAAATTGATCAAAAAACTAAGTGACAAGAAGCACAAATTCTAGTCAACAAACAAATACATTACAAAATCTTTCCAAACACCAGCATCATAATTAAACAATTAAAAACTTACTTTAGCTTCTTTCGCATGGTGGCCTCAACAAGCCAATCACCAACCACACTAAGATCTGTTCCTTTTGGAAGAAGATCAACCTTGGAAATAAATGAATAACAATGAGACGAGATTTACTAAATTTGTACGAAAATAGAATGAAAACAAGTATGTGCACAATACAACCTTTGTTGCAACCATTATGATTGGGTTTGCACCCACAAGATCACGAACTCTTGCAAGAAAAGACCCATTGAAATCAACAATGTCCACCTACAAACCGTATATTACAAAGTAAAACATTAATTAGACATGGGACCATTATACCTATACATCAACTACAAACAAAATTTTCAGGAAAAAAGAGCCATTTAGAAAGAAATTTCAGGACATGGGACACAATCTACTAAAGAAGCATTCTTAATATAAATTTCCTCAAAGACTCCTTCAGCCAAGATGGGTAAAATATGCCATCAAATTCCCAGAAAATGTGACACAACCGACTACAAGAAACATTCCTAATCCTTGTAAATAGAAGTTACCATCGATGATCCAAATCTGGAAAGGATATATGTATTTATTTTTTTTATCATGTAGGTAGGATACATTTTTGTGGCTAAAGATTTAAATTGGTAGAGCATATATATTGCTCTTAGTTTTTCTTTTTTTTTAAATACATCTTATATGTACAGAAAATATTTACATCAGCGTATCAAAAAATGGAAAGGCATATACAACGGAACTTGTATCCTCTTCCTCAGCACTACTAAAGCAGATATAAAATCAGAATATTCTACAGCATCTAAAGACTTAGCATCCTTAAATAAGTAAAAAAAAAACTGAATCACAGGTCATTAGGAGATAGTGAGTGGGTAAGTGATACAATAATTTTAACATACTATGATCAAGAGGGAAAAGGTTTCATGGCGGAGGTGGTCTAAGATCTAATGGATTTGGAGGTGGTTGGAACAAACAAGATTCGTTTCCCAAATGCAAACAATAATTCAATTGCTGAATATCCAATTTAAATAGGACAACTGGTCATAATCCATAAGAACAAAATATATAAGTAGCGAATAAAATATGAGATGATACAATGACCACGTGACGGCGTACTTATAGCATTGACTAGTCACAATGGTTGGTAAGTCGTGTCCTTTCAATAGGCCATGGCCTTTAGATAGAATGTGCCATTTCATTAATTATTATTATTTCAAACGTATATTTATACATTTATGTCCATTGCATTGCCAATCCTTTTAAAAATGGCAAAGTTTGACCAAAGTTGACTTTTTTACTTCGTCAACAGGACCAGCTAGCAATATGGGAACTTTATGTATCATCATTCATCATGCTTCAGCCATTGGAAGCCAATTGAACCCCTCCAAGTATCATTTTCAGCCAAATTGAATTAATAGGCTTTAATAATGGAACTTTTCCTAAGTTAAAGATTAAAAAGCCTAAGTTGAAGATTAATTATTTGGAGCAGCATATTATTGGATAATTCAGAATGGTTTATGGCATGATCTTGGTTGATACAGCATGTCAAAGGATCATAGAATCCATCTAAGGCATAATTTCAGTGATTTGAGCAAGAATTCACCTCAAATGAATTAATGGGAATTATTAACAGATTTTCCTAAAGTCTTATTTAAAAAATTTATAAGTCTATAGGTGAATTAATCAACTAAACATTGGGCAACTTTGAAGACAAATTGGCAACTTGGGTTTTTTTAAATCATGTTCCAAGTAAAACCCAAATCTTAGTTTTTTCATTTGGATAGTATGTGGGCCCAGCTAGCATGTGGCTTGAGAGAGGGTGCATTCTCTTCCAATGGGGTGCACCAAGCTTACAACGGAGCCATTTTTCACTCTCTCACTCTCCAAATCAGCAAATGAAGTGGCAAGGGGTCCCACACAAGACTCCAACTTAGCATTTAAGTTAAATCTTTGTAATTTTTATCATGTAACATGGGCTCATTGAGGCAATTCGCCCCCCTCACAAGATAGTCATTTTCAGCCATTTATTAAATGTAAAAAAATATGTGATTTATCTCAGCCTTTGATCTAGTGGCTCTATGTTTCAATCTCAGACTGCCATCTTTATGGGCTAGGAACATTGCTCCTCTCTTGTTCTATAAAAGAGAGAGAATTGCATTTTGTAAAGGACTTTTGGACGGTTTGTTACAGCATTAGAAACCAGAAATTTTTAAGTGTCAAATCTCTTGTGTCTTGGC
This sequence comes from Larix kaempferi, assembly GCA_027924585.1. NCBI lineage: Eukaryota > Viridiplantae > Streptophyta > Pinopsida > Pinales > Pinaceae > Larix > Larix kaempferi. Next base: position 9,073,680 of record BSBM01000136.1, read on the forward strand.
TGATTATGAGTGGATTTAGCTCCTTGGTTCAGTTTGTGTTAGATCTACTAAGTTGAGGGCTTCAAGTGTTATTTTTCTGATTTGAGTATGCAAAATCTGTAATTTTTTCTGTGTTTTGCAGCTTGCTGTTTTATGTCAATGTTTCAGTGGTTTTCATTCCCAGCTGGTTTTGCATAGGCTGGAAATTACTTATGAAAAATCTCAGACAATTAAACACACTGAAAATCACTTTTAACGGGCAGAAATTAATTTTAACATGCACATCATTAAAAAAATCAAACTCAGAATTTTCGGCCAATAGCCCTGGAAAAACCCCCAGGGGAAAAACCAGTCAGAGAGAGAGAAAGATTTTATTTCTTCAGCAATTATTCAGTACAATATTTTACAGTCAAAATGTACTTATCTCAACCAACCAAATCACCCAGCAATCTTTCTCGATTTCTGTGCAACGTTGCCTCGAATTTTGTGCATAAAATTCTTCTCGAAAATTGTGCAAAACCCAGCCTCGATTTCTGTACGGACCTCGAAAACTGTGCCATTTCTTGGAAACAGTGCCCAAAAATAAATGCCTCGATTTCTATGCTGTATGGTACAGCAACTCAAGTACTGTATGGTCCTCGAATTTCATGCCCACTGCTCAGCTGTACGGACCTCGAGAAATGTGCCCAGCTGAATCACCTCGAAATCTGTGCAGTACAAACAGCAATAAATGCTTCTAGTACGGTCCTCGAAAACCATGCCAAGAACCCTGCTGTACGGTGCCTTGGGAATCGTGCCCACTAAAAATATCCTTGCCTCGAAATGCGTGCAACCTAGAAACTCGTGCTGTTGTACGGATGGGTGCAGCTCTCTCGATTTTTGTGCTCTCTTCTTCTCTTGCTCTCTCTCTCTCTTCACCACACTCTCATCTCAAAAGTGAGTAAATGAATGCCTCCCTCTCCTTTTTCTTCAAACCCTAGGGTTCTTTTAATCTAATGGATGAGATTGAATTAGATCAACGGTGGAAATTAAATGCTCCATTTACTTCTCATAAATATTAATTTCCCTCACCCACTTAAATTTATCAAAAAAGTGACTTTGAGTTTATAAATTCTCATTAAATGCTTTTACTAAGTCATTTAATGTGAGGGTCACCTTTTTCCCCCTTCTAAGTGACTTTAGGCAAAAGTCACTTGGGGAACACTTCCCTAGGTACAAAACTAACAAAATCAAGTTGTCATATTGCCCAGAGCACCTTGGTAGTTCCGGTGAAGGGGGTTTTGCTACAAGAATACTCTTGCTCATTGCCTTTTATTTCTTAGCTATCTCTTTCACCTTTTTGGCATATTTTTTCAGCTAGTAAACTTGAATGAATCCAGTCTTCATACTTTCTTAGATTTGCATTCACTTATTTTATTTTTGTTTTACAGGTTGGAGGAGCATAGAGCCATAGGAGCGCCCAGCTGAGTTCTTGGAGAAGATTTTCCAAAAAGGACATATCCAAGCTAGCATTCACAATGATCACTACAAGGAAGGGTGGAGCGACTTCACTAATCAACCAGGGCACAGGTAAGTTCTATTTTTTTTCGGGTTCCATTTTGATGTCTTCCATAAAGTCAATTGAATTTTTCTTGTCTTCACTACATTTTTGTTAGCCATATGCTAGGTCCTCTTAGCTTATTACAACTGAGTATTTCATAGCCTCCCCAGTTTAATTTAATCCTCAAATCCCAAGAAGATGACGCCATAAAGCCCCAAGAGTTGGCACTAGCTTTCTATGCTTATCATTTCCAATTGCATAGGGCCATTTTGGCTTCGTATATGTCTTTTAGGCTTGTTATTATATGCGTTTTATTGTCTGATCTAAATAAACCAGCAAGTTCTTTGTGTTGGGAAACTTAAATTCAAACCAACAACAAGATCTAACCTTCGCTCTTCACTTCTAAGACATTAAATGATAAATAACTCCAAGTATAACTCATTATAAGTGTTGGTATTTTCTTTTTCTAACACCCTAATCCCATAGGCACTGTTACGCGGTACTAGTACCTGCTCACTTTCAGATATCTGCCCAGGCAAAGGGGTCGTTTTTTCTTCTTCAAGGACAGGATGGGGGTATTATCTGCAATTTGAGGGTTGGTTATGGCCAGACCCCTTGATTCTCCCTCTAGGAGTACTATGGCTTAGTGGCATTGCTGACCGCCTCATTCTAGGGCTTGTAGCCCTAAGGTTGTTGTCCAGCGCTCTTAGGGGCAAGTCACTGGCTCACATGACCCCCTGCTTGATCTTTTCACTGGTGATAGCGCTTGCCTTCTCTTCCAGTCACTTTAGGCACCCTTCCTGGCCCCTTTTCAACAAAGCGCCCTCTCTCCCAGGCCTGCAAGCATGATTGAGGGGGGACGTTGAGGGTTCTTCAGCATATTTGGGGTTAGATGGGGCATGACGTTCCCCCCTACTCACGCCATCCTTCAAAATGGAGTCATTTGCTCAGCTTTATCTATTTTCATCAGTTTTTGGTGACCTAGGGGGAAAATACCCCAAGTTACCCATGTCTTAGATTATTTTATATTATTTTATGTTATATTTTTACATTGACATTTTATTAGCTTGTCAGCTTAGTTATTTGTAAAAATGAGGTTGGGAGGCTATAAATAAGCCCTCCTCACTTTATTTGTAGATCATAACACAAGGGATAAAATACATTATGTTGCTCTTTTACCCCAATTAGGGCTTTTGGAAGTGATGCGCACCTCTTGGAGGATTGTCTTATTTGGCTTATGGATGAATTAGGATGCTCTCTAGGGCTTTAACTCATGCATGGTGGATGCTAGGAAATGTTGGAATAACACAAAGCTCAAGTAAGTCTTGTTTAGTCTTCTTGGTGAAGGTAGGTAAGTTCTGCTTCTTTGATGATTGAATGGTGGCCATAGAACTGCATTTTTTCTGATTTTGGCCTTCTTATCTGCCTTCTATCAACTTTGCATGGTGGAGAACGCTCTCTAGAAAATGTTTTCCCTAGTTTGTCCTTGGATCTCTAAATTTGCCCTAGATTAGGCTCCCACGACGAACCGTAGGGTTTGTTGTAGGAAGCCCTAGTTTAGAATCAAGGAAAAAATCAGTCCAAGAGGGAGGTCGAACACCTCTCCTCTAGGCCTAGGGTTTAGGGTTTCATTCATTAAAACCCTTGTCTTATCAAAATTTTACCAAATTTCTTGCATTTCATATGTAATTATTGCATTAAAACCCTAGTACTGAATTTTTGTACTTAATTAAGTCTTTTTATTTATTTTTACTTATCATAAAAACCCTAAAAATAGTAAAAATTCTAAAACCCAAAAATAAACCTAATTTTCTACCCTAACCTATTTTTGACCAACCCTCTTAGGGCCTTTCCCTACTTGGCTTGCCTTTTGCTGCCCTCGGCATGCTTCTTCCTCCTTCTAGCCCTCATCCCTCTCTTTTTCTACCTCCAAGCTCCTTTACCCTCGGCCTATCTCCTTAGGGCCTCAGCCCTCCTTTTCTCCCCTCGACCTTGCTCTCCTCTCTCTCTCCAAAACCCTCGACCTACTCTTGAACAGCCCTCGCAGGCCTTCGACCTGCTTTTGCAGCCCCACTCTCCTTTCAGCAACCCGTCCAACCCTCATCTCAGGACTATCACCACTCTGCAACCTATCACCACATTTCACTCACTCAAACCTGCCACATAAGACATCAGAAAAACACAAAAGTGTTAGCAAAGGAACACCTAAAACAATTGTTTAATTAAGGCTGATATGACTGATTTGGTTTGCTACTGATCTACGGATAAATTGAGAGCTACAGGATTGTTTTACTATCTAATCAAGGAGGTTAAATTTGTCATTATTAAAGTGTTGCTAAAAGCTACAAGATTGTCATTGATAAGGACTGATATCACATATTGTTTTACATTGTTTGTTTTATTTTACTACTGGTAATTTCCTAATCATATTATGTAAGTGTACAGTAATACTTACAGCCATTTAAGTAATGACAAAACTGACTACATATTACACCTCCTAATGTGTTAATACGGGTTATTATTGGTGATCATTGAGTATATTGATACTAACACTCTTGTTAATCATATTTTATTGTTTAAGAATAGGGGTGGTGAAATATGATACATGTTTGCTAATACACAGCCTAAGACCTCTTACATCAAACCATAGTCCTCATACTTGCATATGAACCAATGATTATCATCTTTATTTCTTCATTGAAGGCACTGGTCACTAATGCAATTGCATGGAAAGATCTAGTTTGGTGTCTAAGTGTTTACAGATATAACAAAAAAGGCTCTCCCCTTGGAGGTCAAGACTCTCCGAAGAAGTTAAAGATTTGTGATCGAGGTAGCATTGGGTCACAAGTTCTTGCATGTGCTTACTAGACACTAGCCTTGCTAGTTTTCCCGGTAACAGGCACCATAGCTCTAAAAACTCTAGACTCCATTTTCAGTTGTTCTCTTTCTTCATATAAATTAATCATTAGGGCGACCATCATTATTTTGAGTCTAGTTATCTTTAGGTGCCTTTTGTTTCAAAAGCAACTTGTGCATTTGATCTTCCATCTATTTGGTTGCATGTCTTTAGCTTTAGGGGTCATCTCATTTCACTCATTAACATTAAGCCCCCTTTTAGCATTTTCTCCAAGGATGCCCTTTCTCCAATTTGCTAAGTCTTTAAGGCACCTTTTCCCTCACAAATTGATCTTGCTAGTACTGTGACAAAGTTAGTTATTCCAACAAGTATCCAGGAAATTTTGATAGGTGACACCTTCCATAATTTAGATGGACTTGGGAAACCTAAAGAGAGGGGACCCTGCCTTTGTGACACTTTGGGGCAATGTCCCGAGGTTTCACTGATCTAGTGATCGTTTATTTCTTGCAAATCCAAGATCGTTAAATCGTGTAACAACAAGTGTAATGTTTCTAAATCAATTATTAAGTTGTTAATTATTAGTTTATTAGGACAATGGTTATATCGTTTCATATTGAAGCATTACAACCCTACGTAGGCTCTAGCATATATATTGTAATCTATTCATTGTAAATGTATCTTCAATTAGTATAAACATTATTAAATATATATTTGAAAGATTCTCTTTCAAGTGGTATCAAAGCTTTCGGTTGTTGCCCACTCTCATCTTCTCTCATCCTTGCGCACCCTCCTCATGCCTTGCCCATGCCCCCCCAGATACCTTATCCTCGACTCCCCTCTCATACTCCTCTCTACCCTTCGTTGCACCCTCACACTCCCACACGTTATGCACATACTCCATTCGCATACTCCAGCCCACACACTGCATACTCCATTCACAGCCATCTCCACGCTCCTTTACTTTATTCACTATGCTCCATTCTAGCCATCTTCTCACCCGTTAGTCCATTCGCTACGCTCCATTCCACGATCCATCTCTGTGCTACACCTCCCTGCAACACTCCCACTGCTCTACACCTCCAATGCACACTCCAACATTTCCCTCCACCTCCGCTCCTCTACATTCACGCCTCTACACTCCACAAACTGTCTTCCCACGCTCTTCTTCATTCCAGTGCCCTACGACCATGTTCTCACCCCTTTCCCTCGATTCGCTCTCATACATTTGCTCTCACCCCAGCCTCTCATACCACGAACGTTTTGCCCATGCTCCTCTTCATTCCAGTGCTCGCCCTCCTCTTCATTCCTCCTCACATCTGCAGCCAAACTCCACCCCACCACTCCTTCCATTTTTCTCTACGACCTACACCATCCTAGGCCCCCATGTGAATTCTCTGCGTCTTAACCTACATCCTCTAAACTCCACGCCATTTTCCCTCTCCACCAAGTCTGCCTTCTCCTCCCTCCAGCTCCTTCCAAACACTCTATTACTCCATACCCCCATCCTTCACGCCATCGCCTAGGGTTTTAAACCCTAGCTTCACCACTTCAAAAAATTAATATAATAACAATATTATTATTAATTTTTAAACCCCTAAAAACTATTAAAAGTATAAACATAATAATAGTTATTAGTAGTAGTAGTAGTAGTAGTATTTAATAGTTAATTCTTCTGTAAATTCCAATCATTTTTTTGAAAATATTTATAATTAGAATTAAAATGTCTTTGGAAATCGATAAGCTTCTTGAAAGAATTGATAGAATTGAAAAACTGAAAAAAGAATTATTCCTTGAAGAGGTAGTAAAAAACATACTAATGCAATTACAAGAAGAAGAAATTGATAAGAATGGTGATAACCCAAACGCAAATGTATTAGACACCAGATAATAATGATGACATTGATCAAGAGAGTGGAAAAGAAAGCGAAAAAGAAAACAACCAAGAAATAGGCCAAGAACCAAACCAGGAAGAAATGATTGATGAAAATGAAGTCAAGGAAGATGGTAAAGTTATCACGGTAAAAATAAGTGATCACAAGGATAAAAAAGAATACATGGCAGAGCATTTGAACAAAACGAGAGCAAGGGAAGAAAATGATGCGAATCAAACCATCGCAGACCTTTTGAAGTCAAGGGATGGAAATGATCCAAGACTGAAGACAAAATCCATTGATCAAACAATGAACCCTAATTATGAGATAGGACAGTTCAAAATTACTGCTACACCCGGGACAGAAGAAAAACAAAAATCATATAAACCGCCTCTTTATATTCCCCCTCACCAAAGGATCTCGCCATCGAATACAAGGAAGGCTAAGAGTCGATGTTTGAAATGCAAAGCTCCAAATTGGATGCCAGGTCCTAAATATGCAAATGCACCAGAAATTAATGAAGATTTTGTCACTCATGTGAGCAACTCCATACAAGGAACAAAAATGAGTTGCATAAATGTCCACAGTAAAATCTATAAAAATGCCTAGTGAAAATCCAAAGCGAAGATGAACCAGGAGCCATGACGGGAACCCAAGCCGAAGCCAAGGACATTATAAGGAAGATGATAGCGATGACGAAGAAAAGAAAGATGTAGAGGGAAAGAATGAAGTCCAAAGTGTGGAAAATCAAGGTGAATCTAGAGAAGAGTTTGATGAGAATGACAATAACGAAAACAAAGATGCAGATGCACCAGATATTGATGAATATGAACATAATGTCGATGACTATGAAGATCTCAAAGATTATAATGATGAAGCACAAAATATTGATGAATATGAAGATGATGCCAATGACGATTGTGAAGAAGATGAAGATCTAGAAGAGTATAATGATGAAAATAAAGGCAATGAAAATGATCCTAATCACAATGACGTAGAAGATGAAAATCCACAAGAATATAATGAAGAAAACAAAGGCAATGAAAATGTCTTTGATGATTGGTCAAAAAGGTTTTCTGGATAATCCATAGTGGATATATTTGTTGTCGACTTCGATGATCATGATGATGTCGAAGATGAAAAACTAAAGGAGAGGATTAAGAAGAAACAGAAAGACGTTTTGCAAACCAAGATTTTGGTTCCTCAAGCAATGTCAAATTGTCCTCCTTGTCATGTGTCTGTGTTCAAGAGGCTTCCCAAATGTGGTCACCAATGCAAGTCTGGTTGCTCTGAGATTTGTCCTCCCTGCAAGCATCCTTGTGAGAATCGTTGGTTGCATCGTCACTACAGAATCTTATGCACACCATGCATGGAGAAATGTGAATGGAGATGTGAACATTTGTTTCAAGAATTATTGAATTGTTGTATTATTACTCGAACCAAGAATTCTTTTCAACATCAGTCACACCTGTAAGAGGCAAGGATGATCCTTATAAGGTTTCTATTTACTACCAAGCATTAAACCAAATTACCACTAAAGATAGGTTTTCTATCTCATTTGTGGATGAATTGTCGAACAAGATTCGTTTGCCAAAGAGTATCTCATCAAGTGCAATAATCTTCCCGAAGCTGCAACCAATGAAGCAAATACAGAGTTTAAGTCAAGCATTCTTCTTCTACACAACCTTTGAAGACAAAGCTTTTCAGGAAGGGATGACTTGTAATGAGTCTAAATCAATTATTAAGTTCTTAATTATTAGTTTATTAGGAAAATGGTTACTGTTATCACACAAACTCTAGCTGCTAGTGGAAGGTGTCCCAACAGGGATGGTAGAGGGTGTGTAGCTAGAAAGGTGTAACCAGCAATGGCCAAGTCCTCCGTTCAAGGAACGAAAGTCACACCGGACAAGCCTATTGTCACTTCAGACGAGGCACGTAGCCAAGTCAGGGGGGAGACCCCGCTCAACCGGTGATGGTTGAGAGACAAAAATACACCCAAATCCCACAAAAGATAAAGAGATAGAACAAGAGATTGAGTGTAGATGAGCTCCTAAGTCTAGTTTCAGCCAGCCGATGGACACAAATAATAGAATGAGAGTGATGAAAAAGGTGACCAACAATCAAACGTAATTAAATAACAAGATTAGATTAGTGATTATATGGGTGAAAATAGTCTAAGGACATATAGTAAATTGGAAGTGAAATGCTGAAGTAAATTGCCCAAGGAATGGGGTTAAGTAGTGGATTAATGCACCTAGGGCAGAGAAAAATCAATGTTTAGAGACACTTCCAACCAGCGTTAGTTTGGTTTCTTGAGGTAAAAAGACGTTCTAAAACCAATTCTAAACTACCCAAAACCCCAAAGTGACCCAACCAAGCAGACAGAGAAAAACGCCCAAGTGGGGCGTTTTTGGCAAAAAGACCAGTGCTAGTTCTATGGGTAAATGGAATCGGAAAGCAATGAAACTTTGGATATGGGTGTTTGACAGTGTTTCATTGGCGGGTTTTAAAGGAAAACAAATTCTAACGATTAAATTTTAGTATTTTAATTTTTATGGGTTTTTGTATGAATTTCCAGCTTAACAAGACAGTGAAAATGACAATGAGGAGACAAGGAGATGAAGAATACCTGAAACAATGGTGAAATGGAGTGCTTTGAGCGAGGACCAGCCCGGAAGATCAAATGTTGAGAGCCTAGTGTGTTTCCTTGAACGTGGAGAGCAGATGAACACCAAGTGCACCCTCAACAACCTGCCACAACAAGACAAAATCAATGGTTGAAGCAAATAGCGAGTTAAACACAGCAACTAGATGGTAAAAGATGAAAGAAATGAAGTACAACATGTAAATTTCACTTCCCTTTTGAGTTCTTTGAAGCTTGGAGCTAGTGTGGAGCATCACACCCCAAAACTGCGCCTCCCTCCAAATGACCAGCAGAGTTGCAATTCGAACCAGCAAAGAAAGATGGGAACACAACACAAGTTATCTCAACAAGGCATCCAAAAAACTAGCTAACAATCACCACAAAATTACTCCACAACACCAAGTAACAAGACACAAATGGAATGTCTCTCTCTCTTTCAAGTGCAAGTCGAAAATGCCAAGAAGAAGTGTACAATGGGTGAGTGTCTTCTCTTATAGAGATAGACCACTCTCAAAACCCTATTCCCTCCAAAATGGATGGTTGGGATTGACTCTCTCCCAACCCAAACGAATGGTGGAGATGAGCCCAATGAGGGGGTGCGAATTGCCCTCTAGAGAGCACAAGTGGAGTGAGGGGCCCATGGTGGGGCCATACAACAAATGAAACAATGTTAAGGGGTGTCTATATGGTGTTTTATCCCCCTAACACCAACAACCAAGGTCCCACTCCATTATATTACAAAAATCATGAATTTCACTAACTGGAAAAACGCCCCCATGGGCCAATTCGTCCCCCTTGGTGAGCTGGGCAAGAGAGGGCCCCACAATACAAAAATACAATGTCCAACATTACCAAATTACCTTGGGAATCACCCTTGTATTAGCCAGCCTTTGATTTCTGCCATTTGCCATAGTTGCCTTTGCCAAATTTTGATTTTCCATGTAATTTATTGCTGGTTTATATTGCTGAAGGAGTAAATTGGGCTTTTGACCCACTTATAGTGCCTGGATTGTCGAACCGTTTGTTGCAATGCAATCGTGGACCCCAAAAATAGTAGACATGGTCACTTGAACGACCACGATCCATCACTTAGGCACTGTTTGCCCAAAATCCATGATTTTTAATTAAAACAGGTCATTAATGACCAATAATAATTAAAAATCTCATCGTTGCCTCAATCTTTCCAAATTCTAATGCTTGGAGGTTCATATGGGACCCCAAGAGAATACAAATGACCAAAATCGAAATCTTGATCGCAATATTTTTTCAGGCCCATTTTTGGCCTGGTCAACCTAGTTTGACCAAGTCAAATCTGGTCAACATGGTGCTGGCTGAAAACCTGTAAGCAACATGAAGCATCAAAGCTTCCTTATTTACGTTAGTACATTACATAAAACAATATAACGCCGATATGGTGATCAAAACATAAATATCTCAATAAATACAAGCCCCGGGTGAGGTGGGCCCACCACCTCCAACAAAGACTCAATGCTATTGCACAACTTACAGACTCGACCACTTAGCTAACTTCAGGTGAGGTGGATAAACAAGATGAAGGATAAGGGAAGACGAGGACCAAGATCATGTGACCCCTCGGGTAAGCAGGGAGAGCGGAACCCACTAACATAAGCACACCATGATAATACACAGGGAAGGGCGGTGCCTCACAAATGGGTATAGTGCAGGGAAGCCGCCACTGATCATCTAACATATACCTCACAACTCACATTCGTACCTTAAGAAGACTCTGTGAGGATCTTTTCTAGAGCCGCCAAACTGGGTGTCCGGCAAACCGTAACTTGAGACTCTAGGGGACACTCAGAATTAGCTATCCCTTACTCCATCTCACCTCCTTGCCCCGCAGGACTAGGTGAGGAAATAACCAATACAATGCTAATATATATGGATGACCTGTGTCCATGTGTGTTCAAAAACACATTGCATGGAATTTTACATTGACTTTCACACTTAGCCTTTTTGGCTTGATTTTACATTTCTTCATTTCATTACATTTCAAGGCCCTTTTGGGCTACATATATATCTCAATAGATATAATCAAGGTGCTCATACTGCAAAGTAATGGGGATAAGTGCACATGCTTCGATGACCAATGAGGCTACACAATCCTATACTGCATTGCAACATCGGGGGCAACCGATAGGAGCAAATCCCAGGTTTGAGAATGCATCTCACACACTAAAGAGCCGAGGCACAAAAGACAAGGAATCATGGCATACTCAGAGGTCAGTGGGGAAGGGGATCCTCAAGGTCACAAATCAAAGTCCAAGTCGGGAGAAATCAATCATGAATGAGTCGAATGGATGGAAGGAAATGACAGGTGGATCCAAAGTTAATTGTCTAGGAGGGCGAAATGACCAAGCTTGTACCAGTAACGGGGATGGGAACCAATATGCATATACACAAGCCTCCTAAATGAGGTGGACTGACATCACCAAGGGCTATACACATCATACTAAACAACAAGATCACCATAATCAAACATCAAATGTCAAGTCCATGTACTAACATAAATAAACAAGTCTAAACAACAACATGTGCAATAAACCATAAAGTGCTATGCCCTCTAGGGTTGTTCCTTAGACTTATACAGCCCTTACCTCATTTTCATTCATTTTTTCCATTTGCCTAGTTCATGCATTCCTTTCATTTTTCTTAAGTTTTATATTACCCTAGCTATTTTTTATTATATTTTCATAATTAAATAGGATCAGGCTCTTGTTCATATTTATTTTCAAAATAAGGTTTAATTTCTTGGTTCAAAAGATATTTCAAATGTTTGGAAACTTTATAATTCAGCAAATCTGATTTAAATGTTAAACTGACAGCATGTGCCAAAATTTTAAATATGAAAATGCTGTCAGTTTCGCAGAAATGTGAAATTATGATTTAAACAGGGGTTTTAAGTTTGTAATTATAATTTGCATTTATTATAATTCGAAATGAATTATCAATATGCATGTGTCTTGTACCCCGTAAGGCGTGGCAGCCCATTTCACTTAACACATGGCAATTGAACAAGTACACAGTAATGACCGATGAGTACAATCCTCCAGGCATCGAAGTTAGCAGAGTTGATGGACAGAGGAATGTGACTTCGGGAATGAACCAGGGTAGGGTTATCATAGCACTGATACATTTTTTTTGAATAGGGTAAAATATGGAAGAAACCTCGCAGGTCCAGGAAAAGAGGAAACCAGGTGGCCTCCCTTGCAGGGCCGAACCAAATAATATCCAGTGGCTTATGCAGTTTCCAAGATCAACAAAACTGATGAGAGACGCAGGATGGCTGGTATACTGTGAAAAACTACAGGGTTGCAACCCCCAAGTGACTAAGGCTTTTATAAAAAATTACAAAGATGGGGTTGTTGATTTTAAAAGTTTCAAAGTAATGGTTAGTGAACAGTCGATATCAGAGGTCATCGACGTCCCAGCAGAAGGTGAGAGCTGGTTTAAGCGAAAAAAATTCGAGGGAGACTACAGTGAGTTTTTACTGCCTAGGTTTGAGGATTTAAATTGGCAGAATGGGGTTCATGTCAGCAAAGTGAAGCCCAATTGGAAAATCCCTCTTGAAATGATTCAAGACTACATTACTTGTGATGGCCGTTTTGACAAGATTCTAAGCCACATTCGATTGTTGATGCATTTGCATGGGAGCAAGAAAATAAATTTGCCATACTATTTGTGGAGAATTTTGCAGAAAATGGTCTTCTGGGTGCAAGGTCACCCGAAACATACAGAACGCTCCATTTTTCATCATGGGCTTATCAAGCTCTTAGTCCTTCGTCATTTGAATCAAATTGGGGCAAAGCTGGGATCAATTTCTCCTCGAACAAGGTTATGAGGTCAAGAAAAAGAAGAAGCCATCTAAGGAGAAACGGAATGAAACAAAATTGCCAGACAAACAGGTACAGGCTGAAGATTCTAAAGAAAGGATGAGGCAGGGAAAACCACATCAAATGTTGCTGAAGGTAAGACCACTCCTAACCAGTCCAGTATACAAAAGCCTGATATGTTGAGTTTGATTGTTAAAAACCCAATTGCTGAGGAAGATGAACCAATAAAAACTATAAGTACAGAAAATGTGGATTTAGGGCCAAGGACAAGGTCTAGGACCAAGATGGCCGCAAAAACTAGATTGTTGAAGGAGCCTACGAAGAGAAATGAAATTGTTCTAGTCAACGATTCTGATAATGAGATGGATACTCAAGAAATTGATGTTTTCATTTCTGAAAATGAAGATTTTATAGATATGCAGGCAGATATAGGGCATATACCCAAGGTATTTTTTGAAAATAAGCAGGTTCATGCTAGAAATCAGGCATCAAGCTCTAAGGGCGTGCAGAAAGAGGATTTTGCAATGGGTGCAAAGGAGATGGAGATAGTCCCTGAATTGGACCAGGTGAAGAAAACCCTGCAATCTTACAAAGAACAATGCCAGTACCTGCAAAATATAAATGAGAACCTAATGTTGGCAAATAGGAGGCTTCGAGAAGACTTGGGGCAAAAGGATGCAGATTATCAGAAGTTGGTAGCCATAGCTAAAGAAACATTGCAAAAGAAGAGAGCCATGCATAAAGAATGGAGACAAATGAAGACCCAACTGGACGAGTTGCAAGGGCGAGAGCACAATGCAGATGCTGAATATACCAGGTTACAAACAAGATCACAGGTTCTAGATGATTTGGTTGTTCTAGCTGAGTCATCTAGAAGCATCTAGTTTATTTTGTTATGATTAAGTGATAGGGTTTCATAGGTGGCAAGTTGTTGTTTTTAACTTTACTTATGTTAATGGTTCGAGCGACTTAAGTTCAAAATTTTGTTCCATTTTTTAAGGGATTAGATCCAAAAGAATAGGATCTGTTAACTGTTTTATTTTGAACAACTTTTTGTATATATATGAGATAGAAATGAATTACAGAGGGTTGAAACTTGAACAATATGATGGAAGTTCGGTTTTAAAAGCTATGTACAGGCATGTACGTTCTTTCTTATATTATCTTTTGCAGAAAATGACTGTTTTTTGAAGTAAATTATGATCTTTGAGCCTGTCTTGTTTCAATTTATGAAGTATATACTATCATTATTCTCTCTATGTATGGTCTCAATTTCATGTTGTGATTCTCTTGACCAATATATAACTATGCCCCTATTATGAAATAAAACTTGAGCTCTGTTACCCCCCCATTTGACAGGGGTGTCCACAGTCCAGAACACCATTTCTGCAGCGTTTGGTGTTCCTATTTTGACTAACAGAGGAAGCATAAAGAGAGATTGTTTTGGAAGCAGTCCAGTACTACCATCTTCAAATTGTTGCTGTTATAGCTTCCATTCAAGGTTGGGGCAGTTAAATACTGATGAAAAAGTAGTGCAGCTTTCTATCATATCAAAACTTTCTTTCGACGAGTTTCAGAAATAGGTTTTGAAAACGTTCATAAGAAAAATAAAGCTGAAATGGTTTAGAACGCAGGTGTCTAAGAGAGCAGAGCAGAGGAAACACTATTACTTGATGCAAAAATTATGCCAGCCTTCATTTTTGGGAACTCTTCAATTCAGGGTTTCCAATTTCTTGTTGACGATTCTTTTGGTTTTGCAAGTATAGCAGGAGATTTATTGGAAATTTTAGCGGATGATTATGTACGTACTCCTGTTGTCATGTATACTACTAGAGATCCGAGTAGTTTTATGAAATTTCAAAATTTAAGAAGTTCAATGACGAGAAGACTTCACGATGCCATCTCTTTTGTCAAACTTTCATCTTTTACTGGGCTCACAGTACCAGTGGGGCTGTCTTCTTTGGCTAAAAGTGAAAATTCTCGGTTCCTTTTTCTCGACGATTTAAATCTTTTCCACTCCAGTGCAGTTTATGCAGCTGCTTTTTATACTGCAACTCTTCCATTGAGGATAGGAAGTTCAGGGCCATCCACAGCTTCAGAAGTTGCTATTGGTGGGTTGGACATGGAAATGATGATAAGGAATTTGTCACTTCAATCTCAGCAGCCAAGCTCGGCAACAATGGCTTTGCAATGTATTCGACTACGTGGAGATCTCCCTTCCATTTCGTGGCGGCCAGCGTGACGAGATTAGGTGGATCTGCTATTGGATCAAAACCCACGGCAGTAATTTTCGGATCCGGTTCTCCTTTGAGTTTGAAATCGTGCCTGCACACAGAAAAATAAATCCCCTTATGCTGGCCCCGGCTCACAGTTCGCCGATTGCAAATCTCGAGGTTATCAGCGTTTTTGAATGTCACAAGGTTTTCATATTTCGACATAGAGTTTGGCCGCCGATTGGAATTTTGGCAGAAATCGCGATTTGTTTTTTTGTGGCTAGGCACATATTCCCTCACGTCGAGCTCAGCCCCTTTTCATTGGCAACAAATTCATAGATCTCAGAGCCAACACAGCCAATTTTTTTTTTATGAAACTCGGGATTTCCAGCAATGATCAACATGGCGGATTTTTAACTAATAATACCAATTTATTTGACAGACGTGTGCATAATACCCACGCAGTCATTGACAGCCGAAACATGAAGTTTAGATCGCAGTTGTTTGGCAGCTGAGTTTTTCTCCACAATTCTCAGAGTGGTGACCCCGTAATTTTTCCTGTTTCAAAAGACGCCAGTTGATTGACGCTGAATCTTTTTTTGAGAGCTCGGGGTTGCAGCGGCTAGTCAGTCCAGCAGAAGTTCAAAAGATAATAATTGGGATTTCACTTAGCCGTCGGTTATATTTTGGTGAGCCCACGATGATGGGCTTTTGGTTTCTTTTAAACATGACAACTGGTTAAAAGCATTCTACATCTCAGTCGTAATTTTTAATTGACAGCCAAATGTTAAACTGGGTCCACGTGTGAGTGAGAAGTCGATGTGTGCAATTTTTCTTTTTTTTGTTAAAGTCACTTCCAAGCAGTTCAAACTCTTTGTTATAGGAGAGAAAGGTGTATTTTCACTATACTTCTATTTATTATTTTATTATTTTTAAAGTAGGTGAGTTTTTGGGTTATAAAAGAGACCAGCTCTCTTCATTGTAGTGATGGAAAACTTTTGGGGTTTCTTTCCTTTCTTGAACTTAATGAAAATATCAATTGGGTTTTTTAGGACAGATTGAGTATCTTTCATGTGGTGGTGGATGTATTTCAAGTTGCAGAATAAATCTAGTTTGTGAGGGCTTTTTTAAGCACAATAGATTAGCCATTTACGGTTTAAGTTGGTTAATTATGCTTTAAACAATTAGTATTTCGATGGACATCAGTATTCGGTTGTACGAAATTTTGATTAAGATCTCATTGTTTGGGCATTCTAGATTAGTCTCACTTTTATGAAGCACAAGGCCTCCATGAATCCTCTTTTGACTCCATTTCCCCTTCTGGTACTGGCACTAGTCTTTCCCTGAGGATTGATCTTCCCTTCTTTTCCATCACCCATTTAAAAACTCATTATTTTGTTACTTATGTTTCTCTAAGGCAGCCTCTTCCATTTCACCTTGCCCTTCGTTGCATCTGCCTTAGTGATCCTATTTTAGGGATACCCCCCTAGAGTTGGAGAAGAGCTAACCTGAAGCGAAGAGGAGAGGAGTGTGGTGACATTGGCCTCTCTCCTGAGAGAGTTGTCATCCAGCTGGTGTTTTACATTTTGGGCTTCAACAACACGCATGCCATTTTGGGAGACAACAAGCTCTTACATTTGTATATTTATTATCACAGTCATTTTTCTGTTTCTGTTTGAGTATTGAAACTTCATATTATCCCTGTCATCTGATTTTGATTATCCAACCTGAAACATAGATTCATTTGCCACCAGAACTTCATAAGAATTACTGAGTAGATGTTTTATATCTACCATTTAAGATTTCCTTAAGCTTGAACCCCCGTAGTCTAGGTTCAACTTTAGGGATAACACCTGCCATACCATATACCTGCTGCTGAAGTTGTCTCTGAAACTGGATCTCTACTGAATCCAAGCAATAAGTGGCAAACCAGCAATACTCTATAGTGCTCTCATCACAATATGGCTAAGTAACTATCTCAAATGGGATCATGCAAAGTCTGGCAAGGAAGGGTGACACTGTAGGCAATGCTGTATAACATGTCTGGACCAATACAGAACCATGTGTCCCCTCTGATATCTCTGCTCGGGGCAATCTGAATGCAATGCATGCCCCCTCTGAAGGCATCTGATCTCTGATCTGGAAAAAAAAAATGTAGTATGGTCCTTGACCACACAATCTGCAGCATGGTAGCTCCAGCTAACATGTATGTGATAACAGTTACCTCGTTTCATATTGAAGCGTTACAACCCTATATAGGCTCTAGCATATTGACGTAGAGCAAAACCCTGCAACACATTAACAGCTACAGAACTATGCTCTACCTTTAGAGTACACAGTGGAATTCATAGATTTATGAATTAATAAGAGTTCAAATATTGTTTTATTGAATTTTGGAATAGAAGAATCGCAATACAATCAATGAAAATACTAGAGTCAGCAAATCCTTGCTCTGGCATTAATCGCAGACTGTTACATCCACATGTGGGTTATAATATCGGTCAGATTTTGACGTTGAACTAGTTGACTGTGTGTTCTGTAATAAGTCGCAACTTCCTCCTCGAGTTGGTGCATTGATTGCCCCCTTCACTCTCACTCTTTTTTTTTCTATATCCACTGTTTTCCCTAACTCATGATATTTCATTTCCCTTCCTTTTTGAATCCCTAACTATCGAGAGACGAATCATCATGGCAGTTCAACTACCCATTATTTTCTTTTCCTTAATTCGTCTTCTTTTTCCTTCCAATCGGTCATTCCTCACTTGGCGCCAAAATTCCATGGGAACGAGTTGACTGAGTCAAATTTTATGAATCGAAGTTGAGTGCTATAACAACAATGAAGTAACAACATGCATTTGCTGCAACACGGATTTGTAGTCGCACTGTTGTAACTGCAAGGTCCTTATTCCTCCTACAATCTACTTGCACAAAAATAAAATGTTTTTGGGGTGATGCGGATTGCCCAAGACCAAGGATGCTCCTGCATCAAACACCCTTGGTAAGAAGAACATGAGCTTCCAGCTCATAGGGTAACTATCTCAGAGGTTGAAGAACCTCGTAGGCGTGTTAACTCCTGCTCGAACACCCACGATGCATCCTCTAATCCTCTGTTCTTCCATTTGATTAAGTATTCCAAATACTTCTCCCAACGAGTTTCTTTACCAACTCTTGTGGCCAAAATTTCTTCCATTTCTTCAACAGGTTTGACTGATAACTATTGTTTCCATTCATCTCGAGTACCTATATTATCACTCTCTTCTCCTTCATGAAACTCATAAAAATATGCAACATTGAATATCAGAGAGATGTCCAAGTTCCCTAGCAATTCCAACTTGTATGCATTTTCATAAATCTTCCTTAGAATTATGTATGGGCCCATCTTCTTGTACTTCAGTTTACTATAGGTACCCCTGGGAAAACTTTCCTTCCATAAATGGGCCATTACCAACTCGCTTTCCTCAAAAACTTTTATTCTGCTCTGCAAACCTGCCCTCCTTTTGTACTTGGCATTACTTTGTTGCAGCCTCTTCTTCACATGTTCATGCATTTCTTGAATACTATCTGCAAAATTACTGGCATAAGCACTCTTCCTCTCTTACAAATCTGGTAACGTTATCAAATCCACAATTCCTTTTGGTGACTTGCCATAAACAATCTGGAAAGGACTCTTCTCGGTTGATTTATTCACTGAATCATTATAAGCAAATTCAGCTTATGCCAAGACCATATCCCACTAACTAGGATTTTCACCACTTAAACTTCTCAACAAATTTCCAAGACTTTTGTTCACCACTTCAGTTTGCCCATCAGTTTGTGGGTGATAGGTTGAACTATACAACAATTTGGATCCCATTTTCTTCCAAAGTGTCCTCCAAAAATTACAAAGAAATCTTGTGTCTCGATCTGAAGTAATACTCCTGGGTAAACCATGAAGTCTCACAACTTCTTTGAAGACTAAAATAGCCACTTCGGTAGCATCACTTGTCTTCTTACATGTTGTCAAATGAGCCATTTTTAAAAACCGATCTACTACAACCATCACGGAATCATGCTTCCTTTGTCCTAGGCAACCCTAAGACAAAATCCATGCTCACATCTTCCCAATGCCTTTCGAGTACCGGCAATGGAGTATACAATCTTGTATTTTGACTTTTACCATTTGCTAATTGCCAAACTCTACAGCACTCAACAAATTTTCTGACATCCTTGTTGATGCTAGGACAAAAGTATTGTTATCACACAACTTGTAGTTGTCCCTAAAGGTATCCCATCCAGGATGGTAGAGGTGTTGGACAACTAAAGAGGTGACCCAAGAGATGCCACTGTTCCCAATGCAAGCTGGGTGTCACAATAACCGAGGCACTCTTCACTTTAGATCAAGCCTAAGCAAGACCAAGGGGGAGGCCCTAGCTTAGCCAATGAAAGCTAGCCAATGCAATCAAGGTCTCCTAGGAAAATGCGATGATGAAAGAGTAGGAGACCAAGATGAAACAAGATCAAGATCTAGGATGAGTAAGCGGACCCAAAGAGTTAGGATTTGGTTGAAGAGGCTTAGGGAGTGACAAATGGTTCAACCTATGATAGATTAAGGCCACTTATGAAGTTGAATTAGTAGATCTAGATAGATTTAGTACCAAAATTATGGATCCAAGTGGGTCCCACACTTAAAAAGTGGAAAATGGTCCAAATGGGGCCCACTAGGTTAAAGTCAAAGTGAAATGGTACTAGGGGTATGCTATAGCATGGATCTATGGATTTGAGAAGGAGTTAGCAATACCCACAAATGGGATCTAGCAAATGGCCACCTGCCCAAGGAGTGTGAATTACCCCAAGGATGACTAGTGCCTTAGATCAAGGGCCAAATGGAGTCGGATGTCCACCAAATTATAGATCGAGATAGTTAAGATGTTAATCAAGATGGGTTTTCAAGATCAAGTACATGCCATGGCTAGATCTCCATAGATCTAATGCATCACTAAGTGACCCAAGTGGGGCACAACCCTCAAAATGAGGAATGGAGCCCACAAGGTGAAAATCAACAAAGTGAAGCATTAGGGGTAGGTTTCAAAGGTTGATCTATTCAATGAAACAAAAATCTCTCCTGCCCACGTTTAGGAACTAGCCCAACTAGCCCTCCTCAAGAAATGCGACTTCCCTTGGAGAGGCTAATATGCCTTGGGAAATGGGTCAAATGGAAGCCAAACACCACCAAACTATAGATCTGAATTGTCGTGGATACTATAGAGGTGGGTTCTAAATGTTATCCCCAAAAGCATGCTATATCCAAATAGATCTAAAAAAATAGAAAAAGAGGGTTTTGAATTTTAAGGGTTTATGTGACCAATAGGATGGAGAACAAGCGAAATGGATACATACCTTGTAGATCTTACTTCAAAAGCTTGCGGCTACTTTGCACATAGATGATTCTTGCCTTTAGTTACAATTCCAAGCTAGCTCCAAGTGAATCCAAGCATAATCGTCCAAGCCCTAGGAGGAGAGATGCCCCATTCAACCTGTAAATCAAACTACAAGATGTTAGATTTGATCCACAAATCAATGAGATCTAAGCATATGTCATATCAAAGAAGCAATCAATGGACAAAGCACAATTGAAAAACTCCCTCAAGATGAAGACATCTTGCCCCAAGGGGGATGTGGGCAACGCTTACAATCTTCCCTTCAAGGCAAATCGCACTCCTTACTTCAATCAATTCGGCCTCCCTTAGTTGATGTCGAAATCACCTATTACAAACAAAGATGTCTAAAAGAAGAGATGCATAACCATGTACAAGAGCAACCCAATCAAAGCCAAGAAGAAGATCTCCAAAAATAGTATTGTATTCCAAGTTTTCCAGAGCCCAAAGGTGCTTTACAATACGGGGGTCTCCTCCTTTTATAGGATGAGGAAGACCAAAACCCTAAACCACTTTTGAAAACTAGTGGTTGAGATCAAAAGATATAACAATCTAATCAACGGCTAAGATGAGCCAATACAATATAAGACATGGATCACTCAACTAAGTGATGACGTCATAGCGTAAAAAGCTCTATGGAGGGTGACGTCATACATGGGGGTGGCTAATAACATGTCTGCCACAACAACAGGACTAAGACAAGTCACTAGGAGCACATGGTGGGGCTAGGAGGTATTAATCCCCTTCACTAGCATGTCCCCATGGCACAATAATATAAAATATGAGTCTATGACATGTCCAGGTATACAAATGATCAAATCCTATCCCCATCATCAAAGAGAGAAATACAATAAAAGAGTTGTTGTAGCCCATGTGGACCCCACTGACTGGTGCAAACTGATCTGGAAGAAGGGGGATACACCATGGATTCCCTCTGAGAAGACCAAGTGCCAAAACCTTGCCCCAATTGCCTAAATCGAATTCCTCAATGACCTTTTTATTCCATTTTGTAATCCTCCTGAAAACCCTGAAAATGCCCAAAACTGCCTCTAGGGTGCCTGCACTGTCAAACGGAAGGTGCCATCATGTCTAGAAGGGGGGTATAATGGTAAAAACAAGTGGCTGGACCACCCCCTTCCTCAATAGCGCCCTAGGCAACGACCTGCCTCCAATGCTCCTACTGGACAGGCCTCATCAACATACCCAAACTGGTCAATAGGTGGAAAACTGTTAATATCATGCCCAGAAGTGCCCAAAACTGAAATATAAGTGTCTCAATGGATCCAAAAGACCCAAACCCACTAGAGATAAGTACTCATACACCTCATGATAACCTGTGGGGTCATCAGTAGGGTCCACCATACCTAGACAGTGTAAAATATGATGATCTAGAAATAATAATAAAACTGACCAACTGCATCAATCATCATCTGGAGCATATGTCCAACATATGGAATCATCAGTAGGTGTATGTGGGACCATAGATCAACATCATAAAGCATAAGTGGTCCATCTCATCACGGATCCCAAGACTGACCATGGTCAAACTATGTTTGACTAGCTCAAAATACAACCAAAGACTAGATTATAACAAATGACTAAGACATGTTCCTTTAACCATATTCACGGCTTAACTTAAAGTATAAACATCAATCAAGTGGCAGTTAATACATAGATATTTAATGTTATTTATAACTTACTTGCACCAAAGCTTTAAAGACATACTTCATCCAATGGACATGGTCTAACTGCTAGCAAAGGGTGAAGGCTAAGGACAAGGCTAGGTAAAAGGGATGACTTGACCAACTCAACTAAGTGATACTTTGGACGGGGAGAGGGGAAGCTACACACTGTGCTAGACAAGGTAAACAAAGGGAATGGCAGTGCCTCTCAAATGGGTAAGTTGTTTAGAGAGTGCTTATTCAATCTTGGCATCATGTCTACATCAAGTTGATCCAAGTTCATTAGGATGATTCATTTAATTTCCATGGTCTTTTTGGCCTATATGACCCCTTTGGGATTTTGCATGCGCTTAAAAGCACAACTAATTGCAGCTTGCATCCGGGGTATATTTACATTTATGAGGTCAGCAATCTTTAGATTTAGCATTTATTTAACCATTGCTTGTTAGACCTTCTTGGACCCTTCGAGGGGTACTTTAGCATTTCATTGCTTTAGCCTCTAATTCATCGTGTGTTTAGAAACACATTCTAGAATTTAATTTCAATAGGCATAAGAGATTTCCAATAATTTCCATAAGTAGTACATGTGCTTCCAGTTTTAGCCAACAACAACTCATGTGACTAGAGGGAATTCTGCACTAAGCCACACCTTGGGGCAACCGACTAGAATGATCTAGGCATAAAATCCAACTCACCAAAGACGAGTTCTGTCACCAACTCAGAGCCGAGACACAAAACAGATGTGGATGCTATCCAACACAGAGGTAGAAATGGGGAAGTCCTCCATATCAAAAGTCAAAAAGACAAGTCAAGGTGAAAGCCAAAATAGGGAAAGTCATGGATGGATGGAGTCAAGTGAATGTGGTGCCTATGCTAGCAAACATAAAAGTCAGGAAAGACCATGTCCATGCTCATAGGAGGGTAATGAAACCAATGAGTATACTCAGTAAACCTTAAAATGCAAGTAATACATCCAATTCATTATTTTCATCCAACCAAGATAATTCATTTTATTTATTAAATAATACCGCCACGTCATGAGTTATATACCAAGTTAATGCTATGACGATGACTAAAACAACAAGATAATAGTCCAATGCAAACAATCACAAGTCTAATGGTCATATCACTGCCTATCATAAATAACCATCATCTAGAACCACTGAACACTGCTGCAATAATACAAATGGAACTCTGGGTACTGAACTGACACTATATGGAACAAAAGGTCATATCGATCATCAAATCTAAGCTCTCAAGGCTCAGCCTTGGCACAAGGTCTACAGAATGTTTGATATAAACTGCCCTGATGTGTAAGTGATCATAAATGAATCTTCTCATCGTAGTTGATCTCTGTAAAAGCAAAGCTCTAAAAAGTGCAGATATCTGCTCAGCAAAAATAGTAGCCCAGCTACTATGGTCTGATAACAAGTACCTTTATTTTACCAATGTTGTGGTTTTATCCATGCGAAAATGTCCACCTAAGCCTCCACCATGTAGCTCTTTAATAATATTTTGTCTTACTAAACCTTAAGGAATGCACAACTGTTGATTTTTAAACAAGAATCCCTCTTGGATGTGATAATCAAGGAACATTGTTCTATCCACACTCCACAGTGCTTTGCAAGCTTTCTAGGCTTCTCCAAAATCTACATCTTCTTCATACAATTCTTTCATACTTTCCAAACTAAAAGCTTCCACGAAAAAAGTGTTGAGTAGTAGCACTCTTCTACTCAAAGCATCTACCACTTTGTTAAGATTTTCCAGATCTATGTTTCAAAACAAAGGTAAAACTTTGTAAGAATTCGACCCATTTAGAGTGTCTTTGATTCAACTTACCTTGACTATTGATGTATTGCAACGCCTTGTGATCAATAAACAAGATGAATTCCTTGGGAAACAAATAGTATCTCCACTTCTTCAAAGCCTGCACAATAGCATAAAATTCTTGATCTTACACAGAATACTTTCTTTTGGTATCATTCAACTTTTCACTGAAGAATGTTATTAGTCTCCCTTCTTGGCTTAAAACTACTCCAATGGTTGTTCCACTTGCATAACAGACAACTTGAAATACTTTGTCAAAGTTTGGAAGTGCCAAAACAGGTTTCTCTATCACATTCTTTTCCAGATCTGCAAATGCCTTCGTTGTTGTTGTTGTCCACTCAAAATTTCCCTTCTTCATGCACTCAGTAAGAGGTGCACAAATTTGACTAAAGTTCCTAATGAACTTCCGGTAGAAGCTCGCTAACCCATGGAAGCTTCTCACTTAAAAGGTGGATTGAGGTGTTGGCCAATCCAAAATAGTCTTCACCTTTTGAAATCCATCTTCAAACAATCCTTGGAAATTCACAAATCCCAAATACACTAATTCTACCTACAGAAATGTACATTTCTTCAAGTTGATCAACAACTTTTCCTCTTTCAACCGCTGCAACACTTGTCTCACATGCCTAAAGTGTGCTTCCTTGTTCCTGCTGAAAATCAAAATGTCATCCAAGTATACTATAACAAACTTTCCCGAGAATGGTTTCAAGACTTCATTCATAAGCCTCGTAAACGTACAAGGAGCATTAGTTAGCCCAAATAGCATAACCAACCATTCAAACAAACCATCTTTTGTCTTAAAAGCAATTTTCCACTCATCACCTTCCCTTATCCGGATTTGATAATAACCACTCTTCAAATCAATCTTTGTGAAGTATACAGCCACACTCAAACAGGCCATAAGATCCTCCATCCTTGGTAAAGGAAACTGATACTTGATAGTGATTCAGTTAATGGCTCATGAATCCGTGCACATCTGCCACTCTCTCGTTTTCTTTGGCGTCAACACTGCTGGCACTACACATGGGCTTAAACTTTCTCTAATCAGCCCTCTACCAAGCAACTCCTATACTTGTCTATTCACTTCTTCACTTTCTGTAGGAGTCATTCTATACAATGCCTTGTTTGATAAACTTGATTCAAAAATTAAATCAATTTGATGAGAGATAGTTCTCAGTGGGGGGTAATCCCTTTGGTAAGTCATCAGCAACAATCTCCTTGAATTCATCCAATAAAGGCTTTAATTCTGCTAGTATAACATTTGGCTTCCCTTCCTCTTTCACTTCTTTTGGAATCACTCTTAAACAAAATGTTGCCCTTCTTTCTTCCTACAAAAATTCCTTAGTGGAACATAGCATAATCTTGTTGTTACTAGTGCTTGTATCAACACAATTTCCTGTTGCTTCTACTACATTTTCTAGAATTGGGGTTAGTTTATACAATTGTCCATATTTCTTGAACTCCTATGTGTTTTCCTTACCATCATGGTAAACTTGTCGATCAAATAGCCACGATCTTCCAAGGATATGTGGCACGCATCCATCTCAACCACGTCACACAATAATTGCTCCTAAAGACTTCCCATCTAAAAGCTTAACAAACATTGCTCGGTCACAATCAAATGTTGTCCCCTTTTTAACCATGAAACACGGTAAGGAGTTGGATGGACCAACCCCTTCAATTTCAGTTTTTCCATAACTTTTGTGGATACCAAGTTTTCAGTACTCCCACAGTCTATTAACCAAATCACAACACTTTCCTTGGATCTTACATTTAGTTTTAAAAACTTTATTTCTTTGTTTCGGTTCTTTTACTACCCTTTGCTCAAATTTAAGCAACACTCATTGAAACATCAAGTTCTCACCATGTTCTTACTGAAGCACAGTCACATTTTCTCCAACAGCAGAAGCTTCATCGGCCTGTGTGACTTGTTTCCATGCTTCACCTCTTCTCCCTGAAGTTTGTCCTTCCGAGCATTCAGATTTCTTGTGGCCTTCTACTCCACAACAATAACAAGTAATCACATACTTGCCCTTTCCTCTTCCAAATCCTCCTCTGCCTTTCCCAGCACTGTTTCCTCCTCTACCACTTTGACCACTGGTAGATTCTTCAACTTTCTCACCGCTTTTAAAATTCCTTATCTTACCTCTTCCTCTAGAACCTCTTCTTCTACTCTTTTGTTGTGTTTTCCTATCAACCTTTTCTTTTACCTTCAAGGCAACTTGATAGGCTTCATCAACAGTACGAAAATATTGCGTGCTCATTTCATCCTGAATTAAATACTTCAACCCATTCACATACCTCGCAACTCGTTGAAATTCATGTTCTTCGATGTCTGCTCGAAGTGACAGCTTAAAGAATTCTTCAATATATTCACAAATAGATGTCTCCCTTTGTCTGAGGTTCTGGACTTGTCTATACAAATTCAGCTAGTAATCAGCAGGCAGAAATTTCTCCTTACGTTTTGTGACCATCTTCTTCCAAGTTCTAATCTTCTCCACCTGATTATTCACAATTTCACTCTATCCTTATGCAGCATATCCCACCATAATGCCACATGACCCTTCAACTTCATAATGGCAAATCTCACCCAATTCAAGTCCTAGACATTTTCATACTCAAAATATCTTTTAAGTTCCCCAATCCAATCAATGAGAACAACAACCCTAAAATTGCCATCATAACAGGAAACCTCAACTCTTGCGCTATCTCTATTACTCAAGTATGAAATCAGTGTAGCTGTTGGGTCTCTTTCTTCGCCATCTTGTTCTTCAAATTCCTTTTCTGACTCTGAATCTACTTCAACGTCCCCATTCCTGCAATTCTCCAATTCCTCTATTCTCCGTCTCAAATCTTCCAATTCTCGATTTCCTGCACCTCCTCATCCTGCTCCTCTCCTTCACAACAGCATTCTTCCAAGTTGTATGTCTTACCAACATCCACAAAACTCACTCCCGGTTCTATATCCCAACTTGACCCTTTAGCACTTTTGTTGAGCAACCACCACGAACAAGCGTTCTGTTACCTTGTCTCACAAAAGCAAATCTAGGTGCAAATCCCAGAGCAAAACCTGCTCTGATACCACTTGACGCAGAGCAAAACCCTGCAACACACTATCAACTATAGAACTATGCTCTGCCTTCAGAGTACACAAGTGGAATTCATAGATTTATGAATTAATAAGAGATTAAATATTGTTTTATTGAATTCTAGAATAGAAGAATCGCAATACAATTAATGAAAATACTACAGACAACAAATCCTTGCTCTTGCATTAATCGCAGACTGTTACATCCACCTATGGGTTAACATCTCAATCAAATTTTGATGCTAAATTGGTTGACTGCGTGTCCTGTAAGAAGTCGCAGCTTCCTCCTCAAACTGGTGCACCGATTCCCCCCTTCTCTCTCACTCTTTTTTTCTCTATATTCATTGTTTTCCCCAACTCATGACTTTTCATTTCCCTGTCTTTTTTAATCCCTAACTGTCAAGAGATGAATCATCATGGAGATTCAACTATCCATTATTTATTTTCCTTAATTCATCTTCTTTTTCATTCCAATCAGTCATTCCTCACTTGGCACCAACATTCCATGGGAACGAGTTGACTGAGTCAGATTTTATGAATCGGAACTTTCAGTGCTATAACTGAAAGTTTTCTGTGGTTCAACCCAACCCGATTTCAAGTCAAAATATTAGAGTTTAATGCCCAACCCAGTTTGCATTAGAGCTGGAAATTACATGTACATTTTCAAACTTGGAAACACAGATTGAACATCACAATTTCAAGCAAAAAATTTAATAATAAATGCACACCATGAAATTTTCAGTACTCAAAATTTTTTGGCAAATGCCCAGGAAAAACCCACAAGGGGAAAACCTGTTAGAGAGAGGAATATTTTATTTCTTCAAAAACTCAGTACAGCAATTTATCAGTCAAGAATAAACTTATCTCAACCACCAAAACTCAGCAAGCTACCTCGATTTCTGTGCAGCCGTCACCTCGAAATCTGTGCCAGAAATAACAGCATAGTACGGCCCTCGAAATCTATGCCCACTGCCTCGAGAATCACTCCCAAAATCTGCTGTACAATTTCAGCAATTTAATGCTGTTGTACGGCCCTCAAAATCTGTGCCCACTGCCTTGGGATTTGCGCCTAGAAAAACCTGCCTGGAAATTCGTGTTGTGTTGTACAGTCTCAACAATAAATGCTGCAGTACGGCCTAAAAATTTGTGCCCAGACTGCCTCAGGATTCGTGCTGTGAGTTAATGTTGTATCATGGTCTTGGGAATCGTGCCAATAATCCTCTCCTGCTGCGTCCTGCTCCTCATCTCAAGAAGTCGACTCTCTCTTTCTCAAATCTTCAAGTGAATGAAAAAATGCCTTTCCCTTGCCTTTTTGAGTGTGTTACCAACTTATTTGTACCATAGTTGGATTATCTGAAGAGCCGCCATTTGACAAACATGATAAGTGTGTGTGTTCCAGTGTATCAGATGATCCATCCTTTTATGCCTGGCCAGTTTTGGCTAGTCAGTTTCGTTTTTCAGTCGACATGACCATGGCCCCATGGGGTTTGTAATAAAGTGTACTAGTAGGATTTTGAGTGGCTCGGCTCCCCATGACTTGGTTAAGCAACTAAGGTATTCCAGGGAGTTTTTTCCCTTGTCAATTATACTTTGCCTATAGCCGAGCTATAATCGATGAGGTTTTCTCCCGCTTCCTCCAAAGCTGGAATGCCCGATTTTGAAAATTTTAGCCATGAGGGGTCGTTAGAGTCCAATTGATGTATATAAGCCTACTAGACACTATTAGAATAGGTTTTGGTCATGTCCTAGGTCACTAGGACCCTCAGAAAAAAATTTGAAAAAAATTTACCGGGTCCTCCGGTTTTGGGTTTTTAATTATTTTTAATTTTTCAATAAATTTTTCCATAGTTTAAATGGAAAAATTTCAATTTGTAATATGTCAGTCATCCGGGATCCGAATTCAGTGATTGAAGGCTTGAACCTTAAGCCAAAAATTATTCATGATCCCCGGACCAGTTTATCCTAAGTTTCGGATGTCAATCTAAGTTGCACTGAAACGGATACGGATACGGATACGGATACAGGGGGGGACACGGATACGACAAATTTTTCAAAAATATGGATACGATACGGCAGGGAAACGGCATATATATATATATATATAAAAACTAAAATTTAACATTCAATATAATAATTAATAACTTATATAATATAATTTATTTATAATTAATAATTAAAATTTAAAGTATAATACATTAAAAAAAAATCATTAACTATACTAATACACTATAACCTATTCATTTGATATATATATACATTTTAACTTTACACAAATTATTAAATGATGAATAATTGACTTTACACTATAAATATTAATAGCCATTAAATAATAAATATTAACTTTACAATATATAAATGATGAATATAAATATTAACTTTACACTAAAAATTAAAAAATGATGAATATAAATAAAAGTATTAACTTTACACTACAATGAATATAAATATTAATTATTAAATATTAACTTTACACTATATACATTTTATTAAATATTAATTATAAACATTAACTTTACACTTTAAAGTTTACACTATATACATTTTATTAAATATTAATTATAAACCTTAACTTTACACTATATTAATTTATATTAATTAATTATTAAATATTAACTATAAACCTTAACCTTAACTTTACACTATATTAATTTATATTAATTAATTATTAAATATTAACTATAAACTTTAACCTTAACTTTACATTATATTAAATATTAATTATAATTTAAAAACCTTAACTTTACACGATATTACGGCCGACTCAACCCCCTCCATCAACTGTCGAAATCGACCACGAAATTGACCAGAAATCGACCACGAAATAGACCAGGAAATCCCGGAAATCGACATGCCAGCAATCGACCACGAATAGACCGGAAATCCACCACGAATCGACCGGAAATCCACCACGAATCGACCGGAAATCGACATGTCGGCAATCGACCACGAATAGACCGGAAATCCACCACGAATCGACCAGGAATAGACCGGAAATCGACCTGCCAGAAACCTCATAGTAAACCTTCAAGGAGGCCACGGGCTCTCACTACAGAAAAACGATCTAGAAAGTTTGAAAACTTGAGTAACGAATTCATGGGCGGCGGGCTTACACGCAGAAAATCGACGAACCCCAACCCGAACTTCAACCGTGAACCCCAACCCGAACTTCAACGAATTTGTTTTTTACGGTGATTCGTATCCCTTAAACCAATCCGTATCCACTTCCACCGGATCCGTATCAATGGTTCTAGATCCGTTTCCAAGCCGAATCGAACACGAATCGAATCCGTATCCGTTTCTGAAGCGGCGAACGGCGTTTCAGTGAGATGGGAGGGCCGTTTCCGGTAACTTAGATGTCAATTCAGCCTCATAATTAATAATTTCTCAAAAAAGCCATTTACAGAGAAATTATTTATTAAAATATTTAAAAATGAATATTTGGAGATAATCCAAATCTCTCAAAATAATCCAAATGGATTAAAATAAAAGGCTAATTGACATGGCACTGGGCATCAATGAAGATTCCAATCATCACTCAGTCAAGTATCCAGTCACCAGCAGTGATTAACTCCAAGTGAATTCGCCCTCATGCATGCAAAACTCGATTTGATGATATGTCACTTGGTAAATGGGTTGTTGATGTGCATTAACTTCTTGGTAGGCGCCTTCCTAAAGTCTAGGCCACCTCATGGCTTGGCTTTCAACACAACTAGGCATGAATCCTATATCAACTCATGCATTAACTCAAAGGAAGGATCACGTATATCTCCTAAAGCTCACGTGTTATTGAGGTGGAGGTTTCTTATTGAAAAGATGTACATTACTATGTGGTGGTGGAGATAACAAGGAAGGGATGGGGGGTGCCTTGCCTAGGTGGAGGCCACCTCCCCACCCTCATTCAATACAAGTTCGAGTTGTGTGGTAGTCTTCCACTCCAAGCTTGATGGTGATTGAGATTTGATGGCAATTCGACTTGGTGACTCATGTTATTGGCTCCATTCATGGCCAATTCGAATTAGGGTAGACTGGCTCTTGCCTTTTGTAAAGTAGAGGCTCTTTGAGCTCTCTTCACATGGAATTTTTGTGCATCATTACTTTGGCAATTTTGTAACAGCTCATAGCAATTGCTATTTTGGAATAAAAGAAAGACTTTGGAGGTCTACATGGTGTGCCCTACTTGTTCATGAGGATTGCTTCATACATGATAAGGTGATATTGTGCTATTATATTTGCTCATATTGTTGTATTTGGTCATTCTTTTGCTTAGAAGTCTTTCTTAAGACCATATGATGAGCATTTGAAGGTACAAGTTGTTCATTGATGTTAGATTTTATGTGATTTAGAAGTGCAGACTGTAGTCGGTAATATTTATGCATCTTCTTGTCCCATCTTATTTGACATACTAAGTTTGATCAAGTATTGTTGTGAGTTATATGCATTGTGCATATCTATAGAAGTGAAGTGGAGCTTGAGCTCAAATGCATCTTTCTCCTCTTCACAAGCATTTTTTCTAACAAGTTTTGCATTTCAGGGCTTTCCAAAAGTTAAATCAGTGGTTCAATCTTGACCTTGAGAAGTTGCTCTAAGATCCATCAACACAAAACCTTTTTCAAATCCTGGTTACTTGGTTCCAAAAGGCTCACTTCTTCAAGCCTCTCTCTCTTTTCTCCTTGATCCCTTTTGCTTTTGACTTGCTAGCCCTTTTTCCCCATTCCTAGCTCTCGTCCCTCTCACTGCTTTTCCTTCGAAGCCTTCATCTTTCTACTTTTGCTTGGCCCTAGATCTCACCCTTCCTCCTACCTCTCGTCTACCTTAGGTTTGCTTTCCTCTCGTCCTCCTCCCAACCTTGTCTTCTTTCCCTTGCTCCCCTCGTCTCCCCTCCTTTTCCTCTCCTCCTCCCTTTCATCCAACTCCTTTTGGACCTCCCTTCACCTTTCGTTTTCCTCCCTTTGAACTCCACTCGCTTTCCTTTTGTTTCCCCTTGGGTTTGCCCCAAGTCTCCTCTCGTCCACCTTCAAGTCTGCCCTAAACACATCAAAAACAAAGCAAAAGTTAAACTAGCTAGTAGTTAGTCTTTTAAAGTTTTACATTTTGCATTTGTTAAAAGGTAATTTCAAGGAGAAGAAAAGCTTGTGAAACTTTAAAACAAGAAGATCTTTACCCAAAAGAAAGCATTGAAGAGACCATAAGGATGATCCAAACCAAGAAACTATCTACACTCTCCTTTTGTAAAAGCTTTTAAGAGCTCCATATTTGTTTCATAAGTTTCATTTTCCTATCAAAAGTCCTTTCAAGGGTTTCATTCCCAAAGGCACTTGTAACTCATTAATAAAAGGGCTAAGTGGGATAAGGCCCCCCTTTTTTTGGTGGTTCTTCCCCATTTGGGGAAGAGTGTCTTGTGCATGCTTAGTTAGATTTGTTTCTAGAGTAATTTTCATCTTTTGTACTTAGAGTAAATTTTATTTCAAGTTTTGACCTGAGAAGCCTCTTGGGATTTGATCCCAAGTGCCACATTAACTCTGCGTGCTGCTTCTCTTTCCCCACTGTGTTCTGCGTACGACCAGCTAGCTGGGAGTTTCATGAACAGTGTGTTGAAGTCATTTGTGACTTCCTTTTGCTAGATTAGTTTCTGTTGTAGAACACTAGTTTCATTTTGCAAGTAGTTCATTTCATTTGATATATCATTGTCTTGTTTCATTTTATCATCCTTTGAGCTATCATATGTGTTCTTGGCTTTAGTCTGCTTCTATCTTAACAAAGAACCAAAGTCTCTTGAACTTGCAATAACCCAAGTCAAGAGCACTCTCTGTCGGAGAGCATTCCCATTGCATATACCTGCATCAAGCATAGAGTTTAGCTAAGTCTCTTGAACTTCTGTCTTAAGACAAAGTCAAGAGCGCTCTCTGTCGAAGAGTTGAATAGTGTGCTCTTAATAATTAAAATATTTCACCTCACACTCCCCCAAATAAAATTTATTTTCGTTGCTATCCATCACTGAGTATGCTCTGTCGACCATAAAAGGTTGGACTAGTACCCAGAAAGGTGTTGGATTTGTTAATCTTGAACGTGACAACATTAATAAAAAATTTCCCCACAACCAACGAACCGGCGTTGCTATTTCAAGAAATACTCAGGTAGTGGGCAAAGTTCCTAAACCTGGTGGGGTCGGAAATCACCGTTGTCTTAGACTTCGAGGGTGGTTAAATCATTGGACACCTATCCTTGATAATTGGACAGTCTGTCATACCACCAGAGGGGAAGCCACTGAAAGTATACCTTTCCGGTTGGACGCATGCCTTTCTTTTGCTAGCCTAATAATCAAGATCACTAAAACTTTCAATCTACCAAGATAAATTGCAAAACGATCTCACGAACATTACTATTGAAACTTGTATTTCAGCATCCCAAGCACTTATTGACTCCATTTGGCACTGGTCTTTCAAAACTTATATGCATTACCTTAATTTGGACTATTGGTCATTTATATCTTGAATCGTATTGTGGATGCTATTTGAATTTCAAGTCTTCATATTCTGTTCATCTTAAATCATTGTGATTTGTAATTTTGCAACGTGGATTGCTTTATCTTGTGTTTCATTTAAGTAATATGTGATCTCTCATCTTTAAAAAACTCCTAAACAACACCCATCCGCATCACCATACACAAAAAACATTAAAACACATAGAGCCATAGACAACTTTTTGTAGGGACTACCCCCCTTGGCTTCGTTGGGAGTTAGCCTAAATGGAGGAGCTAGGATTCAAGTGACAGCACCTGGCTCATTGCTTGCCCCCAAGGCCACACTTTCCCCACTTGTAGTGAGGGAACAGCTTTCGAACGATTTATGCTGTTGGTGTGCATCTCGGCGGACAACAGAGCGAATGGTTAGGGTGAATGAAAAGTCATCTAATCCAAGGGCCCAGATTGAATCAGATGAGTGGATGAGAATTAATGCACATTTAATTCTCATAAAAATTAATTTCACTCACCTCACTTGAATTTATCAAAAAGTCACTTTAATCTCTAAAGTGAAAATTAAATGCTTATCTCAAGTCATTTAATGCAAGGGTCACTTTATTTCCCCTTTGTTAGTGACTTGGGAAAAATCACCTAGGGGAACACTTTCCTAGGTACAAATTCAACAATAACAGCATTGAAGTAACAGCACATGTTTGCTCCAACACGGAGTTGTAGCCGCACTGTTGTAACAGCAAGGTCCTTATTCCTCCTACAATCTACTTGCACAAAAATAAAATGTTTTTGGGATGATGCAAATTGCCAAGACCAAGGATGCTCCTGCATCACATATATATTGCATTATATTCATTGTAAATGTAACATCAATTATTATAAACATTATTAATATATATATTTGAAAGATACTCTTTCAACAGGACCATATGGTGATGCTGGAACCACTGATCTATAGTGCAACCACAGATCTCATCTAGGGACTACTGATCAACATTTACCCCCTGCTGAAAGAGGGGTAACACTTGTAAACTAATGAAATTCAAAAGATAAGCAAATCTTCCAACTTGGTCCTCAAATATGA
Organism: Larix kaempferi; assembly: GCA_027924585.1. NCBI lineage: Eukaryota > Viridiplantae > Streptophyta > Pinopsida > Pinales > Pinaceae > Larix > Larix kaempferi. The sequence goes on from BSBM01000136.1 coordinate 9,108,205, forward strand.
AATCAGATCATCAATTAGACTAGTCTCCAAAAACTGCTAAAAATAGCAAATTCTCAAATTTGCCTAAAAATTGAACCTCGTGCATATCTCCCCAAAGGCTGTCCAAAAACATGATCAAATCATGTAAAATATAACATTGCAACTCACCCTCATCATACCCTGTGGCGTACTTCAACCTCCCATACTCACTCTAAATATTGCGTTGAATCTGTAAGCATGGGGCCTCCACTGCCTCTATATCACCTGTCCATATGTACCTAAGATGTATGCGCTACCTACACCTACACAGAAAGAACCTACCTAAACTTTGTTCAACCACCTATCTCGTGATAATAAAGACATGCGACAATGTGCCAAGTCTAAAAAGCACTCTGTGAACCGTCTATCCTGCATCAATGGACTGACTAACCAATCCAGCCCCGTAATGTACTCACAAACCATTGATGCTGAATGGTGAACTCTGTAACATTGAGCTCACCCTAAATGATATCCATGAATATGTGCTGTAGATTAACACTCGAGTTTATAAGGTCAAATCCAGTGTTAACAGGGGCCTCAGCTCGTATGCTGACCTTTTTAGCCTTTTTAAGCCCAGACTTTCATCGCACCCCTGTTGTTCACGTGTTGTAACCACCTTAAACACTGATGTATTTATTTGTTCTCTGAAGTAATATTTGAAGCATTTTCAAAAAACTTGCAATAATGTGATCAGTGGAAAACAGCAGAGCAGATTTTCCCAGTAGAATCACAAGATATTAAATACAGACAACCATATTTGCAATATTCAAGCTTCAAAATTCCAAAAATAGGTTGTTCACACGAGTTAAGAACTCCAAGATAAAAAACATAGAAATACAAACAACCCGATTTTTTGTTCAGGTGAACCAAAATGTTTCAGACACTAGAGACAAGATTGCTGATAATGTAGCTAGCTCAGAACTGTAGTCTGAGCACAAAATTCACCCTTGCCATTGGCAAAATCATTGTTTTGTAATTATTTGAGATGTTTGTATGCAAAATGTGACTATGCATTCATCATTGAGAATACACCAATGTTATAGGTGGTGAATGCAAAGTATTACACAAGCAAACTTACTCCGCAAAGCAAAACATGGAAACAGCAGATAAAAACAGTCCTCTGGTATAAAAGGAGCGGATGAGAGTTTTGTTGACATAGAAAATTTCCATAGGAGTTATTACCTATACGTTACAAAATAAAAACATCCTATAACTATCCATTAATAAGAAACAAAATCCAATTATGTGTTAACTAGAAATTGGAAGAAAACTGAAAAATTATTGTAGCGGGACTAAACCAGTGCATTGCATTTCCTCTTTGAACTTTGGAGTCTGGACATACTTTTGCCAAAGCCCATCATAAATATATATTGGCTAGAAAAGGTCATTAAATTCCATTTTCTAATCCAAAAAGTGAACAGATGTTCACGCATAGCATCAAATAAGAATGTAAGACTGATTACACTAATACTCTCATGCTACCTTACAAAAAGTATGGTAAACAACTAAGCGATTTAATTCTTACATACCAGTTTAATGATCAAAGCTTTATCATGGCGTAGATGAGACAACTTTTCACGAAGTTGCTCAGCAGAAATGAATTGTTTTCCACCAGAATAGCCCCCATGTCCACCAACAGCAGTGAGCATGTGTCCATGGGATAAAAGCCGACATCTTCCACAGAGAATAGACCTCAACTGGCGATGTTTCTTTTTCTGCACCAAATATCCAAAGGCTCCAAAGTTAAATCATGAATCCTTCAATGGGCTTTAGAAATGTGTTAAATGATGTCATTTTTCTCCACCAAAAATATGGATTAATTCATTAACTTTGTTTGAAATGATGATTCCTAAGAAAAGCAAATTGGGCTATTCTACATAATTGGGCTTCAATTTAATCGCACTGTTACCTATCACTTGATGTTTTCAGGCAGGACCAAGACCATTACAGGTAGGGCCTTCCCACTCTTGAGAAGAGCAAAGGTGAACTAATAGGCTTTTACTGTTCACCTACTACAAAGGTGGCCATTCAGAACATTTACCAAAGCATTGGGATTGTCTCTATTACAAATGTAGATGACATGGACCTCCCGGACCACAGAGAAAACTTGGTTGCCTAATAAAGTCACAATTTAGTCCCAAGTCTGATGACCAGCTCAAAGTAAAAACCAAAATCTGGTTTCCATTGGTGCAAGTAATAGAAAACATGTTATCATGTAGAACTACAGAATATTTTGAAATAATATAGAGGAAAGAGAATAATATAAGAAATATTTAATTTGTCCTTGAACAGATGTTTGTTATCAGCATTCCATGAATAGTGTGCTGGAGTCTGGACTCGGGACATTTTAAGATGTGTACAGATGGCTTGTTCAACCTTAATTGAACAAACTTATAATTACAAAGACTCGAGATTAAGGACCATACAAATAGGTCCTTGGTATTTTTTATCACACAGCTTGTGCCACTTTCAGTATCATGTCAAAAGTCAAAATCAGAGTAGAATCCCAAGAGTCCAAAATAATATATATGACAAGCAAAGACGACCACAATTTACACAAACTGCTAGACATCAAGAAATGGTAATTAAGAGGTAAACCAGGATTTAAGTACAATTATAAGAACAACTTCTTTTATGTTGTGATAATTGTGTCTTTATAATTACTACAAAGCGGGTCCTTATTTCAAATAACTGGAAACAGTATGATGCATCTTTAGGTGAATCAACTTTGTATCAATTTGCCTCTAATCTCAAATAAGTTAAGAAGCTAACTGCGGAATGGGCAAGGAAGAAAAAAAAAAAAAAATCAAGCAGACTAAAGATGGTGAAATCAGACATTTCTACTCTCCTCGAAAACAATGTAACAAGAGTTTTCAATGATAAAGAGCTGGATGCTTTAAAGGCACTAGAGGACAAAAAAAGGATCTTCTGGACAAGGAGGAGATAGAGTGGAGACTGAAAAGTAGAGCTATATGTTTGGAGGCAGAAGGCAATAACACAAAGTTCTTTCATAACATTGCAAATTTTAGGAAGAGATTGAATACTATCTGGGAGGTAGATCTTCCTGATGGAATCAAGTAAGATCCTTTGAAAATATAGCAAGAGCAAGCAATGATCACTTCCAAAATCTGTTTAAAGATCCAGAAGCTCCAAACTTAGCTGATTTAATGAAAGTGAATAGGCTTTTTCCAAGTCTATTCGATTAGAGGATGAATGCGAGCCTAGAATCTGAAGTCATAAAGGAGGAATTAAAAGGTGTGTTGCTCTCATTTAAGAAAAACAAGAGTCCTCGACCAGATGGTAATATTGTGGAGTTCTATCTAGGATTTTATGAGCTGTTAGATGAGGAGATCTTGAGGGTGGTGGAAGAACCTAGAACTTCAAAGAAAGTTCTAAGGGCTCTTAATTCTACATCCATTGCCCTTATTCCTAAAAAGAATGAACCTAGTTCCTTAAAGGATTTTAGGCCTATATCTCTATGTAATCTCATATACAAAATTATCTCAAAAATTATACAATTTTAGGATTGTTTTGCTGGTGCAAGGACTTTGGTTGCAATTGGTCCTGTTGTCGCCGGATCAGCACACCTCGTTAACGCAGCAGAAAATCTTTGCTACTGCTCGGTGTGCCCTTGGGGGCAAGTCTCGAGTCAAGGCTGCCACCTGATCTTGACTCCTCCGTTTAGACAAAACTCCCAACGAAGCCAAGGGGGGTAGTCCCTAAGAAATGTTTCTAAGGTTGTTAGAGCTTCCAATGAAATAGTTAAAAGGTGTTTTATGTTTTTAGGAGTTTATTATGGGTTTAGGGTAAAATACTAAAATGTCACAGATAGCCTTTGCAAAATGATTTGTAATTAGATAAGTGCTTTCACCAGCAAGAAATAAAGATGCACAATATTGATATTAAGCTAATACAAAAACAAGTGCCTTATGGAGTCAAATAGTATGCTGAAATGAAAGCAGAAATTGAAATGTTTTGCGAGTGTTGTCTTGGTTGATTTTAATTATTGAAGTATGAAACTTGATTAGGGGAAAAAAGGGGGGATCTCCCGAGATACCGTGAGGTACAGGGAGGAATGTCCGGAAATTTAGAAATCAGTGGTTCCGTACAAGGACATGTGGGCTGGTCGGAGTCTCGAGAGTGGTGTTCAACACTACACCAACAAGGATGTAGTCTAACTGGTGCTCTAAGGTCTCGTCCCAGTGGTTCTCGCGTCCCCAAGCAAAATTTCCCCACACAAAATCTAATCGAAGTGTCGGATTTTCACTTATCTTAAAAGGGATGTTGATTTTATTAAGTGAGTATTAAGTTAAGTGTGAAATGTTAAATAGTGCTTCCAACTGCTTTTGGTATCCCTCAGCTCAGACGAACTGTTGGTGGGTAGAGCATACACAGTGTAGGCAAATGATTTATTCAAATTGAAAAAAGAGGACCATTGTGCTCTCCGATAGAGAGTGCTCTTGACCTACTTTTCAGCGAGGTTCAAGAGACTTTGGATTCCTTTATTAAACAAAGTTATACTGTGGAAAGTAAAATGCAAAACTGAAAAAGATATAAGTCACCAAGCTTATGCGTTACTTTCTGATCAACCTCCACTAATGTGTGTGTGTGTTTGTTTGTGTTTGTTAGAAAAACTCATACATGAAAATTTTACACAAGTACAGATCCCCCCTGGGGGGATGGGGTGTGGGCGCTAGGTATCCCACTACTCTCGTTTAAATGTTTACAATAAAGCTCAAGAAAGAATGCCTCTTTAGTCCATTTTTATGGATCTAAAGGGCTTACAATAACTTAAAATGAAAAGCTAGAAGAAAGGGGTCCTTGGAAAGCCCTTTTTGGTGTTTTCTGGCGGAAAATGGCCAAAGTTTCTCTTTGTATTTCTTTGGACCTGCTAAAAACCAGCAAACAAACTTTGTTAGAAAGAGGTGGAAATGAGTTTAAACAAATTAAAAAAATTGAAAAAAATTTGTACTTGGAAAAAAATTTCAAAATTTGAAAAAATGCAAGTACAAAAACTTGAAATCTAGATCTACTAAGAATGCTTGAGAAAGTTCAGATCTGAAAATGATAAACAAATGGAACCCCTAGATCTAAAACTTCTAAGCATGAAACAAAAAGGAAAAGAGGAGAGTTTTTGTTTGATGTAGAGATGGATGGGGCTTTTGATCCAAATGCCCTTGTTCTTGTAAATGCCTTTGGAAGATCTGTAAGCAAAGAGTGTTAGAAAAGAGAAAGTTGCCCAAGAAGAAAAGGAACAACCGAATTCCAAATCCCTCTTGTGACCTGTGATCTGCAACTAAAAACAATCAACACTTGCAACAATAGATGATGAGAACTAGTGTGTTAGAAAACTAGGAAATTCGAAGAATCTAAGTACATCCGAATACATTCGATTACTTCAAGATCTCATAACCTCTAAGCAAAAACAAGTAAGTCAACAATAGTGAATACTTATTTCTACTACATGTAAACTAGATCCATACAAAAATTGAGAGCAAATAATGAAAGAAGAAGGAACAATATCACCTCATGAGAGCATATAATCCAACACAAGATGCACCATAGACCTCCAAAGTCTTCAAATATATTACGAAATAACAACAAGTATACAAATTGAGCAGAGGTTCTATGCCTTTCTATCCATGAAAACAATGGAGCAAAGGCCTCGCTTTTATAGCCTCCTGTTATCAACTGATTTGTACAATAGTTGAAACCTTATTGAGCCGCCAGTGTTGGAACACATCAGTGTTCACTTCCAGAGTATCTGGGTTTCATTATATTTGGGTCTAGCCAGTTTTGTTTTTGAGTCGACATGACCATGGCCCCATGGGGGTTTGTATCAGTGTGCTAGTAGGGTCTGAGTGGCTCGGTCTCCCATGACAGGATTAAACAACTAAGGTATTCCAGGGAGTTTTTTCACCGTCAGATTATACTTTGCTTCAGGCGAAATATAATCTCTTGGTTTTTCTCCCGCTTCCTCCAAAGCTGGAATGCCCGATTTTGGAAATTTGGCCATGGGGGGTTATTAGGGTCCAACTATAATGTATAAACCTACTAGACACTATTAGAATAGGTTTTGGTCATGTCCTAGGTCTCTAGGACCCCCAGAAAAAATTTCGAAAAAATTTTACCGGACGCGTCGAAATTGGGGTTTTTAATTATTTAATTATTTTTAATTTTTAATTAAATTTCTCTATAGTTTAAATAGAGAAATTTGAGTCTGTAATATGTCAGTCATCCGGGGTCCGTTTTCAGTGTTTGATGGCTCGTTTCATAAGCCAAAAATCACACATGACCCATGGAGCAGCTAAACCCAACTTTCGGATGTCAATTCCGCCCCGTAATTAGTATTTTCTCTGAAAAGTCATTTACAGGAAATTATTAATTAAAATAATAAAATTGATTATTTTGGAGATAATCCAAATCTCTCCAAAATTAATCAATTTGATTAAAATAAAGGGCTAAATGACATGGCAATGAGCATTTAGGAAGATTCCAATCAACTCCAAGCCCATCCAGTCACTCATCCAGTCACCAGCAAAGAGTCTCCTCAAGCTAATTCGCCCTCTTTCATGAGAAATTCGATTTTGTGATGTGGCATTGATTGAGTGGGTTGTTGGATGGCATTAAAAGCCAATGGTGGGCGCCTCCTTCAATCTAGCAAATCAATCCGAGCTTAGCTCTCTTCATAACTCGAATTAGCACCCACCTTTCCCCACATGTCTCCCTCACAGCCCACTCGCTTTTGCATTTCCCTCACGTCACCCTTCTTTAGCTCACGTGGATTCTAGTTATGGTTCTTCTATTGGTCAAACTCCCACGCAGTCACTATTTGATTGGCTCCTCTACAAAGTCGAGTCCATACCTACTAGTCTCCACACGCCATCCATCATCCAACTCGCGTTCATCCTCAAACTCGAGTCCATACCTACCAAGATTCACGTCTTTCCCTTGATTGGAGCTCGTTTTTTTGTTGGTAAAATCGTGATTAGTTTGGCTCCCATGCAATTACGATTTAGCAACTACCTTTTTGCCACTTGCCATCCCGTGAACTAGCATGCAACCTACCACAACCCACTCGTATCTCCACATGGCTCACGCCTTTGCTACGCTGGCTCACGTGAATCCTTACCCTAGCTCGCACTTCCTTGTTGTGGCATGCCCATTCGCTGGTTCCTACCTCCCAAAGTCGAGTCCTTGCCACCTCATGCCCTTTCACCAACCAACTAACTCGACTTTGATTGCTAATCACCTCTCCAAGCCACCTCTTGATTGGAATTCGACCTTCTCCATTGCCAAATTCGAATTAGGGTTTAGGTGTGTAGTTTTAGTATAAAGAGAGGCCCATTTGGGTTGTTATCTCATGGAGACTTTGATGCAAGATTACTCTGCAAAAATTTGTAATATGCTTTGGCTTAATATTTTCAATAAAGATTTCGACTTTGGAGGTCCATGAGCTTTCAATCTTTTGTGTGAATTCATCTCTTGTTGAGGTGACATCTTCTCTAAACCCATCTCTTGATTATGCATAGTATTTTGATCAATGGCTAGCTTGTGAAGACTATTTTTAGTACAATAGAGTAACCATTTATAAATTTAAGTTGGTTATTTATGCATGGTTTATCAAGATCTAAATGGACATGAGTAGTTGGTTATACAAATTGTTGATCTAATCTTGATATTTCTAGCATACTAGCATTGTTGATCTCACTTGTTGGTTGAGTGGTTTGGGTTGTGATTAGGTGTTGCTTAAAGTGAAGAGGGGTAAGAGCTCGGTTGCATCAAACCCTTGTTCATCTTCAAGTTTTTTGGCCTAACACTTTGTGGTTGCAGGATCTACAATAATCTCAAGATCTTTAAATCTTAAGAAGGCTAGGAAGAGCTCTTCTCAGGTTTCTCATCAACCAAAAAATTCTACTTTTAAAACCTTGTCACTAAAGGCTCTCTTCTTCTAGCCTTCTATTTTTCTCCTTGAGTTCCTTTTTCCTTTGAATTTGCTAGCCCTACTTCCTCTTTGGCCCTAGATTCTATCCATCCCATTCCATTCGTTTTCCCTTCTCTATTCGTCCTCCTCCCTTTTGCACTCGTTTTTTCTCCTTTGGCATTCCTATCCCCATTCATCCTACTTCATCCTACTCTATCCTAGTTTTTTCCCTTACCATTCGTTTTTCCCCTTCAAGGGTTTCTCATCCAAGCCTTTGTCTTCTTTCTTCTCCCTCAGATCCATTCTCTTAGATCTCCCTTTCACCCTCTTGCTTTGCCCTTTCGTCCATCTTCTCAAGTGCCCTAAAAACCACACAAAAAGCAAAAACGAATTGGATAAGTTAGTGTTTGTTAGAGTAGTTCAATTTGAGTTGATAGATCTTAAATTATTGCATCTTGTAGATCATTGGCATACATTGAAAAGGTAGTTTAAAATCATACTAGATCTCATTCTAGCACTTGTTAAGTTTGCATCTAGTTTCCCTTTTTGAAAGATAGAAAAATTTTCATAAAATTTTCCAAAAATTTTTAAGTCTTAGATCTCATTTCTAGCATTTTTAGAGCAACTTTGTTCGCTGGTCCGTTTTGCCATAGTTAACATTTTATGACAAATTTTCATGCATTTTCCATCTTAGAGTTAAAATCTTAAATATAGACTCGAATAGTTTCAATTTCGATTTATTTTTTACTAATGATTAATGGGTGCCTTGTTTAGATATTCTTGAACTTGTGTAGGCCATTTGAGAGAGAAGTACTTGATAAGATCTTGAAACAAGAGGATCGAAGCAAAACAAAGTGAAGAAGCCATAAGAATGACAAAATTTTGATACACTTATCCTTTGTAATAACAAGTAGAATCTATATTTTCTTCAATATTTTTCCAAGTATCATCATTCTCGAAAGACCTTTCAAGGATTTTCCCTTGAGGCACTTGTACTTATCAAATAAAATTTTTAAGTGGAGGAGGCCTCCACTTTTTGGGTCTTCTTCCCCATTTGGGGAAGGGTGTTGGGTCTTGTGGTTGTTTTTAGCTTAGATTTACATTTTTATGTTCTTAGCTTAAATTTTGCTTCAATAAGTTTATCTTGATTATATCTCATATTTTACTTACCCCCATGCTTTCCCGAGTAGGGTCTTGAACCTGAAAGAGATTCTTGGGTAGCTTAGTTTAATTTTTATCATTATATTGTTTCTCTTCCAATCCTTGACCAGAGAATAGCTAACTTTGGGATCGTATCCCAAAGGCCACATAGTTTTGTGGTAGCTTCTCGCTCCCCCATCAACTTCTTGTGGACATCCAGCTAGCTGGAAGGTTTCCAGGATTGGTGGTTTCTAGTGGTTGATCCTGTTTCGGGGATCAATCCCACCTAGTAGATTAGAATTTGTATGGTAGAACACTAGTTTTAATTTTATCTCATTTTATTTGGCAAAGTAGTTATTGTTAAAAGCATTAATTATATCTTTCAAGTTATCAAGTGGTTTCATCCTTCTCAAGTTATTTTACTGCTTTTCACAACACAACTGCTCTTGTTTGCTTAAAATAAACCAAAGTCTCTTGAACTTGGCCAAATCCAAGTCAAGAGCACCCTCTATCGGAGGGCATTTTTAGTCTTGCATCATCCCCTGCATTAGGCATTGTTAATCTAGGAAGTCTCTTGAACTGTGGTCATAAGACCAAGTCAAGAGCGCTCTCTGTCGGAGAGTTGAACAAGGTTCTTTTAATAATAAAATTTTCCACTCACACTCCCCTAATTAATTTATCTTGGTTTGTCCTACACCCGTATGCTCTGCCAACCGGAAACGGTTGGGCTAGTACTCAGAAAGGTGGAAGACTTGATAATAACAATCGATAAATTTAACTAAAATTTTTACCCACAACCTCAACCAAGGCAAAATACTGTTCTTCCCGCGAGGGGTGGCGCCGGATTCCCACTGTCAGACTCAGGGGCGGTTCAAACATTGGACACCAATCCTTATCGAATCTGGGTGCTTCCGACATGTCATTCAGGGTTGCCAGTATCTTTCTTGGGTAGGGTTCTACCATCTCTTTGAACATCCTTGGTTTTAGCCCTAATAATCAAGACAATTAAAATTTTGAATTTACCAAGATAAGCTGCATAACGTTCTCACGAATTTTCCATTTCAAGCACTTGTATCAAGTTTTCACTTTCACTTTTATTTTTTTTGACTCCATAAGGCACTGGTCCTTTATTTCATATTTTGCTTGCTTAAGTATCAACATTGGAGTATCTGCTTATATTTTTGTGAAGTGATCTGCTTATTGTCCAAGTGTATCTTTCATCTTGTGTTTGCAACGTGGATTGCGTTATCTTGTCTTATATTTAACTCTTATAATTGTCTCTCATTCAAAAACTCCTAAAAAAAACACCCATCCGCATCACAACACCTAAAACACATAAATACACAAAGAGCCTTAGTAAAACTCTTTTTTAGGGTCTACCCCCCTTGGCTTCGTTAGGAGTTTGCCTAAACGGAGGAGCTGGGATTCAGGTGACAGTACCTGGCTCATTGCTTGCCCCCAAGGCCACACCTCTCTCACTTGTAGTGAAGAGACAGCTTTCGAAAGATTTCCGCTGCTGGTGTGCATATTGGCGGACAACACCTCCAAAGAGAGAAATCGAAAGCTTGAAGAGGGCATGCGAATGCATGAAGAGTGGAGTGAATGGAGGAAATGGAGCATTGAACATGGAGTGGATTGGTGTGATGGGATGCGGTGGCTGCCACCTCATGAGAGGGGCACCCCTCTCCCTTGTAACCAACGCCCAACCGTTGGAACAATCGCCCACATGAGGAAACGTGAACCTTCGCTCATATTCTTGGAACAATCGCCCACGTGAGGAAAGGGGGGGGCGCTCTCTCTTAATAAATAATCAAGTGTTGACTTTTACCTCAATCAAAATGACGCTTTTGCACTTTGATGTATTCGCCTTCCTCATTAAACCATAATGCCACCCTTTCATATGAATTTTTTATTCATTCTTGTCTTTTTTTATTTTTTGTCTTTAGTGCAATTTTGGATTTTTTAGCATTAAAATGCCAATTTGATGCATATTTAATGAAAAGTGCTCCCAGAGGCAACGTAATCGCCCGGAACCTGGAGAAAGTGGGCACTAGGGTAAAGAGGACGCTCTGAGCATCAATATGAGCCTCCCCACGCCAAAATCCACCTCCATACGACACTTTTATTACATTTTGAAAATTTCCAATTAAACCATTAAAAAATGGTCTGATTTACGAAAAAAAATATTTTCTTCGGAATCGACTCAAACTCCTAGGGTACCTAGTGCATGTCCATACGACTCAATACTGATGGCTAGCATGTTTAAAATACATAGACACATAGGCTTTAATAACCTCTCTAAGATCGACCACCATGGGAAATACTCCAGCTTTGGAGGTGTGAGTGAAAAACTCAGGAATTATACGCCACTGAAGAGTAGTGCATAATTCCTAAGGAAAAAACACTCTAGAGTATCCCCTTGACGGCAAACCCTAGGTAGGCCAAGTCTTTTACAAAAGTATCATGCTTAGACCAACTTATTACAATCCCCCCAAGGGGGTTTGGACATGCAAATTTTACGAAGGGCCAAAAAGATTTGGCCTGATGGATCTCGGAACACTGATGATGAACAATTTGATTGTTCAAGTCTTCAACGGCTCACTCGGAATCCACTAAGTGCAATTTAGTGGATAACAGGTCCCACTATGGGGAATATACAATTTGACAAAGGACCTAGAGAGTAGTTCATTGAAAGAATTGGCTACTGCAATATCTTCGACATGGGAAAGAAGTTTGATTTTCCAATCTCCAACTCCATTCTGAATCCATTTCTATTTCACAGTCCATTAGAAAAGGCTCTCGATTGCAACGTTGTTTGTTCTAAATTTCTGGTAGTAATCTCTTATTATATCATTTTGGATGTTGTTTAGAGACCGGGGTATTTGGAATCAATAGAGTTGGGCATGGCAATGGCTAGTCACCTTGTGCCCAGAGAAAAACATGGGGAAGGGTTGTATGAGATTAAGAAAGCGTTGAGACACCTAGCAAGTCCGCTTGAAGGTATGCAAAAGATGGTTGAGTACTTAAGCATGCATTCGGAAAAACAATGCCTAAAGCGGGAGGAAATGGAAGCCCAGATTGTAGAACATAAGCTAAAATCTCAAAAAATGGCTAGAGATATGGAGTTGCAGTATAATATCAACTTGGGATTTGCACAGAGCTCACAATTCCTAGTGGGACCCCTTCCTGCTTCAATTGGATATGTAAAGGATCAATGTGCTGTGGAGGACACAGTGCAGCAGTTTGAAGTGGCACCAGTGGGACAGCAGAGGATATCTGGAGAACCTGATACTAGAATGGAAGATGTTTTCATGGAGGAAGCACACAGTGGACACGTCTTTGTCCAAGAATAATTTTTCATATGTTGTGTACTGGTATTTCACTCTCTGGACAGTTCGTCAAACAATATAGTTATAGATTTAGTAGGACAGATCTAGAATTTATATGTAATAGGCATAATTTTGGGGAAGACAGTAGTTTTCTGATCTGGATCTGTATGGCACTATTTTGCATATACTTTGAATTCTCTATACCTATGGCTGTTTGGTTTCTCCACAGCCTCCTTTTATATATATATAAATCTATCTGTTTCTGTAAAATAATAATAATAATAATAAATGGACCTATTGTACACTGAAAAATAAACACAGGAATGGAATGATTGCTTAGAATTTCTCCTAAAGGGGTTTCTGCCTGTTACCATTCAAACTAGCAGGGTAAATTGTAGCAACAATTGTAGTCTTATGCTAGTGAATGGCAATCATTGAAGAGGCTTGGACTACTGTCACCTTTGTCCAATCCCTTAACTTCTTCGGGATCCAATGTTGTCCCAAGGGGAGAGCCCTTTAGTATACCTGTCAATCACAATTACACAAATACCTCCAACCACCGTATAGCAAAGATCAGTGCCTTCAATGGAGTTTAATGAAAAGTAAATTTATGCAAGTATTTGGTTAGTTAGGAGACTTCTTGTGTAAGTATTCAGGTCTCTGTAGGCTTCTACAGTCGATAAAGCACTTGTAATGATCAAAGTAATATGCTAGTGCTAATAGTAAACATAGATACCAACAACATGAAAAGGTGCACAGTCATCAGTGATACATGTCAGTGTATGAAATGATATCAGTGGCATCAGTTAATATGAGTATTAATGTTTAGGATCTAACATCAATGATTCTTCATAATCATTATGTGTCATCACCAATATTTGTAAGCGTAAGTATGACAGTGTATCAGAGTTATTCTTAGGCAGCTATATCAACCTTTCTCATCCACAAGAATAATAAATAAGCAACCATCCATATCAGCAATTATCATCAATATATCAGCTTGAAATCAAAAGGTTATAGACACATAACATCAATAACTGATGTCATTAGCATGAATGTCATCATCAATACTAAGCTTTTATAAACCATTCACGTCAGTAGTAATTATCAGCATATAAATCAAACTTTAGACATCAAGTGATGGCATCAACAGTAGAAAGAAAGCATAAATAATAATCAGCCCTTATTTGTCTTGCAATAACAATTATCTATCAGCAGCAATTAGTACTTATACCATTATCATTATCAGCTGTATTTCACCAACAACAAAAGTATACACTATTTTAACATGGAGTGATAAATGTCTATGTCCTTAACCAGCAGTAAAAGTGACTGTGTGTACCATTAAGATGACCTATTACAGCAGCAGTTAGAACAGTCAATGCAGCAGCGTTTTTAAGGAAATTTTAGGGGCTTATCTTGGTTCGCCCAAGCCAAGGAATGATCACGTGAAGCAGGCCGAGTTGAATGGCGCCACTGGAAATTGCTAACTGCTGTTTGACTGGTTTTTTGCAGGTGTACTTGACAGATTTTAGGGGAGAGAGGTAAACAGCCTTAAAAAGGTTTAGAAAACACTTCAATGGGGTCGCCCTAAGGAGTAGAGGCACTTTATCAAGGTCGAATTAGTTCCACCACCTGAGACCTGCTAACCTGAAACCCTAATTCCTGTTTTTTAGCTGATTTTTGCAGGTCATAGGGCTGATTTAGGGCACCAGACAGGAGGAAAGGTGACGCCCTTTAGGATTGAAGGTCAAATCAAGGAGGGCGAGTTTGTCTATGGACTTAGATTTTGAAAATTCCGAATATTTTTTTAGGGTTTTCTGATTTTTTACTGTTTTTAGGGTTTTAAAGTCTAAAAGATGCAGCCTAAAATAGTATGCAATGCATCTAGATATAATACAAATGAAGTGCTAGAAATTTTGAATAAAAAATGACAAGATAAGGGATTTGTTGGTATCACCTCAAACTCTAGGGAAAGAGGGATCTATGATCAACGTCCCTTCGAAAATGTCTCTCGGCTTTGCAAACTAGGGCATCCTCCAACAACCTCTAGGGTTCGTTGAGGGAGCCTAATTAGGGAAAAAAACAGGAATCCAAGGCCCTAACAAGAGAAAACTCCTTCAAGAGGACGTTTTCCACCATACAAAGTTGACAAAAAATTGGTAAAAAACCCTAATTCAGGAAAAAATGCAGCATCAAAACCACCAATCAATCCACATAGAAGCATGAACCCATCAACCTTTGACAAGGGATGATCAAAGAATGGCAATAGATCACCTTTGTGCTTGTGTTATTCCAACATGCTAGCATCAACTATATATGTGCAAGAAACCCTAAAAATTCATCTTTCATTCACCATAAAGCCAAAAAGAGATCATTCCAAGAGGTATGCATCACATAGAGAGCCCATAGAGTAAGAGAAAAATAATAAACATGATTTTGTCCCAAGTCTTGTGCTTTAGAAATGACAAATGAATGGATATTTATATCCATTTTAGCACGAGATTTTAACATTTTATCAAGCCTACATGTCAATTTCATATTAAAACAATATAATATTAAAATATTCCAAAATAAGACAAAATTAGGGCATGTCACCCACACGTTGGGGACTAAGCCCTAAAACCAACATAAAATAATAAAAAATACTAAAATAAGCAAGCCAAGGCCTCACTATGACTACAAGAGTGAGCCTAAGGAGGACGTTATGCCCCTACTAACCCCAGAATGATGGAAAAAGTCCCTCGACGTCCCCCTTGTTGTGCTTGAGGCTTGACCAATCATGATGACGTCATTGGGTCGATTTGGTCAGAGAGGGAAAAATCAGTTGCAAAGAAGGGTCCAAGTGTGGGTGAGAGGGGTGGTGAACTTAGGGATGACCTCCCTAGATGAAGCATAGTCCCCCTCAAGGCATAAAAGACAGGATGGTCATGTGACCCAATGGCCCACACCTGGAAGACCCGAACACCAAACCCAGGACTAAAAGCCCCAAAAAGGGCAGTCGACTGTTATCACATCCATGTTAGCTGGAGCTACCATGCTGCAAATTGTATGGTCAGGGACCCTACTATACTTTTTTTTTCCAGATCAGAGATCGGATGCCTTCAGAGGAGGCACACAGTTTTGTTTAGATTGCCCCGAGCAAATATATCAATGGGGACAGATGGTTTTATTGTATTGTCCAAACATGTTACTTAGCATTTACCGCAGGATCACCCTTCCTTGCCAGGCTTTGATATGAGCCCATTGAGACAGTTGCCTAGTCTTGCTTTGATTGAGACTATCACAAAGTATTGTTGGTTTACTATTTGTGCCTAGATTTAGCAGAGATCCAATTCAAAGACAGCCTCAGCAGCAGATATATGGTGCGGCAGGTATTGCATTTGATGTTTATTGCTCATGATTGTTGGTTAGACTTGTTTATATGATAGTACACTAACTTTGGATATGATGATTGATTTGGTGATCTAGCTATTGTTATGATATGTGATTGGGCCCTTGGTGATGTCAGTCCACCCATTTCTAGTAGGCTCCTGTATATGCACACCGGGTCACACCCCTACTCTTGGTATAGACTCGGTCACTTAGTCCCCCTAGGCAGCTGACTTTGGATCCACCTTCACCTTCTCCATCCATCCGACTCATCCATGATAGTCTTTCTCGACTTGGATTCCGATTTGTGGCCTTGAGGATCCCTTTCCCCACTGATCTCTGAGTATGCCATGATTCCCTGTCTATTGTGCCTCGACTCTTTAGTGTGTGAGATGCACTCTCAAACCTGGGATTTGCTCCTGTCGGTTGCCCCCAATGTTGCAATGCAGTTAGGATTGTGTAGCCTCACCAGGTGCTCCCCATCGGTCATCGAAGCTTGTATGCTTACCCCCATTACTTTGCAGTATGAGCACCTTGATTATATCTGTTGAGATATGTATGTAGCCCAAAAGGGCCTTGATGTAAAATGATGAAATGAAGAAATGTAAAGCAAGCCAAAGAGGCTTTTTGTACATGTAAAATCTAGCCAAAAAAGGGCTAAGTATGAAATTCATTGTAAAATCCATGCAATGTGTTTGTAAACACACATGGACACAGGTCAGTCGTACATGTCAGCATTTGTAATGGTTATTTCCTCACCTAGTCCTGCGGGGCAAGGAGGTGAGAGGGAGCAAGGGACAAGCTCAAGATTGCCCCCTAGAGTCTCAAGTTATGGTTTGCCGGACACCCAATTTGGCGGCTCTAGAAAAGAACCTCACGGAGTCTTCGGGCACGTATGTGAGTTGTGAGGTACTTGTTAGATGACCAGTGGCGGTTTCCCTACACTATACCCATTTGTGAGGCACCCCCCTTCCTCGTGTTTTTGTCATGGTATGCTTATCTCAGTGGACCCCGCTTTCCCGAGTTATCCAAAAGGTCACATGATCTTTGTCCTTGTCATCCCTCATCCTTCACCTTGTATTCCACATCACCCAAAGTCAACTAGGTGGTCAAGTCTATAGGTTGTGCATAGCAATTGAGTCTTTTGGATGTGGTGGGCCCACCTCACCTTGGGCCTTGTATTTTTCCAAGATTTAATGCATTTTTTATCACCATATTATTGTCATATTGTTTAGTAATGTACTAACTTGTATAAGGAAGCCTTTCACTTCATGATTGCATACAGGTATTCAGCTAGCACCATTGTTGACCAGATTTGACTTGGTCAAACTAGGTTGACCAGGCCAAAAATGAGCCCGAAAAAATGTTGCGACTAGAATTTCGATTTTGGTCAATTATTATCTACAGGGGACCCATATGAGCCTCCAAGTGACAGAATGTAAAAAGATAGAGGCGTTTGTGAGATTTTTAATTATTATTGGTCATTAATGACCTGTTTTAATTAAAAATCATGGATTTTGGACAAATAATGCCTATGTGATGGATCGTGGTCGTTCGAGTGACCATTTCTACTATTGTTGGGGTCCACAATCACATTGCAGCAGACGGTTCGGCAATCCGGGCACTCTAGGTGGGTCAAAAGCCCAATTTACTCCTTCAGCAATATAAACCAGCAATAAAATACATGGAAAATCAAAAATTGACAAAGGCAACTATAGCAAAGGGCAAAAATTAAAGGCTGGCTAATTCAAGGGTGATTTCTAAGGTAATGTTGGTATGTTTGGACATCATATTATGTATTGTGGGTCCCTCCATTGGACCAACTCTTCATGTAGGACGAATTGCCCATGGGGGCATTTTTCTCCACTTGGGGAAGTTCGATTTTGATATTGCTTTGTATGTGGGGCCATGATGTATTAGCTAGGGGGCTAAAACACCATATAGACACCCCCTAGCATGTTATTTGATGTTTGTATGGGCCCTACAAGGGACCCCTCCTCCACTTGTGCGCTTCACTTGGGCAATTCGCACCCCCTCTTGGGCTCTCTCTCCACCATTCGATTTGCTTGATGGGGGATTGATCCCAGCCCTCCATTTTGGAGGGAATTAGGTGTTGAGAGGAGACATTCTCTACTTAAGAGAGATGCTCTCCCATTTCTCCTCCTCTTGGCATTTTTGTAAACTTGTGACTTGTGAATAGAGAAGCATTTCCTTCGATCTACTTGTGCATATGGTGATTAAGTATTTAGATGATGACTCTTAGCTTATTGATGATGCGTTGTTGAGTGTTTGTGCGCTATTTCCATCCATTTCCTTGGCCAAACGAACTGCAGGTGAATTGACCACTTGAAGGGGGACGCAGCCATTGAGCTAGCAGTGCCACGTTGCTCTTTCTCTTTGGGATTTCAACAAAGGGAAGTAAACTTACTTTGCTATCTTATTTCCTTTCATCATTTGTCATTTATTTGTTGATTTCTTCTTGTTATTTGCCATAGTTTCTAACTTAGCTCTCTCTCTGGCAGGTACAAGGGCGCACTTGGTCAACTAAATGCTATAAATGTTGAAGGAAAACGCCCAGCTGCTCAACACTTGGTCTTCAGAATTTGTGTTCATCATCAAGCTCCTCATCTCCATTGTTTCAGGTAGGCAATCCCCGCTTGTTTCTCTAGTTTCCATTTCCATTGTGAATGCTAGACTGCAAACCATTAAATAAAACCCTAAAATATAAAAACTAAATTTCCAACCGTCAAAACTCCATTTTTATTGCAAACCCGCTTATTATTTGTGATTAAATGTCTAAATCTGAAGTTTTAGATCTGTTAGACTTCATTTGCCCATAGATTTAGCACTGGTCTACTTAGCCTAAACGCCCACCTGGGGCGTTTTTCTCTTCTACTTGCTTGGGTTAGTTTGGGGTTCTGGGTAGTCTTGATTTGAGTTCTAATCATCTTTTTATCAATAGATATCAAGCTATTCACCGCTAGAAGCACTTTAAAATGCATATTTGTTGATTCCCTAGGTCCATTTACTTCACTGCTTAACTGTTTTCCTTGGGTAACTTCATTTCCTTTCTCCACTTCTAGCTTACTGAATGTTCTTTGCTTATTTCCAGCCACACGATTACGAATCTAATCCATTTCTATTCATCTTATCTGATTGCTGGTCACATCTCAATTACACTCATTTCATACCTGTGTCCAGTCCGTGGCTGAGATTAAGCTTAGGACCTATTTACACTCATCTCCTGTCTTTACTTCTTTCTATCTTTTGGATTTGGGTGTGTTTTGTCTCTCGACCATCACCTGGTTGAGCGAGGTCTCCCCCCTGACTTGGTTACGTGCCTTGTCTAAAGTGACAATAGCCCTGTCCGATGTGACTTCCGTTCCTTGAACGGAGGACCTAGCTATTGCCGGTTACACCTTCCTAGCTGTTTACCCTCTGCCATCCCTGTTGGGACACTCCTTATCCATCAGCTAGAGATTGTGTGATAACATCAACAATGCCACTAAACCATAGTACTTCCAAGAGTAGAACCAAGAAGCCCAGCCATGGCCAACCATGCACGGACAACCCCACACTTGGCCTTTTGAAAAAATTTAGCCCTTCTGTACCAAACAACCTGCTGGAACGCTGTAGATTGCAGAAGCATAACACTGCCCAATGCCACTTGCTTATTTCTCTGAATGTTTTTATTGTTGCATGTTACCCCCCTTTTCAGCAGGGGTGACTTTGATCAAAAATTTTGATGTGAGACCTGTGGTCTCACCACTGATCATGTGTCTGAGATCCTCCAGCCTTGTCAGATGGTCCATATGCTTCGATATGCCTAGCTAGAGACAATGCCTGATCCTTTAGTGATGTGACATCTTATAACCTTCATTTACTCTTAGCATGTTTTCTAGTATGACGGTATGTTAGCATGAGATGTTAAATGTATAACTTATATTGACTCACGTGATGTAATTGTTGCTTGTCTCTTAGTGTGGTTCTTCTATCTTAATAAGTGTGTTAGTACGAGGGTGATTTGTACCTTGGTGAACTAAGTCAAGTGATTTTCATCCATCTCATCATATTTTTCCTAGCCATTTTTCACCCCGCTGGCCAATTCATCCATCCCTTTCATATTTCCCCTTTATGAATGATCTACCTTTAGTAATAATACATGGTCTCAATACTATTCCAATGTATGAAATGCCTCAAATCAAGCTAAAAGAGTCTTTTGCTCTCCAAAAAAAAAGGATTTGCTAAATAAATTAAATGCAAAAAAAACAAATGGAACATATCATGGGAGATACTCCCCATTGCAAAAGCCAAGTCCCCTTGCTTGTCCCAAGTTCTCTAGCCATATCTGAAGAAAAGGGACTAAGCCAATGAAAGGGATAAGTGCAAAAAATGCAAATAAATGAAATATCAAAGAAATGAAAATAAAAGGGATCACAATATGAAGGCACGAGGATGGATGACCCATGACAGCACTTTCTTAGGCACAAATGTGCAAGAAACATCAAAAAATATTGACTCTTGAAAGTTAAGGATAAACCAACACATTCATGTTACTAGGAGTCTATTGACTCTATTCAGCTCTAGAGTTAAGGATAAACCAACACATTCTATTGAGCTCTAGAGTTCAAGAACTAGCAAGTGATCAGGGTTAGGGAAGACAACTTATAAAGTTACAAGGTGAAGCTGTTCGAGCCCTAGTTCATAACACATATAACTTGTGCAAGTTATGGAACAAGAGGATGGGGTACCTGCATCATAGTGTGTTGCCTATACTAAGGGAGATAGTCACAAGTCTTCCAAAGTTCAGCATTGATCAACAGGGTGTATGCAAAGGGTGTGCGCTTGGCAAGCATGCCAAGGCTACTTACCCAAGTAGTGAGCACAACAGGTCTAAGGGGATTCTAGACTTGATGCATTCGGATGTATATGGACCAATGTCAGTAGCATCAATCACAAGAAGCATGTACTATGTTTCATTCATGGATGACTTCTCTCGCAAAACTTGGATCTAATTCCTAAAGACCAACGATGAGGTCTTTAGAAGGTTTCAAGAGTTCAAAGCTCTAGTCAAGAACCAGACAAGGAAGAAGATCAAAGTTTTGAGATCGAACAATGGGGGTGAGTGTACATCCAATGATTTTGAGGATTTCTGCAAGGATGCGGGAATCAAGAGGGATTTCATTGTTCCTTACAACCCATAGCAAAACGGGGTTGCAAAGCGGAAGAATCGATCTATCATAGGGGCTTCTAAGGCCATGATACATGACCAAGATCTGTCTATGTTTCTATAGGCAGAAGCATGCAACACAGCAATCTACATCCAAAACAAGTGTCCTCACAAAATTTTGCAAGACAAGACACCAGAGGAGGCATTCAGATGGTGTGAAGCCAGAGGTGAGTCATTTCTTCATCTTTGGTTGGCCAATTTATATCCATATACCAATCGAGAAGATAAGCAAGTTGGAGCACTCCAACAGAAAGGGCTTCTTTGTCGGTTACAATAAGACTTCAAAGGCCTACAAGATCTATATTCCAAGGGAGAGAAAGACAATTGCAAGCAGAGATGTAATGTTTGAGGAAGACTTTGCATCTAGGAAATCTCATGAGCCTATTCAAGGGATAGAGGATGAAGAGTGAGAAGTTCAAAAGGTTGAGCTAGAATCACCAACAACTTCCAATTCATTGCAACAGCCTTTCTATCAAGAGACCACGATGGTTCACACAGACATTGAAGGATGCTTAGGAGCATGTTGAGGCCCCTAGGAGTTCATTCAAGGACAGCAGACCTCCAAAGAAGTTTCCAAACCAAATGGCATTGATGAGCAACATCATAGATTCCGAGACTTCCAATTTTCAAGAGGAAGCAGACAAGTAGGTTTGGAGGAATGCCATGGTAGAGGAGTACACCTCCATCATGAAGAATGATGTATGGGACACTATGCCTGGACCGGAGGGGAAATTAGTAGTGACTTCCATATGGCTCTACAAGATCAAGCACGTGGCAGATGGCAGCATAGACAAGTACAAAGCAAGGTTTTTGGCAAGAGGGTTCTCCTAGAAAGAGGGAGTGAACTATGAGGAAAATTTTGCTCCAGTTGCCAAGTACACTTCCATTAGAGCAGTGATGTCTTTAGTCTCCATTATGAGATAGAGGATACATCAAATGGATGTGAAGACAACTTTCCTTGATGATTGAAGAAGAAGTGTACATAGAGCAACCTCAGCGCTTTGAGATCAGTGGGAAGGAGTCCCATGTGTGCAGACTGAAAAAGGCTTTGTATGTACTCCAATAGGCACCGCGAGCATGGTATTCAAGGATAAATGCATACTTGCAGAGTATGGGCTTCACCAGAAGTGAAGCAGATCCCAACTTATATTTCATATTTGATGAGGCGGGTCTGCTTATTTTGGTGTTGTTAAGGCTGATCATATGGGCAAGACAGTCGAGGATGCCATTCAGGACTTAGTGATGTTATTGAAGAAATTGGGAAAGCAGTAGCTGAAAGTGTTGAGGCATTAAACAATCAAGGCACAGAACATGAGAAGTAGCAGAGGAATGGATGTCTACGGTAGAAGAGGTGATAGTAGGACAGAGAAAAACAATTCAGTCTCTGTAAGAGCAATTAGTAGCTCAGAGTTTGTACAGCCTGAGGGGGCCTAACAGTTAAGAACATGTGTTATCTCCTTGGTAGGGTCTGTACATGTTTAAGCAAGCTGTTCTTTGTGAATATTTGTGTGGGGCTGGCAAGGTACCAGCAACCTCATTCTCACTTAGGGGGCTAGAGAGTGGGGCAATCAGCTTTTGCCAGGCAGACCTCAATGCCCCAAAAAAATTCTGCGGAAAAAAATTAGCAGCACAGAGAAGCATTCAAACACCAAATTTTGGATTTGGCTAGACAGCGTCGTGACCTAAGAATGAAACTGAATCGCCCAGCAGCAATGGACAATGTGGAATTCCGAAAATGAAAATATCGAAAAAGAATTCAAGCCTGGCGGAAAATGAAGCTGACTCTGGCAGTGATTCTGAAGACACAATATCGTGTCAATCTTCAATTTGGTCAACCGTAGTATGTGTTTTTGCCGTTAATAGGAGGACAATATGTCCGTATCTATTATGGCAGTGGAAAGCAAGAAAATAAGATTAGTAGAAATGAATTCGCTCGGTCAGAAATTGCTACTTTGTATATGTTTTTCCTCTGAAAACTCTGGGATTTTTGTACAAATCGCCTCCGGGCTTAAGGCAGGGCTTTTTTTTATTTAGTAGAAAGTAATAGCTTAAATAAAAAATTATATATATTTATCATTGATATTTGAAAATTTATAAAGA
The DNA here is from genome assembly GCA_027924585.1 of Larix kaempferi. Taxonomy (NCBI): domain Eukaryota; kingdom Viridiplantae; phylum Streptophyta; class Pinopsida; order Pinales; family Pinaceae; genus Larix; species Larix kaempferi. The sequence continues at coordinate 9,131,318 of BSBM01000136.1, forward strand.
TTCACGAGTTTCTACACTTATTAGCGTTCCTTAATATTTCCGCTGCACTCATTCTTTAATGAACTCTGGGACAGATATTCCAATTATTTCCAGGGGCACTGGAAGGATATGTGGGCCAGTATATAAAATATGATGAGGGTGTTTCAGTAATCAAGTTTGCTTTAAAACCCTGCCTGTCTCATTTACAATTTTACTCCACGGTAAGGCTAGCGCAAAGCGATCATTAAACTATGTTTATCTTCATCTTTTCAATGCCATTTGAGACCTACGTGATGTATAGGACCTCCTCTCTTTTAGGAAAAATAGAAAATCAAACTATATCACAATTTGATCAAGAATATGATCTTTGTATGCATTGCTTTCGCAGAAAGTGGATATAGAACATAATGGAACCTGCGACATAGATTTGTGTCCGACGTTTCAGGCTTCTCATGCAAAGCCCGTCATCAGGAGCCAACCGCCAAAAGAGAAAAATGGAGGACACGTTGAAACAAGGGTTGAATGTACTATGAATATAAACAATCTAAAAAACTCAACCCTAAATTACCAATTCATAGGTTTCCGCGGTTACATAACCAGGGCCATCAACCTCGACAGTTTGCAAAGGCGCCCCGCATCCGTAGCAGACAGGCTCCATAGACATTTCCGGTCCTTTCTTCTTCTTCTTCTTTCTCTTCTCCTTTACATTGGACTGAGTAGAATCATGCTTAGCAAGAGCCCATTCTAGAAATATCTGCCCCCTGCTCTTGGCAGAAGGCCCGAGTTCAAGTCCACCTGAGTCCTCTTTTTCCTCCGAACCTTTATTGGCTGTGTCCGCGGAGGAATTTAAACACCTCGGATGGCATGATTTCACGGTCTTTGAGTGCACAAAACTGCATTCGCGTGAGTTTTGTTGGGCAAATAATGAGGTTTGAAGTGAACTTGTGTAAGGAAAACGAATTGCTGTGGGGAATGGTGGTGAATAATGCGAGGGGGAACGAGTAAATGGAGGTCTGAGGATCGATCCGCATTGGGTGGACGCCATTGCCGTGGACTGTTTGATTGAGAGGAGGAATTGCAGACGCGGGCATTTTAATTTGAGTTTGAATAACCGGCTTTCACGTTTTATACTGAGCCGATGTCACGCGGTGGAAGAGCAGGTTGCTTTCATGGCTCGTGTTCACATTGCACGACTGTAATTTGAGTGGCGTCGAAACTTATCCAAATGATGAGAGTGCATGCCATGATTCATCGGATTCTTTAGTGCCGTTTGTTTATAGAGTGTTTAGTGTGGTTTTTTATGTAGTGTTTTGTTTTGTTTGTGGTTATTGTTTATATAAGTATAGATCCATATTAAATTCGTATATATCAAGTATGGAGAGGGATCCGATTTTTTGAGGTGTATTTTTTTTTTTTAAATTTAAACTCAAGAAATTTAATCTCTCTTGATTGATCCGGGTTTAAGTTTTAATTTTTTATTTTATAAACAAACATGTTATTTATATGATGCTGGAGATTACTAGTCCCATGGTTTATGTAATGTTATAGATTATTAGTCCTTGCCTTTGTTGTTAAAAATATTATGTTAGAGTTTATGAGTCACTACTCTTGTTTATTATATAATGTTAAAGGTACATCATAACTAATTCGTGTTGTGCTACAGTTGTGCTAGTCCCATGGAAGCGAGTAGTGGAGGGGGCGATCCCCCATCCATTGAATGAAGCCGCAACCCTCCAATCTCTAATTTCCTCTCTCAATCTTTCAACGAAACCACATGCATCTAAATTCGTTAAAAAATTGGAAGAGAACCCTAAAGTTCCATTGCCTCCAAGCTCCTTTAGATCCATGGCGCTTGCATTTTTTGAATGAGGTTTAATCGGGCAGTTTACAGGCATCTGGCCTTCTCCAAGAAATATGGCTCCCTAGGTCCAAAAAAACTAGGCTGTGTTGATCCAAGGCAAACTCTCCCATTTCTTTTACGGTCGAGGATTTTATGATTTTCTCATCAAACGCAAAGTTCATAGAGACCTCATCTTCAGAAATGGATCGTACTTCCACGAAAACAAAGGCATATATTTAAACAAATGGACCCTTGATTTTGATCCAAACCAAGATGTTCCTTCGACGGTCTCAGTTTGGGTAAGGCTTCCTCACCTCCCACTCCACTGCTAGGGAGATGAATCCTTAAGAAACATCGACAATACCCTTGGAAAATATATAGACAAATTCAAATCAAAGGACATAATGTTCTCATGCACCAGGATCTGCATCGAGGTTGATCTCAAAAAAAGGCTTCCATAAGTGGTGTTGCTTACTCTCTACAACTGGCGACACTTGCAAAAGCTAGACTACGAACAACTTCATTTTACGTGTAAAACATGCCACAAGTACAGAAACTTCGCAAAAAACTGCAAAATGAACTAAGGAACGAGCACAACAACATTAGACAAGGAAGAATAGTGGCAAATTGTGCTAAAGAAACTAACCATCAGTAAGCAGTAGGGGCCCTCTAGGGCCTCAATCCCTTCCTCCTCATCCCAACCCCCTCGCATAAAGTCTTGCCATGGAAACCATCTTCGATCCAAACCTCCTTCACCATAGTTGTTCAAGGCTCCCCTCCCCCTAACTAAAATCATAACCTGATCCACCCGAATTTGGACAAGGCTCTTCATCAAGAAGATACAATCATTGAATAAATCATTGTGCCAAGTCAATTTCAAGATCCCACCATCCAAGCTCATCCCATTGAAGATATTCCCTTGCCAACCTTCTCCTCTTAAATGATGACTTGATCTCAATTCACTAAGAAGAGATCGATAACATTACTGAAAATCCCTCACAAATCCTGACAAGGAGAAAATCCAATCCACATTGCAGTTGGCATTTGTTGTCGAATGCTAACTGGACACATCCTTGACTAGTCTTCGTTGTTGATACAACTTCAACAAGTTTCGACGCAACATGACTTCGACAACTTTAGCACTTCAACATGCTGCGACATGTTCCTCACCTTCGACATGTTCAGCGACCTCACAGTTCGCGACATCGACATGCAGCGTCGACATGCGACCAACGACTGTCGAACTTCGACAAACTGTCTCTCTGTCTTCTAGCCGACTGTAATGGTTGAACAATTGAACCGTTCTAACTTCTTCTTTGTAACTGAACGTAATGGGCAAGCAACCAAGTGTCTCAGAATTCTATATAAGCATGTATAACATTGTAACATATATCAGTTTTGATCTGTTTGCAAGTAATAGAAGAACAGTTTGCATTCTCGCATATTGTTTGTGCATATTTGTGTTTATTTGTATTGCATAATCCTGCTTTTGCTCATTATGTTTATTAAGCTTTCGCCATAACAAAGTCGACTCCTTCAGTCGAACTGTTGTCCCCCTCGTGCTTCCTGGACACGATACGGATCATTGGTATCAGAGTGTACTCAGTTTTTCTTGCTTAAGTTATGCGTATACACTTCTCTCAAAGTTACCTGACTTATGCCGGTTCAAACTCGCTCGCAATCTCAGCAATCCAAGCAGACGTGATCTCTAGAAATGACAGAAGAAACAGACGATAGACATGTAGCCAACGAGATAGCACAGCTTATTGAGCAAGCTCTGGCTCGACAACTAACAGAAATGTTCGCCCAGTTCAATGAGATTCTCTTGCGATTCGCTTCGACATCCGAAGGATCCTCAACGAGAACTCACTTCGACAAAATTAGCCCCTTCAAAGTGCAAATGAATCTCGACATACCGAATCTTGAAGGTAAGATTGACATGGAATCCGTCGACAATTGGGTGCAACAATTGGAATCCTATTACGTTGTAAATCAACTCTCTGGAGCTGAAAAAGTCACCATTGCGTCCTTAAAGATGTCAACCTCCGTGCACTGCCGGTGGGAGAACCTCTCGACAAAGATGGAGAAAAGCAAAGACCCCATCGACACATGGGATAAGTTCGTCGAACACATCCAAAAGGAATTTTATCCGCCGAAATATCTCGAGTAGCAGTATAAGAAGTGGCAGTAGCTAAGGCAATGGAAAGACCAATTAGTACAGAGTTACACCGATGAGTTCTACCGACTCATGGCTAGACTTGGCATCCAAGAAGAAGAGAAATTGCTTGTTCTGAAGTACGTTAGCGGATTGTCCCAGTACATCCAGTAGGAGATGGAATTTCTGACTGTCAATACGCTTGCGGATGCTTTCCACTAAGCCAGCAAATTGGAAACCAAGTAGAAAGAAAAAGCACGTTTCGCGACAAAGCCGACATCAGGACGACCACCAGACAAGAAGGCACCAGCCGACTTCGACAAGTCGAAATCTTCTCAGCCGACACCGCCAAAGCCTGACAACAGTAAGAAGCCTTTTCACAAAAGGGAACGTAGCAAACAACCACCGACCGGAAAATGGTGCAATTACCACCACTCATCTTGGCATGATACATCTGAATGCAAAGCTCGGAAGACATTTTTGGCAAAGGTGTCGACCTCCGATGCATTCAACAAGACAGTGGAAGATTCTGATCCAGAAGCAATGACCCTTTTGACATCGACTACTCCAGCAGCCTTGACTATCGTCGACAAGGAGGAATGAGAACGCCTGTTCCATACATGGATATGGGTTCAGGGAAACCCATTACATCTGATTGTGGACAACGGGAGTCAGAAAAACTTCATTTCCGAAGATCTCGTGAATAAATTAGGTCTTGTTACCACTCTGCATCCTCAGCCTTACAACAACTGTTGGATGAAGGATGGACAAGAACTACGGATCACTCGACAATGCAAACTCGCCTACTTCATAAAGCCTTTTGAAGATGAAGTACTCTGTGACGTGGAACCACTCTCCGTAGTCGGCGCCCTATTTGGGAAACCTTACCTCTGGGATAGACATGGAAGTTATCAGTCACCACCTCAGAAGGTGATTGTCAGAATCCGAAATCGATGGTTCAGCATACCAAAGCGTCAACCCACACCAACGGTTGCACTGATATCTGCCAAATAGACAAAGAAGCCCATCAATCATGCTCAGAAGTTCACACTAACCATGATCAAGCCACAACATTCTAAGAAGACTACAACAACGAGTCGAGTCACCGACCAATGCAGCTCCCGACAGAAGCAGCAAGTCGATCATATTCTTGATGAGTACCAGAACCTCTTTCAAGCTCCAGACGGAGTACCTCAGCGTTGCCAGGTAAAACACTCCATTGAACTTGTTCCTGGTTCTTCTTTGCCTAACGCATCTGTTTACAAAAGATCCATTCTCGAAAATAAAGAGATTCGCAGACAAATCCAAGAATTAATCGACAAAGGACATATTCGCCCCAGTTCCTCTCCTTGTGGAAGTCTAGTCGTCCTAGTTCCGAAGAAAGACGGGACTTGGCGCATGTGCATCGACTACAGAGCTCTCAACAAAATATCGGTGAAGAATTGGTACCCTCTGCCGCGGATAGACGAGCTCATCAACTGTCTGAAAGGTGCTAGATTCTTTACTAAGCTCGACCTCAAGTCGGGATACCATCAAATTCCAATCGAGCCCCCAGATGTTTGGAAAACTGCTTTCAAGACCAAGGAAGGATTGTTTGAATGGTTAGTCATGCCTTTCGGCTTAACCAACATGGTTAGTCTATCTCGACGACATATTGATTTTCAGTCGATCATGGGAAGAACATGTCAGACATCTTCGAAAAGTCCTTGACACTCTCTAGCAACATCGGCTCTACTTGAACATGGACAAGTGCTCTTTTGCGATGACCAACATCAAATATTTGGGGTATGTAATTGACTCTACAAGCATTCACGTCGATCCAGACAAAGTACAAATCCTCAAAGATTGGCCCATTCCTAGAAGCATTCAAGAACTAAGAAGTTTTCTTGGTTTGGTGAATTTCTACCGATGGTTCATACTTGGCTTCAGTCACATAGCCTGGCCCTTGAATCAGTCGACGAAGGGAAATGGGAAAACTGTCTTCGAATGGACAGAAATGCATTAAGTAGCTTTTGAATAGCTCAAACACAGGCTCTACACTGCACCAGTACTTGTGTTACCTGATTTGCATCAGCCCTTTGAGATTGAGATGGATGCATCGGACTATGCCTTGGGCGCAGTGATCACTCAGTCTCGTCACCCAGTCACTTTTCATTCCGAGACTTTTAACGACATAGTTAGAAGATACTCGACGTATGAAAAAGAACTGTACGCCATTGTGCAAGCTCTCAATCAATGGAGGCATTACATCCTTGGCAAGGAAACGATCATTCTTACTGATCACAAGCCTCTACAATTCGCTCCAACACAATCAAAGTTGCAGACAAACCGACAACTCAAGTGGATTAATTACCTACAACAATTCCAGTTGGTGATTAAGTATTGGAAAGGCAAGGCTAATGTCACCGCAGATTGCCTCAGTCGAGCACCCATTACTCTCCTTTTGACAGTGATGAGTATGCAGGGTTACGACATGACCATTTGGCAACAGTTGTACGAGGACGACAGCGACTTCTCAGCAGTCTACCGACAGTTACAGACTAACAAGTTGTCGACCTCAGACTCTGACTACTTCCTGAAAGACACCTTTCTATACAAGCTTGGACAACTTTGTGTACCGACTAGTGAGCAACGACAATAGCTCATTTGGGACGCGCACTACAACAAGACTACAAAACACTTTGGAGTAGCAAAGACACTTGCTATTCTGCAGAAGTATTTCTTCTGGCCTACACTTAAATTTGACGTCAACAAGTACATTCGATCATGCATGGTTTGTGCCATTGTTAAGCCGCCTAATCGACGACAGGGATTGTACACACCTCTGTCAGTTCCTAGTTGACCATGGGAATCTATTTCTATGGACTACTTGACGAGTTATCCTACTACCAAACATCAGCATGACGCGATATTAGTGGTAGTCGACCGATTTTCCAAGATGGCCATTCTTATACCATGTAAGAAGACCACGACAGCGCAACAGACTACTCAGCTCTTCTTTACACATGTTTGGAAACACTTTGGTTTACCCACAACCATAATTTCCGACCGAGATGCCAGATTCGTCAGCATCTTTTGGAAGACCCTCTGGTAACAACTGGACACATGGCTCTCATTGTCAACAACTTTCCATCCTTAGACCGACGGACAGACGGAAGTTGTGAATCGCTTGGTAGTACAACTGCTTCGCATGTACAATCACCAGCATCGACGCACATGGGATGATAGTCTTCCATACATACAACACAGCTACAATCGTGCTCAGCACAGCTCTACAGGAAAGAGTCCATTTGAGATCTGTTAAGGATTTCAACCCTCAGTGCCTATCGACTTGATCAGCTCCTCGACACAACCAAACTCCGACACAGACCGCAGCCAGCGAGAAGTTGATAAAGCAGTCAAGTTTCGAGAACAGTTTTGCGACATTCAGTGACAAGCCCAGGATATGTTGCACAGAGCAAACGAGAAATCTAAGGCTTGACACGACAAGCATCTCATTCCTCATACATTTCGCATTGGGGATAAGGTCTGGCTACATCTTAAGAAGGAGTGCTTCACTGGTCCTTTCAATAAGTTAAAACCTTTGCGATATGGTCCATACGGTATTCTTCGACAGATTGGCGAGAACGCTTTCCAGCTCGACATTCCTGTTTGCATGGGTTTGCATCCAGTCTTCAATGTGGATCTACTTCGAGCATACCATGCACCCTTGTTGGGACATAATGACTTCTCAACAACAGAACCCGAAGACAACCATCCAGATGTTCAGGAGCCTCTTCGTTGTCGATACAACTTTGACAAGTTTCGACGCGACATGACTTCGACAACTTCAACACTTCGACATGCTGCGACATGTTCTGCACCTTCGACATGTTTAGCGACCTCACAGTTCGCAACATCGACATGTAGCGTCGACATGCGACCAACGACTATCGAACTTCGACAAACTGTCTCTCTGTCTTCCAGTCGACTGTAACAGTTGAATAGTTGAACCGTTCTAACTTCTTCTTTGTAACTAAACGTAACGGGAAAGCACCCAAGCGTCTCAGAATTCTATATAAGCATGTATAACATTGTAACATATATTAGTTTTGATCTGTTTGCAAGTAATAGAAGAACAATTCGCATTCCCGCATATTGTCTGTGCGTATTTGTGTTTATTTGTATTGTGTAATCCTGCTTTTGCTCATACTGTTTATTAAGCTTCCACCATAACAGAGCCAACTCCTTCAGTCGAACTGCTGTCCCCCTCATGCTTCCTGGACACGATACGGATCAAAATCCCTTGCTCAAAGTGGGGATGATGAAAAATAAGATATTGTTGAAGAGGATCACCAAACAAAAATGGTGGGGTGCAAATCAACGAGAGGAAGAGGCAAACAAGGACAAGATCCTCGACACTCAAATCACTAGGAAGTAGTAGTCTTCCCAACTCCATGAAGCACATGGGTTAAAGCTTCCTTGTTATATCTATAACTAATATCCTAAAGAACTTTGAATCCAAGGCCTCTTTGCAGGGGGAGGCATCAAACCCAACCACCCTAAATGATGAAAATTGTCCCCTGAAACCACCGTGGGATGGGTAGCAAGCACAAGGAAACAATTATCAAAGATATGATCGATATGGAGAAACTAGTTATCCTCCTTCTCCAAGAGACAAAACTCAAGGCAAAAGAAATGGTTTCTTTAGCCAAAAATCAATGGATAAATTGTGGCAGGGCAGCATCCAACTCAAGGGCAGCCTCAGGAGGATTATGCACCCTCTAGGATTGCAACACCTTCACGCTCAATTTCCAAATCCAAAGGCAACATTGGATATTCACACCTTTTCCAATTTTCAAATAGGTGTCATGTATCATCTTTTCAATATTTACATGCCCATGCATCATTTTGAAAAAAGAAAATTGTTGGAAATCTTCTGTCAGCTAAGGAGATTGGCTGACAGAATAATCGTCCAATTGAAAATTTGCCTCATCTCTACTATACAATGAACCAGGGGCACCCAATCTAACTAGAAGTGTGTTGAATGCTCTTCACCATATAGGCGACAAATCATTGCCATTAGTAGTCTATATGGCCGTTTAAAATACTGTATAAGGTACCTCTTGTTAGACTTCTGAAGTGAACCCTTGAATTTCCACCCTCCAATCTTTGACAAGCTTCATGAGATTCAGATTTTCATCGAGAAACTTCCCCAGGAATGGTTCATTTACCTATACTTTTGGGTCCTTCAACTTGAACATCTATTGGAAATATTTTGGCCGAAGAGAGGCGACTACAGTTCCCTCTTCAACAATCATTGTACTTGACCTTGGGTCTGTGCGGTCCTATATCCACTTTGTAGTGTCATTGTATGGCATTACGGTAGGTTTGGCTACAATGGTGGATATGCTTCTCTTTTTTATGTTATCATAGATGTTTGAATCACCATCATCCAAAGGATAATCTCACATGGTGAAGATTTGGTATATTTAGTCCCAAGATGGATCTCCTTCGAACCTGGTCGCAAAGATTGTATCTGACAATAGCATTCCCTCAATCGCAGCTGGTGGAGGGACTTATTCTACTTCCTTTTGAGCAGACCCTTTGCACACTAGTGCTCTCGAGATCTCACAATTCACAAGAGATCAAAGCGAGTGAGTAAAAAAATCAAAACATCAATATACTATCTAATCGCTAGGGATTGTAGAGATGGATTGAACTCATTCAATTTTGTATAAATTCTTTTGAACTTAAGAACATTAATGGTATCATGATTACTTTTTATTTATGACCAGTCACTCTATTCACATGATCCATTTATTGTAATTAGTTATGTGGGTGGCGGAGATCTTCTGTTGGCTTCGCTGGGACCTTTTTGGGATTCATTTCAAACGAACCAATCATACTCATTATTGTTGTAATTGTGAGAAAATCCTTGGAATTAGCAACTAGATCAATAGTAATTTTGGCCTTTCATAGTGTCGGAAAGGTACATCAATTGATCAGCGATATTTTCTCGCAGAGTACCCCAATGCCATTTCATAGGTGTGGATCGGCGTTAGGTAAATGATTGTTTCTTTTGTCACACCGATTGAAGAGGCCCACAGTCAGGGCATCATAGATGGACCATCAAAGTGATTACAAATCACACTACAAGAGAAATATGGTTTTTGCCTCCGATGTAAAACATCAGCGCATGAGTATCGGGATGATATATTATTTGTTTGAACCTAGGCTTCGATGCAATAGGTCCGATTGTCGGTCTATCGGAGATGTTCACGAATAGGCTCTGATATAGCACTACAAGGAAAAGAGCCTGTAGTGGAGGTCATAGCGGAGGCTTTTAGTGTTACAAGATTGGAAAAATTTGTCAAAAAACCCTCTGCTACAACCTCCGCCAATGGTATCAGATGTTTTAATGGAGGTTATTATGGATATATTTTATAACTAAAAAAACTCGACGACCGGATGTTTTAGCAAATGATTTGTTACCGGTGCATTTTGTTTAGCTTGTGCACACCAGTGCGTGCAGAAACACAATGCATCGATGTTGTACGATGTAAAAATATGCACCGATGCACTCAAACAGAACAAGCACCAGAAATAACCAAATTTCAACATCGACATGTGCTTGCATTTAGATTTTACGCACCGGTGCTTACGCACAAAATAAACGCACCGATGCGATATGTTACATCATAAGCACCGACCAATTTTTAATATTTTTAAATTTTACCAATGTTGTCCATTTATAAGACCACACCAGTGCATTCCATTGTAAAACGCATCGGTGCTTACAAACGATCAAAATAACCCAATGCATTTAAACAACTAAAACACATTGAAACGCTTAAACACAAAAAAAACATCGGTTCGTATAAGCTTTGATAGTTATCGGTGCGTATAAACCATTGGCATGCATTGGTGCTATAGAAAAACTAAAACGCATCGGATAAGTCGTCTGGCATTTGGACATTCTTATTTTTAAAATTTAACAGTGCGTTTAATTTACATTGGAGTGTCGAGCCTATCGTTGACATAAACGCATCGGTGCGTATAGTTCTGGTAGGCGCACCAGTGCAACATCAATTATCAAAAGCACCACATATGATTCTTTGAACAGTGGCTACTAACATTGAAGTCAAATATATATATATATATATATATATATATATATATATATATATTCTTTTTAATTTCATTATTCGTCTGAAATTGAAAGATTTTTTTTATAGTACTATTCATTTCAATTTTAATTATTGCGTTTGTTTTGATTAATTTCGTATATCATAGATGCAATCATCTATTGTAATATTTAATCATCCACACATTTAATTATCAATGTACCATTTCACATGTAACATTTGGCAATAACATTGAAGAATGCAATAGATAAAAAAGTTTATTTTATTATATATCAGTAAGAGTGCAATTGTCATACAAAACAGGACAACATGGAGATAACAATAATCAAAATGTCAACATGCATGTAATTGTTACAGTTATTAGTAACCCGTTGTTTTTCAGTTTGGACACTATGTCTAGTACATTATTATACATAATGTTTGATTGTCACAGGCAATTATTCCAAAATATACAGCAAGCTACAACAGCTTGCATGAGCATCAAAATTAAATATGGATCATCATTCTTCGCTGGAATTGTTATCGATGCTCAGGTCAGTTGCATCATTTGGGTTATTTAGCCGAATGTTTTGTTGATTGGCTTGATTGTTTTCCTCTTCTTTAGCTTCCATCCGCAAACATAAAAATAAAGTGTACTAGGTGTATCTACATTGCCGAGAATAATTAAAAATAAAATAGATAGTATACATGAATGTAAATTGAAAGGCAACGTACCATAGAAATAATTGAGACATGAATGATACACATTCTTTCAAAACCAAATCTCATGCCTTCTACCAACAAATCTTATGTTGGCTCCACTCCATACTTTGTTTCCTGCAAGTTTTATGCCCCGTCACAAATCATAGACTTAATATAAAGGATTTTAGTTGTTTTATTAATTATAAAATGAGAGAAGTAAAACAATATAGATACTTACAAAATCCACAATTAGTTTTTGATATGCCAACATATACTCACAACCCTTGCGTATCCCAATGTCAATTAATTCTTCGGATGGCTCCTCTTAGTATGTTAACACCTATTTTAAGACATACAAGGATTTCCAATGAAAACAAACAAATTAAATATACAAATCACAACCACTACAAAATCTTAATTTCTTATAAGTAAATCACAAATATACTCACAAACTTTGCTATCAACCCTCTTTTTCCTTGTCGTCATGTCTTGTGTGTTGACTAGTTCCATTTTGTTTTCTTTTCTGCAACAAATTAAACAATTGAAAATTAATATTTAATGTTGAATCAATTAATGAGATGTACATAATCATAAAAATCGATGATTTCATACATTTGAAGCACGTTGCTATTGAGATGGCTCCTCCTACAATACAATTATGTCCATTTCCTTGACCATCTCCTTGTACACTTTTCTAGACATCCCTACTAGCACATTTCACATATCACCTCGTTCATCCTTTGGGATTTTCATAATCTTCCTGGAAATGTAAAATAAAATTAAACCATTTTTCTGTTGATATGAAAAATAAATATAACAGAATTAAAATTATTGAAGGAATGACGCTTTGTAGTAGTTATAGATACATATTCCACATAAACATGTTTATGAATATTACTTTTTGAATGATTCGTTTTTGTTGTTGCATGTTTTTGTTATTGCAAGTCTATCAGGTCTCATTGACCATTGCTCTGGGAACGCCTCTTGTAGTTGACATATGACCTGATTCTTCGAATCATTTGATTGGTTTATGTATTGTAAGTGAAAAGTACGTATATATGTTCTTTCCACTATATCCCTCGTAGTATTATAAAATTCTTTGCCCCTTATATTAACTTCCAACACCATTCCATATGAGCTAAGGATCCATTGATCATCATTTGCATCTTCCATAAAAATAATTCTTATGATGACATTGAATTTTGTTGTTGTCAACCCTTGCATAACATTCAACATATGTAAATTAGATTATTTGAAACATATTAATGAATATTCTTAAGTACATTATTACTCAAATTTGAAAAAATAATTCATACTGACTTATTTTTTATTGACACGATTAATCTCTGTGCAACTTTTCCATCAACGTTTTATGCCCTTCTGGACTTGGATTGGTAAGAATCTTATCGAGCTTCCTCATTTTTTGGCTCTGCATGTCACACATTAACCAATACATATTAATTAACTTTACAAATAATTCAAACAAATTAATTAAAAGAACTTGTCTTCTTTGTAATTTTGGATGTACTCCCATCATGTTGACTAAAGTTGTTGTTCATTGAACTAATACCATGCATTTTCTATCAATAAAGAACATGAACCATTAAATACAGAAGCTATCAATATATTGTACAAATAAATTACAGACCTTTGAAAAATAAAACAAGTCTGATATCGATGTGCTTTATCACATAAAACGCCCAAGTGTGTTTATGTACATAAACACACCAGTGCGTTATATCAACACAGGTGCACCGTGAACGGTTGAAAATTATTTAACGTTTTATGAAAATAAAAAATGATGCGCTCTTGCCATTAGCGGTGTGACATAATTTGTATAAATGCACCGCGAACAGAGAACCGAGCAACGAAAAACAATTGTTGTGTTTTTATAAAATAAAACACCACGTGCTGCATATCATATCCAGTGGTCTTTCCTTATACCCGCACCGGTGCGTTATTGTAACACAAACACACCAATTTTTACTCATGTGTTTTTTTATTGAGAAAAAAAATATTAGGGGCTACATGGTTACGGATTCGACCCAAAAAGTGGCCCCATCTCACCCTACACTTTCTATATATAATCACAAGCTCAACAAATCTAAAATAACTACAAGGTGAAATTGTAATTGTGTATAACAATAGAGTGATTTAAACCCTAATGTAAAATATTGCAGCCACATAAAACGAAAAGAAGCAACGAGAAAATAAGGGCTGCAGCATTGAAGGTAAGTATGAAGTTTTATTTTTTAAATATAGTTAAACTATAAATAAGGTAATAAGATCAACAATAATATTTACATATTTTACTATGCAAGGTTTTGTTTGATTCACCATACGTAACAAATTTCGATCCTCGGAATAATCTAGTTGCTCCTAACTCCTTCCATGAAAGTTTCTCCTCTAAAACTCTCCCTTGAAATTTTCGGAAAAATAATGAATTAATGTTGAGGTTTTTTGCTTTTAAACACTATTTAGAATTAGTTTTCGAACTTAAAATTGCTTCCCTTTTTCCAGTTTAGGGCAAAAATAGCTTGTGCGAATTTTTTTAATTTTGTTTTTTTGGTATTTTGGTGCGCTTGTGGTCATGTCGCACCAATGCGGCTATATATGAAATGCGCTAGACCTTTGAATTTCGACACAACACTAGCAACATTAAATTCAATAACTTAAAAAAAGCTGCATGCCGCGATGCATGTATAATTAGGACGTTCCGGTGCACTTATTTTTATGAAACGCACTGGTATGAAAAATGTTGTAAAATGCATGTTTAAATATCCGCTACGAAATGTAGAGGATATTTTCTACCGCAGGGGATTTTGCGGATGTTCTTTTACGGTGGGTTTATAGTTGTTACACACCGGTGCGTTTGGTATATGTGAGTGCATCAGTGTGTGTATATTTGAATAGATGCATTGGTTTAATTTGTAAATCCTCCTGTGGTTTCATGTATCCACTTAAAATTATATATTCATCTCAAATGTTCTTTTAGTATTCAACCACACCAATTACAATATTCCATAGTATATATATGTTGCTTAAACTCACCTTATTCTTACAAAATGGTTTCCAAAGTATATTGGAAATTAGATTGTAATATCGTTCTTGAAATTTTTTTAGGACTGTAGAGATGTATATTGGTTGTTGATTTCACTCAAATGCAGGGAGAAAAGTTTGTAGTATCAAATGGCCATTCTTCATATTCTAGCTCATTCCATCTTGTTCAAAGTTCGACAAGTTCTCCCTTTCCATCCCAATAAGTTCAGGTTTTATTTATATTTTGACTATTTATTTAAATTTATGTTATCCATGTGAATCTGAATATCAATTTATTCTTTATTGCAGGATCCTGATTCAGGTTCGAGTTCGGATGCACAAGACATTCCACCAGTTTCAAAATGTTGTAAGTTCTTATCAGGATCAAGATACCGCAAGTAGTTTGTAGATGAAAATGGGTAGTCACTTTACCCCGCCAATTGTAACATGCCATCTTAAAGCCGCAATCCTAGTTCATCGACGGTAATTCGTCGTGAGCTATAACTCTTTTATGACACCCTAGTAGCATGTGGTTGTTCAAATATTGTTAAATACAAGTATATCATTTCCATGTATAGTATGTGCATGAATTGTTATATTTATGGAAACTCTAATAGGAAGAACTTGTTATATATATATGGTCGTCCATGCACTCATGGGAACATTGCAAGGTTCATAAATAGTTATAGGTGTTCTTTATTTTCTGCAAATTCTTCATTTGAGGAACACTTCAATGACCAGGAGTTCTTTATGAAAAATGAAACATCCAGATTTTTTGTTATACATGCAATACATAGTTTGTTTCCCGGTGACGAGTTGTTAAAAAACTATAAATTTCGTAGACCACCAACAGCTTGTCAAAGACGCCTTGCATTGGGATTACCCTTAGATGCTCCCTTGGGGCGTAAGACAAAAAACATTGATTAATTGTATTTGTTAATTTTCAATGGGAGTCATGTTAATGTATTGCTCAGTTTGAAATTATGTTTTATAAATTCAATTTGAAAATGTGTTACTCAATTTTAAATTTTTATATTTAATGTGGAATTGATGCTCATTTATCGCTAAATATGAACGTTTGCTTTATAAATTGTTTGGAGCTTAACATTTTCTATTCGAAATGATTCTCATGCTTCTGTAATAATTGTTTTGTATAATGCTAGATCAAACCAATTGTATTGTGCTTACTAATTACATCATCAATGTAATGTTCAATATTTTTGAAATCAAGATTTTGATGATGAGCGACATGCCTACCATCTTCCATTGCACCCCAGTACAATGTCAAATCGAGAGAAGGCTGAAAAAGGGTGCAACTTGGAGAGGAAACATACCAAGCATGGTCGAATCAACCACCTATTCAATTTCCACTACGTCCATCCTCACCAATTAGAAATGGCTACAATAATGGTAGTTCTTCACATGTTGGCAATGGAGGCAATGAAGTAGATGTTGGTATGGATGAGTTATTATGACAAAGGAGTGCCATCGATGTAATTTTTTTACATACATTCCAGGACAATGAGATGGGGTGTGACGGTCATATCATTGAAGCCTTCTTCGAAAGCCTTAAATTGGCTTCCACCACCCCTCTCTTAGAACCTCACAGGTCAAAGTCTAGACAGTTGGGGTCAACAATGTTATTGTACAACTTGAAAGCAATGCATGGCATGTCAGACGCGTCTTTCTTAGCAATGTTGAGGTAACTGACCATCAACTACATTATATTTTGAGGAATCTTGTGACATAATCATCATTGAAAATGGTCGATTTTATGAACGTTAAATGACATTTTACATTTGTATTTTCCACTGAATACAAGTTATTCAAAGATAAGGTACTTTCAAATGATAATGTCTTATCCGATAGTTGCGAAGAGGCAAAGCAAATGTTGAAAATGTTGGGTGTTGAGTACAAATCATATCATGTGTGTCCCAATGATTGTATTCTATATAGAGGCGAATAATATAGACAAAGAGATATGTCCAAAATGTGGGCATGACAGGTACAAAGAATCAAGTAACAAGGCTAAAGCACATGGTCATCCTCATAAGATATTGAGGCACATGCCTATAATTAATTCCAAGAATTCAAAGACTCTTTCATTGGAAAGAATTAGCTATGCTATAGGGATGGCATGCTTCGCACTGAAGTGAGGAAGGAGTTATGTGAATCCCAACAGATTCAATAGCCATAAAGCATATAGAGGATATATGGCCCAATAAATTCAAGTATGAAGTATGTAGCCTCTGATTAAGCACAACCATTGATGGCGTCAACCCATATTCCCAACCAAACAACATCTATATTGTTTGGCCTATAGTAGTGATCAATAAAAATATGCCCCCATGGTTGTATGTGAAGAATGAACATCTTATATTGGCTCTTATTGTCCATAGTAGAAGACAAGTGAACAATATGGATGTTTACCTACAACCATTGATCGATGAATTCAAGAAATTATGGGAAGGGATAGAAATATATGATGTGTGGAGACCCATCCACTAGTACATATTGGAAAAAATCCGATGAATGGCTTCCAATGGTACGGACTAAATTGGCCATACTGTCGAAAAATCCAAGATAAATGTTAAAATTTTCAATTATATTTTTTTCTATCCCGCCGGATATCGTCAATCCTGTGATGATGACTGTATTTTCGTCGCAATTGAGACACCATGTAACATACCATCCCAAGTGCGATGATACGTGCATTGTATCACAATTTGGACGTTATGGGACAATGGGTCGCAATTGCGACGAACAATATAGTAGTCGTTTCCCTTTCCAAATGGTTACCCACTGTTTGACAAAGTCAACATCGACATGGTCAACTTTCGTTGAAATTACGATGACATAAAATTATAAATATATTGCGTTTTAAAGATGTCGTGACAATTTTGCTATAACAACGATGATTCAAAAAGGGTGTAAGGTCTTTTTGTCAAGAAAAAAACAAATTTATTTTTATAATCATCACTGTATTTTTGTGGGAAGAATGTCAAAAAACATTAGAGGTGGGGTTGAAAAGGGTGACGGTAGATGCTATTTCCCTTGCAATAGTTGCTTTATGAGACGTCCCGAGAGAATTTTAATAGCAACATCTAGAAAATATTGTAGGAAATATGGGCACATGGACGGGGGATTGAATGAATATCATCCCATGGTAATTAACTCTCTCTATATTCATTATATGTCTTAATATTGATTGTATTTGTAAAATTTTATATTGTTTTAATATTTGTTATACATACACTAATTTTTCATGTTTGATTGTAATTATAAAGTTAGAGTTGCCCCCTAACTTTCTGTAGAATGACCCAAGTAGTAGTAGAAATGATGATGTACAAGCTGAGGAACATGAAGCAAATAATGAAGATCAAGTTAATGATTCCACGGAATTAGATGACAACCATAGAATAGTTCAAGATTATGGGATAAATCAAATGATCCAAGAATTGTTCGGTCATCTAGATGAGGATGGAGATAGTGACGGTATTTATGATGAACCTCTGATGGAAAAGGCAAATAAACTACTTTATAAAGGGTCAAGAGCAAATCTTCTCTCCGCTACATTGCTTCTGATGAACTTAAAGGTTATGAATCATTTGTCGAACACTTGTATGACACAGATACTAAGGTATGTAATATGTTTCATCATATATACATAAAGGTTGACTTTCCCCCCCTTTTTTAGTGTTAATTAATGTGTAAAATAAGAATGCGATATTTACGATTAATATTCTTTACATTAACTATTTATTTTTTATGTTATAGATTCTTAGGTGAATTTATGTTACCATCGTCAAATATTTTACCTCGCACATATCGATATTTACTTGCCATTATGAAAGACATTGGAATGGAGTATCAAAGTATAGATGCATGTCCTAATGATAATATTATATATTATGGACAACGTCCATAAAAAAACTGAATGCCCAAAATGTCATATTAGTAGATATCGAACTGTTCAAGTAACAAAAATGGTGCCTTGAAAGGTTCTTCGTCATATTCCCATAATTCCATGTTTGCAGCAACTGTTCAGGTGCAAAACCATAGCACAGTTTATGGATTACCATGCATGGAACATAAGTGGAGATGGTGTTCTTTGAATACCTACAGATGGTTATGCATTTAGGGAAATTGAGGAAAAATGGCCATATTTTAAAGATGAACCTCCTAGTATTAGGCTTTCATTGGAAAATGATGGTGTTAATCCATTTGGAGAGCTTAGGTCTATTTACTCAGTGTGGCCTATTTTTGTTATCAACAATAACATTCCCCTTTGGATGTTAATAAAGAGGGAGCATGTAATGTTGACAATGATTGTTCCAAGTATTTGTCTACGTTAATTTTTCGAATGTAACATTTTCATTTGTGTCACTTTTTGCATAATATCATTTATATATTTATTTACTTATATATACATATCATGGTAGTAATTATGTGTAATTTCAAACAATTAGGTAAGTACCAAGTTAAAGATATGAATGTATATATATCTCGCCTCTTATTGATGAGCTAATACAATTATGGAATGACATCACTATGTATGACATCTGTAAACCAATTTGACAAAAGAGATTTCAATTCTATGGAATGCTTGTATGGACAATTTATGATGCCCCAGGACTAACACATTTTTGTGGTATGTAACATTCAGTTACACTTTAATACTGTACAATTATTTAAAGATATCATGCATGTTTTTTAAATAATCCCATCGTATAATTGACATTAATCCATCTGTTGCATGTCTTCAAACAAAGGGTAAATTTGCATGTCCAGTTTGTGGTCCTAAGATGAAGTATCGTTATTCAAAAAAGATAGGAAAGATGGTGTTTGATGAGTATAGGCACTTCCTCTTGAAGACCGATAGGTTTCGTACTACTGAAAAACATCTTTTCAATGGAAAATAAGAGACTAGATTAAAACCATGAAGAATGACACCTCACCTACGGAAGTTGGAATATAACATAAATCATAAGGTACACAATTTGTTTATGTATCGTATATGTAATGTTTTGAATTTGAAATTCTATTTTAATTATTAAATTTATTTACCGTGTTTGATAATTATTGTTGTGATTTCTTTTATGATTCATCAAGGTCGTCGTCATGAAGGTAGTAATAATGGGCTTCCACGAGGAATGAAATGTTATCCCACTCAATTCATGAGGTTTCCCTACTACGAGCAACTAAAAATAGCTCATTTGTTTTATACAATGCATATTGAGAAGAATGTGACAGAAACATTATGGTGAATCATAGATGGCAAGAGGGATAAAGAAACAAATTTCAAAATTTGTACTGACATTTAGGGATCCAATCATGCAATGCGAAGTGTGATCCGATCAAATAGCGATGCAGACCGAAATAAGCTTCCATGGTTATTAACAGAGCAACAAAGCAGTGATGTAAAATAGGTCATTCAAAGAATTAAATTTCCCACGGGGTTTTCTTCAAACATAAATAATATCTTAACGAAGAAAGGTGAACTTGGTGGGTAAAAACACAGGACTGGCATACCTTCATTAAGGTAATAATTTTGGTATTCATATTTATATATTGGTTGTATATATGTTTTAAGATTTTTATTTTTTTGTCTACTTTTGAAACAAATAACGATTATTTTTTATTGTTACAGTATGTTCTACCTCTATCTCTCCCAAACGACTTTGACAACAACGTCAAACAAGTTATATATGATCTTGGCAAATACATGAGGTAAGTAGCCACAATCCCCATTCCTTTAAAGGTCATGGATTTTATTACTAACCACAATCCTCACACCACATAGCAGGGGAGTGGCTTATGATTTACTACTATCTTATCAATATACTACCTTTCAAAGCACGTCTCTAGATTCCCCCCTCTCCATTTTACACATACAACATACAATTTCTAGTTAAGTTGCTTCATGCCATACCTCTTTTTATATGGACATTGGACAAATAAATGATTGATAGGTTCTCCATCTTTCTTACACATAATACTCCAAGCTGCCCATGCCAATTTATTTTCAGACCATTATCCCAGGCAAGGATTTTATTATAAATTGCTAGCCAAAGGAAAAATCCTAGTTTTGAGAGGGCACCGTAACCTCTACATTTTCCCCACCACCATTTCTTATCTCCTACTTCTTCCTCTCCCATTTTTGTTGCATATCCTAATTTTGTGTGAACATTGCTGGACTTTTATTCTTTCACCATTTCAACTCATCTTCACGTTCCTTTAATTTTAGGGCAGTATGATTCTGACTATGAATGGATTGATTCCATTCATTAGCTTCATGTCCTTTTAGATTTGGTTGAATTACATATTTCTAGCCTTGGCTCCAGCTTATACTATACATGGAAAGCATACTTACCACAACAACCAGTTATTAGTTAGGTTTTGGCCTTGAGTTTAGCACTAGGAATCCATACATCATATTTATATAATTTACCAATGGGGTCATTTACTTAAGCTCACATGAATTTACTCCCATCATTATAAATACATATTTACAATTTTACATAATCTGATCTAATACATCCAAAGTGTTCAAACCAAGGTATTACATAGAGTCCTTCCTTATGTAATGTGATGGTAACTTTGACTACCCATGAACTCAATGATATTTCAGGATAAGGAATACCCACTTTTCAAGTAACCCATTAGGTAAGATACTCCTATGAAGGTATTTGGACAATTGTTAAAGACAAACCCCCTAGTACTATTTCTGAGCTTGTTAACGATGAACCAAATCCTTTTGGCTTTTTTATGATGGTTGTTAGGGGTCCCAAGAACATGTGGTAAAGAAGGGATCCTACATCTCTCAACTGTTCATTTTGTGAAATTTAAAGTTGCTTTTGGGCCTTGGTCCAATATTTGGGTAGAACTAAATTCCTTTTTTATTCTCATTAGACTAGTTGTTGAAAATAAATGTATAGGGTATATAGATTTATGGTGATTCTTGTCTTGTTTTGAATTGGGTTAGTCTTAAATAAAAAATTAATACTCTAGTTCTAGCACCTTGTTGGCGGGGCTAACTTCCTAGCATTAGTATTGGGGGTTTGATCATGGAAAGAGGCCAAATTAGACTCTTTCCCATTTAGGATGGGAAAACCCTCCAAATTAATGGGTTGACAATGTTTTGATGAGCTTTCATAAAATGATGGATGAGCTCTTTGATTTAGATTGCATATGTTGTACTTAATCCATTGTTAACAAACTAATGATAGTATAAAAATATTTCTAACGGTAATTATAAAGAGAATGGAAATGAAGTTGAATGGTTAAGATGTTTTTAAGAACCACACGCGCGCGCGTGTGCACACACATATAGTTGAGAGAAAAAAAAATTGTGAATAAATGAGAGTAATCTTCAATTTAAAAATTAGGACTACACATCCATAGTAGCACAATATTTTAAGAGAAAAAGAAACAACAAGAACTGCAATGAAATTCAAGATTAGTCTATGAAATAACAATACTAGCTTTTATAAAACATTTTAGGTTACATGACTATAGAACAATCTACAACTTGTGAAAAATACAAATCAATCTTCTTCCCAAAATCATGGCCATAGAATGGATTCTCAATATTACTTAAGCAAAGATAGCTTTGCAAACAAGTTAGGAATAGAAAATCCCTTTAATGATAGATCTAACTTAATTTATATAATTATAAATCAGTTATTCCACTAACTCATTTTATTTCATGAAACCTAACTCCAAGGGTATTCAATTAACTAGGGAGATTTTCATTCTTTTGATTTTCTGCATATCTCTTCCAAGCATCAAATAAATTAGTGCATAGTCCTTTTTGGAATAAACTATGTTCATTGAATGGATCTTGTAAGGTAGATAGGCTTACAATAACTCTTTTAATGTATTTATCCAACTTAGGAGATGTTTTTCTTATGAGAGACATGTGCTTTCTATTGCATTTGTTAGATACATCTTCATGTGAACCTTGCTAACATCTTCACGTGAACCTTGCTAACATCTTCATGTGAACCTTTCTAACACATGAAATATTTCTAATGTCTTTTAGTTTGTCGT
Source organism: Larix kaempferi (assembly GCA_027924585.1). Lineage (NCBI taxonomy): Eukaryota > Viridiplantae > Streptophyta > Pinopsida > Pinales > Pinaceae > Larix > Larix kaempferi. The sequence goes on from BSBM01000136.1 coordinate 9,154,191, forward strand.
AGAGAATTTTCCAAGGATTGTATGACTTGAGATGGTGCATGGAAGTTGTTAGGATGTCCAAATGATGATAGTTTACATACATTAGCTAGCCTTTCAATCCGAGTCCACATCTTTAAACATTTGGCCTATTCCTTCTCTATGTCTTCCCATGCATCTTTAGTTATCTCTTTCCAATATGCCAAACCATGTTTAATATCCATAGTTTCCTGTGGACATAAGGCGGGAATATTTAGAGGAATTTCCCCAAACATTTCCTACAACTCCTTTGCCCTCTCAAATGTAATTGAACTCTTTTGTGTGATAATTAACAATTTAGGAAGCTCACTATGCCACCTAATAAGTTAACGATGAATTCTTGTAATTTGTTGGGATTTTCCATAGAATGTTCTTTTCACCTTTCCAATTTCATCCCCAACTTCAAAAACATATTGAATATAATGTGTCATCATTCCCCATGATACTTTATAGTAAGTGAGTTGATTCTCAAGAAAATCAATTTTATCTTCATGTTGTTTTATGTCTTATTCTTCATCTTGGCTCTATCCATAGTTGCATATGTTAATGCTAAATTATCTAAGGCTAAGGCCATGAGTTTGGTCTTCTTTGTATCTAGGACATCTACCACTATTATGTTATCTACATCATTTTTTCTCTTCCCGTGGGTCTATTTAACAATCGTTATCTTCTTTTTGTTATATGCCAACAACTCCAAATCTTCAACTTTGTTAGTGGGAAGGGGCATGGGTGTATCTCCCCATGCTAACAAGTTTTCCATTTTGCTTGGTATGGCCACTTCCTCAAGAATTCTATCTTTTCCCTTGTCCTTCTTACTACATTGTACTTTGCTTGAGAATATCATAGACTTGTTCATCTTGATTAGTTCCCTTAGAGCCTTCAATCTAATTATCAATTTCAATCTCCTCATTTTGATTCCGAGTCTCAGTCTAAATTTGATTTGCTTCCTATTCATGTTCTAGTTTCTTAGTATCTTCAGTTGACTTTGAATGTGCTTCAACCGCTTCTCTAGCCTTTACATCTTACTCTTCTTTTTCTTTTCTTTCATGATCATCTCGATGTCTCTCATCTTCCTTTACCTTCTTTCTAGGAGCTTCACCCTCTTCAACTTTATTCCTGGTAGCAACTTCTCTTGCATTAGCTTCTTCCTTTGTTTTTTTTTATTTAGCTTCTTTCTTCAATCTAGGAACTTCAACATATAGCCTAGATTTTTCATCCATTTCTTGTTTCCTTTTGGCTTTTGCAGTTCCTCTTTTTATTTTCTCTCAACTTCACCATTTTTCTTATTTACTTCCAATTCCTTATTTTGCTGATGGGATACCAATCGATCTCATTTCCTAATTTTGACTTGGATACGTTCCCATGGTGTATCCCCTCTATTTATTTCTTCCTCATCCCATCGTTCATGTAAATAAAGCCATGATATAAGTAATCGATTAGCATGCTTAGATCAATTGATTAGCATGTTTGGTTACCAAACCTTTGGGATCATGCCTTTTAAATCTTCCTTTAGGCAATCTATAGTCGAGAATAGCTAGAGCTTCCATTCTTAGGAATGTAGAGTTATTTATACCATAATTTACAATATATAGAGAGTAACGAATGAAAGTTTTCACTTTATCGTTGAGTAGAGATGCATTAAAACCATGCAAACTTGTCTGGTGTGGAATCTCTCTCATTACTAGCCTATTTGCGATAGATTTGGGAAATAAGTGTGGGGTTGTAGTAACTCCAAATATTTTAATATAAGTATAATCCTTCTCAATTTACCAATGCCTGGTGCTATTAAGTAGTTGGATTGCTTCATTAGATGACCTAGGGGTAGGTTTCCAGAGTATTAACTTGAAAGCTTTGGCAAGGAAATTATTGCAAATGCTTGCATACTGTCTCTTTTGTTTATTATCCCATAGATTGTGGTAGTACACATGCATAAGAGTATTTGAGATGCTCCATGTCCACCCCATACATGGAAAATGATCGTTGGCACATATAATGTTGAACAAATATGATGCCATGTAGAATGTTGAAGGAGATTTGGGGTTGTGCTCCTTTGCTTTATCTCACACTCACTTAATGTCCCCATTTTGGTAGCACCTTGGTTCACCACTATGACCATTATATGCCCATGGGTTGAGTGGGAATTAATTAATTTGGGAATTAAATTGGCCTATAGTTATTATGTTAAATTAAATTAAATATTAGAAAGGTCATGTAGGTCCATCAATTTTAATATTTATTTGTTAATTATTTGTTCAAGAGTTGGAAATGTCTAGGTGGCCCAAGAGGGCACATAGGAGGTTAGGTGGACCTCTATAAGTTGTCTTCCGCAAAGGAATCTGGAATAAAAGCAGTGAAAAGCAAGAAAGCAACTGGAAAGTAGGAAAGCATTGAAAAACAGGAAAGCAACGAAAAATCAAGGAAAGGAGAAGTTTCCATATTTTTACTAAAAGCAGGAAAAGCAGCGTAAAGCAGAAAAGACAAGAAAGCAATGAAAGAATTTAGGAAAGCTTTTTCTAATTTTGAATTAGAAAGGGGGGGCTAACTTCTATTCTCTCATGAAAATAATATTAACTATTATTTTATTGATATTTTCACGAGAAAACTCTATAAGGAAAGAAAAGATAACAAAAGTTTATAAAAGGAGTATGAGAGCCTCCTTGAGGAATCTTTTGCCATTTTTCATTTGTCTTGAAGAGCTCTGCGCTTTTCTTAGCTTGGGAGATGTGCCCCTTGCTGCAGTAGGGAGATGTGCCCCTCTGTCCACTACACTAGTTGAGCATTTCAACTAGAGATTGAGGAGGAAGGTATTCAACCTTTCTCACTAAGGTTTATTGTAGGTTTTCCATGTCATTTCTAGATCCATTCAGTGTGTTAATGTTCCAACAATTTCGAGTTCCAATTGCAGTGTGCTAGTTGTAGCATGGGATATTGATGGTGCTTGCACAAGTATGATGTCGTTGTTGTACTTGCATCTATGATATGTACTCCATTTCCTCTTGAATAATAAAAAATAGTATTGTGATTCCATTCAACATATCTCATATTTATCTTCTCTGTACAATTTTTCCTATGTGCCATTCATTGTCAAATTTGACTAGTTTTAAGATTGGCTGTAATAATCAGAGTTCTATACTTCTAAATTTCGTTCTGAAAGTCGATTCAGTTAGGTAAGAGGAATTTGGACCCATACCGAGCATTAGAATAGAAATTTGTGAGGCTCAGATACCATTTGCATTCATTTGGAAAAAGCATAGTTGAGCTGTCCTGAATTCACAATTTTTCCTCCTAGCTTCCAAACTTTGCCAAATTAAGTCCAATTGTCAAACTCATTGTTTCCATAGAAAGTTGGGGTAGTTACAAACCAGCCACTTCCAGTTCTGCACCAGAAGATGTTGTGTTCCACATAAGTCCTGGGTCCATTGCCTTGAAGCCTTTGGTTTATCCAAAGGAGTCTACCCAAACATGATGTACCTAGAAAATATGCAATTGTCGAAGTTGGGTGTCTGTCTAATGGTGTTGTAGGTTGTCCTTAGTCTATAGTAGACCCTACAATCCCTCCTTGAAGAATTCATAGAGTTCTAGAGGTGTTTGGTACAAGTTGGGAAAATACTAGTTCTAAGTTGCTAGTTTTGAGACAGTTAAGCGCTGATTAAGGGTGCATGCAAAATGTTTTTGAAGAGTATTCAACTAGGTTTGCATAATCATAATTCCAAACCTTATAACAAGTCTGATTGATCACATAACAAAATTTTGTAGTCATTCCCTTTGGGATGCACCATAACTCATCATTGCTGGAAAGTTGTCTTCTTGTGTCCAGTGTGAAGCAAATCACCTTGTTTTGGGGAATTTTGATTCTCTAAGGTTGTGGTGATGTTAATATCTTTGATTTTCAGATTGGGGATATTGCATACACATGCATAAGAATATATGAGATGCTCCATGCCCACCCCATACATGGAAAATGATTGTTGTCACATATAATGTTGAACAAATATGATTCCATGTAGAACATATAATGTCTACTTCCCATGGAAACAACATACATATAAGGGACTCTTAAGTTGATAGTAGAGTAAACATCATTAGTCTTAACTTGAAGCCTTTCAACTTATGTTGACCACTTACTTATCAATTTCTTATCTTGAAACTTTGGTTTGGATTTAATCATGTAGACAATTGGGTTGTAAAACTTGTAGTACTAATGTACTTTTCCATTTCACAAGGTTGAAAAGATGTTATGCATCTTCCTTGACTGCCACACAATCTAACTAAGATTTTTTTTTTTTTTTTTTTTTATATTTGGGAATACATGGCCATCAATGTCTTTATTTTGAATAGTTTTCCTCCTTAAATATTCTTAAAATCTCACTCCAACCAGGGAAATGAACCAACCATGTGTTAAGAATTGTGTTTCTAAAACCTGGCATTAAAGTTCTATAACTGGTTTGACCACTTCTATAATTGGTATGACATGCTTTGTTGGTACTTCTTATTTGTGAATTTTTTCTGTTATTTTGTTTGCCACTTTTTAGAGTCTTTGGAGGTATAGGATCCCTATTTGTCAACACTTCACGCGTTAAGTGATAAGGGCAATATCTATTTGATAAGTTTAACCTCTATTTGTAAACATTTCACACATTAAGTGATCAGGGCAACATCTCTTTGATAAGTTTAACCTTGATTTGAGAATATATTTTTTCTTAGTACTCAACCTTGTTTCAAATATAAAGTTATCTAGATCCATTCCATTCGTGGTTAGAATTTCGTCCCTGTTTCTGAAGCTTTAATAAATGTGAAGATTTATGATTCGACGGACTTCAAAATTCTACCTCGGCGTTGACAAAGATTTGCAGTTATGATTTGGTATGGGGTTGAAAAACCTTCAACGATGATATGAAACTTAACTTTACGACGCCGGCTGAGAGATCAAACTCATAGTTTGCGCTGTATGAGAAAAACTAAATGCCCAAGCAAAATAATTAAGGGAAAAAAACAAAGAATGAAAAAATGGGAGGAAAGGGGGTGTCAACAAGCGAGTTAGGGCTTGTTGAGACATCAATAAATGGCGACACATTGAACCCTGAATATTCAAACTTGTATCATTAAGTACAAAATAAAAAGTTTTCATTCTAGACTTTCATTGCATAAGCTCTATACTTACACAAATCGATCACTATACATTCCTATTCTTTATAAGACTTTAAGACTTTACATATTTCCTAAGTACATCAATTACTTATATTTACTCAAAGGTCAAATAGTGAAATTAATTCCCTAAGTATAACAAGAACTACGGATTTATACCATATACCATATCATAAAGCTATTGTATTTGTGAACTGATTCTATAATGTCCCGAGACTAGATTCTCAATCTCACGGTGTTGCTCCACTACCAACGAGTTTCCATAGCCTCAACAAAGTCACCCTAACTTCATAAACCTTCCTCCGTTTCCATTGAGCATTCATAGACCTAACAAAAATATCTACATTCCTCCATATTATTTTGTATTCATTTTCTCAATCTTTTATTTTAGTGATTTTATTTGATTGTCAATAATTGAAAGATGAGTGGAACAACAACTTTATTTTAGCTGTGGGGATGGCATGTGTTTTAGGAGCCATGATTAGCCTACTTTGGGTGATTAAAGTATCCCTTTCAAACAAATATCCTTTGATGTTGGTTTATCATTCTTCACTACATTAGCTACTTTAAAGTGTGTGTGAAAGAAGTCTTTGAACTAAGTACCAACATAGATCCATCTTAAACTCGTATCTATTAAGCACCGAGAGGGATCCAATTTCTTGAGGTGTATTTCTTTTTTTAAATTTAAATTCAAGAAATTTAATCTCTCTTGATTGATAGATTGAGTTTAAGTTTTAATTTTTATTTTATAAACGAACATCTATTTTTTAATTACTTTTCATAATATTTTATTTTATGAGGTGACATGGATTTTTTTTAAATTCTTTCCATAATTTTATCTTTTTTACATTTTAATTAATGGCTGACAATACATTTTACTTTTTTACTTTTCATTAAATACTTTCCATTACATTTTAATTAATGGCTGACAATAATAAAGACAAACGTTTATAGCCTAGGATTTAATTCAAACCGTCCATGTATTATATAGCCTAGGATTTAATTCAAATGAAAATACACGTCATTTTATTAATCGCCGACATAATATTCATTTTTTTATATTATTATGTTAAAGACAAACTTTATTTATTATGGCCGACTATAAGGACAAACATGGACAAATGTTACAGGATCTCCTCCATACTGGGCTGTAAAGCACCTCGTTTCACTCGGTGCAATAAAAAAAAGATTGTGTTAAGGTTTTAAAGTTGTCCATTAGTTACTCATTCATAAGACTATATGTTCTTCCAGTTTTTCAGTTTCAAAGTTCTATTGGATTTTCCCCTACTTTTAATCTTTTGTAAGAGGAATTAGATAGTATAGTAACAATTCTCAAAGTTACTATATGTACCTAATTTCAAGGACTCAACATCAATTAGGCAAAGTTTGAATAGTAAATTCTAAAAGGAGTTTTTCAACATCAAACTACAACCTAACAAACATTGAAATTAAAGAATAACCAAAAACTAAAGGTAAATCAAAAGTAAATAAAAGGAAAATATTATATATTCAAGTTTATAAAGAAAAGCACAAACTTTGATCATCAAAAGAAAACCAAAAACACTATTATGCATAAGATGGTTACCTAATGGACAATCAGTTGAAGCACCTCTTCAAAATCTGGTCATTAGTAGGAAAAGGGTCCAAATCTTCTTCCAAATTCTTTAGTCTATATGTCCCAATACCTATCTTTTTAGCAAACTAAAAAGAACCAAGCCACAATTGTTGAAACTTTGTGTGCTTACATTTTGGCTCATTGAGTTTGTCCCATTTTAGAACTAAAAAACCTATCTAAAACTCTTTGCCATTATGTCACGTCCCCATCTTGACCCTATTGCATTAAAATGTAAATGATGTAATATTGTTATAAAATCATGGTGAGGAGCTCGAGGCCAAGGCCCCGCCATTGATTTATTGATGCATATGGTTTGCGTGCTAGACATGCACATTGGAATTTCAAACATCATGTAAATATGCATTTTAATAAAATACCCACAACTAGCTATGCAATGCAACAAGAGATGGGAGCATGATTTTACAACGAATTGGGAGGGAAAACATTCAAACCTTTGAGCCAATCAAGTCAAGCGAATGTCAATGAGAGAACCCATGAACCCTCAACTACCCATGTTGACTTTTGTACCCAATCATTCATTTCTTCCAAGAGTTGGTTGAGGTAGTTAATGCCTTGGGGAATGGGAGGTATGGCTGTTCAAATTCGGGTATGGGCAAGCCACCCTTCATGGAAAATCACGTTTTGCTTCTTGGGCAAGAAAAGAGCCATGAATTGCTCCCCAAACTATCATCCATCAACCAGTTTCTCTCCCTCACGAGTTGGGAGGTACCTGGGCATTTTCCATCTACGTTTTTCTGGTTTTTCTTTGTTTCTCAGCTGGGGGAAGGGCATTTTTGTGTTATATACCAATAGGGAAGAAGGGGAATCTAATTGGGGGTTCCATTGAGACCGTTTTGGCTGCTGAATACTTATATATCTATGGGAGAAATCGTTTTCTTCCATGTGGTCGAATTTCCCTCTCCCAATCCATTGTTTTGGCTTGAGCTTGAGTGCAAGCATCCAGGGTTCTAATTTAGCCCGATAAACCCAGCTGTGGACTGGCTTGGCTTAGATGCATTGATTACTTGGCTATGTAAGAGATGGAATGTCCCCTTTTCCTTGTAGAAATCATGCCCAACTCGGGGGTGGTCTCTGAGTGCTGAAATAATACAGACTGGGCAGAGACCTATGGTTGGGTGGAACGTTGCAGCGACATAGCTAGTTGCTTGGGACAATTGCACAATGAAGATGAGTATATTCTTATGTGTATTTAATTCTACAATGTTATTTCATTATTGACTGTTATGTTTATGAAGATAAATGCATGCTGGATATGCATGTAGTGGATCTTGTTTCTGTTGTGTTTATTTGAATTATACACATGCACATGTGTTTTTGTTTTTATGAATCTAATGAAGGGCTAAGTTTATGTCAAAGCCCCACAGATACTGGTATCATGTTCCCTTCCTTGCATTGGGTCCACAGGAGGGGACGTGACACATTAGCATCATGTTTATCACATCAATGTGTTTATAATTTGGTGGTGAATAACAAATTTATGTTTATCCTTTTCCCTTTCTTCCTCCAACATGATTAATGTATCCATTCTATTATGAAAGGCTAAAGTGGGTTGTCCTTGAGAAGATTGGGAAGCTATAGTGAAGGTAGAAAAATGTTAGGAGGTAGGATTACCTCCTTTCCATAAACCAGAAAAAGGAGATGTCCCCAAAGCAACTTTAGGTGTGACTCCAACCCACAAGGCATCATGAAAAAGATGGTACAATTCTTCTATTTTGCAATAATTGTTAACTTCGAGAGGCAAATTACATTCTTATTGGTGAATTTAGTTACTACATTTCCTTACGAATAGTAGTTAGCTTAATATTGCAGAATGATAAATTTGTATAATGCAAATTCAAACAACCTAGAAGTGGAAAAGTAAGAAGCATTATTGAATATAATGGATGGAGGGTCACCAAGTCTAGTAATTAAATGTTGTTCTAAGAATTGCGTTACGATTGCTTCATTTACATGGATTAAAGGCACTACTTCTGCCCATGTTGTGAAGTAATAAGTGGCAATTAAGATGTATTTGTGTTGCTTAGAGGAATGATGATTAATATCTCCAATAACATCTATTCATTGCTATTGAAATCGTCTATCAATTGTTAGTAATTGCAGTGGTATATATGTTTTTTTTTTCTTTTCCAACTCTCACTTGGCAAGTTTTACATCTATGAACATAAGAGTGAGCATTCTGAAATAGGGTGGGTTAGTAGTAACTAGCTCTCAAAACCTTATGTGTCATGGTCTCTTTAGCACAATAATCGGTAGCTACGCCCATCATGAAGATCGTTTAACACTTTTTCAACATCCTTATTTTCCAGTATCGGAGTAAAACAACATCATAGTTCTTTTGGAAGAGGATACCATTTATGAGCTAGTATTATGTATATTTTAATATTAGAGCCCTTCTTTCATTAGATTTTAGATGCACAGGGCTAGGTCCATGATACAAAAAATGTTTCATGTAACTGTATTGTGAATCCTCATTAGTTGGAACACATGCTCTCATTTATATGAACACAAAACTCATTTTCCCACCCATCCTCATTTGATAAAATGAGATCTTGTGACTCAGCTACCAACTTACAAAGCCCTTGAACTTGGACTATGCTAGCCCATTTAAACTCCAAGACATACTCTTTGATAGTTGTTGTCCAATTTCCTCTCCTCTTCCCAAGCTATTTTTCAATGAGAAGGGACCTAACGACTAGGTGACAATTACTTTGATAAGGATCTCAAGTATATAAGCCATGCATTGCTTGATACCTTGAAATACAACATAAACTTTCTTGTAAATGGTTGGATAATTTAATTCAACACCTTGTAAGTTGGTACTCGTGGAGGAAATAAGGTATTCAACACCTTGTAAGTTGGTACTCGTGGAGGAAATAAGGTATTCAACACCTTCTAAATATTTTAGTGCAAGCACTGTTGTTAGAAAGTGATTTGACATAAAAGTATATAAGAAAGAGTCATGATTAAAATTAAGACTATGTAGTGCCAAGGCAATAGTAATCACCACATTAATATTCTCGAATCCTTCTTGGTTTGAGTCCATTTAAATTCAAAACCTTTTTTATCATCTTTTTGTGTGTACATGCTTGAGAATATTTACAAAATCATAAACAAATCTATTCAGAAAGTTGATTTAATAGAAAAAGGATTGCATGAATTTCTTGATGCGTGGGAGGGAAATTTGAGTGATGAACTTAGTCAGTTCAAGATCAATTAGAATGTCTTCTTTGAAGGTGATATGCCCGAATATTTTCCTTCCCTGAGAACAAAGATGGTCTTTTTTAGATTCGATGAGATTTTGTATTTACGACATCTCTGGATGTGATCATATGTATTTTTGGAATAAATAGTTAAATTGTCAAGATACACAACCACATCTCAATTAATTAACTCGTGGAACATAGTATCCAATGCTCATTGGAAAGTGGCTCCTACATTAATAAAGACAAAAATCATCCTCTTGTATCTAAAGATCCCCCATTTACTTTTGAAATTTGTCTTTAACATGTCTTATTGAACCACTAGAACATGATTATACCCAAAGTATCCATCTAACAAAGAAAAGACCTCATATCTTGCGATAATTTGTAGGACTTGCTTCTTTGAGAGTGTTAGATAGTGTCTTTCTCGTAGCCCCCATTAAAATTACAAAAACTCCACATCTCAAAGTTTTCTTCCTAACCATAACCAAATTGACCAAGCAAACAAAGTGACAAACTGAAAGATAATCTTGGCATCAAGCATTTTTTTTAGTTCTTTTTATACAAGCGGTTCTAAGGTAGAATGATTTTTTTTCGCAATTTCTGTCAAAAGGGTTTGGCTTCCTTCTTCATCGAAGCAACACATTGGATGATTATAGTGTCAAATGTTTTCAAATCCTCATACGTTTTGTTACCACACACATTGTAGCTGCGTATGAAAGATATCCTATCCAGGACGGTAGAGGTAACGACTTTCGTTACAGATGAGCAACTGGTTGCACACCAACCAAGTCCCTTATCACTTTAGGCCAACTTCCTGGGATGGCCAAGGGGGAGACCCTTGTCTTTTATCGGGGAAAATACCCTGCAAGAACAAGACACACAAATAAGAAAATGATGAACAATGAAACAAAAGATAGTCTTGGATGCAACCCTAGACCCAATAAATGGCCAAGAGGGATGAATGCCTTGAAGAACATGCCGAGAAGGCTTAAACAAAGTGTAAACAACAACATCTAAGATAAATGCTATCCCAATAGCAATGATTTAATTATCAGATCTAGGATATGATCAATTCCAGATAAAATAGTCAAGTCGTAACCAGATAGAGATTAAGCTTGTGAATTAAACAAGCTACGATTGATGAGCATGATTGTCATTGATGACAACGCATTATTGGCAAAGGACATAGGAGCATTAAGGTTGACATGGAAAGCATGAAAAATAACGATGATATGGAAAGCATGATAAGGACAATGACATGGCTTGAGGACATGGCAAGCATGAGGTTGATGACTTGACAAAGATTAATGACAAGGACAATGACATAGCAAGCAAGCATGACATGGAAAAAGAATTGAAAAGGCAAAGGATGTGATGATGTGGTTAAAGATATGGCAAAGGATTGATTAATGACAAGGTTGATGGCAAGCAAGGCAAAGTAGGAGTAGCTGCAGACATTTCAGCTAAAGGCTTGCGGGCATCCCTTGAAGACAAGACTTTGCAGGCATTTGAAGGCCCATTGTTGGCATTTAGAGGACCCATGCGGGCATTTTATTGAGGCAATGAAGGCTACCTACGGGCATATTTTGGACACCTTGGAGGGCATTTTATTGAGGCAATGAGGGCTACCTGCGGGCATTTCTTTAGCCCCTTGCGGGCATATATTTGAAGCCCTTGCAGGCAGTTTTTGAAGACCCTTGAGGGCACATCAAGGAGTAGTTACGGGCATATGGAGAGTGCTTTTGCTGGCAATTATTGAGCCCCTTGCGGGAATTTTAGAAGCCCCTGCGGGCATAACAGTAATGCCCTTGCGGGCATCACATAAGGATACCACGCGGGCATTTTATTAAGGACTTGATTAACAATTAAAAGGAGCAATGCGGGAATTTTAAGGATAGCTTGCGAGCATTTTAAAAAGGCCCTTGTGGGCATCTCATAAGGTCCTTGCGAGCATCTCATAAGGTCCTTGCGGGCATAACAATAAGGCCCTTGTGGGAATTTCTAGTGGGCACCGCGAGCATTTTATTAAGGCCATTGCGGGCATCCTTAAGGCCCTGTGCGGGAATTTTCAAAGGGAAATAAGGGCATCACCTAAAGGCCCCAGTGGGCATACCTTAAAGGCCCTTGCAGGCATTTCTATAACCCCCTGCGGTCATTTCTGAAAATAAAGTGTTGGAAAATAAAAGGCCCTTGCAGGCATCACATATGAGGGCATATCTTAAGGCCCTTGCGGTCATCCTAAGGATCAGTTGCGAGCATAATAAGGAACCCTTGCGGGCATTCTGGAAGTAAAAATTGACAATTTTTTGATAGGCCGACCTAGTAGAATTTATGGAGAAGGGTATATAAATAAGAGCCAAAACTCTATTTTGAATTAAGGAAGGTGTGGAAAGGGAAGTGAGCTTGTGTGATGTAACTGAGGCAGCCTCAGACCCGAAACCTTCATAGCAAAATTTCTTTTGGGGTTTGACAAGACAATGGACAGTTTGATTTTGAAGGGTGACAAGTGTTGAATTATCTTTGGGGTTTTACTCCTAAGTTTGACTATGTAAAGAAGGACAGCCTGATTCCTTGAAGCCTTGACAGTCCGAACCTTTAAGACATTGATAGCCTGAGTTTTGAAAAAGGTTGACAGTCCGAATTGTGAAAGAGTTGAAAGTGCCTTGAAGTACCTTGAAATGAAAACAAGGATATACAGTAATATATTCAATGCTCAGTGAATTCAACAATCAGATTTGACAGGTCCACAGGTTCAGAAGTTCAAGATCATTCTTATTCTTTAGGGTGGCAGGGTGGTGCTAGGGCTCACAATTTTGTGAGTTGAGCTGTTGCAGCAGCTCGTTAGTTGTAGCTGACGAATCCTACGGGGTTGTAGCCCCTTCCAGTTGTAGCTGGAGAAGTTGTATCAAATTTGTAATTCCAGTTGTTGCTGGATCAAATTTTATTATAAAAGGCTTCCGTCGTTTTTCCCAGAACTTGGGTCTCCACGTAAAAATTATGTGTTCTGTGCATCTTGTTATTTTTGTGAATATTAATTAAATGCTTCTATGATTGGTGATTAGCAATGTGCTCTTAATTAAATTATATACATATTGAGTGAATACTGATTCACCCCCCTCTCAGTATTCCAACAACGATATGGGAAAATAATCAAACTCTAGCACTTAAAATGCAGGTTATGTTGATAGATGGACAAGTTAGAACACAAAATGAGCATACCCAAGTCCTCAAACAAGGAAAACACAAGCTGCCCAAGGGGGGCACAACTATGCCAAAGAGACTAGTGCCTTGAAGGGGTTAATGGACTTGGAAATCAGTGCAACTTGGTCTCTAAGGTTTTCACACCAAATATGACATGGGTTCTCAACCAAAAATGATTTTGATGATTAAATTCAAAGATACAAATTTTGAGGGTTTTAACTTAGTTATTTTTGTTGATTTTCTTGTATATGAAATGAAAGAGGATGAGAATGGATGTACTTACTTGGATGCTATAGAAAAATGGTGGAAAAGTGAAGGTTATTCCCACATAGATCAAATGGAGTACTTTGGCGAAGTCTCGGTTCGAAAATGAAGTGTCAGAATGACCAAATGTGCCCCCCTTCTACTTGCCAATCAAAGATAAAAAATAGCAGATTGGAAGATAAACAGAAATGACCAACTACAAAGTAAGAAACTAATGATGAAAGAGTGAAAAATACTAAGAAGAATTCACTCCTTGTTTAACCAAATCTGGAGAAGAGGAAGAGTGAGGTTTCCCTCAATTGGTGCACCCCTATCCAAATTGCTTCTCTGCCTGCAAACAAAATCACATTCGAATGTTTATGGAAATACACCAAAAATATCCCAGTGCAAAGGAGAAATAACTTTCAATCACCAATCCACACATTCAGTTCACAATAGACACAATTTTTAGCTTAGAAATATTCTCTATTCAATTGCCAAGAGTCCAAGAAGAAGTCGCAATGAGTGAACTCTCTCTTAAATAGAGCGCTGCCATACAAAATCCCTAGCCAAAGAGATCAATGGTTGAGATGAATTCATAACATTATTAAGAGATCAACGGTGGATAATGTCTCAAATTATTACATCAATGAGATAGAGGGGGGTCGCTATCACCAAGTGTGCCCTTCCTATGAAGTAAATGGTGTTAGTTTTTCATCATTTAATTCAATATGATCTAGGATCTTAACTGAGAGAACAACATGTACAACATATCAAACAAAGAGACAAGATACACAAAGCATTTCACCGGGGAAAACCAAGAAGGTGAAAAACCCCGCAACTTCCTCAAAGATAGAATGAGCACCAATACAAAGATCACAAAGATCAGACCCCAAAACAAGAGATAGTCTCCTAGCAGCTTCTCCTCCTCCACTTGTGTGCACTCCTCCTCTCTCTCACTAATGCAAAGTGAGTGAGTGAGTGAATGAATAGAATGAAAGAGTCACACTCTCTATTTATACAATGACTTGACCTGCCTTTATTTCTAATTCGGTCGACCTCCCTTAGGAGAGTCTAATAACCCATTACCACTTGTCACTGGGTCGACCCCACTAGGGTGGTCTAATAACCCTTTAACTCATACAGGGCTGACCCCACCAAGGTTGTCTAATAACCCATCAAGTATAAGTTACGACACTTACAATGTAACTTGCGACACTTGCAAATACAAGTGACGACACTTCCAATCGGAGGAATAATACATCTCCGTTGGGGATATAATAAAATACAAATGTAATATACAAGTGAATATCTTCTGAAGTTATAAATACATCAACACTCCCTCTTAACAAGGAAGGTATTCTATTGACATAGGTCATCAATACATATAAGCATAAGTCTTCAAGTTTGGAGCTGGATAATCATCACTGGATCATGGAGCATCATTGTCACTGCTACTGTACTCGTCATCTTGATCACTGGGGCTATCTCTCAATTATTCTCATCATAGGAAGTTCTATAGAGCCAACCCTTTTTCATGTTGGATGTAAGCTTAGCCTCTTGTAGGTCTTCATCATCTCTGCGAGCGGCCTGATAAAGGTGGAATCTCAGGACTGATTATATGCCTCTGCAAAACCTAACAAGAGCATCCTAGGATCCTTTATGTGCCTTAGCATGACCGGCAAGATCTCCCAGGACTTATTACATGCAACCTTCACAAAACCTTTAAAGAGCATCCCATGAACGTTTATGTGTCTAGCATGACCTATCGGATCTCCAGGACTGATTACATGCCTCCCTTGCAAAACCTCGAAAGAGCATCCTAGGACTGATTATGAGATTACTGCTCAACCTATAGGATCTCCCAGGGAGCTATTACATGCTACTGTAGAACCTGCCACATATCCATGGCCTCGAAGTATCACCCTGATACTCATGATCAACCTGATCATCCTCGCATGAAGCATCATCCTAATGCTCATGATCATACTGATCATCATACAATGCATCATCCTAATGCACATCATCATCACATGATCATCCTGATCATCATCATAGCATCGTCCTGATGCATATCATCATCACATGATCATCCTGATCATCATCATAGCATCATCCTGATGCATATCATCTGGAGCATTGTCCTGGTGCTCATCACACATGATCATCATGATTATCATCATACATAGCATCATCCGGAGCATCGTCCTGACGCTCATCACACATGATCATCCTAATCATCATCATACATAGCATCATCCAGAGCATCATCCTGACGCTCATCACACAACACTTACATCCACAGCCATGGGACAGATCCTCCTACCACCATGCTTGGAATGGCTCCTGCAAATGTGTCCCATCACTTCCTCCTCGAAGTATCTTCTATCTGAAGAACACCAAGCCTCTCTCTGAAGTACTCGAACTTCACTCTGGCTAGTGGTTTGGTAAACACACTACAATCTGCTCAATCGTCGCAACATATAGGAGCTTCACTGGTCCTCTCTGCACCATATCCCTGATATAGTGATATTTGATCTCGATGTGCTTCAACTTGTCATGGAACACTGGATTCTCTGACAACTTCACACAACTCTAGTTGTCACAATAGATACAGGTAGCATCCAACTGGAGATCAAATAAATCAGATAGTAGCTTCCTTAGCCATACTGCCTCACAACTAGCCGAACAAGCTGCGACATACTCTGCTTCGACTGTACTCAGTGCTATGCAGGATTGCTTCTTGCTAAACCAAGAGATCACACCTGATCACATACTGAAGCAACACCTCGAAGTGCTCTTCCTATCTGCAGCACTGCCTGCCCAATCTGAATAAACATAACCCTCCAGGTTAAACTTTTGATTTGTATCATACTTGAGCCCATAATCAATCGTACCCTTCAGGTACCTCAGAATATGCTTTACAGCAATCAGGTGACATGTCTAGGATCGGTCAGGAACTGGCTCAAAGTGTTCACCGCAAAGAAAATATCTGGTCTCATGTTCGTCAGGTACATCAAGGATCCAATCATCTGACGATACATCGTGGCATCAACCGACTCTAATGAAGCATTACTCAATAGCGTCAGGTTCGATGCCATAGGTGTGGCCATGGCCTTGCAATCCATCATCCTGAAACTCTTTAGGATCTCTACTGCATACTTCACTTGTCCAAGGAATATTCCATCTGCACTCTGCCACACTTCCATACCTAGAAAGTAATGCATCGTACCCAAGTCCTTCATCTCGAACTCGGCAGCAAGCTTCCTCTTCGTGTCGACAATCAATCTATCCTCACCTGTCACAAACAGGTCATCCACATACAGTAGGAGTATCACTATATTTCCTTCCTCAACCTTGTAGTAAAGATTGGAATCTGCTTTACTCTTGGTAAAGCCCAAACTGGACAAGAAGCTGTCTATCTTGCCATACCATGTCCTGGGTGCTTGCTTTAAGCCACACAAGGATTTCTTCAATCTGCATACATATGAATCTCTGTCATGTGTCTCAAAATCGAGTGGCTGCTCCACATACACTTCCTCTTCGACTACACCATTCAAGAAAGCTGTCTTGACATCCATCTGGTGTATCTTCCACTTCATTACTGCAGGCAGAGCAAGTACTGTTCTAATGGAAGTGTATATGGCTACAGGTGCAAAAGTCTCTTCATAATCGATCCCTTCTTTCTGGGAGAAGCCACGAGCTACAAACCTTGCCTTGTATTTCTCTATGCTACCATCTGCAGCATGCTTGATCTTGTAGATCCACTTGGAAGTCACAACAGACTTCCCTTCTAGTCTTGGGACCACATCCCAAACATCATTCTTCATGATCGACTGGTACTCCTTGATCATGGAATCCTTCCATTACTGCATCCCAGATCCCGGGAACTTCAGATTCTTCAATATCTTCAATAGGTAGTTTTCTTGAACTTCGTTGCTGGAACAAATGTTGTAGTCCTTCTTTTGTAGGTGATTGTACACGATCTTTCCTACAAGTCAAATTCAATTGCATGATTAGAAACTTCTCATAGTTTTCAGAACAATGTCTTACACATAAAGGCATATGTCATATAGTCATGCAATTATCTTAGCCAATGCTTCAATACAACATTCATCCATATCCCGTATTCATACGGTAACTTTCTAGATGCCTTACATCTCTACTAGAACATTGTTAAGAGTTTGCACTACTCCCAACATGTCAACAAAGAGGTTTCATTCTAGATAAGTAGCAATGGAATGTTGTACAGTGCCATAGGCCACTTACCCATCACATGCATATTAGTAGTATACTGTTCATTAATGCAGTTATTCTAATATGCATAATACACAACCTAAGTCTAGGAACATAAGTATATACATCATTGAACAATATTATTTAAACAATCAAATATACAAGAAATGACAATTCAAATACTTATCTTTGTTTGCTTGTTGGGTGGACTCCCTCTCAATCTTTGCTTCCTTACAGGAATTACTGGAGTGTGCTCCCTTTTGATCTTTGCTTCCTTGCAGGAACAACTGAAGTGTGCTCCCTCTTGATCTTTGCTTCCTTTATGATATCTTTTATGTCTTTGAATTTCTATCCATCTTGGACCACTATGCATGCTTAAGTGTGCACTAGTGTCATCATTGTGTCATCCTCAAGATCTCATACATAATCATACATTCATTAGTATAATCTCAACACTATCAAAACATTATGATTCTAAATAATCTTAAACATGTATGGTCATGGTCATTTCATACACAAGTAATTTATCACAAGCGTTAGTATTCAAGGTTTTAGGGAGGAATTTTTTTACTCATGCATATTATTAATTGACCATAGGACTCTTCTAGTTCGTCATATCATTAATCAAACTAAGAAGCATAATATGCATAAACCCATGATTACTCAAACTTATAACTTCATGAATAATCATTATCAATCATACAAAAGTATACTTATATGAGACCCTAACACAAGGTAGGATTCTAACTTGATATAAGAAAAACATACATGGATTATCATGTTTGCGAGTTATGTCTAACATACCCAAACAATGTCTTCTTTGTTCTCTTCAATGATTTAGAGACCTTGTGCTAGTAACCTGCATATCTCATAAGTTAAGCATTGTAGAACCAAATTATACATACCTCGTAAGTAGAGCTTTTATGTGATCAATGGCTATGGATGAATCTTTGTCTTCATGTCACCATGGTCATATGTTCTTGATCTAGAACGTGATTTGTCTTTCTTGATGTACCTTTCATGTGAGCGGACAATATCATCCTCATACAACACCACCACAACACCACAGTGAATTAGTACAATCATAAGTGTCATAACCCTAATCAATGAATGTCTTCTATCATTCACATGCATTCATACTTTTACTAAGGTGATAAGACAAGTCTAAAATTAATCAATATTGTACTAACCTCAATAATGTGAAGACAAACTTAATCATGAACATATTTCAAAACATACCTGTATCTCCTCAAGTCATACCTGTCGGGATTTCTTGTAGTCTTCTTTTGTAAGATCTTAGCCTCATCTCCCTTTGGAATTGGAACTTCTTCACTTATGTAGGTGTCCAAATCATTCTTTTGTAGGATTAACCCAATCCTATACTTCCATGCTCGGAAGTTATCAGCCCCACTTGATTGGCTGAATCTGGATCTTGAGCTGGCTAGGGTTTGACAGAGAAACCCTAAAAATCCAAACTTGGAATTTCAAACTTCTTTCTTGATAGGGAGATGCAGTTGACTGAGGCGAGCAATCTGGTGTGCTCAGATTTTGAAAACTCCAAAAATCGACCCTCCAAAAATGACTTACGAAATTCGGATTTGCAACTTTTGTCAAAATTTGGTTTTCTGGTTTAAAAACCCGAACTAGGGTTTAATAGAGCCCAGGGTTCTGCCCAACCAAGAAATTCGATCTTTGGCTCTAAACTTCAATTTTTCTGAGGAGCATCCAGCCATGGTCTTAGATTCCAAAAATTCCAACTTTTTTAGAAACCCTAATTTCACGCCGCAGTGACAATCCAAAAATGAAAGTGCTCAGAATCCAATTCTATTTTGACATAAATATATGCCATATTGTTTCTAATGCATCTCTGAAATTTCAGATCCTCAAGGTCTGAAACTTTGGCCTGTGGTAGAGTGACCTGTCATCTTTCCAACCCCATAGATCTGACCTCAAATGGATTCTCCATGAGAGATATATGCTAAGTGTCACAACATGACCAGTTTATGGGATGAAACAACATAACGAACTTGTACGGAGTTCCATGTGTCACTGTTTCAACTTCGGCCTATGAAACTTGGACCTGGGAAACTACAGTCCGTGCCCTAACTAACACTTTTTATGGAATTCCATTTGGAGCTTCCTAGGCCGAGATATGACCTCTGTGCCTAGGTCACCTGTTTAGGGATGCATTCTGGAAGAGGCAAAAACCCTAACTTGTACGAATAATATCTCACAAAGTACAACGAATATGAGGCTGATATTTGGACACAAGGTACATGAACATTTCATCTTCGTCCTATAAAAGTTTCAGATCCTGAACCTTTGCCAAAAATGATTTATAGTGAAAGTGCCACAATGACTAGTTTTTACTATATCAAGCCCTAGCTTCCAATTTGTCGCAAGTGCAACAAGTGTCGTAAATGCCATACAATGCCTTCCTTGAGGCTAGCTCTGATACCATGTTAGTTTTTCATCATTTAATTCAATATGATCTAGGATCTTAACTGAGAGAACAACATGCACAACATATCAAACACAAGAGAAAAGAGACACAAAGCATTTCACCGGGGAAAACCAAGAAGGTGAAAACCCCGCAACTTCCTTAGAGATAGAATGAGCACCTATACAAAGATCACAAAGATCAAACCCAAAAACAAGAGATGGTCTCCTAATAGCTTCTCCTCCTCCACTTGTGCGCACTCCTCCTCTCTCTCACTAATGCGAAGTGAGTGAGTGAGTGAATGAATAGAATGAGAGAGTCACACTCTCTATTTATACAATGACTTGACCTGCCTTTAACTCTAACTGGGCCGACCTCCCTTAGGAGAGTCTAATAACCCATTACCACTTGTCACTGGGCCGACCCCACTAGGGTGGTCTAATAACCCTTTAACTCATACAGGACCGACCCCACCAAGGTGGGTTAATAACCCATCAAGTATAAGTTACAACACTTACAATGTAACTTGCGACACTTGCAAATACAAATGACGACACTTCCAATCGGAGGAATAATACATCTCCGTTGGGGATATAATAAAATACAAATGTAATATACAAGTGAATATCTTCTGAAGTTATAAATACATCAACAAATGATACAAATAATAATCACAAATATGATAGGGGGCCGCCTAGGGGTCTAAGAATCCCTTAGGCACCCCCTTTACAACATGCATAAAGTCCAACCATCATAACATAGCATATGATATCCACAAGTGCGCCCCCATGGGTGAAGTGCCCCCTCTCTAGATGATTGAACAATGGGTGGACCTCATCTATAGTGATAACAACATAACATAAGCTCCAATAGCATAGTGTAGCATCATAATATCATCCCATGTAAAAAATTGTCCCCACATTAGCCACTTTGATTTATTTGCTAAGTCAATGGTCACTTTAATTTTAATTATTTTGCTGGTGTATGTGGATGAACATGTAATCTGTTGGAAATGGCCATTTCCCTTGCCCAAAATCTCAAAACAAATGTGCCAATGAGATCAGAGACCTCAAATCCACTAATGGTGACAACACACACCAAAAGAATCCATGAAATAATCACTATATAGCTCCATCTATGCCAAAACCATAAAAGTAGGGCCCTGATCACTGATAATAAATTAAAATATCTTGAACTAAGGCATATCATGGCCAACTAAAGCATGGAATCATGTATGGGATCCCAATAGATGCTAAAAAAACAAAAACGAATGTCTGGATCCAAAGTTGCTCGGGACCCTATATTTGGCCTGGTCAAACCAGGTTGACTAAGTCAAACTTATAAAAAAGATGGCGGGAGCTAAAAATGTGAGTACCTGCATGTATCAAGGGATGAAATATGCTCCATTATTTATATTAGTAAGCCAACTAAAACATAAGCAACATGCTATGGTGATCAATATGCAATATAGAAGGAAAACAAATGGAAGTTGAAACAACCTCATTAATTTTTCGTGAAGTCTTGAATGTATGCACACTTATGATTTAACAAGGCTTGGACAGAGAGGAATTAACTGATATACTTTGACAGTGTGACCCTTTGGATAAGCATGGGAAACAGGGGACCATCGTGACATATGCACACTGGAGGACAATAGAGGATGGTAGTGTCCCACAAATGGAATAAGTAGAGTGAGGGATGCCTATTCAACTCTCACAAGTGTCCTACGACTCACATCCAAGCTTGATTCAGACTCCGTGAAGATATTTTCTAGAACCGTTGTGCTAAGTGCACAATTAACTATAACTTTGGGGTTCTAGGGGACTCTTAGAATTAGCAGTTCGTTGCTCCATTCCACATCCACACTCGTCGGGGCTCCGTGAGGAAAAATCATTACATTTATTTAATAATAGAAAACAGTGATTTTGATTTTCAATTTTCCACATCTGCTTTATTTTGACCCATTTCATTTCAATGACCTTTATTTGATTTCATAAGACTTTTAGGCCTACATTTATTTGGATATGGCAATACACAATGATGCATATAATGATGACATGACAACTTGTTTTGAGTCTAGTAGACACCACTCGGGAAACTAGCCAGCCTTATGTCATGGCACAACACCAGCGAGTACTCATAGTCCATAAGTGATGCATGGGGTCAGCTAGCGGAAATCATCCATAATCAGGACCAAACATTAGGGGTAACCAACACGAGAGGTCAAGGCTTCGGAATCACAACTTACCTAGGCTCAATACCCAACACTGACGGGTTCCTTTGGCCCAGAAGGGTCAAGGATTTGGCAAGTTTTGTTGCACAACTCATAGTCGAGACACAAAACGACATAGAGTCCAGTGCACACATAGGTCAAAAGGGGGAGGTCGTCAAGGTCACATATCTCCGTCATAGTCAGGGTAAGGATCGAATAATGAAAGGGTTGGATGGGTGGAGATAATGGAAAATGGTGCCAAGGCTAGAAAGATGAGGAAGGGTGACCAAGCCCATACCATATGGGGAAGAAATCAATGTGCATACGTCAAAGACTTACAATAAAGTCCACTTAGCTATTCCAACAGTAAGCCTTCCATAATAATCAATAAATCCTGATATCACCAAGCTAGTCATTGTATGCCAAGTCATAATACTGATATAAATAAATGAGACAATGAATAAACATCCATGTGCATAAAATATACCTGGTCCACCATATACCTGATTTGCTGAGTGAATTTGAAGGATGATCTGTGACAAGGATGGGCAAAGCGAAACACCAACAACTGAACTTTGTTGCTCTCTAAGTGAACCATGACCCAACCAACTCATCTCCATGGGGTCATGTGGGGAACAATCATGACAAGGGAGCCTGGAGGGAGATCTGAAGTACTCTATACCAACAACTGAACTTTTTCTCTCTCTAAGTGAACCATCACCCAACCAACTCATCTCCATGGGGTCATGTGGGGAACAATGTAATAAACCTAATTGGTTATTACAAATGCATTTATTACTAGATTAGGATAATTAATTATTAATTATTAAATGACATGTATATTTATCAATAGACATGTGTATTCCCGTTAGGCCATATTTAATATCAAGCATTCTTGTAAAATCATCAATTCAATTATGAATATATATATATATATTATCAAATATGATTATTATGTAAAGATGTTTCTTTACAAGTGGTATCAGAACTCTAAGTATATATTATCAAATATGATTATTATGTAAAGATGTTTCTTTACAAGTGGTATCAGAACTCTAAGCTCCTGCATCCTTTCCAAGTGCCCACCTTTGCTGCCATTCCACTCATCTCTCTTTCATTATCCACTACCATTATACTCCCCACGCTTTCACACTCCCTCACATCAGTCAAACCACCCACGTATCCCCCCTCACACATCCACTTCTGCTGCTACCATCTATCTCCCTCCATGCACTGCTCGCTTCTCCGTACGACCTCCTCTCTATTCCCTGCCCCCACACCTGCACTTCCTACCACCATTGTGCCTCTCCTCCACTCTACACCACTCCCTCTCACCGTGCCCAGCTCCTCTCACACCTCACACACTGCCTTCGCTCCCTTCCATCTCCACATCACTGCGCTCCATTCCACGTGACCCACACTCCACCCTCCCACACCTGCTCCACCCTCCTCTCACGTGGTTGTGCCCTCCTCTCCTAACTCCCTTCCTCCCTCCTTCGGCCACCATCAACCTGCCCACATCCCTATTCACGTCACCCCATCCGCCATCGCCGCATTCCCTCCACTCCTACGCCAGCTCCTGCACCCCACCTCTCTCATCCTCAGCCTCCATCTGCCCTCCCAACACACCCCTCGCGCCCTCCCTCCACTCTGCTGCGTGCTCTCATCCACGCCCCATCAGCCCCTCAACCACGCCCTACTGCTCATGTCACCTCACTCCTTTCATGCGTCCACCTCTCCACTCTTCTAGCCTTCCTTCGCTCCCTCCCCTCGTGCCCTCTCCCTCTCGAAGCCCTCCCCTCCCGTGTAGATCCCATCTCCCCATGCTCCCGCAGCCCTCCCACACCCCTACTCCACGCTCCATCTACCATCACTCCACACCTCCCGCCACCTCCACGCAGATCTACTCCCACAGATACACTCCATCCTTCCCCCACCCCTCCTTCCACACAATCCTCCCCGTCCATCGCCCGTGCCTCCCCTAATCACATGCACTCGACCCCCCACCATTCCTCTCGGCCATTCCTCCTTCCACGCCCAAGGGTTTAAAAAAAAACCCTAATTCAATAATAATATTATTTTAATATGTTAAGTTTAAAATAAAACTACATATAAAAACTATATATAACTTTAATAATAATAATTATTTTTTATTAAAAAAATAAAAGATTTTTTTAAAAAGATTTTTACAACCTGGAATCACCATGTTTCCCTCTTTCAACAAGATCATTATTATCCCATTCCACAAACCTAAAAGAGATGAAAGAATTGAAGTCGAAAATATAAAAAAGATTCAGGCTAAAGAAATAAAAAGAAACCAACATGAAGAAATAAAAAGCGGATATGAAGACATTATCAAATTAGTTAAGGAATTGAAGTTGACGATCACACAATGTCAAGAAGAAGCTACAATGACTTCCAAATTCCTAGGTCAAGAAGAGCTGGAAACTGCATCTACACCCATGTCAGAAGAAGGAACTCCTATCATAAAGGAACAAGCTATGTCGACTCCCGAGTTCTCAGGTCAAGCAAAGCTGGGGTCTGCATCGACACTCACAACAGAAGAAGGGACTACGACCATAAAGGAAGAAGCTATTACGACTTCTGAGTTCTCAGGTCAAGAAGTCTTGGGATTTACACCCACGACAGAAGAAGTAATTGTGACTCTCGAGTTACCAAATCAAGAGGAACAAGGGACTACTGCGACTCCTACGTATTCAAGTAGGGATGAATATAAAATCGCTACTACGCCTAAGAAGGAAAGGAAGCTTGGCCGACCGACCCCTTATACCCCCCTCACAAAATATCCATACCACCAGACACTAAGTTGGATAAGAAAAGACATGCCAACTACAAACCTCAAAATGCAATGCTTAGTAAAATGTATGCACGCTTACCGGAAGTTTGTTGTGGATTCTTACAAGGTAGGGAAGTAAGGCACATTAACACGCCAGCAGAAAAATCTATAAAATTGTCTAGTAAAACTCCAGAGCATGGACTTGTTAAGGAATTCGATGATAAGGACGATGAAACATAAGAGGTAGAAGACAAGGATATGGAAGATCAAGATGATATTGACAATCACAATGCCAATATCAATTGTAAAGAAAATAACGATGTTGTAAAAATCAAGGAAGTCAATAAAATCAATGTTAACAACAATTATGAGAGAATTGAAGTTGTAGAAGAATGCAATGATGAAAATAAAAGTGTCGAAGATGACCTTAATCATGATAATGTAGAAAAACGAAACCCAGAAGATACCGCGACAAATGATGAGTTGAACATTCTATCAGTAGTCGTAACTCAAGATGTCCTAGAATCTCAAGATGGAAAGGATCCCAGGGAACAACTAACGACAAACTTGTCAGACAAAGAAGTAAGTACATTACTAATAGTTGCCTCTAAAGATAAGAAAACCATATCAAAACATGCATAATTATAAAAGATCCACAAAAAATTAGAAGAGCAAGGGAACACCGTCAGATTAGCAGATTTGAAATATACGTCGATTAGTTGTTATGCGTCCATCTACAGAATCATAAGCATGATAAGATTTGAATGGAAATGTGACCAATTATTCCAAGAACTACTAAACCGTGGAAAGAATTCTAGTTGCAACATGCTTGTAGAAGATTCGTGGTTGAATTTTTTCTGAGTGGGATGACTTGTAATAAACCTAATTGGTTATTACAAATGTATTTATTATTAGATTAGGACAATTAATTATTAATTATTAAATGACATGTCTATTTATCAATAGACATGTCTATTCCCGTTAGGCCATATTTAATATCGACCATTCCTATTGTAAAATCATCAATTCAATTATAAATATATATATATTATCAAATATGATAATTATGTAAAGATGTTTCTTTACAAACAATCATGACAAGGGAGCCTGGAGGGAGATCTGAAGTACTCTACACCAACAACTGAGCTTTGTTTCTCTCTAAGTGAATCACGACACAACCGACTCATCTCCAATGGGTCATGTCGGGAACAATCATGACAAGGGAGCTTAGAGGGATATCTGAAGTACTTTGGCTAGCTCTGAAAAATATAGTGTACCACCAATGAACATGACTTTGTGGCTATGCTCAACTCATGTAAGGATTGTCTCAAGGTATCTGGCATAAGATCTGCATCATGGTAGCTCCAACTAACAAGGATGTGATAACATATGGATCCAACTATGACAAGTGATCTAAGGGAGAGATTGCTTGAGAACCTCATGATATCTTTTCCATAGTACCTCTCTCATCATCAATGGATTTGCACCTGAAAATTGTCTGCATCATATTCATACATGTAACTATTGCCGCACAGATGCAAACATTATACCATCCTCTGCAGACCGATCGTTAGTGCACATATATACAGAGAGAAAAATGATATAAAAAATTATAATAATGAAATCAAATACTAAAATCAAATTCTAATCTAATAGTTGGAAATGAAAACATGTTCATTTTACTATGCGAATGAAACAAAAATATGCGCAAATAAACAAAAGACTAACTAGACTAACTAACAAAAAATGACAAGTGAATAAAAAAACAATGCAACAGGGACAACTAGCTATTTCTCATGAGAGCTTATTCACCGCAAAACTAGGCTCAAGGACGAAACATCAAGAAAACCCCCCTGGGTGGACCCTGAGACATATCCCCTCAAGTGGAAACCATTAACTGGAGAGGAGAATCGGTGTCCATCCTTAGTCGACAAGTAATACATGTCGCCATCAAAGCGCTCAATTGTGAAAGGGACAACCCAAAGACTGCTAGCATGCCTAGTCATGTGATTATATACGTGATTTTGTAGGACGACCCTATCACCATAGGTAAATCTCCACTGATTCACCAATGAGGACCACAGCTATATCATAAAAAACATAGGCATCTACATTCCCGTTTGCATCAGGATGGTGGTCCCTACGGTTCTCACTAGCATCAAAATGGGCTGGTCCTCCATCAACCAGAACAACCAATCTCACAATCAAAACTTCTCTAGTCACATCCCTCCTCTCGACGGACTCTACATGTTGGCCACTAGTCTCAGAGTGTATGGTAAATCCCTAGAGCTCATTGATAGTCCAAAAATATCTCTAAGGGATGCTTGAACTCTTGAGGTCCGGGCCAAGGGCATGAGAAGAGTTACCCTGTGTATTGAATCCATCTCTTGAGGGGATGGGTACCTCTCGGGGCAATAAGAATCCAGAAAAACCACTCTCATACGGAGATGGTGAGGATGGATGCATGTAGGGGAAATCTTAGGGTTGCTAATAATGTGTGTAGGAAGGGAAAACTCCTGAAAGGTATTCAAATTATTCATGGCAAACTATTCCTCTGGAGGATCCAGAGCTAATGAATCCTCCCACCAATATCTAGGTGGTAAGCCTCTTGCCTGCCTCTCCAGATTGTCATCTATGATGGCCATAATTTCATGAAAAGTTTGGAAACTTCGCTGCTCAGGGGGATGAATACCACGTTCCTCGAGGTCATCCCATGGAATGGGAATGCTATTTGTGTGAGTCACTAGTTGGTGATCCCTCTGCTCCAGGAAAGGAACTACGACATTAGTAAGGTGTTCCTAAGGTGGTTGGACAACCCCCACATCGATGCCCATCTTGGTAGCAAGATGATCATCCTCCAAGGGAAACTGCGCAAATCGATCCAGGGGATCAAAATAGTGGGCATGTCCTACTGACATACCCTCATTCGTATATCTACTAGGATACCCCTTGGGGGTCGGTGTTAACTCCCTCATGTAGCTCTCGTGAATGAACTGGCGCATGAACTCCTCATTAGAATCATCGTCATTCGAGGAGTCCAAACCAGGACCCGAGAGCCACTTATTAAATTTTCATCTAGTTCTTTCCCGTTCATCATTATCTCCATGAACACTTCCAAAAGCCATAAAGACTCTGTTAGGATTCAGTTCCCCCTCTCCATAGGTTTCTCTTACTCCATCCTCTAAACCCTCAATGTGAACCTCATAGAAGGGTTCCCTATATACTCTCACCAAGACCTCGTCCGAGTTTGGTATGGATGCATATGATAAATCCATTTGCGGGTGTCCTCCCAGTCCTACAACCCACTTTCGAGATAGAAGCATTTTGTATACCGGGGGCAAGTTGATAGCAACCACATCCATTAGTGTGGAGATGTTTGAGAAAACAAAAAGATCGTCCTTTAAGTTATTGATTAGGACATAGGCTTGCACTTGCCTAGAGTCGATCCCACATGTTTCGATAAGAACAAGTCACTTCTAGACCCAAAGCTTACTCCTTCCTCTAAACTCTCAATGTGACCCTCGTATAAGGGACCAGGGTTCCCTGTACACTCTCACCAAGACCCGTCCAAGTTGGGGATGGGTGCATATGATAAATCCATTTGTAGGTGTCCTCCTAGTTCCGCAGCCCACTTTCGAGATAGAAGCATGCCCTATACTAGGGGCAAGTCGATAACAACCACATCTATTAGTGTGGATATGTCTAGGCAAACAAAAAGATCGTCCTTTAAGTTCTTGATTAGGACATAGGCTTGCAATTTCCTAGAGTCGATCCCACACATGTTTCCATAAGGATAAGTCACTTCTAGTCCCAAAGCCTTCATGATATGTAAGGGAATCATGTTCATAGAGCCTCCAGAATCTAGCATGCATTTGTGTAATAACATATCTTGGATGCAAAGTGTCAGATAAAATAGTTGGTTCCCCCCATTCTTCCTTCCGTAGATGGTAATTTGTAGGTTTATGGGGGGGTCTTTGACATCCTTGTTCACCTCATTAATGATCGAAGGTACCAAAGGGGTAGATGTGGACTCATTATATGGATTCTTCTCACAAGGATGCTCTCAAGGAACTCAGCCACTTGATTAAGGACTGAAGGGAGCTTCAATAACTCCGATACAAGGACATTTTTCATGAGTTTGCTAAGTTCTCTCTCTAGGTCTATTCCACGACCAAACTCCTCAGAAGTAGTGAGTGGCTCCCCCCTTTCATCTGTTTGAATGTTCTTGCATCTCTCAATAAAAGGGGGTTTCTTGGGCTCATCCTTGTTACGTCTATATATTCTGATTTGAGTTTGGTCTTCAGATGGGGGTTGAACCGACTTGCAGCAAGGGATATCCTCTTCAAGTTCATCCTCCTTGTCATCCTCAATAAGGATCTTCCCAAAGTCTAAATCAAAATGTAACTCATCTACAAAGTCGATATTTTCAATGGGGTCCTCTGACTCCAATAGATAACAACTGGATTCATCATGTTCTTCCTCACACCTTTCACACCAGTTGACACCTTTGGGATTAGGCGAGTCTTGGTCCATGTGACGTCTCTTGTTCTCTTCCATGTCGGGCCTCTTGTGATAGTTCTAATAAGGGTTGGGTACATATGGATTCTTGTAATGGTCATTGTCTCTATTCTTAACCAAGTCTCTAGTCACGAGCTTCAAGTTCCTTACCATTTCATGCAAATTGTCTAATGTATTTGTCTGCTCCTTGACAGGTTCCTTGTCCTTGCATGCTCCGGGCTCAGTGCGTGACGAAGAGGGAGCATGTGAATTAAAGAAGTTTTGTTTACCCATAGAGGAGGCATTTCCTTGACCTTTCTTGTGTTGTCTTGGGAAATATTCAAGTTCGCAGGTTCTTTCTCCTTCAAGTGGTAGCCCAACCAACCATCGAAGGAATTCAGGTAATGTATTAAAATGGCTTGGTCCTTGGGTCATATAGTTTCAGGGGTTTGTGCCACTTTTTTGTCAAAGCTCAGGTTGAATTCATGTATTGTTTCGTTCTCCTTTCTTTTGATTTCAAACAATTGGTTGAGGAGATATTTTCCATCGAGTTTGACCGACCAGTCTTCAATCAGCTTGGTGACAAAGTTGTCATGCCCATCAATGGATGCAACTGGTAATCGGTCAAACCACTTGCAGGCATTTCCCTCTAGAGACACAAATATACCCCTCATAAAAACATCTTCATCTAATACCCCACATGATTCCATGTGTTTCCACATTGACTCAATGTGGTCCTCGATAGTTATGGCATCGCTTCCTCTAAATTTCAGGATTTTCTCAAATTTAAATACTTCTTAGACATGTCATGAGGAGATCCATGTATATGAGAAAAATTGAAAGGGCATGCTCAAGATTTGCTGCCAAAGTCTCTCAGAGGAGGATTGGCGTTAGCCATCGGGTTCACTAGAGGAGGAGCTTGAGTGTTAGAAAGAGACCCAACTACGTGGCTAGGGGATCCTGAAGAGTTAACTATCTGCCAAAACAAAAGTCTAGAGGATTGTTGCTTGGGTTCCTTTGATTTGGGTTCTGTGAATAAGTAATGGGGATTCACCGAGGAGTGTCACAATGCTCTAAACTTATCAAATTATATGGATGGGTTCATCCTCCAATGGACCCATGGGGTGGGATCGCCAGGTGAACTTAGGATCTTGTTCACCAAAGGTAAAATGTTGTAAAGGGAGGTGAGATTGAAATAAAATGGTGGCTGATATAATTATGTAAAGGACAAAATTTAGCCAACAGGTTAAATTCAAAATGTGAGATTAAAAGTAAGTGCATCCACAAGGGACACTCACAAAATCTCGAGTAGACAACTACCTCCCGGCAACGGCGCCAAAAATGTTATCACACACACTTTAGCTGCCTATGAAAGATATCTTATCTAGGACGGTAGAGGTAATGGAAACCAAGTTGGTGACACTTCAAAGGTCTTGGTCATTGGATGAGAAACCAGTTGTAACACCAACCAAGTCATTTGTCACTTTAGGCCAACTGCTTGAGATGGCTAAGGAAGAGACCATTGTCTTTTCCCATTGAAAAGACCCTGCAAGACCAAGACACACAAATAAGAAAATGATGAACAATGAAACAAAAGATAGTCTTTGATGCAACCCTAGACCCAGTAAATGGGTAAGAGGGATGGATGCCTTGAAGAACAAGCTGGGAAGGCTTAAAAAAAGTGTACAAAAAAAAAGATAAATGCTATCCCAATAGCAATGATTTAATTATCATATCTAGGATATGATCAGTGCCAGATAAAATGGTCAAGTCGTAATCAAATAGAGATTAAGCTTGTGAATGAAACTAGCTACGAGATGGAAAAATAATCAAACGCTAGCACTTAAAATGCAGGTTATGATGATAGATGGACAAGTTAGAACACCCAACAAGCATACCCAAGTCCTCAAGCAAGGAAAATGCAAGTTGCCCAAGGGAGGCACAACTCTGCCAAAGAGACTAATGCCTTGAAGGGGATAACGAAGTTGAAAATCAGTGCAACTTGGTCTCTAAGGTTTTCACACCAAATCTAACTTTGGTTCTCAACCAAAATGATTTTGATGGTTAAATTCAAAGATACAAATGTTGAGGGTTTTAACTTAGTTATTTTTGTTGATTTTCTTGTATAGGAAATGGAAGAGAATGAGAATGGATGTACTTACTTGGATGGTGTAGCAAAATGGTGAAAAAGTGAAGGTTATTCCTACAGAGATCAAATGGAGTACTTTGGTGAAGTCTCGGTTCGACAATGAAGTGCCGGAATGACCAAATGCACCCCCCTTCTATTGCCAATCAGAGATAAAAAAAAATCAGATTGAAAGACAAACAAAAATGAGCAATTACAAAGCGAGAAACTAATGATGAAAGAGTGAAAAATACTAAGAAGAATTCACTCCATGTTTAACTAAATCCGAAGAAGAGGAAGAGTGAGGTTTCCCTCAAGTGGTGCGTCCCTCTCCAAATTGCTTCTCTGCTTGCAAACAAAATCATATTCGAATGTTTCCAGAAATACACCAAAATTATCCCAATGCAAAGGAGAAATAAATTTCAATCACCAATCCACACATTCAACTCACAACATACACAATTTTTAACTCAGAAATATTCTATATTGAATTGCCAAGAGTCCAAGAAGAAGTTACAATGAGTGAACTCTCTCTTAAATAGAGCGCTGCCATACAAAATCCCTAGCCAAAGAGATCAATGGTTGAGATGAATTCATAACATTATTAAGAGATCAATGGTGGATAATGTCTCAAATTATTACATCAATGAGCTAGAGGGGGGTCGCTATCACTGTTAAGAACCCGTGTCAACCCTTCTCTTTACTTTGATAGTATATTATTGTTGGACGCATATGCTTTGTAAGTCATCCCGTAGTATTTGTTGATCCATAGTTTGTATTAGCCCATGGTATTGACCCATAGTATTGGACGCATATGCTTTGTAAGTCGTCCCATAGTATTATATGTCCCATGGTATTAACCCATAGTATTGGGCATAGACTTAGTATATAAGTGTGTGTTGAGGCCAATGAAGGTTTCGTGAAGTTATTTGTATTGAGATTGCTCAAAGGAGGTTTCCCCCTCGAAGTGGCCTATGATCAATAAAGCGATTCTGAGTTCTGTTATTTCTGCTATCTCATGTATTTTTATTAATTAATTGTTGCAGGTTCTTCACATCTGGTATCATAGCACTTTCTTGGGCTCGTTGGGTGGAATTTCTGCCATTTTTTTTTTTTGCATCTGTTGCAGGTTCGGATCTGGGAATAATCCATATCTGCTTAACTGTGGGAAGTACTTGGGCATAATCCCTAAAAATCATTGTGAGGAGTACCACAAGAACCCCGAAGTAGATGGCCCATTGAGAGGACCTTCCAGCAATAAGAGAAACGACCCCTACCTGATTAATTAGTTCCCACCCATGAGTTAAACCAAGAGTTGTCATTTGTGCCAAAGCGATTATCAGTTTTACTTGAGCTGTGAAGTGAGGGGTGCTGCCCCAATACACAAGCCGTCAGACAACATTGGTGGCCGAGTGAAACCCCTGAACTGTTAGGAAGCCGAGCATACCTGGGGTCCATATCTATTTTCAACTGAACTGTTGTCGATCACTTCCGGGCTGTTTCAGATCGAGCCGTTTTCGATCCATTCCGATCCATTTCAAATCCACCGTTTCAGATCCATTCTGCAATCTGTTCTAGATCCACCCATTTCAGATCTATTCTGGAAGTTGTTTTAGATCCATCTGTTGCTGATCCCTTTCGCACCGTTGCAGATCCATTTGTTTCCGATCCCTTCCATGCCGTTGCAGATCCGCCATATATCCTTTGTTTTAACTCCATTTCCTTTGAAACTTCCTTGACACCCCTGCAATCCCATTCTTCATATTTCATTCCTGAGGACCCTATCCCAAATTCTACTTCCCAACGCTAGAAATTTCACATTTGTCTATTTTTAGGGTTTCCCATAACTTCTTCGATTTTTACCCAATCGCCTTCAAATTTTACGACAGTGTTCATTTCATATTTCTGCTTCTTTGTCCCTCTCTGCCAAATTTTCTCATTCTTTCACCCCGCTTATGAAATCTCCCTTTTCTGCTTCCTTGTCCCTTCGAAAGTGTCCAAAACCTAATCAAACCCAAATTAGCCATCCGATTTTTTCCCAAATCCAGATTTTCCTT
The DNA here is from genome assembly GCA_027924585.1 of Larix kaempferi. Classification (NCBI taxonomy): domain Eukaryota; kingdom Viridiplantae; phylum Streptophyta; class Pinopsida; order Pinales; family Pinaceae; genus Larix; species Larix kaempferi. The sequence goes on from BSBM01000136.1 coordinate 9,187,998, forward strand.
TACTGAAACAGTTTCTATTTTTGTTTTTCTACCCACTTAAAAAAAAATACTCTTGGTTATGGTTGTCACCCGCGCAGGAGCAAAAACCATGGAGGAAGCACTTGCAGCCATCCAAGCCAAACTCCAGGATCTGGATGAAAAATTTCTTTGCCTCCATCTTGAGCATTTAGCCATGAACAACAAACGACAGTTCGAGTCTTCATCAGATAATGGGTTCTCTTCTTCCAGCAATTTTCGTGGTTCGAAGCTTGATTTTCCTCGCTTCAATGGTACTGGTGCGACTGGATGGATCTATCGTGCAGAACAATATTTCAGTCTCCATAATACTTTTGATGTCAACAAAGTTCCACTTGCATCCTTTCATTTGGAATAGGAAGCTCTTCAATGGTACCGTTGGTACATCAAGGCTCATGACGAGCCAAAATAGACAGATTTTTGTCAACTCATTTTGCAACGATTTGGTCCTAGTGATTTTGATGTCTTCACAGGAGCACTCACTAAACTTCTCCAATTTGGCACTGTGAGAGAGTATCAGACATAATTTGAGAAACTAGCCAATCACACAGCAGGATTGTCTGATGAATTCTACAAGAGTTGTTTTATTAGTGGTCTTAAGGATGAAATCCGCTCAGAGGTCAAAATGTTCTGTCCCAACACAATGATGGAAGTCCTTGGGTTGGCTAAGTTGGAAGAAGACAAGATTGCAGCCCAACAACGCTCCAAACCCACTTTTGTTTCGTTCAGAAATATGGGTTCTCAACGACCTCCCATCCCGCTAACTCCTCGACCAACTCCTATCAAGCATTTGTTTGAAACAGAGATGCGGGCATGTAGAGAAAAAGGGATTTGTTATAATTGTGATGAGAAATTCACTCGGGGACATCGATGTGTTGATCAAAAGCTCTATCTCTTGGATGTGGATTCTCCGCCTGCCTCTAAAATTGGTGAAGAATCTCCAGATACAATAGATGATCACGTCGACATTCAGGAGCCACCTATTGACCCTCCGTCTCAAGACGACCAACCAGAGATATCTCTCCATGCTTTATCCGGAATTACCACCCGCCAAACAATGCGGGTCAGGGGTTACTTCAAGAATATCCCTCTTACAATACTCATTGATTCTGGTAGCACTCATAATTTCATTGACCATCAGATTGCCAAATAGGTTGATTGTTTTGTCCATCCTTGCTCCAAATTTGAAGTCATGATTGCAAATGGGGGCACCTTACCTTGCAAGGGGTAGTGTCACAATGTGCATATCTCTGTGGAAGATTATAACCTGTGCTCTAACATGTTTGCCTTGTCTTTATGCGGATGTGATGTAGTTTTGGGCATTCAATGGTTATGCACTCTTGGCCCCATCTTATGGGATTTTGCTGAACTTTGGATGCAGTTTTCTGTCAATGGGAAACAACACAAATTTACGGGCTTACAACCAGGGTCTCTCTGGATCATTAGTTCACATCGCCTGGAAAAGATCCTTAAGAAGAATTCACATGGGGTCATCACTCAGCTCCATTCCATTCATATGCACCCATCAAGGGTCTCCACTACTTCCTTGGATAGAAATGCAGGTTTCTTTGCTGCACCAGTGGGATTGCCGCCTTCAAGAGACCTTTCCAGTAAGACTTTAGCTGCATCTACATCTCAGAAAGAAATGATGGCTATTTTGCATGCAGTACAGAAGTGGCAGCCATACTTATCAGGGAATTATTTCTGCATCAAGACTGATCTCTGGAGTCTAGAAAATTTCCTGGAACAATGGGTCTCCTCCCCAACACACCTGAAATGGGTTATCCAACTCATGGGTTATGCCTATGCGATCACTTACAAGAAGGGTAAGGAAAATCTGGTGGCAGATGCTCCTTCTCGCACATTTGATGATCTAGTTTCTCTTACAGCTATTTCTTTGCTTGTTCCAAATTGGTTGCAATCTGTTCAACAGGGCTATCTCTTCTATGAACTCCATGCTTCTCCATTGGCAGGGCACTCTGGGTTCCTCAAAACGTATGACTGGGAACAATGTAACTTCTTTTGAAAGGGACTAAAAATGACAATTCAACAGATGGTGGCTGACTGTGATACTTACCATGTCAACAAGGGTGAAATGACACTCCTTTCGGGACTGCTCGAACCCTTGCCCATCCCTACACAGATTTGGACAGTTATTTCTATGGATTTCCTTGAAGCGCTACGGTGGTACAATACCACATATAAAATGACACCATATGAAGAAGTCTATAGACAGGCATCGCCAGTTCTTCTTCCATACACCCTCAGCAGTTCCCCAATTCAGGAAATTGACTTGGTTCTTCGAAACCATGATCAAATTCTTCTCATTCTGCAGGACAATCTTCACATGGAGAGAATTCGAACGAAACAAAAAGCCGATCAACACCATTCCGAGCGCACTTTTCACGTAGCTGATATGGTTCTTCTTCGTCTACAACCTTCCAAGAAATCCTCCCTGAAACTCAAAAGGCATCATCTTCTCTCTCAATCTATCACACAGGTATTAATTCAGTGGCATGGAATGCAACCCGAGGATGCTACATGGGAACCACTCCATATTCCACATCAACTTCCACATCTAAATCTTTGAGGACAAGGCTTTTTATAAGGGAGAGGGGATGTTAGGAACCTGTGTCAACCCTTCTCTTTACTTTGTTAGTATATTGTTGTTGGACGCATATGCTTTGTAAGTCATCCCATAGTATTTGTTGATCCATAGTTTGTATTACCCATGGTATTGACCCATAGTATTGGACGCATATGCTTTGTAAGTTGTCCCGTAGTATTATATGTCCCATGGTATTGACCCATAGTATTGGGCATAGACTTAGTATATAAGTGTGTGTTGAGGCCAATGAACGTACCGTGAAGTTATTTGTATTGAGCTTGCTCAAAGGAGGTTGCCCCCTCGAAGTGGCCTGCGATCAATAAAGCGATTCTGAGTTTTGTTATTTCTGCGATCTCATGTATTTTCATTAATTAATTGTTGCAGGTTCTTCACAATCACAAGTGCGCCCTCCCTAGGAAGTAAATCGTACAAATAATAATCAATAAATATGAGAGGGGGCTGCCTAGGGGTCTAAGAATCCCTTAGACACCCCGTTTACAAAATGTATAAAGTCCGAGCATCATAACATAGCATATGATATCCACAAGTGTGCCCCCATGGGTGAAGTGACCCCTCTCTAGATGATGGAACAATGGGTGGACCGCATCTCTAGTGATAACAACATAACATAAGCTCCAATAGCATAGTGCAGCATCATAATATCATCCCATGTCAAAAATTGTCCCCACATTAGCCACTTTGATTTATTTGCTAAGTTAATGGTCACTTTAATTTTAATTATTTTGCTGGTGTATATGGTTGAACATGTAATCTGTTGGAAATGGCCATTTCCCTTGCCTGAAAGCTAAAAAAAATGTGTCAATGAGATCATAGACCTTAATTCCACTAATGGTGACCACAAGCACCAAAAGAATCCATCAAATAATCACTATATAGCTCCATCCATGCCCAAACCATAAAAACAGGGCCCTGACCACTGATAATAAATAAAAACATGTTGAACTGAGGCATATCATGGCCAACTAAAGCATGGAATCATCTATCAGATTCCAATGGATGCTAAAAAACCAAAATCGAATGTCCATATCCAAAGTTGCTTAGGACCCAAAATTTGGCCTCGTCTAACTGGGTGGACCAAGTCAAACTAGTAAAAAATGACAGCGGGAGCTGAAACTGTGAGTACCTGCATGCACCATGGGATGAAATATGCTCCCTTATTTATATTAGTAAGCCAACTAAAACATAAGCAACATACTATGGTGATCAATATACAATATAGAATGAAAACATACCTAAGTTGAAGCAACCTCATTACCTTTTCATGAAGTCTTCAATGTATGCACAGTTATAAGCTTGGTCATCCTACTAGCCATGGGTGGAATGGATTAAACAAGGCTTGGACAAAGGGGAATTGATTGATAGACTTTGACAATGTGATCCTTTGGATAAGCATGGGAAACATGGGACTAGAGTGACATATGCACACTGGAGAACAATAGGGGATGACAATGTCTCATAGTTGGAATAAGTTAAGTGAGGGATACCTATTCAAATCTCACAAGTGCCATATAACTGACATCCAATCCCGATTCAGGCTTTGTGAGGATCTTTTCTAGAACCATTGTGCTAAGTGCACAATTAACTGTAACTTTGGGGTTCTAGGGGGCTCTTAGAATTAGTAGTCCCTTTCTCCATCCTACATCCACACCCTTTGGGGATCCGCAAGGAATAATCATTACATTGATTGAGTAATGGCCAGGATCCATTTTGATTTTCAATTTTCCACATTTGCTTTGCTTTGGTCCATTTCGTTTCATTGACCTTTCTTTGATTTCATAAGACATTTAGGCCTGTATTTCTTTGGATATGGAAATACACAATGATGGATGTAATGATGATAGGACAACTTGTTTTGAGTCTAGTAGACACCATTTGGGAAACTAGCTAGCTTAGCTCATGTCACAACACCAACGGGTATTCCTAACCTAGAAGTGAAGCACGGGGTCAGCTGGCGGGAATTATCAATAGTCAGGACCAAACATCGAGGGTAACCGACAAGAAAGGTCAAGGATTCAAAAGCCCAAATCACTTAGGCTCAAGACCCAACATCGATGGGTTCCTTCGACCCATAAGGGTCAAGGATTTTGCAAGTTTTGTTGCACAAATAAGAGCTGTAACACAAAAAAACATGGAGTCCAGTGCACACCTAGGTCAAAAAGGGTCCTCAAGGTCACATATCTTGGTCTCAGTCAGGGTAAGGATCCAAAATGAAAGGGTCAAATGGGTGGAGATAATGGCAAATGGTGCCAAGGCTAGCAACATGAGGAAGGGTGACCGAGCCCATACCATATGGGGAAGAAATCATTGTGCATAAATCAAAGAATTACAATCAAGACCATTTCACTATTCCAACAATAAGTCTACCATAATAATCAAGAAATACCGAGATCACCAAGCTAGTCAGTGTATGTCAAGTCAAAATACTAATATAAATAAATGAAACAATGTATAAACATCCATGTGCTTAAAATATACTTGCTCCACCATATAACTGCTCTTTTGAGTGAATCTGAAGGATGATCTCTAGCAAAGATGGGCAAAGGGAAACACCAAAAAATGAACTCTGTTGCTCTCTAAGTGAACGATGACCCAACCAACTCATCTCCATGGGGTCATGTGGGGAACAATCATGACAATGGAGGCTGGAGGAAGCTTTGAAGTACTCTAGCTAGCTCTGAAAAATATAGTGTATCACCAATGAACATGACTCTGTGGCTTTGCTCAACTCATGTAAGGACTGGCTCAAGCTCTATGGCATAGGATCTGCATCATGGTATCTCCAACTAACATGGATGTGATAACATGTCCATGCCAAAACATCTTGATGTCGTTTGAACAACAAAATGTAAGCTCATTTTTTAGCCTCATTGCAATAAATACATATTAGGATATTAAACAATTATGAGTTAGTGAAGATAAACTTGATCTCATGTGTCTTTAGGCAAAGTGTTTTTCTTTGGTATGCATTGATATACATTTTAGTTATCTAATCCAACTATCATGTAACATACCCATTACTTGAAACATTTTATGTTTGAGAAAAAAACATTATCTTAACTTTTATTGTAAAGTTTTATATTTGGCCAAGTGGCTAAGGATGACTGTAATTGCACAATATTATTATTTAATAAAATAAAAGAGGAGACACTCACCCAAATAGACTGTTGAAAGAGTGTTTACTGACCCACTAGGTGGAATGGAATCTGGGGTAGAAGGCAATGGACAAGTGGCAGCATCAGGAACTCAGTAACTAGTTGTTGTTATGGGACAACTCCCTTGAATTGTGGTCAAAGTTCCCTGAAAGATGGGACTGGAGCTTGAGGCTCATTTATTTGGAAACTGACCACTAAAAGACCTAGGCATCTTTATAAGCCATCGAATTTGAGTAGAGGCTCACACTTTTTCTGATGAGAAAATTTACCTTGTGGTTCCGCTGTATGCACACAAGAGATTCGATGAGGGGAAGCTGTGTTTTGAGTTGTAGTGTAAGTCTGCTTCACTTCTGCTGAGTGCAGAGATTTATTTTGAGGTGTATTGAAAGTCTCCATTGATTGCTGAAAGTACAACTTGAGTGCCTTGCTTCGACACAGAGTCTTCTACCTAGTGGTTCAATAAACAAGCTCGGGGGTCCAAAGGGGCAAGTGATATTGGCTGCTTTTTCTAGAGAAGGTTGGGAGGAGCATGCCTCTTTGGGTGTTTGTCCACCCTATCTACATTATCAAGTTCTACTTGTCATTTCATTTCCTAGTAGTTATAATTTATTGTTTCTATAACTGTTGATTTAGGATTATTAGTTGAACACTGTTAGTTATCATCATTTAGATGTAAATGATTGATTTTCTGAACTATATAAAGATTTAATATGATAATGATAGATTAAAATACTTCCCTGCATTTTTCCACACACTGTCTTTGTGCCGTACTCTATTGCAGGGAAGGGTGCTTAAAAATAGATAAATGATATGCAATAGATAGAATGATTAAATAGACAAACTCTGTTATAATTCCTATATTTCCTTATCTGTTTACAATTTGCAATTAAAATATCTTATGTTTTAGTCATAGAAAAACATAGCAACAATTATACTATTCAGACATTGTAATATTTTTACATTTATAGCAACAGAAGTAGAAGAACTCAAACAGTCCCATGTTTCTGTACAAAACCCTAAGTACAATTATAGGGTAATCTTTTATATTTCAGAAAGCAAATAATGTATAACTTATAATATTATTTTCAATATAAGAATCCTTCTAAGACTCTTAGCTTTCTTCCTTTTTAATTTTAACAGTATCGAGATACATTGTATAGACCAATGTAAAATAAGGTAAATCGAAACCAAACATATCTACTATACATCACTAATACACTAATAGTATCTTTTCTTTTATTTAACCTTGATACATTACTTTATTTATAAATACAAAACAACTCTGATTTCGGACGAATGTCCCAAAGTTTCAACCCTAGCTAGTTACAACATAACACTAAGTTAAACATTGCATCTTTTAGCAAATTAAATAGAATTTCCAAGACAGAGCTCAACTACACAAAGACATTTCCGTACAGTCTACACCTTATAGGGTACATAACAATTCATGGATTCGAAACCCTTATCATTTATATAGTTAAGTAAAACAAAATAGCAATTAGTGTTGGGTAGGGTTCGTAACTAGCCTCACGGCCGAAACCCTTACACTTTTTTGAACATCAAAATCACTTCAATAGGGTTTCAAATGAGGCTCATTGCCTTTGATTAACAAACAGTGTTAACATAGATACGAATTCAACATTTCTTACAAGTTTAATCTAAAACACAGAAACCACAACAACTAGACATTTGGGATTTCAACCATAGTATAAAACATTTAAAATCTTCAGGGATGGGCTCAGCCCTTATTTTTCTTTATTCACCAAACATTTCATAGATTTACATAGACTGCCGAGAGTAATTATCCCAGGATCGGCCTTTATAAACACCTCTAAAAGTGTTTGTGAAAGCCTTAAAGTCAAAACATGACCGGGTCGAGGGTTCAAACCCTTACAATTACATTCTCGTATAAACCGGACCAGGCCCTAAGTACCACAAGTCCTGCAACATTTTTCCTTTTAAAACATTTTAAACACAGTATTTTTCCTTCTAAGCTAGAGAATTGACGAATGCACACACATTGGAATCTTGTTCCAGCTAAAACTTCTGTATTATTATCATAAAACTTTTTATAGAGTAAGTTGGTAAACCAACGAAGAAAAACAAACAAGTCAAGGGTTTTCACCCCTCCCTGTATCCAAATTTGCCTCTTGGCTTAAAGTTTACAAGCATCGTAATGACTAACACTAATTTTAAAACGAGCTTGAAGCTTTGGATAACCAACACAGACCAGCATCATGCCAAAGACTCAACCGAGAGTTCCCGAAGTACTATGGAGGCCACGAGAATATCACCGAGGCTTACCAGGCTTCACGAGCTTCCCTCATTGGCATTGTAACATTTAACAGCCAAGCCGAGAAGTACCTGCCATTAAACGCATAGCATGGTTAAAACTTGGAAGAAGAAACTCAAAAAAAAAACTCATACAGTTGTACATTATCAACCTTCGCAGGATAGTAGAACTAAATTGACATGTTAAAGGAACCTTGCCTCGAAACTGAATACTCCTGCAACCGGCGAGTTCCAGAGTCATGCAAACCACTAACAAATGCAGTATTCCTCACCTCAGTTGTTCCTCGGCTCTTAACACTTGGTAGTGACAGATTACATCTACAGGTCGCGGTATCAAACCTTGGGGAGGTGCCTTCAAACCCTGTTATTGAAACCCTAAAGACCCGCAGGCCTGTCGGCCTCTCCAAACTCCACTCCCAGCAAAAATGAATGCATAGGGTTGTGCCTTCATCGAGGTAAGCCAAAAGTAGTTAAGGTTAGCACCGTGACCAAGAAGACCACGTGAAGACCTGCCACGGGGATGCCATTAGACATTCCACCACTTACGCCTTTATTGCACTTTAATCTCCATAGCTACCACCTTACGTAAGCCTGCAATGCAATCATGCAGCATGGTCATCGTTCGACCTTTCCATATGGTTGAACATTACAATCTAATTATAGTATGGTCACAAGTTATCAAGGTCAAACCACTATTATATAACTTATCCAAGTATTACGTATGATTGCCATTGCACCATAACCTAGGTTAAGGTTCGACCATCAACCTGGTGAGACTTACGACCATAAAGTAATATGGATACTTCTTATCCTAAAGTCAATTATAACTTCACATATTGATAACCTTTATTTCGTGGAACACCTTTTCATTAAAACCCTTGTATATATTATGAAGCCATAAAACACATATCAAAACTATTGCTTAGATAATGTTATAATGATCTAATAACATCCATTGTATAAATTAATAGAGAGAAGTGCATATAGTGTATAGTTTACAACTATAGACTATTGTCAAGTCACCATAATAATATTATTACACAGGTTTGCATATAGTACATAAGATCAAAAGATAGGATTAGTTTTACAGTGTTAGCACAAAAGCTTAGGCTATGATTCTTTTCATACATAGTTGCGTAAGTAAAGAAGTTTAATGCTTTTAGCCTTGAAGGCCAAGCTAAATACTTTCTTTTATGACTTAGTAAAACACAAGTGTAATAGCAATAAATACAAATTATGAGATTCGAATTATAACTGAAAATTACATAAACAACTTGAGCATAATTGAAGATCAAACTAGGATAGATCTCACCCTGGAATACTTCGAGTTACTCTAATTCCTTTTTATAACATTGAAGGCTAACTGAAGTTAAATATGACATCTTTATACCTTTCGAAACAGTATTGCTCTTACCTGCGATCTGCGATAGAAGTACAAATGCTTTAGCTTAAATAGTTAAGTAAGCCTCGGGGTGCCCATAGGACCCCTTCATCATCAATAAGAAAAGTAAATAGTTAGTATATATAATGAAATCAATATCAAAGTATCGACATCTAATAACCATAAGTGATCTAGGATGCACGAATGAGGCAAGAAAATATCCAACAGTATCACAATATAGACACAAATACATTCCACGCATTTTGTAATACAACATACATACATGATCAATGAAACATGTTATTTTAGTATGTCATTAGATAAACAAATAAACATTTATTATACTTCCGCACGGTAATTATAGCGCTTAATGCTACTTTGAAAATTTTTAAATTTTTGTGATTTTTCGGGATGTTACATATCATGATTATGTTATAGACATAAATAGATCTAACAATTCATCTTCTCCTTTATACTAATGAATATATTGATCCATGGCTTAACACCCGATTGGTCTATGATCTCTATTTAGAGAGAATGGAGGGTTATTTGATAATATAGATTGTGAGAGATTCATATGTAAACTATTTTTCTTTTGCTTTAATAATATTGCCTCAAGTGGTCATGTTGGTTGGGGCCATCAGTTTCCCTCTTTGAGGGTTTTAACAATGTAATACATTGGTGCACTGATCATTGATCTACTTGTGTGAGTGGTTTCCTTAAGGCGTTCAACCTGTGTAGTTATAACCTATTTGTGTAGTTATAACCCATTTATCGAACATGGTATCACATCATTCATGAAAACTTGCTCCCATTGTTGATCGAGATTTGAAACATATGTCACTGCATGCATTAATTTTTTTTTATATTTTGCTATTTCTAAGAATTTATAGGCCAAGAGATATTTTCTAGTGCATTCATAGCACTATTTTTAGTTGGAAATCATTTTCTATTCACCGGAAAGGTTTTTGTTTGCCTTAAGATACATCCTTTTGTATCAGATCTAGAGGTATATAGTTTTATTTTAGTTTTTAAAATCTCCTTCATCCTAATTTAATATTTCATTTCATTTTTTCTATTTGTATTTCTGGTTTGCTCCCCTTTTTTTTAATCTTTGTAAGCTCTCTTTGTTGTGTGCCTTGTGTGACCTTTGTAAATCACAAACAAAGCATTAAGTATTTTTTTCTTCTACATATGCTCTTTACCTTGTGAAAGATTAACTCTTACTTGTAATATTTAATGAATATGCTGTATACGTATGATTCAAAGACGAGGACAAGGAAAGAAATTATGGATTAGGATCTTATAAGTAGAGTGATTCACGGAGGTAGTTATGGAGCTGGTTGAATTAAATATCTTAAATATGACATAGTTGTTATGCTCACGTATTCTTATATAAATGGACTTATTGTACAATACCAACATACATGGGAATGGTACGATAGAAATGCAATTCCCCTTTAAGATTTAACCTGTTCGCCACTATTCAAGCCTTTTTCCATAACATTTAACAAATCCATTCTCAGTTAAGGTTTTGTCCACAATTTTCAGTGAAAATACAGTAATTTTCTCACTGTATAGCAGTGAGAAAGTAGAAATGATAACACTTTCATACTTGGAAGTCGAAAAGAAGACAGAAAAAAACTGCAAGCCTCAGGCCTAGCAACTCCTTGGAAATAAAACTCCAGAGAAACACAAAACACCAGTGAACTCTTACAATGTTTGTGCAAGCTTCATTAATTATCAGTCCCGAGAAACGCCAAAGCCTACTGCGTTCGAGGCCATAAGCAAATCCCAGCAAGAATGCATGAAATTGAACCAAAATGCACCAAGATTGTGCAAAACGAGCATAGTTTTTTGAGCTTATCTCGAATTTTGAGAGGAAGAATAGCCACAATGGTGATCTGAATGCCACGAAAAAAGTCACGACAAGATTGTGCAAAACGAACAGAAAAATACACGAGAGGAAGAAGAGCTACAATTGTGATCTGAATGCTGCAAAAAAAGCCACACCGAGTCAAAATCCCGCCAGGAATGTAAAAACGTCGTCAAAATTTTGGTGAACTTGCAGTAATCGGTGTCTGAATCAACAAATTAATAAATGTAAAAACACAAAAGAAAACCATTCCCGGTTTCACTCAGTGAGTGTTTTCTTGCTAGGGCAGGAGACAAAATAGGCCTGAACCGACGTCATCCTCTGCATCCGACTGCCCAGCTCGTCTTAGCTGTTGCCTGTCGCTCTGTGCCGTGCGATTGTCGACCATGCAAGGTTGAAAATCCTGTGTGGCAAACATGTGTATGAAAATAAGGCTATTTGGTATTCATCCCTTTCAGTCTACTTATCCACTTAATATCTTGTAACTTAAAAAAAATCCAACGACGTAAATTAATCATGGCCAATGGATATTACTTCTATTATTGGGAAGAATGTACCATAATTGTAAACATTTTCCACAGAGATCTACCTTGGGTACTCACCATTCTCAACCTGATTGAAATACTTCAAAATTGAAAAGCTTTGGCAACTCTAATGATTATTCACTTTGAAGGAGCCATATTGAAATTGCACTTGCAATAAGAAAACTCAAACTATAAGTTGAATTGCCTCACATTCCTGTAGTTCTTGTAGCTTATCCAGTAGTAGCAAAACCTAAAGCTAACTTCAGAAATTTGAGGGCGTGTTGGTCAAAGTTCTGGATGGGAACAAATGCTGAGAAGACAGTTTCCAGATTTGTATGACACTTGTTAAAATATGGAAGAGAGTCAAGGATGTGTTAGATATGAAACCAAATATTATTAAAATAAAATAAGTAGTTGTTACTTTTAATTTTCGATTGTATTATTGGAATTAGTTAAATTTTTCGACCATAGTTTTGGGAAAGTGGTTTTTTGGCCATGGTTTTTGGCCGTGGTATTTGTTCATTAAAACAATATAAATATGTATTGTTGGTATATCATTTGTGCACTCTGGAGATACAAGTTTGAAGTAGTTGGGTCGAAGTATTATTATGATATATGTATATGGTTTGTAAGTAATAAAAGCTGCCGATCCTTCCCTCCCCATGGTTTTTCCCATATTGGGTTTTCCATGTAAAATTGGTGTTCAATTTTTATCTCTATGAATTATTTCTTTATGTCAGGATCTGCACTTTTATGTGATGTGAAAATTAATTATTATATCTAGATCTAATTTGGTTGTATTATTTTGTTTGTGTGTAGGGCTCATCTACATGTGGTTGTGATGGAATCAACCATAATCATTGAAAAACTTACTGGGGTAAATTTTACCATATGGAGATCTAAAATAAAAGATAACTTACCAATGATTTGCACTTACCAATTCTTGAGTTTTTATATTACCGGTGTTTTATTTAAAATTTTACCCTTCAACAATGAAGTCTTCCCAAAAAAATTACCCTTCAATAATTTAATTTTGTTGATTTTATTTAGAAATATTTTTTCCTTGACTTTTTTATATTAAAATTAAAATAATGATTATTAATATGTATCACTAGCCATTAACTTGATTCACATTCATTTTATTTACCATTTATGTACTAAATTAATATTATATAAAAAGATAACTTAAAAATAATAAATATGAATGCACTTCATAATACGCAAAAATAAATAAATAATGAAACATGAATAAATAAAAAATGGTTTTATAATTTCGCACAATTATGCATATACAAACAAAACAAATATCACATAATTATTTTTGTTTGCAAAATTGTTATCATAAAATGGAGGTAAGAGTTACATTATATTTGAATTGAATCAATATGCCCACTAAAAAGCTACATAAATAATGAATGCAAGACTTTGCAAAATATAGCTCTATATGGGTCAGTGCAAGCTAATGAGGGTCACTTTTGGCACGTTAGATGCAATAGAAAACTGAAAAAGCAGGCATCCCTCAACTTACTTGGATTTTTTGATTTACTTACGGAAAATATCTTGCATTGAGTAAAAAAGATGAAATGTAGGAAATTGAATCACGTTTCTGAATATATAACTTTTATGTATTGAAAATTTGCATAGAAGTTTCAGTTTTCCTAACAGACACTTTTTATTTTTCAGGCAAATGATAAGGTATATGTTTTTGTGGGTAGAGCCTTTGAGGGCCTAAATGATGGAATCAAGCTACAAAAATCGGCATGCATGTAGAGAACACATAGCACTTGTGCGCCATTATTTTTCAAAAATTAAATTAGTAATTTTATAATTTTTTTATAATTGTTTAAGTGATCAAACCTCAAAAATAGTACATCTTTTGTGGGTAGAGCCTTTGAAGGTCTTAATGCAAAATTCTTGAAATGGGTTTTTCATAGAACGTGGAGGTTAGTGTCCTCTTGTGCACCATACAATTTTTTTTTGAAATGATTGAGAATTGAAAAAGTTATGGAAGAAACACTAACAATGTGTTTCACGAGTTAAGGAGGTAGGACAGAAAAGAAATTGAAAGAAAATAGGAAAAATTAATATTTCAAAATAAAAGTTACATATTTGGAATCTGCAGAAAAAATGCTATTTGTGTCTAAGATTTCGTCAAAAATGACTCTGTGTAGCATATTGTAACGAGTGGCTAAGCACAGGCTTCTCCAGAAACTGGAAGAAATACCCAATTAGCTTTGGTTTTTCATTAACATAGCACAGGTTTGGAATTACCGAAGCAAACTCCAAAGCGTACACATAGGATTATTGTTGACATGTGAGCATGTGACTCGGCCTGTTTAAATTCAAAAATATTGCCGCGCTTTTAGATTTAAATAACGCGTACGCGTTATATAACTAAATAACGCGTGCGCGTTATATCAATAATTAACGCGTACGCGTTATATAACTACATAACACGTACGCGTTATATAGTTACAAAACGCGCTCGCGTTATTGAAATCATAAAATACATGTTTAATACTTGACAAAGAGGGGGTGTAGAAGTCAAGGGAAATTTTGTTTAATATTTGAGAAGGGGTGGGGAAGGGTCAAGGGAATCTATGGTTAATATTTAATAGGGGTGGGAAAGGGTCAAGGGCTTAGAAGGATGTTGGAAGCTTGAGTGGGGAGAGATGAAGGGAATGAGAACATGATGGGCTACAGGGGGTGAAGGGAAGTGGAGCTTGAGAGCATTATTAGGAGTAGAATAGGTTCTGAAGAGGTATAGGGTTAGAAGTTGAAAGTGAGACTTGAGTGACAAGGGGGAATGGATGGAGGCAAGGGGGATGTGAGAGAGAAATAAAGAATACAAGGGGGGGAGAGACATAGAGCGAGGGAGGGAGAGGGACAATGGGGAGGAATGGATTTGGAGGGAGTGAGAGATAGATGGGGATAGAACGAAATAAGAGATAGGAAGGGAGGGACAGAAAGTGTTGGTGGGAGACATGCAGAGAGTGGTGGCGATGGAGAGAGAGGGAGTGATGGAGAGATTGGGATAGGTTGAGGGAAAGATGAGGGAGGGATAGAAGGTGAGAGACAGGCGATGAGAGAGGGAGGGAGAGAAGGTAGGGTGAGGGATGGAGGGAGAAAGTTGGAGATAGATATGGATGGAGGGGGTATGGGTTTGAGAATGGAAAGTGGCATAATGTGTGTGTGTTTGAGAGAGAGAGAGAGAGAGAGAGAGAGAGAGAGAGAGATTGATGGTTGGGGAGAGAGAGACTAGAGGGAGTTGTGAGCATCATATTCTCCATCAGCATCATATTCTTCATCATCATCATCTTCATGACCATCATCGTCATCATCAACATCTTCATCATCATCACCATCATCATCATCATCATCATATTCCTCATCAAATCAAAATCTCCATCATCATTATCATCATCATGATCATCATCTAAACATCACCATCACCATCACCATCAACATCTTCATCATCATCACCATCACCATCATCATCAAAATCTTCATCGTCATCACCATCACCATCACCATCACCATATTCATCATCATTGTCATCTCTAGGTTCCCCATCAACATCAACATCTCCATCATCATCATCTTCTTCATCATCATCATCTTCATCACCATCATCATCATCATCAACATCTTCATCATCATCACCATCATCATCATCATCATTATCTTCCTTGAATCAGATCAACATATCCATCATGTCACCATCATCTTCTGAACATCATCATCTAAACATCACCATCACCATCACCATCATCATCATCATCATCTTCATCATCATTACCATCACCATCATCATCAACATCTTCATTGTCATCACCATCATCATCATCATCATCATTGGCATTTGTAGGTTCCTCATCAACATCTCCATCATTATCATCTTCTCCATCATCATCATCTTCATCACCATCATCATCAGCATCAACATCTTCATCATCATCACCATAATCATCATCTTCATCGTCATCAGGTCAACATCTCCATCATCATCATCTTCTTCATCATCTTCACCATCATCATCATCATCATCATCTTCATCGCCATCTCCATCATCTCCATCATCTCCATCATCATCACCATCACCATCATCATCATCTTCATGACCATAAACATCTTCATCATCATTGTCATCTCCCCCTTCCTCATCAACATCTCCATCATCATCATCATCATCATCATCATCACCATCTGAACATCACCATCACCATCATCGTCAACATCTTCATCATCATCATCATCATCATCAACATCATCATCAGCATCAGCATCATCATCAAAATCTTCATCGTCATCACCATCACCATCTTCATCATCATTGTCATCTCTAGGTTCCCCATCAACACATCTCCATCATCGTCATCTTCTTCATCATCATCATCTTCATCACCATCATCATCGTCATCTTCTTCATCATCATCATCTTCATCACCATCATCATCGTCATCAACATCTTCATCATCATCACCATCATCATCATCATCATCTTCCTCATCAGATCAACATCTCCATCATGTCACCATCATCTTCATCTTCATCATCATCATCATCATCATCATCATCATCATTACCAACACCATCATCATCAACATCTTCATCGTCATCACCATCATCATTGGCATCTGTAGGTTCCTCATCAACATCTCCATCATCGTCATCATTGGCATCTGCAGGTTCCTCATCAACATATCCATCATCGTCATTTTCTCCATCATCATCACCATCATCACCATCATGATCTTCTGAACATCATCATGATCATCATCTAAACATCACCATCACCATCATCGTCAACATCTTCATCATCATCGCCATCAGCATCATCATCAAAATCTTCATCGTCATCACCGTCACCATCTTCATCATCATTGTCATCTCTAGGTTCCCCATCAACACATCTCCATCATCATCATCTTCTTCATCATCATCATCTTCATCACCATCATCATCGTCATCAACATCTTCATCATCATCACCATCATCATCATCATCATCTTCCTCATCAGATCAACATCTCCATCATGTCACCATCATCTTCGTCATCATCATCATCATCATCATTACCAGCACCATCATCATCAACATCTTCATCGTCATCACCATCATCATTGGCATCTGTAGGTTCCTCATCAACATCTCCATCATCATCATCATTGGCATCTGCAGGTTCCTCATCAACATATCCATCATTGTCATTTTCTCCATCATCATCACCATCATCACCATCATGATCTTCTGAACATCATCATGATCATCATCTCAACATCACCATCACCATCATCGTCAACATCTTCATCATCATCGCCATCAGCATCATCATCAAAATCTTCATCGTCATCACCATCACCATCACCATCACCATCACCATCTTCATCATCATTGTCATCTCTAGGTTCCCCATCAACACAACATCTCCATCATCATCATCTTCTTCATCATCATCATCTTCATCTCCATCATCGTCCTCATCATCATCTTCATCATCATCACCATCATCACCATCATCATCATCATCTTCCTCATCAGATCAACATCTCCATCATGTCACCATCATCTTCATCACCATCATCATCACCATCATCATCACCATCTTCATCATCATCACCATCATCTTCATCAACATTATCATCTTTATCATCTTCATCTGCATCATGATCATCTTCATTGTCATCACCCTCCTCCTCCTCATCATCTTTATCATCTTCATCTACATCATGATCATCCTCATTGTCATCACCCTCCTCCTCCTCATCATCTTGTGCACTTATGCACTTAGGGATTAATATTTAGAAGAGGGTCTAAAGGCCTTTATGGGGGAGGGGCTCTAGGAACAAGGTAAGACAGAGAGGGCAGGGGGGAGGGATAAAGGCGTAGAGGGTTAGTGATTAAGGGAGAAGAAGGGAGAGAGTGCTATAGGGAGGGATAATGACGAAGATAAAGAGAAGGTGGAGAGATGGAGAGTGGGGTGGTAGAGACATGGCTGAAGGGAGAGAAAGAAACATGAAAGAAACATGTAGGGAGAATGAGGGACAGATATTTAGAAAGAGATAGGGGGTATCTAGGGATTATTCGGAGAGAGCTAGGGGGTATTAAACCATACAAAACATTTGTTTTGTATGCAATCATATAAATTATTAGTTTTCTTTGATTTTGTTCGTTGCCCTAGCCGTGCACCTAACCTATTTATTGTGCTTGACTATATCGCGTTCGCGTTTTTTCACTACATATCGCGCACGCGTTTTGGAACTCCAGAAATAATGGACTGTTGCTGTCCGAGAGCAACTTCACTCTGTCCGAACGAAAGCAATAATCCCGCGATTTTTCGAACAGCACGAGCCCGCGTCTGAAAATTTTCACATTCTACACCAACTCCATCATTTTTTTTTATGCAGGTGCAGCATTGAGGACATCTTTCATGGTTGCTCACTGTGGTGTTGGGTTATATGGCCATATTTGAAGAAAATAATTAGCAAGCTTGAAGAATCTCCAATTGAAGAACACCAAAGATAAGGCCTTTGAAAGATTCATTTTGCCTATATTTGAGGAGCACACAAGGTAAGATATCAAGCTTCAAGACCAACAAGGAAGAACTTCCATTTGCTTATTATTGAAGAGCTTGTAATTGAGGAGCAACAAAAACAAACTATATTGAATTGATCATTGTGGTGATGGGGAATGCACGTAACCGAGTAAACAAATCAACAAGGAAGAAGAGACCTCAAGAAGTCATTGAAGAAGAGAAAGAAAAGAAAAGAATATACATGATGAATCGGAGGCTTTCTTTGGAAACTAATCCAAATCCAATTGTAGAGGATACCATGGTTCATCCTATTAATCCACGACAAGAGGGACCTTCAATTTCCACAATAGTTGTTGAACAAGCACCCCATGGAAGTAATCAAGAAGCAAAACGTAGGTGCTCATTAGGGGATGTTTCAATTCCCACTTCAAGTCAAAGTGATAAGTTACCATCTCAAGATGAAGCTCACGAAGAAACACTCAATTTGGTATCCGGATGTGGTTATACAAGCGATGAAGTCAGAGAGGCGTTGGACATTTTGCCTACTGTTGAAGAAGAGAATGTTATCCACACCCTCGATGAGGATGTTGGACTTCCACAAGGGGATGTTGGACTTCCACAGACCATGGATGAGGATGTTGGACTTCCACCATCCAACTACCAGGAAGAGAATGAAGGACACCAAGCTACTACTGAAACGCCAGAGCGTCTTGGTGATGCGCTACATGGTACAATTCCAACCCCCTTACCTCCATTAGCAAGCACACGTCGAAGAACTCCGAAGCGTATACAAGTTGATGAAAGACTTATGAATTCCATTGAAGGTACGCTATCTAAACGTAGTATTGCTTATCAAACTCAACAGATACTTGATAAATATTTTGTTTCTAAATGTGATGGAGATAAATGTAGATTATTTTTATCATTGTTAAAATCTAGGAGCATGAATGTTGTTAGGAAAAAGTTAGGGATAAAGATGATAAAGAATTCTGAACCAAGTTCTCATATAGTTAAAAGCCTAGTAGATGCATTTGGTAAAATTGGTAAGAACACACGTTCAAAGGACCGCAATGCTGCTCGTCGTGTGTTGTCACAATCAATTGCAGATAAGAACACCAGGGCCCTTCGTATTCTCAGGCCTACATCGAAACTAGTTAATTTGAATGTAAAAACCCTCCGTAGGTATTCTATTAGAAGAGAACATCTTGACACAACCGATCAGACAGATTTTTGGGCCTTTGTTGGTCGGTTGCCACGTCGTGACATGAAGCTAGTTGATGCAGTAAAGGGACTAGTGCATAGTTTTTGGCATGATCACACAAGGCCTTCTTCAAACCGAAAGGATGTACTAAAACTAAGAAGGGGTTCGAAGGATCGTGAGCCACATACTAAGCATCTTCTTGATATAACACAGACAGAGCTTTACGAAAAATTTAAGATTGAGCATAGACAATTGAACTTGGGGCAAAGATCTTTTGAGAAATGTAAGCCATGGTATGTTAGAATAAATACTCTTCGTAACACTTGTTGTTGTAGATACCATGTAGAATATGAATATTACTATGAAACATTTTTGTACATTCGTCGTGTGTTGCATACTAACATTGTGCAGGATTGCTCCATGACAATACCACCGACTTCATCAAGAGAATTCATTCATAGCATCATGTGCAATAGGCCCGAGGGGCAAACATACTATGCAAAATCTTGTTTGGATGGAACATGCTCCAACTGTGCTGGAATGGCATTATTGAGCCAATGTATGCACGAGAATGGAGACAGTGAATTTGGGAAAATGGTTACAGACATGAAAAGTTTCAAATATATCAACTATGAAATAGTCCCAGGGAAAGAAAGCAAAAAAATACAATTGGTGACATCTCAGGTATGCATTTATATCTATAAAATTATGTTGTAACGGTTACATTTCAATCCTTACTTACAACAAAAAACTGACATTGAGATCATTTTGTGTCACCAGGTACAAGTTAGTGACTTCATCAAGGAATTTATTGAAAAGACACATCAATATGTTCAGCATGTCCACGTGGCACGATGGCAGGATGAGAAGTTTAGAATATGCAGAGATACATTTCCCCTTGGTACTATACTTTCAGTTGTTGATTTTGCCGAGAACTACACTCTGCAACCTCAAAATGAGATCCAAAGTCAGTATTATCACTCTGAGCAGGTTTCCTTGATGGTCCATATCACATACAGGCATGGCCCAAATAGCACTGAAGAGCAAAGAGAAATTCTGAAGGAATATCACTTCTACATAAGTGATGATAGGTGCCACGACTTCCACTATGTACGTCATTGCTTCATCATGTTCTATGATCACTTGAAGGGAAGGAACATACAGATGGACCGACACTGGATTTGGTCTGATGGGTGTGCTGGTCAGTTCAAAAATGCACGCATATTTCAGTGGTTGTGTTCATTGCATAAAAACTACAAAGTGCCACATATGTGGAACTATTTTGAGACTGGGCATGGTAAAGGAGAGCATGATGGAGCCGGAGCATGTGTCAAAACAGCCCTACGAAGAGAGGAATTGAAAGTATCTACAGAATCTACTATTCTAAATGCTCAATCTATAGTCAGGTGGTGCACGTCAGTAATGGGAGAGGAATCAACTATGCGAGTAGAATCCACAAGAAAGAGACATGTGGAGAGATTTTTTTGGGAGGTGGTAGACATAGATCGTTCACATGCATGGGAATGCAAGACTGTGCCTGGGACTCGTGGCTTTCATTCGGTTCGAAGCTCTGATAACCCAGTATTTGAAATTTGGACCAGAAAACTTGCTTGTTTTTGCCCGCCTTGTTGTGATGGTGACTGGGATGGGTGTGAATCATTGGATTGGGTTGATGGATGGGATCGCATATCACTTCCACTTGATCAGCGTGCAATTGTTGAGTTAACTCCGTTGGAAGAAGACCAATCATCTATTTCTGCAGATTTTGATCATGTCTCAGACCTTGTACAACCCGGTATGATGCATTTCCTTAACATTTTTTGTTTGTTTACGTAGTCTTCAAATGCACATTAATGGCCTTGTATCGCACGAAAAATATTTTGATCATATACCTACAATCATATAATGCAGGGCACATATACGCAGTGGTTGCCTCAAAAGATACTGAATGGGATGATGAATACTGGTTGGCACGCTGTATAGATGGAAAGCAAACCCTCATTGTGTCCATGACTGATGATGAAAACAACCACTTTCCAACTGGTTCTATGGTTGTTAAAGGTGAATACTTGACATGGGACAACAATGGAAGAAAGAAGGGTGGATATGTTTACAGGGATTACAAACCAGGTGCAAGTGTATATCACTTTACCAACTTAATCATTGGCACAAACCTTCAGGTACGAACAATGCCTAGTCGAAATACATCGAAGGTACGCTACTTCTTACCGGATACAGAGCACGAGAGACTAATGGAGACCATCAGTATAAGAGATGATCCGGAGGGCTTGGTTGTATGATAATAGGTGGGATCTAGCATGATGAGGTACGTTACATACTTTTAATACTATACTATTTTCACTATTTGTAATTGAATATTGATATATGCTCAATTTTCACATGTATGTTTCATATGAATATGTCAATTTTGCGTTCTTGATATGCCAAATTTACAAGAGATGGATTAAAATTATATTATGTTCATATGATCAGTAAACCATATATTAATCATGTTTGAGAGGTTGCTTAGCTAACTTTAAGGGCATTTAAGCTCTATGTTAAGCCCAACTAAATCCTTATGAATCACTAGACAATCGAATTGGTTCCTTGAGTAATTCAAATTTCTTTATGTAAAACCATTTTTCATTCATTTTAGTATGAAATCAAGTTTTTAGTATTTTTTTCTCTTTACTGGCTCTATTCTAGTTTCCTTTGAAAAATTGCTCAAAGTATTGTTGTTCTTAGTTTTATGAACCTATTTGTGATCTCTTTCATGTGATCATAAGATTTTACACATCACTGCCATAACCACTAGACAATTGTACACTATACAACTATGAAAGTCTCTCTTAATCTAGCGACAACCACCTTTTACCCATTTCTATAGAATTTATTTTCTTTAATAATTTTCTAATCCAAATTTTAATAGCTATTACATTTTCACTATACAACTATGAAAGTCTCTAGTGACAACCACCTTTTACCCATTTTTATTATACATCTCTAAGTTATCCACACAAAAACACACACATATATATATAATAATTATTGTGTATTCATAGTCAAAACTAAAAAATATATGGATTAAAGTGGATAAACATTAAACTAAAATTATAATAATTGTGTTTTTTAATCCATTTTTTACATATGATCAGTAAACCCTAAAATTATATTATGTTCATCATGTTGGTTATTGGCTTCACCCAACAAAATTAATTCAATTCATGCTCACTATATTAAACAATACACTTATATTAAATTTAATTCATGTCTTGTTAAATATTTCATAATGAATTAGCTAGTTGAGAGCACCACCTTAGACCAAGCCATCATCATCAACATCTTCATCATCATCATGGACCTGCAAAACCCTAGTTTCCAAAGTGTCTAGGCAGGTTCGGGCTAGGAACACTAGCCATACCCGCCCGGTGGATGATTTTCCAAAGTTGACCCCCGTGTGCAAAAATTGCACACTCCCACACTGAGCAAAACCCTAGTTTCAAAGATGGACCTGCAAGGTGACACATGGGCCACCAGGTAGGAGGGGAGGGGCACCCCTGGCACTATCCCGGTGTGCTGAATCCAACGGAGTCGACGGTTCGTCGATCCGAGCCACGGTCTTCATTCTATGGCTCGTCCCGTCTCACTACCAGAAGGCCTTCAGGGACACCTGCTGGATACCTACCGGGGGCATAGAACTCCAACCATGCAACAAAATCGGGTTCCGGGGAGACCTGCAGGTGTGTCTAGACAGGTTCGGGCTAGGAACACTAGCCATACTTGCCCGGTGGATGATTTTCCAAAGTTGACCCCCGTGTGCAAAAATTGCACACTCCCACACTGAGCAAAACCCTAGTTTCCAAGATGGACCTGCAAGGTGACACATGGTCCACCGGGTAGGAGGGGAGGGGCATCCCTGGCACTATCCCGGTGTGCTGAATCCAACAGAGTCGACGGTTCGTCGATCTGAGCCACGGTCTTCATTCTATGGCTCGTCCCGTCTCACTACCAGAAGGCCTTCAGGGACACCTGCTGGATACCTACCGGGGGCATAGAACTCCAACCATGCAACAAAACCGGGTTCCGGGGAGTCCTGCAGGTGTGTCTAGATAGGTTCGGGCTAGGAACACTATCCATACTTGCCCGGTGGATGATTTTCCAAAGTTGACCCCTGTGTGCAAAAATTGCACACTCCCACACTGAGCAAAACCCTAGTTTACGAAATGAATGCACAATGAAGCCACTGGGCCATGGGGAGACGAGGGAGAGGGCCCCCTAGAGGTAATCGCACGCCAGGAGACCAATGGAGTCGACGGTTCGTCGGTCCGACGTCCGGTTTCCGAGTTATGTCGAGTTGCAAGTCGCATGAAAATGCCGTTCAGGGACACTTGGTGAATTTCCGTCCGGGAGCCAAAAAGCAAACGGAGCAGGAAAATTGCGTGCCGTTGGCTCCCGCAAGTGTGTGTGGGCAATGCCGACGTGGGAACACTGCCGGGAGCCATAAATCCATGATATTAAATTAATTCATGACAAAAAAAACTGAATTATTCCTTTCAATGGATGTGGTTTTCAATTTCCTATGTTGTTAGGTCAATTTGGCACATTCATTGAAAGAAATTGTAGACTTTAATGATGATCACAACAAGTGTGTTTGTTAAAACCTTGTGAAATAGAGCATCAAAAGACCTACATTGTAGGCCATATAATTGTGTTTGTTTACCTTTTGTTTGATGGACCATGCACAATAAGTAATAAAATAATTTTTGAAGTAGGTCATTTCATTTTTCTGATTTTTTCTTTGGTGGTGTTGAAAAAGACCATTGTTCTTATTGATGGGATTTCATGTGCTTATGATTCTTTGGATAATCTGGACACATACAAGGACACCATTATTAGACTAATTCATTATAAACAATTTAATATGAGTAATCTACATAAATGAATTGAAAAATTAACAAAAATAACAAACAACCCATATACCTTGGAATATAACACAAGAGTGACCATGTTAGGCAATCTTACTTATCTACTTACCTATGGTCATCTAAGTAGACCATTTGGATCATGTCTATTACTAATGATCTCCATTAACTTTTCATGTTCACAATGAGGCTTGAAGTATCATACCTTTGATGGGTGCTTCCTTGGCATTGTTTGTAGTTTGAGGTTTGTATCGAAAACTAAGTTTGTAAAGTGGTATATAGATTCACCTAGTCTAATCTTGAAATACATAACCAACCTTCTTCCATGTTTGGTCATCCAGTGTTAGATATTATCCTTTAATAACCATCAAACTGATTACAAGTTGATCACCATTGTCATCTATTAGTGAGACATGAGGGTTTGGTTCGCCTTTAAGGAACATGCCAACAAATAGTGAGTGCCCCATTAATTATCTTTCAGGGAAACAGTACCTGCAGAATATAATGTTTACCTACACAACATCTCGATCATGATCCCCTTTCCCACACTCAGTTTCAAAAGTGCTGTAAAGGCAACCTTTACATTTACATTTGCATTAACATGACAACCAAGTATCAAAAATGAGATTGATGGTGTTTATTCTCATGCAATGTATACAGTTAGGATTAAGACAACTGTATAAATCTATGGAATTATAAATGGAGATATTAATCCAAAAGGAAGCCAATGTTGGCCTTGCCAATCTTTTCTTCCGAATGCAAACGAAATATTAGATTCCATTTTGCTATGTTTCCATGTAAAATATATTTGAAAAAAAACATATATTTGGATTATATGGAAATCCTTCTTACCTTTGACATTGTTTGGGATCTGCAGGATGGGAATGAAGTATTTTTTAGGGATTAAGAGGAGTATTCAATTACGCAAACTTATGAATGCCTATTGTGACAAGCAATCCATTGATTTCAACTCCATCAAATTTCTGTTTGATGGATGATGTTTGCAAGGTGAGCAAGTTTAACCCACCAATGCGAGATTGCATGCAATTACACTGAGCAAAACCCTAGTTTACGAAATGAATGCACAATGAAGCCACTGGGCCATGGGGAGACGAGGGAGAGGGCCCCTTAGAGGTAATCGCATGCCAGGAGACCAACGGAGTCGACGGTTCGTCGGTCCGACGTCCGGTTTCCGAGTTATGTCGAGTTGCAAGTCGCATGAAAATGCCGTTCAGGGACACTTGGTGAATTTCCGTCCGGGAGCCAAAAAGCAAACGGAGCAGGAAGATTGCGTGCCGTTGGCTCCCGCAAGTGTGTGCGGGCAATGCCGACGTGGGAACACTGCCAACACTGGCTCGGGGGAGGTTTTTGCAGAGTTGACCTACCAATGCGAGATTGCATGCAATTACACTGAGCAAAACCCTAGTTTACTAAATGAATGCACAATGAAGCCACTGGGCCATGGGGAGACGAGGGAGAGGGCCCCCTAGAGGTAATCGCACGCCAGGAGACCAACGGAGTCGACGGTTCGTCGGTCCGACGTCCGGTTTCCGAGTTATGTCGAGTTGCAAGTCGCATGAAAATGCCGTTCAGGGACACTTGGTGAATTTCCGTCCGGGAGCCAAAAAGCAAACGGAGCAGGAAGATTGCGTGCCGTTGGCTCCCGCAAGTGTGTGTGGGCAATGCCGACGTGGGAACACTGCCAACACTGGCTCGGGGGAGGTTTTTGCAGAGTTGACCTACCAATGCGAGATTGCATGCAATTACACTGAGCAAAACCCTAGTTTACGAAATGAATGCACAATGAAGCCACTGGGCCATGGGGAGACGAGGGAGAGGGCCCCCTAGAGGTAATCGCACGCCAGGAGACCAACGGAGTCGACGGTTCGTCGGTCCGACGTCCGGTTTCCGAGTTATGTCGAGTTGCAAGTCGCATGAAAATGCCGTTCAGGGACACTTGGTGAATTTTCGTCCGGGAGCCAAAAAGAAAACGGAGCAGGAAGATTGCGTATATAGCATTAATGAACTAAAATGTAAAGTATGTGGAAATTAACAAATTAACAAGTATTAAAAAACTGAAATTTTAAAATGTTTACCTCGGTGTGAGATACGGCAATAGGTGGTATATAAGATGGGCCTGCCGAATGGGTAGCATCATGCCCCCCTGTCGAGTCTGGAACATCCGGCTCTGGGGCGTCACTGCCGGTAATCATCATCAACTGCAAGTTCACAAAATTAATATATTAGCTCAAACTATATATATGTGTACAAAGACGAAAATAAATGAAGAATTTATTACAATTAACCATCAAGATACCTCTCTCAAAAAGCCACTGAAGGCAACATCTGATGCAATACCATAGCAGGGACGACCACATGACGTGCACTCGTGAGGATCAGTACTAGGATGGGGAATAGCTGATGGTCCTCCACTAGTGGATGGTCCTGATGGTCCTGCAGTAGTGGATGGTCCTGATGGTCCTGCACTAGCTGATGGTCCTGCATGGTGACGAGCTGGTGTATGTACCACACCAGGGACAGATGTCCCTTCCTCACCCATATGTTGAACCATCCTGCCATGGCGAACAACCGTCCGTGCCAAACTCAAAAATGCATCCCGTGTCTGTGGAATAATGCGATGTGCTGGTGGGACATCTGGCCCAGGCAACTGCCTGCGAGGTGCAGGGATAGGGCGATCCTGGTCTCGAAGCCTGGCATTGGGTCGGTTTTGGGGCATCCCCCCACCGATCCCCTGGAACTGTAAGATGTCAAAATAGTTAACGTGTTTATGCAACACGAACTCTGCATACATCTTTCGAAGGAAATATAAGGGAATTTCCCTGTTGTTGTGTGGTGGCATATCAAAAACCATGTACCATCTGTCCATCCAGTTATCAACAAATGGTTGAAACGTGCACCACTCAATGGAGATATGCGGCTTGCTTGCATTAGGGATTTCCCCCGTCCGAGGGTCCCTAAACAATGCAAATATAACCTCTTTGGATATTTTCAGCTTTTTTACTGCATTGTAATCTAGTCCATCAGCATATTGTTGTCTTTTTCTTTCTCTGTAAGATGCAATATCATACAGGACATTCGTAGATTGTGAAATTGTGTCCACAATTGCATCCAAGGTTGATGCAAGTGAACGGCGAATCCTGTCGCCACCACTAAAAGCTTCACTTATGCCCCTCAATTGGGCAAGCTCAATCAATATTTCGGCATTGGCATCCATAGCCGCAACTGCAATAAAGACATTAATACGAAAATCATTAGAAACATATACATGGTATATAATGACGTCTCTTCAAAATTGAACATGTATTAAATCAAACTCACATAAGCAATTTAATGGCATTTACTTACATACATTTAAAACTTAAAATTAAACATTTGACAATTAAAAAGTAAGTTAGTCAGATTGGCAGAGAGGAGGGGGAGGAGGATCAAGGCAGTGATGAGTTTGTTGATTCAGGCATGGAGGAGGAGGATCAAGGCAGTGATGAGTTTGCATCTATGTGTCTCAATGTCTCATTGTGTTTTGTGATTGTGAATGACAAATGTGTTGTGATTTGTGAATGATCTAATTTCTATTGAATATTTCATATTTGTAATTGTAAATGTAATTTCTATTGAATATTTGTAATTGTAAATGTTAAATTTTATTGGATGATCTATATGTCTATATTTTTAAATTTTAATATATTTTAAAAATATATTAATTCCGGGGGTCACCGTGTCCTACGTGTCATAATTCCGAGGGTCACTGTGTCTAGTGGGGACCAGGGATCAAATTTGAAGGGTGGGGTCCCATTTCACTATGAAGGGCTATGAGATATTGAACACTATTGAAGGGCTATGAGAAATTTATTAATATTTATTCTATGTGTATATATGGATGTGTTCATGTTGTATGGATTGGATTCTAGGTTAACCGAGGCCTTTTTAGAGCAAAGAATGGGGTAATTACTATTTGGGAACAAGTTTTTTATCAAATGTAAATTGCGGTGATGGAAGATATTGAGGGTGCCACATGTTGTGGAGAAAGTAGTATTGATTCCTATGACGTAATAGGGAGTTCAAAAAGTCTGGTTTCAAGTATTGTCATGCGTAGCTCGATTGATTTTTCTCGCGCTAGGGTTGTAGCAACTGTTATGGCCATTACTGTTAAAAGGATTGATGGGGTGGAATCCCGTGAAACGATGAGTTCTTTTGTTAAGACGTAGATTCAGTGAAATTTGGTGGGAGTCTTATGTTCATTTTATGCACAAAATTCGATTACTTGATTTTGTTGCATTGTTAACTCTCCTCCTAGTCATAGCTACAATCTCTTATATAATTGTGAAGGTTATCAATCCACTCAATATATTAAAGTTGTAGTAGGCCAAAATCATCCACATATTTATTGTACTCACAAATGTTGACATTCCAATTTCTATGTAGAGCGCCCATTAACATTAGATTGTATGGGACATGTTTTTGAGGCATGATGTCATTATCTCATAACAACAAGCTTTTTATCCATAAATATGTCATCTACAAGCCAACGGAATTGTTCCTAATCCTTTATAAAACTTTGTCATAATTATATCAATACCAACATCCCTACCTATTGACTTAGCTTAGAAGATATTACACCTTCGGATAACCAAACCTGATTCCAAGGTTGGTAATCATAAACGTAAAAGCATCATCATAAGGAAATAGCATGTTGTGTTGAGGAAATTCCTTTTTTTCCATTTCCTTCTCAGTATAATATTTGGTTGTGGATCATTTAAAATGTATAATTTATTTTAATATAATTGGGAAGCTAAATTCAAATTCATTAATATATTAATATGATTTGATTTTTTTATTAATAATAAGTTATTCTTTTCATTTGAAAATGTAATAGTACATCAAAATTTCAATGTTTACTAACGTAGTAAAGTTGAGAGGCTTTATTTTTCAGTGGATATAGCAGACCTGTAAATTCATAGGATGTCAAAAATCTAGTCAGCCTTGAAGTTGAGCTCCTCAAAGAAAACGAATTTCTTTAAATATGTTTATGGCAGGCTGGCATTGCCAGCTTCGCTCCGCAAACTATCCTGGAGGACTGGAGGAGATAGGGTAGGTGGAACTTGGAAGTAGCTCATCCACAGTGGAATAGGGGTATAAGAAAAAGCTTGTTTCTATTCATGCAATATGGTCGGAGCCATGGAAGCATGGAATTCCAGCATTGACTTGATACAACAAAGAAAACAAAAGGTGGAACTTGGGAGCTGCAGGATTGACTTGATACAACAAAGAAAACACAGGGTGTGAGGCTGGGAGCCGTAGATGGTAGGATTAACTTGATACAACAAAGAAAACACAGGTCTATAGGTAGGGGCCACGGGCAGGAGCAACAACCTGCAACATTACAAGAAGTTTATGGATTGTGGATTTTGTCTGAAATGCCAAATTCGCGGGGGCATATTAACATAATATATTATACATTGAATACTCAATTAACTCACGGAGTCAGCATTCACGAATTGGTATGTGATAACTTGTAACTTGGTAAGCCCGCTAGCAACAACACGTATGAGCCACCTTCCAGGTTTAATAATTTTGTTGATGCCATTAAATGTGTTAAACACGTAAGCGCTCGCTACAAACACGAGAACTTCGAAGCGTTCAAGCCATGGGCTACTTAGTGTAAGCCCGTCCACGTAAGTTGCTCAATGATATTATTAGAGGCCCAATGGTCCATGATCCATGGATGACCGAACACGTGGATATTGGAGAGTAAGCGAGTCCCACTCCCAAGTCACCTAGCTAGTAGCCGCATTCCCAATTTCCCACTAAAAATTGTTGATGGGTGAAATTTGAAGCTACCCTTCTGTTGCAATTTTAAACAGTAGTGGTTAATTTAATTATTGAAGGGCTTACCATGAAATTAAATTTTTTTTGCATGGTAAAATTTGAAGTGGCCTTCTATGACGTGTGGGTAAAATTTGAAGTGGTCTGAAGGCTTCAAATTTGAAGCCTGGTGGGGACACTCGTGTCCCGTGTCCTCGTGTCGGGTGACTTAGATGAATACATTGTAGAAAGGGGGGAGTTTTAATTTTTTCAATTTTTGGTTTGATTATGAAGTTTTGAGTTTTTTGAAAAGGGTTTCATTTTGAGGTGTGAATTTAATTACAAATTGGGTTATTCCCAATTTGATCAATATTACAAAACTAGGTTAAACAATAAAAAAATAGTAATTTGGATTAAAAAATCACAAAAAAATGATTTGGGTGAATAAATTACCTGACTAGATGAGAATGCACCGGTGAATTTGTCTCCCCTCCAGCTAAATCGAGCAACACGGATAGTTGAGTGGGCCACAAAGCGTCCTCGTCCAGGGTCAATTTCGCCTCTATTCGCGTTTCTGATGCGTGAGTGTCGCGGGTGGTCGGCAATCGGCCGACTGTGTTTTTAAATTCATTTTTAGTTTTACATATCGCGTACGCGATTTGTAAATACATAACGCGTACGCGTTTTTTAACTACATAACGCGTACGCGTTATTGTTACCTAGCCTACATGTCCAATGACATGTTAGGCTCGGGTCTTACCATGGCAGGTGGTGAATATCAGAAACGCGTTATGTTTTAGGTATCAGGAACGAGATTTGAAAAAAGTAGCATTGCATCTAAAGTGACCCTCATCTTCTTGCACACACCCATATGCATTTTTTTGTATGTATCGTTTATTCTACAAATTGCATAGGCAATTTTCATTCCAAATGTTACACACAGATTTCATGTCTCTCAACCCTTTATTTAGTACTTGCCTTGATTTAAATTCTGCATACCCCACTGAAATTGAACCATGAGAGAAATATAAGAGATGTTCATTTCAATTTCAATTGGAGTTGGAGAATTAACCAATACTCTTTGAGTCCAAATTTATATAGATTATTGAAATTATGGGATAAATGACTAAATACACATGCAAAAAAATAGTGCAAGAATTACCTCTATAATGCAAATAACTCTCAACCTTTGTCTCCAAGGCCCTCCAACTCTCAACTTCCAACTCCCAAAGTTGTTGCAACATGCTAATATAATCAATGAGCATTGAGCACTGAAATTTGTAGACTCTAGACGCCCATTGCACTAATAAAAAAATAAAAAAAATATGAGTTTTCCTGTTTTTAGGAAAAATCAATGCAACTTGCAAATGGAAAGACATGGAAATAATTATAATTTAATAGATGATTCTATTTTTTTAATAAATGTATTATTTGGAAGTTGGAATTTAGAAAATATAGATTAACAAATCAATGCAACTTGTACATTGAAATAATTTTAATTTAATAGATGTTTCTATTTATTTAATGAATGCATGCTTTCTAAGTTGGAATTTAGAAAATATAATTTATATAACATAAATATATTAATACTACTGTTAAATTAGTAGTATAATAACATTTTAGGAATTTTGTTGTCCTTAAAAAATAGTAGTAATATAATGACGGTTTAGAAATTTTATTGCCCTTCAAAAATACGTTTTAGAAATTTTATCACCCTTCACAAAAGATGGTTAGCTAAAATTTTAAACCGTATTTGATGGTCAAAACGCCCCATGACAGCCATTTTGCCGTCAAATTCCATTACTGACCATGAGTGATGAAGATTGGGAGGAAGTCTCTATTAGGTAATATTTGGTTCATGTTTCACAAGAAAAGTCAATCGAATCTTTATGGAAAAAGCTTCATGATTTTCATTAACGTGACACAACAGTCAATAAATTATTTTTAATGAAAATGTTGTTTAATTTAAAAATGAAGGAAGGAAGCTCAGTAGTGGAACATTAGTGTTGAACCAACTCACTTCATTAAAAATTATATTTGATGATGAGATTCAAGTCCTTCTACTCTTGAGCTCCATGTGTGATAGTTGCCAAATATGGAGGAATTAACCCTTGGTGATTGTGGAAAGAAACCATATGGAGACAAGTCAAAGAGATTGATTTCAAGAGGCAGGTCAAAGTAACTTGCTATCATTGTGGAGAACAAGGCCATATTAAAAAATATTGCAAAATATCGAAAGGGAAACAAAATGAGCAAAAGGCGGCCAACAGCAACAAAAACTAAAAAACTAGTGCCAATGCATCAGAAGATGGGGTATTAATTACTATTTCTTATGAAGATGCATGCTTATATACTTCTAATCATGATAGTGATTGGATTTTAGATTCTGAAGCCTCTTACCATGTTATACCATGCTATTTCAAGCAAAGAGAATTTTATTTCTTATAAATTTGGTAATATGGATAAAGTTCCCTGGGATAATAAAAATCTTTGTAATATTGAAGGAGTAGGAGATGTTTTAATAAAGATAGTAAAGACAAAAGATGGTTGTAGTTTATTGCTTAAACAGGCAGCTTGGTGTGTAGATGAGATTGCGTGCGGGTGTGTGTGTGCAGAGGAAGAACATTGTGGATCTAGTCAGATCTGATCAGTGTGGAGAGGGAAGATCTATTGCTTCAACACTTGGATCTGCAAGGAGAAATTGCAGATCAACTAGTTTTAAAGTGTAGAGTTTTAAAGTGTAGATCTGCTATATGGAATGAAAATTTGTTGAATTTGTTTGTGAAGATTCGCGAGATAGCGATGATGTTTGATCCGCGGTCCATTATTATTGGAAGAACATGCTTGAGAAGAGCCCAGCTATTGAAAAGAAGACCTGAGAAGCACTCGATCCCAAAAGAAATCGCTGCATCTAAGAAAGAAGCGGCTGAAAGAGAAAGATTTTGCTGTGTTTGTTGATGCCAGAACCGTTGCTAGCTGCTGTCTGTTGCCAATGAAGCTTGCATATGTGTGAATTTGATATGTAGATCTGCCCAAAATTTCCATATTGGATGTTGATGTCGTAGGACTTGAGTGGAAAGAGGCGATCGGTGATTTGCAAGATAAGGCGATCTGGGCGCTTCAATATTGCACAAACCCGCGAGGGAGATCCATCAATCGCTGGCTGCGTAAGTGGATTGTGAAATCTGGCACTTTAGAATTCGGTGCGGACGTTTGCAGACCAAGTGAGGAAGGAATGGTTGCACTCTGAATTGAAGAGCTTGTGAAATGAAACGATTTGCTTCTTGTAGTCCGAGGAGAAGAAGCTGCCATCAGAACAGTTGTCTCCCATTAGAGAAGTTGTGTCTGAAATTTTCCACTGGAGTAAATCTGCCAAAATCTACCCATGTAAAAGAAGAAACCCTAGTTGGTTTTGTGTGGAGAATCTAGCCCGATTTATTCTGTCATTCCTGTGAGAAAGGAGCGTCCTTTGTTTGCTGCGGAGGAGCAATGCCCAACACACCATCCAAATCATTCGGCGGAGTTAAGAGTCTTTGTGAAAGGGCGTTGTTTTATGAGAATTCTGGTGGAAAAAAAAAATGAATGGACATCATTATTAATATATGAATCATGAATGAAAATGAAAGTCCACCATATCATTAAAGGGGATGAGAGTCTAAGTCCACAAAATAATTTTGTGGAAGCATTTTTTTAAGAGAAGTTTATTTTTAAAGAAGTATTTTTATATAAAATGTTTTGTGGACTTTATTTTCAAAAATGTATTATTTTTTATGATATGAAAAAGAAAGTGGTTAGCAAGGCTTTCCTTTTTTTTTTTTGTTAAAGGAAAGGTTCTCCAAATCCCAAATCTGATCAGGATATGAAGGGGTAGTGATGTGGAATTAGAGAAGACAAGTCTTCGATTAAAGGGGGCAATGTGAGATGGATTTATCTCAGAGTGTTGGGATCAAGTTATGCTCAAGGAAAAAATTAATGTATTGATAAATCAAGTAGGAGAAAATGATTCCCATAGAATGGCGGTTACAATACTTGGGCACCCATGTATTCCGGTAGATGGATTCCTTTTTATATGGACATCAATGATGAATTGTTTGTAGGTACAAAAGGCTTGAGGAAGTGCAAAATATGAAGGGAAAGTCAAGGCGAGATAAATTAGAGTTGAAAGAAGCAATAGTTATTCCAAAGGAATCTGAATGTAATAGCAATGAGAGGAAAAAAAAAATGGAGATGACAATGTATAATCTACTTGTAAATGAGATTCGTACTCTAGTTGTTTTTGGGGGGGTTAGATCTGAAGCAATTAAATTTCTTATACCATTGAGGATTTTCTTTACCTTTTACCTTGAAACCTTCAGGCTGCTCCATATAGTTTCCTCCTCCACTTCACCATGAAGGAAAGTAGTTTTTACATCTAACTGTTCACATTCAAGATCTAAGGCAGTAACAAGACCAAGAATAACTCGTATTGATGACATTTTAATAACTGAGGAGAAAATTTCTATAAAATCAATAGCTTGCTCTTGCCCAAATCCTTTCACCACTAGCCTTGCTTTGAACCTTTGCTTAAATTTTATTGGCCTTCATATTTTATTCGATACACCCACTTGTTCTTTAAAACCTTTCTTCCTTTTGGGCATTCAACCAAATCCCACGTCTTATTATCATGTAGGGATTTAATCTCTTCTTGCATAGCCTTTTTCCATTTGATACTATTATCTCCTTCACATGCTTCCTGTAAACAAGTAGGTTCACCTTCATCAGTTAATAAAATATATTCAGAGGGGGAATACCTTTGTGAAGGCTTGTGTGGCCTAGTAGACTTGCAAATTGATAAATTTTGAGGCAATATTTCTCCTAATGATTGTTGATTTTGTTGTTCTTCATGCTCTTCCTATTGTTCACCATTTTCCTGCAATGACTGCTCATTATTTCCGACAACATATTCTTGTAATGGTGGTTGATTTTCTTGTTGTTCCTGAACTTCAACAAACTTATGCACCTCCACACCTTTGTCAGTAGATTTAAACATTTTTTCTTCATTAAAGATGACATCCCTACTTCTAATTAGTTTCCTTTTTACAGGATGCCATAACCGGTAACCTAACTCATTATCAACATAACCTAAGAAAATGCATTTAAATGACTTTTCATCTAACTTGGATCTCTGTTCCTTAGGAATATGCACATATGCTTCACAACCAAAAATTCTCAAGTGATTGTAACATAAATACTTACCATAGGAATATGCACATATGCTTCACAACAAAAAATTCTCAACAGGGAAAAACCGACTATCAATAATAGATCTATTATTGGTCCTTGGCCAAACTAGGTCAAGGCTTCCAAGAGCATCTCTCCTGCTCACATTGGCACCATACAAATACAACTAACAAGAAACCACGTGCTACCAAAACCATGTGCCCGAAACCACTTACATCCTTGCTCATTTGTATGACGGGTTAATGAACATTTTGAACATATGATCTTTCATTTACAATTTTTCATTTCAATTACTTTTTACCAATTGCTCTACTCCATAGAGAAAAATAAAATAAAAATTATATAATATATTACCAAATTATTTACATCACCTTTTATTAATTCTTAATTTCAAATTTTATTTGTATTGGTATGAAATAAATGGAAAAAATAACTTTTCTGAACTCACTTTGAATTTTTTATAACACCATAATTTCAACTCAGTAAAACTTTATTTATATATAATGTTTTTGTTGAAAATGTGCATGAATAAATATTAATAAAATTACCTTACTACATGCGGAGATTTGATCATCTTCACATCCCTTCACCTCCCCTGGTTTCTTTAGTCATACAATTATGAGGTGTACAGAAAGATATGGGTTCATTTCCTTGGTTTCTTTCCTCATACCGTTTTGAGGTGTATGGTTTTCTCACACGCATTTTTTTTCATTAAATAGTATATCTATAAAGTGGGGAAATGGAACATTTAGAAGAATTCAATATGTTGTAAAATGAAAGAAAGTTATATATACTTAGATAATATAATTTTATGTGTTTGAAAGCAAGTTGAGCTTCTATAATTACTTCGATATGTTTTTTGATTCTTTTCATAAATATAGAGTAATGAATCATGTTGTACATTCCAAGGGCATTTATATATGCATTCAAGTGTATTCCCTTTTTTTTGTAGACATGAATTTTCAGTGTACTTTGTATGTCTTTGTACTCGGTTTAAGAGTTGTTTCAAAAATAATTTTTTTTTTATCCCATATCACAAGGTTTGTTGATTCACAATTGTTTCCAAGACCAAAATAAGCTTTACACTCTCTATTAATCATTTTCTCAATGTTGTAGTTCTTCTTCTATTTTTCCTATTACTAAGGATTAGTTCAGAAATTAATAAAATTATGATAAGGAATTTCTATTATTAATTTAATTTGTTAGATTTATATAAAACATATAAATTGTATTTATATAATATTTAGTTTCAAGTTTGCAATTAAACTTAAATATTATTAGAAATTAATTATTAAACATAGATATTTTAGAAAAAAATTATATTAAATAAAAATATATTAGAATTTACAAGGCTTTTATAAATTCAAGTATATTAAAATTTTATTTTTTTTAAAATTAAAAAATATCAAAATTTAAAGTTTTTATTTGAAATTAAAATATAAACAAAATTAAAATTCTTTTTAAATTAAAATATATTAAAATTTAAAAGTTATTTTCTTAAAATTGTATACTAAAATTAAAAAAATATTAACAACAAAATAAATGGTAAATACCCATAATTATATCCACTTTCTTTACACAATCATAATTTATGATTTTCAAAATAAAACATATATTAAACCATTCCTATAATAATATATTCATAATGATATATTAGAAAGATGGTGAAGGGTCACATGTATGGTAACCCATTCCTTCACGTTCATGAATATATATATCTTTTTGACTAAAGAAGAGTTAGGAAAAAAAGAATTTTTAGAAAGAAATAATTTTGATGCCATTAAATAGAAATATAATAATATATTCATAATAATATATTAGAAAGATGGTGAAGGGTCACATGTATGGTAACCCATTCCTTCACGTTAATAAATATATATATCTTTTGATTAAAGAAGAGTTAGGAAAAAAAGAATTTTTAAAAAGAAATAATTTTGATGCCATTAAACATGTTAGAAATCTATGATGACTTCAATGTTATTAATTTATTTCAACTTTAAAAGGTGCATAATCCATTGCCTTCCATGAAATGAACAAACGAATAATCCCTTGCCTCCCATGAAATGAACAAACTAGCTCTGAATTGATAGATTTTATTTCTCCATATCGTGATGCTACACAAATTCAAATTTGATCACGTTTTCCATTTCAATGCATCCACCACGAATTCAATTCCGATCATGTCATTATTTCTTGTTAAATGAACCCATTGGTCCAAGACTGTGGACTGTGCTTTTAAGCCGAAACACTCTTGTGAAACGAATTTGGATAATTAAAAAGTAATTTGGCTTTTTAATTTGATCTCGTTGGATTATCATGACTTAATTTCACTGAAATCACTTACAAAAAAAGATTATGAGCTGTGCTTTTCGGTTGAAACACCCGTGACTTAAATTTGGTTTTTAAATTTGATTTTGTAAAATTCTCCTGACTTAAATTTCACTGAAATCACCGAATCAATGAATTCATTACGGTTTGAAACTGTTATACAATTTGAATTATTTACCAAATTCGAATAACAAAAACACTCCAATTTCACTTTCCAAAACAAAAGGTTTCTAAAACTGGTTATAAACGTTTTATACTTCTCTTAAAATAAAGATTATACATCTAAAAACAATTCTTGCTTATACATCTAAAAACAATTCTTGCTTGAAACATTTTTTGAGAAGGATTTCCAATACACAACGTTGAGCGGAGAAGTACGATGCCTGACATTTACCAAACCAATTTGTTGTGTAACACATATGTAAAGGACTTCTCTCTGGTATCAAAGTGGCTTCGACCCTTTACATTTCGCATTTCTATTGGCGAATGGTCTCATTTCAAGTCTATAACTATTTGTTTTTGTAAAGCTGCAGGACTGGATATCAGTCCTTCGAAGTCTTCCTGTCTGTATCAGTGTATGGATCCTGCTGTTAAGGAGCATATTAGTTCTTTATTTGCTTTCCAGATGTTTGAGGTTGGTACCGGTTTAAAGTACCTGGGCTATTTCTTGAACCCGGGTGGGTACTCTTTGTTGGATTGGGGGTGGCTTATCAAGAAAGTCCATAGAAGAATCAACGACTGGGCATTTAAATATCTTTCTTTGGGCGGGAGACTTACACTTCTTTGCTCAGTGCTTCAAAGCATTCCGATTTTCTGGTTTTCCCTATTCATTTCTCCTCCGAAGATTATTACTGAACTGCGAAAACTGTTTGCTCGTTTCTTATGGAACTGCCATGGCGATACCAATAAGCTGCACCTTGCGTCTTGGGAACTTTTAGCTCGACCGAAATACTCTAATGGTTGGGGCATTAAGAATCTCCGGTTGTTCAATATGTCTCTTTGTGCCAAATCTTTCTGGAGGTCTCTTCATGACACCGGGTTGTGGGGACGTGTAATTAAAGCCAAGTACTTGGGCAGACTCCCTCTTTCTATCTGGCTTAGGCGTGGAAAGTTGTCTATGTAGGGTTCCTATATTTGACGTAGCTTTATGAAGGTTTTCCCTATTATCAATTCAGGCATTTCCTGGGCTGTGGGTAGAGGCACGCAGATCTTCGTGGGTCTGGATCCGATCACTGGTCTCGGAGAGAACTTCCGTTTACCTATCGAGCTCATTCTATCTCTTCATGATCGGAATAGTTTTGTTCTCAAGCAGGTTGTTCACACTCAGGGTCTGGATTTACACTCTTGGCTCACGGCTGCTGACTTGGATTTGCTACCTTTACATTATGATGCCTGGAACCGTTTTGTCAGGAACCTTGTTCATGCAGGTATTGTTCTCAGTCAGGAAGAGGATGTATTATGCTAGAGCCACAATACTGCTGATGGGAGGATCACGACAAAGTTGGCTTATTCCCTATTATTGGAAGAAGCTGCTATTGAGTCTTTACCAGCCCCGGTTTCATTGAACTGGTCTATCAAATGTCCTTTGAAGATTCTCCGTTTCACGTGGCTGGTGTTGCACAACAAGGTTCTAACTTGGAGCAACCTTTGCAAACGTGGCTTTGTCGGGCCAGGCTTTTGTTCCTTGTGTTGAAGGGCGGGTGAGGATGTGTACCACCTGTTCGGTCACTGTGAGGTCTTCAAACTGGTATGGTCTTCGCTGGAATGCTCCTTGCAATTTCATTTTGGTTGGATGGATGTCCCGTTTGTCCAAAATTTTTACAGGTGGTCTGCGTCGCGGCCTGCTGAACCTGCTTTACTACATATAACTCTGTGGGAGTTTTGGAAAGCCAAGAATCGATCCATTTTTCACGATGAACTTGTTTCGATTCCGCTTCTGTGCACACGTATTTTGAGTTACTTCCAGTCGCACTGCTCTACTGTGATTAAGCGTTCCCGGATTATCACTCCCCATGACGAGAATAGTATATGCTTTCGGATCGGCTATTTTGACGGTGCCGCTCAGGATGGTGTCTGTGGGGCTGGTATGATTTTAAAAGCTTCCATTAACCACTTTTATCAACTGCAGATGGGTGCCGGGCGTGGAACCAACACCAGGGCCGAGTTGTTGGCGCTGTGGGTTTATTATTCTTTGCTAGACATATCGGTTTTTCCTCTCTCAACATTTGTGGTGACTCTATATGTATTATTTCCTGGGCCAAAGGGGAGCAGAGACTTTCTTCGTTGTTGAAGCATGGTTGGATCAATAGAGTCCAGTTGCTTATTGCTGGTTTTGAGGACATTACATTTTGCCACATTTATCGTGAACATAATTCGGCGGCTGATGATTCTTCCAAGCGGGCTTTGGGTGCCCTGGATGGCCTCATTCGTATCAAGGAATTCCGGGATAACCATATGTGTGGATATTTCTCGGTACCATTTCAGTAATAATAGGATATGTTCATGATAATTTGTCTTTCTGTGTAATTGACCTGGAAGGTTCGGTTTGGTGATATTTTACTAAATATTTAGTGGATAGGTCTGTTTTGCGTTATATAGGTACTAATCTGGTATTTTGACTTGGCTTTGTGGAATTTAGGCACCTCGCCTTTTTGTAATTGTTGGATACAACTTTTGCTTAATAAAATTGTTTTTTATTTAAACTTTCTTAATTTTTTTGAAAAAAAAAATGTGATCTTATTTTTCAGTGACACCTTGCTAAAACGACATGCAACATACAAATTCATCTGCCAACCACATCCGACGGTCAATATCAGAATAAATGAAATGGAAGTAGCAGGGCCGCGTCATGTCATTTTTTTTCTTCTGTCGTGAAGAGGGGCCAACTCCAAAGTTCAATGTGGAATAAATATGCAAGGGACCGAAATCCAAATCTAAATGCCGAGTATAAATGTTAAGAGCCGAGCTCCAAAATAGACACAGAATAAATACGTCAACCGGTTGAAGCATGGAAACAACAATCGCCGGTTGAAGCATGGAAACAACAATCGTGGAAACATATGCTAGCAATGGTGTGGACTGCTCGTGCCTGACATCGCACCTGATGGAAAGGAATCACACCCTTTTCAATGAAGAGAATTTACAATCACATCAACCCGATTGAGGTCACACCCATACTAATTGTACTGCTAGATATGATGGTGGTCGCACCACTGCCATCCAAGGAAATCACACTTGTTTCCCCAAAATTTTTCGCTTATCATTAATTAACTAATATGACAGGGGCGGCTCTTTATAGGTCCTCACAAATGGCAAAGAGGCCAGAGGAATTGCTCCCTTAAAAGAAACCCTTGCATGTAAATAACATAAACAATTTTTACAAAATAAATTTGTGATTATAAGAACAGAAAATGTGAAAGCTTGGATATCCAATTTCCATATATATATTATGGGGAAGAGGATTAATTGACATCATGTGTCATGCTTATATGATTAATAACTTTTATAATTTGTTTTTCTTAAATTTGAACTAAATTCAATTAATAATGTTTAAGTTTTTTCTATTTTTTTTGGTTTTCTACACATTATGATTACTTTTTCTAATTACACATTTTTTGTTTTGAGTATTGTTTTTTTTTTTAATATCTTGAATGGAGCACTTAAA
Source organism: Larix kaempferi (assembly GCA_027924585.1). Lineage (NCBI taxonomy): Eukaryota > Viridiplantae > Streptophyta > Pinopsida > Pinales > Pinaceae > Larix > Larix kaempferi. The sequence continues at coordinate 9,229,560 of BSBM01000136.1, forward strand.
GCCAATTTCAACCCCTAGTTGATGTCTCAAGCTTGGTATAGAGATGGTAAGATATTAAAATTAGAAAAAGGCAATAATTGTAGATGAAGTAAACTAATAACATAAATGTAACGTACCTCAATTTACCAGTGCTATTTTGGGGAAAAATAGGGCATAAATTTTTTCTTTTGACCACTAAACAAAACCAGGGTTAGTTTTATGACGCAAATGGAATCTTAATTTAAAACATTCACATCTATCTTTTCTTCTTTCTCTACTTTTTGTCATAAGATTATAAAAGTATCCAACCAAATTTATAAGGGCATGATATCCTCAGTACCAGATTTCATTGTTATATGTCATCAAAGATTATAATCAACTCGCAAATCCAACTCTTAAGGAAATGTATATAAGCAACATTTACATACGTTCATCAATCATAAAGATTCTTCATCCAATCAACACTTATAATAAACAGAACCCCTATGGGCATACCCCCAATTTACTTGACATCTAATATGCCTATTTATCCTTACATTTAGAAGCATGCTAATAAATTGCCATCATGATAATATCTTCATACAAATATTAATTCTATCAACTCTTTCTTTATAAGCCATTTATTCAATATAAATCCCTCATAGAGTTTTCCCACATGATAATGAATAACATGGAAATGAATAAGATTATTTTTAATGAGGATATATACCCATACAATAATCACCTCTATAATACTTAATAATCCACATTTAACAAATACCAACCACTTATGAAAAATGTGTACTAATCATGATTTTGTACATGTATCCCCTATATCACTAAATTCACTTTCCACTTTCTAATTTCTCATATGCTCATTAAACATATTTAGTCCTAACCATGACACATTCTATTGAATAACATTCATAATCCCATATGTATGGAACATATGCTAAATAATGACTATGATGTACATTCTACACTAATGAAGGATTACATTTACAAATTACAAGATACCAACATTCATACACTACCACAATTTATGGATATCTTACAGCTTCATAACATAGATCCACATATATATATACACAATGAACTTCAATTAAAGTCAAGGACCCTCACATTAACATCCAAACATCAAAACGAATATTCATCAACAAAAGATCATTCAAATATTATAATTAATGTGCAATACTCATATACCAAAATACATCTTCTTAACAATAATTTAACTATACTCACTTAATAATTGAAAAGTAGGGGTATAAGAGGGATGTTATAATAAACATCATCACAAAGCACACATTGTTGCATTATCAAAAAATGCTTTAGGAAAATTATGGATGTCAAATACTACATTGTGCATAGAAAGTGAATGCTGCTTATTAGTGGGAGACATGCTTCACTCATCATTAATAGGGCACACATTTGAATCTATACTCTTGAAAGAGCAAGAGTATCATTGTCCATGGTACAATATATCATTCTAAACAAAGATGATCATATCATTCACATGTATTTTTGGCCTCAAAATTGCAAAATAGTTTCAATAGATGGACATGCCTATGCCATAGTAACAACAAGCCATACTTTTCCACATTTCCAAGGAAGATCAAGGTATTGTACATGAATTATTGTCGTATTCAGTGAATTATTTACTTTTTTGGGGGGAGGGGTCAAGTAACTATAGGATTAATGGAACATACAACTAATATTTGAATGTTTATTGGACATCCAACATTATACAAGCAACCACACCTAATGCTTAGTGGGTTTCCACCTCTCTTGTAAACTTACTTGAACATCGTTGATAGGCTTTAAAATGTTGTGATATCTACAATTTCCCCTTTATTTTTGGTTTCACTAAACCTAAAGTTCTTTTAACCCACAAATTATTAGCAAAAGAATATCAACCATTTCCTCTATATTTTCTAGTTTCACTATGCTTACATAGATTTTAATTTACAAATGATTTGGATTTTTTTTTACATATTGTTGTTATACTTTCCAACAAAACTTTAAAAAAAATCTTTCAACCTCCTTCCCTTTTTTTACAACATACTTTTTTCACCTTTTTTTACGGTGTATTTTTTGCACCTTTCAGGTGCAATGGCTAGTTTAGACCTTATCACATAAAGAAAAGTGATACATATATTACTGTCATTGAAAATTGTCCATAGGTAAAACAAGAAGTAAAGTCAAGCCATATGGGTGAGATGATAATTTAGACCTTATCACATAAAGAAAAGTGATACATATATTATTGTCATTGAAAATTGTCCATAAGTGAAACAAGAAGTAAACTCAAGCCAAGCCATATGGGTGAGATGTGGTGAGCATTTAATTTGATATGTAAGGTGAATAATTTGGTAATTGTGACAAGATGGCAAGTCATGAGGATAATTGTTTTAGTGGTAAAAAAAACTATCACTAGAGTCAACAAAGTCTTGTGATGTTTATTGAGAGGGCTATTTCCAATTGTGTTGATGTTCTCTTGCACTGTAGTCTAAGTAATATCAAGGAAAATATCAAGTGTATAACTTTATCTTATTGAAAAGGAGAAGTTTTGGGTACTTGCTTGGTTTTACCCAATACCTAAGCCTAAATCCATGGTAATGTTGTTGATTTTCTAAATAAGCAATAACACTTGCAAATATCAACTCACTCATATAAAATATATGCTTTTGTTATAATGAATTCATTTCATACATTGGTAATGATCTCTTTTTATCTCATTTGGTAGGTAGCTATATATTAAATATATCGAATTATTATTGCATCGAAGAGGAACATTCTACAACCCAGTAGGGGGAGATGTGTAACTCCTTCTGTGCTCATCCTGGAGCTGACACGTGTTCTTTCTAAAAAAAAAAATTATAAAAAATAACATGTCAGCTATTTAAAACATTTACAATGGCACACACACACACACACACACACACACATGTATATATATATACTACACAAATTAGATAAATTAAAATGCTTCTTCAACTTTTGCACTCTAAAAAAGGGTTTGCACTTCGAGAGATTTGATTTTGATCCCTATCAACCCTTGGTATATCGCCTTTAAGATGGATCTATGCTCGTTTTGTTTTTCACTTATGTAAACATGACTTTATTACATTATTGAAGCCTTATACTTTTAACATCCCCTCTTAAGGCTTCAATGTTAAATATTAAAAATTTGATGGACAATTAAACATTAAAAGTAAACTTTTTAAAGTAGCCTCTCTCAAGAAAAGATATGGAATCTTGCCCGTACTTCATCGTGTTGTCTCTTCACCTCTTAAGGATATAACTCTTGAATTCTTGAATCTTCTAAATTCCCGAGTTTCCAAATTCGTTGAACTCCCAAACTCCGTTTCATAATTCCTCAAATTCCCAAACTCTCTAATTATCAAAATTCACAAATTTCTAAATTAAAAACAATCCATATTGAGTTAAGTTAAGCCTTCTTGGATTCCTTCATGTAACAAATATTTGACTGCCCAAAACGTGGAAACTCTCTTTGTTTCATTGTCATTTTTAATCATTTGTGGGGATTAAGACTTGTCTGATACAAATCCAAAATGCTAAACCGCTGAAAGAAAAAATCAAAATGCTGGAAAAACATGAAAAATAAAATCTAAAATCTCTCTCTTTTCGAATGATGTCTGGAAAGAAGAATTTTATGTATTCCTGAAACAACATGATTTTATGTTTCTGCTCCCTCTTCTTCAAAGAATAATAAATCATAATTTAAAATCTCTCTCTTCGAACGATTTATGGAATGAAGAATTTTCTCTGTTCCTGAAACAACATGATTTTATGTTTCAACACCCTCTTCTTCAAAGAATAATAAACCATGTCTATGATATATCTACCCCCTAAACTTTTATCTAACTGTACGACGTCTCTTACTATTCGACGTGCAGTCTCCATTCTTTAAACTTTAAATTGGTGTTTTTGAAATTGAAAACAATCTCGGGTATTTAAACGTTAGCTTTAATCGTAAGTCGACGGCTCGAGTTAACATTGTAAATTACGAGTGGCTCATAATACTTCCATGGATTTTTAATTGCGCAGGGTCTTCCTTCTTATGCATGGGTTCTTCCTTCTTCTGCACGCGTATTGCCTATGTCGGCTCTCCCTTCTTGATAGGTCACGATGGCTCTCAGGAAATCCATGAGGCTGTGATAGTTCAATCCATAAGGCAGTTCTTCTTTCATTCATGAGTATAATCTCTGCGGGCAGCTTCTTTTGTGACATGATTTACCTTTGTGACAGTAATGACTTGGTTTTGTTTGAGGGCCCGACTTGAATCAACGATGGCTTAACTTGAATTCCACACCTTAATGATTCCTCTCTTAGAGACTTCAGTTTGGCTGCTTTCTTTTATGGCTTTTCTTATAATGGTGGTTTTGGCCATTTAAAACCTGATAATCAATAAACAAAACTCAAGCTTGATACCATGTTGAAGTCATGAGGTAAAACCTCCATTATAAGTCGGGTTTTTAGTACCCAAAAGAATGTAATATAAATATTATTTGAATCTCCCTAGAGAGGTTGGCCCACTCAAGTTAGTGAGACTGACTTAGTTAGGTTAAAAAGTCAAGTGAAAAGAAAAGTATAAATAGAGAGTGTCTCCCTCTCATTTGCATCATTCACCCACTCAATCATTGCGCATTAGAGAAAGAAGAAGGCTAGCGAAGGAGGAGGAGGATTGCTGTTGGCTCTTGTGTTTGGGTTTTGTCTCTCTTTCTTATGAGACTTATTTCTTTTGGGCATTGTACTTTGGTAATCTATATTGAGGAAGTTTTGCTGGGTTTTCTTCCCATTGAGGGTTTCCCATGATAAATTGTTGTGTACCTTGTGATTGTGTGTCTTTCAAAGATCCTCTTTATAATGCTATTGTGAAAATGTATTAAATGCTCATGAAGTAGGAATTTAGTCTTTAGTAGCATATAATCTCAACATGGTATCAGAGTTAAACTGAAAAGAGTGCAACTTTCACTAGGGTAAATTTCTCTCTCTTTCTATGGGCAAGAAAATTAGGGCTTCCTACTGAAGAGGAATTTTTGAGTGCAAGTGGCATTGGGAAGTGCGCCCCTCAAGGCGCATCTTTTGGCACCTAGATCGAATTTTTTAAGTGGTCAGATCTTCCAGAAAGTCAAACCCTAGTTTGACTTGGAACCAGAAAAACCAGAAAACTAGGAAACTGCAGTCCAGAATTTCGCAAGTCCATTTTCAGGGGTTAAACCTTGGATTCTTCAGAAACTGATTGTACTAGCATACTTGCCTCAGTCAAGCGCATCTTTTGGTGAGTTCAGTTTTCATTTTTGGGAAATTTAAATTTTTGGTCATTTTCTGTTCTCCGGAATAAGATGGCTCCAAGCACTAAGCTTGATGACAAGTTGGAAGGCATATAAAATTTCTGTGCTTGGAAATACAGAATTGGACTCATTCTAGAAGAGAATGATCTTGTGAAATTTCTTAAGGAAGCTATGCTAGAACCTGTAGAAGCTGAAGCAATGGAAAAGCACAAGAAGGACATGATTAGAGCCAAGAGGATCATAGCAGATTCCATCAAGGATCACTTGATTCCTCAAGTGTCCTCCAAGAAAACACCTAAGGAAATGTTTGATGCCCTATCAATTATGTATGAAGGAAATAACATTAATCAAAAGATGAATTTGAGAACCCAACTCAAAAGTACAAAGATGAGTCAAAGTGAATCTATCCAAGAATATTTTACAAGGGTTTCTCAATTCAAAGAACAACTAGAAGCAATTGGAGACAATCTTGATGAAGATGAATTAGTGATGACTGCTCTCAATGGTCTCACTAGACCTTGGGATTCTTTTATCCAGACAATGTGTGCAAGAAAGGAAAGTCTACAATTTGAAATTGTATGAGAAGAATGTGTTAAAGAGGAAGCTAGAATGGCAAATCGAGAAGCACTACTCAGAGATGATGATCAAGCTCTAGCTACCCATACTAAAAGAGGAAAAGGAAAATCTCACCACCAAAAGGAAACTCATAAGTAGTTTCATCCTCCTAAGAAGTTTCAGAAGTACAGGAAGGTAAATTACAAGCAGAGAGACTTCTCTTCTTATCAATGCTATCATTGTGATAAGATGGGACATATTGCTAAAGATTGTCCAGACATCATGCTCATTTAGCCGAAGAAGAAGAATAAGAAGAAGAAGAAGAAGAACCTCCCAGGAAGTTACAAAAGGAAGAAGTAGAAGAATATGTTCTATAAGATGAAGGATTTGTTATTGGGACAAAAGAAGGTGACATATAAATTGAAAGTTCACGTAGAAGCAACTATGTGATCTATGGTGTAGAAGACTTGATCAGTATAATCAAGAAAGCCACATGTCTTCAGAATAATATAATGGAGAAGAGCTTACCATCAGACATTCTAGTAATCCCTGCAAGGAGACTAGGATCAAAAGAGATCCTACCAAGCAAACTAAGATAAGTATTTGAATTGTCATTTTATCAAATTGCTTAAATGATATCGTTCAGTTGTGGAAGTGTAGTATGCATGATTAGATCAATTGAATTAATCAATAATATACTACTAATATGCATGTGATGGGTAAGTATCCTATGGTGCTATACAACATTCCATTGCTACTTATCTAGAGTGAAACTTCTTTGCTGACATATTGAGGGTAGTGCACTCTGTTAATAATGTTATGGTAGAGATGGAAGGCATCTAGAAAGTTACCGTATGAATGCCAGATATGGATGAATGTTGTGTTGAAACACTGACTAAGATAGTTGCATGACTGTGAAACCTATATCTTTATACGTAAGGATTGATTTTATGAAATGTTTCCAATCATGAAACTAAATCTGTTTTGTAGGAAAGATCGTGTACAATCTCCTATAAGAGAATAATGATGAGACTTGTTCCAAAGAACAAGTGACGATAACATTCAAGAAAATTTATAAAATCAAGCATACTACAGATGAACAAAGTGGGGGTTCTCTCAAAAAGAGGGAGTTGACTATGATGAGATGTTGCTCTGGTGGCCAGACACACTTCCTTAGTGGTGAATATTACACTAGATAAATGGTGTTATCGAAGTAGAAGAAGATATCGAGCAACCTCCAGGATTCAAGACTCTCTGTAGAGAACCACATGTGCATAGATCAAAGAAGGCTTTGTACAGGCTCAGAAGGCACCCATGGGATAGAATGATGAGATCAAGGATCACCTAGAGTAATCAACCTTTGATACAAGGTTGAAGATGAGAGGCTCATAGATGTGTGCAAAAGAGAACTTGCAACAGAGTTCGAGATCTTGGTATCCAATTACCTAGGAAGATGAAATAGATGGATACACAGAGGATCATCAGAAGAGAAGGCTACCAATCTCCCAGTGCAAAATGTCTCGATACAGAGAGTACACGACGCAGAGGGAGGATAGTGCTCAGTTATAAAAGGAGCAGGAAAGCTCCGCTTCAAAGGGAGTGACTATAGTACAGATGGAGAGACACTTTCACTTAATCTCTATTCATGGCAAAGGTTGTTTTCCCCAGTATGCAGTAGATATCTTGAAAAAGGTTTGTTGGAAAGTAAAGACCACAACCATGACACAAAATTTGAAGTTGCTGACTGATGCTTCGTTAGAGTTAGTGGATGTAACACTATACATGAAGATTATTGGGTCATTGATGTATTTGACGAATACCAGGCCATATATATGCTTTGCCGTGAACACCTTGAGTCAGTATTTGGTTGAGCCCAGACGTGTTCACCTTATAGCTACAAAGCATGTGATGAGGTACCTAAAAGGTACGATAGACTATGGTCTTAGGTATACTAGAGATCATGAATTCAGATTGTATGGTTATACAGATTCATATTGGGCAGGAAGTGTCTTAGACAGAAAGAGCACTTCAGGTGCATGTTTTAGTCTGGGGTCAGCCATGATCTCATGGCTAAGCAAGAAGCAGTCTAGGGTTGCTCTCAGCACTGCAGAAGCAGAATATATTGCAGCTTGTTCCACCTGTTGTGAGGACATATGGCTTCATAAGTTGTTATCAGGTCTATTCAATTTGGAGTTGGATACCACAATGATTCTATGTGATAACCAAAGCTGCGTGAAGATGACAAAGAACCATGTGTTCCATGATAAGTTGAAGCACATAGAAATACGGTATTTCTACATTGGAGATATGGTGCAGAAGGGAGATGTAAAGCTCCAATATGTGAGCACATATGAGCAAGTTGCAGATGTGTTGACTAAGCCTCTGTCTCAGGTGAAGTTTGAGCACTTCCGTGACAAGCTTGGTGTAGTCCGTAAGGACTTCCTCGAAAGGGGGAGTAGTGCTGATAATACTATGGTAGTGGAATTAGGATTGATCATCCTTAGAATTGATCCCGTAATTCCAAAATGAAGGATAGTATTAAATGTTGATCCTTAGACTGAATCCCGTAATTCCAAAAGGAAGGATTGTCTAAGATGTGAGTGGTGGACAATGATCTCGTAATTTCGAAAGGGAGGACCGTCCAGTGTGTTGTAGTGGTAGCTCCGTAAAGACTGGGTCCCGTAATTCCGAAAGGAAGGATTGTCTGAGCACTACAGATGTTGTTGGACTAAAATCCCGTAATTCCGAAAGGAAGGATTGTCCATGATCCCGTAATTCTGAAAGGAAGGATCACCAGTGTTGTTGGACTAAAATCCAGTAATTCCGAAAGGAAGGATTGTCATGATCCCGTAATTCTAAAAGGAAGGATCACTAGTGTTGTTGGATTAAAATCCCATAATTCTGAAAGGAAGGATTGTCCATGATCCCGTAATTCCAAAAGGAAGGATCCCCAGTGTTGTTGGACTAAAATCCCGTAATTACGAAAAAGAAGGATTGTCCATGATCCCGTAATTCCGAAAGGAAGGATCACCAGTGTTGTTGGAATGAATCCCATAATTACGAAATGAAGGGTTGTCCATGATCTTGTAATTACAAAAGGAAGGGTTGTCCATGATCCCGTAATTCCGAAAGGAAGGATCACTTGTGTTGAACTTGATCCAGAAATTTCAAAAGGAAGGATCACCTGTGTTGAACTTGATCCCGAAATTCCGAAAGGAAGGATCATATTGGTTGTTGATGTACCTATTACCATAAATGATGTTGCTCCAGCCTTGAGTGGTTGATGATGATGATGTTCCAACTTCGTGTTGCAGATGATGATGTTCCAACTTCGTGCTGCAGATGATGATGTTCCAGCTTCGTGCTGCAGATGATGATACTTCAACTCTGTACTGAAGATGATGATGATGTTCCAGCTTCGTGCTGCAGATGATGATACTTCAACTCTGTACTAAAGATGATGATGATGTTCCAGCTCCGTGCTGCAAATGTTGATGATGTTACATCAAGTTTTTTCAGTTGTTGATATTGATGTTGTTGAAAAAATTCCAATGAAATATAGATGTACCAACTAATGTTCCAGATGATGTTGTTGATGATGCCTCCTCCTCCCTCCTTCCGATGATGTTGTGTAGAGCCACACCTATTGTTGTTGTTGTTGTCAGTAGAATACCCTTCTTGTTAAGGGGGAGTGTTGAAATAATGTAACTTCAAAGAATATTCTACTTGTATTATTCCTCCTTCGGGACATGTCATTAATGTAAAAGGTCATGTAAAATTCATGAGGTAAAACCTCCATTGTGAGTTGGGTCATTAGTACCCAAAAGAATGTAATAGAAATATTATTTGAGTCTCCCTAGAGAGGTCGGCCCAATCAAGTTAGTGAGGCTGACCTAGTTAGGTTAAAAATTCAAGTGAAAATAAAAGTATAAATAGAGAGTGTCCATGAGAGTGCCTCCCTCTTAATTGCATCATTCACTCACTCAAGGATTGCGCATTAGAGAAAGAAGAAGGCCAACAAAGGAGGAGTAGGATTGTTGTTGGCTCTTTTCTTTGGGTTTTGTCTCTCTTTCTTATGAGACTTATTTATTTGGGAATTGTACTTTGGTAATATATATTGAGGAAGTTTTGCTGGGTTTTCTTCCCCTTGAGGGTTTCCCAGGATAAATTGTTGTCTACCTTGTGATTGTGTGTCTTTCAGAGATCCTCTTTATGCTGCTATTGTGAAAATGTATTAAATTCTCATGAAGTAGGAATTTAGTCTTTAGTGGCATACAATCTCAACACAACGGACCCATATAAAAGACATGATTTTGTTATACTGAAGTCATTTGGTACATTGGTAATGATCTCCTTTTATCTCATTTGGTAGGTACTTGTACTAACATTACAATACAACTTCTTTATTAAATATTACCTAACTATTATTTTGTTAGTCACTTATGTAAATGTGACTTTATTACATGATTGAAGCTTTATACTCTAACAAATGTTATTGCATAAGAGTAAGTTGATGTAAGGATTTAAATTCAAGTTGAGAGTTGTTGAGCCAAAGATTAAGTTGAAATTGAGTTTGAAGTCCAAGTTGAGAGTCAAGTCAAGCGAGTCAAAATCATTGAAAATGTCAAATTTAAAAGTTAAGTCTAAATGTGAACCAAAAGAGCATGTTTATACAATGAAGTATTTGTAAAGCCATAGTGAAAGTTGAAGTTAGTAAATTCAAATGATGTAAAATCATGATAGGGGTGAGTCAATTAAGTTTTCCAATCCGATGTTATAGATCTATTGGTGGATCGAGATGTCTATCTTACAAGAAACACAATTGTTATGTAGGTAATTTTAGGTGTAGATGAAAGAAAATGGAAGAAGAAGACATAATATTGATGAAGTGCAACAAGATACAAAATTTGCCAGAGATGATGTAGCCAAAAGTAAGACAAAAGAAGAATACAATGAGAGATGAAGTGAAAGAAGAATACAATGAGAGATGAAGTGAAAGAAGATGATAGAAGTTACAGATGGGTGATGAAAGAAAGTGATAGAAGATGGACTCCCGGGTACAAACAAAATAAACAAGAGGAAAGGAATATTGAAGAGCAAAGAAACAAGGACAATGAAGAATGTTTGAAGCAACAAAGAAAGGCATAATAAGCAATGAAATAATATTGTGTGTTCAATAATTGAGATGCAAACTTAATTGAAGTGAATCCATAGAAAATGAAATCCCTAAGAAGTTTGACGATTCTCCTTGATAATGTTTGGCTGATGGAAAAGAAAATGGCCTTGGTCTTATGTTTAAACTGCCGAGAGTATCCTGAGATGAACATGTATTGTTGGGCCCATGCTTTGTACCCTTTTTCCATCCATTTATCCTATTTTGAAGACACATTGAGTTATCGGGTACCTTTTTTTGACAATATCTTGCTTATAACTTCATGATTTAACCCAAGGTACAACCTTTTTATGTATTCCATTGTTTTAAGTGATAATATAGGTTGTTAAGCAGTTTCGTGCTTGATTTCCGGTTACTAATGAGATGGCTTGAAAGTATGTACTTGCAAGTTGAAATAGGGTGTTGTTTTCAAAGGAATGGATGTTGTTACTCCTGCACAAGCCCGAATGGTGTCTCTTTTTGGTATGTCGTTACTTCTAAATGTTGTTACTTTCAAAATTATGTCCTTCTCACCACTTCCATGATTTCTTTGATACTTGAGCATTTGGTATTCGACCGATGATCAAGTATGGGATTAGATAAGCAATAGCGTGGCAATGCTAAATCATCAAGAGGATACAAGAAGTGTCAGTTGTTGCAACTACCCATAGTTGTGGTTGTGCAATGGAATGTCTTATTTTGTACATTAGTTGTAACAACACAAATGTGAAATAGATTTCATGCTATGTATTGTTGAGAACAACCTTGAGAATCTCTGATTCTCAATGCATTCATATATTATGTTCAAAAGGATTGCTGTCCATAAATGTATGAGTAAAGTGAACCCTCTTGAGTTAGGGGGGTTAGGTAGGCAGAGATAGAGGGTAGAGCAGAGGGCTGTTGAATATTGTTGTATCATTCATTTCCATAATATAAAGTATGCTGGTTCATGTGATTTGAACACTAATTTGTGAGTTGTTCCAACAACCCTAATTAGAGAAGGAACATACCCCTTCACTGAACAGGTCTTGTCGCTTCACTTATTTTATTAGATAGATTTATCATAGACCGTTGTATAATATTTAGTGTCATAGTTGTTGTTGTTACTTGTGAATTGTTATTTAATTGCCGATAGTTATCAATCGTATATACTGTTACTCGTAGAACTTGGATTAAATTATTGGAAAGAGTTGATAATCCATGTCACTGTTGTTACTTCTGCATATTAGAGTTTCATTGTAGTTTGTGCATTCTGATTTGATTTCTTTTTAATGGATAATCTCTATTTTTAATATTATAGCAGGTGTGTTCTCTTTAAGAATTATTGATCTGTAACTGATAGAGTGATGTTACATGGTGCATAGATTCAATTCCACATGTGTGATTTCCTTTTCAGTAGAACTGCGTGGATTGAGTGTGATCTCCTTTTTAGCAGAACTTTGTGGATTGAGTGTGATTTCCTTTTCAACCAAATTGTGTGAATTGAGTGTGATTTCTTTCTTAGATGAAGCAATATTGATTTAACTTCATTTTACAAGATTATGTGCAAGATAATTAGAAGTGTGTTTTCTTTTTTAGAAGAGTGGGTTTGGTTGAGTTTTCCATTCATTAGCTGCATGATCATTTAGTGTCACCAACACTATAAGGGAAGTTGTAGCTTGCATTGAATTTGCACATAACATTGAAATAAAAGATGTACTATGGATTGATAATTAATGTGAGTGTTATTTAGTTGTCCTATAAAGACAATTAGAAAGCTTGGCATTTTGGCGTTGTTGCTGGGGAGGTTATAATGGAAAAAAAGTACAAACTAGTATTGGTTTTAGTTGCATCATCTCTGGTTCTACTGAGGCCTGAGCATTAAATACAAAAGTTAAGAACCTATGCATCTATCACCAATTCCTAAAAGGTGGGGATTATCCATGGTAGACTCCTGTCTCACTTGCACCAGAGAATATAGATTGTATGGGTAGAAAAGCATATAGAGTGCATGAATAGAGGTAGAGGAAGACCCTTAAAAAGTCATAACATTGCAAGTAGAGGAGGTCTAGGTTAGAAGGATAAAGGTAGAAAAACATATATAGAGCAGATAATTTCAAAGGAAGAATTATAGGAAGCATCTCGCAACGCTGTCAGGGTGGCATTCATGTTAGAACCAGTCGCCAAACTTAACAAGGGTCGCATATATAATTGGTGTGCCTTAGGAAACCAGGGAAGAAACCTAGGGATCCATCTACCATTCATGTCTTTGGCAAATTATCTAACCTAATTTTGGGCAGAGATACACCCATCAAATATGATGACCCTCGGAATCTAACAGTAATTGTTTAGATCCAAGGGATTTTTTTTCCAACACATTTGTACTTATCGGGGAAACTATTAATATCATGACTAATGAAACCTGGGAAACATTAGGCCTTACAAAAATTAGACCAACCCCCATAGTACTTGAATTGGTTGATCGGTCCACCATTCGTCCAGAGGGAATCTTGGAGCATGTAACTATTTCTGTGGACTCCTGGGAATACCCAGTGGACTTCCTAGTCTTGCAAATGAAATCTCTTCTTGAAGATCATCCTTTTATTTTGGCGAGACCTTGGTTATCCATAGTCGATGCTTACATCAAATGCAGGTAAGGGAATATGAAAATTTCCCATGGGGACTACACGAAAAGTTTGCTTCTTTATCCACTAGAAAATCCTAGCATGGCATGTGAATATTCTTTATGGGATGATTTTGAGCTCGAAGATGAAATGTATGGCCCATCTTGACAATTGAAAAACCTATGTATTTCAAAACTGAAATAGAGGATGATGTTATCAGTAGTTTTATCATCAATCCTTACCCTATTTCTCAGCTTGTGTGTCAGTTGTTAGAAACTGCAGTAAATAATGTTGGCATTCATGGCATCATCCCAATTGAAATTGAGCCGGGAAAAAATCTACATAGTAATCCATATTTGACCCCTCGCAGATCAAAATCTATTACAAGTCCTGAGAGCAGAAAAAAATCCTTCACATGGGATTACATTGACATGAAGGGCGTCCACTCTAATCTCTGCACCCATCATATTTACATCAAGAAGGATTTCATCCCCACTCGATAGCCTCGAAGGAGGATGAAGTCTACTCTAAGGGACATCATTAAACAAGAACTCCAGAAATTTTTGGATGCCAACTTCGTTTACCAAATATCCGATGTTGAATGGGTCTCACAGCTTGTCATTGTCCTAAATAAAAATGGGAAATGGAGGATCTATGTGGACTACCGAGAATCGAATAAAGCTACGCAAAAAGACAATTTCCACTTGCCATTCATTAACCAAGTCCTAGACACACTATCGGGAAATAAATATTTTTTTGTGGATATAACTAAATATAGATCGTTCCTGAAGATCAGGCTAAAACGACCTTTAACTATCCATGGGGTACGCTTGCATACCATGTCCTTCATTTTGGACTTTGAAATGCACCCTGTAGTTTACAGAGGGCAGTATTAGGTATTTTTAATTTATGATCTAGTCAATGACAATGTTGAAATATATATGGATGAATTCACACCATATGGAACTAATTTTGAATAAGCATGATCTAATTTAGAAAAGAAGCTCAAACACTGTAAACAGACTAATCTTTCTTTGCGTATAGAAAAGTGCCATATGATGATGACATAAAGGGGTGGTTTTGGGACATTTTATTTCTATTGCTGGGATATAGGTCAATCCAACAAAAAATAGGTAATCATGAGCATGCTTCCTCCAAAAACACAAAAAGAGCTATGTATATTTTTAGGGAAAACTGGGTATTATCACCGTTTCATTGAAAATGATTTCAGGATTGTCCCCTTTGTTTGCATTACTTATAATAGATGTAGAATTTTCATGGACTAAAAATTGTCAATTTGCCTTTGAAAAATTGAAAACATTGTTACGTATAGCCCCTATATTGTGAGGACTAGATTGGACACTACCCTTCCACATCTCTTCGGACACATCTCACACTACTGTTGGAGTTTTGCTGGGACAAGAAGAGGATAAGAAGCGTTACGCCATCTATTACGCTAGCAAGAGCTTAGCTCGCACATAATTAAATTATGCGGTAACTAAAAAATAATTTCTTGTTGTTGTGTTTGTAATTAATAAATTTCGGCACTACATAACTGGTTATCCCATATTTGTACACATGGATCACTAGTCCATCAGGTATTTGGATAACAAACCCATTACAAATGTTAGAGTTACTAGATGGTTGCTATTACTGCAAGAATTCGATATTACCATTCTTTATAAACTTTGAAAAGTTAATGTCGTTGCGGATTTTTTATCTAGGCTTATCATTAATATTAAAAACTCTCCCGTAGAAGACAATTTTCCAGATGAGCACCTTTCTCAGTGTCTGCTTACACACCATAGTACATAGACAATGTTAATTACCTTGCTACAGGGAAGTTGTCGCGCCACATCTCTCCAAGGGATAGACTGAAGATATTCAACAAAGTGCTAGATATTCATGGATAGATGGATACCTCTTTTACATAGGAGTAGATCAGATAACTGAGAGGTGTGTAAGGGAGGGCGAGATCCATGAAATCCTTAAATCCTACCACGATGAACCCTGTAAAGGACATTTTACTGATAAAAGAGCAGGCCATAAGGTGCTACACATGGGTTACTACAAGCCCAATATATTCTAGTATGTGAAGAAATATGTGAATGGATGTGATAGTTGCCAACAAATAGGCCAACCCATTTAGTCTGATGAGATGCCATTATAAACATAGCTAGTAATAAAACCCTTTAAGAATTGGTCTCTTGATTTTGTGTGCCCAATCAATCCCTCATCCCAAAACAAATCTTAGATCCTGGTATGGACAAACTATGTAACCAAGTGGGTGGAGGAAAAGGCTCTCCCAAGATCCATAGAGAAGGCTGCCATGGATTTCTTGTTTGAAAAGACCTTTGTCCAGTATGGGATGCCGAGAGAGATAGTACTGATGAGGGAGAAGAGTTTACATGGAACACGATTGAGGATGTTCTTGAAAAATATAAGATTCGACATTGGGTCACTTCCCCTTACCATACACAAGCAAATGGGTAGGTTGAGAGCACCAATAAAGTACTAGAGAACATTCTTACAAAAATGGTGGCTAGTCACTTTCATGATCGGGTCAATTGACTTCCGCAAGCTCTATGGGCCTACAAGACTACTTGGAGAAATACCACAGGCTTCTCTCCATTTGAATTGGTGTATGGTAAATTTCCTATATTTCCAATTGAATTTGAAATAAACACACTTAGAACTGCTATAGAAGTTGGTATGGATTTGACAACAACTTAGAGGCATTGATTGAAGCAACTTAACGAGCTTGATGAAATTCGGGCTGCATTGAAACATACTAATATTGTACAATAGAAACATGCAAAGTGGCATGCCAAACTTATTAAAAAGACTTTGTTTCATCCAGGGGATTAGGCGTTACTGTATGAATCCAGATTCAAGGATTTCAAAGGAAATATTTGCACTAGGTGGTTATATCCTTATGAGGTAGACATAGTCTTTGATAATGGGACTGTCAAACTTGTAACCATGGCTGGAGAAAACACCTCCCTTCTTACTAATGGAAATCGTCTATGGTTATACCATCATCCAACCTTGAAGGACTTTCTCATTAACCAGGTTTCTTCTAGCCTACATTTAGAAATGTTGAATGAGGAGGGACAAGCCTCCACACCTCCACTTGCATGATCTATTTGAGTGAAAAAATAAAATAATAATTTCAACTATGAAAACCTCCCTAGCGAATAGTTGGATAGATGTTGGCTGAAAACCAGCTTGTTGGCAGTTGGCACTTGCAAAAATAAATAAAATTTTCAAGTCATCTTTGTTTCAAAATAGATATTCATATTAATCTCAAAAGTTTTGGAACATTATGACCCCTTTTTTTTTCTTACAGGAATGATTGATTTTCAAAAGTAAAATGATGTTGTAACTTCTACAAGAGTTGTTATTTCTATAGGAGCCATTACTTGTCTAAGTAAAAACACGATCAATTGCTGAAACTTGTCTAAGTAACAACACGATGACGCTGAAACTTTCCCAAGTAACATAATGAGAAAAAGGTTCAAAGTATCATCATGACGGAAAAAAATTCAATTAAGAACACCATTAAAGTTGTGCTGCTTCTTTCAAAGCTCCAAGTTACAACACGATGTGAAGTTTTGTCATATGTCAGTTTGAAAGAAACACGATTCCAATAAATAACAAGTGTTCCCTATGTTGTTGCAACTCATCATTCGCCTCCAAGACATTGCTAATTCCACCAAAATCCCCACCAAGTTTGTCGCTAATTTGGAGGTTGTTGTGGTTACTTCTCCTTGACGCTGAAATATCAAAAATCGCCGCAATCCAGGTTGTTGACATCATTTCACATTAAAACATCACCATTAACAAAATTATGTCGATAATTGTTGATCGTATTTTCATTCATGACTACCCACAGTAATCCCAAAAAGGTATGAATCCACTTAATTCCTATTTATTTCTTGAAATAGTTGTAGTATGTTGATTGGATGTCACTTTTCCCATGAGTGGACGTGAACATCCAACCATTCAGTTGGTGGGAGGTGCCGATCCCAAAACCTGTACTATATGGCCACATGCATACATTCATATCACCCGGTTAAGACATGGAAACTTGAACCCTCAATCATCTAGACGTATATACCTACAACATTACCCAAATTTAAACACTGGAAACTTACCAATTTTTAAAACAGAAAGTTCATGCCACCCTCGTATCCTTCGCATGCACAAAATGTAACTTGGTCTCAACCATAACATTGTAATAGAACCATCTGAACCTACCAGTCAATCCCAATCACAATTTGTAGAAATGGGAGGGTCATCAGTCCAACATGAACTAGAAGATATAGGACAACTGCGTCAAAACAAAGCAGCTTACTAGGTGTTCCAAGACGTAGGATGGATAGTGTGCTTCGAAAAATGACAAGGTTTTGATCTGGAGGTGACATTAGAATTCGCCCAAAATATGATCGATGAGAAATCTAGAATAAGGGGTGTGGAGATTGCCGTAACAAAAGAAAGTGTAGCCAGGGTGACAAGGCTCTCACATGGAGGTGACTAGTGGTTTGGTAGAATGACACCCCTGTCACAAGCATCGAATGAATTCAGTAGGGAAGGGAAACTTCTGAAACAATGAGGAAAGGGATATGCATGAGATTCCTTACTTGCACCTTGGAAGGACATGGATGTGTTTATTCAAGAGTATATTATATGTGAAGTCCGCTTCCAGCTAATATCTTCCTATCATCTTAAATTGTTATCGCATGTAAAGAATAATGTTCTTATGAACATTCCATATTTTCTTCTAGGCTCCCTGCAACTTATGGCATGTGTTGTAAAGGGGGCGAAGCATCCCTTAGAGACAATCACAAACCATGTCCTGGTTAAACTCTTGGTTCTTGATGCCATGGGGAATGTTCAAATTACATGGAGGCAATTCCTATTTGTTGAATTGTGGGGGGCCTCCCCTGTGTATGCCTTGTTCCTGCAAGCACATTTCATTCTTTTTTAGCTCACAACCATAATTGAGGGTAAACCCTACTTGTTTATCGATGCTAAAATATTCTAGAAGACATTTTATGAAGATGATGTGGTTACACAACACTCTTTATGTGAATTTTATTTTCATGATTTCATTTTTCCATTTGAAAAAGAGTTTAAGCCCACACCCTATATAGGGGACCTTTAGTTGCGAGCTTTTGTGTCATATCTGCTACATCAGGTTAAATGGAAAATGGCTCAGGAGATAGTAGAAAGGAACCATGCTACATGTGAGTTAAAGGTTAGAGTAGAGCCTGATAATGAAAATGATTTTATTAGGGATCAATCCCCAATTTCCATATCTCCCAACCTTTCAAGATTGGTCATAAATATCCAGGAACGAGTACTTAAATAGTGTGTTAGTTTTATCAACAACCTCACATCTGAGGCTTTGCAGGGCTGTAAAAGAAGACGAGAATTTTCTATAGTGGTGATCAAAACAAGGGAACATTTTGGGTTTCCAAATTTCAATAGATATGTGGGACGATTGAACAAGTACATTTGGTGTATTGAGCAGAGAAGGCCTAGGTGGATTGGACTAAAATTTTATTTTCCTCTAATATGGATGCATGCAGATAAGTATTTTCCTTTGTATGATTTGGTAGGGATAAAGCAACATTGGGCTATGGTTTCAACATGTTTTAGATCCCTTGGGGATGATACACACGAGGCCTACCAACTTAACACACTGCATGAGACCTACTCCTGGGCTAACCAAGATATCGGGTAGAATTTGGCTGCATGAGGACATGCAGAAGATCTAGTGGGGGGGAGATGTTGAGCCCCTGATTTGTACCTTTTTTCCATCCATTTATCCTGTTCTGAAGACACCTTGAGTCATCATGTACCCCTATTGACAATATCTTGCTTACAACTTGGTGATTTAACCCAAGGTACAACCTTTTTATGTATTGCATTGTTTTAAGTGATAATATAGGTTGTTAAGTAGTTTTGTGCTTGATTTTGGGTTACTAATGAGATGGATTGAAGGTATGTACTTGCAGGTTGAAATATGGTGTTTTTTTCAAAGGAATGGATACTATTACTCTTGCACGTGCCACGAGCTCGGATGGTGTCTCTTTTTGGTATGTTGTTACTTCTAAAAGTCGTTACTTCCAGAATCATATCATTGTCACCACTTTCGCGATTTATTTAACACTTGAGCATTTGGTATTTGATCAATGCTCAAGTATGGGAGTAGATAAGCGCTAGTGTGGCAATGTCAAGTCATCAATAGGATATGAAAAGTGTTAGCTGTTGCAACTACCCATAGTTGTGACTATGCAATAGAATGTCTTATTTTGTACATTAGTTGTAACAACACGAATGTGCAACATATTTCATGCTATGTATTGTTGAGAACAACCTTAAGAACCTTTGATTCTCAAGGCGTTCATATTGTGAAATTATGGAACACAGTAGATCATAGAGCCTGAGAATACCTCACAGTGATAGTATTAGCAAGGAGAAGGAATTACAGTGAATGGAGCAGTAAAATTAAACATGCATTGAAACTTAGATGTGCACAGAAAAGTGTCATATTCCATTAATCAGTATAGGCAACATATATTTTACAAAGGAGAGAATTCAAATACCAAGGGAGAATTCAAATCCATGTTAGTCTATCCTAGGAAATATCACCACTATAGTGCTCCGGAGCTACCAAACTCAACTGAGACTTAGTGAACTGAAGCTACTGTCAGTTAACTGACCATGCAAGGCGCATTAGTGAGTTTCTCATGCAATCAGGCTAGAGAGGGCGCATTAGATCACAATCAGTGGCAATTAGAGCACAAACCCCCCACTAGAGTTAGGAACTCAGGTGGATTGAACAAGATCATTGAGTTAGCTCCTAAAATGTAGGGAACTGACTCTGGATGTCCTAAAATCATGCATGCAGGGTGCATCAAGTGGATAATGAGGCCTAGATGACATCTACACACCACTAGGGGGAAAATGACATCATCAAGTATTAGGAAAAGACTAATAATACTAAGGTGGACAAGGTTGGAGTATTAATGATCCTAACACCCCCCATAATCCAAACTTAGACAATCCTAGGCCCTGTTTACTGAGACCAAAGGTCACCCATACAATCAAAATAATAAAAAAATAATTGTTCATGAAACTAAGGAAATGGGGAAAAAACTCATGGGAAAAATACCCCCCCAAAAAATGAACAACAGGAAACTCAAACAACCTTCACATGTGAAAATACTTTGTAAAAATGTAGGCAGTTTGATCCTTTGTAGGACGATAATGCAGTGTGTTGGTCCTATTGTGCACTAGTTCCTTGATGTAGTGCATGTGAACCTCAGTCTTCCATCTTGGATCATGGCAATCCTCTTTGAAGGATTGTGGATTGGACCCCACCATCATGTAGAACCTCTCTGGGAGAAGTGGATATATATGACATAGTGAAAGGTTTTCATATTGGTACTGAGATATGGTTCTTCTATGCTCAGATGGATCTCAAGATATGTTCCCATCAACTTCAAGGAGTTTGTGATCCCATTTTGGTCTTGGCCAATGATTGGGAGCAGGTGCTAGTTCTGGATCTGGATCTGCTTTAAATTCATTCTTAACATTAAAATATGATTCAACTTGGTCCTCATCAGAAGAGACATCATTCTGATCTTCATCTTGTGCAAATGGAGTAGGTAGATTAGATCTACCTTAGTCTTCATCTGGCTGTAGATCTTGCAATGTATATTCATCAAACCTGGCACTTATTTCAATGAAGAATCTTTTGGTTGCAATTTCCATCAACTTGTATGCTTTTGCATCTTCTGCATATCCCAACAGAATGCATTCGCTACTTTAGGTTTGGAGATCCTTTGTTTTTTCAGATTGGATTCTGTCCCATGCCTTGGATCCCAAAATCCTCAGGTGAGAGACATCAAGTTTGTGTCCCTTCAGTGCTTCAAATGGAGTGACCCATCCATATATTTTTGGGGTACCCTATTCTAAATGTATGTGACACAGTTCACTAATTCTGTATATGGATACTTGTCTACTTCAAGTAGACATGTAGCCATCTATTTCAATGACCTATTATTCCTCTTAGCTACACCATTTTGTTGTGGTGTGTATGGGACAAAATGTAGCATTTGAATGCCCTCGGAAGCACACAACTGCTGCAACTCCTTCTTGATGTACTCCCCTCCATTTTTTGATCTGAGTGCTTTGATATTCTTCCTAGAA
This sequence comes from Larix kaempferi, assembly GCA_027924585.1. NCBI lineage: Eukaryota > Viridiplantae > Streptophyta > Pinopsida > Pinales > Pinaceae > Larix > Larix kaempferi. Next base: position 9,251,366 of record BSBM01000136.1, read on the forward strand.
ATGTTCTCAACCAAGGCCTTGAATACTTTGAAAGTATTGAATACCTCATACTTCTTCTGAAGAAAATATATCCAATAGAACCTAGAGAAGTCATCTATGAAGGTCAGAAGGTATCTGGATCCATTCATAGAAGCTGTGGGCATCGATCCCGAGACATCATTGTGTATCAAATCAAGTGTGGAGGAAGCTCTCTTTTCCTTCCCAACATCAAAATTTCTCTCTGGATGCTTCCCTATCAAACAAACTTTATAGATCCCTTGAGAGAATTTTATGTTGGGAAATCCTTCAACCATCTCTTCCTTGTGCAACTGCTGCAAGTACTTGAAATTTAAATGTCCGAATATCTCATGCCAGAGTTTGCTACTCTCATTTGCATGATTCAAGAGAGCACTTTGATGTGAATATGGAAAAAAATGGGAGAACTCATAAGCCTTTGAGGCATGGTTTTCAAAACCTTTATCTATTAGCTTCCCAGATGAGATATTTGTAATATCAACTATGTCAGGTCCAAAAACAACTTTCTTCGATGAACCTGTGAGTGTCATCTGGTAAACATATAACAAGTTTGCTTCCAGAGAAGGCACATACAAAACATTATTGAACTTTCCATTCTCCAGTTGTATTGTGTCCTTCCCTTCGACAGATATCTGTGAATAATCTCCCATGTGAATACTAGGACCATCAGTGAGATATAGAGAATAAAATGATTCTTTGGAAGAAACCATGTGGTTGGAGGCTCCAGAATCAATGAGGAAGGCTTGTGATTGTGAGAATCCAGCCTTCAGTGCATGGCATCTCTCATGATCATCTTTCTCACTTCTAGAATTAGTCTTCCTTGTGCCTTCTGGGAGGGCAATGTTGTGATGTTCAATAAGTTTAGTCATTTGTTCTATCTTCTTCTTCATGCATGAACTCTCTGGATGGTTTCCTTTCTTGCAATAGGTACACTTGGTATTCTCAAACCTCTTTTGCTTATCCTTCTTTTGGGGATGGAGGCTCCTTATGATTGATTAGTCTTCTCTTTTGTCTTGGATTCAAATTGCTTCTTGTATTTTCCTTTTTTCCTCCCTTTAGCATTCACACTTTTTGACTCCCCAACCATAAGAGCTTGATTTTTGGAGGCCTTCAAGGTGCCCATTTGAATCAGTTTGTCTTGTTCTTGGATGAGAGATTCAGTGAATGCATCTAAAGAAGGCATTTTCCAATTGGGGATTGACAATATCCCAGAATGGAAGGTAGAAACAAATATTGAAAATTTAGGACCAAGCTTCCTTAGGATGGATAGCACCAGCTACTCATCCTTCTTGTCAATGCCACATTGTTTGCACTGCATAACCAAGGACTTGAAATTTGAAAAGAACTACTGCATGGTTTCAAAATTGCTTGGTTGAAGAACAATTTATTCATTCTCCAAAACATGGCCTCTTAGCTCATCTTGCTTTCCAAAGAGAGTTTCAAGATTCAACCAAACCTCTCTTGGTGTCTTCAATCCATTAAGATGGAAGAGCAAATATCTGGAGATGTGAATACACATAAAACCAAAAGCCTCATCTAATCTGTTCAGGTACTTTGCTTTGTCAACAATTGCTCGAGGGTCGAACTCCTTTCCCATTATGACCCTGTACAAACCCTTTTTGTGCAACACAATATCCATATCTACCCTCCAATCAAGATAATTGAAGGGTGTAAGGATTCTTGGAGTTAAAGGAGCATTCAAATTCTCCATGTGTAACTACTCGAGCGAATACAAACTGCTACTGCTGCACTGAAAACTTCTCAAAATCCTGCAAAAAATCTCAAATTGAAGATAAACCGGCCCTGCTGGGATTTGATACCATGTGAAATTCTGGAACACAGCAGATCATAGAGCCTAAGAATACCTCACAGTGATAGGATTAGCAAGGAGAAGGAATTACAATGAAAATTATAGTAAATTGAGCAGTAAAATTAAACATGCATTAAAACTCATATGTGAACAAAAAAGTGTGTCATATTCCATTAATCAGTATAGTCAACATATATGTTACAATGGATATAATTCGAATACCAAGGGAGAATTCAAATCCATGTCAGTCTAGCCTAGGAAATATCACCACTATAGTGCTCTAGAGCTACCAAACTCAATTGAGACTCAGTGGACTGAAGCTACTGTCAGTTAACTGAACATGCAAGGTGCATTAGTGAGTTTTTCATGCAAAATATCATGCAATCAGGCTAGAGAGGGCGCATTAGAATACAGTAAGTGGCAATCAGAGCACAAACCCCCCACTAGAGTCAGGAACTCAGGTGGACTGAACCAGATCACTGAGTTAGCTCCTAAAATGTAGGGCGCTGACTCTGGATGTCCTAAAATCATGCATGTTGGGCGCATCAAGTGGATACTGAGGCCTGAATGACATTTACACACCACTAGGATGAAAATGAAATAATTCAGTACTAGGAAAAGACTAATAATACTAAGGTGGACAAGGTTGGAGTATTAATTATCCTATCACATATATTTTGTTTGAAAGGATTGCTATCTAAAAATGTATAAGTAAAGTGAAACCTCTCGGGTTAGGGGGGTTAGACACGTAGAGACAGAGGGTAGAGAAGATGACTGTTGAATCCTATTGTATCATTCATTTCCATAATATAAAGTATGTTGGTTCGTGTGATTTGAGCATTAATTTTGAGTTGTTCTAGCATCCTTGATCATAGAAGGAAGGCCCCCCTTCGCTGACTAGGTGCTTCCATTTTCTTTATTTTGTTAGATAGGTTTATCTGCATAGACTCTTGTATAATATTTAGCATCCTAGTTGTTTTGTTTGTTTATTTATTTATTTTTTTGTGCTAGGGGAATCGACAACTGGAGACTGGGCTGGTACTTGCGTGACACGGGGTCCAGGGATCCAATCCTGCTACCACTATACCCCTAGGTTCCCCACACACCCCACAAGCATGGGACACTGGTAAAGCCGGGTGTGATTTGAACTCGTGACCTCCAAATTACAACATGTAACTTCATATCAAGTGAACCGCCAATGAGCCACACCCGTGCTGGAATTTAGCATCGTAGTTGTTGCTGTTACTTGTGAATTGTTATTTAATTGTTTATAGTTATCAATGGTACATACTATTACTTGTAGACCTTGGATAAAATTATTGGAAAGAGATTATAATCCCAATTGTCACTGCTGTTACTTATGTGGATTAGAGTTTCATTGTAGTTTATGCATTCTGACTTTATTTCCCTTTAAAGGATAATCTCTATTTTTAATATTATAGTAGGTGCATTCTCTTTAAGAATTATTGATTTGTAACTGATAGAGTGTTGTTACTTACTTCATATATTCAATTCCATGGGTGTGATTTCCTTTTCAATAGAACTATGTGGATTGAATGTGATTTCCGTTTTAGTAGAACTGGGTGGATTGAGTGCGATTTCCTTTTTATCCAAATTGTGTGGATTGAGTGTGATTTCTTTCATAGTAGAAGCAATGTTGATTTAATCTCTTTTTATAGGATTATGTGCAAGATAATTCGAAGTGTGTTTCCTTTTTTAGAATAGTGGGTTTGGTTGAGTTTTCCATTCATTAGTTGCACGATCATTTAGTGTTACCAACACTATAGGAAAAATTGTAACATGCATAGACTTTGCACATAGCCTTGAAATAAAATACATACCATGGATTGATAATTAATGTGAGTGCAGTTGTCCTAGATAGACAATTAGAAATCCCAACATGTATGATGAAAGTTTTTTGTATGTACCTTAATCAAATGATGATGTAATATAAGCCTAGATAAGGCAAGTATAACCCCATAATAATGATTGTTGGTAGTTTTTGGTAAACCAAAAATCACCTGTGATGACAGATGAAGGTTCATGGCCAGCTGGAAACCATTTGATGTAATGAATAGTTTATGGTTAGCCAAAGCCACTTGAGAAATGTAATGGTTGATGGTAGTCCAAAAAAACCTAGGTTGTGGCTATGGGTAAGCCAATGAAAATACAAGATGATGATTGATGATGATGCAAGGGGTGTAAAAGGTACAGGTATGAACATTTGTGACTCAAATAATTGTTGTTGAACCAGAGATAGGTAAAAGTTTCCTACATAACGGGCGGATACAACAACTGTCGACCCATGTATTTCAATGGATGGCAACCCTTTTATATGGAATTCAACAAACACGATGATTATATTTTGCAGGTATAAGATGAAAACTAAAGAGGATTGGAGATGCAGAATGAAGAAGACCATATATGAAGTTTGTAGAAGAGAAAGAGTGTAACTGAAGAAGATTTAAGACAACGACTGTAGAGGAAGACGATGAAGATTGGACCAATACACAATAATAGTTGAAGAGACAGAGGATGATGATGGAATATTGAAATCAAAAGTATTTGTTAAGGGGGAGTATGAAGGTTTAATTTCCACCTATGATATTTAATGAACACATTGTAATATGTGAATGAAGTAAACAATGTAAAAAAGTCTATGTATGATTCAAATATGAGGAACCACTAATACTATGAAACAAGAACTCAACACAGTTCTCGTTTTTCTCTCTCCTAATTTTAGTAGCTATTTTTACCCCCCTTTCAAAAATGGTTGATACCAGTATCACACATTTTAATTTTGAGACATTTTTTGGGGCCTTTGAATTATCTTTGTCGTAAAATATTTTTAATTTCTATTTTCAAGTGTGTTTTTAGAAATTTAACAAAATAACATACATTTTTAAGCAATTTATAATGAAAAACATATACATTTTACGATTTTTTCTATAAAATAAGACATTTTTATGGAAAAAATAAGGCATTTTATTGACAAAATTGTAAACAATTCCAGAAAATAAAGACATTTAAAACCATTTTCAATGAATTTTCAGAGATTTTTTGTATAAAAATGATCATATTTCATATTATTTTCCGAAAAGTGACGATTCACATAAATTCAAGAAAAAATATACAAATTATTTGTAAAAAAACATATTAAAAACATTATATGTAGAAATTTTATTTCTAAAATAAAGTCTAAAAGTCAAAACATTACTAATATATCTTATCAAAAAATTGTCAAAATTAACATTTTCTTCAAAACATGAAACTATTCAACAATATCATGCATGCCAAATTCTTCATCGACATTGGAATTTTCTGGAGCTTGACTTTCCTCAGGAACATCAATGTCCTCTTCCGTTGGGTCTTCTATGTCTGCAAGATCCCCAAAGTGCTCCTTTCCAAACACCCCTCCTAATGGGGGTTGAGGCTCTTTTGAAATCTTTGCCACAAGTGTTTCACTAAACTCTCCTTTCTTCAAACCAACTTCTTGCAGTTCATCTGGAAGAACTTGAATAGCCTTAATTCTCTGCTTTATGTAATTGAATTGGAGTGGATCATTATCAATGGATATGTAATTTCTTCCTTTTTGTAAGGAGCATGCTATTGTTGTACCTAATCACCAAAAACAAAAAAGTTAAGTCAAATAGCATAAATAAGCATACTTTAAAACAATAAAATAATGAAGGATAAAACATACAATAAAACTTGATATATTATTTCATATGTAATATGAGAAAGTTTACTTGAACCCGAGAACAAATCTAAGACCCAATCTCCTTCTCTTGAAAATGTATCTATGAGATAATTAATCAACGCTTGTGGATTTTGATAGATATTTACAGTCACTCCTTTCAAATCCCTTTCTTTATATGTTAATTTTTTTACCACGGCATTTTAACTCAATATCTGACTATGTTTTCCTCCACTCTTTTCATTGATTAAAAGAGATTCATAAGCCTCCTCCTGTGTCCAAGTTGCAACATGTATTCTTTCAGCATCACTCAGGAATGGATCGCTGCCGGAGCTACGAACATTAGGCTTTTGCTTGTAACAAAAATATAAAACAATTAATTAACTTATCAATAAATATAATTGATTTATAAATTCAAAAATTTGATAATATAGTGCAAATATATTACCAATGAAGTTGCTTCCTTTTTTTTCCTTTACCCCTGAAGGTTGTCAACAAGCCCCCTAATTGTGTGTTTGAATGGAAAACAAAAAATATTCATAGTGGTGATGTTGTGACATCTACAAATCCTAAAACCACTTTACTGAATGATTGGTAAGTATAAGGCTCACAATCATAAGTAGTGTTTAGGATATTGTATCTATGAGGGATATCTGCAATCACTAGTGCGTACTCCTTGTTAGGAACAATATTTGCAATGTCTGCACAGTCACCTAAAATGACTTTATATTGCACAGTGTCAATCCCATTCCAAATATAATGATCAAATGTATCATCTAGTTCAACGTTTGCAAGACGTTGTCTCCTTTGTCGTTCTATTTTGGCTCTTTGGATATGAATTTTGAAGGACTCCGGTACTCCATCTCTACCCCTCTTTGGCATCTCCAAATGAAAATGATCTCTATAAGTAATAAAATAGAAATGAATTGAATTAGAAAATAAATAAAATAGGATGTATCATAGATCAACATACCTTCTTGAATGCAACAAAAAATTGTTTTAAAGTTTCTATCGAGCTTGAGTCAGGATAGTTGCATTTGACATCATCCCAAATCTTCTCATCCAACATTATAACCATCTCCTCTTGTATTTTCATGTAGACCTTGTGACTAGACAATGAAACAATAAATGATGTTTACAATCATATATAATAATATAACAGAATACCTAGAACATAACAAAAATGTTAAACTCAAAAAAATGCTCAACTTACTTGTCAAGTTCGTTGCACATTTCCTCCATGTATAATTCACCTGACTTTACCCGTGATAGTATTGTAGCTATTAATATTTCATCCTTCACACTTTGCATTGTTCTCCAAGGTGTAATAGTCATGTCTTCTGGCAGATTTTGGACATCAGGACCTGCCTTACCACCGCTCCATGGAACAACTCTACCTTTTTTCACTTTCTGGTTTTTTATGCCAATATTCTCCCACAAGCTAAATATGTCATCAACCAAATCCCATGTTTTCCCAACTCTGAATGCCAACTGGAAATAGGCATCTACAGGTCTGAATGCATCACTTCCTCTGGAATTTTTTTGTAGCACAATATCATCTTTAATAGGGAGACCTATTTCCATACAACATTGTCTCCGAAAACTTGCATCAACTCTAGATTTTTCCCTGCCACATATTTGCACAAATTCACTATGTATAAATCTCACCCTTTGAACAAATGTCATTGTCAACCAATATTCACTATCTGTGTTATGATCCCATGCCAACAATTTTGCTTCAACATATGTTAAACCAACATAAATGATGCATTTAACTGTTTCAAAAATAGGGTTATTGGGATATTCTTGCATCAACTCTCTTCTTACCTCTGCAGAATGATTCCCTCCAAGAACATAATATTTGTAATGAAAACATCTTGTTTCATCAAATTCATCTCTAGTAGGAACAACTTCCGGGTCAACAAGGACTAGGCAGTCAACCACATGTGCATAGGGATTGTGCCTCATCAATGCTTTCAAGTTGTGAATATGCAAGTGATGTGGTTTTCTAATTCAAAATTGATCTTTCCCTTCTGTGGGTTTATAAAGTTGATTCACATTCAACTCAAATGTATGTCCACTGTAAACCAAATTATCCCTCCGCAATCGATCTCGAATGGCATTTTGTGTTTTCTTGATAATGCCATCCTTTAGATCAGCACCTGGAGTAATGATTTTCCTACTGCCACTAGAATTTTCACTCTCAGATTCAGTAAGAACTTTGGTTTCAGTAACAACAGATCTCCTCTTTTTTTTATTTGAAGGGGTTCCTTCTAAGTCAACAATGCCTTCAACATGAATCAAGGCACTCTCAACCATTTTTATTTTACGAGATTGTTTGTTACTCTTACTAGCAGAAGTAACAAGCTCATTTGCAACAATTTCATCATGTTCAATTGGGTGAGATGAAGATTTAAATATAACCCTTCTAGGTACCTAATTTGATTGTCGGATGTTCTTTCCTTTTGTGCTTGTACTTCTTCAGTTTGAACATTTAACACTTGTTTTTCTTCCTTGCTTCTGGTCCCTTTTGAATAGCGACACTAATGACATCCATAGGATCGGCCTCTATATAATAAGTTCCATTCAACTTTTTTGAAATCGAAATGGAAAAGTCCTGCAAAATAAAAATATTATCGTATTAAATCTATTACATTGTGGTATCCAAGTTATAACAAAACCAGTTTAAGAATAATATCAATATTCAAACTTACTCTCCCGCTTTCAATTTCATCCACGACCCCTTGACAAAAATCTGTGAAATTTTCTTGAACATTATATTTTGCAATCTTCAAAGCATATCGGATTTTCGAAAAGCTCTTCGCTTGTTTCACCTGTGCATAAACAATCTCTGTACCCGGCACTACACATATATCTTTCAGCAATCCCAATAGATTGTAATCTGCTTGAATATATGGATCTGCAGAACAATATAAGAGAATTATTTCTGGTTTTCCTTTATTTTTTTCCTTTAGATGCCAATGATACTCTGTTATGTCTTCTTCTGCTGCATGTTTCCATTCTCTAACATTCTTCATTCTTAACTCTTCAAAGCTAAGAACTCTGTCTTGAGTCTCAACATTCTTAGATGCCTCAACTGTTTTTTTTATGCAATTCGATGCAATGATCGCCACTCCTGATCCATAAACGTTTACATATATCCTTCTTGATGCCATTGTACCTATATCCAAAATGTATAATTTTAAAATAAATCAACAAACATTTATAATCTAAATAAAATCAACATCAATATTCACTATAAACTGTATTTGAACAACGTTTTAAAAAATTACAAAATATTTTTACATTTATAATCGTTGGGATAAGGGGCAAGCCTTACCTCGATTAATAATACACGAATTTAAAAAAAATATAAAACTAACCCGGAAAGTGGTAGAGCCTCCTCTGTTGAAAGTGCTAGAAGTTCCTCCCTGCAGTCTTCGCGTTCTTCTTGGAAACCTTCATGAATTGCTCCAAAGACTAAACAATCCTGTATTAATAAGATAGATTAGGTTTAAGTTTACCATTCTTAAGAATGTTAAAAAAACAAAAAATGTAAAAGAATAAATCAATAAAGCCATAAAACAAACATTACTAAATTAATAAAGCCATAAAACAAGCATTACTAAATTAATAAAGCCATAAAATAATTTTGGAAAAATTAACAAAAAAAACTAATTCATTTATTAAAAACAGAAAAAACACTAACCTTGAAAGTGTTACTAAATTGCTCCAAATTAAATGATAAATAGTAGGAAATCTAAATGGTTTATATAGCCTCGATTAGGTTTAACATTACTTGTTTTACTAATGTGGGATTAAAAAAATGAAATTAGTTACGGAATTATTATTAAATTTATATAAGATAGGTTTAAATGAAATAATTACTAATGTTATGAATGTTGAGTAAACAAAATGTAAATAGTCATTGTTTTATTACAAATTGTATAGAAAAAATGTAAATAGTCATTGTTTTATTACAAACTGTATATAAGTAGTTAATACATTATTTCAATTTTTTAGTATCAAATGAATGTGCGCTTTAATTTTGTAGGGAAAATTTTGAACGAAAATTTTGGAGGGAAAATTTTGAATGAAAATTTTGGAGGGAAGTTCTGGAGGGAATATTTTGGAGGGATATTTTTATTCTCATAGCTATAAGATTGTCGGTTGACAGTTGCACCATTCTACTTTTGGGTGAGGACTGTGGTAAAATTTCTTTGTAGTTGAGCGATTAATATTTTTCTATAATTCTATCTTTTAGTGAGAAGTCATGGACTCATCTGAAGTAAATTCCAATGTCAATGGAGAAATGTATTGTTCATCTAGCCAAGATACTGGAAATGCAAGCAATGTAATCAAGCATGTTATTCAAGAACTTCCTAATTATGAAGATTTTGAAGACACTAGTAATGAAGAGCAAGAATGTGATGATGATGAAGAGCTTCCTCCAAGTGGGGATATTAAAGACAACAAACAAGATGATGACAATTTTCCTCCCAATGAGGATTTTCAAGGCACCAATGATGATTTTCCTGAAAGTGAGGATTTTCAAGGCACCAATGATGATTTTCCTTCAAGCAAAGGTTTTCCTCCCAGCGAAGATTTTTGTGGGACTAATGATGATTTTCATCCCAGCGAGGATTTTAATGGGATAGATGATGATTTTGGTGAGGAAGAAGACATCAATAATGGTGAAGATGATTTTCCTCCAAGTGAGCATTTCAATGGCACAGATGATGACTTTCCTCCAAGCGAGGATTTCAATGGAACTGATGATGAGTTTCCTCCAAGTGAGGATTTCAATGGCACCAATGATGAGTTACCTCCAAGCAAAGATTTCAATGGCAACGATGGTGACTATCATCCAAGTGAGGATTTCAATGGCACCGATGATGATTTTTCTTTGAGCGAGGATTTCAATGACACAGATGATGATTTTCCTCCGAGTGAATATTTCAATGGCACCGATGATGATTTTCCTTCGAGTGAAGATTTCAATGGCACTGATGATGATTTCCCTCCGAGTGAAGATTTCAATGGCACGGATGATGATTTCCCTCCGAGTGAGGATTTCAATGGGACCGATGATCATTCTGTTGATGATGAAGCCACCAATGATGAAGACAATGATTCTCCTCAGAATAAGGATGTTACAGGCACCAATGATGAAGACAATGATTCTCCTCTAAGTAAGGATTTTACAGGAAACAATGATGTGAATGTTGAATCTCTAGAGTTCCCTTTCAGTGACGAATTTAGTGGCACAAATAATGTTGATGGTCACATTGATCTGGCAGCGAGTGATCAACTTATTAGTGATCATGACAATAATTTTCATAATGAATTTGGTGATGAAATTTTCAATGAGGGGGGGTCATATGCATCAGAATGAAAACATTCATTCTAATGAGGATGTTGTTGCAGACATAATGGTCCAGGAGATCTAGCGACATAATCCAATGTAGAGCAAGATTAAGTGTAGGACTAGAGCTTTTTATGTCAATCCAAAGCATTCTAGTTATACAAGGTCTAGGAAAGAATTGCTCACAAGTCCAAGTTCCATTATTCATGTGATTTCGAGTGAGTGTTGCCACACAAATTGTTTGAAAATTTTAGGCTACAATTATGTCTTGGAGAAGAGGAAGATGTATTTATCAATGAACAAAAGCATGCAAAATTCATATTTAGTGGGGTGCATGATTTCTAGTAGGACAGGTTATGATTATTGCGTTGGAAGAATTATGCTTTGTAGAAAGGCATTCAAACGGATTCACTCAACTGGTAATCTTTGATTATCAAGAATCCAAACAAGACTAGAAAAGGATCCTACATTTTACACTGACAATTATCAGGGATGAATCACTGGGCCATCAACACACATTGCAATATCATGGATGCATGATTTCTTTTCCAAGCATGGAGAGAGTATGCCAAATAGAGAAACAATACACATTCCAGATAATTTCACAAGGCAGGAAATCTATAACTTATACAAGGATTATGTTCAAGGTGGTCAAGGAAATGACAGCTTCATCAAATATGCATATTTCACAAGAGTATGGAAAAAGAAGTTCAACAACGTCCGTATTCCAAAGAGGTCAAGGATGGGGGTCTGCAGTACATGTGCTTCTCTTAAAGAAAGAAGGGTAGATCAGAAGGGATAGAAAGAGGTATGTTTACAAAAAAAAAGAAAAAGATAAATGTCAATTATTGAAGCTAGTTAACAATTTTTTTTTGTTACGTTGTTTGTAGATTCCATAATCAATGCACTGCAAGAACATTGCAATCAACAATCAAATGAACGGAAAAAATTGTACAAACATCGCAAGAAGTGTTATGATGCTCCACATAAGTATATGGGTTTGATAATTGATGGCATGGATCAGAAAAAAAACACTCTTGCCACATTTTGTCCGTGTGCCAAATAATTTAAAGGAGGAGAATTTTATTCAGTTTCACTTGGTTGGGTGTATGGTTTTTAATGGTGAAATGATTCCAAGGGTTTACTTTACAACTCCAAATATTCACAATGATGAAAATTTGACCATCAACATAATTCACCATGTCATTACTCATTGGCCTGGTGATCTTCCAGAAGTTCTATATCTACAATTGGACAACACGAGGCGAAAACAAAAATCAGGTCGTGTTTGGTTATCTATGCATGCTTTTTGAATTGAGAATTTTTAAAAAGGTAAAAGTTGGGTTCCTTCTTGTTGGGCATACGCATGATCATATTGATCAAATGTTCATCCATTTTGCAAGGACATTGAGGAGGAAGAAATTCAGGAGCCTATCATCGTTGATTGAAATTATAGGGAAAGCATACCATCCAGAGCCTATTGTACAAAAATTGGAAGAAATTGTTGACATGCGAAGATTTCTGTTTGGATCGCATTGTGAAGAAAGGTGCATTGAAAAACTTAATGACATTAGCTTTCAACATCAGTTTCGTATAAAAAAGATTGATGGAAAAACACTATTGTGGGGCAAGAAGTACTCAACTAGCACAGAATGGAGGTCTTCATCAGGTTTGGCATTTCTAAAATTCATCCCAAGTCGTCAAATGTATGCTTCAAATTTATTGTTATTGCAATTATCTACAGAGATTCATAATGCAAAGCGACATAATAGAGATGTTGATTCTTCTCAATGCTTGGAAGAAATAAAAAATTCCATTGAAGATGCATATGAGTACTTTGATGTTGCTGATTCTGTTTGGTGGGAGTCTTTTTTCATGGAGCAGAGTGATATAATTTCAAACTCTACAAATGGAGATATATTTTTGAAGTCTCCATTTGCTTGGCCACAAAGTTTATCAAATGAAAATGAGCTAACAAATGTTGAACCTCGAGTTGTTGAGTTTTCTCAAGTAGAGGAAAGAGAAATGTATATTGGCTCTAGAAGATCATCCACAAAGCGTCGAGAGATGGAAGACCTTTACAGGGGCTCGGTACAAGATATCAAGGAGGGTTGCATGATTGCAGTTTTGGCTACAGATGATCCACATCATTATCCATTCTGGATTGCAAAAGCTATGAAGGTCAATAAAGAAAATGAAGAAGTAGTATCAGTAGAAGTACATTGGTATGCGACAGATACACACCCATTTGATGGTGTTTACAAGGCATAGATGGTGGTGGAGAAAAAAGTTTGCAAAAAGAGAAAAAGAAAGGGTCAAAAAATAAATCGCCGCCGCATTGACATCTTGAAATTAGAGGAAGTTGATATACTTGTTTATGATTTCAAGTTGACAAAGAAAGACACTCTCCGCTCCAAGACTATAGATATTATCAAGAGTTTGCTGCCACAACAAGAAGTTGCAAGGTGGGAGTCTGTTAAACCAAGCCGTAGATCCCGAAGGAATATGACATCTGAAATGATGGGCATAGATGTAGACTCAGATGGTGCACCCATTAATAATAGAGAAGAATATGGGTCATCTACATCTTCATCAAGCCATTCATCTACAGAACATGTAGATTCTGATGGGGTGTCAGAATCCATGGATGAATTTGAAGAAGCAGTTTAGATGCTTTTTATTAGTATGATTTTTATAATTGAAACTCTAGAGGAGTTTTTGATGATGGGGTGTTAGAATCCATGGATGAATTTGAAGAAGCAGTTTAGATGCTTTTTACTAGTATGATTTTTGTAATTGAAACTCTAGAGAAGTTTTTGAATATTTATATGAACCATTTGTTCTTGTATGGTCTAATATATTATCTCATTATGAATCGCATCATAATTTCTTTGTTTTTATATTGTTAGAGTGGTGAAATTATTAGAGAAATTTATTTTTTGTTTAATATGCAATTTTCCAGAAAGTTGTAATTTAACTTTTGAAGATTTTTTTTTTTTTTTTTTTTTTTTTTCCAATTTATGGTTGATTTTAAAGTTTTTGTAAACAACAATATGGGATGTTTAGGCCATGGCTCTATTTTTTACCATGAAAAAAAATACGTGTATACTGGTATCAACACTTTTCTATTTGGGGGGTGTTTTTTTTGCAAAAATCATCGTTTTTATGGGTAGAGTTCTCATTCATAGTATATAGTTCTCGTTTCATAGTATAAGTGGTTGAGGACGAGGAAATAAATTAGGGATGAGGATATCACAGGATCAAGTTGAGTGATTCATGGATATATTGATGGAGATATTTATGGAGAAGGTTGAACTAAATATCTTATATATGGCATAGTTGTTATGAACACTTATTTTTATATAAAGGGAATTATTGTACAATACAAACACACATGGGAATGGTATGATTGAAATGAAATATCCCCTTGGGGTTTCTTGAGTGGAAACTCCCTATATCCCTTGCTTCATATGTGTTTGAGTAAATTTGATTCTAAATCGTATTCCCAACACCTTTCATTTTGTACAATCTCAACAAATAAAAAACATAGAAGAAAACTTGCATTTTCTATCTAGACTAACTGAGATCTAACCTTCAGCTTATAATGTTTTGGATTTGTTTTTCTTGAAATTTTGTTTTTTTGGTGTGCAACAATGTTGAATTTTTTTACAGGAAAAAAGAAGGGTTTTTGAGGGTAAGCATACACTTTGGGACAAAGAGGGAAAAAAATCTCTTTCTCCTTTCTAACATTTGTTTTATGTTTTGTGTTAGCTCACTTGATTGAAAGTTACTTTATTAAATTAAAGGTATTGAGTTCAAGTCTTTATATGCTTAATTTAATTTTTGCATACAACTTTAAATTATAAAGTAACTTCATTGTAAAAGTGATTCTTATTTCATAAAAGTGAGTCACCTACATTATAAAATTAACTTATTTGTAAAATACAGCTTATACGCAAAGTTAGACTAGGGAATGAGTTTTTTTTTTTAATAAATAAATCAGAAACCTCATTGTGTACCCATCACCATGTGGGACAAAATCAACTTGCTACATGCAACTTTAGTTACTTTAAAAAGGCACGACTTTGTCATATGAAGTCTCTTTTCATTGCCCGTTTTTTAACTGTCTATTCTTTTGAGAGCTTTCCATCTAGGTAGCTAATTTATGCTTTTGAAGCTATCTTACCTACATATTATAATATAGCTAGATCTAGTGATATATATCTTACCAGTTCAAACTAATTTACATGGAAACCTATCACGTCCCCTCCCACCGATCCGACGCAATGAAGGGAACATGACACTAACATTTTGGGCTTTTTACAATTCTTAGATTTTACAAAAACTCAGCCCCATTCATTAGATTCATACAAATAAAACACATGTGTGCAGATGCCAAAACATGCACAACATGATTAAACTATCCACACACATTTAACATGCATTCAACATATCAATAACAATCATCAAATAATTAAAACATTGCAGAAGGAAAACACATAGAGAGAATACTTATCTTGCAATGGTGAAGTTGTCCCAAGCAAATAGCTATGCAACTGCAACGTTCCACCCAGCCATAGGCCAATTGTGTTCATCAATCTCTCAACACAATTGCCACCCTCGAGTTGGGCATGATTTACACAAGGAATGGGAATCTTCAAACTCACACATAGCCAAATATACACCAAAATCAGCCAAGCCAATCCACAGTTGGGTTTATCAGGCCAAATGTTTACCCTCTTCTATTTTTGGATGCTTGCACTCAAGCTCAAGCCAAAGAAATGGGTACCCATAACCCATGCCCAAACATACTATTTTTACACAGAGAAAGCACAATGTTGGAATAGCAAAACGTTTTCAACTATGGGATTCACAAACAAGATGTCGATGGGTTTTCCCCAAATCATGGCCACCCAAAAACGAGACGTGGTAAGGGGAAAATTGACCACAGTGAGAAAGAAAACGAGTTCCCAACAGGTATGTGGGCATTCAGAGGGAAAAACGACCTCCCAGGGACCCTAAATCCAATTCCTCTTCTTCCCCACTATTCTATATCACAAAAACACCCTCCCAGCTAGAGAAAAATGGAGGAAAACTCATAAAATCGTGGGGGAAAATGCCCAGGTAGCTTCAAACTCATGAGAGAGAAAAACCCCTCCATGAAGAATGGCTTGGGGAGAAATTTCGTGGCATTTTTCCTTCCAAGGAATCCAAACACGTTTTTCCAAAATGGTGGCTTGCCCATACCCGAATTTGGACAGCCATACCTCTCCAATCCCAAATCATTGACTACCTCAACCAACTCTTGGGAGAAATAAATGATTAGGTACAAAAGTCAACATGGGTAGTTGAAGGTTCATGGGTTATCTCATTGACACTTGGATTGACTTGATTGGTTCAAGGGTTTGTATATTTCCCTCCCAATTCCTTGTAAAAATCGTGCCTCCATACTCTTGTTGCATTGCATTGCATAGCTAGTTGTAGGTATTTTATTAAAATGCATATTTACATGATATTTAGAATTTATATTGTGCCTGGATAGCACAAAAACCATATGCATTAATTTTAACACTAAATCAATAGTGGGGCCTTGGCCTTGAGCTTCTCACCACGATTTTATAATGATATTACATCATTTACATTTTTAATGCAATGGGGTCAAAATCAAGATATTACAATCCCCTCCCTCTTGGAATAACACCATCCTCGGTGTTCTATTTATTTTTAGCAAGGTTCCATGTCTTTCTTTTCAGCTGCAAATGAAATGCCTTTCTCTCTCTTCATCAACATCCATTGGATCTCTTCCCAATCTTTGGCTTCTCACACTAAGCCTTTTAGGACAACCACATGTCCATTGAATCTTGAAAATGTCTTCAAGGTCCTTGCATCCAGAAATACCTATACTCAAACATTGAGTCAATTCATACGTCAAATCCATTCTCATATGATTAATCCTTTAACAAGAGTTTAAAAACCATAGCCAAATCATATACACACATATATTCACATTAAATAAGCAAGAATATGCAAGATAAACCAAATACTTATCTACATGAGCATCTTCCTTTAGCTCCACAGGTATCCCGCATTGACTTCAGATAACTATGGCACCCACAAGACCTGCCCCACCCAACACAAGGATGGCACCTCTTCTCCGCTACACAGTCCCTCGAGCGTACCCACCCCTTCTAGTGCTCTTCAGGGTGTGCATCAAAAGGTAGCCAATTTTATGCAAGCCTCATATCACCTGTGCATATGTATAAAACAAATGTTATGCTAGCACACTGGCTATACCACATCATTCAAATAACCAATGCCAAGCCAGTACGCCGACTTGGTTTATCATGCATTCCATTAACCAGTATGCAAAGCCAGTTCTCTGACTGGGTTTATCAAGCATACACCAACCATTAACCAGTATGCAAAGCCAGTTCTCCGACTGGGTTTATCAATCATACAAAAACCATTGCCAAGCCAGACCATAGATGGGTTTATCAGGCAATAAGACAAAATAATACAATCACATGGCTCCTTCTCCTATGCAAACCAGTGGTTCCCTCCAGGAAATCCATAGGTAACTCACTTTACTGTAGGCTATCACGGCCCCACAATACCCACTCACAAAACACAAGGATGGTACCCCTTCTATGCAACACAATCCCTCGAGCGTACCCATCCCTCTAGTGCTCTTCAATGTGAGCATAGAAAGGATACCAATTCCCATGCAAGCCTCATGAGTACCCATGCTCTTACTGGGTTTAATGATACGCACACGCCCAGGAAGCATGAGGGGGACAACAGTTCGACTGAATGAGTCGGCTCTGTTATGGTGGAAGCATAATAAGAATAAGCAAAGCAGGAATACACTTCACAGATGAACACATACACACATACAAAATGAAGGAACGCGAACTGATATCTCTATTACTGGATGTAAAGATGATGACTGATAAGATAAGATGCATGTTACAATATTTTACATGCTTATATAGAGAGTGCTGAGACGCTTGAGTGCCTTCCCGTTACGTTCAGTTACAAGAGAAGTTAGAATGGTTTCGGAATTTCAACTGTTACAGTCGAATGGAAGATAGAGAGACACTCTGTCGAAGTTCGACAGTTACAAGTTGCAAGTCGATGTTGCACAAGTCACAAGTCGATGTTTCATGTCGACGTCACTAAACTGTTTTGAGGTCGCTGAACTTATCGAAGTTTGCTGATTTTGTCGAAGTCGTGTCGAATTCGAGAACTTGCCAAAGTTGTGTCGAAGTCGAAGACTCGTCGCAGTTGATGTTAGCATTCGACAACAATGCCAACTACTGGAATGGATCATACCTCCTTCCTTAAGAAACAATGGTCCCCATAGTTTGCTCATGAAGGTGAGGATACTTGTTGGTCAGTTCAATAGAAAAGTACCATTTTCCTTGTGCTGGGATCTGTCCTGCTTTAGAAACCTGAAACAAGGGAATTGTGTTCGTCCTTGTATGGCGTACTCGTCGTCCCACAATGGTGTCACAAGGAAGAGGCCCCTCAACATCTGGATGGATGTTGTCGGGTTCTGCTGTCGGTAAGTCGTTCTGCTCCAACAATGGTGCATGGTATGGTCGAAGTAGATCCACATTAAATACTGGATGTAGACCTAAGCATGAAGGAATGTCGAGATGGAAAGCGTTTTTTCACCAATTTGCTGAAGAATACTCTATGGACCATATCACAAAGGTTTGAGTTTCTTGTATGGGTCAGTGAAGCGTTCCTTCTTGATATGTAACCAAACCTCACCCCCAATTTGGAATGAATGAGGGATACGATGCTTGTCGTGTCAGGCCTTAGCTTTCGCGTTTTCTCGCTGCAACATTTCCTGTGGTTGTCGCTAGATGTCACAAATCTATTCTCAAAACTTCAATGCTTTATCAACTTCCCGCTGGTTGTGGTCAGTGTCGTTCGACTGTGTCAAAGAGCTGATCAAGTTGATAGGCGTTGAGGGTTGAAATCCATAACAGATCTCAAATGGACTCTTTCCCGTAGAGTTGTACTGAGCATGATTGTAGCTGTGTTGTATGTATGGAATATTGTCATCCCATGTTCATCGATGCTTGTCGTTGTGCATGCGAACAATTGTACGACCAAACGATTCACAACTTCCGCCTGTCCGTCTGTTTGAGGATGGAAAGCTGTTGACAATGAGAGTCTTATGTCTAGATGCTACCAAATATTCTTCCAAAATATGCTGATGAATCTGGAATCTCGGTCGAAAATGATGGTTGTTGGTAAACCATAGTGTTTCCAAACATGTGTGAAGAAGAGCTGAGTGGCTTGCTGTGCTATCGTAGTCTTCTTGCATGGAATGAGAATGGCCATCTTGGAAAATTTGTCGACTACTACTAAGATTGCTTCATGTTGATGTTTCGTAGTAGGATATCTCGTCAAGTAGTCCATAGAAATAGATTCCCATGGTCGACTAGGAACTGGCAAAGGTGTGTACAATCCCTGTCGTCAATTAGGCGGTTTAGCAATGGCGCAAACCACTCATGATCGAATGTACTTGTTGACGTCGGTTTTGAGTGAAGGCCAAAAGAAATACTTCTGGAGAATAGCAAAGTTCTTTCTACTCCAAAGTGTCCTGTAGTCTTGCTGTAGTGCGCGTCCCAAATGAGCTACTGTCGATGCTCACCGGTCGATACACAAAGCTGTCCGAGCTTGTATAGCAAGGTATCTTTCAGGAAATAGTCAACATTCGACGACTTGTCAGTCTGATGTTTTCAGTAGACTGATAAAAAGTCAATGTATTCCTGATACAACTAAGGCCAAGTAGTGGTGTCATATCTCTGCATACTCATCACTATAAAAGGGAGAGTAATGGGTGGTCGTCTTAGACAATTGAAGGCGGCATTGGATTTACCTTTCCAATACTTAATTACCAACTGGAATTGTTGTAGGTACTTAATCCACTTGAGTTGTCAAGTTGTTTTTAATTTTAATTGGGTCGGAGCGAACTGCAGAGGCTTGTGGTCAGTGAGGATGACCGTTTCCTTACGAAGGATGTAATGCCTCCATTGCTTGAGAGCTTGCACAATGGCATACAGTTCTTTTTTGTATGTCGAATATATTCTAACAATGTCGTTAAAATTTTTGGAATGAAAAGCGACTGGGTGACCAGATTGAGTGATCACTGCTCCTAAGGCATATTTCGATGCGTCCGTCTCAATCTCAAAGGGCTGATGCAAATCAGGTAATACAAGTACTGGTGCATTGCAGAGCTTGTGTTTGAGCTTTTCAAAAGATGCTTGTTGTGTCAGTGTCCATTTGAAGACAATTTTCCCACTTCCTTTCATCAACTGATTCAAGGGTCAGGCTATGTGAATGAATCCGAGTATGAATCGTCGATAGAATTTCGCCAAAACAAGAAAACTTCTTAGTTCTTGAATGCTTTGAGGAATGGGCCAATATTTGAGAATTTGTACGGTTAATGCTAAGATTGTTCTTATTTTTATGTTTTCCCCTTAGGTTTGTTTGAACTTTATTTTCTTTTATTAATCTTTGATTTTGATTATTTTGTTTTTAATTTTTATTAAATTTTGATTGCTTTCATTTTGCTTTAATTCAAAATCTTCAAATGGCTTATCAACATGGTATTAGTCTCAAAGTTTTCAGTTATGCTTATTTAGCTTTATTATAAAGTTTATAACCAAGTTTCAAACTTTATGTCAAGTGTATTTATCAAATTAGCTATTGTGAAAAATTCTGGTAGCGCAAGTTGCAAAATAGACCCCTAATGTGCTACAAGAATTCAATATGATGAAAAAACGTGGTTATTCATGCTGAGTAATGATTTGCTCAAATTATGATGACTGGAGAGACTTTGCTATGATTATTTGAAGTGCTGAAACACATGTCAAAGAGTTATGATAGTGGTAAGTTCCATAAAGTTTCATCATCAGGAGAAATCGGGGTTTGAAACCACGAGTTAATTTGGAATCGCAGAGCTGAAGACACCTGTTTGCTGAACGTGGTTATCTTTCAAACTTTAAACATTTGTAATTTGTCTTTTGCTCAGAGGCTTAATTAGCAGAGTGCAGTTGTAAAATGGGAAAGAGTGGTAAGACTAATAGGGTAGAGTCGATGGACACACAGTGGGCAGAGAAATTTCCGTTATGTGCAGATGTGTTTAGGGTAGCTGGATGGTTCAATTTCTTTAAAAAAATCACGGGGTTTAATGAGGAGGTTTTGATTTATTTTGCAAAGAACCTGAATGAGGATGTTATTAAATTCAAAACCCTGCAATTTCAGCTCACAGAAGCCCTAATTTCTGAGGCTACAGGTATCGCAATGGAGGGGGAGTTATGGTTCAAAAAAATTCCCTTCGAGTTCGACCCAAATCCTTTCCTATTGCCAGGTAAAGAAAATTTAAATTGGAGCAATGGAGTTCATATATCAAATTTTCGACCCGAATGGAAGCATGTGCTCAGTGTTATACAAACCTATATTACTTGCGAGGGCAGGTTCTCAATGGTTTTTAAATACCATATTAGGTTTCTAATGCATCTCAAAATGAATTGTAAAATGAGTGTGCCATTTTTCCATTACAAGAGCATCCAGAAGATGTCAAATAAGGTAAAGGCGCATCCTGAATATTCAAGGCAGTTAGTATTTCATCATGGACTGATAAAACTTATTATTCAAACAGTGTTACAGAAAGAACAGAAGACCTGGGAACATTTTATATTTTGGTCTGGTTTCATTGTTGAGCAGGATGAGCGTGTGAACAAGAGAAAGCCTAAAAAGGAAAGAAAAAAGAGTAGGAAGGGAGGAGTTTTGATACAAGACATTTATGAGAAACCTCTGTCACAAAAAAAACTTAAAAGCCCATAAAAAGAAAAGCAGGTTAATGCATTCGAAGGGGAACAAGAACATTGTCAAGAAACTCAAGAAATGGAGCAGACCATTAATCCTATTGTTGAGCATCTTCAAGGGCAAATTATATTAGAATAGGCTAAGAATCGAGTTACACAAGCTTTTGCAGAGGATTCAAAAGATAAAAATTTACAAGATATAGACTTTGAGGCAGATGCAACCCTCCTTATGCAATTAAAGGAATCAAGCTGGAAGTTTAGAACAAGATCAGCTATGAAAGGTAAGGTGGAAAAAGGTTCAAGTTACAATCAGAAAACATAGGATATAATTGTAATTCAAAGCTCTTCAACCGATGAAGGTGAGGAGGAGGAAGATAGAACGAGTTCTCATCAAATGAGCCTACAGCAGGAGTGCAAAAAGATAGATGAAGCAAATGAAGAAGTAAATAAAGTTGAAGAAGAAGAAGTCATTCTTAAAATGGAGCAAGATGAATTTGAAATTTCACAAAGAATAGCAAAGGATAAGTATGAAGAAGATTTAATATTTAGAAAGTTAGATATCCCACCTTCCATATCTCAAGACCCTACTTTGTCAGGGGTAAACATATGCTCAGAGGTTGAAGGTCTCAGAAAGGTTCCGGGGCAACATCAAGCAGAAATATTGTTCCTTAACGAGTGAAATGATAGGCTTATAGAGACCAATAAACGTTTAAGGACAGACTTAGGAGAAGATAATGCTCAGTATCAGGAGCTGATGGTGGTGGCTAAGAAGGCTCCGAATAGGAAAAGAGAAGCAGAGGCTCAAACTGATCACTTAAATAGACAGGTGCAGAAACTGAAAGAGAAGAACAATCTTCTATCAGACAAGATTAAAGACTTGGAAGCTGAGCAACCTCAACATAACAAAAGAACTCATGCGCTGGAAGGGATTGCTATGTTAGTAGAGGCTACCAGAAAGGCTACTTAGTGCCTATTTTTTAATGCATTTTCATTTTGTATCAAGTATGTAATTATCAATAGTTAAATTTTTAGTTAAAGACTTAGTTTAAAGACTCCATTATGCAATTGCTTTTGATACCCAAACCTAAAAGTAGTTAGAAACTACTCTTTTTGTAAATGGTTAAAAGGAGGTAAATTGGGATGTAGAAGGGTTCAACTTTTTGGTTTCAAGAAGACTTATATAGTGATGATTTTGAAGCTTACAAGACTCTCATGTAAGTCCTGAATATTGAGATAATACATATGTGATATAAGCCATTTTATACTATTTGATTGAGTTTTATTTCTGATCACTTTGGTCATTCAATACATGATTTCATTTCCATTTTAATGTTTTTAATGCAGTAAATGCTTATGTGTTGTAGATGAAAACCAGAATGTGCGATTGTGAATGTCATGGTTTATGTCTTCTCTATTAAAATTTGTTTTCAGTTCTTTGATGGATGGCATGATTTAGTAGCTTGTTAAAGTTTCATTTCCTTTTTACTTTCTTGAAATTGAAACCTTCAAACCATTAAACCCTAAAGCAAGAAAAGCCTATTTCATATTCTTTTTGAAACTGTTAAGATTGTGTTGGCTTGCCCCTTTGTAGTCTAGGGACAAATCCTGGCACTAACATCTTTTGGCGCCGTTGCCGGGGATGGAATTGAAGTTTCATCTTCCCTGGGATATCTTTATTGTTCTGATTTTTAGGTGGACAAAATCAGAAAATTTCTATTTCAGACTACAATTCACCAAGGCAGTTGTTCACAGTGGCTTCCAGGAGGTCTGGGACTAGAGGGAAGCCCACTTCACCTTTACATCCAGGGGTGTCAGATCCAGAAAAGATTCTGAAGAAAGCTAAACAAGAGTTACATAATCCTTCTTTTGGAAGATCCAAATCTTCCCCATCTTTACTTTCTCTGGGTCAACCACAGACTTTATCTCCATTTTTGTATTATGAACCAAAATTAGAAGAGGTAGATATTCAGACTTTTACCAATCCATTGTCTCCTAAAAAACTCAAAACAAAACTATTTCCATTACTTCAGTTTAAAGCTAATATACCTATCTTTCATCCCAGTTTAGTTAAAATCAATAAACCTTTGTCCTCAAGCAGTCAGACTATTTCCAATATGGTTGGACAATAGCTTGATATGATGGATAGAATGGTAGCAGCTAGGTATGCTCCCTTAGTGCTTCCACAACCTTTAAATGCTCTTCCGAGAGGAGACTATCAAAAATATTTTCCCAGGTTTAATGGGCATGGAGATATAACTGCAGAGGAACACTGGAATGCATTTTCGAGTTATGCTGATAATCAAAACATAGAAGCAAAGGATGTATGGACGAGAATGTTTGTGCAAAGTCTAGATGGTGATGTTAGAAAATGGTTCAGGGAGTTACCAGCAAATTCAATAAGACTTATAGAAGAATTACAGGATGTATTTATGAGACAATGGGGAGACACAAAGGATCACACATATTATATTACCGAGTTTGCAGCTTTAAAGAGAAAACATGATGAAACTATAGCTGACTTTTCAAAACGCTTCAAAAAAATGTATGGCAGAATTCCAGTGGAAATTAAACCTTAAGAAACTTTGGCTAAACTGACATATGCAAATGCATTTGACCATGATTTTTCTTTGCATCTGAGAGAAAGGAGACCTATAACATTACTGAATATGCAAGAAGCTGCTCTAGAGGCGAAATCCAACATTTTGGCTTCTAACAGACTTAAGGATCAGTCAGACCATTAGGTTCATGACTGAAAAGGTAAGAATGTAGTAATACCTACAACATCCACATCAAAGAAGGAAGAAAGTCAAATAGATGAAATGAATAAAATAATTAAAACCTTGACTGCAAAAGTGAGTAGGTTGGAGTTGCATAAGAACTCAAATAAACCTTTTCAAGAAAACCCCAATCAAAATCCTAACCAGTTCAGAAGACCATTTGTTTCTAGATTCATCCCTCGGGAAAGGAGAAACAATGATATTCAAAGGGAGAGGAGAGAAAATGAAGACCAGAGAGTCCCACCCCCTTTCCAAAATAATTTTATAGAAGAAGTTGAACAGGTGGAAGATGTACAGTACGAAGATGATTCAAATCAGAATTTAAACTATATTGGGGAGTTATCATCTGAAGGTTTTACAACTGAATGCAACTATCAGAATTCTGAGTATTATGATTCATATGATTATCAGGAAGGGAGTGATTATCATCCTCATGTTTAAGCTAGTATATGTCAGACTGATCCAAAAAAATCTTATAATTTGAGATCAGGCCCTAAACAAGTTGTTCAAATTCCAAAAAAGAAGGTAGTCCCACCTTTTAGATAGCTACCTGATCAAACACAGGGAAAGAAACAAGACCATAGTGATCAGACCAAAACAACAGAAATTGAAGAAACTAGCAAAAATACACATACTTTTAACTTTGAGAATGAATTGTGCAAAATCAAAGTTCCAGTACCATTGACTGAGTTAATGAAGACTCCATGTTTTAGAGATTCAACATGCAAGTTGTTGAATGTTTCAGTCAATTGTTCTCCTTCAGATACTGTGAATTTACAAGAAGAGAATCCTACAATTATTATTGGCTTTGCTTCCCTTGAAAAGCCTGAAAATGGTTCAAATTCTCCTCCACCTTTTTATATAACTTTAACTGTTCATGACTAGATGATTCACAATTGCGTTCTAGATTCCGGAGCCTCACATAACTTAATGCCTAAAGCAGTCATGGATGCCCTTGGGTTGAGTATCACAAAGCCATACCATGATTTATTGGCATTTGATTCCAGATCTGTAAAATGTTTAGGAGTGACAAAGGATCTTGTGGTTAATTTGTCTCAATTACCAATGAAGAGTGTTATAATGGATGTAGTAGTTGGTGACATATCCCCTAAGTTTGGCATGCTGCTTTTAAGGTCTTGGGCAAAGAAAGTAGGTGGTACATTACAAATGGAATTGGCATATGCAACCACTCCAGTGTTTGGTGGAGAAAATATAAGATTGTACAGGGAATTACAGTATGCTTTCATAGTCACAGATGATAAGAATCCTACTAATCACCCCCTTTATTCAGTAGATGAAGAATTGGGTTCTTGTATGCTTCATTTTAGTGATGAAAGTACAGCTGGGGTACTGCAGGTAGAAAAAGAAGAATCAGTCAAACCTACTATTGAACAAAAAGATGAGTTGTGGCAAATGTATTTTGATGGTTCTTCATGTAAAGAAGGAGCAGGAGCTGGCATTGTTTTGATTTCTCCTGGTGCAGAGGTAATTAGTTTGATGTATAAATTGGAATTTGTCACTACCAACAATACAGTAGAATATGAGGCATTAGTAATTGGTTTAAGAGTTGCGAAGGATTTGGGAATTCAACAACTCTCTTTTTATGGCGACTCCGAATTAGTTGTCCAACAGGTAAAGGGAAAATATCAGGTAAAGCAGGATTTGTTGAAGGTTTATCGAAATGAAGTTTGGGATTTGATTGATAATTTTTTCACAGCTTTTAATCTCTTTTATTCCCAGAGATCATAATGAAACAACTGATTCATTAGCATTGGCAGCCACTCATTTCAAGATTCCAAAGCTTACACAGCTGAAATATCCTATTGAAGTTAAATATAGACCCTCAGTACCATACAATATAAAACAGTGGAGAGTTTTTGAGGATGATGTGGAGATTAAAAAATTCTTGGAATTAGCTGGAGAGTTTTCCAATTCTCTTATTAATCAGGATCAAGATGAAGAGATAGATGACATTGCTACATACACAGAGAATACAATTGCTGATCACAGGATTATTGAATTAAAGGGGAATTTTATTCCTAAGGGTTTGGTCCTCGTTGAGAGAATTTTTTCCAAAGATGATACTCTATTGAAACCTTCAATGCAATATTTAGAAGAGAATGTCATGAACTGTAACATTGGTACAGAGCAACAGCCCAGAATGGTGAAGATTTCTAAATCTCTTTCAGCTGAGCAAAGAAACAGGTACATTGCATTGTTAAGGAGGTTTGTTGATATTTTTGCTTGGTGTTATGAAGATTTAAGGACTTATGACACTAGTATTATTCAACATAAGGTGCCCTTAAAAACAAATGTGAAACCCTTTAAACAAAAATTGAGGAGGATTAACCCAACTATGCTGCCAGTTATAGAGAAAGAAGTCAATAAGTTATTAGACGCAAAGATAATTGTTCCACTAAGATATTCATCATGGGTGGCAAACTTGGTTCCAGTTCGAAAGAAGAACGGGGAGATTAGGTTATGTGTGGATTTTCTGAATCTTAATAGAGCTTCATTAAAGGACAATTATCCATTGCCAAAAATTGAGCAAATTTTGCAAAAAGTGGTTAGAGCTCAGAGAATTTCCACGGTTGATGGATTCTCAGGCTACAATCAAATAGCTGTACACCCGGATGATAGGGAGAAAACAGCCTTCACTACTCCATGGGGTACATTCATGTACGATAAGATGCCATTTGGATTGATGTATGCCGGTGCAACATTCCAAAGAGCTATGAATATAGCCTTTGTAGGAGAAAAGGAAAAATTTGTTGTAATCTACTTGGATGATATCACTGTTTTCTCTCAGTCTGATGATGAACACTTAAAGCATCTAGAGCAAACATTTCTGAAGTGTAGGAAATTTGGGCTTCCATTAAACCCCAAAAAATCACATTTTGCTATACAGGAGGGAAAACTTTTGGGACATCTTGTTTCAGCTGATGGTATTAGAATAGACCCTGAGAGAGTCAAAGCAATTCTAAAGATTACTGTCCCAAGGAGTAAAAAAGATGTTCAATCATTCATTGGGAAATTAATTTTCTGAGGTGGTTTATCCCAAACTTTGCTGAAACTATTAAACACATTACATCCATGTTGAGGAAGGATCAAGAAGTGAAATGGATAGCAAAAGCTAAAGCTTCATTTGAGAAGATTATACAAGCTTTGAACGAAGCCCCAGTCTTAGTAAGTCCATATTTTTCAAAAGATTTCCTTACTTTCTCTTTTGCATCCCAAGACACAATAACAACTGTTCTTTTACAAAAGAATGCAGATGGTTTAGAACAACCAAAGCTTTCTTTAGTAAAACTCTCAGAGACTCAGAATTGAAGTACAATACACTTGAGAAGCAAGCTTATGCATTCGTTAAAGCCTTAAAGTTTTTCAGAATTTACATTTTGCGTTCAAAGACAATTGCCTATGTACCTAATGCTTCTATTAAAGAGATTTTAACCCAGCCAGATAGTGAGGGTAAAAGAGGTAGGTGGATTGGGTAAAAGAGGTAGGTGGATTGCGAAAATCATGGAATATGAGGTTGAAATCAGGCCTACAAAGTTAGTAAAGGGGAAGGGTTTAGAAAAACTGTTAGCTGATTCAAATTGTGAGGCTTTGGATATCCATTTGGTGGCAAATCAACCAACTCAGGAAGAATTGCAGATGAAGGAAAATGAAGAGCAGATTTTAGATAAATATGCAGGATCAGAATGGTATTCTGATATTGTCTATTTTTTATTGCATTTAAAATGTCCAGATCATTTTGATAAAAAGGCATCTGGATCATTGAAGTTGAAGGCCACAAAATACTGCTTGGTTAATCAACAGTTGTTCTGGAAGGATCTAGGAGGAATTTTGCTCAGATGTTTGGAAAAATCACAAGTGAAGGAGGTTATTTCAGAAATGCATGTGGGTTCTTGTGGGGGTCACAAGTATTGGAAGTCTATAGCATATAAAATCCTTAGGTCTGGGTTTTATTGGCCCTCTTTATTTTCAGATGTGTATCGGCGGGTTCGAGGATGTGTTCAGTGTCAAAAGTTTGCTGGGAGGCAAAAGCTCATTTCTCTACCATTAAATCCTATTGCAGTCAATGCCCCTTTTCAACAGTGGGGATTAGATTTTATAGGCGAGATTAACACTGCATCAAGTGGACAAAACAGGTGGATACTTATAGCTACATATTTTTTCACTAAATGGGTGGAGGCAATTCCAACACGTAAAGAAACTGAAGGAGTTATCATGAATTTTATACAGGAAAATATTTTGAGTAGGTTTGTCTGTCCACATAAGTTACTGACTGATAATGCACTTGCTTTCAAGTCAAAAGCTATGGTGAGTTTTTGTGAGCAGAATGGGATTGATTTGAGGCATTCTACTCCATACTACCCCCGGGGTAATGGTTTGGCAGAGTCATCAAATAAGAACATTATTCAGAGTATTAGAAAGCTATTAAATCAAAATAAGAGGTCATGGGATTCAATGCTTAAGTATGCATTGCGGGAAGATAGAATAACTACTAAGAAAGCAATAGGTCTGTCCCCTTTCCAATTGGTGTATGGTACTGATGCAGTTTTTCCTATTCAGCTAGGAATTCCAGTAATGAAGTTTTTCCAAGATAGTCAAGAAGAACCTAATGATCTTCAAAGAAGAATTTTCTCATTAATTGAATTGCAGCAAGAATGTGAGGCTATATCAGAAAGAACCGATGCATACAGAAGAAAGATTAAAGCAGGGTTTGATAAAAAGGTAAAAGAAAATACTTTTTTCTCTTGATGATATGGTGCTTAGATGGGATGCGAGGAGAGACCATAAGGGTCAGCATGGTAAGTTTGACAATCTATGGCTAGGTCCCTTCATGATTTCAAAGATTTTAGAAAATAACACTTTCATACTACAAAATTTGGAAGGTGAGGAGCTGTCTACTCCAGTTAATGGATGGTTCCTCAAACAATTTTATAGTTCTTGAAGGTGAATAGTGTCACACTCATTGTACATACCGATGTGAAATAAGACTCCATACCCAATGGAAGTTTGCAGAATAAATTCAGGTAGCAGAAAGGCATTGGTCTACGAGTTCTTGAAACCTCACAAGGAGGCTTTCATCCCACAACAAGAGCCAGATGTTAATGCTAAGATTGTTCTTATTTTTTTGTTTTTCCCTTAGGTTTGTTTGAACTTTATTTTCTTTTATTAATCTTTGATTTTGATTATTTTGTTTTTAATTTTTATTAAATTTTGATTGCTTTCATTTTGCTTTAATTCAAAATCTTCAAATGGCTTATCAACATGGTATTAGTTTCAAAGTTTTCAGTTATGCTTATTCAGCTTTATTATAAAGTTTATAACCAAGTTTCAAACTTTATGTCAATTGTATTTATCAAATCAGCTATGTTGAAAAATTCTGGTAGCGCAAGTTGCAAAATAGACCCCTAATGCGCTACAAGAATTCAATATGATGAAAAAACATGGTTATTCATGCTGAGTAATGGTTTGCTCGAATTATGATGACTGGAGAGACTTTGATATGATTATTTGAAGTGCTGAAACACATGTCAAAGAGTTATGATAGTGGTAAGTTCCATAAAGTTTCATCATCAGGAGAAATTGGGGTTTGAAGCCACGAGTTAATTTGGGAATCACAGAGCTGAAGACACCTGTTTGCTGAACGTGGTTAGCTTTCAAACTTTAAACATTTGTCATTTCTATTTTCCTCAGAGGCTTAATTAGCAGAGTGCAGTTGTAAAATGGGAAAGAGTGGTAAGACTAACAGGGTAGAGCCGATGGATACACAGTGGGTAGAGAAATTTCCTTTATGTGCAGATGTGTTTAGGGTAGCTGGATGGTTCAATTTCTTTAAAAAAATCACGGGGTTTAATGAGGAGGTTTCGATTTATTTTGCAAAGAACCTGAATGAGGATGTTATTAAATTCAAAACCCTGCGATTTCAGCTCACAGAAGCCCTAATTTCTGAGGCTACAGGTATCGCAATGGAGGGGGAGTTATGGTTCAAAAAAATTCCCTTCGAGTTCAACCCAAATCCTTACCTATTGCCAGGTAAAGAAAATTTAAATTGGAGCAATGGAGTTCATATATCAAATTTTTGACTCGAATGGAAGCATGTGCTCAACGTTATACAAACCTATATTACTTGCGAGGGCAGGTTCTCAATGGTTTTTAAATACCATATTAAGTTTTTAATGCATCTTAAAATGAACTGTAAAATGAGTGTGCCATTTTTCCTGTACAAGAGCATCCAGAAGATGTCAAATAAGGTAAAGGTGAATCCTGAAGATTCAAGGTAGTCAGTATTTCATCATGGACTGATAAAACTTATTATTCAAACAGTGTTACAGAAAGAACAGAAGACCTGGGAACATTTTATATTTTGGTTTGGTTTCATTGCTGAGCGTGATGAGCGTGTGAACAAGAGAAAGCCTAAAAAGGAAAGAAAAAATAGTAGGAAGGGAGGAGTTTTGATACAAGACATTTATGAGAAATCTCTGTCACAAAAAAAACTTAAAAGCCCAGAAAAAGAAAAGCAGGTTAATGCATTCGAAGGGAAACAAGAACATTATGAAGAAACTCAAGAAATGGAGCAAACCATTAATCCTATTGCTGAGCATCTTCAAGGTCATATTATGTCAGAACAGGCTAAGAATCGAGTTACACAAGCTTCTGCAAAGGATTCAAAAGATAAAAATTTACAAGATATAGACTTTGAGGCAAATGCAACCCTCCTTATGCAGTTAAAGGAATCAAGCTGGAAGTTTAGAACAAGATCAACTATGAAAGGTAAGGTGGAAAAAGGTTCAAATTCCAATCAGAAAACAGAGGATATAACTGTAATTCAAAGCTCTTCAACTGATGAAGGTGAGGAGGAAGAAGATAGAACAAGTTCTCATCAAATGAGCCTACAACAGGAGTGCAAAAAGATAGATGAAGCAAATGAAGAAGTAAATAAAGTTGAAGAAGAAGAAGTCATTCTTAAAATGGAGCAAGATGAATTTGAAATTGCACAAAGAATAGCAAAGGATAAGTATGAAGAAGATTTAATCTTCAGAAAGTTAGATATCCCACCTTCCATATCTCAAGACCCTACTTTGTCAAGGGTAAACATATGCTCATAGGTTGAAGGTCTCAGAAAGGTTCAGGGGCAACATCAAGTAGAAATATTGTTCCTTAATGAGTCAAATGATAGGATTACAGAGACCAATAAACGTTTAAGGGAAGACTTAGGAGAAGCTAATGCTCGTTATTAGGAGCTGATGGTGGTTGCTAAGAAGGCTCCGAAGAGGAAAAGAGAAGCAGAGGCTCAAACTGATCACTTAAATAGACAGGTGCAGAAACTGAAAGAGAAGAACAAGCTTCTATCAGACAAGATTAAAGACTTGGAAGTTGAGTAGCCTCAACATAACAAAAGAACTCATGCCCTGGAAGGGATTGCTATGTTAGTAGAGGCTACCAAAAAGGCTACTTAGTGCCTATTTTTTAATGCATTTTCATTTTGTATCAAGTATGTAATTATCAATAGTTAAGTTTTTAGTTAAAGACTTAGTTTAAAGACTCGATTATGCAACTGATTTTGATACCAAAACCTAAAAGTAGTTAGAAACTACTCTTTTTGTAAATGGTTAAAAGGAGGTAAATTGGGATGTAGAAGGGTTCGACTTTTTGGTTTCAAGAAGACTTATACAGTGATGATTTTGAATCTTGCAAGACTCTCATGTAAGTCCCGAAGATTGAGATAATACATATGTGATATAAGCCATTTTATACTATTTGATTGAGTTTTTATTTTTGATCACTTTGGTCATTCAGTACATGATTTCATTTCTGTTTTAATGTTTTTAATGCAGTAAATGCTTATGTGTTGTAGATGAAAACCAGAATGTGTGATTGCGAATGTCATGGTTTATGTCTTCTCTATTAAAATTTGTTTTCAGTTCTTTGATGGATGGCATGATTTCGTAGCTTGTTAAAGTTTCATTTCCTTTTTACTTTCTTGAAATTGAAACCTTCAAACCATTAAACCCTAAATCAAGAAAAGCCTATTTCATATTCTTTTTGAAACTGTTAAGATTGTGTTGGCTTGCCCCTTTGTAGTCTAGGGACAAATCCTGGCACTAACATCTACTTTGTATGGGTCAACGTGAATTCTTGCAAAGTCAATTACAAACCCCAAATAGTTGATGTTGTTCATCGCAAAGGAACATTTGTCCATGTTCAAGTAGAGTTGATGTTGCTGGAGAGTGTCGAGGACATGTTGAAGCTATCCGACATGTTCTTCCCATGATCGACTGAAAATCAATATGTTGTCGAGATAGACAATGACCCATTTGCCAATGAAAGGTCGAAGAATGTTATCCATGTATCGCATGAAGGTCGCAGGTGCATTGGTTAAGCTGAAAGACATGACTAACCATTCAAACAATCCTTCCTTGGTCTTGAAAGCAGTTTTCCATACATCTGAGGGCTCGATTGGAATCTGATGATATCCTGACTTGAGGTCGAGCTGAATAAAGATTTTAGCACCTTTCAGAATGTCGATGACCTCGTTTATCCATAGTAGAGGGTATGGATTCGTCATCGAAATTTTGTTGAGTGCCCTATAGTCGATGCACATGCGCCACGTCCCTTCTTTCTTTGGAATGAGGATGACTAGACTTCCACAAGGGGAGGAGCTGTGACAGCTATGAACTTTGCCGATCAATTCTAGGATTTGTATGCGAATCTCTTAATTTTTGAGAATGGATATTCTGTAGATAGATACGTTAGGTAATGAAGAACCAGGAGCAATTTCAATAGAGTGTTTTACCTGGAAGTGTAGAGTTACTCCGTTTGGAACTTGGAATAGGTTCTAGTACACATCAAGAATATTTTCGATTTGCTACTTTTGTCTGGAGCTTCATTGGTTAGTGACTCGACTGGTTGCTGCAGTATTCCTAGAATGCTGCGGATTTGTCATAATCAATGCGAACTTCTGAGCATGATTGATGAGCTTCTTTGTCTGCTTAGCAGATATAATTGCACCGTTGGTGTAGGTCATTGTTATGGTATGTTGTACCATTGATTCCAAATTCTGACAATCACCTTCTGCGGTCGTGACTGGTAACTTCCATGGTGATCCCATAGGTAAGGCTTCCCAAATAGGGCATCGGCTACAGAGAGTGGTGCCACGTCGCAAAGTACTTCATCTTCAAAAGGATTTATGAAGTAGGCAAGTTTGCATTGTCAAGTGATCCTTAGCTCTTGTCCATCCTTCATCCAACCGATGTTGTAAGGCTGAGGATGCAGAGGGGTAACAAGACCTAGTTTCTTCACAATTTCTTTAGAAACAAAGTTCTTCTGGATCCCGTTCTCCACAATCAGATGCAATAGATTGTTTTGAACCAATATCTGTGTATGGAACAAGCCCTCTTGTTCTTCCTCGTTGATGATAGTCGAGGCTGTTGTAGTTTTCAATGTCGATGTCAAAAGGGTCGTTGCTTCTGGGTCATATTCTACCACAGTCTTGTCAGACGCGTCGGATTTTGACACTTTTTCCAAAAGGTCTTCCGAGATTTGCATTCATATGTATCATGCCAAGATGAGTGGTGGTAATCACACCATTTCCCGGTAGGTTTCTTGCTACGTTACCTTTTGTGAAAAGGATTTTTGTGTGATCTAGCTTTGGAGGAGTCGGCTAAGAAGATTTTGACTTGTCGAAGTCGGCTACTGCCTTCTTATCGGGTGGTCTTCCTGATGTCGGTTTAGTCGCGAAGCACGATTTTCCCTTCTTGTTGGTTTCGAGTTTGTTGGCATAGTGGAATGCATCCGTGAGCGTATTGACAGTCAGAAACTTCATTTCTTGCTGAATGTACTGGGATAATCTGCTGACATACTTTAGAACAAGCAATTTTTCTTCTTCTTGAACGCTAAGTCCAGCCATGAGTCGATAGAACTCGTTGGTGTAACTTTGTACGTAATGGTCTTTCCATTGCCTTAGCTGCTGCCACTTCTTATATTGCTACTCAAGTTATTTGGGCGATTAAAATTCCTTTTGGATGAATTCGACAAATTTCTCCCATGTGTCGATGGGGTCTCTGCTTTTTTCCATCTTTGTCGAGAGGTTCTCCCACTAGTAGTGCACAGATGTTGACATCTTTAAGGATGAAATGGTGATCTTGTCGGCTTTTGAGAGTTGATTCAGAGAGTAATAAGATTCCAATTGTTGTACCCAATTGTCGACGGATTCCATGTCAATCTTGCCTTTTAGATTCGGTATGTCCAAATTCATTTGCACTTTGAAGGGGATGATTTTTTCGGAGTTAGTTCTTGTCGGAAATGCTCCTAAAGTCGAAGCAAATTGCGTGAGAATTTCATTGAACTGGGTGAACATCTTAGTTCGTTGTCGAGCCAGTGCTTTCTCTATGAGATGCTGTGTCTCATCGATTGCATGTCTATAGACTGTTTCTTTTGCCATCTTTGGAGGTAGTGTCCGCTTGGTTTGCTGAGTTTGCGAGCGTGTTTGAACCGACATAAGTTAGGTAACTTTGCTGGAAGTGTATACGCAAAACTTAAGCACGAACAAAGTTGATGCGCTCTAATACCAATGATCCGCACACGTCCAGGAAGCACGAGGGGGACAATAGTTCGAATGAATGAGTCGGATCTGTTATGGTGGAAGCATAATATGAATAAGCAAAGGAGGAATACACTACACAAATGAACACATACACACAGACAATATGCAGGAACGCGAACATATATATCTATTACTGGATGTAAAGATCATGACTGATAAGATAAGATGTATTTTACAATATTTTACATGCTTATATGGAGAGTGCTGAGGCGCTTGGGTGCCTGCTTGTTAAGTTTAATTACAAGAGAAGTTAGAATGGTTTCAGAAGTTCAACCGTTACAGTCAACTGGAAGACATAGAGACACTCTGTCGAAGTTCGACAGTCGCAAGTCGATGCTGCATGTTGACGTTGCGAAACTGTTTTGAGGTCACTGAACTTGTTGAAGTTTGCTAAGTTTGTCGAAGTCGACAACTTGCCAAATTTGTGTCGAAGTCGAAGACTTGTCACAGTTGATGTTAACATTTGACAACAATGCCAACTAATGGAATGGATCATTTAACAACACTGCGGAGAGTCAAGCACACATACAGAATTTTGCAGGGTTTTTCAAACGCAAGCCACCCCTAGAATTCTTTTACATTCTTGGACTTAACAGTCGACATCTGCCCCAATGACATATTTTCACCATCTCACTTGCATTACACACAAGCATGCAATCCACATGAGATGTCATCATAATAATTTCAATTAGAATTTCTCAAATATGTTTCATACAGAAACTAGATTTCCAAAACACGAGGTCCTTCTCATGATTTTTAGCTCCTGCAGGCCATAACACATGGTCTTCCTGCATTGTGTCCTCCTGACACCATTCACAAACAACCAACCAATCAACAACATTAATAATCAAATTCAAATCTGAATTTACAATTCCGTCTCCTGCAGAAATTAGATTCATTTAACCATGAGGCCATTCGCATATTTTTTAGATCCTATAAGTGGTAGAAATCTATCCCTTATGGCTTTACACTTGCTACCATAACATAGAAATCCACCTACAACATTTCTTCTTGACACGATTCTAAATAAGCCAAACAATCATTAGTAATTATTGGCAAAATTTCAAATCTGAAATTTACAATATGTTCCCCACATAAATTAAATTTCACAACCATGATACCCTTCTCATAATTTTTGGCTTTTGCACATGGTAGATTCTAGTCTTTGTTATGGACTTACTCACATTTCCGCTACCCAAGACATTTCTAGCTGAAATCTAAAAATTTCAATCATCCAAACACTTGGTGAGTATCCATGCAAATAATCTTTTCATTGTTACAACATTCACTGCAGTGATCTCAGAATTATAATACTCAATAATCAAACACTATCAGCTATTATTATCTCAAAGACAATGAAATACATTTTCTTTATGTGCATCATTGTCACAATAAAATTGTAGGATACAATCACATTATCTATGCAATTTAAATAAAACTTCCAATTCTCGTGATTACACAATCGTATCCATTCAGACAACTCTGTCCTCCCAACAGAGCATTCTTGGCATCCCATCAAACATGACTACCTTCTTCATGCAATCATGTTCTTGCATCCACGACAGCTCATGAAATGATCTCATAATTGCTAACAATTCATCATTTCATCTATTATCTAATTGCAATGAAACATATATATCACAACCATGCATTCGCATAATTCATCTCAACATGTGTACCCGCACATATGCATAATATTTTAATGTATATACACTCAATTCATCCTTGCATTGATTCACGAATACCATAATGCTATGTCATGCATTCCACCATGATGTGTTGGAAGGTCTATCTAATGCATTGACACATCGCCCAACCATCTCCCCAATCACTTGGTTAACTTATCTGGGTGCCTTCCTTCTCCGCCCGAACAACACGTCAGTAGTTTACTCACTCCTTGGTTGTCAGAAAAGAGGTTTCATCCCAAATTAACACTAATAGGGTGTTCATGGGATACTTGTGTAGCACTATAGCATTACCATTCCAAACACATTATGGCCTTAACCATGACTATCTCACATGGCATGCACTACCACAATAGGACCATAAGTTCTCACTTGCTTTGGCTATTAAACTCATAACCAACATACACAAATGACATGATATATTTTCATATGAAATCATTTACAATTCAAAACAACTAGATGGTATAAGGATCCTTTCCCTTACTACCACATACCTCACCGTACCCAATGGTATAATGTTGGCATAAATGCATTCAACATCACATACATACCAATTTATGATTATTAAATATGGATCAAGGGATTCTTACCCAATCCTCTTTTTGTATGCAACATAAATAGACCATTACCTGCATGGCTTCCATTAACATCTTTGATGTTACCTGATCAGTTGGTCTCCTGTAAATGATTACACCATCCTTCCACCAACCTCGTGATCATAGATTTGTTGCCCCAACCTTTCTTCATAAGGTTGTTGGTCACATGAAGCAACATCATCCACATCTTTAGCCATGCTTCGGTTGTCTTTGGTCCTACAACCAATGCGAACACCATTAATTATTAACAACCACAATAATTATCTTAAGTGGCTCATTGCATATGTAAAAATTTGTTAGCTTTACCAACATGCAACATCATATACGTGCACAAACATCTTCAAATGCACTATGCAATATTTGTTAATGTGCCCACTAGTGCTTCATTCATTTCATCTATATGATCTCTTGCGTTTTCAACATTCCTATGCCATAATTTTCTGTATATAAAACTCATAAAATATAAATACAATAGCAAGAGAGGAGTTAAGGAATTCTCCCTTTCCAATCCCTCATGATAGCATGGAATTTCCTCTTGCACATCATAGCTGATCCAATTTCATGCCCTCTCTACCAAGCACACAAGCAATTATTAGCTATGATCTTCTCACCAAGTAGCAATTCAATATATATACACGTGTATAACATTCATACTTGCTACTTTCCAAGCATGCAATTCTTATGTTATAAACATAAATAATTTAAGGTGAGAAATTTCCCTCTTTATCAATATTTCCTTACTGCTCCAACTGCTTTAAGAAATTATGGTCAAGTCCAACTTGACCTTTCTTGGACTTCCCTGCACTTATGAACAATTCAATTTGATTCAATATCAAATCCACAAGGAGCCTTTTCCAAGGTCCATTACACGCCCTTTCACGTTATTCAACTATGATACTTCCTTTCCATTCTCATGGAAATATTTTCCCCAATTCTGAACGACATACTTGATTCACACATGTGAATGCCTCATTCCCCAATTAGCAGTATTTACGTGGCCACCATGTCACTATTGTGAGCCACATGCCAATTCTACATATTGGGATGTCTTATTCCTATGCGTGACAAATTTTGGGAGAATGGAGTTGCGTTACCCACTCTTTTTTACTTACTCATAAGTTACTGACTCATATTGTAACTTCTCTGATCATGCATGCACTTTCCCACAAGGATGATTTACCCATCATATTTACAAGTTATATGTCCCTTACTCGATAACCTATTCCATTACTTGTTGAGCATTCCGTCATGGAATACAATATCCAACTTTGATAATCAAGAGTTCTCATGGCTCTTCCTTTCAATTCAAATTGCATCTATTACTAACAATAGTACATTGGATGAGTTCTTATCCAAAGCACCAATTTCCATTATTGGTCCCTTTCATCCTCCAATGATTAGACATGACTATCACTCCTCCATAATGCATATTACAACCAATTAATCTTAATAAGGATTCCACAACCCCTCTATGCAATTCATATTGCACATTTTGAGCATAGAGAATGCATTGCATTCATTCTAGATAAGGAACCATCATTTCTTCTTAGTTCCCTTCCTCCATCATGAGTTTTTGTGAAATTCAATATACAAGAGTGTATTATTATCCATTCAACATGTTTTCCCACATGTTAACATGAATTACGACGATACTCTCAATTGAGTATCCCTGCTCATTGATGATATTTCCTTGTTACCAAGCATCTAACCATACTTGGTTCAATTCTTTTACATTTCTAGCTAACAAGCATTTTTACCATGATTGCTTTATGAAACAGCTAGAAACATTTTTTAAGAATAAGATCATTCTATCTTATCCTCCTATGGATAAGCTTTGAACAGAGTAGGAACATGCCTATTTCTGATTATTGAGCAAAAACTGCATCCCTTCAAAATTGCCAACTTTTGTCAAATTACATAAACATATGAATCACCCTTTTATAATCCACAACTTGCCAAATTGTCCCATGGACTATTATCATGATGCAACATTTCCATTTCTACGAGTCTTGTCATCACCATAGAAATTTCTCAAAATCAATAATGTCTTAGGGGGACGACGGGGGTCAAGGGGGATTTCCCCCTTGTGGCTTCCGCCACTGCAGGGCGGGTCAAGGGCAGCGCATTCGTTATTTTTGTAAATATTTCGATTTCACGCAATATAGCGCATAAGTTCAATGCCATTTTCCAACTTCTGGAACCTGAAAATCTCCCTGTAAAACTATTGAAATTTTCTGTTTCGGCGGACTTTTCAATTTTCCTCTGATCGACACAGTTATCACTTTGTCACCAACCAATTTCAGTGGACTTATCATTTTGCTTCCGATCGACACACTTTTCCATTTTGCTCCGAAAGCATTTTCGGCGAAATTTTCGTTTTTATTAGGGTTAACCTTCACTTGGGATTGAGTCAAAGTTGGTTAGGTCCAGCACATGTTTTTTGGGCACATGGTTTGTTGCATCCCATGGTATTGGCCCAAGGTATTGAATGAAATGAAGCCTATAAAAGGATTGAGGAGGCTCCATTGTAAAGTGGTCTGGAGGTGAGCGATGGCTAGCTCACTTGGCCTGGATGACCGGTTTTGACCATGTAATGAAGATCTTCATTGGGTGTTGGTTTTCCCCGCATGGGGTTTCTAGGGTAAATTATGTGTCTATTATATGATTGTTTGTTTTCTATTTATTTCTCTCGAAGGTTAAAATATGTATGCTCATGTAAAACCTAACAAGTGGTATCAGAGCTCGGGTGAAGAGAAGACATTAGATTGTAGAGAACAAGAGAGAGCCGGAGAGAGCCGCCATTCCTGAAAGCTGCCGCCATCTCAAAGAAAGAGGTGAAGCACGTGAAGTGGGAGAGAAAGAAACTATCCAAAGAGAGCCGCCATTCTTGAAAATTATTGAAGATCCTGCTGCTGCTAGAGACCCACAGTGGACACCAAGTTTGAGATCCTGTTGCTGTTGAACGATGCCGAGTTTGTTGGTGGAGCAGCTGCAGTGTTGGAAGGAGGCATGGAGGCTGTGCAGTGGTGGAGGAGGCCGCCCAGAGAAGCAGACAGGAGAGCGAGAGGCTGTCCACGTGTTAAGTGAGACCGAAAGCAGTGGAGAGCTGCAGGAGGAGAGCAGCCCTTGTGAAGGAGTTAGCCGCCAAGGCTATGCGTAAGCCGGTTGTGCAGGAGGAG
Organism: Larix kaempferi; assembly: GCA_027924585.1. NCBI lineage: Eukaryota > Viridiplantae > Streptophyta > Pinopsida > Pinales > Pinaceae > Larix > Larix kaempferi. The sequence goes on from BSBM01000136.1 coordinate 9,291,955, forward strand.
ACCTGCATGGAGGAGCCACCGATCAGAGAGAGAGCATCTGGAAGAGCCTACGCTGCTGTAGCCCGTGGTGATAGGACGCGAGTGAAGGAATTGGAGGTTGCAACTAAAAGGAAGAGATCGCCCTCCATTTGGTCGCAGAGATAAACCCTAGCCACGTGAAGGATCAATCCATGGAGCATGAGGACGATCACTACTCTAAGTTCCGTGTTGAAGTCGCTATGGTGGATCCATTGGTATATTATTGCATGTGGTCAACGACAGCAGTGGTGCTATTGTTAGAATTTTTGGGCTGTGCTATGAAGTGCGGCTGGATGCGAAGGATGTTGTAGAGGAAGTAGACTCAGGGCCGAGCTAGAAGCTATGATCATTACTGTGAAGACAACAAACCGCCGGTAGGTGTAGACCAGCGCACAAAGTTCATGGTGATCACGTGGGGGCTAGACGTGAAAGCACACGAACCTGTCGGTAGTGCAGGACATAGATCATGTGCGTGTTGGAGGAGCCAACACTGCCATGAAGAAACCCCAACTATGTGTGTGGTCGCTGGTTTGTTGAGGACATGCCCTGGTGGAGGCCACAATGGCATCATTCTCAAAGGAGACGTTGAAATTGTTAGAGTTTCTCCATGGGCGTTGCATGTGGTGGTCTGAGAAGTATCTCAAGGAGCTAGAGGTCACATGAATGGGGGTTGGCAATGTCCAGAAATCCAAGACAAGCCCGAACTCGCATCAAGAGTAAGACCCACAATTTTGAATGTCAAGTTGAGCCTCCATTGATCTATGTGGTGAATGAGTCCACGAATTGAAATATATCGGTGAGAAGAAGGTCCACGCTTGATCTTAAAGGTCACGAGATAGAATATGAAGCCACAAATATGTGAAGATTGAGAGGCATCTAAGTGTGTGAGGAGATGCGTGCAGGTGGGTTGGTCAAGAAAGCTATAGAAGGAACCAATATTTCATGAAACATTGAAGCAAAGTAGTGGACAAGTAATGGAAAAGAAAGATGCATGGAAAGAATGCAAGGCATGGAAGAATGAGCAAGAAAATGAGCATGTAAAAGCGAGAGGATGAAGCAATGGATGGTGATCGTGTAGTCACCATGAGGACACATGAAAAAAATAAATAATGGGGTAGTTTGCATGTAAAAGGGCATATGGCTGTAAGACCTGGTAAGGCATGCATACCCCTGGTAACTCATCGGTAAAGTCGGGAGCTAGTCCTAGGTGATAGGGGGGGTGTATGTGATATTCCTCGGTTAAAAATTTGAGGGGAGTTGGTCATTACTGCAAGTCAAGTTTAAAGGGGGGATTGTTAGGGTTAACCTTGACTCGGGATTGAGTCAAAGTTGGTTAGGTACAACACATGTTTTTTGGGCACATGGTTTGTTGTAGCCCATGGTATTGGCCCAAGGTATTGCATGAAATGAATCCTATAAAAGGCTTGAGGAGGCTCCATTGTAAAGTGGTATGGAGGTGAGTAGTGGCTAGCTCACTTGGCTCGGATGGCCGGTTTTGGCCATGTAATGAAGATCTTCATTGGGTGTTGGTTTTCCTCGCATGGGGTTTCCAGGGTAAATTATGTGTCTATTATATGATTTCTTGTTTTCTGTTTATTTCTCTCGAAGGTTAAAATATGTATGTTCGTAAAGCCTAACAGTTTTGTCGCCGATCGGCGCAATTTTCCTTTTCTCATCGATCAACGCAAATTTCCATTTCTCGCTGACCTATTTCGGCTCACATTTAAATTTTCCTCCGATCGACGCACCTTTGATTTTGTTGCCAACCCTTTTCGTCGCACCTTCCAATTCGTCGCCGATCAGCACAAATTTCATTTTTTGCCGAAACGCCTCTTTTCAACAACTTTCTCAATTTTTCGTCGAACTCTTTCAGCGTCTTTTTCAATTTTACATCGACATTTTCGGAGAATTTCTCACTTTGTCACCGAAACACATCGGCATGCTTTACCATTTTTCGCCAAAATCTTATCGGCACACTTTCCTCGAAGTAAGATGTTCTAGATATGATTGATATTGTTGGGGCAAGGTTTTATATTTTTCTCTCCATCTTTGTAACTCCTCCATATCATTATCCTTTGGTGGTGTGACATACTCATATTTATCATACATAGGGTCATAATCATAATATTCATTCCTCCTGAAATTGTAAGAAGTGTTTCATGATGGCACCTCATCCTCAAACCATTCACATTCTGCTTCATATTGCTCATAAGCATATGCATATTCCTCATAAGAATTGTACTCATAGGATTCCTCATAATAGTGAGACATGGATTCAAATTATTCTTCAATGTATGATATTAATTCATAGGTGCAAGGACCATGCTCTGATACCACTGTAATGACCCTTTTTTAAAATTTTATTAAAAGGACCAATTTTTCACTTTTTCCCCAAATTCGACCTTTGACTAGTTTTGATGCCTAGGAATCCAATTTGCCCCAAATGCTCCCAAATATTCTGAGAAGGTATATGGATGATGTTAGAACATAAATATGTGTTTCATGGATGCTTTTGGACCTTTAAAATAATTATGCAAATCCTCTTTCAATTCTTGCCAGTGTAGGGAACTTTACTAGTAATTTCCCTTTGACTAGTATTGGTCTCTAGGTCTCCAATTGGCTCCAAATGCCTCTAAATCTTTAGTGAAGGTGTATGAATGATATTTGCACTTGATTATGATGTTCATGGATTATTTATGACCATCAAAATACTTCTTCAAACTTGTTTAAGATTCTGGACAAAGTATGGAATTTAACTAGCAATTTGGGGTTCAAATCCCCCTAGGGTAAGTACTGAAAATGACTCTCCAAATGCCTCCAAAATCACTCGAAATTCTGAAAAGAGGTAGGGGATGTCCGAGGGAAATTATTTAGGTCTCATGTGAACCATTAATCAATTATTAAGTCTGTTCTAACCTTCTCCCAAACAACAACAAAAATCACTAGTTCGACCTGGGGGGAAATAACATGAAATCTTCTTCAAATAAAATAAAACTGAGCAAGATGGCTCCAAATGCTTAAGTTCTGAAAATTAAACTTGTAATACTCATCAATGGAATTCCATACATCATAAATATATCAGATAAATATTCTTCCATTCGAAATCATCATCAATACATTGGCATACATCAATCTAGCGGGGGAATGGTCACTGTTTTCTCATTAATAATCCATTTTACATATAACCTCTTGGTATTTCGACCTGAAACTTTCTGGATATGAATAACAAAGTATATTAATCATATTAAAATAGAAATAGATCGTGAGAATCTCTCCCAAAGAGTACAATAGCTCACCAAAAACGCCCTCCCTCAAGGGTCAAGAATATGCCATCAAAACTGGAAATGGTTGAGAGAGTGTGCTGCACTAGAAGAACCATGAACTGCCCTATAGCTTAAACCTGCAAATAAAAACTCCATTAAAGATCCAAATGAAAGTTCTGAATGGCCTTTCCAATTACCAACTTGGATGGGAATCTTTCACCCTAGAAATTGGCTAAGGCAAGAAACTAGTCATCCACTAGCTCTCCCTCTTCACAAATGCAATTGCAAATTTCTCAAATGATCAAAAGCTGGTTTCATTATTTGTAATTGACATTTATAAACTTCTAATGTCCTCCATGGTTCTAATTCCTTCCAAGAGACTCATGCCAACTCAAGTTGGGAAGAGATTCCAAAGAACGCCACTTGTACAACAATTCCTAGTCTCCCACTTCCACCAAATCACATGTGGAAGAATCTTAGCTTCCCTAACTCCCTTGAGTGTCCTCTTGGAGGCTAGTTTTATCCCTAACATGTCATATATGTCATATGTCATCCTTCAGGTCTAATTTGTGTCATAGGTGTCATAGCATCTTCGTCATTGTTGTCATAGAGCTAGGGAATCTAGCCCAAGTGTCTCACTAGCTCCAAATTGCCTCTTCCTCTGCCATGGGAGTTACTCTTCCTCTACATCTCAACCTTGGATGATTCATGCAATGAATAATACCTTTTGAACTCCCCCAAGTATGTTACCATTCACCTTGAATTCGAATTGGTGAGAGAATGATGCCAAGTGTAGTGGGGAAATCTATCCATATGTGGGTCCCCCTTCCTCCATGTGTCTTCATGATCAAATGCCACTTTGATTTTCACTGGTATATATTTATTTAGCTCCTTTATTAAATATTTATTCCAGTTTAATGTTCAAACATCATTTATTATTCCCCTTATTCCAAATCCCAAAGCTTCCATCCCAAACCTAGGAAACTAGTAATTTTCCTCCTTGGCAATTATTTGACCCTTAGCATCAATTTGACAAACTCTAATGAATATGTCCAATGTGATTAGGCCATTGTGACCCAATTCCAATTTGGGACATGACACCCCCTATTGATGCATTTTGTAATTCTTTGATTGTAGAAAAATATAAGATTTTGTATCATGGAGCGATAAACACTATAGGTACATCTAACAAAGCCTTAGTATCACAACAAAAAGATAAATCCAAGCGTATGAAGAAGCAACACCCCTACAAAAACAATCAAAAGAGTCTCAAACCCTTTAAATTATCTCCTACTCCCAATGGTGATAAATGAACTAAAACGAAAGGTCAGGACACTAAGGGACATTGTAATTTTTGTGGGCGAGATGGTAATCTATAGTCTAAATGTTTCAAGAAGATGGAAGCCTTAGAAGCAACAATGAATAATCACAACATCAATCTTTATTCTTCTTCTTCTAACTCTTATTCTCATGGACATCCACTTTCTGCTTTTGTTTCTTCTTGCAACATACATCAAATTCTTCTTCTAATGAGTGGCCTCTTCTTCTGATTATGTTGATGACCTTATACTCATTGGTAGTGACCCCAAAATTTTTACCCATGTGAAATATAACCTTAAGAAGAAATTTTAAATGGCATACTTATGACATTTGCATTATTTTCTTGGACTCCAAGTATCTCTAACAAAGGAAGGAATTTCCCTTTTCCACTTTCATATGGAAGCTTGTAAACTAGCCTCATCTCACTTCCATTTTGGATTCAAACTAGTTACCACCTATATTACACCCAAAATAGATGCCACTTTGTATTATTAATTGGTTGGTAGCATTTTTTATTTGACTCATACCCAACCTAATATTTCCTTTTTTGTTGGTCTTGTTGCCCAGTATATGCAAAGACCCCAAGAGATACATTGGAAATAAACAAAAAGGAATTCAATATATCCAAGGTATAGTTCAGTTTGGAATACATTACAGTTCTAGGGGGAATTTTCAGTTGTCTAATAAATCCTTCTACATTTAATTTAATAATCCGGGGGCATAAGCTCGTGAACTGTTAACACAATATGTGCAAAGTGACCAACTGATTCCTAGCTTTCTCGATCTCTTGGAAATAAGGACTATGCATGAACAAAGCTGAAAATCACACCTACTCAATTTGTAGCTCAAACGAAAATAACGATACTCTTATGAATGCTTAATGAACTTAGACTTAAGCTAATAATCACTACCCCATTCAATGATGAATTAATCCTTAATTCAAATTTGCATACTGAGATTCAGTGGTGGCTGATATTTATATGATTTTGAAAAGGAACTTAACCTCAGAGCATGAAAACAAAGTATAGTTCATTGGATTCATAGAAATGAAGAACTATGATATTCTAATTCAGATGTACAAGATTATTATAAGATATTGCATCATTTCTTACCACAACTGTTGAGGTACTAGAACTTAATCTTTCATTCTGCACTTGTTAATCAAAAAATGCTCATGAGGTTTTATAGGTTGTGGGTACTTTAGGTAACGAATAATTATGAGTATATATCCTATACTATGTCACTCTTTTAAACATGTAAACCAAGGAAGAATCTAATACCCGATATCTCAACTACGATAAGTTTATGAAGTACTTCAAAAAAGGTAGATTTCATGCCAACACCATACTACTTCTAGATCTGTAAACTACAATGCACATAACATAATTGAATAAATAATAGAACATAGTATATCACACAATTCACAATGCCACTAAACAACACACCACTTGCTGATTTATGTCATGCACAAATCATAATAAAAAAAATGTATAAAACATAGTATCTCATACGCAATAACATGATCAATGAACATCACACATTCACAATCTAAAACATGAACAAACTTGAAACATGAACTACTTACAAATATAGAGTAATGCTCATTTGCTGGAGGGGATCTCTTGAGTGCGATGGAGTGTATGATGGAACACACACATGATTACATGTAGAAAATTGATCAATACCACACCAGCATTCTATTAATCAAAGAAACATAGTTTGAATCTACAACTACAAAGTCTCGATCACACAACAATTCTACACATATTCTAATCGTAATCCCAAGTGCATACATATTTATACAGAGGTTTGAATAGCTAAATTGATTCTATCAAAACCAAATAATTAATGAGAAATAATAATCTACAATTGTGACATGATGGATTTGATTTCCTGGTTCAACAACAAAGATCTAATTTCGTATTCACACCATTCCCATGACATGGAATGCATGGGAATGACATATATTTTTTGCATGATTCCAGGAGTCCATTGTCAGTGTGTGGTTGGAATTGTGGTGGAATGAAATTTTCCCACTTGACCCGCTATCCTTGGCATCCCTCGAACAAGTCTGAACAACATGTAACCAAATTGGGGTCCTTAGCTTCGAAACCCATGTGCTAGAATTCTGACTAGGTGTGCACAACCATGATAACCTTGGAGGACTAGTACCAGATTTGAATTGGAGTGCAGGAACGAGGTTAAAGTATCAAAAAGGAACTATAGGGAGAATTAGTGGAAACCTTCATTACTCATCCAATTGATCAAAAAGTAGGGAGAATTAATGAAATTAACAACAAAATACCTCTTTAAGCTTGCATTGGAACCTAACATCAAAATATGAAGAAACATGATGAAAGGGTAGTGGATGGGTGTAAGGATATGGGTAAAAAGGGTTCAAAAGGGTCCATATGATAATGTAGAATGAGCGAAAACATCATCCAAACATCTCCCCCACACCTGTTGGTTTGCATGTCCCTATGAAAACGAAGCCAGCTGGAACTTTCAAAAACTTTGACAAAATTGAATTGCCTCCTCACACCTAAACATAGTCTTGAAACGTTGATCTATGAGAATGTTAAGGTTTCCTCCTGCTCTATCTCTCTATTCCCTCAATATTCTTTTCAATGTTCTATTATGTATGGCCATTTCCTTGGATTTCCAGTACCATTTTCTTGCTAGCCCGTTCCATTTAATGTTTTGAGAAGTTAGCTTCTCAATGTCTCTTTGAATCTTCCTTCCTTGCTTCTTCAATTTCTCATTATCCTTATTAACATACCCATCTAGGATAACATACTTCTGAAATTACTCCACCAATTCCTTAATCCTCTTATCCTTCCTTTTGATTTCTGTAGGAACTGAAGGAGAGGCTGAATTAACTAATGGTGCTCTTTTAACAAATGTTTCATTCTAGAGGTCAATATCCATCTCATCACATACTAGGCTATCATATTCAATATGCTCAGTATACTTAGTATTTTCTCCATGGTATACTCTTGAGTGTATTGAAAATTGAGGTTCTAGTACTATCATGCCTCCAATTGTTTCGAAATTCACTGTGAAATCCTCCATTGGTGTGTCCTCATGAGGAACTGGCTCTAGATTTAGAATGTCTGGTTTTTTCTCAAAATCACATTTGGATTCCTTGAGCTTTTCTTGTTGGTGGTCTAATTCAATTTGTGCCTGTATTGACATGCCTTGTTGAGTAATCGATTTTGAACCTGGAACATCTAGTGTATTTCTTCATTTGGCCATGCTTCATGTGGTTCTTCGAGCAATGAGCGATAACTGGGGCTTCTCCTCCCGAGTTCTCCTCTTAATTTTGGATTTCTATGTGGGAGTATCGAGAGGCCAAGGTTATGAAAAGAATTGCGACGTATGACTTATTCGTCAACCATTGTATCATGATTTCCTTTGACTATTTCAACATTGATTCCACCAAACCCATTACAACTCACAAAATTTTCCTAAGTATCATTCCTGTGACTACTTCAACATTGATTCTACCAAACCTTGCAAATGCCTGCGTCACTCTTTCATTACGCCCTTTGAATCTAGCAAAGAATGGAAACCATTCCGTAGTCTAGAAGAGGGTTCTAGAAGCATGGAATTTTGGGTAATTTTCTAGAGCCTTCATAGATTCGAGTTTGAACCTGACCACCACCATATTTTACCCTGTTCTATAGAACTTGATTTTGGAAATTCTATCACTTAGCAGTAGAAGGGTATCTTTGGATGGGAGATGTGAGAGACGTTGGGCATATGAGCTCATTTTGAATCCTTTCATTGGTTTAAAATGAGTTACAAAGTATGAGATAGGTTGGAAGAACAATTGAATTATGATGACGCTAGTCATGCCAATGATCTTAATGGTGATTGCTGGTTTCAAGGATATGAATTATGAGATGTGGGAGTAGTGGATTCTTTATGAGAAGGAATGGATTAGAACATGGAGATTTGGTTTATAAAAGTGCAATTTATTTTAGAAACCATAAGTTTTGATAAGCTTAAAAATGTTAAATGTTTTTCATCAGTCTCCCATATCTTCGAATAAACTAGAGAGATAAGAATTGCCCTCACCTCGAGTTACCTTGTGAATATTGACTATAGAGATACTTACAAGTGTTGGACTATAACTTAGATTGCCAGAATTTATAATCATGTGGAAAGTAGCCATAGCAAAGATGTTGACCAAGAACCTGTGCTTGTGATTTGAATAACATGGAGCCCAAAATCCTTCTGTCCTTGTTTGACGGACAATCCACGCGAGCGGACGCGAGCCGAATCTCCCTAGCTCAAAGTGAGTCTAGAACGAATAATACAGACTATAAACTACTTTCCTAGATCTGATTAAGGATCGAGTCACTAGATGTCTTACCTTAAACTTTAAGTCCTTTCTCCTGGATGTTGCTCCACGTCTCGCAGTCGTCAGATCTTAGCTGCAAGACCTGTCAAGACACATAGAACAATGCAAACAAGTAAAGAGCATCTATACAATAATAGATCTAAGTAAATAGTTAAGTAGGTAAACTACTCAATATAATCAACACGACAATATTGGTGGAAAGCATTTATATTACTGTGAATCGGGAAAGTACATAGTAAAGAATAGACTACAACCAAGGTTTAACGTAGCAGTCCTTATCCATCCAAGCCAAATGCCATACCCTCCCAAGGAAGTGTGAGTCTCTCAATGGATGCGTAGAGATCTCTCAATGATGATTTCACTAGCATATAGACCCTATAGACTTCCTCCCTTTGGAGAGGGGTATGGCTTCACTTATATTGATCCACATCGCAGTTGGCATTTGTTGTCGAATTCTAACTTCGACACATTCTTGACTAGTCTTTGCGGTTGATACAACTTCGACAAGTTTCGACACAACAGGACTTCGACAACTTCAGCACTTTGACAGGTTATCGATTTCGACACAACTCCGACGAGTCTCGACTTTGACATACTGTGACATGTTCCGCACCTTCGACATACTGCGACATGTTTCGCACCTTCGACATGCTCAGCAACCTCACAATTCACGACATCGGCATACAACGTCGACATGCGACCAGCGACTGTCGAACTTCGACAGACTGTCTCTCTGTCTCCCAGTCGACTGTAATGGTTGAACAGTTGAACCGTTCTAACTTCTTCTTTGTAACTGAACGTAACGGGCAGGCACCCAAGCGTCTCAGATTTCTATATAAGCATGTAAATTATTGTAACATACATATGATCTTATCTGATCTTATCTTGATCAATCTAGAACAGAGTCACATTCCTGCATATTGTATGTGTGTATTTGTGTTATCTGTATTGCGTAATCCTATTTTTGCTCATTTTGTTTATTAAGCTTCCTCCATAACAGAGCCGACTCATTTAGTTGAACTGTTGTCCCCTTCATGCTTCCTGGACACGATACAGATCATTGGTATCAGAGCGCACTCACTTTTCTTGCTTAAGTTCTGCATATACACTTCTCTCGAAGTTACCTAACTTATGCCGGTTTAAACTTGCTCGCAATCTCAACAATCCAAGCAGACGCAATATCCAGATATGACAGAAGATACAGATGATAGACATGCAGCCGACGTGACAACACAACTTATTGAGCAAGCTCTGGCTCGACAACGAACTGAAATGTTCACCCAGTTCAATGAGATTCTCTTGTGATTCGCTTCGACATCCGGGGGATCCTCGACGATAACTCACTCCGATAAAATCATCCCCGTCAAAGTACAAATGAATCTCGATATACCGAATCTTGAAGGAAAGATTGACGCGGAATCCATTGACAATTGGGTGCAACAATTGGAATCCTATTATGTTGTAAATCAACTCTCTGAAGCTGAAAAAGTCACCATTGCGTCCTTAAAGATGTCAACCTCCATGCACTGCTGGTGGGAGAACCTATCAACAAAGATGGAGAAAAATGGAGACCCCATCGACACATGGGATAAATTCATCGAACACATCCAGAAGGAATTTTACCCTCCGAAATACCTCAAGCAGCAGTATAAGAAGTGGCAGCAGCTAAGGCAATGGAAAGACCAATCAGTACAGAGTTACACTGACGAGTTCTACCGACTCATGGCAAGACTTGCATCCAAGAAGAAGAGAAATTGCTTGTTCTGAAATACACCAGCGGATTGTCTCAGTACATCCAGTAGGAGATGGAATTTTTGACTGTTAATACGCTTGTGGATGCTTTCCACTACGCTAGCAAACTGGAAAACAAGCAGAAAGGAAAAGCATGTTTTGCGACAAAGCCAACATCAGGAAGACCACTTGATAAAAGGACACCAGCTGACTACGACAAGTCGAGATCTTCTCAGCTGACACCGCCAAATCCTGACAACGGTAAGAATCCTTTTCACAAAAGGGGATGTAGCAAACAACCGCCGAGCGGATAATGGTGCGATTACCACCACTCATCTTGAAATGATACGTCTGAATGCAAAGCTTGGAAGACATTTTTGGAGAAAGTGTCGACCTCCAATGCATTCGACAAGACGGTGGAAGAATCTGATCAAGACGCGACGACCCTTTTGATCTCGACAACTCAAGCAGCCTCGACTATTGTCGACGAGGAGGAACAAGAGCACCTGTTCCATACACGGATATGGGTCTAGAGCAACCCATTGCATCTGATTGTGGACAACAGGAGCCAAAAGAACTTCGTTTCTGAAGAACTGGTGAATAAATTAGGTCTTGTCACCACTCTGCATCCTTAACCTTACAACATTGGTTGGATGAAGGATGGACAAGAACTACGGATCACTCGACAATGCAAACTCGCCTACTTCATAAAACCTTTTCAAGATGAAGTACTCTGTGACGTGGCACCACTCTCCGTAGTCGACGCCCTGTTTGGGAAACCTTACCTCTGGGATAGACATGGAATTTATTAGTCACGACCTCAGAAGGTGATTGTCAGAATCCAAAATCAATGGTTCAGCATACCAGAGCATCAACCTACATCGACGGTTGCACTAATATCTGCCAAACAGATAAAGAAGCTCATCAATCATGCTCAGAAATTTGCATTAATCATAATCAAGCCGCAACATTCTAAAAGACTGCAGCAATGAGTCTAGTCACCGACCAATGCAGCTCTCGACAGAAGTAGCAAGTCGATCATATTCTTGATGAGTACCAGAACCTCTTCCAAGCTCCAGACAGAGTACCTCAACATTGCCAGGTAAAACACTCCATTGAACTTGTTCCTGGTTCTTCTTTTCCTAACGCATCTGTTTACAGAAGATCCATTCTCGAAAATGAAGAGATTCACAGACAAATCCAAGAGTTAATAGACAAAGGTCATATCTGACCCAACTCCTCTCCTTGTGGAAGTCCATTCATCCTAGTTCTGATGAAAGACGGGACTTGGTGCATGTGCATCGACTAAAGAGCTCTCAACAAAATATCGGCGAAGAATCGGTACCCTCTGCCGTGGATAGACGAGCTTATCGACTGTCTGAAAGGTCTAAATTCTTTACTAAGCTCGACCTCAAGTCGGGATACCATCAGATTCCAATCGAGCTCTCATAAGCTTTCAAGACCAAGGAAGGATTGTTTGAATGGTTAGTCATGCCTTTCGGCTTAACCAACGCACCTGCAACGTTCATGCGACATATGGATAACCTTCTCCGACCTTTCATCGAAAAATGGGTTATTGTCTATCTCAATGGCATATTGATTTTCAGTTGATCATGGGAAGAACATATTAGACATCTTCGACAAGTCCTCGACACTCTCCAGCAACATCGGCTCTATTTGAACATGGACAAGTGCTCTTTTGCGATGACCAACATCAAATATTTGGGGTATGTAATTGACTCTGTAGGCATTCACGTCGATCTAGACAAAGTACACATCCTCAAAGATTGGCCCATTCCTAGAAGCATTCAAGAACTAAGAAGTTTTTTTGGTTTGGAGAATTTCTATCGACGATTCATACTCGGCTTCAGTCACATAGCCTGGCCCTTGAATCAGTTGACGAAAGGAAACGGGAAGACTGTCTTTAAATGGAAAAAAACACATCAAGCAGCTTTTGAACAACTCAAACACAGGCTTTGCACTGCACCAGTACTTGTGTTACCTGATTTGCATCAGCCCTTTGAGATTGAGACGGACGCATCAGACTATGCCTTGGGAACAGTGATCACTTAGTCTGGTCACCCAGTCGCTTTTCATTCTGAGACTTTTAACGACACGGTTAGAAGATACTCAACGTACGAAAAAGAACTATATGCCATTGTGCAAGGTCGCAAGCAATGGAGGCATTACATCCTTGGCAAGGAAACGATCACTCTTATTGATCACAAGCCTCTACAGTTCGCTTCGACACAATCAAGGTTACAGACAAACCGACAACTCAAGTGGATTAATTACCTACACCAATTTCAATTGGTGATTAAGTATCGAAAAGGAAAGGCTAATGCCGCTGCAGATTGCCTCAGTAAACCACCCATTACTCTCCTCTTGACAGTGATGAGTATGCAGGGTTACGACACGACCACTTGGCAACAGTTGTACGAGGATGACAACGACTTCTCAGCAGTCTACCGACAGTTACAGACTAAGAAGTCATCGACCTCAGACTCCAAATACTTCCTGAAAGATACCTTGCTATACAAGCTTGGATAACTTTGTGTACCGACCGGTGAGCAACGACAACAGCTCATTTGGGACGCGCACTACAACAAGACCACAGGACACTTTGGAGTAGCAAAGACACTTGCTATTCTGCAGAAGTATTTCTTCTAGCCTACACTTAAATCTGACGTCAACAAGTACATTCGATCATGCGTGGTTTGTGCCATTGCTAAGCCACCTAATCGACGACAAGGATTGTACACACCTCTGTCAGTTCCTAGTCGACCATGGGAATCTATTTCTATGGACTACTTGACGAGTTATCCTACTACCAAACATCATATGACACAATATTAGTAGTAGTTGACCGATTTTCCAAGATGGCCATTCTCATACCATGTAAGAAGACCACGACAACACAGCAGATTGCTCAGCTCTTCTTTACACATGTTTGGAAACACTTTGGCTTACCCACAACCATCATTTCCGATCGAGATGCCAAATTCGTCAGCATCTTTTGGAAGACCCTCTAGAAACAGCTAGACATGCGACTCTCATTGTCGACAGCTTTCCATCCTCAGACTGACGGACAGACGGAAGTTGTGAATCGCTTGGTAGTACAACTGCTTCGCATGTACAATCACTAGCATTGACACACATGGGATGATAGTCTTCCATACATTCAGCACAGCTACAATCGTGCTCAACACAGCTCTACAGGAAAGAGTCCCTTTGAAGTCTGTTATGGATTTCAACCCTCAGCGCTTATCGACTTGATTAGCTCCTCGACACAGCCAAACTCTGACATAGATCGCAGTCAGCGAGAAGTTGATAAAGCAGTCAAGTTTCGAGAATAGATTTGTGACATTCAGTGACAAGCACAGGATATGTTGCATAGAGCAAACAAGAAAGCTAAGGCCTAACACGACAAGCATCGCATTCCTCATACATTTCGCATTGGGGATAAGGTCTGGCTACATCTTAAGAAGGAGCACTTCACAGGTCCTTTCAAGAAGTTAAAACCTTTGCGATATGGTCCATACAGTATTCTTCGACAGATTGGCGAGAACGATTTCCAGCTCAACATTCCTGCTTTCCTGGGTCTGCATCCAGTCTTTAATGTGGATCTACTTCGACCATACCATGCACCCTTGTTGGAACATAATGATTTCTCAACAGCAGATCCTGCAGACATCAATCCAGATATTCAGGAGCCTCTTCCTTACGACACCATTGTGGGATGATGGGTGCGCCTTATGAGGATGAACACAATTCCCTTGTTTCAGGTTGGCAAAGCTGGCCAAATCCCATCTCAAGGAAAGTGGTACTCTGCTATTGAAATGATTGACAAGTTTCCTCACCTTCATGAGCGAAAAATGGGGTCCATTGTTTCTTAAGGAAGGAGGTCTGATCCACATCGCAGTTGGCATTTGTTGTCGGATGCTAACTTCAACACATTCTTGACTAGTCTTTGTGGTTGATACAACTTCGACACATTCTTGACTAGTCTTCGCGGATGATACAACTTCGACAAGTTTCGACGCAATAGGACTTCGACAACTTCATCACTTCGATAGGTTATCGATTTCGACACAACTTCTATGAGTCTCAACTTCGACATACTGCGACATGTTCTGCACCTTCAACATACTACGACATGTTCCACACCTTCGACATGTTCAGCAACCTCACAGTTCGCGACATCGACATACAACGTTGACATGCGACCAACGATTGTCGAACTTTGACAGACTGTTCTAACTTCTTCTTTGTAACTGAATGTAAAGGGAAGGCACCCAAGCGTCTCATATTTCTATATAAGCATGTAAATTATTATAAGATACATCTGATCTTATATTGATCAATCTAGAATAGTTCGCATTCCTGCATATTGTCTGTGTGTATTTGTGTTATCTGTATTGCGTAATCATGTTTTTGCTCATTCTGTTTATTAAGCTTCCACCATAACAGAGCTGACTCATTCAGTCAAACTGTTGTCCCCCTCGTGCTTCCTGGACACGATACGAATCATATATAGGACTAAGTGGATAGGGTATGGATAGGGTAGGTTGAGATATGGTAGGAGAGAGATAGGGGATCCTTCCAAGAGGTTAGGAACCGAGTGCCAGCTCCCCCAAGAGGTCAGGGATAAGGATCCAAGTCAGCTATCTTCGAGAATGGGCTCGAAGAAGTTATTTTTTTCCCATTTACTGACTTCGTCGCACTTTGCAAAGGATCAAGGTGCGACGTCACAGGTTGCATGAGTGCAGCTTGCGACGACCTCTCAAAACCTAGCATAAATGCAATGGTGTCCCTTCCAGGTAAATGACTTAGCCGATAACACTTTAGGGATGTATACATTGAATCTCTTGATGGTAGGATTTTAGGTGTAACAGAATGCCCCCCAAAGCATGAAGCTGTTGAAAAATTAGACAGGTGAAATGCTTTAATAGAAAGAATGGAAAATGGACTTGTCGGATGAAGGACGCTGCTGCAGTACAACTGACTCTGAACTGATAGTCTCATATGATGTACAACATGGCTGCCGACCAATACAATGCAGATCCATGATAGTAATGACCAACTGAACATAATCATGGCTACTAGACATAAGCGTAGTTCCATGATGAGATGATAACACAGCCACGACCAATACAAATGTGGATCCGTGTAATATGACTGAATACAAACTCCATCGCAACCTAGGTAAAACATGACTCCCCAAGGTCTTCAAGCTAAACCCGCAATGATACGAATCTATCCATGTGATTACAAATGTCTTGATGTCAAACATGGTAGAAACCACTTGATTACCGGTCATTGATGCATACCGTTAACAAGTGTGAGGGAAATCACCATTAATGTCAATGATCCCCAAGGTATCACAGTACATATCACCAAGCGTGAATAAATGAGTTGAAGTCGAATGCAAGATGAAATCTTTTGATAAAGAGTCAATGATGTAAACTCATGTGGAAAGTGAGGTAACCTGCCATTGAGGCATGCAGGGCCAAGATACTTGGTTGGTTTCTAGATTCAATCCTTGGATGGTGTGTTGAAGTCGACAAGGATGAATCTGTCGAAGGAGGGCCATGATGAATCCTCCATCATCGACACGAAACATGACAAAGGATGTGTAGAGCTGATCGGATGGTACAGTAACATGCAAGACTGACTCAGAGTAGACCGACATGACGGAAGGCATACAGACTGCAGATAATGAATAGTGAGAGTATTCTTGAACATGGGCATGGCATGACTTGACAGTATTGACATGACGAGTATGGCACTAATTCCTAATGCAACTGATGATGGAATCTTTCTTTGAATGACTCAAAGGAGTGACAAGAATCAGAAAATAAGTGAAACTCGAGGACAAACAGATGATCCAAGTACTGTATGCAAATGCATATGAGTGCCATGTTCAAGAATGACTAAGTACTGCCACGGATAAAGGTGTAATACAAAAGCTTTCCTTTTTCCCCATCATGAATGATGAGTGTCTCATGTGTTTTTTACGAGCTTGATGAGGGTAACTAGATGCTCAGTATAGCTCATCTCATAGATAAGTCCAATCCCAAATATTTCACGAACCTGGGATAGGAGGGGTTTGTCCCATGGTGGGTCCTTCAATGTGAAAATTTAACGAGTCCATAGAAGGTAAACTTGGTTGTCATTTCATGTTTAGAGAGTCTGAAAAGACCTAAAGAAGACTCCAACTGTCCTTTTTCATAAAGTTAGCCTCATTGCCTGAAAAAGGGTAAAACAACGCAGGAGAGGACTCTTCCAGTCATGATTGGCTGGAGTATACATTTTTCATAAGTAGTGCCCCCTGGTCCGAAAAAGGGGTAAATTATCACCGTGGAGACGATCATTCAAATACTTTTACAAGCATGAATGTATCAAGTTCGCTTGGCGATCTTTTTCTATTTTAGGAGTTTGAAAAGAGTTTAAAGAGAACTCCACGAATGACTTTTTCATGGTTGATAATCGAGTATGACAAAGGAAAAAGTAAACTCGACACAGTTCCTTTTTCGTAAATAGTGTAGCGAGGCCGGATAAAGTGATAAACCTATACTTGGTAGACACACCTTTTTACTCAAATTTTTAACGAGCATGACAATGGTATCAAAAGCACTCGGAATCTTTTTCATGTTTGAACCAGAGCACAAAAAAGTAAAAACTAAGCTCAAACCAATTTTCATGTTTCAACCAGAGCACGAAAAAGGTGAAAAGTAAGCTCAAATACTACCTTAATGTTTTTAACGAGCTCGAAGATAGGTTGGAAGAATGCTCATGGTGTCTGCTTCATTTTTTAATGAGCTTGTAACAGAAAATGAACTATGCTCGGAAACTTCCCAACATGATGGCTAGAAGTTGGAAAGTTTGCCCCAAACATGCGAAACTGACGGCTTACTTCTAGTATGATTTCTAGAGGTACTGTTTCATTTTTAGCGAGCTCGAAAACCAAAAAGGAAAGTATGCTAAAAAATATTCCCATTGGTGGACTCTTCCCCAACATGGCATCTAGAGGTTGGTCCATGCCCTCAGCATGATTGCTAGAAGTGAGTGACTTAACTCCAACGTGGTGTGGAGAGGCGATCGAGGTGACTTCAACGTAACTTCCAGAGGTTGAAGACATTCCCCCCAAGCTTCATTTCATTCTCCTAAGGCATAGGCGGATGAAAAGAAGGTTCAGGTACTAAGTCTATGAGGAGACTTGACTCAAAGGGAAAGGATCTATTTCATTTTTTAACGAGCTTGACACAGGAGAAGAAATCTGCTCATAATACCTGTTTCATTTTTTAAAGAGCTCGACTCAAAAAGGGAACCATGCTCACGGTTAAGGCCCATTGACGGGTTCCTTCCCAACATGATGACCAGAGGTTGGTAAATGCCCCCAGCATGATTTCTAGCGGCTTAACATGCCCCCCAAGCTTTGTTTCACCTGAAAATGATGCTTCTAAACCCAACTACCAACCTGGCTACTAATATGAAAATGTTCACCAAGGGGGGGGGGAAACGAGAATCAGATGAAATGAAAGTTTAACCCAACTACCAACTTGGCTACTAATATGAAAATGTTCACCAAGGGGGGGAAAACGAGAATCATATGAAATGAAAGTTCAAGTTCTAACTCTAGCGAGAGACTCGAACCAAAGGGAGGGAGATCTATTTCATGTTTACATAAGCTTGAAATAGACAATAAAAATACTTGAAAGGCTCCTTTTCATTTTTTAATGAGCTTAAAACAGAAAGAAACTATGCTCATGAGGCCGGTTTCATTTTTATGTGAGCTTGAAACCAAAGGTAAACTATGCTTGAGGGTCGGTTTCATTTTTTAACGAGATTGAAACAGAAAAATAAACTATGCTGGTGGAACCTATTTCATTTTTTAGTGAGCTTGACATAGAAGGGGAACTATGCTCATGCCCCCCATCCTTAGGGGGAATAAACCACTAAAACATGTGGAACGTTTAGGGAAGTCTGATGACTAGGAGTCATGCGATGAGTGGGCATCACAAAGGAAAGTTGATCAATGGTCACAAACTTCCCATGATGGGAAAAATATATCACTCGAAAGAGTGAGGACACTACAGCCTTCATTGCGTAGACATAATCACGTCCAAGGAGTAGATTAAAATCTAAGGGGGCCTTGTACTACCATAACATCAATACAGACAGTTTTCCCTCCCAAAGTGATAGGTAACTGAGGAAGGGACCCAAAAGGTCCAGTAGGCCTTCTATTGAAATCCAGTATCTGGTTAGTGACTGGCACAAGTCGAGAAGAACCTATGGCTTTCCAAGCAGTTGAGGATAAAATACTAATAGAAGCTCCCTCATCCACTACGGTGCGAAAGATTTCCTTATCGGAAACTCCTACAGATATCTTAAAAGGAACACTCGAAGGAAGATGAGATTCTATTAGACCATTCCAATCAAAGGAAACGACCTCAGTACTTGGAGGGGGTTCTGTGGAAATGGACAGGGTTTCCCCTTGCCTAGGACATTCTGAACTGACTAGGAAAACATCAGCGGTTTCCGATTCACTCTCACTTGGCAGATAAGAATGAGACGAAGATTGTGTCATGGTGACTAATTCCCTCTGGAATTTCTCCAATGAAAGAGAGGGATCGAGTGGAGATAATAGCAACTCGATCACTTCACTCTTGGAAGGAAGAGTGGGATCAATTGAATTGATCACTTGGTCAACCAACGGGGGGTTGAGGGACAACTTACTATCGCTTGTTGGAAGCATCTGTTGAGGACTAGTAATATCTTCCAACCACCGTGAAGCTTCATCCATGCTTGGACAAAGGAAAGTATGGTGCATACCCTTCAATATCAAACAAGGATACAGGACTTTACCCTTCCGACCCTTCACCAATAGGTCACCGGTCGAGGGAGTGTCATCAACATGATGGTCAGAGGTTGACGATACAAGCAGTTTGGGGTTTTTAGACCACACTTCTGACACTTGGGAAAGACCGGGACAATCCTTGAGAAGGTGATCACCCTCGCAAAGTTTGCAAGGGAACTTGGGCTTACGAGGTGTTCTCACAAAATGAGTGCCATCAAAGGCAGATAGTTGACGTTCGGTCTCTTTCTTATCCTTCTTCTCCTTAATATTCCTTTTCTTCTTCTTCTTCTTCTTCTTCTCCACCTTCTTACTAACATTAGAGTTTTCAGTAGGAGAAGAAGAAGAGATGGAAGCCAATTCAACTTTCAACGAAGAAGGAGAAGGGTCACCAGGAGATTGATGCTCATGTGGTGAAAGACCTAGGTTCGACACAATTGGTGCACTTGGTGTAACTGGATTGGAGAATAACCATATTGGTAATCCTATCGTCAATCCAGGAAGATTCAATGTAGCCATAAAAGGAGGGCCAACAGTTCCACAAGGGGGAATAACAAACATCATACCCTAGAAAGGGGACTCTTGGTTGGTAGTCCCGGAAGGAGCTTGGGTG
Source organism: Larix kaempferi (assembly GCA_027924585.1). Lineage (NCBI taxonomy): Eukaryota > Viridiplantae > Streptophyta > Pinopsida > Pinales > Pinaceae > Larix > Larix kaempferi. The sequence goes on from BSBM01000136.1 coordinate 9,312,123, forward strand.
CATGGAGATGGATCCATGGAACAAGACCAAGTGATGTGGACGAAGTCTTGCTAACAAGAACTCAAAAAACCCTCAGGAAATCGAGCGTGCAAAAGGGGAGCTAGAAGAAAAGGAGGCACATAGGCCAAAAAGCAAGCTCAAAAACTTTACTGTAACCGATGCCACAGCAAGCGAGCTACAACAAAGAGGCCAAAAATACAACAAGTAGCTCTAAGAGAATAAAAGACCCTCTACAAGGTATAAGAGCAAGCAATCATCCTATCTAAGATCCGAGGACCTCAACAGATCATGTCCTCTGCAAGGTGATGAAATCCAAGTCGGACAATACAAAGTGAGAGACCAATATGTCTGAAAGGATATCCCTCTACCGAAAGGGACCTCGGGTAAAAGAGCCCTAGAAGGATGGTCACTAGGATACCTCGTTCATGACACGTTCGATAAGGATACTAGAGCTTCTTCCTTTTTTCCCTTGTACAACCAGTATGGTGGTTGGAAAATACAAGGAAGACAATGGATAGATGTCCTTAGGCGCTAAGTGGAGTGCGACATTCCACAAATTCCGTTTGGAACCTGTCCTCACTGCTTACCCCCGTGGAACGAGAGGCCTTCTCAACAAAATCGTCGATGACCGTGTCAATAAGTACAAGAGGATTTTAGCACCCTCAGAGAAAACAACTATGTCTCATATGTAAAATGACAAGGGGGAATTATTTGGATTCCTATCCCCGGTGTCCTACCTAAATACAAGGTTGTTTTTACCCTCAAGTGAGATTAAGTGTGTGTTGAGTTAGGGAGATAAATTTTAATGGTTGTTGTATTACTCAATCGGGTGATGGAAGTGCAACTTGATGGTGTGAAGACCTGACTCAAGCCACACATGTAGAATGAATCAATGCAACTTTTTCTTTCAATGAATTTCTAGCTATGGGAGAGAGAGAGTTCTTTTTCGTTCCCAAATGCACAACCCAATGCAAATGCAATTTTATCTTTTGTAATGAATGATAACCAATCATGTACAACGATACCCAAACTATCCTAACAGTGACAAAAAGAGATCTTCTTATGAACACCAAACGCAGTAATTCTAATCCGTTTCCTATCTTTTTACACTTGAAAAAGACACATATAAGCTATGGAAAGAAGGATTCCACAAACGTTTCCAATCAAATGCAAGACAAAGAAAAGCAATTAAGAATTATGTCTAACTCAAATGTACACAAAACTAAAACAAGCTTTTTCTTCTTCCTATGAATTTAAGACCAAAAATGCCAAATGATCAAATTAAAGCAAGAAGAATACTTATGTTTTCCATTTTCATGAATACAGCAAAAGAGTGACAAAATCAAGCTTTTCTTTGAACTAAAGTGGAGACAAAGAATCAATATTTCCTAATAATCATGAAATAGCTTAGCATGTAAAGGAAACAAGATGCATAACCCAAGAAAAAGAGGCTGGAAAAGACATGGACATCCCACACTCTTCAAGTCTTTAAAATAAGCCAATCACGCCAAACCAAAAATGATCTCAAAACCTTGAGATGGGTCAAAACGACTATAGGATGCACGATTCATGGCCCCCCCTGGCCATGAGGGGGAATGTTTTTTCAAAAATAGAACCCATTTTGCTTAAAAAAGCAAGCAAGGCACTAGTTTTGACTCAAAGGGCCAAACATGAATCCAAATCTCGAAAAAACCCAAAAGACCAACACAAGCAAACCAAATGCAAACAATGCTGAATAACAAGTGCAAAAAGAAGTTTGGGATCAGATCTAATACAAGAATCAGATCAGGTGAGCGGAGGGATGATGACAAGGCTAAGTGGATGAATATGGGGAAACCGAAGTGTCCACCACTACTAAGCTTAAGCTCATCAAGAAATGAAGCCCAATACAACCCACACAAAAAACCAAACACTCCAACACACTAATAAAAAATGGGGTCTCTGACTGGATCTTGCAGCACAGAGGGAGTTTGCACACAAACCAAAACTCAAAAGAAGAATGGAAAAATTCTAGCAGATCTTGATGTATTCCCACTGCAGTCAATGAGGAAAAATGCTATTGATGTATGCAAGCCCCAAGGCACTATAAGATATCTCTAATATTGACCCCATATAAGTTGATGTCGATGGGATAAGACTTGTCAGAAGGAGGCACTTAAGGAATCCCCCATCATCTAGCACAATCATAGAACAATATAATTTGAAAAATTGAAACCAACAACATGATATAGAAACTTTATTGTGAATTCTTCCCACCATAGTCTGGTTTTTAGACATAATTCATGTCCATTGTTCGAGAAGCCTAGTTTTCACAACTAAGATTATTTTTATCTTTACTTTTATCTTTTTTTTTCATTTATATACTTTTTTTCTTTTTCTTTTTACTATACATAAGTGTCACAGGAAAAAGGTTTAACTAGAGGTAGAAGCAGTGAATAGATTCCCCAAACTTACAATCTCCATCTCAGACTACTACAAAATATCATGGATGAACTCTTCTTTGGACATAGGTTTTTGATAAAGCCTCAACCGATGACCATTGAAAAAAAATAGACCTTCTCCTCATCAATAGTATTGATCTTTACTGAACCATTATTAAACATGGTCTCTGCCTCATACGGGCCCAACCAACGGGTGGTCAGTTTTCCTTTAAAAATATTGAACTTGGAATCAAAGAGCAAATACCAGTCACCTTATTTGAATTGTTACTTCCTAATAAATGTTTCATGAAATATTTACCTTTGTTCCTAACAAGGATGGTATGTTGAACTGCATCCTGCTAGATCTTTTCCAACTCATTAAGTTGTTCCATTCGCTATTTCTGAGCTTCTGAAAGGTCCATACCTAGTTCAGCTTTAGTTCTAAGGGTCTTCACTTGAAATTCAATGGAAAGCAACACTTGTTTCCCAATATACCAACTCATAGGGTGTATGTCCAATGGTGTTCCTCCAGGTGGTCCTATAAGCCCAGAGTGCCTTCGTGAGGCAATATTCCCAATTCTTCTGATGCAACTGGATTTGTCTTGGTCAGGATGGCTTCGAGTACTTTGTTGGTGGAATCTACTTGTCCATTGCCCTGAGGGTGGTACGGAGAGGACTTCCAGTGCTTAAATTGATATTATTGAGTAATGGATTGAACCAACTTCGATGTGAACTGTGTTCCCCGATATATTACGATTTCTCTTGGGATGCCAAAATGAGTGAAAATATACTCAAATAAAAAGTCAACAAATTCTATTTCATTATCTCTTAAAAGACATTTAGCCTCTACCCATTTTGTAACATAGTTAGTGCAAACCAAAATGTACCTTTTCTTTCAAGACATGGGAGTGATCAACCCTACAAAGTATAGAGCCCATATTTTAAAAGGTTCAATACATACCTATGGTTGCAAGAGCATCTCATCATCTTGTATTGGTCATCCCATTTGCTGACAGTTGTCGCAACTCTTGACATATTTCTTGGCATCTTCGAAGAGTGTGGGACAATAGTACCCTAGTTGAAGGAAATTATAAGCAGTTCTTTTGTCTGCAAGGTGGAATCCACATGGTTTTTTGTGGCATGATTTAGTATATCGTACTTCTCAGCCTCCCGTATGCATCTTTGAATGATCAGATCTGGTCCGGTGCAAAAGAGGTCAACTCCGATCCATGAGTAGGCGAAACTAAGCTCGATAAATCTCTGCTTTTCTCTGGGTGATAGATGTTGTGGTAATTTTCCCATGGCAAGGTAATTTTGTATATCTGCAAACCAATGGGAGTTAGTGGCTACAACAAACAAATGGTCATAAGGGAAGTGGTAGTCTATAGGGCTTATTCCACCCTCATTATGTATCCTAGAAAGAAAATCTACTACAAGGTTCTCTTTTCCAATCCTATCTAGCACAATGATGTTAAACTCCTACATTAACAACAACCATCTCGTTATTCTTCCATTAGTGATTGGATTATCCATTAAATATCTAATGGAAGAATTGTCAATGTGAATAAGGACTTCACACCCAGTTATTGATGTCTAAATATGTTAATTGCGTGCACAACTGCTAAAAATTCTTTTTCGATGATGATATAATTTAACTCAGTTGGTGTTAGGTTTTTACTAATGAAATAGATGGAATATGACAATTGATTTTCTTTCTATCCTAAAATTTCCAAAAGGGATGAATCTAAAGCATCTATAAAAATGTGGAAAGGAAGAGACCAATTTGGTCCCATCAACACTAGGGTTGCAAAGAGTTTCTCTTTTAAATATTTGAAGGAAACTTAACATGAGAATCCCATGAAAAATTAGCATCTTTGGTGAGAAACTTAAACATTGGTGCAACTATCTTAATGATATTTTCTATGAATCTCCTGTAGTAACTAGCATGCCCTAGGAAACTTCTTACCTCTTGAATATTTTAGTATCGAAAGCTTTGTGATGACTTTGATTTTCATTGGTCCTAATTTAATACCTACACAAGAAACATTATGTCAAAGAATAATACCATCTGTTTGTAACATTTGACACTTCTCATTACTTAGGGCTAGGTTAGTTTACTGGCATTGGATCAACACTTTTTTGAGGTTATCAAGTGCTTATGCAAATGTGTCATCATAGATAGTGAAATCATCCATATAAATTTCCACACAATCATAAATCAAATAAAAAAAGATCTGTAATACTACCCTTTGAAATGTGGCAGGAGCATTGCATAAACCAAAAGGTAAAACTCTGTAAGAAGATGTCCCCCATGTGCATGCAAATGTGGTTTTGTCTTGGTCCTATAGTGAAATTTGAATTTGGTTGTAACCACTAAATCCATCAAGAAAAGAGAAATACCTCTTACCTGATAAGGTATCCAAAACCCGATTGATAAATGGAAGGGAAAAAAATCTTTCATTGTAGCTTTGTTGAGCTCTCTGAAATCTATACAAATTCTCCACTTTCCATTCTTTTTAGGGACAATCACCAAAGGTGAAACCCTATATATGTTAGAGATTGGATAGATGAAGCTGGAATTAAGTATTTTATGTAGTTCTTCTTTCACGATGCCTTTGAGGGAAGGGTTCATGCACCTATGAGGTTGTCTAAGAGGCCTAACATTCTCTTGTATATAGATGTGATGCATGTAAGCACCATGGTGAATGCCTCACATGTCCTTGTAGTCCCATGCAAATGCACCAACTTGTTTTTGCAATATCTTGATTAACTTCTCTTCCTGATTTTGATCTAGTTGGGAATTAATGTTCAAGGTTTTTCCTGGACTGATTTCAATGGAAGTGTTGTAGGATTATGAAATGGCATTGATAGTTAATGAATATTTAAAGGATGATGGAGAGCTAGTTAGATCACAATTCCCTTGAAAATCAATGCTCATAATATGCTCATATGGAAAGGTGGGTCAGAATATTGAGTGCCATTTGAGCTTTCAATGAAATGGCTATGCAAATCATCTTCAGTTTGGCCCTTAAAATATCTAGATTGTTCAATTGTTAGAATGGGTTGCACTATTTATTCTTCCTCATAAGGGTCTTCTATATTTGAAGTTTCTCCCACTAAAGCTTTTGCAGGTGGATATAGGGTGAATTTCTTCATGGCCGATACCCCATTAGAGATGGTCATTTCACCAAACGTCCAACCAATGAAAACACCGACTATGGCCAACCAAGGTTGTCCTAAGATTAAGTGATGACCACCCATGCTAGACTTGGGTTGTATAACCACAAATTTTTTTGGATACTCCCAATAATATAAGGTCACTATGATGTCATCTAGCACACCTATATGTTTGACTTGAGATCTATCTACTAATTCTATCATTCCGGGTTTGGGTCGGAGATTGGAGTCAAATTCAAGTTCTTCATGGTCATGGTGGTCATAACGTTAATTGAATACCCTAAGTCAATTAAGGTATTTTAAATGGGAATGTTGTTGATATATATGCTAATCATAGGATTACTTGGATCAACATATTTCTCCATAACAATTTTTCAAGACACGAGGTCACCTAGTTTACCAACAATTTGGATTGTAGTAGGAACTTTCCTTTTCCTTCCTGGTTTCTTAATCCACAATTCCATAAGAGTCTTTGCATAGATCAATATGTATTTAATATATTTTAATAATGGAATATTCACACAAACGTTCTTCAATTCGGCTTCTAGGTCAAATTTAGAGTGAATTGGAGGCCTCTCTAAAGATGAGAAGATTGGACCTAAAGACATGATCCTTAGCTTTGATGTGGTTTCACTTTTCACTAAGATACCTTTGGATGAATCCATCCAAGTCATTAAAGAAACTACGGACCCACACACAGCTAGGTTAGTAGAGGTTTTCCTTAGATCAACCTTTTTTAGTTTCCAAGGTGAATTTTATGAACAAACCGCAGGGGTAGCCATGGGATCCTCCCTATCACCCATAGTGGCTAACCTTTTTATGGAAAAGTTTGAGAAAATAGCTCTAGATTCCTACCCATTGAAACGTACAAGATGGAAGAGATATGTGGATGACACCAATGTGATTTGGCCACATGGTGAGGCTGAACTAAATAAGTTATTTACACATCTTAACAATCTCTCCCCCAACATTAAGTTCACAATGGAACTAGAGGAGAATGGAAGCATCCCCTTTCTTGATGTCCTCTTAATTAGAAAAGAAGATGGTGCATTAGGACACAAAGTCTTCAGAAAAAAGACCCATACTGAGAGCTACCTTCACGCAGAATCTCACCACCACCCTGCCCAAAAGATAGGGGTTCTAAACATCTTAGCGATTAGGGCCTCTAGGATCTCGGATGTAGAACATCTTGAAAAAGAGATAGACCACCTCAAGGAGGTCTTCGTAAACATAGGTTACAAGCCTATAGATATCAATAAATCTATAGACAAAGCCCTCAAAAGCCATGCCAATAAGGAAAACTCTAATAATATGACCACCAACCCTAGAGCTTACCTACCTTACATTCAAGGGGTCACAGATAAGATCTCTAGAATCCTTAAGAAGAATGATATTACAACTTCCTTTAAACCCCTTGAGACCATTAGATAGAAAATGAGATCTGTTAAAGACCCAATTGATATAAGACAATTTAGGGGTGTTTATAAAGTTCTGTGCTCTTGTGATTTAGGCTATATAGGTGAGACAGGTCGTTCCTTTCAAACTCGGTTAAAAGAACATGGAGTTGACATAAGGAATGATCGTACTCGAACCTCAGCTCTTGCGAAACACTGTGCCAATACTAAACACTAGGTTTGCCTAGAAGATACCATAATCATCGCAAGAGAAGACCACTACTTCAAAAGGAAATTTAGGGAAACTATAGAAATAATTAAACTTCCCAACAATCTTAATAGAGATGGAGGCTTTGAGGTAAGTGCTAGTTGGCTTCCCTCTTTACTCAATCGCTAGTCATTAAGTTAACCTTTAAGAAACCTATTTTAAACCTACATTTAACATTTAACATTTAATTCAAAACTATATAATTAATTTAAAATAACATTTTAATGTATCTAAATGAATAATAATACTTAATTTCAAAATTGAATTAATTTTATTAATTTTTATTAGGTTGTATTAATTCTTTCTTAGATTAATTTAAAGTACTCAAATAAATTAAAATATTTAACCATCATTAAATCCATATTCCATTAACTTATACTAATACAACATTTATTAGAAACATTTAATTACTTCTAATATATTAATTATTTAAACCTACATTTTAATGTTTTTGTTTTAATAGTAATACTTAATTTTAAAAACTATATTAATTAGGTCATTTTAATACTTTAATTAATTTCAAAGTACTCAATTAAATTTAAAATATTCAACTAATGATTAAATTAATTTTCCACTTAATTTTTAATTAATATTCTAAGGTATTAAATTAAATTAAATTAATAATATTTTATTTAAATCATTATTTATTAGGATTTTTAAGACTTTACAGTATTTATATGTATTCTTTAAAATTAAAATTAACCTAAATTACACTTTACTCTATTTAATTTCTGTTTTAATATCTAAATAGGTCTAAATAAAACTTTACATAACTAAAACTATACTTAAACAATTAGGAACATTTGTAAACTTTTTTTAAAAATAACCTAACTATAAACCCTAAATTCTGTGAGCTGACCTTGGATTACTAGTCTTTTATTTCTAGCTCTACTCCTCACACTATTAATACCTTATTTCTCATACTCTCCACTAAATTGACTCGTGTCCTGATGGTGAATCCTGATATGGATTCGAAACGTTGACTTCATAATTTTGACACTGTGGATGCTCCGAGACACCTGTAACAAACAACCACAGAAATTTAGCAACAAACATTAATCTTGTATACTAATTTTCCTTTTCCTTTGTCCAACTCAGGAGGTTCGTTCATTGGTGACTCCAAGTTTGCAGGGTTCTTGAGGGGGTGATGGGAATATTTTCCAGATGAAGCATAGCTAGAAAGAGCTAGTTGAACAAGCTATTGTGGGATAAAGGCATACCAACCATTTCCCCTCACTGGTGGTGAAGGTGGATTAGGTTCCCAACCATAATTATACATAAGTGGAACTTCCATAATATTGGGATGAGGCTATAGCTCGGGTTGAGGAGGAACAAAAGGTGGTTGAGCCACACATGTGGGGTTTCCAAGGAACAAATGGTTGGTTTGAGATAATTGAGCAAATTCCTTTGAGTTAGAATCAAAATGGATAAAAAAACAGATCTTTTTTCTCTATCCTGCTGCACATGCTAGTCTCTATTACCCCTAATTCCCCTCAGTCTTCTTAAACCTCTACTGAAAAGGATCGTCTACGGAAAACACATAAGTGTACTCATTCAGCACAAATCATACATCTTCATTCCCCATTAGCTACTACAATTAGAAATGTAACACACAAATTGTTAAGGATACATAGGCTAACTAGGAAAGTGTAACAAGACTAGCAAACACCACAAATAAAGAACATGACTAAATGAGTAAGGCCTTGCTGGAGGATTAAAGGATAATAAAACAATTGATGATAGAGGTCTCGTAGATGAAAACAATTCTTTACTTTGTCACATATAAGCTTCACTTGGTATCTTTCTCCAAACGGTATTTAAAGCAAAACCCCGTGAAACTAAATCCTTGAGACTTAACTTGAAATTTTAAAATTGCACATCATAATACATAGAAAACTGATCCAAGGCATAAACAAAATTGAATCAACTCAATGACAACAACTGACAAAAACCCTACCTTGACAAATACTTACAACAAAATACTTAGAAATTAAAACAAGGGACAAACCCTAACTCTGCAAATACATTGCAAATCTCCTTCTAGCAATACCATACGGGCTTTCATAGGGATTAAGGGAAAAACCCTATCTCAGCAATCAACACAAGCAACCATTTAGGGTCTACAAATACTAGCTCTATCTCCAACAATGTTTTTTAGACAAATTTGAGTTCCATTACTGCAAATATGGTGAATGAGAATCCACCTGAAATACTAAATTAATGTCCCAGGTGAAGACATTCGAAATAAAATCAAAACCACCTAATTAGAAAATGAAATCAAAACCACCTAATTCGCACCCAAAAATGCAGAGATTCGACTCAATAAAGGAGGGTTTCAACTTATGGTTTCCATTGAGGGTTTGCGGGGATATGCAGACACGGCCGGAGCACAGTGAAAGTTGCACAGTGAAGGAGGAGCACAGTGAAGGTGGAGCATAGTGAAGGTGGAGCATAGTGAAGGAGGAGCTCCGACCGCCCCAAAGAAACCAAATTCAAAAGCCCTCGTAGCAATTGCACAGTGAAGGAGGACACCGAATTGTAGCCGATTGCATGCCTGGGGTGCCGTCGAACCAGAGCAATAGAGAGTTTTGGCGAAGCTCGACGAAGACAGGTATGACGTTTCAGTTTTGTTTTGTTTGATGGTTAAAAAATTATAATATCATATTAATTTCATTATAATATACATTAATTTCAATATTATAATTTCACCAATATACATTAATTATAATTTCATATATTAATTTCACAATGGTACCAACAATCCTAAAATATTGTGGTGAAGTAATGTTGTTGTTTGTGATAAAAGGCCTATTCAACATATTTGAATGTTGGCTAGATGTCAATTTAATTGAGGTAAAATTTTTCAAGATCCTCTCCAAACAAGCATTTAACAATTCACTTAGTAGATACCACTAGTGCCCTTTGCAATTTGATATCAATAAGATATAACCTGCCTTGATCCTTGAAAAGTATGCATATTTCCCTTGGACTAGTAGAAGGGGTTTAGTACCTCAAATCTTAGACCAAAGGAACCACCTTAAAAAGTTCTCCAAAGTAGTAAAATGAAAATAAGAAGGGAACTAGAAAGATACATAGTAAATATGAAGATCCTTGTACGACAAACTATGCATTTTTTCCTACATCTTTTCAAGGCACCATTCCCACATGTTTAACAAAGAGAGATTCACACCAAACATAATGTATAAATAAAAAACAATAAGTGTGTCTCCTATGTGTCACCGATGACAGATTAACCAAGAAGGTTTATCCCTAGCTCCAATCAACCAAAAATTAATCTTGTCATCACTAATGCTTATGCTATTCGGCATAAAAAAAACATTCAAACAATCCAACGCTTTTTCAAAAAGAATTTGGGAAAGTTAGATGGAAAGTAGGGAGTCATTTGCAAAGTAGTTATTATATTTGACTTGAAGGAGTTAGATAAAATACACATGGCTAGAGTATATGTTGAAGAAGGTAAGATCAATATACTTTGGAAGAAACAAGATGGTTATTGAATAAAAACGAGGTATACATTGTTAAAAATGTTATATCTACCATTAAAACACCAACAAGATATGGTTCTTCATTAAAGAAAGTATTTACTATCTACCATAAAGAGCACCAACAAACAACATATGTTGTTTCATTAAAGAAAGTATTTAATGTTGCTTGATATGTCATTAGCCTTAAGTCTTGTGACCATCATAACCTATTGAATAAATGTTATTCTAACTCATGATTTGAAAAAGAAATACTTGGTCTATAAGCACACATATTTTGCACAATAGCACACGTAAAAGTGTGTACGCCTAAATTATTTCTATACATTCCAACATTTTAATTGATGGTCTGTTTTTTATGCAGTATTTTTATTATATAACTTTACAAGGTTAGTGCAGTGGAAACTTCCTCAAAGACCAATCAGTAGTCATGAAAAGGTTGTCCAATTTTGAGGTAAATATCACTAACGCTATTACTAGTTAATATATCATTGCATTAAAAATATGAACATTGATGACAATATTGTTCAAAATATTATGACAATTTAAGTTACCAATCCATTTGTATAAAACTTATGATAATTGTTCTAATATGGAATAACCCAGAAATTAACAAATAAATCTTATAAATTCATTTTTTTATCTTGCTCAATCAACACATGTTCGATTCAAACCATTACCACTACAACCTCCAGGAACACCCACACTATTGCACATGTAGAACATAATTAGATTAGAAAACTAATTTTAAAATATAACCAAGTTAATCAACAAAATGAACATATGGTGAGTGCATTTACTTTAACCTAAAAACATTGTGTACCTCTACTTTTCAACAATTAAATATCATTCATCTCCTTCTTCATCCAACTCAACATCTGTATCAGAATCTGGTTCTGAATAGATATTGATGAAAGGATCATTCACATCGTCATCAGCATCAAAGTCATCTTCGCTAATATAGTCATCCATATCGTCAATGAGGTCATCGTTTGCTACATTTGCATGATCAACCTCTTCAACTTATTCATCTAACAGGTCGACTGCAGCCTGATCTGAATAGTCATAATCTTCTTCTTCTTCGTGATTATCTTCATCATCTAGTACATGATTATGCTTTACTGGTCTTCCTCTTGGATCGTATCGAACAATGTATGACCAACCTTCTTTACCTGGTACCTCGGAGTAGTAGACTTGATCACATTGACTTGGAAGAACATAAGGATCTGTACCCTATTCAAATACTATTGTATTAACCATGGTAAATCCATTAGCATGCTCAATAAAAGTTCTTTCAGGATCACGTTCATGCATCCGTAGCCTGTACCACTTCACCTCAAAGAAAACTATTTTAAAGGAATTAAAATCACACTCAATAATGTCCTCCAAATTCCCATAGTACCTATTCTCGGTTTCTTCTGGATGTCTATCACTTCTAGAGGAAACATTGGTGACCTTAAACACTGCAGTTATCCCACAATCCGAGGTTTTCCTATTATCATCCAACTTTTTGATACGAAATTTACGACCATTACACCACATAGCCTTGTGATGTTTCAACTGCAACATTGACAATAGGTTAAAAATACATTGTGAATTAATAAACGTCATATAGGAGTTAGTAAATATAATTGAAAACTTAAACAAAGTAAATGTAATTGGAAAAGTGGATCGAAGTAACTAGAAAAAAGGTGGGTAAAAAATTTACTTTCCTTTTTATCTTTTAAACCATAGGCTAAATCAACTTCACTTTGCGACGTAAGGTCAGGAATTTGATGTCGAAGATGATGAGCTATTTAATTCATGTTACTAACCCCTTCCCATGATAACCTACCAAAGAATTCTTCACAATCTTTTATACAATGCCTCATCCAATCAAGGTTGTTTGCAATGTATAAATGTAAAGCATCCCACACTCGACCAACTATAGGATAAAATAACAATTCAATATCATTAATTATATCATTAAAGGCACATACTTTAATATAGTTGAAAATGCATAATTATTAAAAAGAGTTAAAAAACAGTATGATAATATAAAAGTGGAAAAAATAAATGTGTAACATATTAATTCAACAACGTATAATAATAATTACCTTTCACAGTCCTCAATGTACCTCTCCCCAATATGACCTCCCTTTCAAATTTGTTGATGGAGTCGAGATGCCAAATGCGAGGCACATTCATATTTTCTGCTAATTTAGGTAGATATTCACTAATGTACACCATGCATTGATATACCATATATCCTTCAACCATAGAACCCTCGAGACGCGCTCTTTGTCTAACAAAATCCTTCAATGACTTCAACTGCCTCTCCACCATCCACATCGACCTTGTGTGTACTGGTCCACATAATTCAATCTCCTCAACTTGGTGTATGAGGTAGTGTTCTTGTGCATTGAAAAATGCTGGAGGTAGATACTGTTGCATTTCACACATTAGTCGGGGAATTTCTCTCTTCCAATACCTTATATCTTCTTTATGGTTTTCTTTTGATGAAAGCCACCTACAAATGATGCAACAAAACAATATATCAAGGCATATATAATATTTGCAGGAAAAACATAATATGTCAATAAGTTCCACTGCAAACCACAGACCAAGTACATTTTCCAAGTGAAACATTACTTACCTCATGTATTTTCCAAGAACATAAATAATATGTTTTATGTTGTTGTCAAAGTCGTCTACGAGAGATAAAGGTAGAACATACTATATCAAAAAACACATAATTATTAATATTTATTTCAAAACAAGAGAATAAATATAATAAAATAGTGCATACCGATAATGAAATATATTATAGACTCATGATTACCTTAATGAATGTATGCCAATCATGTGTTTTAAACCCAGAAAAATCACCTTTTTTCGTCAAGATATTCTTTATGTTTGACGAAAAACCCGTTGGAAACCTGGTTTTTTTTATGACCTCTTTTACAATATTGCTCTGTTGCTTCGTCAAGCACCAAGGAAGACTAATATTATGTTGATGGCCATCGCCATTAGAATTAATGATCACACTTTGCAATGCGTGATTAGCTTCTTAGATGTCACTACAAATCTTTCCAATTTTTTCTTTGTTAGTCCTTCCATCTAATATTCGCCATAACATTTCTGTCATGTTCTTCCTGATATGCATTGTGTCAAACAAATGAACTATTTGCAGGTGCTTGTAGTATGGCAACCTACTAAATTGAATCAGGTAAATTTTGATTCCTCGTACAAGCCCATTCGTTCCTTAACGACATTCATGAAACATCAACAAAATCAAATTAAAACTAATTAATCAATATAGGTATAACATATCGCGCTAAACATAATTCAATACAAAAAAAAATTGGCATACCTTGACGGTTTCTATTATATTCCACCTTCCATAGGTGAGGTGTCATTCTTCATGGTTTTTTTCCATTCTCTTCTTTACCATTAAATTTTTCTTTGTCTGTAGTTCGATAACTATGGTTCTTAGGCAGAAAGTGCCTATACTCATCGAACACTTCCTTTTCTAAACTCCTTGAACGACGATATTTTATCCTGGGACCGTAAACTGGACATGCAAATTTACCCTTTGTTTGAAGACCTACAAGATATATGAATTGGTGTAGCAAATTAGAATTACAATTTAAAATAATGCATGATATTATCAACAGATGTATAAAATATTAAGGAACAAAAGAAAGTAATAATATAACACAAAAATGTGTTAACTTGGGAGCATCATGAATTGTAAATGCAAGTATTCCATGGAATTGAAATCGTCTTTGCCCTATTGGTCTAGAAATATCATACATAGTGACGCTAGCCCATAACTTCAACAACTCATCGATAAGAGGCTCAAGACATACATTCATATCTTTAACCTGGTACTTGCCTAATTGGTCCAACATACATGATTAGTTATATTTAGCGCTTATATGTCGTTGTATATAAAAGACATAATTATCATGCACGAAACAAATCAATGAAATATTTAGTGATCAGACTTTCAAGTAAAAAATTACATATTAATTAAATACCTGGAACAATCATTGCCAACATTGTGTGCTCTCTCTTGATGAACATCCAAGGAGGAAGGTTATTGTTTATAACAAAAACAGGCCACACTGAGTAGGTATAACGAATCTCTCCAAATGGATTGACACCATCAGCTGCCAAAGAAAGTTTAACATTACGAGGATATGCTTTAAAAATTGGCCACTTTTCTTCGATGTACCTCAATGCAGAACCATTTGCAGGCATTTGAAGAACATCGTCACGAATTTTGTTCTTTGCATGGAAATCCATAAACTTTGCTATACTTTGACACTTGAACAACCGCTGGAAACGTGGAATTATCGGAATATAACGAAGAACTTTTTAAGGCACCTTTTTTGTCACTTTATCGGTTCGATACCTACTTGTTTGACATTGTGGGAATTCATTTTCTAATGCATATTGTCCATAGTATATGATATGATCATTAGGACATGCATCAATAGCTTGATATTCCATTCCAAATGCTTTCATAATGACATATATCTCTCGATATGTGCGTGGTAAAATGTTTGAAGTTGGTAATAGAAATTCACCTAACAATCTACAAAATTCAAAAGAATAAATCAATGAAAACAATATTAATCATCAATATCGCATCCAAACTTTACAAATTAGATAACAATAGCAACAATATAGGAAAAAAGTCAACCCTTTCTATAGATATTGTGAACATGTAGACAAAAATAATTAACAAATTACATACCTTAGTATCTGTGTCAGACAGGTGTTTGATAAACCATTCAAAACCTTCAAGTTCACTAACAACAATATAGGAGATAGAAGATTTGATTTTGAGCCTTCATAAAGAGGTTGACATGACTTCTCAAGTAGAGGATCAACATCATGACTATCGTCCTGGTTGTCCTCATCCATTGGATAAAATGTGTCTTGGATCAATCTATGTATCTCATCTTCCTGATTTGTATCACTAATGTTATCTACATCCATATCATCAGAAATAACTACTTGATCATCATCAATATTTTGATGTAGAAGTTCGTCAGGCTATGAATGAGTATTTCTGCTAGTACTTGGCAAATAACTCTCTGGAAGGCGACATTTTGGGGGCATTGTCTATAAATTTACAAACAACGTAGAAAAATTAGTCTGTATAGAACATATAGTAAAAAACTAAGACATTTGATTGAAATTCATGACATGATGAATATTACAGTGAATATATTAAAAATTGAATAACGACCTCTTACCAGGGGACGATATTCATAACCCCCTTCGGCGTGCCCCTTCTCCCTACAATGTCTTTCAGCTGTTGTTATTAAAAGTCTTCTATTTTGCAAGCCCCTGCAATCATAGCAAGGACAATAACATTTTCCATCTCCTCTCACCTCTAATGCAGCTCTAAACTGAGCAAGCCTCCTTGCATTTTCATTCATGGTGACAAATCCTTGTAGTGGTACAAGTAATTATCTTACCTACAATACCATACCAAACAATAACTTGTCAATTACATTAGATATTATAAGTATATTTCTGAATATAGTATATTATAATCCAATAATTTCTATATTTATAAAGAAAAACATGAAGACTAAAGTAATATATACTTCCAATGTACCATCTTATGTCGTATTTAGGATCTATCACTCAATTGTGGACCCCCTTGTTATAATTAGGGTCATTGTAGAGGACCCAAAATAATTAGTGAGCTTATTTAAGAAGCATCACAAATTTTTCATAACAAAAAAAGCATCACAAACACAATAATCACAAGCAAGAAAAGTACCACTTAATTTAATTTAAAAAAATGACTTTAGTACTAGAATGAATGTTATTTACCATGAAAATCAACTTGTTACCCTAAAATATTTAACTAGAATCTAGATTTGACAAGGTGATGCAATTCCTAAGCTAGAAGTATGTTGGACTTAAAAAAGCATTTCCAAAATAACAATTCTCCTCTTTATCCTTCAAGTCTCATTCTTTTATACTCATGATTCAAGTATATAATTTACAAACAAAATTACAACATTATTAATTAGTAATAAAATTACAAGTTATAAAATCAAAATAAATTTTAAATAATCAAGTAATCATATAAGATTAAATAATATTTATAAATTCTACATAGTAACTAGCCTCCTCCTTCTAGCTAGTTTGGAGCTATTGAGATATTTTTCCATGCAATATTTTGCTACTTTTTTATATTGGAATTCATATCTACATCCCCTTTCATATTTTATAGTCATTCTCATAATGAAATTGTTCCCAAAATTCTACACTAATATTATAGGCCACACTATTTTTTGCTCCTTCTAAGTCTTAGTCTTTTGTTGTATTTTTGTGGTTTTGGGTCTCGAACTCGCTAGAGATGACATCCCATCTCTTTTTGAGATATTTCAATGACCCTATCTCCATACTCATTTCAAAATCTACCAATGATTTTGTCCTTCGTTTCTCGAGGAATTTGATCAAACATTGTGCATATCCATCTTACTTATTCTTGGATCAATTAATTGCTTTAACACATTCAAAATGTTACCCAACTACATCATGCAATATGTATCCACCTCTATAATGTTTTAATTCTATCCCCAAAGTCCCCATTGAAAATTAATAATATATTGAATAATCAATATCAATATGAACAGTTACATGTCTAAGTTTTAAAGTAAATACATCCAAAATAACATAAAGATAATTGGAAAATAATTACAATAATAAATAAATGAACCTTCGAAATCCAAAGCATCCAATGTGAATTTTTGTTTCTCTTTTGTTTTTCATGAATGATAATCTCACAAAAATATGAAGTCATTTTTCCTATCTTACAAATTGTCATCATTAAGACATTTATAGTTATCTTATATTAATTGATATAAATGTACATATAAATTGAAATCTAATGAAGTTTGTAAGTTTTAAGATAACATGTTTAATGAAATTAGTTTGAGGATGTGTCACCCATATAACTTTTATGATTGAGAATATATATAAATTAAAATCTAATTAAGTTTGTAAGTTTGAAGATAACATGTTTAATGAACTTAGTTTGAAAATGTGTCACCCATATAACTTAGTCAAGGCTTGAACATAATGTAACTACTTGTATTAAATCGTTATATTATACTAAACTCATGGAAGAATGAGAAACTCAAAAAGCAATGCATCTTGCAAATTTATTTGTCAAATGTATAAGAAGTACATAGGATTTTTTTAATGAAATGTTCCACGATTATATTAATATATAGAATGACCATACATGCATTTTATTAAAAAAAAAGTTATGAGGATACTCACCAGAAGCTAAAGCTGCAAGGAAAAAATATCCAACCTATCAAACTTGCCATGTAAGGCATTCAAAAATATAGTCATAAAGAGCGGTAGTGATGAGCAAGGTAGATAACGCTACAACACAATTAAAATAGGCCAACCACCAGAGAAAGTGATCAAATGAGGAGATTGTTCGAACTAAACCAGCTAGAGGTACCTAAAAGATTCAATAACCAATTGTTTGTGTTGGAAAAATTCAACACTAGAGAAGAGCACATTGCCATGGCCTTAACATGATATCAATTTCCCCCATTATGGTGTATATGAAAAATAGAGAACATTTTGTAATTTCTCTTGCCATTGAGTACTATGGTATAATATGGTTGGTTTTGACTTTTTATTCATTTGACATTTGTTTACATGAAATCAATTTTAATTTTGTAATCATTGCGATTTCGTTGACCCTATGCACCTTTGTTGCACTCAAGGCTTTTATGAGTGCACAACAATCAAGGTTGTTGCTTGTGATGTCATTCTTGTTCAAGAACATTGTAGTTATTTTAACATCTAAATCTCCATGTTTTTACAAGATTAAGATAATAACAACTTTTGCTAGATTTGTATGAAGAAATATCTCCACGTGGTCATTATCTTAAATGCATGGGGATATTCATGATATCATACAATATTGGAATTCAAGAATATCCACTCCATATGTCAATTGTGATCTTTAGTACAATCACTTATAAGAGATTGAAAAATACCCCAAATTGATGCATGAGAGAAAAGTTTAAATGAGGCAAATGAAAATGATAGCAAGTTCTTGAAAAAAATATTAGAAAGGAAAAATAGCAAGTTAACATGACCTAAGCCTCATTACTAAACAATATTAAATTCTAACCCTTATAAAAATATAGACAAAAAATATACATTACTAACCTTGCAAGTTCAAAATTAGAGCTATGTATAATATCCAAGCTCAAACAATCACCCCGCAAGTCCAAAATCCATGCTCAATGTGTCGCAAGAATAGAAAATGTGTAAATAATGGTTAGATTATGTAGTATATATAGCTCGACATTTATCTATATTGCAACGAAAAGTGAAACCTAAAAATTTCGTTGATATAGGGATGAAAGTTCGTGGAACATTATAAATCATCGATATTGCCACAGTTTTTCTGCCCTGTGAAAAAAAAATATATAAAAATAACCCACGAATGTTGAAAACGTGGAAATATTGCGTGGAAAAATCTGCCCATATGTAATAGTGAGTGGAGATAAAAGAGTTGAAAGAAGGAAAAAGGAAGCTAGAAGAGGAGAATCAGAAAATGGATGAAGAACTGAAGGAATTGAAAAATAAGAACAAGGAGCTGATAGATAGAAACTAGATATTTATAATATAGGTGATAGGGCAGACTCCAATGCAGGGTGCCAAGCACATGATTTGGGATTCCATTATTGTCGAAGCTGCCAAGTTCAGACCCTACCTAAGTTTTATTAAAGAAAAGGGTAAAGTGGCGGGTAATTCCTTGCAGAGTTGTACGGCTGTGAGAGAAGGTTTAAACAGGAATCCCAAAGAAACAGCTCAGAACACAATAGATTTTATGAATTCCCTGACCGAGGATGATTTGAAGGATATGCAGATAACAAATAGAATAGCGATTATAACATGGGAAAGGAGAGTGCTCAGGAAGTATGCACATGTGGAAGGTGTTCAGGATAGGGCTGAACACATGAAGAAACAAGTGATCGACTACAAGAAGAAATTTGATCAGCTGGTTGAGAAGGGGCTGCCTTCATTCTGGGATGAAAACAATGACTTGATTCCTCAAAATAGTCACAAAGACTTGCTTTTTGAAGCTAGGACCAACCATGAAGGCCTTGAGAATTCAACTCATGTCTTGAAGGGCAAAATCTTGTTGGAGGATCTCAAAGATGATTTTGAAATTCTGCATATATTGGCCATTATAGGTGAAATAATACCACATATTTCAACTGCAGAACATATAGAAATGAAGGTATTGGTGAAAGAAATGACCATCTATGACCTTCCCACAACAGATCAATGGAAAGCAGTGGAGAAATATAGGAAGACAAAATACATCTTACGCTCCTGAAAATTCATGTCTCAAAGTCTCAGTAGGCAGTCTCCATCCAACAAACAAGGTGTTGAAGGCTCATGTGTTCGAACTTTTGACATGTGTACAATTTTGGTCAAAGTAAAATGTAAAATTGAAAACCTGAAATATTTACTGGGTCAGTTACAAGTTAGTTAGGGTTTTCATTTCAAAGAAGTACTATAAATATGCTACTTGACCGTCATTGTAAGGGGTTGAAACCAGTAATAGAGAAATACATTCTGGTTCTAGAGTACTTCGGTTATTGTAAAGTTTTTCCATGCAGAAATAAAGCACATTCTGGAGGGCGAAGATTCATGTGTTGTTTGTGTTGCAGTATGTGTTTTCCCTTTTCTTTGTAAATCGTATTTTCCAGTGAAAATATTCCATGTTGTTTTTCTTCTTATGCTTATGGTGAAAGTGTTATTTAATACAGAATTCATGCAAATCATGCTCTGTTTTAATCGCACCTAAGTGTTCCATGTTTTCTTCTAAAGTCGACGTTAAATTCATCTGTGTTGATGCTTAATGTTGATGGGTTTGTTTAACATTCTTTCAAATCTCACCTGCTAAAATAACTTGACTGTGAGATAGCAATTACCTTTCCTTCATCAAGATTTATGTTGTTTATTTTCTGCTGGTCTTTAGAAATCTCAAATGTGACTCCATGCCCAATGTGACTCATATGTTTTCAGCCAATTTAAAATAGAAATATCAGTTTCTTGAAAAGTGGTTTTGGCCATTGTATTCATCTTTTGAGAGAGCCCTCTCTGGTAGGAAAGAAGCCAACTCTCCTCCTAAATCTTGGTTTGAAATAGTTACCTTGGGGTCATCCTTCCACAACCAAAGGGTAAATCCCGAGTGATAACACCCACTATCCTTCACATCTCTTTAACTTTTTTGAACAACATGTAACCGAATTGGGATCTTTAGCTTCAAAATCCATGTGCCAGAATTATGATTGGGTGTGCGCAACCATGCTAACCTTGGAGGATCAATACTGGATTTGAATTGGAGTGCAAGAATGGGGTTAAAGTACTAGAACTGAACTATACATGACATTGTCATTAGTGGAAAGCTTCATTACTCATCCACTTTATCAAATAGAAGGGAGAATTGATTAAATTAACAACAAAATACCTCTTTAAGCTTTTTTAGCACCTAACATCAAAATATGAAGAAATGTGATGAAAGGGTAGTGGCTAGTTTTAAAGATAGGGTAAAATGGGTTCCAAAAAGGTCCATCTGACAGTGTATAATGACCCAAAACATCCCAACATGAATCTTTTGTAGGTTGGTTTCATTGAATTTTCTTGGGTTGTTGACCTTGGTGATCAAAGTCTACTACTGGTTGTGTTTTTAGTCTTTATTCCAACATGTTATTTGGGCTTGTAATAAGCACCAATCCCTTGTTCTTTATATAATATAAATAAAGTATTAAGCAACAATTAATGCAATTCAAGAAGCCTTATGTATTCGACATATCCTTTCATAGTTTGGAATCCACTGGAAACATTTGAACACACTCTAGTGTGACAATCATAGTGCCATTAAGCTTGCTAAATATGTAGTTCAACATTAACACAAGAAACACATCGAGCTAAACATGCACTTCATCACAAATATAATCTATGATCACATTCTCAAAGTGCTCTTTTTCCCCACAAATGATCAAGTTGCATTATTTTTTATAAAGTCTCTTACATAAGTGAATTTGTATTAACTTTGATCTATGTTAAGAGTTTAGGAAGCTGTCATTAATGGGGGACAAGATCTAATGCCTCCTTCCTTCTCCTATTGTATCACCTTTGTAAGTCCTTCAATCTTATCCCAAGTTATTCTTAAGGGGGGATTTTAGGATATTAAAACACCTGGGAGTTAGTTAAGATCAACTCGGTCTAATGTGTCTTTAAGTAAACTGTGTTTCTTTAGTATGCATTTATAATTATCTAATCAAACAATCATGATTATGTTTTGAACATAAAATTATTTCATGACCTTCATTTTCTCCTTGATACCGATGACTATAATGATTTGTGGCTTAACACCAATTGGTCCATGATCTCTATTTAAATAGCATGGGGGGTCATTTATTGATGATTGACTGTGAGAGATTCATATGTAAACTATTTTTCCTTTGAAATAATATACTGCCTCAAGTTGCAGTGTTGGTTGGGGCCATGGATTGTTTCCTCTTTGAGGGCTTAACCTTGTAATACACCAATGCACTAATATTTTATGTATTTGTGTGAGTGGTTTCCTTAAGTTGCTCAAACTGTGTGGATACACCTTGTTTATCGAACAATGCATAGGTTAACATTCTTTGGATTGTCAGAAGTGCCTAAATTGATTGTTTCGTACCTCATCGTTGAGATACGAGTTTTAATGTTGGCATACCTTTTGAATCTATCTTGGAAACCAAACAATTTTTAAATGGTGAGGACATTCTTTAAGATCATATTCATTTTCACATTCTCCATCTAATCATCACACTTTTCAAGGGTTGTTGCATGTTCTTCATCATCTATTACAACACCCTGGAAAATTTCCTTGTTGGTTAAAAATGAATAATTTTTTATCCTCCTCAAAGAACCTACAATTTTTAATGTCATCAAGTAGCAAAGGTCTATATAGGAGATAAAAATAAACTTTTTTTCTTCAAAGTCTTACAATGGAGACAATCGAGAAGTTGTAGTTGCTAGATAATGTACAATTTCATTTTCAGCCCGAGAAAGGGAATCGATACTTAAGGATACATTGCATTGATAGTATTTTAAGTGTGGTACATTACAGTGAATTGTATTTTTAATTTGCTTCTCTATTGTCTCTAATCCACCAAACAATTTAATACATATAACGTTTACATCAATAACTTTTCTAAAACCTTGTACCAAAGCTTCACACTCTGTCATGTTATTTGTACAATTAAATTCTATTCTATAGGAAATGAAATTCATTTTTCCATTAGGATCGATCAATACACAACTAGGCCTAGCACCTTCATTAGAATCCGAACCATCAAAGTACAATTTCTAAATGCTACTATCTAAATCTATGTTAGTTGTGCTTGCACTGTTTACGACTATATTACACCTAGGTGCATTAGTATGATTTTCTTGAAGAAGTCTAGACTATTTTTCATATTGAATAGGTGAATTTTCCATAGTGAATTTATCAAAATATTTGTCCAAGGAATAATTCCCAAGTATTGGAAATTCCAAAGTTGAAGGTTCATTGACTACTTCCAAATCAATGACAATATGTTTCATACATTTTTCTTTGTCAATTATATTAATCTTGTTAGGATTTCCATTCCAAGGAAGCCAAAGGTGAGACCAATCAAATGAAAAATAAGAATGGAGATATTTCCTTTTATATTCTTAATATTTTTGTTGCTGGTCAATTTTGTATAACAATAATGGAGATAGTGTCTTTGATCTTCTTAAGATTTTCCACTATATTGTACTCTAGAGAGGCGACATTTAATTGTTGTTTGAAGCCTCAAGAGTAGGGTGTAAGTCCAACTTTTTTGATTGGTTGAAGCTTGGAGGAGCAATTTGTGGAATAACCCCTTTACTCAAGTCTTAATTACTTTGGACTTGAAATTATTCTACTACATCATCTTCATCATTGATATCAAAACTAGGAATCATATCCCACAACACCATTTTTGTTTCTTCAAGTCGTCACAATTCCTTCCTCAACTACTTCTCCCTAAGTCTCTAAGCTAGGTTCTTCACTTTGGACACATTAATCAAGGAAGCAGTTTGCCACAATTAATTTTCCTGTCATTAATCCGTTGTGGACAATTTTTTCTAGAGTGATTTGCTTGATCATAGTTGCAATAGTTTTCCATATCTATTTCCTCAAGATCCAAGTTTAAATTTGCAGGTAGGGGTTTGAGTGGTATAGTGGGCATGATAATTCTTTTGAAGAATGGCTTGTAAGGAATTTGTGTTGAAGCACCTTCTCTAGGTCCCCTTTTAATATTTGTGAATTCATTGGTTAGTCTTTTTTAGCCATACACTAAAGATTATCTAACTTATACGAATCCTTTTCTTTTGTATATGAAGCTGATTTTAGTGCAGGTTTAGGTAAGACAATTGGTTTCTTAGTAAGAGCATTCTCTTTCCTAAGAGTATATTTTCCAACTCATTTGATGAACATCGTGGAAATAGGTGTAGAAAGACCATTGACATAAATGTCAACTTGAAGTTCTTGTGCTAGTTCAATACCAACCCACAATTTGTTTATAATCGTGGTAAATCATTTATTGAAATATTTAACTCTCTCCTTAAAATCCATGAGCAATGTGAGTGAATAAGTTATTAGAACACCTATTGTAGTCTCTTCCCCAAACTTATATAAAAAATTCTTTTGGAAATCACTCTGGTTTGTGATAGAGCCAACTCATAGGTTGAAATACCAAGTTGAAGACTTATTCCTGGAGGTATAGGGAGAAATACGACAAATCACGTACGCTTTCTACACATTTATCAACTGGATCACACACACGAATGTCTTTATATGGTCTTCAGGATGACCAAATAATTATGGATCATACTTGTGAGGGCCACAATTAACTACATGGGGTCCTTAACTATTTAAATCTATTAACTACTGTACAATAAGCATGAAATTTCTTATATTTGTTTACATGCATGTGTAGCTATGGGTAACTAAATTTATGGTTAACTAACATAGTAATTAAACCACTCAAAAAAAATTAATCAATAGATTCTTAAGCAGATATCAATAAAATTAATCTAGAACACAGTATATATATTTAATATTAATCTAGAACATGGAAAAATTGGTAGAATAACTGTAGTTTTGTTCGATTTAGAAACTAATCCAGCCTTTGAGTACCCCTTTTCTCTGCCACAATCAATGCCAAAACTAGATTTTACCTCCCAATAAACTAGGAATAGCCTATTGGGCTCCCTAGCTCAAGAAAACCATAGGTTCCTTGGCCCTCCGTGCTTAAAGCTCAAAGAAAAACAACAGTCCAACACCCAGTATTCCATTATGAAAGTTTTCAGTCCAATAGTTTAAAAAGCCTCCTTTGATCACCAAATAAAAATCCCCCTTCTCATTTCCCTACCTCCTATTTATCCAAATTTTCCTAACCTTTCCTTACTTTCTACACCGGCTTCCTCCCCACTCTTTTTTTAGGTAAGGCCATTATATCCGTTTTTAATTCATGAATCTTATTCCTCACATAAATTTCATTGACATCCTTTCTTACAAGTAAATCAAATCAAATAAAACCAAATTGGGAATAAGTTGACGGATCATATCAAATCCAAAATAAAATAAAATCTTATATCTTAATAATATTCAACCAAACACAATATTAAATAAATATTCAATAATATCTAAATAATTATTCAATCAATTGAGCATGCATCAATTTCTAATTAATAATATTTGATAGTTAATTTATGTTATGACCCTACCCAGGGGGTAATTGGGGGCCCGAAGGGTCCATTAGAGTAGAACTGGAGGCCATTCAATCTAAAGTGGACTAGGTCCACTATATTGTTATTATTAAATAACGCCCTCTAAGTTAGTAAATAAATGTAATAGCTCCTTATTAAAGAAGGTCCACTAGGAAGATGGGAAGTTAGGAGGTTAGTATTGTATGGTGATGCCATAAATAAGGATGGATTCCTCCCTATGATATGTGGATAATATTATTGTATATGTTGAGCTTAGCTCATTAGGAGGAATCCCCCTCGAAGAGGCAAGTGAACATGGTTTTATTCATCCCATCAAAAGATTCACATTTAAATAGTAATGAAGTGAAGCTTATTGAGTATCTATTGTGTTGATTCATATTGCTTATATCTATCCTGTATGGTCTTATTTTCATATTGGGTTTATAACAATTGGTATGAGAGCCACTTGGGGATAAAACATTGGATGAGTTAATTTATCTATTTTTTCTGATTTTTGCATATTTTTAAAAGAGAAAAAAGAGGGTTGCGACACTTAGATCAATTTATGATTCTTTTCTAGTAGAATATCCAAAAACAACTGTAGATTTGAATTCCTCTCGAAAAAATAGGCAATTAAAAAAAATCATTTAAATCTGAGTGCAAGAGAGGGAGATATTGCAGTTTGAAATCTGCATATTTTTCGTGGTTTCAAGAGATAGGCGTGCGGACCTTGCATATGGCATATCTTTTGATAGAATAATCATATTGCAACAAGACCAACACCATTGAAAATAAAAGTTTAGGGGATTTCATTTGATATGTTATATGTCCTAGTTCTAACTATTCTTTCCCTTGTTGCATGCTTGGAGACAATTTCACCTTCCATTGAAGCATGACAAAGTGGGGGCCCATGACATGGGAGACAAAAACAAGGCTCATACAAATTTTCTAGGAAAATCAAGCTCATCGGAAATCCATCAAGGAGATTAATGTTGAAATCAAGGAGGATATTACTCAACTCAAGGTGGCTTTGGCTAAATGGATGGAATATTGGGTTATTCAGAACATTTGGGATGATTATCACCGAGAAATATCTGTCTGGTATGCTTTGGATACTAGTTGTGAAGAATGGTATATGGATAGTTGTAATATTTTGGATGTCAAATATTTCCATATTCTTTTTGATGAATCCTCTCCTTCATGTGAAGAACAACAACAATTTTCTTCTTCTATAGTCAAAGTATTTCTCAGATCTCCATCATTTTCCTACTCCTTGGAGGATTCGTTTGTGTTGGTGGGTTATTTGAATCCATATGAACTTCCTGGTTCTATGGGGAACCACACTCAATAGTTTGTGGATCTTCAGTATCAAATATGGGGTGCTAGCTAAATCGCGTGGACATTAGCTCCAGGTTTTTGGATGAGTCCCTTCAACTACTTTACTGTGGCCATTAGGGTTCATAATGGGACCTAGGATCAAGTTGGTGTTTGTTGAATGACATCAACATGGTGGGTCACACTAGTCCATGGAACCCTGGATTCTAATTCAACATGGAGGTCAAAATTCACCTATGGGATCTTGGATTATGGTTGTATAACTTCACACAAAGCATCAAGGAAAACGCTTTCCAAAGTTGGGTGGAGTGTTATGACCCTATCTAGGGGGTAATGGGGGGCTCGAAGGGCCAATTAGAGTATAAGTGGAGGCCATTCAATGTAAATGGGACTAGGTTGACTATATTGTTATTATTAAATAAGGCCCACTAGTTAGTAAACAAATGTATTGGGACATCATTAAGGAAGGTCCACTAGGTGGTTAGAATATTAGGAGGTTAGTATTGTATGGTGATTCTATAAATAGGGATGGAGTCCTCCTTGTGAGAGGTGGATAAGGTTATTGTACGTGTTGAGCTTACCTCGTTAAGAGGAAACCCCCTTGAAGAGGCAAGTGAACAAGGTTTGATTCATCCCATCAAGAGCATCACACTTCAATCATAATAAGGAATTGCACTTATTGAATATCTCTTGTATTGTTCCATATTGCTGATATCTTTTGTGAATGATCTAATCTTATATTGGGTTTATAAAAATTTACAGTTTTAAATAATAGTAGTGTACGAACACAAGGTATGTAGTTGTATATGGCATATACATAGCTCATGCGTGTACTAACAATAACAAATCTCATGTCTAATGCATAGTTCCTATATGTTATCATCCAAGCATTCAAGACAACAATCCAAAGTTGTAACATATAACAATCTTAGTAACTAGATAATGATAATACAATCCAAACAACAAAGTATGATGAGTTATCACACAACAGTAAAGAAAGAGTTTTAACACACATAATCAACCAAGAGTTTTAACTATACTTGGTTAATGGATGATCTAGGTGTTTTGGGAAGTTATGAATTTGCCTAGGTAGATCCAAAGCATCATGGGATAAACAAGGTTGATCTTGATATTAATTACTAGCCATATTTGAATCTTTAGGATTACTCTCAAAGTTATTAGTTGACCTTAAAGCTGCAATGATATTTAGAGTTGGTGGGATTTGATTTAGAGGTTGAGGCATTTTTTTGAATGCTAAGTTGACTAGATATTCAATGGATTGAATCAATGTGTTTTCTTAATTTTGGGTAACATTTATTAGAGTATGCCTTTACCTAATAATTAAGGGTGCAACTGGTAAAGCACCAATATGTTGAGCGAATGTTCTGGTTTTTCATAAAAAGTGAGTTTACTTATTAGTTTGGAATGCATAAAGATAATCATGTTGGGAATCATGTTTTCCAAATGCATCCTCCTAATTTTTAAAAATGGGTTCTTGAATAATTATTTCTTGATTTGAAGGCTCAGTAGTAATTTTAGGGTAGCTAAGAGATGGTTTATATTTTGCAATAGAATCTGCCATGCAATGACACCCTCCTAGCATCAATTCTATTGATGGGGTGAAATGTACACCATCAACATTGGGGGTCTGACATAGAAAAGATGCCCATTTAGAATTTTTCCCATTTGGGATGGAAAAATCTATGAATCAATGGCCTGGCAGCCTTTCGATGAGCTTTAATAAAATGAGGATTGAGCTCTTTGGTGAAAAATGCATACATTGTACTTAATCTACTATTAACAATCTAATACTAATCTAAATCTATTTCTAATGTTAATTATAAAGAGAATGGATATGAAGCTGAATGGTTAATTTATTTTTAAGATAAAGAAGTAGTTTTTGATTGCTGAAAGAACAACTAAACAACAATTTGAAAATTAATAAGAACGATCTTCAATATTATATCTTAAAAATCCCTAGTAGAAAAATATTTTAAGAGAAAAATAAACATTAAGAATTGTAATTAAATTCAAGATTAGTCTATGAAACAAGAGCCATGAGGTGGCAATGTCCCCGTAGGTGCTAATAGCAATAACAACTATTGGTAGAAGAGAAAAGCTATGGAAATATGATACTTTTGCCACAAAATTATAGCATAGGGAATAAGTGACATTGTTTAGACTCATAGTAATGATTGGCACGATTTAAAGTTTTTTCCTTTGGTTCTACGATCAGATCGGTTGCATATTTGGGCATTTGGAAGTGTGTTTTTCAGCAGAACACTGAAAACATATAGTAATACAACATTTGCAGTGGTTATGGTTATGCATGAGTAATAGTAAACAAACTAATATACTCAATAGATAATACGATTTGGGTTTAGAGGTAATTTTTAGAGACAAGATGATCAACATATGACCTTTAAAAAAATGTAATTAATAGGAAATAAAAATTATTATAATTTGTATATAAATCAAAGTAAAATAATATATTAAAATAAAATTGTCAAACGTAGGCACAACCAAAACAATTTTTTTATTTTTAAAGATTTAAAAAACAATACATCGTTTTTGGTATGAATGAGGCTTTTATGAAAGAAAATGTATATTTTGTGATTAATATATATATTTTGGCTCTATGCATTTTTTTGGATTTATGCATGAAGTAATGAACATTTAAAGGCATGAATTGAATTACAATGATTGTCAATAAATTTGCGATACACTTTGCATTTGTATTAAAAGAAGGATATTTGCATACCGTTGCATATATATATTTTGCTCTCAAAGATTGGATGATATAGATTGCTTAAACGAACATTGCTACAAACAACCACCAGAAGGTGCAACATTTGCTTATCTTTTTCATAGTAACAAGGATGTTCAACAACATAACTCAAAAATGTTATCAGCTATGCAAACAGAAACATTCAGACTTGTAGCACATGATGGCAAAATTGATTTAATTGGAAAAAATGACCATAAACAAAAGACATTGCAACTTCGCTCTACGATAATAGTAAAAAACATATGCTTATTGAACTAGTTGGAGGCAACTACTCAACTCAGGATGGATTGGTTAATGGTGCAGAAGGTGTGTTTAAACACTATAGTCAAACAAACCAGGATATGGTCTGGATTGAGTTTGCAGATCCAAAAGTTGGAGACAAGCAACGTGCAATGATGCAACATCTTTATACGCCTGCTGTAAAGTTCAATTGGACACCAATCAAAAGGATTGTGATACAAACAAGAGTTGAAAATAAAATCAATGTTATGTGAGCACAATTCCCAATTCAATTGGCATGTGCAAGGACAATTCATAGAGCACAAGGATTGACAATGAACAGATTGGCATTTGATCCAAAAGGAATTAAGAGACATGGCCTTGTTTGCTCTGTGCTCTCGCATGTCAGAGATATGGATTGTGTTTGTTTTTTAAACAAATTGGAACAAGGAAATTTTATAGCTTGTCCAAAAGCCAGCACTCAAATAGATAGATTAAAAACAGAAGGAAGTTTGCAATTTGAATATGGTGTGCATTCAATGGCAAATGCTGAACAATTACTCATTTCATCGCTAAACACATGGATCTTGCCTTTGCACTATGACGATGTTCTAAATGGTCATGAACTTATGCAAGCAGACATTCTATGTTTGCAAGAAACTGAGATGTGCACACCTAGCAAGGAAACAACAATGATAGAGAAACACAATTTCTTCTCAGCATTTTCAGTGCATGGAATCCTTACATTGATTAAGCAAAACATTGCTATTATGAACTCTAAAAACTATACAGAAAACTTCAGCGAAGCAATTTGCATAGATGTCATTAATTAGCAGAAATGAATGCCATTAAGCTTTTTTATTTAGCAGGCCATAGAGATTCTGGTTGGTTTCAGTAGTTTGTTTCCAAAAAGATGAGCAACTACGAGAGTGTATTTAAAGAATGTTACATGGTGATATTGATACAGGTTTAATGTCACCATTGATACTATTAAAAAATATTGCTCATGTCACTTCAAATTGAGACAGAGAAACCGATTTTAATGCAATAGATTATGTCCTTGAGCAAAATGACTGCCATCTTGCGGGAAGCCTGTGCATAATAACTTATTATGAGTTCTACAGGTCAACTAGAGAACTATAATAATAATAAGTAAGTTACCTTAAGTAAGAGACTGCTTCATTTTCCAGTTAAATGATAAAAGATCACTACCAAAATTGAAAATGTAATTAGTGTTTGATTAACTAAACATATATTCGAAGTGTCGGTGAACTATAGCTTTGGAACATCAGCGACGATGTAGCTGAGAGAGTTTTAACTCAAGTTGAGTTAACACTATATTAATGATTGCAATGGGCAAGATATAGTTGGCAGATCAAGGTATGGCGGGGCCACATATCAATGCTAACTACATGCATGAGAAAATTCATAATATCAAATGTTGAGTGTGTGTCTGCAACCGAAGGGGAAAACATTGAAATTGAGAATCTGAAACAAATGTTGGCAGTCAACACAAGGCTTATCCATCCATTTACTCAGGACATGTGCGTTTATTCGAGTGCTTTCAGGCGCACACTATCTATTGTGTTCAACTGATTAGAAACAGTAACAAGTGTTCTTATGCGTTAGTTGAGGCAGTCCCTGTTGCGAGACTAAGCAAATTAATAAAAGAACATGGCAATGTAGTTAGCAGTGGTGGATTTTATTGCTCCTTTGAAATAGCAGAAATATAATTAATGAATTGATATGCTAAAATAGCAGAAATATAATTAATGAATTGATATGCTAGAAGCGGAGACAAGTGACTGGGCTGCTATTAGAATGGAATACAGGAGTCAGAATTTGGTTCACTATTCAGTATTGACAGAAATGAAGTCTATGAATTTTGTTATTATGCTCTCTATTTGTGAAGTTGGATGTATGCGACTGGTACAATGTGCCATTTGTTAAGGCAATTGATTTTTTTATCGTGATTCCAAGCATTAGTCATGGCACTTGCATTTGAGCTTGGTCGCTTGCCTACTGCTAATAAGTTGTGCTAGAAGTACATTGTCTATGTTTCAATGCTGGCGGGCAAGGGTGTGCTGTCACAGTATTTACTGTGCTACCGGCTTCTCTAGCTGGAATATATAGGTGGTGACTAATGTGGCTTGCAACCTGTGATGAAAAATGGTGAGTGTTTTCGCAATGTTGAGCTGTGCTATCAAATAAGCTGGAAATTCTACTACCTGGACTTGGTCGTAGAAAAGAATAACAGATGGGATATTAATGTATTTAGTAGATCGTAAGCAGGTCTGCTATAATGTCAAAATCTTCGTTGTTGATGTTATA
Organism: Larix kaempferi; assembly: GCA_027924585.1. Taxonomy (NCBI): domain Eukaryota; kingdom Viridiplantae; phylum Streptophyta; class Pinopsida; order Pinales; family Pinaceae; genus Larix; species Larix kaempferi. The sequence continues at coordinate 9,344,390 of BSBM01000136.1, forward strand.
CCCCCTTGGGTTTTGGTGCTTTAAGAAGCCCAATTCTGCACTACGTGTTCATGGAGGGATGGGCTAGGGTTATATATGATCTTTTTTTTATAGCCAGGATACGCCAGAATGCTACCCAGTAGTATTGACTATTCAACATGCAGACTACCGTTTGGCCAATAGAGGGAACAAATCACGGCATATTTGTCAACATTGGATTGCACTTAAATAAAATTAGATTGCAATTAAACAATGTGGAGGCACGAGAATTTTCAAGCAGAATCAACGTAGGTTGGAGTCTCGTTAGCAAGTGGTGGAAGCAAATCAATCTGAATGACCTGCGAGAACTGGAAAATAAGTAGCATGTGCTGGAGTAACATGACGGGAGACCACATACTCAACCATCCCACAATTACGTTAAATTTACAATATGTATTCAACACAATAGAGAAGACACAATAAAGAAGTTAATTAGATGTGGACCAGTTTGTCAAAATGCTTGTTGCAGGAATGAAACCTGTTTGTCAGAACCCTTGCCACATGGCTGAATGGTGGCGTCAGCTCACCGCCTGTCCTTGGGGCACAAAAATCCCAGATTGGTATCAGAGATAAATGTGTTTTTAAATAAATTTTAAATAAGGATTAATTATCCATGACAGAGTTTTCGCTGCCGAAACAGGAAGGGAAAATTTATAATCTTAGATACAAATTAATAGGTGTGCATGATATATATATATATATATATATAATTCGTTTTGGGGACATAATAATAAGGAACAGATTATGGTAGAAAGAAGCACAGGGAGCAAAAAGAGGAAGCGATTAGCGAGGCTGATGTTATTAGTGCTTATGCAATGAAACTTTAACAAAGTGGCACTGTTTAAAAATTTATACAAACAATTTTTTTTGCAGCTATTTACAAATAACCCAAAACCATAGTATGGAGCAAAAATTTATAGCTGTAGGTGCAAACTAAGTGCAAATTAGTATGGTCTGAATGAAATATATAATATTCTGTTCGGAGACATAATAATGAACACATCATGTTAGGGAGAAACATATTTAATTTGCAAAAGAAGGGAACATATTACTATGCAGCAAATATTATACTATATATGTAAATCTGTGAGAAGCATATTTGTCTAGCTAGCAAATGACAAAAAACTATGCAAATGTCAATCATAGAAAGTTCCACTGTATTTTTTATATTGTCTAAAGCCATAAAGCCATGACATGAGTAGGGAAAATAGCTCTTTGATAGTTTGATAAAGCAGAGGACAAAAAAGGAATAAACCCAACACGCTGAGTCTTGTCAACAAACCAGAGGACAAAAAAAAGCCAATAAGTCTAGCAAACTGCAGTTGTGCTTTTGCATCAGCAAATGGATCTTTGCTTGTTTTTTTTTTTTTTTTGCAAAAAAGCTCTGTCATATCAACTTTCGTAGTGATTGTAGTCCCAGCGACGTTGTGGTAGTTTTTTATTCTTGGTGCACCTGCCAATAGCATTCAAGGTCTAGTCAGAATAATTGGGAAATAGCACCAAAACTAGAACTATTTCTAATGACTAGATAATTTTTCGACTATGATGTTGACATTATTTATAGTTTATCTCAAATCACGGAGCTTCAAAGCAATAAATCTGTAGCAACAATTTAGCAAGAGGAAAAATCTTGTGAAGAGTAACAAATTATTCTATTATGTTATGTGATAAATTATCGGAAATTATTTTGCAATACAGCTGCTATCAATAATTAGAGTATTAAGCTACTGAAATCAGGATTTTATAAAATGTTCGTATTTAAATCGACACTATTTAAATCATGCCATTCTATCGTAAGATTTTCGAAATTTGGAACAGATAATCAAAGTCAAATGTGAAGCAAAACCTTGTGAGAATTGTTTAAGCAAAAACTGAGCAGGAAAAGTTCATAAACTGAAAGGTCATTATATGCTAATCTAGACATATAGCAAATGTTTTGAAGCTACAAACTATCAATGTAAACTGAAGAAATGGCAAAGTGTTTGTGTTTGTAGCTAATGCAACTGAATACAATTTTTAAAACATAGTCTGCAGAGGCCAGTAATATTATTTGTAGTAGTGTAACTGTCAATTATTATCAGTAGACTATATGAATAGATGCTATTTCGTCGAAAACCATAAACGAAGTATAGTGATCTAGAATCTAGGAATGCATAAATCCAAATCACTGTGACAATGCTATATTTGCTATGATACTTATTGTTTAAATGGATTTCAAATTTCAGGATCACAGTGAAATTGCTGGGAAAAATTATTCAATGCAAACTTCAATTTAATAACATGTCAAAAGCACATGGTGGCCCAAATCTGTTTGACATATTACATATTAGTATTGCAACCTAATTTTCATTGACATAAACTTCAATTTGATAACATGACAAAAGGACACAGCGGTCTGGATCTGTTTGACATATTACACACTAGTATTACAATGTGACTTTTATTGTCATAAAATGTGGTTTTCAGTGCTATGTCAATAGATAATTTCATAAAGGATGGATTTTTGCTACTGATAAGTGTCTAAGATCTTTTTAGATGGCTACAATCGTGAATCTACTTAGCAAGCGGAATATATCATGATTCCAATAATATACACTTTATTATTTCTGGTTGAGTTTTATTGGCATAAAAACAGCTTTTATTATTGTTAAGTGTCCAAGATCTTTATAGATCACTAAGTAAGATCTTTTTACATCACTGAGATGGAATTAGGAATTCGATGCTAGTGATCTTAAAAGATTTTACTAAGAGCTTACATAGTGATTTATGAAGATCCTAGACACTTAACTGCAGAAACAGTGATGGAACTTGAAACTTGATGGGTCAAATGTCTGTCATGAATGAATTTAACAGTTAAATACATGCAATTTCACTCTTTAGAAACTTGAACTCTTCAGAACAGAAGATAAATTTGTGTACCTGGAAGTCAATTTCTTTTCAAGCTGATGATTCTGTTGTCCAGGGCCAATGTAAATAGTCCTTGCTGAGAAAATTTTCGAAGATTGAAAACTGTTGACGATATGTTTTTTGAGTATTCTTCAAATGAAATATTTGTTACTTCTGCACAAAAATCTTTTAGCTGTGGGTTGCGCACTGTGCATTCTATCAGCCCATCATTTGTGTCCAAATTGCATTCCAGATTATGCTCATACATAATTTGCATTTCTTTTTTGCAAAATGCACAGACCACACAGCTCTGAATCAATGGTTGTTTACATTGAGCACAAATGCATCGGTATGGAGGTGCAAATGGATTTTTCGCTCTAAGTATTCCTTGTATCTGTCAAAGGCACATGACAAATGACCATAGAAAATGCATATAATATTAGCCTATTTTTAGATAGAATTATGTTAGTATTTTTTATTTATTTAAACAATAATTAAATTTAGATTCAAAGCACTATTACTAATTACAATGTTAATGGGAAATGTGGCAATTGGCCAAGTGTCATTAGTCAAAAGGGTGAAAGCAAAGAGACATTGCAAAAAACAATCGCTGGAAACTGATGAATAAGAATGTTCTGAACAAAGTTGCAGGCTTGAATTTAAAATTTGTTGCCATGCAAACAGTGTTCTGAAACATTGTCAGGAAGAGAATAAATTGTACTTTTCCATTATGCAATAAATATTGTATAGGAAAAGAGTATTTTCATTTAATTGAGATACAATGTTGTATTCTCATAATTTACCCTTAGACATCGAGAGCACATACACACAATGTAGTTTTTGCGAGAAGCAAAATATCCAAATCTGCAATGGCGTTGCAAATGCAATTTTGAGGAGTTAAACAAATATAGAACCTGTCTTGTGGCACTCTAAGCGTCGTGCATGGATCTTCTGATCACAAAAAATCTAGTCATGCGACTGTCATGTTATTTGTCATTAATAGTTTTAGATGATGTAAATAACATGAATTAATTGGATACAGTTTTGGTCCTTAAAAGCCTTGTTTGCAAAAAATAGCTTGATGATTAGATGTCGAGATCAAAATGTTTTCACAAGTTGGGCCCTGGAAATGTCATCGATTTATAAAACAATTGGCCTGAATTCACAATACTCCCAATGGCTCTTGTGCTCACATGCGTTCAAACAATTTTTCCTAATCATACTATTTGAATCTTTGTATAAATTCTTAAAAACTTGTGATCGACTGCCTTTATTTTTAAAAGTATTTGGGGTGCTTATCTATGGCAAAAATGACATGCCTTGCCAGGAACAGCAATTGGATAGGCTTAAACATATGATTTGAAATAAGAATCAAAGAAAATTTAAAATTAGTTATGATGTGCTCAAATAAATCTAAGAACTGAACTGCTTTTATAGAAAGGCAAATACTCCTGTCTGAATCACCAAAAGAGATTAAAATCCATAGGTTTAAGCAACATGTGTTTGTTTGCAAAATATATATCACTTTTGATGACAATATTTTCAAGAGACTAGAAGAAGTTAGAAAAGTTTTTAACTAAAGCATATTATAATTAACAAAGTCAATGCTACTAGACAATGAACAAGAGACAAAAAAACAGAAGAAGCTGTAAATCAATGAAACTATTTTGCATGAAAGTAGATTCTGTTTTCGTTGTTCTTTGTTCATGAAATGAGAAAGAAGCAATTTTTCAATGTACCTGTGTCTTTGAATCAATGATTGGCAGCAAGTTCTGAATTGCATAATCATCATTAAGAGGGTCAATAAAGGTAGCTGCACAGGTCCGCAGCATGTGGCTTCCTTTAGTGTCATTTCGAACAATGTTTTTAAACAGATAGAATGGAGAATTATCAGATGCAAGTTGTTCTTGAATTTGCAAGAACAGTTCTTTGAAGCCTTCACCGACCTGTAACTGCAATAGTAGAAGACAGTAGTCAATGAACATGAATTGCAATTAGAGATCGTTAAAGCTATTTGTGTTTGTTTTTTTTGCTATTTTGTTGTTTATGTAAAAGAGTGGAAATTTTATTTACCTTTAAAAATAGCAATTTCGAAAGAACATTAGCTATGCAAATGGAATATTTACCGTTGCATGGTCGTTTGCCGTTCCACCGTCTTTGATATACAAGTCGAATTGCTTGTTGTTGTATTCACATGCAACAACAATTGCTGCGACAGAGCCAACAGAGTAGGAGTCGTTTGATGACAACAAATCAGAAATTGTCATATCGGGGGCTAGCCTCCTCATTTTGCAAACTTGATCAATTGTCTGAATTATTGTATGCGGGTATATGACTATTGAATACTTGGCATCGCCTCTGTCATATTGGCCCTTTTTCTTGAGTCCAAATCGAGTGATTCTTAGACTTTTGCTAGTTGAGAAGTAGCCACCAAAACGTTTGATCAAATTGTCACTTATTCCAGCAGTGATTGTCATTAGCCCATCTCTATCAACAAAGTCTGCATGCAATATCTGTGCCTTTACAGGATAAGTTTGGATTTTGCTCTGTGCGGGCCCATATACAGCCAAGATGTCTCCTTCAAAAACAATTTTCGGTGTTATTGTGCATAGCTCTATAATAGTAGCTGCTTCTAAAGGTGTTTCTTTGAACCTGTTATTGTTATAGTTGGAGAACATGGCCAGGGGGGAAATTATCAGGAATCAATAGCAGCAAGGTTGAAACTTGGATCAAGTTTGAGAATGAGAAAATACTTATCAATGCAAAAGCTATATTCTATTGTTTTGTGTGCTAGAAAATCATAAAAGAAGATGGAGAAGTTTCGTGTATTAAAAATGATGTAAAAAGCAATTAGAACCGAAATAATTGCATACCTTTTGGGACTTTCGGCAGTTGACGTTTTTCCCATTGGCGGGTTGTTTGGTGCTGAAGCTGTTTTTGTTGTGCTGTGCATAGCCAATGAACTGTCTTCCATTATTTTCCAATTTTGGGTTTGAGTTTGAGAACCTGTGCATGCAAGAAGGGTTAAGCTAATCAGATCTAACTGAGATTGTTAATTAGGGTAGAGAGTAGAAGAGATTTATAATAGATGGGAAATATGGAAAAAATAGACAGCATAAAAACAAAGAAGCGAAAAAGAAGAACAAATTTCTATAATTCTTTGACTGGTTTTACGACATATGCATAGCGCAAAGTCTATGCAGGGTCAAGAATTTCAGTTAAACAATCACTGAAAACTATTTATATCTAGATGTTGAACAAATTTCGATCTAAAATTATTTTGATCATAAGAATTTATTACTAACACATTTTATGTCGCCTATGTATGGTCTGCATTATTATAAAATGGAGATAGCACATGCATATTTTTTATAAAGAGTGTCTAAATATGTTGTCGCATAATTGCTAATTTTTTAGATCTGAACTGTGGACGAAATAAAGTGTAAGCAACTATGAATAGCAAAAAATAATCAAGATTTGACATTACAAAATAGAGTATAAAAATATGAGAAAGTTCAACAAAAATTGAGCTCATAGCTATGTCATTAATATTGCAGATGCCAAAAGCTAAGCTAAACTAGCTCACTATGAATAGGAAAAAACCAAATTGCCGTAGTTTAAAGTGCATGGAAGTTGCAGGGGAAAGAATAATACCCGGTTTTGATTTTCTGCAAAGATGCTATCACGAATCCATTGATAGATAGGAAGACAATAAAGTTAGATAATGCAAAAGTGAATAGACTATGCATTTTAATCAAAGATCGAAAGGAATGTTGAATAGTGATCAGTCCAATAAGCCTCTGAAATATTGAAAACAATTTCTCTGTGTTTCAGATTTGTCCAAAAGTGATCAAGCATTGAACCGGTGTTTGTTGTTGCTTTTGTTGTTTTTAGTGTTAAGCCTTTCATTTGCATAAACATTTGCAGGTTTCTTTTTGATGTTGTCTCTTGCAACATGTCAATGTTCAGGTCACCAGCTACTAGGATTTGAGTGGCTGGTGTGCAACTTGAGAAAATGCAACTCAATATATGAAAGCGATCATCAAGCACACCACACGGTCTATTGTAAATGTTCACTAGTTTCAATACACTGGAACCTAATTCTAGATCTATGCAAATCGCTTCAGTGAAGTTTCCTGTATAGTTTTTAGAGTTGATAATAGCAATGTTTTTTTTAATCAATGTAAGGATTCCATGCACTGAAAATGCTGAGAAGAAATTGTATTTCTCTATCATTGTTGTTTCTTTGCTAAGTGTGCGCATATGAGTTTCTTGCAAACATAGAATGTCTGCTTGCATAAGTTCATGATCATTTAGAACATCGTCATAGTGCAAAACCAAGCTGCGTGTGTTCAACGATGAAATGAGTAATTGCTCAGTGTTTGACATTGAATGCAGACCATATTCAAATTGCAAACTTGCTTGTGTTTTTAATCTATCTATTTCAGTGCTGACTTTTGGACAAGCTATAAAATTTCCTTGTTCCAATTTGTTTAAAAGATAAAGACAATCCATATCTCTCACACGCGATAGCGCAGTGTAAACAAGGCCATGTCTCTTAATTCCTTTTGGGTCAAATGCCAATCTGTTCATTGTCAATCCTTGTGCTCTATGAATTGTCCTTGCACATGTCAACTGAATTGGGAATTGTGCTCGCATAACATTGATTTTATTTTCAACTCTTGTTTGTATCACAATCCTTTTGATTGGTGTCCAATTGGACTTTACGGCAGGCATATAAAGATGTTGCATCGTTGCACGTTGCTTGTCTCCTACCTTTGGATCTGCAAACTCAATCCAGACAATATCTTGGTTTGTTTGACTATAGTGTTTAAACACACCTTCTGCACCATTAACCAATCCATCCTGAGTTGAGTAGTTGCCTCCAACTAGTTCAATAAGCATATCCTTTTTTACTACTATTGTAGAGGGAAGTTGCAATGTCTTTTGTTTATGGTCATTTTTTTCAATTGAGTCAATTTTGCTATCATGTGCTACAAGTGTGAATGTTTCTGTCTGCATAGATGATAACATTTTTGAGTTATGTTGTTGAACATCCTTATTACTATGGAAAAGATAAGGAAATGTTGCATTTGCTGGTGGTTGTTTGTAGCAATGTTGGTTTAAGTAATCTATATCATCCAATGTTTGAGAGCATGTTCTGATTCTATTCAAAATCGGTATGAATGTTTGATCTCTTTGACGTACAACTGTTGTAAGTTCATAGCATTTTATGGCATCGAACCAAAATGTGTAAGGAAATGTCTGTTGTTGGAATCTTGGCTGTTCAAAAATCCAAGAATCATGAACGGGTTGTGCTTGACACAAATCACCACAGAATATGACATCAAGCTTTCCAAATGCTTTGGTTGGGTGTGTGCATTATTTCACGTAGTCGTTTGTCAATGTTGTATAGCATACGAGACCCTTTTAAAGAGACTTCATCAATCAACAATACTCGAAGTTGTTCACAATCTTTTGTCAGGAGATCTAGGGTGTTTGAATTTAGTGGAAGCATATTTGAACTTAATGGCAGTCTAAAGGCAGAGTGGACTGTAATGCCACCTGCATTATATGCTGCTTTTCCAGTAAATGCAACTATAAGACCTTTTTTCTTTAAAGGATCACTACCAATTTCTTTGTCATAGTAATGTAGGAGACCATCATAAATAGCTTTTGCGGTGTAAGTTTTACCTGTTCCTGCGCCTCCTGTTAGGAACAAGTGAATTGGAGTGTGGGGATTGTTTTTTTTCCTCGCAATAACTTCTTTCACAATTGATTGTTGTTGAGTATTTAGGTTTCTTCGAATTGCATGGTATTCATGCATGTCCAAAAGAAATGGCTTTTCTGTTAAGTTGCACACAATCCCAGGTTTTGGTGCACTAGGCATAGTTTTGCACATTAGATCATGTTGAATGTCATATTGTTCTAATCCAGACGAAGTTGTTGTTTTGTCTGTTGTTACAGGAGGCACACTTATGTCTTGCAATTCAATTGTTTCAACGGCATTATCAATATCACCCCACTTTGTCGTTGTTGATGCCATGAACTTTTGCTCTACAATGTCTATTTGTTCTTTGAATGTGCAATATGCGTATGACCATGTTTTGAAATTGTTTCTCAGCAAATTGCAATTGTGTCTATATGGCATAAAAAGCATGATCTTTTCTCGGAAGAAATTTTCAGGGTCTTTTTGTTTGTTGTAGCGAATAGATCGTATGATACATGGTCTATTTCTTTTTCTTGTAATTGAGTGTATACAAGAATAGGAAGATGCATATTCTGCCAAGGAAATTTTTTCAAGCTCAACAGGGCATGCAACGTATTTGTCCAAAATTGATGGACAAATAATGTCATCAGAGTCATCTGGTTCTTTTTCCAAGAGTGATGGTTTTTTCAAGACAACTATTTTTTTGTCGTCTGGAGCAGTGTTAATGAAAATAGTCTTCCTAGAGGATGAATGTAGAGGCAATGAGAGTATGATATGTACTGCTTGTCTAGTAGACATTTGTTGCATGTTCAGGAGCGCATTTCCAAGCTTTCGTATTGTTTCAATCTTCCTGTCATTGTCAATAAGACATTGTTCTTTGATCTTTTTGAATGCATTTGCCATGGATCTATCAAATTTGGTGATGTAGGAGCTTACATATGTTGCTGCAGCGTAAGCATTTAAGATATATTGTGCATCTGTATTTGCCTGCCATAACTCTGGTATCGCTTTTGCAAATGAATTGATCCAAATGTCAGCAGCATCTCTTTTTAGTATTAGTGTAGAACGACAAAGCAAAGACCGCAATAGCAAAATGTATTCATCTTTGCTTAGGCCTAGCTCTAGAAGCAATTGTGCAAATGACGTGTTTTTAGAATATTATTTGTGTTCAATAAGACCGAATACTTTTTTTGCTTTTTGAATGAGATCATTTGAAGCATTTTCCAATGGCTCTAGAATGATGGTACTATCCATAGGAGGCAAGGGGAAATTGAATCTGCATGTGGAATGTCGATGTTTTCTACATGTTTTTGTGTGACGATGTGTTTGAATTTGAATAAGATTTTGATCAAGTAAAGACGAGTTTGTGGATATATAGCGATCAACAAAGCTAGTAATCTCCTCATTTGAGTTTTTTCCATAGACATGTGCATTTTGAATCCAAATTAGTCCATGTTCATGCTCATTTCCTCTTTGTTGAAATTCGGTCGTAAAGAAGAAATCTTGTATTTTTCCAAATAATGTGTTGTTTTTTAACATAAGAGACTTTAGTGCTGTTATTTTGTGTCTATAGTAGCGAGTACAAAGCACTGGGTGTCTTCTTATTAACATGTCAATATTTTCTTCCAATGCACTGTCTTGCAAGTCTGCCAAATGTTTTTCTTCAATTTGTTTCAATGCATTGCATAAAGGTGTCCAAAGGTGTTCAGCACTTGTAAATGTTAGAAAGAACGTAGGAGGACCAAGCTGTCGAATCATTGCAAATAGATATTTTTTCATGTTTTCAAAGTAATCAGGTGATGTTCTGATTGCTTTCAATGTACGAAACCCAATTGGAGATTGGAGTATCTTTACAAGATTGTCTTTTGACTTGACATCTTTTGCCAATATTTTTTTGTCCTTTAACTCTCCCATGCGAATCGATATCCAAGCAGTGTTTTTTACCTGTTTTATTATGACTTTAATTGCTTTGAAGAAAATGTTCGTGCCATGCGTTTCAAAGTCTGTACTTTCATGTTGTAGCTCCCACTGCGATACTTGTTGATAAGAAAAGCGATCAAAAATTTCATTGGGTCGATTGAATCCGTAAAAAAGTGTGGGAAAGTTTATCTCTTCAGAGTATTTGTCTTGGAAAATGCTCAATGGTTGGAAGCTCTCAGAAGGTGCAATTTCTATGATTTTGTTGTCTAAATCATCTACTAGATGTGTTTCTCCATATCCATGTATCAATGTTTCTGATATTGGTTCTATGTCCATTTCATTTTCATCATCATCTACTTGTTGCGTTGTTTGTTGAGTATTTGATTCTTGTTTGGCTGTTTCATTAAATACTTTTTCCCAACTAGTATTGATTACAATGCCTTCAATTTTATAAAGTTCGGTTTTGCATAAATCACTTAGCGCAGTCATAATGATCTTTGGCCGAATATTTCCAGATAGATATGCATTTTTGTATTCCAATTTTCGCTTTAGCATAACTGCAACGGTCAAATTGTCATCTAGACTTCTAGGCAATGCTATCTGAACTCTATCCAAGTTTGCAGGCACATTGATAATTGAGCCAGTTAGCCCAATTTGTGCTCTTTTATAACCAAGCTGTCTTATTTGTGCAAAAGCTATTCTTGGTGATACCAATCGTTCTTCCAAAGGAGTCAGTATAGCTACTGATGGCAATATGTTATTGCGACAGATTCGTGTAGGCGATGCAAACGTAGGCAATTTCCCATTAGCAATTGCTTTCTTGCAAGATCTACAAATTTGAACAAGTACCATTGGACATGTCATAGCGTCTGTATTTGCTAGAGTTTCGAAGGCTAATTTAATTGTCTTGTTCACACAAGAAATGTCTTTTTTAAAATGCAATTGCTTACAGACAGAACATGCATGAGTAGGTGTGTCTTGAATAGCTTTCAAGTATGTGACAATTGCTTTCTTTGCCTTTGCAGATTCTTTTTGCTTTTCACGAATGTCCTTTCCTTGTCTACGTAGACTGTGTTTCAACAAGCGCAAGTTTTTTTGCGTATTGCCATCAATGCATGTTTGCATGTTGGTTTTGGTTTCTGAAAATTGCTTGGCAATGCAACAACTGTTTTTTTCTATGTTTGTTATCTTTTGTTTTTGTCTCTTTGCTTTAATTGTATCTATGTATATTGATTCGTTCAAAGATCCCTTGTTAATGTTCTTCTCTACAATTTTTTCTGTTGCTATTGTCTGTTTGCTTTTTCCAAAATTATCCACTGCAATTGTAGTAGAAGTATTTCTACTACAATCAAGCGGTAAGAGCATTTTATTTCCATAGTGTTCTTGTAACAAGGGTTGGAAATGCGAATGCATTCTATCTATTACATGTTGCATCAGGCATAGAACTTTTGACGATCTATTTGTTGCATGGAATACGACAATATTTTCTTGCAAATTATTGCTCCATACATGTATATTAGCGTTTAGCAACTCACATAACCATTGAAGGGAAAATCGATCTCCTTCTATGTGACCAATGATATATGGCTCTGCCAAACGGACAATATAGGTTCTCCATTCAGAAACAAGAGATGTATCTGCTAATGTGTTTTTATCAAGATATATGTCCAAGCATTGTGTTGCTCTAATATCATTTGAAGCAATAGAGTTATAAAAAGTTTGCGCAATTGCTTTTCTAATACTTTGTCCATCAACGAATAGTGTCAGTTTGGAGATTGATTCAAACAAGGACTCATGGCAATCGCCTCGAAGTTGAAGTGATGTTTCAACTTCGTTATATACATGCTGATTTACATATGCGTTTTGACAAAGCATATCGGTCGCTTGTCTTTTAACTTGCATTGTTTTATATGACAATAATGGTTCGAAATGGCCAGAAGCTGGTGTGTGGTCATGGAACAATATATTGTAGCAATATTCAAATTCCCCAGAATTGAAATGAAGGTATTTTGTTCCTTTTGTTAATGACCAAACAGCGACTGGAACATTCAACCATTTTGAAAACCACTTAATGCAAAATATATCACCCCATAGTCCATATACACTTTGACCATCTGGTTGCAAAGCATATTGTGACATGCGATTGAGATATTCATTGACATTTCCTATGCTGTGCAATTCTTGTAAATAGTCAATTGTCAATTCTGTGCGCATTGATAACAATGCAGAGGGATCTTTTTGATCTAGACAAACACGGAAATGGTTCACAATCCCTTCCCTTATCTCTATTGATGTATATCGGAAATGCAATAATACTGCAAGTGCATCGAACAGGAAATTTACTGGCTCATAATGGAAATTGTCTAGTCGAAACAGATTGCTTGTAGCCAAAGTCTTATCAATTTGTTGCCAATTAGAGTATTTGATCCCAAGGCCATTTGCTCCTAAAACATAGTCGCTTCTACCTTTGTCTTTTCGCATATTGCCTACAAAAACATTTGCAACAGCATATATTTTTGTTTCCTTTTTTTGTTGTTCTTTTTCTATTCCCCCGGTCGTCTATACAGGGAAACCTGCAGCCAACTGAAGAGAAGCAGATCCTAAGGAAAAGAAAAGAAGCAAAGGGCCTGGTTTTTTTCTGAAATCATAATGTTATGAACATTGTAAATTGTTGTTGCCATTGCAAACAACCAAAGCAAAGAAAACAACGTATTCATAACTAAATTTTTTCAAATGAAATGTATTTTGCCCTCCTAGTAGAATAGGGAAAAACGACATGTTGATTGCTAACTTGAAATTATCAAATATCCAATATTTGATATCAATACAAAAAGTCTCAATGTGCACAATATTAACTGGTTTATTGTTATTATATATATAATAATTAAAAAGAACATCTATAACTATAACTAAATCTTCAGACTTTTAACCATAATAATATAACGATGCCAAGTTGCCGATACCAGACGCTTAATCCATTTGCTTTTAAAAGAATCAATATAAGCTTAGAAACTCTATCCATGAACCATATCCATGTATGGATTCGGATGGATTTCATAAGCAAAAGCATGTGTGTTCTGCAATGAATGCAATTGAAGCAACATAGCGAAAGAGGAAAATACCTGGTCCTAAGAAGATTGAGATCTGGCTTTCCTAGCTATTATTGACAGAGATGATGTGAAGTAAGCCTCCAAACAAGCACAAAATAGAAAAGGCTTTCCTGCAATGTTTCCATACAGCCGGTAAAATATAAGCTAGGGCACATGTACATCATCTTACATAATATATTTACTGGATAAGCCTAGTTTAAAACAGTCTTTGAAAAGTGAAATCAAGCTATATTTTTATTTTTTGCAAAGCAAAATATTGGAAACTATAATTTTGCCAAGTCAAAGTCTAGGAGATTAAACAATCTAGTGTTTTGTATGACAGAAACAAAGAAATGAATTGTTTAGGACCTAGATTATTACAGCGAGCAAACCAAGCTTTCTATACTTCCTCTTAGGATAGATTATACACCTAAAGAATTACAGGCAGCAAAGCAAGGTTTTTATACTTCCAATAAGGAAGAAACAACGGATTATAGGCTTTCAATCTTCACATAGACACCCTGAACAAAGCAAAGAAGAAGAATTCATTTGGGCATTCTGCGATGAGATTACATCTTTGCCTCTGACCAAAAATCCAAGCCATATTATGTGTATACAACGACTGATATGTTCGGAGCACTGTTTTGCTTAACAAAAAACACCCTGTATAGGTTCTACTGGGAGCGATTTAATTTTTAAATGAAGTTTATTCTTCTAATGCATTTTAACCAGAAGCTCCTGTCGGCCTCTTCCCTCAAATTGCCGATGCAAAATGGATTCTAAGGAAACAGGTCTCGAACAAAGTCTGGTAGAACGTTAGGGTTAGTGCAAGCAGCAAGAACGTCATATCTCTAGCGTGAGTATTTAGCCAGCGAAGCTTACGAGTTCATTTTCATCTACCACATCAATTAGCTTTTAATCATTGTCACCAACGATGAATCAAGTTTGCCAATACTGATCCAGCTTGCCAATAAGAGATGTAGCGACGGCTTATTCTCATCAACACTAACAATGCTCGGCGTATCAGGTCTCGGCCACCAAAAATACTTATCAACTTAAACCGAAGAGACCATATGATTCTAGGCACAAGAGCTTCTCAGCATGGTCGCTTTTATGGAAATTTTAATATTCAAATATTTTGATAGTTTGCCTAGCAACGAATGTCTACGTGGGTCTCACAACTTAATCATTTTGACGATGTTAGTACATAGGCCATATATTGAGAGTCATGATAGTTAAAGTCTAATAACAGTTCGACATTTTCATAATCATTCTAGTGCTATTGCATTTTCCTAAGATAACCCATGCCTGAATTTGAAACCATACCATACGGCTGCGCCCTTCAGCAATTTAATCAGTGACAGGAGAGTTAAGAACCGGTCAAACGACGGAGGCTCTCATCCTTTTGCCAACATCTTAAACCAAAATTTAAAGCTTTTAGTGTCATTTAGATACATTTAAACGTCCATTATAGTTTCAGCTCATTCTATTCCACAAATGACCGATTGATAGAACAAAACGACAGAGCTTGATATTAATTCGTGATTTCTAACTTATCTATGACAAGGAACACAGCTATCATTCAAATTCCATGTAAAACAAGGAACTGTTCCATTAGAAGCAGACCTACAGTTAAAACTACAATATGTAAACCGTTATTCATGTTATTCATTTTTCATCAGAAATGTCATAGGTTGAACCTCGTAGGCAGTAGCATAAAATGCTGCGAACACAAGAATAGCACATAGATAGGAGAACGCAAATTGAGAATCATGTTCTCTTCACATGCCATACTGGCTACCAACAAAAACAACTAAAACTGTCTCCCAACACCTTTGACGAAAGTCTCAGCCAAGGCAGATTTGCAACCAGCAGAATGAGCATAGGAACCTCCGACGCTTACCGATTTGAATACTTGTTCCACGGCTACTGCAAAGAAGAAAAGCAGAGACACCGTTTTACCTGCCACAAGTATAGCATTTTGGTTAAACCATTGAACGAGTTAAAACGTGAAGGCAGAACACATTCAAACTAATATCTTTAACCTACTGAAAAACGGATCAAGAGCTGAGAACTTACATTGTTGAAAGTAGACTTCGAACCAAAAGCCAAGACCTTTCTGCAACTGACGAGAACCAGTTTGAAAGCTTGAATCAACAACAACATGAGAGTGGTTGAATTCTGAGAGCCACGGTGGAGACCTGAACCAGAGGTTATAGGTTTAAATCACGGTGGAAAAACGCCACTTTTGAATCTGAAATCTAATACATGGAAGGTTTGTTGACCAATTCTTCAAACCACTCCCAGACACGAAAGAAACAATGCCATCAATACACAACCTCGATGAATACGCAGTGGAGGATCAGGATTTTTAAAGTGCCAAAACCCAAGGCAATATAACATCGACGACGAAGATTTTGACATTATAGCACAACTGCTTACAAGGTACTGAGCACATTAACATCACATTTATTATTTCTTTCTACCATGAAGTCTAGGTACGAGATTTTCCAAGCTATTTGATAGCACAGCTTGGCATTGCCAAGGCAGCCACAATTTTTCATCATAGGCTACAAGCCACATTAATCACCATCTAGATATTCCACTTAGAAAGGCCGATAACAGAGTTAATACTATGACAGCACACCCTTGCCCCCCAGCATTGAACCATTAAGATCTTAATAATTATCCTATGTTGCTGCTGTTTGTCACTTCTGCCACGTGTTGGGTTATTACTATATATAAACGGGTTATTATTATATATAAATAGATTAGAGTTTGAAGCCTCTATGCAGCATCAACTAATTATCAACAAATGTTGAAGCTGTTTTATGATAACCATAACTATCGTGTTGTTTTACATCTTATAACAATAAAAACATTCCCCTAAGGCAACCTATGTTTGAATTTTGAAACGACACCATACGGATATACCCTTTAGGAATTTAATCACTGATAGTAGAGTTAAGAACCGGCCAAATGACCGATACCCTCATTCTTTTGTCAACATGTCAAACCGAAATTTAAAGCTTTTAGTGTCATTTAGATACATTTAAACGTCCATTTTAGTTTGGGCTCATCCGCTTTCACAATCGACCGATCGATAGAAGAAAAACGACAGAGCTTTATGTTAATTAATGATTTTTAAGCTATCCACGAGAACAAAGACACTTATCATTCAAATTTCATGTAAAAAAACAAATAATTTCAGTAGAACCAGATTTATAGTTAAAACTACAATATCTAAACCGCTATTCATAGTATTCAGTTTTCATCACAAATGCTTTGACGAAAGTCTCGGCTAAGCCAGACTTACAACCAACAAAGCCAACATAGAAAGCTCTGAGACTTACCGATTTGAATGCTTGTTCCACTGCTAGTGAAAAGGAGAAAAGCACAGACACCGTTTTACCTGCCACAAGTATACTATTCTGGTTAAATCATTGAAAAAGTTAAAACGTGATAACAAATACATTCAAACTTATATCTTTAACGTAGTGAAAACCGGAGCAAGATCTGACAACCCACATTGTTGAAACTAGATTTTGAACCAAAAGCCAAAACCTTTCTGCAACTGACGAGAATCAGGTTGAAACCTTGCATCAACAACAACATCAGAGTGGTTCGACTCTGAGAGCCACGGCGGAGACCTCAAGCAGAGGCTATGGGTTCAACCGACGAAGGAAAAACGCGATTCCTGAACCTAAAATCTAAAACATCGCAGGCCTGCCCAGCATTCCTTCAAACCACTCCCAACCACAAAATAAACAATCCCGTTCATAAATAATTGAAAAAAGCATACGCTAAGTGATTTTGCATCATTTGATTCATGAACAAGCTCGATGAATAGTTATGAGCGACATAACATCAACAACGAAGATTTTGACATTATAGCACAAGTGCTTACGAGGCACTGAATACATTAATATCACATTTATTACTCACCGTTTTTCATGACAGGTTGCAAGCCACATTAGTCACCACGTAGATATTCCACTTAGGGAAGCCCGTAACAGAGTTAATACTATGACAGGACACCCTTACCCGCCAGCATTGAACCACTTAAACTTTAATTACCCTGTCCTTGCTCTGGTTTGCCACGTGTGCGACCTGTCCCGTTTAACTGATTTTGGATCATTTGATTCATTATTCACCATTCTCCATGACAGGTTGCAAGCCACATTAGTCACCATGTAGATACTCCACCTAGCGAATCCGCAGTAGAGTTAATACTATGACAGGACACCCTTGCCCGCCAGCATTCAAACCCCAAAACATTAATTACCCTGTCCTTACTCCCGTTTGACACCCCCGCTACCTGCCGCGCTAGACTTGTTCCATTTTCCTATGATAACCATAACCATCGCATTGTGCAGAAAGCGCCGAAGACACTTCCCGACATCAAAAAAACTAGGCAAGCTTATATGCCATGCGTTGTTACGCCCACCACCTGTTATTTACAATAAGCAGCAACTAGGCCTTAACTCGGATGACGCACCTTGCGCCGCCAAAACACAAAGCGATTACCGAGGCTGACGTTATCAGCTCCCATCCAACGGAACGTTAAAAAATTATCACTATTTAAAAATTTATATAAATAATTTTTTCCCCGACTATTTACAAATAACCCAAAATCATAGTATGGAGGAAAAAAATTTATAGGCATAGGTGCAAACAAGCTCGATGAATATTACCACGGATATAACATCAACAACAACGAAGGTTTCGACATTATAGCACAACCGCTAACGAGCTACTCAATACATTAATATCACATTTATTACTCACCATTCTCCATGACAGGTTGCAAGCCACATTAGTCACCACGTAGATACTCCACCTAGGGAACCCGCAGCAGAGTTAATACTACGACAGGACACCCTTGCCCATCAGCATTGAACCATTAAAACATTCATTGCCCTGTCCTTACTCTCGTTTGACACGTCCGCCACCTTTCGCGTTAAATTTGTTCCATTCTCCTATGATAACCATAACCATCGCATTAGTGCCAAAGGCATTTCTCGGCGCAAAGAACTAGACAAGCCTATATGCCACACGTTGCCACGCCTAGTACCTGTTATTTACACTAAGCAGCAACTAAGCCTTGACTCGCATGACGCACCTTCCGCCACCAAAACAGGAAGCGATTACCGAGGCTGATGTTATCAGCTCTCATCCAACGAAACATTAACAAATAATTATCACTATTTAAAAATTTATATAAATAATTTTTTCCCCAAGTATTTACAAATAACCCAAAATCATAGCATGGAGGAAAAAAATTTATAGGCATAGGTGCAAACTAGGTGCAACTATAATAGGG
The DNA here is from genome assembly GCA_027924585.1 of Larix kaempferi. Taxonomy (NCBI): domain Eukaryota; kingdom Viridiplantae; phylum Streptophyta; class Pinopsida; order Pinales; family Pinaceae; genus Larix; species Larix kaempferi. The sequence goes on from BSBM01000136.1 coordinate 9,363,336, forward strand.
TCTGCATGAAATATATAATATCCCCTATGGGGACATAATATCCCCTATTCATAGGGTCGACATTAATAGGTGATTTCTAAGCTATCGACGACAAGAAAGACACTTATCATTCAAATTTCATGTAAATCAAGGAACCATCTCAGTAGATCCAGATCTATGCTTAAAACTATAATATTTAAATGCTTATTCATGTTATTCATTTTTCATCACAAATGCCAGAGGCTGAAGCTCGCAGGCAGTATCGCAAAATGTTGCAAATACAAAAATAGCACACAGATAGAACAACGCAGACTGAGAATCACCTTCTGTTCACATGCCATACTGGCTACCAACAAGAACAACTAAAACTATTTCCCAACACCTTTGACGAAAGTCTCGGCTAAGCCAGACCTAGAACCAGCAAACCCACTATAAGAACCTTCGAGACTTACCGATTTGTATGCTTGTTTCACTGCTACTGCAAAGTAGAAAACCAGAGACATCGTTTTACCTGCAACAAGTATACGATTCTAGTTAAACCATTGTAAAAGTTAAAACGTCATAACAAACACATTCAAACTTATATCTTTAAGCTACTGAAAACCGAAGCAAAATCTGACAACTTAGCTTGCTGCAAGCAAAAAAATGAGAGTATCGATCATTTGGCCGGTTCTTGACTCTACTGTCAGTGATTAAATTCCTGAAGGGTATAGCCGTATGGTATCGTTTCAAATTCAAGACATCTTAAACCGAAATTTAAGATTTCTAAGCTATCGACGACAAGAAACACACCTATCATTCAAATTCCATGTAAACCAAGGAACCATCTCAGCAGAACCAGATCTATACTTAAAACTAAAATATTAAAACCCTTATCCATATTATTCATTATTCATCACAAATGCCAGAGGTTGAATCTCGCAGGCAGCATCGCAAAATGTTGCAAATACAAGACTACCGCACAGATACAACAACGCAGACTGAGAATGACGCTCTGTTCACATGCCATACTGGATACCAACAAAAAAAAACTAAAACTATTTCCCAATACCTTTGACGAAAGTCTCGGCTAAGCCAGACCTAGAACCAGCAAAGCCACCATAACAATCTCCGAGACTTACCGGTTTTAACGCTTCTTGCACTGCTACTGGAAAGCAGAAAACCAGGGACATCATTTTACTTGCCACAAGTATACGATTCTGGTTAAACCATTGAAAAAGTTAAAACGTCATAACAAATACATTCAAACTTATATCTTTAACCTACTCAAAACCGGAGCAAAATCTGACAACTTACATTGCTGTAAGCAGACTTCGAACCAAAAGCCAAAACCTTTCTGCAACTGACGAGAACCAGCTTGAAACCTTGCATCAACAAGAACATCAGAGTGGTACGACTCCGATAGCCACGGTGGAGACGTGAAGGACTGGTTATTATGAGTTCAAACCACGAAGCGGAAACCCAATTGCTGAATCTAAAACCCAATACATCGCAGGCCGCTGGACCATTCCTTCAAACCAGTCCGAAACAAAAAACAAAAAACAATGCCATTCATAAAAACAAGCTCAATGAATATTACCACGGATATAACATCAACAACAACGAAGATTTCGACATTATAGCACAACCGCTAACGAGCTACTCAATACATTAATATCACATTTATTACTCACCATTCTCCATGACAGGTTGCAAGCCACATTAGTCACCACGTAGATACTCCACCTAGGGAACCCGCAACAGAGTTAATACTACGACAGGACACCCTTGCCCGCCAGCCTTGAACCGTTAAAACATTCATTGCCCTGTCCTTACTCTCGTTTGACACGTCCGCCACCTGTCCCATTAAATTTGTTCCATTCTCCTATTACAACCATAACCATCGCATTAGTGCGAAAGGCATTTCCCGATGCAAACAACTAGACAAGCCTATATGCCACGTGTTGCTACGCCCACCACCTGTTATTTACACTAAGCAGCAACTAAGCCTTAACTCGCATGACGCACCTTCCGCCGCCAAAATGGGAAGCGATTACCGAGGCTGACATTATCAGCTCTCATCCAATGAAACGTTAACAAATTAGCATTATTTAAAAATTTATATAAATAATTTTTTTCCCAACTATTTACAAATAACCCAAAACCATAGTATGGAGGAAAAATTTATAGCCATAGGCACCAAATTAATAGGGTCTTGATGAAACACAATATATCCCCTACGGGGACATAATAACAACACCAATGTTTATAGAATGCACTAGACGGTTTTCTTCGGTGGTCTATAGGTTTCCGGGTATAATTTTTTTTATTGGTGGTCTCTCGAGGGAAGCATTTATGGAAGCCTAGCTTTCAATTTAATGACTAATATTGACGCCAACTCTCCTCGCTGACCGAACTTGGTCTTGGGATTCTTCACCCCATCATATTGGTTGTGTATGAGGTTTTGTAATAATTAGGTGGGTCACTTGAGCCAGTTTTTTGGGACTAAATGGTTCCCGATAAGAATGATAATCTCCTCGGGGTTAGATATCACCAACATTTTTCTAGGGATGGTAAAATAATACTCTCTGAAGTGAAGACAATATCATATCCTTCTTTGGGGGAATCTTGGGTATGGTTTCTGTACTTGACGACAACCACAAGACGAGTCCCATTTCTTACGATTCTCCTCAGAATAACCCTGCCGTGGAAGGCTCCTTGTTTTTCTGGTAGTCACGCCGTAGAAGGTTAAGGCCTCGAAATTTTGTGGATGACGAAAGACAACATCCTTATCATTAGAAAAAGCTAAGACACTCTATTAGGAAGAAGAATTCTCCTAAGAACTTAGCTCTCAGAGACAATGTAACTATGAGTGAGGTGATTGAAATGTCTAACAAGGGATAGGTGAGGAGGTTTGTTGGGAGAAGCATGGATCATGTGAATTTTATCTAATGGGTTAAGATAGATGGGTAGGGTTTCTAGGGTACTGTTTGAGGTTATTTTCCTTCGAAAAAGGCTGGAAGGGAATCATTCTAAACACTTTGGAGGACACTTTGAAAATTATTGCAGGTAACTGGATGTGGGGTTTTGTTCCTTTTTAGGAAAATAGATGGATGACACTTTTTATGCTTGGAATGAAATATTTTGTAAGAGGTAGCTATGGGTCACGTTGTTAGGTATGCCAGTTGAGCTATGGACCTCTGTTTTTTTTTGGTGTATTTCCGAGGCTTTAGGTGACTACATTTCGATGGATTTTAGTTTCAAGGAATTTGGTGTTATGTCCCTAGGACACATTCTTGTTGATATTGACCTTTGATATGGTTTATTTTCCTGGATGACCATTTCTATTGTTAAATGTACAACATCGGGAGACATTCTCCAAACCAATCTTGTGCAGCCAAGATTGATCCTCCCGTATAGAGGTGAACAGTTTGATTGCTTTCCGTGTAAAGTTCCTCCTGTATAGAGGTAATTGATCAAAGTAATTATGTTGTAAAGTCTTGTTGGACAAGAATCCAGACTTGTGTGTCAAATCATGATTCTCATGTAAACCTTCTGTATAAAGGTATCCATGAGATGGACCTCCCGTAGAGAGGTGGACTTTCCATATAAAGATCATGATTTACTTGTTAAAAGCATTTAATGTCGTGTGATGTATTATTAACCATGATCACCAGTTGATATTAAGTCTCCCTTAGAGATTGATCACCTCTAAAGTGAATTACTTTAGCATATGATCATTTGGTCCGGAATAATATAATATGATCTCAACATCCGATAATTCTTCTTAGTATAATGTCATGTGATGGATAATTAAAGTTAGCACATATTGACCATGCAATAAAACATAAAATAAATCAAATATAAAGAATAGTAATTAAGAGAATTTGAAATTTTCCATGCAGACACTTCATCTAATTAAAGAGAACTCGAATTGTTAAAGCATCATTTAAAGCTATGCCTCAGTTAACTAAAGAACTCACAGTGGTCACTTCAAGTAAATCAATCAACATGATTTCGATTAACTAAGTGTTAAATAAATAAGGACTAGTTAACTAAAGTGTTTTCACTTTTGTTAAACTAAAAGACGACACTTCAGTAAATCAAGGAGAACTTGAATTGATCACTACAGTGACGTTATTAAGAATCAGTTAAAGAGAGTTAACTAAGTGGCAACAAATAAGATCTATTTAACTAAGTGATGACACTTAAGTTAGATACCTAACTAAGTGGGAAAGCTTTCAGCTAAGAGGCGATTTCATCCTAAGAGACATCTTAGTGAGATAAAGCACTGCATGAGAAGTGGGGCGCACTTCTGCATGCAAGATTGATACATCCAGTTTGAAGGCGAGTTCATATTGAAGTTATAAGATAAAAATAGAAGAGAAGAATGTATAAATATGTTATACGGGGTTGATGAATTCATTGTGAAGCAAATTCTCTTCTCCTTTGAAGGCAAGGCACTTCTCTTTGTGTGCAGGATATTATTATTGAAGGCAAGGCACTTCTTCGATTGATCTCTCTTCTCTATCGCTTTCGTATTTCATCAAGAGTGTTTGTTGATCTATTATATTTCGAAAGAAATATTTTATGTTGTAAAAGAAATCATTCTCCACTATCCATTATATTATACTGAGAATAATTGTTAGGTTTTTTTTATTCTCATAGTTTTGAGGATTTTCCGTAGGGTATATGTTGTGTTATGGTTGTATGAATTTCATGTGCTTGAACTGTCTCATTGCTTCAAGTTTCCGCATCTAAAATAATTAAAGACCAAATTTTAACATGGTATCAGGAGCTCAGGGCGTGAAGGAGCTTAGTTTTGCATGCCATATAGAGCCTACGTAGATCCTGAGAAGTTTAGCATAAGATTTCAAGACTATGGCATCAATTTGAGTACGAACGAAAGACCATCTTGAGGGCACCTCAAAATTCAACACTTGGAAGGCTATGATTCTCAACATCCTAGAGGAACAGGACTTGGATAGCTATGTATCCATTGTGTTGGAGGAGCCTACAACTAATGTAGCGCACATCAAATTAAAAAAGAATCAAGCTAAGGCCAAATAGATCATCTATGATTAGGTAAAAGACAAATTGATGCCCATGATCACACCGTTGAAGACTGCAAAAGAATGTTATGATACATTGACTAATCTATATGAGAAGAAGGCCCCAAATCAAAAGAGGGCATTTAAGAACAAGTCGCGACCTCAATATGGAGAAGGACGAGACAATGGACTCCTTCTTCACTAAAATCTCTTAGGTAAGAGATCAACTTGTTAACATTGGATCTGTAGTGGATGAAGATGATCTCATCCAAATCACCGTTGATGGTATCCCATCTTCATGGGAGACATTATTGGATGCTATAAATGGTCAAGAAGTGCAACCCAAGTTAGAAATATTGTGGCATGATTGTATCCAAGAGGAAGGGCGAATCTAGAGCAAAGCTATGTGCACTAAAGAAGAGAATATTGCCCTCACAGAAAGGATAAAGAAAGGAAAGAAAACCTTCTTCCAAAATAAGTTCTCTCATTCAAAGAAGAAGGATTTCAACAAAGGCTTTGATAAGTCAAAATCTAGATGATACAATTGCAACAAGAAAGGCCATTTCTCAAGAGAGTGCAAAGCAAAGCGCAAAGGAAAGTTTCATGCTTCTACCGCCATAGAAGATGAAACCACTCAAAAGAATGCATCCAAAGAAAATGAGACAATGATAGAGTTTTACCTTGTATAATCCCTTTAGGGATCCGTCATCACAAATGAAGACACATGGTTGATTGAAAATGGTGCATCCATACATATGACTGGTTACAAGAGTTCCATCACTGACCTGAAGGAGAAAGAGTTCACATGCATGGTAGAGTTATGGGACAACTCAACATATTTGATCCAAGGAGTTGGATCCACCTCATTCTAGCTGAGCACCTATGATTGTACATGTGGAGGACATTCTATATGTTCCACGATTGAAGAAGAACCTCCTTTAAGCTTCATTTATTGAAGACAAATGATTTTGAGTTATCTTCATGGATAACAAAGCACTTTTATGGTTGAAGAACAAAATCCTAGAATCTGTTGCTGTGATTGGAGTTCGAGAGGGAGTACTCTACAAGGTACCCGATAAGTACATTCAAGCTATGATTCATCGCATTGTTAGTCCATGTGAGCTGTGATACCGAAGTTTGGGACACCTACAGTACAAATCGCTACCAAGACTTCAAAAGATGGTAAAGGTATGCACACATTTAATTTTGAGCATGATAGTGTATGTCGGGTTTGTGCACTAGGGAGGAATGTTAAGACATTTTTTTCCAGCATTACTACTAGATCTAAAGGTATTTTATATTTAATACATTCTGATGCATGTGGTCCCATGTCATCCCCCTCTTTGAGTGGCTTCTTATATTATGTATTGTTCATAGATGATTTTTCTAGGAAGTCATGGATTTATTTCATGAAGACTAAAAGTGAAAATTTTAGCAAATTTAAAGAGTTTAAAGCCCTAGTTGAAAACCAGAAAGAAAAGTACAACCGTACATTAAGGTCTGATATGTTGGAATATTCACACCATCATTTTTATATTTTGCATGCTTGCATGCAAAACTGCATGCTGCATGCATTTGCATGCCACTGCATACATCTAGTCATCATCATGGTTGTCTCCCCAGCACCTAGAGCTTGCTTCTAGCTCTCCAGAGCTTGTCTTTAGCCCTCATTTTTCCTCCTACCTACCTAATGCGCCCTCCTTGACTTATCTTCTTAGCAAGTGCACCTTTCTCACCTACCACTGTCAGTTAGAGCGCCCTTACACACCTACCTTCAGTTATCACTCAGTTAGGGCACCTTATCTCACCTACTGGGAGTTATCATTCAGTTAGTGCATTGATTGAGTAGTTCTTCCACTGATTGCTCATGCTGATTGCTTATAGCTCTTAGTTAGTTAGTTCTAGAGTTCCACTTGACTATTTGATAGCCTCATGTGCCCCCCTTAGAGTCTCCATTCCCTGATTTATGCCTAGATGGTTCTGTTAGACTCAGTTAGACACACTTGACTGACTATTACCATTTATGACTGATACTATTGACTAGATGATGTCTCCATTGTTATCCAAGCTAGACTTTGAGTTAGATAGCCTCATGAACTCCACTTAGAGTCTCCATTCCTTGATTTATGGCTAGATAGTTCTATTAGACTCAGTTAGACACACTTGACTGACTCTTACCACTCATGACTGATACTGCTGACTAGTTGATGTCTCCATAATTATTCATGCTAGACTTTGAGCTCAGAATTCAAATGCCCTACTTGGCTAATTCGAATCCTATATGATGCCTCATCATTGATTATTGTAACACATTCTCTACATTCATTATTCATTGTATGATATTGACATTGTCCATTATTCTGTGTTTATGAGTGATTAATGAATGCATGCTTCTTCTTCTTTCCAAATAATCTTGAGAGTTAGATTGTGAGTTTGTTACAGTTGCTAGATCCCTGCAGATTATCACATGGTATCAGAGCAGTTAGCAATTATTCGAATTGCAGCCATTACAACAATTGCAACATTTCTTTGAGCAACTATCTTTCACTTGTGCACCAGAAGCCTCTGAGTTTCCACAACAAATCCTGATGCTATTACTTGAATTCATTGGAGAAATCCAATGAGGTCTAGCCAGATTTGAATGACTTAGTCTATGTGCCAAGTGTCCTTAAGGTAGTGTTCAGTAGAAGTGTAGCATTCTCCATGAGCATAAATTCTCTTGTTTTGTAGGTTTATTCACCCGTTCGGAATCTTCTTCAACTATTCAACTTTCTCTATTTCAGATGGATCTAAATCTCACATCTTCCAACTATGTTGAGTGGAAATCCAAGATGGCTCTCTTCATGAGGACCAAGGGCTTCACTCGAATACTCAACGGAACGATGGTAGAACCTCTCAGTGTAGTTGAAAAGTCCAAGTACTTGGATAGGATTGATGAAGCAGTTGGTATCCTCCTTCTCTCAATTTCTGATGATCTTCACTTCCATGTCATCGATCTTACATCTCTTAAAGAGGTTTGGGACAGGCTCGAATCCCTTTTTGGACAGAAAGATGATATGAAAGGACACAAATTGGAGAATGAGCTCATATGTTTGAGTCAAGACAGCTTTGAATCTATCAATGCCTTCCTCACCAAGTTCAAAAGCTTGATATCACAATTGAAAATATATGAGATAGTGAAAGAAGACAAGCAGCTTATACTTGCTATTTTCTCAAAGTTGGGGGCAAAATTCTCAGTTTTTGTCTCTACTTTCCAGTCAGCTAGGTTGTCCATTCCAAGATGGAAGTTTCCCTCACTTGATGATTTCATTCAATCTATTACTCAAGAGGAAGAGAAGTTGATCTCTATGGGAATGATCAAACCCAAATTGGATTCATCCCTTACAGTTGCAGAGAGAGCGAATGGTAAAGGAAAGCAAAATATTTCTGACAAGAGATCGAATGATACAAGGCCTACAGATAGTTCATATCAGTCAGATGGGGTTTCGAACTCTAGGAAGACCAAGCATTCTCAGAAGGGAAATTCCAAGTGCACATACTGCCATAGAGGGTTCCATCCTGAGAGTGCTTGCATGCGGAAGACTATAGATTTGATGGCTCAATTACTTGAGAAGAACAATCTTCCTGTACCAGCATGTGCAAGGAAGAAAGATCCTGATATTGAATCTTGTAGATTCGAAGGAAAAGAAAGATGTAATGCTCTCATAACAAGTGCATCAACTGGTCCTTCTTTCGTCATAGATTCAGGAGCATCAAGCCACATGGCTTCCTCCAAAGATCTCTTCTCTAGCTTTGAAAGCTCTATTGGCCCTTCCATCAGTTTGGGAAATGATTATGAAGTCTCCTCTCAGGGGATTGGAAGAATCGATCTTGATCATGGTCACTTTTTTGATGTGCTTTATGTTCCTTCTCTTGCAGCTAATGTCCTTTCAGTATTTCAATTGACTCATACAGAGAGCCCAAAAGAGTGATCTTTACTCCATATGAAGTCGAAGTACAACACCTGATTTCAGGGGAAGTCATTGCAAAAGGAGTTGCAAATCACGAGACAAAACTCTATGAGTTCTCACTCTTCTTACCTCTCTCAAAGGAGTTTGCTCTTCACTCTCATGAAGAGAGTAGATTGTCTCATCTCAACTACAAGATAGCTTGAACTGTGGTTGATGGTCTCCTAAGTGGCAAGTTTGCTCATGGCACCTTCAAAAGTTGTCTAAAAGGAAAGGATACACCAAAAGAGATTGAGAAAAAGAGGACTCTTGAAGAAGTGCAAATGCTAGATCCATATCCACAAGAACCTGAATATCTAGCACCTATTGGTCCATCTCCTAGTTCAAAACGGGCCTCCACTATTGCATCCTCCTTTGGTCTTAATGAAGTTCCATCATCATTTAGTTCTTCTATTGGTTCAGAAGAGGACTACATGCACATTCTGGAATAGTTTCATGACATCAATATTTTTGGATATGTTCCTCCTTCGAGTGATGATGAGCATGAGCCAGTTTTACTTGCTTCTCTCCATGAGATTTCAGATTCAGAGTTTGCACATGATGATGAGCCAGTTTTACTTGAGATTTCAGATTTAGAGTTTGCATGTGATGATGAGCTAGTTTTACTTGCTCCTCCTCATAAGATTTCAGATTCAGAGTTTGGATGTGATGATGCTTCTTCACATGATATTTCAGATGGAGATGATGATGAGAGAATGCTAGACCCAAATCCACAAGAACCTGAAGGTCTAGCAACTGATGATGAAGAGGAGCGAATGGGAGATCCAGATCCACAAGAAGAACCTGGATATCTCTCACTTGGTTGGCCTCCTCTTCCTCGATGGGAATCCACTGCTCCCATATCAGCCAGATCAGAGTTTCAGCATGGGAGGTTTCATCCTTCTTTCTTTACTGATCCTCTTCTTCGATGGGAAACCATTGATCCCCGATTTTCCAAATCAGAGTTTTCACATGTAAGGATTCATCCTTGTGAAATTCCTTATCCATTTCAGATCTATCGATCCTTCTTTGAGAAAGAAGGACACTTACCTCCTTTAGGGGTGAGAGATTATATGCTTCATTAGCATCCTTCAGTCTATTTTGAGGGAGGGATTTCTTCCTACTGGGTTTTTCCTCTTTCCTCACTTAGTTTATTTTAGATTGATTGTACGGGGTGACCTTTGGTCTTAGTCACCAGGGCCCTATCTTTTGTTTTTAGTTATTTCCTCATAGTATAGCTTGTGGGGGGTGTTGGAATATTCACACCATCAATTTATATTTTGCATGATTGCATGCAAAACTGCATGCTGCATGCATTTGCATGCCACTGCATGCATCCAGTCATCATCATGGTTGTCTCCCCAGCACCTAGAGCTTGCTTCTAGCTCTCCAGAGCCTTTCTTTAGCCCTCATTTGGCCTCCTACCTACCTAATGCACCCTCCTTGACTTATCTGCTTAGCAAGTGCACCTTTCTCACCTACCACTGTCAATTAGAGCGCCCTTACTCACCTACCTTCAGTTATCACTCAGTTAGGGCGCCTTATCTCACCTACTGGGATTTATCATTCAGTTAGTGCATTGATTGAGTAGTTCTTCCACTGATTGCTCATGCTGACTGCTTATAGCTCCTAGTTAGCTAGTTCTGGAGTTCCACTTGACTATTTGACAGCCTCATGCTCCCCCCTTGGAGTCTCCATTTCCTGATTTATGCCTAGATGGTTCTGTTAGACTCAATTAGACACACTTGAATGACTATTACCATTTATGACTGATACTATTGACTGGATGATGTCTCCATTGTTATCCAAGCTAGACTTTGAGTTAGACAGCCTCATGCACTCCACTTAGAGTCTCCATTCCTTGATTTATGGCTAGATAGTTTTGTTAGACTTAGTTAGACACACTTGACTGACTCTTACCACTCATGATTGACACTGCTGACTAGTTGATGTCTCCATAGTTATTCATGCTAGACTTTGAGCTTGGAATTCGAATGCCCTACTTGGCTAATTCGAATCCTATATGATGCCTCATCATTGATTATTGTAACACATTGTCTACATTCATTATTCATTGTATGATATTGACATTGTCCATTATTCTGTGTTTATGAGTGATTATTGAATGCATGCTTCTTCTTCTTTGCAAATAATCTTGAGAGTTAGATTGTGAGTTTGTTACAGTTGCTAGATCCCTGCATATTATCACATGATAATGGAGGTGAATTTGATTCATATGCATTTAATGAGCTATGTAGTGATGCAGTAATATGTAGACAGTTAACAGTACCATACAACCCTCATCAAAATGGGGTTTCCGAAAGAAAGAATAGAATCATATGTGAGGCTGCAAAAGCCACGATGCATGATCAAGATATGTCTACCTCATTATGGGAAGAAGCCACCTGTACAACTGTGTAGATCTAGAATAGAAGCCGATATGCCATTCTAGATGAGAAGACACCAGAAGAAGTGTTTACTGGTGAGAAGCCAGACATCTCACACTTGAGGATATTCGTGTGCTCAATATACAGTCATTTACCGAAATAAAAGAGAACAAATATGGATCCTTCTGGAAAGAAAGGCACCTTTGTGGGTTATAGAAAGTCATCCAAAGCAAACTGAATATATGTACTGGGTAAGAGACACATTAAAGTCAGTCGAGATGTTACCTTCCATGAAGAAGTTGCTTTAAAAATATTGAAAGAGATTCAATGTGATTCAGAGATGGAGGATTCTGAGTCTGATTCCCCCCCTTCAGAGCTTGAGAGGGAGAAACCAGAAGATGCCTTGGATTCGCTAGCTCCTAAAGAAATAGTAGAACTGATTGAGAGGTCACTCGATGAACCTCCCGCTAAAATAAGATATACTTGGTGCCGAGATATCTTACAAGATGCAGAGAAACATAGAGCACCAACAGGATCATCCAGAGAGCCCAAGAAAACTGACAGATATCCAGGGTATGTTTCACTGATGAGTCACATCAGTGATTCAGAACCATCCTCATATGAAGAAGCTGCAAAGCAACAGGTTTGGAAATATGCAATGACAGAAGAGTACAAATCTATAATGAAGAATTATGTTTGGGAGGTTGTTCCCAAACCTAAGGGGAAGTCCATTGTGACTTCCAGATGGATTTACAAGATAAAGCATGCTGCAGATGGTAGCAATGAGAAGTATAAATCCAGATTCATTGCCAAAGGTTTCTCTCAGAAAGAAGGCATTGATTATGATGAGACCTTTTCCCCTATGGAAAGGTACACCACAATCCAAGCAATGATTGCACTTGCATCTATTCTATTATGGAAAATTCATGAGATGGATGTGAATACAGCCTTCCTCAATGGCGAGGTTAAGTAAGAGGTTTATATTCAATAGCTTTAAGGATTTGTGGTGCATCGGAAGGAGTCCCATGTTTGATTGCTAAAGAAATCTCTATATGGGCTTAAGCAAGCCCCTAGGGCTTTGTACTCCATAATGGATAGTTATCTTTAGAAACCGAGTTTCAGTAAGAGTGAAGTTGATCCAAATTTGTACTTCAAAGTGGTGAAGAACCAACCGTTGATATTGGTCCTGTATGTTGATGATTTTTTTCTCATTGGATAGGAACATCTGATCGCTTGGTGCAAGAGGGTGCTCGGCTCAGAGTTCAAGATGAAAGACTGAGGACTTATGCACTACTTTCTTGGTCTTGAGATCTGGCAAAGAAAAGATGAAAATTTTCTATCTCAAGGGAAGTACATCATTGATTTATTGTGCAGGTTTGGCATGCTAGATTGAAAATCTATGACTACACCGATGGTTTCCAATTTTAGGAAACTTCACGATTCAGGCTTTGTATCAGATCCAGTAGATCCCACTTTGTATAGACAACTTATAGGCTCTCTAATGTACTTTGTACATTCGAGGATTGATATATGTTATGCCATGAGCATTCTGAGTCAATTTATGTCTGATCCAAGACACAGACACTGGACAGCTGCTAAGAATGTGCTTAGGTACCTTTGAGGTACAATTTCATTTGGAATCAGGTATGCCTCCAGTGGAGGAGTCATGTTACTTGGTTATACAGACTCATAATGGGGAGGAAGCATTGTGGACCGTAAGAGTACATCTAGATACTATTATGGCCTAGGATCAACTATGATATGTTGGTCCAGCAAGAAGAAGGGATCTGTATCATGGAGCACTACCGAAGCAGAATACATAGCTGCTATTGTTTCCTGCCGAGAAGTAGTGTGGCTCAGAAAGCTACTTGCAGAGTTGTTTAGTGAAAATATTGAGCCTACAGTTATTAGGTGTGACAATCAGAGTTGCATCAAGCTTTCTGAAAACCCAGTGTTTCATGACAAGTCGAAGCACATTGAAATGAAGTATCACTTCATACGAGACATGGTCCAGAAAGGTACAATGAAACTTCAGTACATTGCTACTGATGAGAATATTGCATATGTTTTAACAAAGCCTTTGTCAATGTCAAATTTTAGGTACTTCCGAGACAAGCTTGGTATGGCAGAGAATGCCTCCCTCGATGAGAGGTTGTGTTAAATGTACAACATCAAGAGACATTCTCCAAACCAATCTTGTGCAACCAAGATTGATCCTCCCGTATAGAGGTGAACACTTTTATTTCCTACCGTGTAAAGGTTATTCCTCCCGTATAGAGGTAATTGATTAAAGTAATGATGTTGTAAAGTCTTGTTGGACAATACTATGGACTTGTGTGTCAAGTCATGATTCTCATGTAAACCTTCTGTATAAAGGTATCCATGAGATGGACCTACCATATAGAGGTGTAACTTCCATATAAAGGTCATGCTTTACTTGTTAAAATCATTTAATGTTGTGTAATGTATTATTAATCATGATCACCAGTTGCTATTAAGTATCCCTTAGAGACTAATCACCTCTAAAGTGAATTACTTGAGCATATGATTATTTGGTCCAAAATAATATAATATGATCACAACGTCTGATAATTTTTCTTAGTATAATGTAATGTGATGGATAATTAAAGTTAGAACATATTGATGATGCTATAAAAGATAAAAGAAATAAAAGATAAAGCATAGAGATCAAGCGAATTCTAAATTTCCCATGTAGACGCTTCATCTAGTTAAAGAGAACTCGAATTATTAAAGCTTCAGTTATTAAGCTTGAGTTAAAGCATCGGTTAAAGATATGCCTCAATTAACTAAAGAAATCATAGTGGTCACTTCAAGTAAATCAATCAGCATGATTTCAGTTAACTAAGTGTTAAATAAAGAAGGACTAGTTAACTAAAGTGTTTTCACTTTAGTTAAACTAAAAGGCGACACTTCAGTAAATCAAGGAGAACTCAAATTGATCACTATAGTGACGTTATCAAGAATTAGTTAAAGAGAGTTAAATAAGTGACACCAAATAATATATAATTAACTAAGTGATGACACTTAAGTTAGCCACCTAACTAAATGGGAAATATTTCAGTTAAGAGGTGAGTTCATCCTAAGTGACAGTTTAGTGATATAAAGCACCACATGAGAAGTGGAGCGCACTTCTGCATGCAAGATTGATGCATCCAGTTTGAAGGCAAGTTCATCCTAAAGTTATAATATAAAAATAGAAGAGAAGAATGTATAAATATGTTATATGGGATTGATGAATTCATTGTGAAGCGAATTCTCTTCTCCTTTGAAGGCAAGGCGCTTCTCTTTATGTGCATGATATTATTATTGAAGGGAAGGCACTTCTTTGATTGACCTCTCTTATCTATTGCTTCCGTATCTTCATCAAGAGTGTTTGGTGATCTCTTATCTTCCGAAAGAAATCTACTATGTTGTAAAATAAATCATTCTCCGCTATCCATTATATTATGCTAAGAAGAATTGCTGGGGTTCTTTTATTCTCATAGTTTTGAGGATTTTCCCCAGGGTATATCTTGTGTTATGGTTGTATGAATTTCATGTGATTGAATTGTCTCATTGCTTCAAGTTTCCGCATCTAAAATAATTAAAGATCGAAGATCAACCAAATATTAACATGGTATCGGGAGCTTAGGGCGTGAAGGATCTTACTTTTGCATGCCAGTTAGAGCCTACGCAGATCCTGAGAAGTTGAGCACAAGATTTGAAGACTATGGCATCAATCTCTGTACGAACGAAAGACCGTCTTGAGGGAACCTAAAATTCAACACTTGGAAGGCTAGGATTCTCAACGACCTAGAGGAACATGAATTGGATAGCTATGTATCCACTATGTTGGAGGATCCTACAACTAATGTAGGGCACATCAAATTCAAAAAGAATCAAGCTAAGGCTAAACAGATAATCTATTATTCGGTAAAAGATAACTTGATACCCGTGATCACACCACTGAAGACTGCTAAAGAATGTTATGATACATTGACTAATCTATATGAGAAGAAGGCCCCAAATCAATAGAGGGAATTGAAGAACAAGTTGTGAAACCTCAATATGGAGAAGGATGAGACAGTGGCCTCATTCACAAAGATCTCTCAAGTAAGAGATCGACTTGTTAACATTGGAGTTGTAGTGGATGAAGATGATCTCATCCAAACCGCCATTTATGGTCTCCCATATTCATGGGAGACATTATTGGATGTTATCATTGGTTGGGAAGTGCAACCTGGGTTTGAAATATTGTGGCATGATTGTATCCAAGAGGAAGGGCAAATCCAGAGCAACGCTATGTGCCCTAAAAAAGAAAATATTGCCATCACGGCAAGAATGAAGAAAGGAAAGAAACCCTTCTTCCAAAAGAAGTTCTCTCATTCAAAGAATAAGGAGTTCAACAAAGGCTTTGACAAGTCAAAATCTAGATGCTACAATTGAAACAAGAAAGGCCATTTCTCAAGATAGTGCAAAGCAAAGAAGAAAGGAAATTTTCATGCTTCTACCGCCATAGAAGATGAAACCACTCAAAATAATGCATCTGAGGAAAAGGAGACAAGGAGGGAGTTTTACCTTATCTCACCCGTTCTGGGATCTATCATCACAAATATAGACACATGGATGATTGACCGTGGTGCATCCAAACATATGACTGGTTACAAGAGTTCCATCACTGACCTAAAGGAGAAAGTGTTCACATGCATGGTAGAGTTGGGGGACAACTCAACATAATAGATCCCAGGAGTTGGATCCACCTCATTCCTTCTGAGCACCAATGGTATTCTACATGTGGAGGACATTCTATATGTTCCAGGATTGAAGAAGAACCTCCTTTCAATTTCAGTTCTTGAAGACAAAGGCTTTCGAGTTATCTTCATGGATAACAAAGCACTTTTATGGCCAAAGAACAAAATCCTAGAATCTACTGCTGTGATTTGAGTTCAAGAGGGGGGACTCTACAAGGTAACCAGGAAGTATGTTCAAGCTATGATTCACCACACTATCATTCCATGTGAGCTATGGCACCAAATCCTGGAACACCTACACTACAAAGCACTGCCAGGACTTCAAAAGATGGTAAAAGGTATGCCCATATTTGATTTTGAGCATGATAGTGTATGTCGAGGTTGTGCACTTGGGAAGAATGTTAAGAATTTTTTTTCCAGTAGTACTACTAGATCTAAAGGCATTTTAGATTTAATACATTCTGATGTATGTGTTCCCATGTCATCCCCCTCCCTGAGTGGCTTCTTATATTATGTATTGTTGATAGATTATTTTTCTAGGAAGTCATGGATTTATTTCATGAAGATTAAAAGTGAAACTTTTAGCAAATTTAAAGAATTTAAAGCCCTAGTTGAAAATAAAAAAGAAAATCACATATGTGCATTAAGGTTTGATAATGGAGGTGAATTTGGTTTACATGCATTTAATGAGCTATGTAGTGATGCAGGAACATGTAGATAGTTAACAGTACCTTAAAACCCTCAACAAAATGGGGTTGTCGACATGAAGAGTAGAACCATATATCAGGATGCAAAATTCATGATGCATGATCAAGATATGTCTACCTCATTATGGGAAGAAGCGACCCGTACAACTATGTACATACAGAATAGAAGTACGCATGCCATTCTAGATGAGAAGACACCAGAAGAAATGTTTACCAATGATAAGCCAGACATATCACACTTGAGGATCTTCGTGATCCTAGGATACATTTGTGTACTGAAAGAAAAGAGAACAAAGATGGACCCTTCTGGAAAGAAAGGAACATTTGTGGGTTATAACGAATCATCCAAAGCATACTGAATATATGCACCAGGTGAGAGAGACATTGAATTCATCCGATATTTTAGCTTCCATGAGGAAGCTGATTTCAAATGATCGAAATAGATTCAATGTGATTCAGAGATGGAGGATATCAAGTCTGATGCCCCCCCTTCACATCTTGAGAGGGAGAAACTAGAAGATGCCTCATATTCGCTAACTCCTGAAGAACCAGTAGAACTGATTGAGAGGTCACCTGATGAACCTCCCGCTAAAATAATATATGCTTGTTGCCGAGATATATTACAAGATACAGAGAAACATGGAGCACCAATAGGCTCATCCAAAGAGCGCAAGCAACCTGACAGATATTTAGGGTATGTTGCACTGATAAGTCACATCAGTGATTCAAAACCATCCTCATATGAAGAAGCTACAAAGCAATAGGTTTGGAAATATGCAATGATAGAAGAGTACAAATATATAATGAAGAATGATGTTTGGAGGTTGTTCCCAAACCTGAGGGGAAGTCTATTCTGACTTCTAGATGGATTTAAAAGATAAAGGATGTTACAGATGGTAGTATTGAGAAGTATAAATCCATATTCGTTGCCAGAGGTTTCTCTCAGAAATAAGGCATTGATTATGAAGAGAACTTTTCCCTGGTGGAAAGGTACACCACAATCAGAGCATTGATTGCACTTGCATTTTTTCTAGGATGGAAAATTCACTAGATGGATGTAAAGACAACCCTCCTAAATGGTGAGGCTGAGGAAGAGGTTTATATTCAACTGCCTAAAGGATTTTTGGTGCATAGGAAGAAGTCCCATGTTTGAAGCTAAAGAAAGCTCCATATGGGCTTAAGTAATCCCCCAGGGATCGGTACACCAGAATTGATATCTATCTTCAGTAACTGGGTTTTAGTAAGAGTAAAGTTGATCCAAATTTGTACTTCAAACTAGTGAAGAACCAACCATTGATATTGGTTCTGTATGTTGATGATTTGTTTCTCACTGGGGAGGAACATATGATTGCTTGGTGCAAGAGGGAGCTCACCTCAGAGTTGGAGATGAAAGACTTAGGACTGATGCACTACTTTCTTGGTCTTGAGATCTGGCAAAGAAAATATGAAATTTTTCTATCTCAAGGTAAGTACATTGTTGATATATTGCATAGTTTTGGCATGATAAATTTCAAATCTATGACTACACCGATGGTTTGCAATTTGAGGAAACTTCATCAGTCAGGATTTGTATAAGATCCAGTGGATCCCACTTTGTATAGACATCTTATAGGCTCTCTAATGTACTTGATACATTTGAGGCCTGATATATGTTATGCCATGAGTATTCTGAGTCAATTTATGTCTGATTCGAGACACAAACACTGGACAACTGCTAAGCATGTGATTAGGTACCTTCGAGGTACAATTTCATATGGAATCAGATATACCTCCAGTGGAGGAGTCATGTTACCTGGTTATACGAACTCAAACTAGGGAGGAAGCATCGTGGACCGTAAGAGTACATCTGACTACTGTTATAGCCTAGGATCAACTATGATATCTTGTTCTAGTGGGAAGCTAGGCCTCGTATCCCAGAGCACTACCGAAGTAGAATACATAGTTTCTAGTGTTGCCTGACAAAGTCAAAATCTAGATATTTCAATTGCAACAACAAATTTCGTTTCTCAAGAGAGTGTAAAGAAAAGCAGAAATGAAAGTTTCATGCTTCTACCACCATAGAAGATGAAATCACTCAAAAGAATGCATCTGAAGAAAAGGAGACAAGAAGGGAGTATTACCTTGTCTCATCCCTTTTAGGATCCATCATCACAAATGCAAACACATGGTTTATTGATAGTGGTTAATCCAAACATATGATTGGTTACAAGAGTGCCATATCCGATCTAAAGGAGAAATAATTCACATGCATGGTACAGTTGGGGGACAACTCAACATATTTGATCCAAGGAGGTCGATCTGTTGGTTGTGGAGCTCGATATTCCTGATTCAGAGATGTTATTTCATCTGTTTTTGTACCCCAATTTTATATGATGTGCAGGTGGGTTGTACACTCATCCCAGTGGAGGGGTGTGGGGGGGCATCTCCTCCCCACGGGGGTCCGGGGGAAATGCCCTCTGAAAGAATTTTTTTGGGTTGTTTGTTGGCCAACAGTTTACGGGACCATAGCATTGGGTAGCCCATGGTATTTTCCCATGGTAATTCCCCTTTAAAAGAAAGACATTGTAATACGACTGTGTAATGTATTGTAGCATTGTAAAGATCTCTATGATTGTGTAAGAGAGATTGAGAGAGAGTGAAGAGGAATTTGCAGCGGATGTGTTGCAGGTTGTATCCCTTCATTTGTTGGATGGTATAATAATAAAAGGATTGGAAATTTATTTGTGGACATAGCCCAAATTGGGTGAACCACCTATATGGGTGTCTCTCTTGTAATGTGCTTTATTTTTGCATCTTGTTTATTATTATTTCTATGTGATCCTATTTTTCTAACAATTGGTATCAGAGCTAAAGGTCTATTTGGTAGATAAATGCGTAGGAAAGAAGGGTTCCTGGTTCGAGTGGGAGCAATGGAGGAATAAGGAAAGTTTAAGGTCGAGAATTTTAATGGCCAAAACTACCAGTTATGGAAAATGCAAATGGAAGACTATCTGTATCAGAAGGATCTATTCCTACCATTGGGAGGAAAAGAAAAACAATTGGCAGCTATGAAGGATGAAAAATGGGAGGTTCTTGACAGAAAGGCACTGGGAACAATACGGCTATGCCTGGATTCACCGATGGCTTTCAATATATCAAAAGAAAAGAAAATGGAAGGTCTAATGACTGCATTGGGTAAATTTCCTTGGCCTCGAACAAGGTATTTCTAATAAAGTGTTTATTTAATATGACGATGTCAGAAGATGGATCTGTTGCTGATCATTTAAATGAATTTAATACGATTAAAAATTAGCTAAGTTCTGTAAAAGTGAAATTTGATGATGAGGTTAGGGATCTTATAATCTTGTGCTCATTACCGGAAAGATGGAACGACTTGGTCATGGCTATAAGTAACTCTGTCTCTGGTTCAAACACTTTGAAATTTGATGATGTTGTTGGTGTTATTCTTAGCGAGGAAATGCAAAGGAAAAGCACAAGTGATACATTAGGTAATGTGTTGACCTTGGAGAGCAGGGGAAGACAAAGGGAGAGAGGAAAGAGCATAGGTAATCGCAACAAGTCCAGACTGGGAAATATAGAGTGCTAGAACTGTGGAAAGAAAGGACATCTGAATAAAGACTCCATATCTCTAACGAAGAAAGGAGATGGATAGAAAGATACTACTCAGGAAGAAAATGTAGGAGGTGATGTGTTACAAGATGCTTTAATTCTTGGATTAGATAGTAATAGTGATTACTGGGTAGTTACAAATTTAGGTGCTTCATGTCACGCTACACCCCATAGGAAATTCTTTCATGATTATGTTCCAGGAGATTTTGGACATGTTTTATTGGGTGATGATGAACCATATAAAGTTGTTGGAATGGGTAAGGTACAGATAAAGTTAAAGAATGGAGGCGAATGGCTACTGACATATGTAAGGCATATTCCTGCTATTGAAAGAAATCCAATCTCAACAAGGAAGTTGGGAGATGGCGGTTGCTTATCTACATTTGGATAAATGTGGTGGAATATCACTACAGGATCAATGGTGATATAAAAATGAGACAAGATAGGTATGTTGTATTAATGTCTCCATAATACTGACTGTTCTATCTCTTTAGCCTCCACAAGAACATATATAACATTGTGGCATCATAGGCTTTGCCACATGAGTGAGAAGGGGATACAAATTCTCCACTCATGGAAGTTGTTTCTAGATCTGAAGTAGGTAAGTTTGGAATTCTGTGAGAACTTTGTTTATGGAAAAAATAAGAGTCATATTTCTCAGGGTTGGGAAACAAAAGAAGAGTGAAAAGTTAGAGCTTGTGCATACATAGGGGACCAACTCAGGTACAATCTCTTGGTGGCTCTCATTATTATGTTAATTTTATTGATGATGCAACTAGAAAAACTTGGGTTTATTGCATTAGACATAAATCTTATGTGTTTGCTACTTTTAAGAAGTGGAAAGATTTGGTTGAGAATGAGACAGGAAAAAGGTTGAAGTTTCTTAGATTTGATAATGGAGGTGAA
Source organism: Larix kaempferi (assembly GCA_027924585.1). Taxonomy (NCBI): domain Eukaryota; kingdom Viridiplantae; phylum Streptophyta; class Pinopsida; order Pinales; family Pinaceae; genus Larix; species Larix kaempferi. Next base: position 9,384,691 of record BSBM01000136.1, read on the forward strand.
TATTGCAGCAAGGAGTTTGATAGTTACCATTCATACCATGGGCTTCATAGAGATAAGACAGTCCCATGAACACCACAAGAAAATGGTGTGTCAGAAAGGATGAATATAACGATCATGTAGCATGCAAGATGTATGAGATTGCATGGAGGGTTGCCCTTACAGTATTGGGCAGATGCTATAGATATTGTCGTTTACTTAATAAACAAAGGACCTTCAATCGCTTTGGATGATGGTATTCCAGAAGAGGCGTGGAAAGGTAAAAAGGTAAACTACTCATTTATGAGAAATTTTGGTTGTGAAGCATTTGTCCATATTGATAAAGAAAATAGAACAAAGCTTGAGGCTAAATCCAAGAAATGTAACTTTATTGGATATGGGGTTGATGATTTTGGTTATCGCTTATGGGATTATGAAAATAACAAAATCATTAGGAGTAGAGATGTGGTATTCAATGAAAAGGTCATGCATAAATATTAGTTGCAAGGAAGAAACAAGAAAGGAAAAACAAAAACACAAAGTACACAGTTCTTGATGAAACCAAAGAAAATCAAGTTCCAAAGGTGCCAAAAAATCAAGAACAACAGAAGGCACCTCAAACTCCTGCAAGTGTTAGAAGATCTACCAGGTCAAGTAGGCCACTTGAATGATACTCTCCTTCAATGTATTATTTATTGATGATTGATTCTGGTGAACCATAATGTTGTGAAGAAGCAATGTAGGTGGAAACTAGAAAGAAGTGGGAGCAAGGCATGAATGAGGATATGGACTCATTAATAAGAAACCAGACTTGGGATTTGGTTCAATTTCTTGTAGGTAAAAGGTCATTGCAGAACAAATGGGTTTATAGGTTGAAGGAAGAGGATGGAGGAAAGAAGCGGTACAAGGCCAGACTTGTTGTAAAGGGGTTTGCATAGAAGAAAGGTATAGATTTTGATGAAATATTTTCTCTCATTGTTAAAATGACTTCAATTAGGACTATTTTAAATATAGTGGCGGTAGAATATATAAATCTTGAATAGTTAGATGTAAAAACGACCTTTCTCCATGGGGATTTGGAGGAAGAGATTTATATTCAGTAGCCACAGGGGTATGAGGTCAAAGGGAAGGAGAACTTAGTATGCAGGTTGAAGAAGAGCTTGTATGGCTTGAAGCAAGCTCCAAGGCAGTGGTATTTGAAATTTGATAGGTTTATGACAGAACAAGGTTATAGTAGATGCCTTTCTGACTACTGTGTTTATTTCAAGAGGCTAGATAATGAAAGAAATATTATCTTGTTATTGTATGTGGATGACATGCTTGTTGCAGGGTCTAACATGCAGGATATAAATGTGCTCAAAATGAAGTTAGATAATTAATTTGCGATGAAGGATTTGGGTGCTGCAAAGCAAATCCTTGGTATGATAATAACAAGAGATAGGAAAAATCACAAATTGACATTATCTCAGGGTGAGTACATACAATAGGTGTTGGAGAGGTTTAGAATGCAGAATGCAAAACCAATTAGCACACCTTTGGCCAACCATTTCAAACTAAGTAAAGAAATGTGTCCTAAGACACAGGAAGAGATAGACTACATGTCCAAGGTTCCCTATTCATCAGTAGTTGGTAGCTTGATGTATGCCATGGTGTGCACAAGACCAGATATTGCACATTTAGTGGGAATTATGAGAAGGTATACAAACAATCCAGGTAAAGAACATTGGAAGGCAGTACAATGGATTCTTAGGTATTTGAGAGTTACTGCCACTCATGCATTATGTTTTGGAGGTTCAGACATTGTTCTACAATGATATGTTGATGCATATATGGTAGGTGATAAAGATAGCAGGAGGAGCACCACAGGGTATGTTTTTATTGTAGGTGGAACAATAGTAAGTTGGATTTTGAAACTACAAAAGGTTGTTGCAATTTCAACAACAAAAACAGAGTATGTTGCTGCTACAGAGGCTAGTAAAGAGATGATTTGGTCACATAGGTTCATGGAGGAATTGGGTAAGAAGTAGGAGAATAACAGGTTGTACAGTAACAACCAGAGTGCCATTCATCTTGCAAAGAACTCATATTTCCATTTTAATACTAAACATAGACATCTCAAGTACCATTTCATATGGTCTATTCTAGAAGATGAATTGTTGAAGTTGGAAAAGATACACACTAGCCAGAATCATGTAGACATGTTGACAAAGGTAGTAACCAGAGAGAAACTGAGTTCCTGCTCAGTTTCAGATGGATTTCAATCATGACAGTGAAGATGAGAAATTTTCCAGGTCCAACGTTCAGAGCATAGTCTAGCAAGTGTAGCAGCAGTGGAGTTGTTGTGATCATTTTCCAAGTGGGAGACTGTTTGTTGTGGATCCTGATCTTCCTGAATCAGAGATGTTGTTTTAGCCATGTTTGTACCCCATTTTTATATGATGTGCAGGTGTCCTGTACACTCATCCCAGTGGGGGGGTGTGGGGGGGCATCGCCTCCCCATGGGGGTTCGAGGGAAGTGTCCCTGAGAAAGAGAGTTGGGGGGTGAAGCCCCCGAAATAACTTTTTGTGGGTTGTTTGTTGGCCAATAGTTTATGATCCCATGGTATTGGGTAGCCCGTGTGATATTTCAGGATTAGGATCACTCAACAATAGCAGACCTCACTAATAATTCACTCAAGAAGTGTAGAAAGAAGAAGAAGAAATGGAGATTCAATAATCACTCATACACAAGAAATGACAAAAAATGTTGTATCATACATCAGCTGTAAGCTAGCACTCTGTAAAATGAATAATAATTGAATACAATAAAATGGATTCGAATGCCTCTAAGATCATTCGAATTCTCCTCAATGTGTGGCTTGGATAGCATTGGAGACATCATCCAAACTAGTGGTTGTAGTCACGAATGTCGGATAGTCAGTCAAATGAGTCTAACTGAGTCTAACTGAGTGCATGGGCACTAATGTAGGGAAAGAGACTCCAATGTGGGCACATGAGGAGCTGTCAGTAGTCAGTAGAGCTCAACTAGTCTCAGTAGGTGCCTATCTAAGTGCTTTAGTCAGTTAACTGATCAATCATCCCTTGAATCAAGGAACTGAGTCATCAACCAACCAACTAACTGAAGTAACTCCTAAATAGGTGGAATAAGGCGTACTTGTTCTCCAGTGATGAAAACAAGGGCGCATCAGTGGCTAGGAGGGATACAACTAAGTAGAAACAGGCTCTTGGGGGATGCAAAATAAGGACTAGGTGCTGGGAGACTACCATACTGATGATTGGATGCATGCAATTGCATGAAAATGCATGCAGATGACTAGATGCATGCATGCATGCAAAATACAAAAATGATGGTGAGAATATTCCAACACCCCCCGCAAGCTATACTATGAGGTAGTAATTGAAATCTGAAAAGTAGGGCCCTGGTGATTGAGATCAAAGGTCACCCCGTACAACAATATAAATAATAAAAGAGGAAAGAGGGAAAACCTAGTGGTAAGAAAGCCCTCCCTCGAAATAGACTGAAGGATGCTAATGTAGCATGTCATCACTCACCCCAGAAGGAGGCAAGTGTCCTTCTTTTCCAAAGAAGGATCGATCAACTTGAAATGGATCAGTAATGTGAGAAGGATGAAACCTTGCATTCTGATAATTTGATTTGGTTCTCCGTTGATCAGTTGGATCACCAACAAGATCTCCGGTAGATATGAGAGTAGTGGTTTCCCATGTCGGAAGAGGAGGATCATCAGGTTCTTATGGAACTAGATCTCCCATTCGCTCATCTTTTGAATTAGTTGCTAGATCTTCAGGTTCTTGTGGATCTGGATCTAGCATTTTCTCTTCATCATCATCACTCTCATACTCTAAATCTAAACTGTCATGTGATGAAGATTCGCTCTCTTGGAGCTCATCAAGCAGTGGAGGTGTAGTAGGAAAGCTATCATGCTCAACAGGATGAGCATCATGAAGAGGCCATTCCTCAAACTGTACACTCCTATCAAGAAATGTAGTCATGGTAGAGGGATCAAGCAACTTTTAGTCCTTTGCATCCATTGCATAACCCGCCATAATGCACTCTCTGCTTTGTGGATCTAGGGCTCTCCTTTTCTCAGTTGGAATCCTTGCCCATGCTTTGGATCCAAACACTCAAAGATGAGACACATCAGGTTTGTATCCCATCCATGCTTCAAAATGAATCATGTCTTTGAGTCCTTTGTGAGGAACTCTGTTCTAAAGATAGGAGGCATAGTTAATGGCTTCTGCCCAAAGACTAGGGTGCAACCCTTTCGAATTTAGCATGTAGGTGGCCATTTCTTTCAATGTTCTATTCTTCCTTTCAGCAACACCATTATGTTGTGTTATATAGGGAACAGTATGATGCATCTCAATGCCCTCTTCAACACAAAAGGTTTGAAAATCACCCTTGATGTACTCACCTCCATTGTTAGTGCGAATGGATTTGATCCTTCTATGTGAAAACTTCTCTGCAGAAGACTTGAAAAACTTAAAGAATCCAAATACTTTTGAATTCAATCTAAGAATGTATACCCATGCAAATATGGAATAATCATCAATAAAGGTGAGTATATACCTTGATTTGTTTAGAGATAGATCTGGAAATGGCCCAGCAAAATCATTATGGATGAGATATAGAGGATGAGAGGCTCTCCTTGCCTTCCCCTTCTCAAAGTTCTTTTCAGGATGCTTTCCCATCAAACAACCATGACAGTTGCCCTTGGAAAACTTGATCTTGGGAAGCCCATCAACCATCTCCTTTGTATGTATGTCTTGCAAGTATTGATAGTTAATATGCCCAAATCGTTCATGCCACAATCTACTCTCTTCATTGGCATGAGTGTGAAGAGAAAATTTCCTTGAGAGAGGTAAGAAGTGTGAGAAATCATACAATTTCGACTTATGATTTGCAACTCCTTTTGCAATGGTAGATCCTAATACCATGTCTTGAATTTCGACCTCATTAGGAGAGAAGATCACCCTCTTGGGCTCTCCAGTGTGAGTCATCTGCTATACAGAAAGTAGATTAGCAGTGAGAGTGTGGACATAGAGTACATCCAAGAAATATCCATGATCTAGGTTGATTCTTCCAATCTCCTCAGAGGAGATCTCAGAATCATTCCCCAACATAATGGATGGTCCAAGAATAGCTTCGAATCCAGTCAAGAGATCCTTGGAGGAAGACATGTGTCTTGATTCTCCAGAATCTATGATGAAGGAGGATTGAGTTGATGCACCTGCCATGAGGGTATGTCATCTCTCTTTGTTCTTAGATCTAGATGGTTCACTCTCTTTCTTTCTAGCACATGCAGGTATTGGAAGATTATTTTTTTTAAGAAGTGAAGCCATGATATCTATGGTCTTCTTCATACATGAGCTCTCAAGGTGATATAATCGATTACAGTATGTGCACTTGGATTTTCTCTTCTGAGTGTTCTTGTCCTTCTTAAGATTCGAGACTCCATCTGACTATATGGGAGCCTCCTTCTTCTTTTGGTCATTCGAATTTCTATAAGAAATTTTTTGTTTTCCTTTTCGATTCGCTCTCCTTGACTCAGTAGCTGCAAGAGCCGAATCCAACTTGGATTTGATCACTCCCATGTTCACTAGCTTCTCCTCCTCAAGAGTTAGAGATTGGATGAAGTCTTCAAGCGAAGGAAATTTCCATTTTAGAATGGACAACTTTGCTGACTGGAAGGTCGAAACAAAAACTGAATAATCAAGGCCAATCTTTGACAGGATGGAAAGGATGAGTTATTTTTCTTCCTTCTCAATCCCATACCTCTTCAACTGTGAAATCAAGTTCTTGAATTTGTTGAGAAACTCAGTGATAGTTTTGAAACTACTTGGGCTCAAGGAGATGAGCTCATTTTCTAGTTTATGCCCCTTCAAATCATCTTTCTATCCAAGGAGGGATTCGAGCTTGTCCCAAACCTCCTTTGGAGTCTTCAAATCAATAACATGAAAGTGCAAATATTCATAAATGCTAAGTAGCATCAGTCCTACTACTTCATCAAGCTTGTCTAAGTACTTGGATTTATCTACTGCACCAGTGGGATCAACTGCATATCCATTCACTACTATGGAAAGAATCTTCAACTTCAAGAAGATGCCCATTTTTGTCTTCCATTGGAAGTAGTTGAATGAATTCAACTTAAGATCCATGATACTGAAGAATTCGAAGTTGAAAGAGGGAGATTCCTGCAAAACAAATGAGAAATATGAAAAGAAGATCTGCTGCAATTTGAATTGAACACTGCCTTAGGACACTGAGCACATGTGACTAAGTCCTTCACACTTGGCTAGAACTCACTGGATTGCTCCAGTCAATTCAAGGCAATAACACCAGGATTTGCTATGGAAACTCAAAGGCTTCTGGTGCTCAATGAAAGACAACTGCTCAAGGAATTGCTGCAACTGCTGCTGCTCCAATTCGAATAGCTGTTGTCAGCACTAATACCATGTGATATTTTAGGATTAGGATCACTCAACAGTAGCATACCTCACTAATAATTCACTCAAAAAGTGCAGAAAGAAGAAGAAGAAATGGAGATTCAATAATCACTCATACACAATAAATGAAAAAAACTATTGTATCATACATCAACTGTAAGCTGGCACTCTATAAAATGAATAATAAGTTAATACAATCAAATGGATTCGAATGCCTCTAAGGTCATTCGAATTCTCCTCAATGTGTGGCTTGGATAGCATTGGAGACATCATCTAAACTAGTGGTAGTAGTCACAAATGTTAGATATTTAGTCAAATGGGCCTAACTGAGTCTAACTGAGTGCATGGGAACTGATGTAGGGAAGGAGACTCCAATGTGGGAGCATGAGGATTTGTCAATAGTCAGTACAGCTCAACTAGTCTCAGTAGGTTCCTATCTAAGTGCTTCAGTTAGTTAACTGATCAACCAACCCTTGAATCAAGGAACTGAGTCATTAACCAACCAACTAACTGAAGTAAATCCTAAATAGGTGGAATAAGGCGCACTTGTGCTTCAGTGATGAAAACAAGGGCGCATCAGTGGCTAGGAGGGCTAAAACTGAGCAGAAGTAGGATCCTGGGGCTGCAAAATAAGGACTAGGTGCTGGGAGACTGCCATACTGATGACTGGATGCATGCAGGCATGCAAAATACAAAAATGATGGTGAAAATATTCCAAGAGCCCGTGGTATTCTCCCATGGCAATTCCCATTTAAAAGGAAGACATTGTAATACAACTGTGTAATGTATTGTAGCATTGTAAAGATCTCTATGATTGTGTAAGAGAGAGTGAAGAGGAAGTTGCAGCGGATGTGCCACAGGTTGTATCCCTTCATTTGTTGGATGGTATAATAATAAAAGGACTGACAATTTCTCCATGGACGTAGCCCATATTGGGTGAACCACGTATATTGGTGTCTCTCTTGTAATGTGTTTTATTTGATTTATATTTGCATATTGGTTATTGTTATTGCTCTGTGATCCTGTTTTTCTAACAGGATCCACCTCATTCTAGCTAAGCACCAGTGATACTCTACATGTGGAGAACATTATATATGTTCCAGGATTGAATAAGAACCTACTTTTAGTTTCATTTTTTGAATACAAAAGCTTTCGATTTATCTTCATGGATAACAAAGCACTTTTATGGCCGAAGAACAAAAGCCTAGAATCTGCTGCTGTGATTAGAGTTCGAGAGGGAGGACTCTACAAGGTACCCGTGAAGTACATTCAAGCTATGATTCACCACAATGTCAGTGCATGTGATCTGTGGCACCGAAGGCTTAGACACCTACACCACAAAGCGCCACTAGGACTTCAAAAGATGGTAAAAGGTTTGCCCGTATTTGATTTTGAGCCTGATAGTGTATGTCAGGGTTGTGCACTTGGGAAGAATGTTAAGAAATTTTTTTCCAGAAGTACTACTAAATCTAAAGGGATTTTATATTTAATACATTATGATGTATGTGATCCCATGTCATCCCCCTCCCCGAGTGGCTTCTTATATTATGTACTATTCATAAATGATTTTTCTAGAAAGTCATGGATTTATTTCATGAAGACTAAAAGTGAAACTTTTAGCAAATTTAAAGAGTTTAAATCCCTAGTTGAAAATCTAAAAGAAAAGCACATCCGTGCATTAAGGTCTGATAATGGAGGTGGATTTGATTCACATGCATTTAATGAGCTATGTAGTACATCCAGAATAGAATCCCGCATGCCATTATAGATGAGAAGACACCAGAAGAATTGTTTACTGGTGAGAATCCAAACATCTCACACTTGAGGATCTTCAGGAGCCCAGTATACATTCATGTACCGAAGGAAAAGAGAAAAAAGATGGAGCCTTCTGGAAATAAAGGCCCCTTTGTGGGTTATACCGAGTCATCCAAAGCATAACGAATATATGTACTAGGTGAGAGACGCATTGAAGTTAGCCGAGATGTTACCTTCCATGAGGAAGCTGCTTTCAAAATATTGAAAGAGATTCAATGTGATTCAAAGATAGAGGATCCAAAATCTAATTCCCCCCCTTCAGAGTTAGAGAGGGAGAAACCAGAAGATGCCCCAGATTCGTTAGCTTCTGAAGAACCAATAGAAATGGTTGAGAGGCCACTTGATGAACCTCCTGCTAAAAGAAGATATGCTTGGTGCTGAGACATATTACAAAATGAAGAGAAACGTGGAGCACCAGTGGGATTATCCAGAGAGCACAAGAAACTTGACGTATATTCAGGGTATGTTGCACTGATGAGTCACATTAGTGATTCAGAACAATCCTCATATGAAGAAGCTGCAAAGCAACAATGTTTGGAAAGATGCAATGACATAATAGTACAACTCTATAATGAAGAATGATGTTTGGGAGGTTGTTCCCAAACCTGATGGGAAGTCCATTGTGACTTCCACATGGATTTACAAGATAAAGCATGCTGCGGATGGTAGCATTGAGAAGTATAAAGCTAGATTCGTTTCTAGATGTTTCTCTCAGAAAGAAGGCATCGATTATGATGAGACCTTTTCCTCGGTGGAAAGGTACACCACAATCCGAGCAATAATTTCACTTGCATCTGTTCTAGGATGGAAACTTCACCAGAACCTTCCTCAATGGTGAGGTTGAGGAAGAGGTTTATATTCAACAACGTGAAGGATTTGTGGTGCATGGAAAGGAGTCCCTGTTGTAGATATTTCTTCCTACAGATAGAAAGAAGCCCTCTTAGGTTAAAGTAGGATAGATTGACTCTAATCTAAGGAAAAAGTAAAACAAATGCTACTTTGAATCCTAAATCAAACAAGCATTTCAAGATTTCAGTATTGGAGAATATGAGAGAAAATGACTAACCTTTCACTTTGATGTTCGTCCCGCTTGTAGTCCAGACCTCTAAGTCCTCGCAATGAACCTGTTAAGATCAGATAATATACAAGCATATATGATTCTCCAAGTACCTTGAATTATAAGTTAGAATCTAAATCTATCTAGATACAAATCAAGTAATTGAATCATAATCAACATACACAAATTGGGAAACAAGACAAGTTATCTTTATTGGAAACTTGAGAATGCTTACAATGGTTGCTTGATGTCCAAGCCAACTTTCAGCTCCAAGTTCCTCCTCTAGCTATCTCTGCAAAAGTCTCAAGATCATAGGTTGGATTCCCCAAGTAGTCCCCCCTTGGCTGATGGAAGGCCTCTCCTTTATAGTGCTTGAAAGGGTTAACCATAAGGAGAGTAAGGTGGATCAAATGAGTGTTTAGTTGATCAACCAAACTAAACAAGGAAAGCGGGTTGGGATTGAATCAGGACTTATAATCCAAAGAAAATCTCTTGAAGGATGAGATCCATGATCCATGGAAAAATATGCTAAAAAGGGATTTTTCGCGCCCCTAGTTTTGAGCATAACGCGAAAATCATCTCGATTTTTGTGCCCCAGGGAAAGTGCAAAACATGAAAACCCTAATTTTCGCTACCCAGCAAATGTGCAGAGCGTGAAAATCTATGCAGATATGCTCAACTATTGTGACACGTGGCATATAAGGTCATGTCTTGGCATTCAGTCAATGGATTTTTCTCCTGGGTGTCCATCTGAGACCAAGGAGGGAGCCAATAATGTGTGACGGTTATTAGGGAGAAATGTCTCTAGGTCGCATGGTACAAAGATGCAACACTAGTGCTCAAAGTGTAACTTTGAGGTATAATGGATGTCCCTAAAGTGTGAGGTCAGAAGAGACTGATGGTCGAAAGAATTTACAAATAAATTTCCCGGAGATAGCATCAAGGGAAGCAATGAGGAGCTGAAACAAAAACAATATGTCAAAAATATCACCGAGGCGGGCATACCCATCCTCGGAACAACTGACTCAAAGCATGTCTGCTGACCAATACACTGCAGATCCATGAGTACTGAGATGATATAGATTGTGGAAAAATCATGGCTACTATGAACAATCGTAGATCCATGAGGCAATAATGACACAACCACGACCAATACATAAGTGGATCTGCGTGACAATACAACAATGAGGTCATCCACGTAATTACTATGTGGAAACCTGCTCAATAATCACCATCGCAACCTGGACGTAAACAACATCAAAATGTGTCTAGGGTCTTCTACCCGATCCCAAAACGATACGAATCTAGCCATGTGATTACCAGGTTTTGAAGTCGAACATGGTAGAAAAACACTTGATTACCGGTCAATAATGTGAACCGTTAACAAGTGTGAGGGAAATCACCAATGATGACAATGATCCCCAAGGTATCCCTAGTACATCTCAATGAAATGCGAATAGATGAGTTGATGTCGAACATCTGTGAGATCATTCGATCAGAGGTCAAGGACAAAAACCTACTGTCAAACATGAGGAAACCTGCCATTGAGGCATGCAGGCACCAAGGTACTGATGGTTGATTCATAAGCCTAATTTCTGGTTAGTGATTTGGCATCAACAAGAATAGACTCGTCGAAGGTGGGCCATGAGGAATCCCATATCATCGACACAAAATTGGTATGAGAGAGGTGTGTAGATATGGAATAAAAGGACACGTATTGACACAATGGAAAGTTTGACACAAAGAGGAGGCTGAATCGATAGAAATAATCCTTTTAACATATAACGACATGAAGTGAAACTTGGTAGCAGGGACTACTTGAACAGACAGAACCAGCAGAGGCGTGAACTCATAGCAAAGATTAGGACGCATAACCATAATGATGACTCTATCAGCAAGATTGACTACCCAAAGTGGACAAGGTGAGGATGCATGCCATGATCAAAGGTGATGACTGACAAGCTGCCAACAAGGTAAACTTGACTCATTTCCCATTTTTCCCTGACATGATGGATGAGTACCTCTTTGTTGTTTTACGAGCTTGAAGAGGATAACAGATGCTCGGTATAGCTCATTTGATGGATGAGTCGAATCTCACATGTTTTACGAACCTGAGAAAGGAGGGGTTTGTCCCAAAGTGGGCCCTTCGATGTTAAATTTTAACAAGTCCAAGGAAGGAAAAATCAACAGTTTTTCATATTTAGAGAGTTTGAAAAACTTAAAGAAGGCTCCAAAATGTACTTTTTCGTAAATTTAGTCCCCTAGTCCCAAAAAAGTGTAAAAACATTCCTGAGAGAACTCTCCCAGTCAAAACTTGACTAAGGTATTCCTTTCTCATAAATAGTCTAGACGGGTCGAAAAAGGGGTAACCTATCACCGAATAGACGTCCTTTCAAATACTTTTACAAGTGTGAAAGAGACAAGTGCACTTGGCAATATTTTCCTATTTTGGGAGTCTGAAAAGAGCTTTAAAGAGGACTCCATGTACAACTTTTTCATGGTTGGTGACCGAGTATGACAAAGGAAAAAGTAAACTCGGCACAGTTCCTTTTCTGTAAGTAGTCCAGCGAGGCTAGATAAAGTGATAAACCTATACTCGTTGGACACACCTTTTTTCTCGGTTTTTAATGAGCACGATAATGGTATCAAAAGCACTCGGAATCTTTTTCATGTTTTAAATCCAGAGCACGAAAAAGGAAAAAGTAAGCTCAAACCACTTTTCATATTTTTAACCAGAGCACGAAAAAGTGAAAAGTAAGCTCGACACCTCTTACTGTTTTTAATGAGTTCGAAGAAGGGTTGGAAAAATGCTCATGGCATCTGCTTCATTTTTTAACGAGCTTGCAACAGAAAATGAACTATGCTTGGGTGATGGTTTCATTTTTTAGCGAGCTTGAAGTTGAAACTAATGCTTGGAATGAGGTCCATTTATGGGTTACTCCCCAACATGATATCCAAAGGTTGGTACATGCCCCATCATGATTGCTAGAAGTAAGTGACTTAACTCCAACATGGTGTGGAGCGGCGATCAAGTTGAATTCAACATAATGTATAGAGGTTGAATACATGCCCCCCAAGCTTCATTTCATTCTCCTAATATACATCTTCACTCGATTAAACTCCTGTTCACTAATATGCATATGTTCACCAGAGACAAAGGAAGATCAAATGGAATAGGAGGATGAAAAGAAGGTTCAGGTACTAAGTCTATGGGAAGACTCGACTCAATGGAAAAGGATCTGTTTCATTTTTTAACAATCTTGACATAGGAATAGAATTGTTCTCATGATAGGTTTCATTTTTACACAAGCTTGAAACTGAAAGTAAACTATGCTTGTAGGGGCCTGTTTCATTTTTTAACGAGATTAAAATAGAATAAAACTATGCTCGAAGTGGCCCATTTCATTTTTTAACGAGCTTGAAACAGGAATAGAACCATGCTCGTGAGGTTGGTTTCATTTTTATGAAAGCTTGAAACCAAAGATAAACTATGCTTGTAGGACCTATTTCATTTTTTCACAAGCTCGAAACCAAAGGTAAACTGTGCTTGGGATTGGTTTCATTTTTTCACAAGCTCGAAACCAAAGGTAAACTGTGGTTTTACGGGTACTATCCAACTTGATTTCCATAGGTTGGTAGTGTGCACCCCTGCATAAGAATCTAGGGGGAGAAAATCCAACATGATGTCCAGAGGCTGGAGACATGCCCCCTATTCCTAAGGGGTAGAAACCACTAAAACATGTGGAACATTTAGGGAAGTCTGATGACTAGGAGTCATGCGATGAGTGGGTGTGACAAAGGAAAGTTGATAAATGGCCACCATATTCCCATGATGGGGAAAATACATCACTCGAAAGAGTGTGGACACTACAGCTTTCATAGCATAGACATAATAACGTCTAAGGATCATATTAAAATCTAAGGGACCTTGGACTACCATAACATCAATGCAGACAATTTTCCCTCCTAAAGTGATAGGTAACTGAGGAAGGATCCCTAAAGGTCCATTATGCCTTCTATTGAAAGCCAATATCTGGTTAGTGCCTGGCATAAGTTGAGGAGAACCTATAGCTTGCCAAGCAGTTGAGGATAAAATACTCACAGAAGCTCCTTCATCAACAATAGTGTGAAGTACATTCCTACCAGAAAATTCTACAGATATCTGGAAAGGAACACTCGAAGGAAGACAATATTCTGTTAGACTATTCCAATCCAAGGAAATGACCTCAGTACTTTTTGGAGGCTCCGTTGAAATGGGTGGAATTCCCCCCTGTCCAGAACAATCTGAACTGACCAGGAAAATATCAGCGATTTTCAATTCACTCTCAACCAGAAAAGTAGAATGAGACGAAGATTTTATCATGGTGACTACTTCAGTCTGGGAATTCTCCAATAAAAGAGTGGGATCAAGTGGAGGTGATATCGACTCGACCACCTAATCAACTAATGGAGGGTCAAGGGAAAACTTACGAGATACAATAATCTCATCCAACAATTGTGAAGCTTCATCCATGCGTGGACAAAGGTAAGTAAGGTGCATGCCCTTGGATAACAAACAAGGATTCTTGATTTTACCTTTCCGACCATTAACCATAGAGTCACTAGTTGATGGGATATCATCAGTATGATGTCCAGGGGATGATGATACGGGTGGTTTGGAGGCTTTAGACCACTCTTCTAATACTTTGGAAAGACCAGGACAATCCTTGAGAAGGTGATCATCCTTGCAAAGCTTGCAAGGGAACTTGGGTCTATGAGGTGTTCGAATAGAATGAGTGCCATTCCAGGCAGATGGTTGATGTTTGGTCTCTTTCTTATCCTTCTTCTTCTTTATCTTCCTTTTCTTCTTCTTCTTATCCTCCTGATTACTAACACTACTACTTTTATCAGGTGAGGAAGAATAAATGGAAGAAGATGCATCCGACGAAGAAGGGGAAAGATCATTTTTGGATTGACACTCTCGTGGTGGAGAGTTAACATTTGAAAAATTGGGTACAGCCAAAATCACTAGATTGAATAACCATACCGGTAATACTATGGTTAATCCAGGAAGATTTAAAGTGGCAATAAAGGGAGGACCAATATCTCCAACTAGAGGAAAGACAAAAGGTACCCCTTGAAAAGGGGCCTCTTGATTGGTAGTCCTAGAAGAGGTTGTCATATCTGAACTCTCTAAGTCCTTCTAATTATCACGCACAAGAAACGCTACTGAAACTAAAAGAAACAGGCAAACTTGTGAATAGGAGGGATGTAAAATTCGGATCCTCACGGGTGTGTAAAGTTGTCACAACTCGCGATATACTATAGGGTCCAATAGTTATACTTGGCCCAATTTTTCAGAGCACCAACCAAGGAGGATTGGGACCGTACCCTTGGCCGTATAACCCGACTACCTAACAGTATGTGCGTAGTAATATCCCCAAGTGCTATTCTCGGTATATTGCGACAACAAGACGGTTGAAAGGTTTGCTTGGATGGTTCTGTTGACTCAGACCCAGTCGACAGGGGTTCCACTCACTGTCGATACATACTGCGATCTCCCTAAGCATTGGCCTAGAGAGGTTTGGCCCTGTCCAGCAGCACCTGCGGAGCAGATGAAGTCTCACCCGAGATGTTTAGGAAGATGTTGACGGAACCATGTTTCTATCAAATGAAGGAGGATGTTTGCGGCAACAATTACTTAAACTTATTGCAACATTCAGAAATGAATCTTATGCGATTTACTCAGGCATCATTCACATTCATAGCATTATTCAATGGAAACATTAATCATCGCAGCAAATATAACAGTAAAGCAACCATTGCATCAAGGAAACATTGCATCATCCATATATCGCATCATTGCATTATCATAGACAAGCAGAAGAACATAGGAATTTCACCCAATAGCTCCGTCATGTCATATTAACTCAGCAAACCACCCAGATACAATATCTCCGCAAAAACACAGATCTCGCCAATATCACTTGATCTCATATACACACTCAAAACGCATATCCAAGAGAAGATCAAAAGATGATTCAACACTTACAACTCATGTCTATATATAGGATTCCTCCTTTACAATGCTGGTCCACTTCCTAACGAATTCCTAACCGACACTTTGAGCAAATGACCCAAGATCTAACTGACACGGTCCAAATGACCCAAAAACCCGCATACTGCGGTACAATTGACCAAAAACTACACAACATATGGTCCAAATGACCCAAAACCCGCATGCTGCGGTACAATTGACTCAAAAATACATAAAATATTCTCCTTTGCGCCCAGTTTTCTGCCTTCCGCGGTATATTCTGATGTGTCGCAGCATTCGCGATGCTACGATGCTGACTTACCAACCCGCCTGCCAATAGGCCCCCAACAAAATCTTGTGGCTCGCCCTCGAGCCACGTCAGCAAGACATGGTGTACTCAGTTGTTTTGACCTTGAAGTCCTCGTATTGATGCTCGACTGTTGTCACCATTTCCTTGGATTCCACAGCCGCCGCCTAACTATCTACCACATCCTCTACAGATGGATGCTCAGTGAGCTTCACCGGAACCTGTTGACGACCTTTCTGCACCGCCCGGAGGACTTCACCAGCTTTTGTCATGAACTGACCGCCAATGTCCTGGAACTCCTCCAGCTGTGCAGCACGCTTATTCTGTCGCTCATCGACCTTGGTGATGCGTTGCTGCAATGCTTTCAAATCTGCATATTTGGCAACCTGCTCCATTGGTGGCATCGCTCGCATTGTCTCCTTGAGTGTCGCCAACTTTCCTTTCGCTTCCTACCGAAACTTGATCAATTGTTCAGCCTACTCATCTTGGAAAATGTGGCCCCAAAACTGTACAGTGTCAGCCATGAGCTTTGTTGCCGTTGTTTCTAACTCCACCATCTGCGTAGCTATATCCTCGATAGCCCATTTGCAGTCATCTACTTCAACTTGAGGTGTACCAGGATTCACTAGAGCCTTTAACTCCTGATTGTCATGTCGCAATTGGACAATGAAAGCCCTTAGTCGTTGCACACATTGAAGCACATCCAATTCTGTGATGGGATCTGGTACATGCTGACAAGCCTCAGCAATGGCCGTCTCTACCCGCCCATCTCTACCCGCACACTTTCATCCCACATATGGGCCTTCTCCGCAATGAGGTGATCCTGTTCTTTTTTTAGTTCTTCGATCACTCGATCCTTCTCAGCTCGTTCTTTCTTGATGTTCTCTTCTAGATCATCCACAACCTTCTACGCTGTAGCAGCCCTTCCTGTTAACTCATCCATTGTGCCCTTTGCAGTTGCCTCTCTCTCCTGCAATCGCAAACACATCCCACTAATCTTGCACAGTCAGTCCATCATATCCCGGCTGGTAGCCACCTGCATAGTTGTCAACCCTTCCGCTGGTAACGCATTGAAATTGATGGTGACTTTAGCCAACGGCTACAGCAATGCTTACAAAGCCTCGTCATCAGTCACAATCATAGTCGGGGGAATCTCAACATTCCTGACCTGCGGCTCAATGCTGATTGTACTAATGGGCTGCACTGATGGTTCTCCAGTTGCCTTACTCGAAACCATATCGCACAAGGAGTCCATACGAGCAGTGAGTGCATGGAAACCTTCATCTGTTTTCATCGCCACCTTTTTAGCTTCCGCATTGGATGCATTAGTGATGGCTACTATAAGTCGTCCCAACTGCGCTTTCGACGACAGGGGCATCCCATTGATTTTTGCAGGATCCTAGTGCCCTTTTCTTCTGTTTTCCTCAAACTCCCGGTCACTATCATCATCCGTCAGTGTCTTTGTCGATTCTTGGTCTGAGTTGTGGCGACTCTGCTGGTCCTGTGCCAATAGTCGATCGTCTGGGCCTTTTGCCTGTTCTCCAGCCTCAATCTGGAAAACGCCACAACTTCTCGCCATTCAATTGGCCAATATTTCACAATGGCCTCCAGCTCTTCCGTCGTCACCTTGTAAGGGGTCAACAACCACTGCTGGCCTGGATCGCATCGGGCTTGCCCATAAATAGCATGCGGCTGAACCGCAAACACCATAATCGGCTTAAACTTTGCCGTGGTTTCTTTAGATATCCGAGGTACCTTTGTTGTTGCATCACAGAGCATTTCCCAATAAAGACAGAACTACAATGCACAGTCCTGAAGTCGCTCTTGCTCGCGTACCCACCACAAGTTCTGATAGCGTGCGCCTTGACACTCTTTTGTGGCAGCAACCTCCATACCTTGGTAAGTGTCGGGCTCCATCCAGGAGACAAGTGCAATCAAAATTAACAGCCAGTTATATGTGAAGGAGCCCTTCCCAGCTTGGACAGTGATGGCATCCTCTGCCAATTGGTTTAGCAAGAACAAAGACCAATTCATCTAGACAACTTCCATGTATTGCTCTGCACATGCCACAATCCCCGAGTTGCACTGATTAGGGAGACTGCCCCAGATCACCTTGCATGATAAAATATTCGTGCCGGTGAGAACCGCCTTATCGTTGATAATGCTGGTGCGAT